>OY728140.1:1793296679-1794746864 GCA_963277665.1 Viscum album
TTCTAAAAATTGTTTTAGTAAAATAAATTATGTTAGTGTCATTTTCACCTTTATTTAAAAAAAAGGCATCAAAGTCATTATCTCACCCAAGAGGCTCCATAGGGTCCCCTAAATCGACCCATTGGTTGTCTTGGTCGGCCATGACTCATCCAATAGGGGTAGGACAAGTTTCAGGGTGTTTTCACATTTTTATAATATCATTATTACCTTAAATTAAACTAATTACCTCTAATAGCGATTAATGAAAAAAGTTACTATTCACCAAAAAAATTATTTTCATCCCATTGAACCACATTTTACATACTAATGACAACCATGTATGTCGGATTTTCAAAATTCAATACACATCAGTGGTAAACTTTAATTTAACTGAAAAATCAGTTTGCTTGATTACCACTTAGTGGTTTCACTATTCATAAAAAATTAGAGTTTTTCAGAAAATTACTGAAAAATCACCCTAAGCTATATTTGATATTCCGAATTCAAAAATGAAGTCTATTTTACAAAATTCAAAACATATAAGTCACATTAATTAATTTAATAATTAATTTCCGTTGTCAGAGCAAATAGCGTGTTTTTATAAAACAATAAGTATCAAAATATTGACACCAGTTTAAGTCTGATTTCAAAGTGAAATTGATTTCAATGACCACTATTGGATTTAATGGTAAAAATATATTCTAATTTTTCATTAAAACCAATTCAAAAGGTAATATAATAATATAAATTAATTAGATTAAAAAGAGGATTTGAATTAAAATACAACATTTTACACTATTCATTAAAAATGAACTTTATCGGAAAGATACCAAAAATTTACACAAAGTAAATTTTGATGTCCTAATTTTTAAGAAGAGTTTTATTTGGTCCAATAGAATGTATAATATTGAAAAAAACTATATTTGATGACGGTTCACCATCAAAAGCCGATAAGTGGACCTTTAGTGAAAACTAGGGCATATATGCCTAAAATTTAATTCTTTCCATATTTTATGCCTTTAACTTTTATTTGATAAATGTAAAAACATTTAAAAACATATATAATCATATTTTAGTTATTTCTATCCATTCCTGCCAATACAACGGCTACATGTTAACTACCGTTTAAAATAATATTATTTTATTATTAGAGTGCAACGTAAGATTCCCATGAAACTTGTTGTTGGGTGTTGGGTACGCCATCGAGCATAGTGTCCCCTTTAAAGTCATATTAATAATTTATTCACAAATATGGATAAATAAGAAAATTTCATATTCTTTATTTACCTGGGGTGTTATATCCTTCCAACCTTTTGGGAATTGTGTCCTCACAATTTTTAAAATTGATCTTGGAAACATCCTTGAAAGTCCCACATCGGAACAAGAGTCGGTAAAACAATCTCTTTAAAATAAATAAAGATAAGTACAAAGGTCACCCGAGTTAACCCATACTAGGATTCCAAGTATGAAAATATGGACATGGAGGAAAAAACAATGGTTCATGATCTGATGGAGAGTGATAGAAAACATGTTTAGGAGAAATTCAACAATAAGAAAATCACAAACTTGTGATGGGTTAAACGGTAGTCGATTCCCCAGTAGGAAAAGTTAATAGACAACATTTTTGTTTTTAGTTACTTTTTATTGAGGAATTTATTAATAAGGAAACATAATCACTTATCATGTTGACTTTCAACTTTTACTAGATTCCTTAATCAAACTCATATTTTTTCCAAAAGACGAGTATTTAGGAAGACTTGATCACATTAAGAGTACTATAATCAACTTCTAGAGAATCACCTAATCCACCAAATAGAACTATATACATCCTATGTCTTTAGGCTTTAACCAAAACAATAACCAAAAAGGTTAGCACAAGGTCAGATAATCCAGAAAAGGATAACCCAAAAGGAAATCTATGCTAAATCTCCAAAATTTGTCCAACAAAACCCAAAGTTCAACGAGGACCATCCGATAAACAAATTGTCCATAAAATTCTTCAATGTAAACCAATATAAGATTGAAACCCAAATATTTGATGGATTTAGTCACATAGTATTCCAAGTTAAATCGTAACCTTTATCTCCAAACAACATTAGTTGCTCCTAAAGTCTCGTATTGAAATGTAATTAACCTAATCACATATCCTCTATGATAGGTTAATCATTTTCATAAATAACCAAAAATCGACTTACTATTAATTAATAAAATCATATAACTAAAAAAAATCAGTCAAACTAACCAGGGACTTCACGTAGTCCAGTGGTAGGTGATAAATACCAGTCGCACTTTGGTTGTGGGTTCGATTCCCGCAGCTTTGTCCGACGCGACGGGTAGTCACACGGTCTACGTGTTGTCCTTTTTCCAAAACTATATAATTCTTAAAGCATCCCCAAAAATGAGATAAAATATTCAAAAATGATCATAACATATTTCAACCTCAAGTTTATCTCATTCCTTTCATTTTCCATCATATCATAGAGAAACCCATAATTACCTAAAAAGTAAGGATCATATAAACCCTAATGGTTACCTTAATAATTATTACCTGAATTTCCACATAGAGTTGGCCATATCGTACATGATGCATTAGAGAACTCACCAAGGTTGAAGTGGTTGATCATGACTCCTTGATAGTTGGTTTAGAACAACCATGAGATTCCTCAAAGAATCCCCCCATCTCTTCCAGTCTCTTAATCAGAGAACCACCACAGTTTCCTTCAAACCCATTGTCACTTTGGTGCCTTCTAGATCCAGCCATTTACTAAAACCAAAAAGGTCAGTGTGAGTATATCAACATAACCATCATGTACTAATGGGAAAGATAAACACTAAGATATACTTACTCATTCAATTTATCTAAAACTAGGACTCTTTCTGAAATCCTAACCATTATGGTAATGTCACTTGTGCTTAGAGAATACCCTAACCTCTAAAGTTATCTAAACCGACCTTTGATACCAACTATAAGGCCCCAGCCTTAAACCTTACTTAATCTTGAGTTATTACAAGATTACACATTGAGGATCTTTTCAGGTTTAGAGTTTTAGATAATTAGATCATGAAACATGCATTACATTCCACATTTAAACAAAGTGGTTACATACAAGACAATATTCTTTCTTCCAATCAACGGAAACATATTTAAACTTGACACATCATTGAAACTATCATCACATCATGTACCTTTCCCTTGACCTGTGAAAAACATTTCAAAAACATGGGATGAGCATAAAAAGCTCAGTAAGGGTTATAAAAATATGGAAAGGAAACCTGAGTTCATATATACATTAGAATGAAATCATACTTTACCAATAAAACTTAGGCACCTTAACATAACTCATCAAACCATGAATAAATCATAGAAATCATAAGACATAAAAGGTAACTTGAGGCATTCATAACATTCTTACATAGTGAGTAACCCTCTTGGTTACGTTTGGAATACCCATCACAGTATATTCCCTAAATCTCTTCGGAGAATCCTTAACGTTCCACTCCTTCGCGTTACCCAATGCATTGGAGAGCTATATCGGGATCACTCGCCCTTAGTTTATCACGGAACCACCCATCTTCATAACAATGACCAAGAACCATAACATAATCTTATCCAATAAAACATGCATAAAGGAAACATAACCTTTCCACCTTTCAATAACAAGATATCAATACAACACATTGATATAAATAAATTATGAAAACCATATTCAATACCAAAATAAAAGAAAAGTAAAACATGGTATTTATTTTTCTTTTAAAAAGAAGGTATGGCTTGTAGAAGAAGCCAAAACTCATATGATGGTCATGGCGGCGGAGAAGTCGTTGTCACCGTATACGTACGACAAAAACATTCCCTTTTGTCATTTTGTAAAACACTTCGTATAAAAAAGATTCTTTTTTGGATAAACGTAAAAGTCAAAGGGGTTTATACACCGTATAAAAGAATGTTGTGTATAAAACAAAATATGCCTCAATGAATGGAGATTGAGACGAAGTCCAATACAAAGACGGTATCCTTGGTTTAAGGATAAATCAATTAAATAATTATGTGTGACAAAAGAATACACCAAATATAAGTGGGTATTAATTGTAAAATAATCAAATGTCATTCACACATATTCAAAAGATGACATATTCAATAACTACATGTTGAACCCAAAGAAATCAAAATTGGGATAAGAAGTTCCCTTGATAGCCTAACGGTGTCACATCAAAATGAGTTGATGAGAGATAAAAAAAGGGTATCTCATCACATGGACATAAAATTAACATCAATAAGGATATATGAGAACATATCCCAACATAACAATATGTAAATTAAAAGACCCAACAAAAGAAGTCTTTTAGAAAGTGGAGGGAGAAAGGTTCCTTTACCGACATGGGTATCTTTCGAAACATACACCTTTTGAAAGAAGGACAATACAAAATTGATGTAAATACTCATAAAAGAAATTATATTACACAATTAATAAAATAATGGGCAGTACATACACCACTCAAAGGAAATTGTGGCAAATGTGGCATAAATCTCACGGGAATAAAAGTGAGATGAAAAATCCTTTACGAAAACTCGGCAGCCTCACGACGCCACATAAAACTTCCAAAATGGATTTATGAGAGAGAATAGGGTCTCTAATAACATTAACATAATAATTAAAGTAAGATTAATATAAAATAACATCCCAATAACAAGAAAGATGATCTTTAAAAGGAATGACAAAAAAGAGTGTACTTAAAAAGAAAGAGTGGAGTAGGATCCCTTACCTCGGGTCCGACTTGACTCGATCGTTCTTTAATCTCCTGAATAATAAACGTGAGTTAATTTATACTTGATTAAGAACCTTTTTGAAGCTTACTATTCCTTTTATATCACTTATTTCCATGTTATAAACATTATGTAATAATTTAAGTTAATAATATTTGTTTTGTCGATATTTGGTTCTTAAGTCGAAAGTGGACTTCTTACAATTACATGTTGTTCGTGTGGTCAAATGTTCATTATATCCAGAATTATATTCATGATTTGGATATCATATATATCATATATATCCAAAATATACATGTATTTATAATATTACATAATCATTTAGAGGTAAGAAATGAAATGCACCGTTCATGGAGATGGTAATCCGTACGTACGCATGAACGCTACTTTCATTTCTATTTCATATTTTTATGGAATGGAATCATAATTATATAAGAGTATATTATAATTCCAGTATAATAACATATATAATATCATTAACTTTATCCTTTACACATCCCACATATGGTATTAATGAATCAAATCACTTTTAGGGGGCGGTAGTCCGCACTACCTAAAATGAAGATATCATGTTTACCCATAATGGAAACAATAATGGTATACCATAAATGAAAAATACATAAGCTTAAGGAAAGTGTAAACATATTATATATCATATATAAAAATAGTGACATCATAATGTCCACCTTTGAATGTGTTAAATGAGTATTGAACAATCATCGTTTCGGGAGGCAGAATTTCGCCATCCACGGAAACCGTATGTTCTTTAACCATTTGATGTATTTGTGTGAGATTTTAGCTCAAATAAATCTTATAAAAACATACTAGTATATTGAAGATACTGGTGTTGTTACAAAAGAAGTAAATAAAAAGAGTTTATGGGGTTGGAGAAGCAAAATAAAACAAATGATCATGAGAGAATGAATTACCTTTAAAAGTGTAACTCCTTTTGATTTGAGCCTAAAGGACTCCTTTGAAAGGATTCTGCCCAAAGGGAATCCTATAGGATGAGTAGAGGGATGTGGAGAGAGTAAATGGACAGGGGATAGCCGAGCCAAAGGCTTGAGGAGTGTGTGAAACGTGGTATAGGTGGGGACCTTTGATAAGAGGAGAGGACGGTCACTTTTGGAAATCATGAAACTATTATTTTATTTTCAAAAGTGTTTAGAATTTATACGGTCCCACATTGATATATTTCGAATATAAGATGATAAGGCTTCGAAATATTCCCATCCAATAGTTTTTGGACAAGTGTAGTGCTTTGATTTTATATTATCGTTTCTTTTTATTTAAATTGTTCATTAATGAGGTCATCGTTGCATCATCATGATGTCATAATTAAATTAATTTATTTAATGTCTAAAAATTATAAAAAAAATATCCTGATGTAGGAAAGGTTTTTATCTTTTCAAATTGTATTTATAGACAAAATTATGATTTGTATAACCCCTTCTAAAAATTGTTTTAGTAAAATAAATTATGTTAGTGTCATTTTCACCTTTATTTTAAAAAAAGGTATCAAAGTCATTATCTCACCCAAGAGGCTCCATAGGGTCCCCTAAATCGAGCCATGGGTTTTCTTGGTCGTCCATTACTCATCCAATAGGGGTAGGACAAGTTTCAGGGTGTTTTCACATTTTTATAATATCATTATTACCTTAAATTACACTAATTACCTCTAATCGCGATTAATGAAAAAAAGTTACTATTCACCAAAAAATTATTTTCATCCCATTGAACCAAATTTTACATACTAATGACAACCATGTATGTCGGATTTTCAAAATTCAATACACATCAGTGGTAAACTTTCATTTAACTGAAAAATCAGTTTGCTTGATTACCACTTAGTGGTTTCACTATTCATCAAAAATTAGAGTTTTTCAGAAAATTACAGAAAAATCACCCTAAGCTATATTAGATATTCCGAATTCAAAAATGAAGTCTATTTTACAAAATTCAAAAAATATAAGTCACATTAATTAATTTAATAATTAATTCCCATTGTCAGAGCAAATAGCGTGTTTTTATAAAACAATAAGTATCAAAAGATTGACACTAGTTTAAGTCTGATTTCAAAGTGAAATTGATTCCAATGACCACTATTGGATTTAATGGTAAAAATATATTCTAATTTTTCATTAAAACCAATTCAAAAGGTAATATAATAATATAAATTAATTAGATTAAAAAGAGGTTTTCAATTAAAATACAACATTTTGCACTATTCATTAAAAAATGAACTTTATCAGAACGATACCAAAAATTTACACAAAGTAAATTTTGATGTCCTAATTTTTAAGAAGAGTTTTATTTGGTCCAATAGAATGTATAAGAGTGAAAAAAACTATATTTGATGACGGTTCACCATCAAAAGCCGATAAGTGAACCTTTAGTGAAAACTAGGGCATATACGCCTAAAATTTTATTCTTTCCGTATTTTATGCCTTTATCTTTTATTGGATAAATGTAAAAACATTTAAAAACATATATAATCATATTTTAGTTATTTCTATCCATTCCTGGAAATACAATAGCTACATGTTAACTACCATTTAAAATAATATTATTTTATTATTAGAGTGCAACGTAAGATTCCCATGAAACTCGTTGTTGCGTGTTGGGTACGCCATCGAGCATAGTGTCCCCTTTAAATTCATATTAATAATTTATTCACAAATATGGATAAATAAGAAAATTTCATATTCTTTATTTACCTGGGGTGTTACATCCTTCCAACCTTTTGGGAATTGTGTCCTCACAATTTTTAAAATTGAGCTTGGAAACATCCTTGACAGTCCCACATCGGAACAAGAGTCGGTAAAACAATCTCTTTAAAATAAATAAAGATAAGTACAAAGGTCACCCGAGTTAACCCATACTAGGATTCCAAGTATGAAAATATGGACATGGAGGAAAAAAAAGGGTCATGATCTGATGGAGAGTGATAGAAAACATGTTTTGGAGAATGTCAACAATAAGAAAATCACAAACTTGTGATGGGTTAAACGGTAGTCGATTCCCCAGTAGGAAAAGTTAATAGACAACATTTTTGTTTTTAGTTACTTTTTATTGAGGAATTTATTAATAAGGAAACATAATCACTTATCATGTTGACTTTCAAATTTTACTAGATTCCTTAATCAAACTCATATTTTTTCCAAAAGACGAGTATTTAGGAAGACTTGTTCACATTAAGAGTACTATAATCAACTTCTAGAGAATCACCTAATCCACCAAATAGAACTATATACATCCTATTTCTTTAGGCTTTAACCAAAACAAAAACCAAAAAGGTTAGTACAAGGTCAGATAATCCAGAAAAGGATAACCCAAAAGGAAATCTATGCTTAATCTCCAAAATTTTTCCAACAAAACCCAAAGTTCAACGAGGACCATCCGATAAACAAATTGTCCATAAAATTCTTCAATGTAAACCAATATAAGATTGAAACCCAAATATTTGATGGATTTAGTCACATAGTATTCCAAGTTAAATCATAACCTTTATCTCCAAACAACATTAGTTGCTCCTAAAGTCTCGTATTGAAAAGTAATTAACCTAATCACATATCCTCTATGATAGGTTAATCATTTTCATAAATAACCCAAAATCAACTTACTATTAATTAATAAAATCATATAACTAAAAAGAATCAGTCAAACTAACCAGGGACTTCACGTAGTCCAATGGTAAATGATAAATACCAGTCGCACTTTGGTTGTGTGTTCGATTCCCGCAGCTTTGTCCGACACGACGGGTAGTCACACGGTCTACGTGTTGTCCTTTTTCCAAAACTATATAATTCTTAAAACATCCCCAAAAATGAGATAAAATATTCAAAAATGATCATAACATATTTTAACCTCATGTTTATCTCATTCCTTTCATTTTCCATCATATCATAGAGCAACCCATAATTACCTAAAAAGTAAGGATCATATAAACCCTAATGGTTACCTTAATAATTATTACCTGAATTTCCACATCGAGTTGGCCATATCGTACATGATGCATTAGAGAACTCACCAAGGTTGAAGTGGTTGATCATGACTCCTTGATAGTCGGTTTAGAACAACCATTAGATTCCTCAATGAATCCGCCCATCTCTTCCAGTCTCTTAATCAGAGAACCACCACAGTTTCCTTTAAACCCATTGTCACTTTGGTGCCTGCTAGATCCAGCCATTTACTAAAACCAAAAAGGTCACTGTGAGTATATTAACATAACCATCACGTACTAACGAGGAAGATAAAAACTAAGATATACTTACTCATTCACTTTATCTAAAACTAGGAATCTTTATGAAATCCTAACCATTATGGTAATGTCACTTGTGCTTAGAGAATACCCTAACCTCTAAAGTTATCTAAACCGACCTTTGATACCTACTATAAGGCCCCAGCCTTAAACCTTACATAATCTTGAGTTATTACAATATTACACATTGAGGATCTTTTCAGGTTTAGAGTTTTAGATAATTAGATCATGAAACTTGCATTACATTCCACATTTAAACAAAGTGGTTACATACAAGATAGTATTCATTCTTCCCATCAACGGAAACATATTTAAACTTGACACATCATTGACACTATCATCACATCATGTACCTTTCCCTTGACCTATGAAAAACATTTCAAAAACTTGGGATGAGCATAAAAAGCTCAGTAAGGGTTATAAAAATATGGAATGGAAACATGAGTTCATATATACATTAGAATGAAATCATACTTTACCCATAAAACTTAGGCACTTTAACATACCTCATCAAACCATGAATAAATCATAGAAATCATAAGACATAAAAGGTATCTTGAGGCATTCATAACATTCTTACGTAGTGAGTAACCCTCTTGGTTACGTTTGGAATACCCATCATAGTATATTCCCTAATTCTCTTCGGATAATCCTTAACTTTTCACTCCTACGCGTTACCAAATGCATTGGAGAGCTATATCGGGATCACTCGCCCTTAGTTTATCATGGAACGACCCGTCTTCATAACAATGCCCAAGAACCATAACATATTCTTATCACATAAAACATGCATAAAGGAAACATAACCTTTCCACCTTTCAATAATAAGATATCAATACAAAACATTTATATAAATACATTATGAAAACCATTTTCAATTCCAAAATAAAAGAAAAGTAAAACATGGTATTTATTTTTCTTTTAAAAAGAAGGTATGGCTTGTAGAAAAATCCAAAACTCAAATGATGGTCACGGCGGCGGAGAAGTCGTTGTCGCCGCATACGTACGACAAAAGTATTCCCTTTTCTGGTTTAGTAAAACGCTTCGTATAAAAAAGATTCCTTTTTGGATAAACATAAAATTCAAAGGGGTTTATACACCGTATAAAAGAAGGTTGTGTATAAAACAAAATATGCC
The DNA here is from genome assembly GCA_963277665.1 of Viscum album. Lineage (NCBI taxonomy): Eukaryota > Viridiplantae > Streptophyta > Magnoliopsida > Santalales > Viscaceae > Viscum > Viscum album. The sequence goes on from OY728140.1 coordinate 1,793,306,822, forward strand.
TCAATGAATGGAGATTGAGACGAAGTCCCTTACAAAGACGGTATCCTTGGTTTAAGGATAAATCAATTAAATAATTATGTGTGACAAAAGAATACACCAAATATAAGTGGATATTAAGTGTAAAATAATCAATGGTCATTCACACATATTCAAAAGATGACATATTCAATAACTACATGTTGAACCCAAAGAAATCGAAATTGGGATAAGAAGTTCCCTTGACAGCCTAACGACGTCACATCAAAATGAGTAGATGAGAGATAAAAAAAGGGTATCTCGTCACATGGAAATAAAATTTACAGCAATAAGGATATATGAGAACATATCCCAACATAAAAATATGTAAATTAAAAGACCCAACAAAAGAAGTCTTTTTGAAAGAGGAGGGAGAAAGGTTCCCTTACCGACATGGGTATCTTTCGAAACATACACCTCGTGAAAGAAGGAAAATACAACATTGATGTAAATACCTATAAAAGAATGTATATTACACAATTAATAAAATAATGGGCAGTACATACACCACTCAAAGGAAAATGTGGTAAATGTGGCATAAATCTCACGGGAATAAAATTGAGATGAAAAATACTTTACGAAAACTCGACAGCCTAACAGCGCCACATAAAACTTCCAAAATGGATTGATGAGAGAGAATAGGGTCTCTAATCACATGAACATAAAAATTACAGTAATATTAATATAAAAGAACATCCCAATAACAAGAAAGATGATCTTTAAAAGTAATGACATAAAAGAGTGTACTTAAAAAGAAAGAGTGGAGTAGGATCCCTTACCTCGGGTCCAACTTGACTCGTTCGTTCTTTAATCTCCTTAATAATAAACTTGATTTAATTTCTACTTGATTAAGATCCTTTTTCAAGCTTATTATTCCGTTTATATCACTTATTTCCATGTTATAAACATTATGTAATCATTTAAGTTAATAATGTTTGTTTTGTCGATATTTTGTTCTTAAGTCGAAAGTGGAATCCTTACAATTACATGTTGTTCATGTGGTCAAATGTTCATTATATCAAGAATTATATTCATGATTTGGATATCATATATATAATATATATCCAGAATATACATGTATTTATAATATTAAATAATCATTTAGAGGTAAGAAATGAAATGCACCGTTCATGGAGACGGTAAGCCGTACGTACGCATTAACGCTACATTCATTTCTATTTCATATTTTTATTTAATGGAATCAAAATGATATAAGAGTATATTATAATTCCAGTATAATAAAATATATAATATCATTAACTTTATCCTTTACACATCCCACATATGGTATTAACCAATCAAATCACTTTCAGGGGGCGGTAGTCCGCACTACCTAAATTGAAGATATCGTGTTTATCCATAATGGAAACAGTAATGGTATACCATAAATGAAAAATAAATAAGCTTAAGGAAAGATTAAACATATTATATGTCATATATAAAAATAGTGACATCATAATGGCCACCTTTGTAGGTGTTAAATGAGTATTGCACAATCATCGTTTTGGGAGGCAGAATTTCGCCATCCACGGAAACCGTATGTTCTTTAACCATTTGATGTAGTTTTGTGTGAGTGTAGCTCAAATAAATCTTATAAAAACATCCTAGTATATTGAAGATAGTGTTTTGTTACGAAATAAGTAAATAAAAAGAGTTTAGGGGGTTGGAGAAGCAAAATGAAACAAATGAACATGAGAGAATGAATTACCTTTAAAAGTGTAACTCCTTTTTATTTAAGCGTAATGGCTTTCTTTGAATTGATTATTCCCAAAGGTAATACTCTAAGATTTGGAGAGGTATGTGGAGAGAGTAAATGGGCAGGGTATGGCCGAGCCAAAGGCTTAAGGAGTGCGTGAAATGAGGTATAGGTGGGGGCCTTTTATAAGAGGAGAGGAGGGGCACTTTTGGAAATCATGAAACTATTATTTTATTTTCAAAAGTGTTTAGAATTTCTAACGTCCCACATTGACATATTTATAATATAAGATGATAAAGCTTAGAAAGATTCCCATACAATAGTTTTTGGACAAGTGTAGGTCTTAGATTTTATATTATCGTTTCTTTTTATTTAAACTGTTCATTAATGAGGTCATCGTTGCATCATCATGATGTCATAATTAAATTAATTTATTTAATGTCTAAAAATTATAAAACAAATATCCTGATGTAGGAAATTTTTTTATCTTTCCAAAGAGTATTTATAGACAAAATTATGATTATTATATCCCCTTCTAAAAATTGTTTTAGTAAAACAATTTATGTTAGTGTCATTTTCACCTTTATTTTAAGAAAAGGCATTAAAGTCATTATCTCACCCAAGAGGCTCCATAGAGTCCCCTAAATCGACACATGGGTTGTCTTGGTCGGACATAACTCATCCAATAGGGGTAGTACAAGTGTCATGGTGTTTTCACATTTTTATAATATCATTATTACCTTAAATTACACTAATTATCTCTAATCGCGATTAATGAAAAAAAGTTACTATTCACCAAAAAAATATTTTCATCCAATTGAACCACATATTACATACTAATGACAACCATGTATGTGGGATTTTCAAAATTCAATACACATTAGTGGTAAACTTTCATTTAACTGAAAAATCAGTTTGCTTGATTACCACTTAGTGGTTTCACTATTCATCAAAAATTGGAGTTTTTCAGAAAATTACCAAAAAATCCCCCTAAGCTATATTTGATATTCTGAATTCAAAAATGAAGTCTATTTTTAAAAATTCAAAAAATATAAGTCACATTAATTAATTTAATAATTAATTCCCACTGTCAGAGAAAATAGCGTGTTTTTTTGAAACAATAAGTATCAAAAGATTGACACTAGTTTAAGTCTGATTTCAAAGTGAAATTAATTCCAATGACCACTATTGGATTTAATGGTAAAAATATATTATAATTTCACTTTAAAACCAATTCAAAAGGTAATATAATCATATAAAATAATTAGATTAAAAAGAGTTCTTTAATTAAAATACAACATTTTACACTATTCATTAAAAAATGAACTTTATCGGAAAGATACCAAAAATTTACACAAAGTAAATTTTGATGTCCCAATTCTTAAGAAGAGTTTTATTTGGTCCAATAGAATGTATAAGAGTTAAAAAAAACTATATTTAATGACAATTCAGCATCAAAAGGCGATAAGTGAACCTTTAGTGAAAACTAGGGCATATACGCCTAAAATTTAATTCTTTCTGTATTTTAAGTCATTATCTTTTATTGGATAAATGTAAAAACATTTAAAAACATATATAATCATATTTTAGTTACTTATATCCATTCCCGAAAATACAATGGCTACATGTTGACTACCATTTAAAATAATATTATTTTATTATTAGAGTGCAACGTAAGATTCCCATGAAACTCGTTGTTGCGTGTTGGGTACGCCATCGAGCATAGCGTCCCCTTTAAAGTCATATTAATATTTTATTCACAAATATGGATAAATAAGAAAATTTCATATTCTTTATTTACCTGGGGTGTTACATTAAACTCATTCAAATTATCTAAAATATCTATTATTTATTCTAATATACAAACCATCATGGTTTTGTCACTTATGCTTAAATAAAACCCTAAACTCAAAATTTGTCTAATCCACCCTCTAATTCCAACTATAAGGTCCCAACCTTAATCTTTATATAATAATGAATTAAGTTAATAATTCATAGTGATGATATTTTCAGGTTTAGATATTTATATAACTAGGTCATAACTTATACATAACATCTTGAAAATTTAAATTAGACACTTCAACTCACTATCATATTTTTTCATAAAACAAAAATTCATTAAAACAAAACATGAAATCATTTCATTTTTTGCATCATAAAATTTCCTTGATCCAATAATTGACTCAATTATTCTTTTTTTCATGTGAAAATCATTTCAAAACTAGGGATGAGCATAAAAAGCTCAGTAAGGGATAAATAAAGAAAAAAATTAATAGTATTCAAATAACATGAAAACCAGGAAATGTTTATTATAAGCTAATATTTTTCACCTTTAAGAAGTATTAAAAACACTTAACTAAATATATGCTCACTTAATAACCTTTTTGAAAAAATATTACCTCAATCCCATAGAATGCAACATATAACATATAATGGTAACTTGGGACATAGACATAGGTAAATGGAATAACCATACTATCAACTTCCAAACATATCACTAAATGGAATACCCATAAAACTGACTTACAAACCCAATGCACTGGAAGTTATAAAATAACCACCCTTCATTAGTATACCACTAAACCACCAGTCATTTGGTTTATCAGTTAACCACCTGTCAAATGTCCAAGTACCATTACATAATCATAATTCCATAAAATATAGAAAATATAAATATTTAATTTATATCATTACATTTTCAATCCCATGTTAAAATTTATAGAAATTTAAAAACACAATCCATTTCAAAAACCTTTTTCAATAACAAAACAACCATAAAATGAAATAGAGGGTTTCTTTTCCCTTTTAAAAACATTAAGGTTTATAGAGGAATCCAAATAATGATTATGGAGGGAGAGTGGTCATTGTCGCCGCATACATTAAAAACATTCCTTTTTTCATTTAGTAAAATGCTTCATAGAAAAAGGAGTCCCATTGAATGAAATTAAAAGTAAAATGTTTTTATTATACACTGTATAAAAGCCCAAGGTATATATTATCGAGACATGACTAAATTAAAGAATATTGAGACAAAGTCCATTACATTGTATCTGACTTTTCTTGTTTCTTCATTATCAACATGAATAATTAAAATAATTTTATTTCTACATGTTTAATAACCTTTTTCAAGTTAATTATTCCTTTAATATAACTTATTAGCTTTATATACCAATTATTAAATTATTTGTGACCATATCGTACATTTTGATGATGTTCGGAACATGATTAAAAAATGAACTCTTTATAATTAAAAATTATCCATGTGGTATAAATTAAAATTTATATAGAATGATATTAATGATTCAGATATCATATATATCATATTTATTTAGAATATTTGTATTTAGAGCAGTCCTTTTCATCTTGATATAAGAAATGAAATGCATCATTCTGGAGACGGTAAGTCATACGTATGCATGACCCCTACTTTCATTTACTTTTCATATTTAAAGGAATGGAAACTAAATTATAAATAGGTATATTATAATTCCAGTATAATATAATATATATATTCATTAACTCCACCCTTTATATTTTCTATTTATGGCATGAATGAGTCATATTGCATTGAGGGGGCATTAGTCCGCACTTCCTCAAAAGAAATTATCGTATTCATAGAACATAAAAAAAATAAAGGTATGCTATAAATGAGAATTAAAGAAGAACATAGATAATATAAATATCATAAATATCCCATATAAATACAGTTCCATCATAACGATATCCATGAGAGGTGGTAAGAGATGATGGAACAATCATCATTTTGTGAGGCAGTAGTTCTCCTTCTTGAGAAACAATATATTCTATATCCTTTAGATGGAGGTGTGTGTAAGTGTAGTTTGAATAATTATTATAAAAAACTAGATTATTTAGGATACTAGTTTTATGTAAAATATAATAAGAATAAAATAGGGGTGGAGAAAAAATATAATGGAAAGGAACTTGAAAGAAGACGTTACCACAAATCAGGTAACTCTTTATGATTTAGGAAAACGGGTCTCCTTGAATTTTCTTCTGCACTAATTAAGGCTTCATTGAGTAAGATATGGATGGTGGTGGATTATTTGGGCTGAGTTTGGGTGAGGAAAGCGGGCTTGAGTTTTCTGAGTAAGGGTTAGAGGTGGTGTCTATTTAAAAGGGGGACTAGGGGTACATTAAGAAATTTTGAAATATTATTTTATTATAAACTGAATTTTGATTATCAAAAGTTCCACAACCCATTTAATTAGAAGATAAGATTATTATTGTTCGAAATCCTATAAACCAATTATTTTTAGACAGGTTTGGGTATCATATTTAACCTTATTATTGAGATTTATCCCATAGTTAATTTATTTGACTCTTACCATGTCTTCTTGTATATTCATACTATATATTTAATATAGATACTAAAAAATTCCAATAGAACCTTATGTTTTTTATTAATGACATTTTAATTATTATATAATGAATTTTTCTGAATCCTATTTTTATTGGACTATTATATCATTTTAGAAAACAATTTTTGTTTCAAATACTCATTTATGTCAATTTTAATACTATATATATCATCCCTTTTTAAAATATATTACAACTTGATTCTTTTGAAAATGAATTATTAATTAAAACATAATATGTTTAAATTCACTCTACAATTCGTGGATGGTATATAATGTTTCAGTAAAAATATTTTAATATTTATATTCTTATTTATTTGAATCATTCATTAATTAAGTAATTAATACATCATCATTGTGTCATAAATAAATTTATTTATTTGATGTCTAAAAATTATAAATAAAATGAAATGATATAGGAAGTATTTTATATTTTTAATTAATATCTATAGTCGAATGTATCACATATAAAACCCCATAAAAGAATTGTTTTTCCAAAAGATACACGCTTATGTTACAATTTTTTACTTGATTTTTTTTTAAACATTTCATTTTCACATCCAAGTGGCTCTATGGTGTCCAAAAATAGACCCATGGATTCCCATTTTATATATATATATCATCCAATAGTGTTAGGACATGAGTTTGGGTAATTTAATATTACTATAATATTATTTTGTTTCCATTATTTAGCATACATACTCTTTAACTATGGTAAATAAAATATTTACTAAAGTTACTATTCATAAAATCTAAAAATAAAATGTTCCTATTTACAAAATTTCGACATCTTGATTCCAAATATGGAATACATTTTTTTAAATTCAAAACACAAACGTTTCAAAACATAATTTAATATTAATTCCAATTGTCAAACCCAAATGTGTATTTTTAAGAGGTAAAAACTACAAAAATATTGACTAGTGTTTATGTCCAATTTCAATGTAAAATAACATCAAATGACCAAAATTAGATTAAATGATAAAATTATAATATAATAAATAATTAAACCCACTTAAAATGAAAATATAATCCTATAAATAAATTAGATTATTGGAAAATTATTTTACTTAAAATGCAGTATTTTCAATATTCATTAAAAAAGAAACTTTATCAGGAAAATCTGAAAAATTTACCCAAAGTAAATTTCGATGTCTGGATTCTAAATAAGAAGTTTATTTTTTCCAATAGTTCTTATTAATGTGACAAAAAATATATTTAAAAATTGTTCGCCATCAAAAGGTGATAAATAAAACTTTTAATCAATATTATAGTATTTCATGCGTAAAAATAGATTCATTCTTATTTTTAGCCTATAAAATATATTGGATAATGTAACAGAATTTAACAAACATGTTTAATCATAATTTAGTTAGTTATGTTAATTCCCAAAAATACAACATCAATGCATTAACTACTATTTAAAATAATAATATAATTATTTTATTTTTCTGTATGACTCAAAGTTGTGAGAAATGTAAGATTTCCAGGAAATCTGTTATTGCATTTTAAGTATACTATCAGACAAAGTTTCCAATATTAAATAAAATTAATATATTATTTATAATTATTAATCTAAATTAAAATTATTATTCTATAAATATATGGGTTGTTACAATATATGTGGGGTATTTGTATTGATGATTTAAGAATTGACACACTTCATCAAAAACAATGACCCATGTAGAAATCAAATAAAAAATATTTGTGTGAACAAATAAAGTTGATTTGAGTGATGGATGCTATAAAGGGAATGTTTATGGCTTGGACATAGATTTAATATCAATTTTATCCAATGTAACATTTGAGATTATGAATATATCCAAACATTGTTATGGGTATGTGACATGGGGGGTACCCTTGTTAAGGATGATGTGGTACACCTTACATGATTAATAATACAAAAGTACCTGAGTGAAAAATGAATTTATATAGTATAGATTATGATTATTAAAAAATTTAATTAATTAGAACCCATATGATAAATTAATATTTGCATGAAATAGTGTTCATTTACATATATAGTTTTTCGTTAAAAGTTCTCATGATAAGAATCGTGTTTATTATTGGTAAAGGCATGTGGTTTCAATTATTCACCATGCTTAATAATTATGTTATCATCGGATGTATTTATTACCCTTACTATGCATTTAAGCTCACCCATTTCTAATGTTTCGTTTTCCCAAGATATGAAGAAGTTAGTTATGAGTTAATTTCAAGAATAATCTAGGAGGCTTGGGTGTTTTTAATGGAATAAATTCGTGTTGTACTTATTTTCAAGTTGTAATGTTGAACTTATGTATGAATATTGTTCCAAATACTACTCAACTAATCAGTCTTTTAAGGCATTATTTCCATGTGATCATACCAATGTTTTATAATAATGCACCGACTCCAGGAATCTAGGTTCAGGGTGTTATAGTTGGTATTAGAGGAATTTTATTACAAACCATGGAAAATAGATTTAGATAATATCTGATCAGAGCACTTATCCCTAAGATAGAAATAAGGGAATAGTATTGAAAACATCATAAAATTTTGGTAATATAGAGATTTGGTGAGTTTTCCAAGGAAATACATCCCTGTCTGGATACGATCAGGTAGAGGCAACTTTGGCATAGATTTACCTAGTGGTAAAACCCAAAAACACCTCTTTGAGCTAGACTTGAATGGGAACAGCTGCACAACAATGGGCCTTGCTACACTCTTGGTTACGACAATCTTAGGGGATATGCTTAGGATAATTCTCATTTTCTTTAAAAATAGTTATGAATGATTTATGAGTATATACCTCCTAAAAGAAAATAATTTTATGATTATGGATTATATCCATAAACTGTTGAATTTACATAATGTAATTTATAGGTTTGAAGTTATTAATTTTAATTCATAAACTGACATATTGTATTCCATTGTATAGAAATGGTTCCCAATAGAAGGAACATGACCTCCAACTATACATATGATCCAAAAAGTAAGAAGGATTATATCTTTCATGATATTAATCCAATATTTAGAATGGAAATAATATCCCATTTATTCTCAACATATAAAGAAATATTATCATGAGTTAATAAGATAAGTAAATAATTATCTGACTCTTATGGCATTGAAGGGATGCAAGAGAAGAAAAGGATGGAAGAGAGAAATATGGATAAAGGGAAGAGGGAAAAGAAGGATTTTCTCATATGTGATCACATTGGAAAGAATCACCTAGGTAATTCTTGAAGGGAATGGGAGTTTGTTATAAGTCTGGAGAACAAGGACCCCAAGTACGTGATTGAAATGGTAAGAAAAAAGTTTCAAATGTACAATGCTTCATCTGCAATGAGTTGGGACACTACATGAATCAATGTCCAAATCATCAGAGTATACCCCAAATGATGCTATTGGATAATAATAAATTTATCATACTACCTAAGATGGAGAGTAATGGTTATATTTCTTCCGTTTATATTAAATAATTATGTCATTTGAGTATTGTATTAATGATGTACATGTTATAAGAATTATAGAGTATATAAGGATTGTACTGCAGTAATATTTCATAAAGCACTCGAGATTGTGTGCAACAAAGAAAAGTGACACAATACTAGGTTAAATATTTGGAAAATATATGGTTGAGATAAAGATAAACCATAATATGGTTCTGATATCGAGGTAATGATTTTTGGAATAACACATGAATGATTTATTATATTTGATAATCTTGACTACCTTGAAGCTGAGTAATGATTTGTATATTTTATCATTTTTGGAGGTTACAAATTTTTTGGAGAAAAGAGTATATCTAGTATTCTATAAGGAATAAGGGAGCAAGAATGTAATCAATATGGTTTTATGGTAATTGAGGATGTTGTAGTGTTTTGAAAGAATATATGATTAAGCTGTTCACATGTTAATACGTGGAAAAAAGGATCTTTATTTGGATTAACTTCCTTATAAATTTTGGACTGTGAGTTTTGATAGAAGTAATTTGGATAATTATAGTTTGAGATTATTTTTGGATTTCTATAAAAAGAACAACCCAGAGGCCAGGAGGCTAACTGTCGTATCCAGCAAGGCCACGAGACTTGAACCTGCAACCGAAGGGCGACAAGTGTATATCACCTACCACTTGCCCACGTGATGTCCTGGATTGAAAAATGTAGGTTTTTTTAAATGTTCTGGTAGTTGAATTATTAATTCATTTTTTTGGAACCCTATATAAATATGATAAATATAATATATTTTTGAAGTTTTATTATCTTTTAGAGTGAAAGATGTGTTTTTGGTAGAAATTAGTTAAACGATGGAACTCTAGTTGTTTAGTATATATTTTTCTCTTTATTCTCTTATTCTATGAAAAATTATTTCTTAAACATTAGTTAAGGGATCTTAAAACTAAAAATGGGTTATCCAAATAATTTGGGTTTTTTTGAACTGATGATATTTTAAATCATCATATATTGATCGATTTGAGGCCCTGAATCATACAATTGTTTGTGAATGATGACCTCAATCACTCTATATAAATATTTACTTTTTCTCACCAATTATGTGTCTCTAATTTATAACAATGTTCTCATAATCTAGAACATAATTTGGTGGTGACTTTTTCATTCCCATTTTCCTCTTATTATGACTAAATTTTATTAACCTAATTTCTGATGTGGGTTTTCCCACAAAGGTATTTTCTATTTCAACCTTTTTTTTAATTTTTTTTTTCAAATTTGCAAGGACACAATTTATTGAAGGAGGAAGAAATTCAAAACCCCATGATTTAATAGTATGTTATTTCTTCTAAGTAATTCAATAAATTGAACTACACAAAACACTGAGTTCTAGCGGACCATGATTTACCAAACTACCCGTTATAAAGCGGTTATGAATAGTATTAACTGAATTTTGAAATTTATATAATAATTATAATTTTAGAATACATTTTGTCTATTTCTTATAAATAATGTAAGAAAGAATTCATTTTTATAGATAAAAGAACTATTTTTCAAAAAATTCAATTTTACCACATTTTAATTGCAAACCCTCCTTAAATAAAATATTTGAATATTTTATATATTCAACTTGACAAAATAAATTTCTTCATTATAATTGGGACATAATAATTTAGTTTCAATTTATTTTTGGTGTTTTTTCTGATAACTTTCACAATTGGGTGAATAGTGAAAAATACTATATTTTAACCAAAAACAACATTTTTAATCAAAAAAAGTTATATTGTTAAATTATACAGTTAAATGGTTTGGAATTATAAATAGATTATATTTTTACAATTTAATCCAATTCTAGTCATTGTAAATAATTTTAGTTTGAAATCGGACATAAACATGAGTCAATCTTTTGATAGTTATTATTTCTTAAAAACGCATTTTGGTTTTTACAACGGGAAATAATATTAAATTAATATATTCAGCTAATATGTTTTGAATTTGGTAATATGGACTTCATTTTTGAATTCAAAATATCAAAATTAGCTTTGGGTAAAATTTTTTCATTTTTTTTAAAACTTTCAATTTCTTTTGAATAGTGAAAAACACTATGTTATTATTTAAAATTGACTTTTTATTTAAATAATTATTATTTTCTAAAATAATATCAATTCAAAATTGATACATAATATTTATATAAAATCAATTTAACTCATTGGATTCAGTTTATAATTATTTTACATATATAAAAATTTTATCGATGTTTTTACCGTCTTTTACCCACATCCTAGGAACATTTGCAAATTTAGAAAAAACATAACTTTTCCACTTATATTAGTTGAATTTCAAAAAATTTAGAGATTCAGTTGATATTAGTATGTAAAATGTGGTTCAATAAGATGAAATTTATTTTTTATGAATAGTAACTTTTTACTTTTATTTACCACGGTTAAAAGTAAATAGAAAAATTAAGGGTTAAAATTATACTATTATTACCCTAAAACATGTAATAATTGTATTTGATAAGTTTAATTCGACCATAAACAACCTTAGTATTAAAATAAGATCCTTTTGGTCCACTTGGATTAGATTACGACATTTATTATTATTTAATTCAAAGAAGAGTTAAAAGTGATAAATTCAACGTTTAATAACTAAACCATTTTTAATATAGGGATAAACATAAGATAAAATAGTCTATAAATATTCATTAGAAAGATAAAAATATTTCCTACATAATGGTATTTTAATTTTATTTTTACACATTAAATAATATAATTTATTTATGACACAACAATGATGTAGTAATTACCTAATTAATGAAATATTAAAATAATTGATCTTATAAATATAAAAATAAATATAATTTTAGGATTTTTATGAATTAAAATAATTTTTAATGTTAATATGACTTATTAGGGTTGGTTAGATGAATTTTTATCTAAGTAATAATGATTTTATAAATTTATCAAAAACAAAATACCAAATAGTGTCAAAATTGACGTAAAAGAGATTTTTAAAAAAATTATATTATTTATTGATATTCTATTTGTAGAAATATAAGGTTCAGCCAAAACACTTATATAATAGAATCTGTATCATTAATGAACCACTTAGGGTTATCTTGGAATTATATAGTATGTTTATTAACCATATAATATGAAACTACAAAGAGACTTGGTAATTGTGAAACTATTTAATTAAGAGTTAAATCTAATAGATAAAGTTAATATAGTAACCCAAACATGTCTAAAACATATTGGTTGAGTGGTGTTCACCCCATAACCACCTTATCCATTAAATAATTCATTTTTGAGCCATTATAAACTGAAAATTATTTTACTATAAAATAATATTTCTAGCTTTTCCTAAGGTGCCCTTCACCCCTTTGATAAATGGGCACTCCCCCTTTTCTCTAATACACACCGTCATAGCCATTTTTCTTGGCCAACCCCTGCCCAAATACCCTGGAAACGATCCTAAAATAATCACCATGGCCATCCTTTAGTCATAAAGCCATTCTACGGAGACCCTTTGATCCAATCAAAAGGAAGAACTCGAAGAAGAGGTATATATTTAATCACCTCTTTTAAGTTCCTTCTTTCTTCCTATTCCTCTTTCTTTGTTGTTTCCATTCTAAAATAATAACTCCAGTATCTTCTATATACCATGATGTTATTAAAAATATGGTATAAACATATTCATTATTCTATCCATCTTTGAATGACTTGTTTCCATATGTGCGTACGTATGACTTACTGTCTCCACGTCGTGGTGTAACTGTTATTCCATACATTATTATTTGGATGGGTATAATAATGATGTTTAATTGAATTAATAATAAATATAATATTATAATGATTATTTATATATGATATACCATCCAATTATATGTTATTTTAATATCAAATGAATGAAACTGTTTCTCGTGCGTACGTACGGATTACTGACTCAACAAACACGATGAGATTCAATCCCCATCATATCCATTCAAGAATAATTTTCATTTAATGATTAAAAATAATTTTTAAAGACTTAATATCATTCTTAATATGAATAAGATACATTCTATCGATAACAAGTATTACTTTTGTATCAAATCACATAAATTAAAACAAATCCATTAACACCTGAAACGACGATAATACTAAGATATTATTAACAAAGTCCAATTAAAAGATCATTTATGATATCATATTAATGCACATAATTCTTGTATAATTTAATAACCAGTATTTTAGCATTATACATAACGTTAATCTACCCTTGATGACATAAAAGTATAGGGTAAGGGTTAATTCTACCATCTCTTTATTATCCGAGGTTGTTTTTACGTAAGTATCTACTAGGACCTCTTTATAATCCACATCCATGTTTCTTAAAATTGTATTTCAAAACATTTTTACTATTTACTAGACAATGGGTTAAAGTAATTTGTACCCTTAATTGAACTTATATATTTTTAAAGGAACCATTTTTTCATTTTCCAAACTTGGTACTTGACAAAATTAAGGTAGAATGTTTTTTTAACATATACGGCGGGTGCAACTATTTTCCACCGTTATAACATCATCAAAGATTCCCTTAAAATCTTATATTAATATTTTCAAAATAAATGTTTTTTATAATTTTGTGACTCTTAAATGATTTCAAAATTGAAAGAGATATTTCTCAAAAAAAGGTTTTGATTTCATATATGTCAACATCCTTTGATGGATTTTAAGTTTATTTGAAGTTGATTTATTATGATACAAAACGTCCATATTGTATTGAAGGGTTTGTGATATGTTTGACTGTGGATGTGATATTTTTATACCATTTAGGGTTTGTCATTAAAGTATTTACATTTTGTATGTTATTTTTAATATGAATTTTTATGATATATTTAAACCTTTTCATATGAGAAATGTATTGCACTTATTAAGTGACCGGTGCAGCCCGATATAGCTTCTCGATGAATCGGTAAGTCTCAGGAGACAACTATATGTGGAATTGGAGGAGGCATTTCCCAATTTGATATATGGTTTTGGCTAAGGCATTAATAATTTTTAGACAACTTGGTCGAGGCCTCGACAAAATGTTTCAGAATGACCAACATTATACATTCCCTCATTATGAAAATAATATTGATGTTTCATGTGGTCATTTTACTAGTAGAATACCCATGATTATATTTTATTATGGAATTATTTACATATCTCATATTCTTTCCATAACAGTATTCATGTTTATTATTGGTAAAGGAATGTGGTTTCAATTATTCACCATGCTTAATATTTATGTTATCTTCTGTTGTATTGCTTACCCTTACAGTTCTTTTGAGCTCACCCCTTTCTTATGTTTCATTTTCCCAGGATATGAATAATTCAGTTATGAGTGACTTGAAGGCATAATCTAGGAGGATTGGATTTTTCTAAAGGAGTATATTAGTGGTGTACTTATTCTCGTGTTGTAAAGTTGAACTTATGTATGAATCTTGTTTCCAATAATACTAAATTGATCGGTCATTCGATACATGATTTCCTTGTGATCATGAAAATGTTATGATATAATGCACTGACTCAGGGAATCTAGGGTTGTGGTGTTACATACCCAATCATTCACTCATGATTATAATGAAATACAGTGAGTGTAAATAGTAAATTATATGATTGATCCTTAGTGAGATATCACAACAAATTTTATAGAGTCATTTTGGTTGAAGCATGACTTATATTTCTAGTTAGATAACTTATGTGAGGGTTATGACAATGTATGGCCTCAATAACAAGGCAGATCTATCCAAGATTAGCCATACCTAGGAAAAATTGCGTATCACTTGTATTATATGATGATATTTATCAAGGGCTTAATATTCCATTTTCTATTCATAGTTAATGTGTGATGTGACATGGTAATATATTTTTTTATTTCCTTTGTAATTAATCTTTATGTATTGGATAACATTCTATATGATCAACCTTGAGTCATTATAAACCACAACATAGAAAAATATTATAACATAGACATTAAATTGGTAGTTATGGATAGTATTAACCACTTTAAAGAATATATATATATCAATGAAATATTTTCGATTGATTCCTAATAAATATGTTCTCAATTTTCATTAAAGTCATTTTAATATTCAAAATTAGGTTTTCAAAAAAATCATTTTATATCTCATTTTTTCACAAAAAAATATAAATAATTTTTAATTTTTTATAATTTAATTGAGGAAAATAAAAAGAGTTTTTAAATCATCATTTTAGAATCAAAGTAGGGTGATGTTTTTATTTTTTGAAAAATATATATTTTATAGTGATTAGTGAATATAATGATTCTTTTGGAGAAACTCCAATTCATTTCATTTAAATGTCAGTTATATTTTTATTTTCATCGTAAAGTAAACAATATGTAACTTAATTATAAATAATCTAATAAATTAAATTTTAATGCTCATTTTTCATGTTATTTTTATAAGATAACATTTGGGCATAAAAACAATTTTTTTAAATAAATGTTTGTAAGCATACAATGTGATCTTATTATAATAAAATAATTTAATCTGTACTTATTATTCTCTTTAATATTATTTATTGATTTTAGTTTCAATATAATATTATAAAAATCATTTTATTATTTGTAATAGGTATGTTGTGTTTGTAAATTAAGTTTTATGCTAACTTTGTTTTTTGTAATTAGGTTTTCTTGGCGGTTTAAGCACATATATAAAATTAATTTTTTATAATTATCAAAATTAATATCAACAAACTAGATTCATTTTTTTGAATAAATATTTTTTATATAATATTATAGGGTCAACTTTTTTTTATAGTGAATAGTAAAAACCAGGAAATTTTGATACCAATATTTATAGTTATAATTGGTTTAACTGGGGGTTGCGGTTAAACTAGGATATTTTGGTAGTATTTTCACCATAAGAAAGTATCATTATTAATATATTGTGTTATTTTATACTTATTGTAACCTAATATTGATTCCTAGGGCATTTTTTAGCCTCCTTATAAGGAAAGATACCTTGAATTATTGAAACTATTTTAGAAATTTCATGTATATATATCAACTCACTTATAAAAGGGAATATATCTTACCAATTTTTAGCACCATTTGAGAATTATATATTAAAGAATAAGTACTCTTATATTACAACCATTCTCTTTATTTCATATTTAAACATTATTTATTCCACAAAAATACAGTTTATACAACCTAAATGATCAAGATGTATATTGTCTTGGGAAATTAGGAACATTATATAACAACATAAAAAATAAAATACAATATATTTATTTAAAACTATATTTAAATGACCAATACATTCCTTTGTACTTAACACTCCATGGGATAACCTGATGACATTCATAAGAAAGGGGTGAGCTATGAAGACCAGTAAGGGAATAAATAAAAGGCATAACATGGGGATAATAATACATGTTAAACAACACATATCAAAGAGGAATAAAGGATCATGAATATAATTTCATGATATAGCATGATAATCATGACATGAAAATGTGGAAACAACATAAAACATTATATTATTATGAGTTAAGGCTGATTTTATATGGAAGAGCGTGAGTTAAATCTCCATTCCCATGATGTAGCATGAGTCAAAGCACATGACACAATATATAAAATGAGTTAAAGCTAAGTGGAAATTAAGTATCATGATCAAATGTAATTTCATAGGAGTTAACATGATAATAACCATTACCCCATACATTGGATCCCTATTAGGGAAGGCCTTTAAAAATAATTTCATTTTCATGCATAAGTGTGCCACAAAGATCACATAAAATGAATTCATTCAACATCATAATTTATTATAGTATCAAGTAATGTGGAAGACATACATGTAATTCAACAATAATTATTTATAAACTAATAATGTTGAATACCTTTGATAAGGAAATGTGTATAGTTTTAACTACATAATGAGTTTCACATATATAATCATGGTGCAATTTAAGCAGCATAACGATGTCATATAGAAATTAATAAAAAAAATTATGAGAGTTATAGGGGTATCTATGAATTTAGATATAAAATTTATAGTAATATAGGAATGGATAGAAATTGCCAAAATTATTTAATTGTAAATAGAAGGATTAACATTATAAAGAGTCTTGAAGTAAGAGGAGAAATAAAAAAAACTCTAACACAATTTCAGCATTCTAAAAGGTGTACATAAAGGATCATGGGGGGATACTGAGAGTTAAAAGAATATATCATCATTTAAAAATAAAATGTAAACTTATATGTTGGTGAGAATACATACCAACTCATTAATAATTGAAAATAACAGTTCATAACAAGATAAATAAACATGGGTAATGATAAGAAATAAAATAAACCTTACATAGTTGTGTGTCTCCCAAGGCTTAGTAGAGGATTATTGGGAGGCTGAGGTCACCTATTTATGACTCTTGGGAGTATATTTCATAGTTTTTATGACATTAAATGAGTTTGAGTGATGTGAAATGGGTCATTTGGTGGGTTTATATAGGTGTGGTTGGGTATATCCTTATTATTTTCGGTTTGGATAATTCATAAATAAATATTGAAAACCAAAGACTTTCCCATGGTTTTTTCATGTTTTGTACCAAAATTTTGTTTTTAAAATTATTTTATAAGGTAATGGTACAACGTTATTAAAATATTTACTTTTCTTTGTGGGAGGTGAGTCACACTCATAAAGAAATGAATTTTAAATCATAGATTATAATATATGTCTTGGAGAATAAATAATGTATAAATAAATTAAAAAATTAACAAATAACCACTATATTTTAAATATAAAATATATAATTTTTATCGATACTTTTATAATATATATTATATCATTTTTGGGCCATTATAATTTCATAAAACACTTCATATTTATGTGGTATTTAATTTTTACCCAATACTTTTACTACCACCAAAAATTATGAAAAAATATCTATTTGATAATTAATAAATCATGATTCCAAAAATAATATTCATTTTATCTAAAAAATTTACCAAATATTTGAAATAACAATTTTAAAATAAAAACGACTTTTATTTAAAATTGACATGTTTTGGAAAAAATAGTTTTTAAAACTTAATAAAAATTATTTTTGACTTCATGAAAATTATATGATCATTTAAATTTAATGAAATTAATTTAGTAATATTATTTTACTAAAATATTATTTATTTAAAAAATACATTAATTAATCATAATATTTTTCTTAAATGATTTTTGAATATTAACCAGAAATACTATTTGTGCATTAAAAATCATATACAATGTTACCAAAATAGGAAGAAAATATATTCGTTATTCTATAACAAAAATAATGTATATGTTTCTAATTATAGGGTATTGATTTATATCCCTTTATTACAATTTCATATTCCCTAAGAGTATGTTGTGAGACGGTGGGGAATTTATTAGGATGTTCAACAAACTTGGTTTGTGTCATGATCTTGAGGAGGTCGAACATCTACTGTAAATAGTTCTAATCATGCATAAGTTGTTGGATCTCTACACGTGCTTGGTCTAGGGAAAATCCTAGAAATTATACCTCTCATGTAAGATCTGATAAATGTGCTTCAAATGGAATGATCCTGTTGGTTTAGACCATCACTTCCTTTATCTATGTGAAATTGATTTGTTAAAAACCTATATTTATTCTAGTCATGTGATAACTATTTATAAGATATATTATCAATATAAATGATACATAATTTTAATTTAAATACAGCTGGATTTAATAAAACTAAAGGAGGGAATGGGTTTTCTATATCCATAATAAATTTAATTAAAACAAAATGGGGAATTTTATTCATAATTGTTTGGATCGCTACAACCTTCCCCTATTAAGAAATTTCTCCCTTCAAATTTCCTTTTTCCATACTAAAATAGATTTGGGTAATTGTACATCACCACTTCCATTTTTCTGACATTTAATCTTCAAACATATAGTTTCACCACAACACATTAATGGGGGGAATTGTACAATTTTGTATAACCTTTTCCCTACTATCTTAGATCTTCACCGACTTCTTGTCATAAGAAAATGTCATTTTCAATTGTACCAAATCTATATTCACTACTTTTTATTGATCTAGTATGTAATTCATTTAGAGTTATACATGGAATATATCATGTATTTGAGATAGGATCATTGGGAGTGCTTGTCGATAGGCCACTACTCTAATGCGATCAAGGATCCCTAAAGGGCCGATGTACCTTGGATTAAGCTTTACCTTTTCCCAAATCTCATAAATCTCTTCCATGAATATAAAATGTGGAATACCATGTCTCAAACATCTATATCTAGGTATCTTCGATGATTTTCAGCATATATCTTTTATCGAATTTGTACAGCTTGGATGTGCTGCTGATGGTCCTAACCTTCTCCACCATTTCATCAACCATTTCCGGACCTCATATTTTTTATTCCCCAACATCATCCCAGAATAAAAATGTTATAAACCTGTTCCCATAAATGGAATAATAGGTGTAGAGACCCTAAGCATTACGTACATGTACATTACATTGCTTTTTTGGAATACTTAGTAGATAACAAAAACACACACACAAGGACCGTAATAGTTTAGTGTCTTTGGAAACTCGGAATATAATCTTCTAATCGTGGTGAAAGATCTTCAACATCTCCCATAAAGATCTTCCATTTTTTTCCTTACCTAAAACCTTTCTTTATATACTGGGGAAAAGAAAACATAAATTTGTGGGCTCAAATGCTCAGTAAGGGTAAAAAAAAGAAATATCAATCACATCATATTCATAAGAACATAAAATTTTGTAAATCTTAACCTGCAAAAGAGATCATAATATCATATCATGGGATAAATCATAGTAGTGAAATGTAATCCCAATAATCATAACATAAAACATGAAACTTTTTGGCATACAAACATAATCATATAGAATCATTTCTTATTAGTCAAGACTCATTGCCAAGACTATCTTAGTGGACAAAGTCCATTTATGAACCGAGTTCACTACTCGATTTAGTCCTCTTTCACTGAATCGGTTTAACCTGCTGTTCCAGCCATATCTATCTCATGAGATATAAAATCTTTACCCAATGTATTGCAGGGATATATAGGTCCCACAAATCTCATAATGATACCATTCTTATGTGTGCCACAAAATCATAAACCATACATCATAGCATAACCCACGTAATAAAAATGGGATTCATAAACATTGTGACATCATAAAAAAATTCATATAAGATAAAGGAAATAATAAAAATAATTCCATCACAACATAATAAAATCAATGTAATAATAGGGATAGAAATAGAACCCTTTATTATATTAGATGGAAAATAATATTGATAAAACACTTAAACACCATTCTTGAGGAAAATATCCTTTCTACTTCAAAAACACTTTTCCTTTCATAACATGTCATACAATTCTAAACTAAAATAAGTTGATCAAAAATAAACTTGAAAACATGTAAAGTAAGCTTCTTGGAAATAATTTTTTAAAAATCCATTCATGCCGTATAAGTTAAAAAAATATTCTTCTCGTACTTTTGTCGGAAAAGACAAAAAGTACCTCGTACAAAATACGACAAAAGATTCCTTTCATATGTTTTACTAAAAACTCAATGAAGGGTAAAAATGGATATAAAAATTTATAGAAGGATATAAATATTAAATATTGAGGAAACATGGATTTGGATGATAAAATACACCTCAGTAAATTCCAAAGTATAAACAATCTCAGATAAAAATGAAATGGTGATATTTCCCTTACCTTAGGTCCGATTTGCTTCATAAGTGTCCGAACCTCCTGTATAATGATTTAAATAATGTCATTGACTTATTCCAGAATCATACTCTTTGTTATAATATAATATATGTCCATATTCGTATCTTCTTATTAGTAATATTTCATTGCAACTTGTTATTCAGGTGTTTATTACTTTTTGTTCTTATGCGTGTTTTGTCGAATAAATTCTTATTCTTCTCATTAGGTTATAGATACCTCATTTCCAGAATGGTATTATTTTACTATATATCATATTTATTCATTCAATTCATTTATATAATCATTATGCAATGAAGATCATGTAAAATGAAGTGTATCACATCGTGGAGACGGTATTCCGTACGTACGCACGAGTGATGATATCGTTCCCATGATCCTGTAATTGTATTGGAGTGTATATATACTATTTCAGAATAAATAAAAATTTAAAATAGTCATATATAGTAATTTATTTGCACCATTATACCCATCCAATTAAGGTGGTGGTGGAAAATAGATTACACCACGGCGTGGAGACGGTATTCCGTACGTACGCACATGCGGTGATTTCATTTTCCGTAGGATGGATAGAGGGTGAAATAGGGTTGTTTCATACTTATAATAAAATATAAGTATATGAGTGATACTGATGGTATTACTTCATAATGAAACAACTAAATAAGAAGAAGTGGAAGAAGAAATAAAGTTGGGAGAATCAGTAACGGACATTACATCTTCTTTAAAGCGCTTCTTTGAGACCTCCTTTTAAAGCACTAAAATTGGTCTTTGAAGAAGACCAGGACCTCTAGGATGTTTTTAGGGAAGTGGAGAGGAGAAATTGGCAGGGTTGGCCGAGCATGAAGGCTCAAATTGGTGCTAGGAAGAGGGGGAGGAGGTGCCCTTTTATAAGGGAGGAGTGGGGTACTTTTGGAAAAACAAAAAATATTATTTTATTATAAAGTCATATTCGTTTTTAAATAGCTCCAAATTGATTTATTTAGATTCTAGGGTGGTGATGGGTCGAAATAATATCATCAAATAGAATTTAGACAAGTTTAGCTTCCTATTTTGACCTTATCATTTAGATTTAACATTAAGTTAAATAATTTTACTTTTACCGTGTCTTTTCGTGTTCCTACACTATATGGTTACTAAACATACTATAACAAGCAAAAATAACCCCAATTTGTTCATTATTAATATATATAACCTTATCTAAGTCATTTGGCCAAACCATAGATTTTTCGGAATAAAATGACAATTAATAATATAATATTTGTTTTAAAAACAATTATATGTCAATTTTGACACTATTTAGTAATTGATTTTTTTTAAATTCATAACAGATTGATTAATTCTAATGAAGTTAATTAAATCAATAATTACATGTAATATTAATCTATATAATTAGGTGAATTCATATAAAGTCTCAAATTACATTTATTTGGGTATTTATAATATCAATTATGTCAATATTTCATTAATAAGATAATTACTGCATCATCTTTGTGTCATAAATAAATTAAATTATATAATGTATAAAAATTACAAATAAAATTCCATTATGTATGAAAGCCTTTTATCTTTATAATGAATATTTATAGTCTAATTTATCATATTTATAACCCTGTATTAATAATTATTTACTTAATAAACATTGATTTTAACTATTTTAACCCTTCTTTAAATAAATTAATAATAAATGTCCTAATCTAATCCATGGGGGCCTTAATGGTCATATATTATTTATAAGGTTGTTTTTGGTCGAATTACACTTATCCAATATAATTAGGACATGTGTTAGGGTAATAATAATATCATTTTTACCCTTAATTAACCTATTTACTTTTATCCGTGGTAAAAAAGTAAAAAGTTACTATTCACCAAAATTATTTTCATCTCATTGAACAACATTTTACTCACTGAAATCAACCGTGTCATTCGGATTTTTGAAATTCCACTCACAGAAGTGGTAAAATTATGTTTTATGTAAATTTTCAAATTATCCTAGGAGGTGGGAAAAAGACGGTCAAAAGTTCAATAAAAATTTTATATATCTAAAATTATTATAAAATGACTCCAATGAATTACATTGAACTTATATAGGTATTATGTATCAATTTTAACCTAAAATAAATTTAAAAAAAATAAATACTTATTTAAATAGAATGTTGGTTTTTAAATAGTAACCTAGTGTTTTCACTATTCACAAAAAATTGAATGTTTTCAGAAAAATACAAAAAATTAACTCTAGGATAATTTAGATATTCAGAATCCAAAAATGAAGTCCATTTTCAAAAATAAAATTTATAAAATTTAAAAAAGTGGGTATTAATATTAATAACGACTAGTTTTAATAATATTTTAATAGTATTTCGTTGTTTAGTGAAATTCAGTATTGCGTACAACACACGCTATCATGGAAGGTCACGCTTACATGTAATGCAAGCCAAGTCAGGGATGCATGTTGTGCAATCTCCTTTTGGTGTATCGTACAATACAAGACATTAATGAAATTAAAAAGAATATTTTTTTTAAAATCTTGGGGTGTTACATTCTACCCCCTTTAAAATGAATTTCGCCCTCGAAATTCCTCAGGGTTATAAATGGTTACTACTCGAAAGTTTCTTTAATAGAAACCCACATCGTAGAAAGGAATACCAAAACATGGATTTAAAAACTAATGTATGAATCATAACGGTTACCCAAATTAACTAATCACTGGGTTTCCATATAGGAGAACATAGGTGCAAATATGGACATGGAAGAGAAATCTAACCGTCATCTTATGATGGAGAGTGGTAGAGAACATTGCTATGAAAAATCCAACAATCACAAAGCCATAAATTTTTTATGATCTTGGGTACCATCTGATTCATCGGATATAAGGGCACTAGGATAACATTTTTGGTTTTCAAGATCATTTCACTAAAGTTGAATAATTTGAATTAGAATTAATACTTATTTATTTTGGTAGAATCATACTATTGTTCGTGATTTGAACAATTTCCACATCATCTCTTAAATAAATGAAGTTGAATTTGTTATTCGTGAAGTGTTAACTGATCATGTGATAGAATGATGGGTCATTCTATCTGTTTCAAACAAAAGGTTAACAAAAGTTATCAAATATACATAAGTCCGTCTATGGTGAGGATAATCGTATACGATTCCAAAAATGAACTTATACATCATATATCATACCGCGTAATAAAATAAAACTAGTTTCTACTAACCAGGGACTTCTTGTAGGCCATTGGTATGCGATAAAGGCTAGTCGCACTTCAGTTTTGGGTTTGATTCCGACAGCCTTGTCCGACACGATGGGCTGTCGCCCGTCCTGCAAGTTGACCTTTTTCTATTACTATAAAATTCCATCAATAATATCGAAAAAAAGAATATCCTTAAAAAATACTATCTTTTGTCCAACATAATCCATTCCAATCTTTAGGCATATCCAAAATACTTCTGTCCAAGCTCATAGTATAAAGAAAATGATTACTTGAAATGTCACATAACAATCACGTGAATGCAATCATTTATCCCCCATATATCGTAAGATATATCTTGTTGGCCAAATTACAAACATTTGAATACCTTAATCATGTATTCTCTTGAAGAATGAATACCCATTAAACCTTAGTGAAAACATGAATGTGGTTAAAAGTTAACACTTTACACATACCAAAATCCTCAAAATTCTATATACTCAAACCATGATATCACTTAGTGCTTATATCAGTCATGAGCTCATGAATACAATCAAACATCTCATTATCTTCTTATCCCTTCATTATGCGCATATCATATGCATACCAAAAATATCTCAATCACTTTCCATGGTTATCGGTACCATAAAATTATTGAAAACAACAATAGACCAATACATAAATATTCCAATATTCCACGATACTATATACGACATTATTTTGAAATCCCA
This sequence comes from Viscum album, assembly GCA_963277665.1. Classification (NCBI taxonomy): domain Eukaryota; kingdom Viridiplantae; phylum Streptophyta; class Magnoliopsida; order Santalales; family Viscaceae; genus Viscum; species Viscum album. The sequence goes on from OY728140.1 coordinate 1,793,332,037, forward strand.
TTACATAAAAAATTAATCATTACACCACATCGTTGTCATATTCAACATCGTCAATAGTGATCGCATGTGACATCCCTTTGTCCTTTTCCTTAAGTGGTTGATCATGTCGATCATCGTTAACCCTTGGATTAGGGCATTGATTAACATAATTCCCCATTTCATTGAACTTGAAGCATTGAAGTGTTGATGGTGCGTTATCTGCAGTCTTTTATTTATTCACATGATTAGTAACCCTTTTCCATTACTTCGACACTCAGCTGCTCGATGACCTTCTTTTCCAGACTTAAAACATTTCCTAGTCCCTTTAAGACAATCTCCACCATTCTTCTTTCCACACTTTGAGCATAACGAAACATTCATCTTCTTTTGACCATTATTCTGAGATTTCTCCTTGAACTCCATCTTCCGTTTCTTGTCAAAACCATGAGATGGATATGTAACACCAACTTCCATTTCTACCTTAATATCAAAACGCACAACTTCTTCATAGATACTGAAGTCTCTTATAGCTAATTCCCTTCTAAGATTTGGTTTTAAGCCCCTGAAGAATCGATCAACATTACATTCAGGTTGGATGATAAATCCAGATGCATACCTTCCAAGCCTTGTAACATTCACTTCGTATTTACTTACAGATTCATCATCCATTTGATTTAGTTAAAGAAACTCCTTCTCCATCTTTGTTCTAAGAATACAAGGGAAGTAATTATTGAAAATAAGTTCTTGAACTTGTCCCATTCCATGGACTCAATTTCATCTCTTGGCCTCATATTTTTGATAAGATTCCACCATTGATCAGCTTCACCTTCCAAATGATATACTGATAAGATGACTTTATCATGTTCAGAACATTGAAGAACTAAAAATATCTTTTCAGTGGTACTGATCCTTTGTTTAGCAACATGTGGATTAGAAGACCCACTAAAAGAAGGTGGACGTTGCCTCATGAAGGACTCAATAGAATAGTATTCCCTTCTCTACGCATTTGGAAGTCCAAAATGATCCATAGCTTGTATAAGTATAGCAATAATATTTTTCACTCCATCTCTCATAACATTTGTTTGTTCAGGAGGACAATCATTTCATTTTCCATTACATTGATCAACAAGGTTCCTTCAGGTTCCATCCATCGTCTAAAACCCAAAAAGAATAGCGCGAGTGGAAAAAATCACTCTTGGGAAAACAACATAATTAAACGTGGAGTACCTTCAATATCTAACATGATAGGTTACCGTAATTCTAGTACTATAACCTATACTTATACATAACCTTAGGGACATCCCTATACATACCTTAGAAATATCTATAGGGATCTCACTAAAGTTATCACATCCTAGTTTCCAAAGGTTGACTAAACCTTTCCTCTAATACCAACTGTAGAGACACTAAGCTTGACATACCTGGACATTACATTGCTTTTTAGGAATACTTAGTACATAACAAAAACACACACACAAGAACTGTAATAGTTTATTCTCTTTGGAAACATGGAATATAATCTTCTAATCGTGGTGAAAGATCTTCAACATCTCCCATAAAGATCTTCTTTTTTTCTTACCTAAAACCTTTATTTATATCCTGGGGAAAAGAAAACATAAAAGGGTGAGCTCAAATGCTCAGTAAGGGTAAACACAAGAAATATCAATCACATCATATTCATAAGAGCATAAAATTTTGGAAATCTTAACCTGCAAAAGAGATCATAATATCATAACATGGGATAAATCATAGTAGTGAAATGTAATCCCAATAATCACATTTTAAAACATGAAACTTTTTTTCATACACACATAATCATAGAGAATCATTTCTTATTATTCAAGATTCATTTCCAAGACTATCTTAGTGGACAAAGTCCATTTCTGAACTGAGTTCACTCCTCGATTCAGTCCTGTTTCACTAAACCGGTTTAACCTGCCGTTCCAGCCATGTATATCTCGTGAGATATAAAATCTTTACCCAATACATTTGAGGGAGATACAGGTCCCACCAATCTCATAATTATACCATTCTTATGTGTGCCACAAAATCATAAACCATACATCATAGAATAACCCATGTAATAAAAATGGGATTCTTAAACATCGTGACATCATAAAACAATTCATATAAAATAAATAAATTCATAAAAATAATTCCATCACAACATAATAAAATCAATTTAATAATAGGGATAGAAACAGAACACTTTATTATCTTAGATGGAAAATAATTTTGATAAAACACTTGAACTCCATTCTTGAGGAAAATATCCTTTCTAATTCAAAAACACTTTTCCTTTCTTAACATTTCATACAATTCTAAACTAAAAGAAGCTGATTAAAAATAAACATGAAAACATTTAAAGGAAGATTCTTGGAAATAATGTTTTAAAAATCCATTCATGCCATATAAGTAAAAAAACATTCTTCTCATACTTTTGTCGGAAAAGTAAAAAAGTACTTCGTACGAAAAACGACAAAAGATTCCTTTCATATGTTTTACTAAAAACTTACAGAAGGGTAAAATTGGATATAAACAATTGTAGAAGGATATAAATATTACATATTGAGGAAAAATGGATGTGGATGATAAAATACACCCCAGTAAATTCCAAAGTATAAACAATCTCGGATAAAAATGAGATTGTGATATTTCCCTTACCTTAGGTCTGATTTCCTTCGTAAGTGTCCGAACCTCCTGTATAATGATTTAAATAATGTCATTGAATTATTCCAGAATCATAATAACTGTTAAAATATCATATATGGCCATATTCTTATCTTCTTATTAGTAATATTTCATTGCTACTTGATATTCGGGTGTTTATTACTTTTTGTTCTTATGCGTGTTTTGTCGAATAAATTCTTCTTCTTATCTTTAGGTTATAGATAACTCATTTCCAGAATGGTATTAATGTACTATATATCATATTTATTCATTAAACTCAATTATATAATCATTATGCAATGAAGATCATGTAGAACGAATCACATCACATCGTGGAGACGGTATTCCGTACGTACGCACGAGCGATGATATCATTCCCATGATCTTGTAACTGTATTGGAGTGTATGTATACTATTTCAGAATCAATAAAACTTTAAAATAATCATATATAGTTATTTATTTTCACCATTATACCAATCCATGTAATGCGGTGGTGGAAAATAGATTACACAACTACGTGGAGACGATATTCTGTACGTACGCACGCGCGATGATTTAGTTTTCCGTAGGATGGATAGATGGTGAAATAGGGTTGTTTCATACATATAATAAAATATCAGTATATGAGTGATACTTATGTTATTACTTCATAATGAAACAACTAAATAAGAATAAGTGGAAGAAGAAATAAATTTGGAAGAATCGGTAACAGACATTACCTCTTCTTTAAAGCGCTTCATTGAGACCTCCTTTCAGGTCACTAAAATTGGTCATTGAAGAAGACCAGGACCTCTAGGATGTTTCTAGGGAAGTGTAGAGAGAAATTTTCAGGGGTTTTATGAGCTTGAAAGTTCAAATTGGTGTGAGGAAGAGTGGGGGGGAGATGTCGTTTTATAAGGGAGGAGAGGGGCACCTTTAGAAAAACTAAAAATATTATTTTATTGTAAAGCCATATTCGGTTTTAAATAGCTCCAAATTGATTTATTTCGAAGCTAAGGTGGGTATGGGTCGACATCCTCTCATACATTAGAGTTAAGATAGGTTTAGGTTTCTATTTTAACCTTACATTTAGATTTATCTTTAAGTTAAATAATTTTACTTTTACCATGTCTTTTTGTGTTCTTACACTATAAGGTTAATAAACTTACTATAACAACCCAAAAGAACCCCAAGTTGTTTATTATTAATATATATAACCTTATATATTTCATTTGGCCGAAACTTATATTTTTAGGAATAAAATAACAATTAATAATATAATATTTGTTTTAAAAACTATTTTTTGTCAATTTTGACACCATTTAGTAATTAATTTTTTTGAAAATCATAACAGAATGATTAATTAGAAAAAAGTTAATTAAATCATTACTAACATGTCATATTAACCTATAAAATTAGTGTAATTCATATAAAGTATCAAATTACATTTATTTGGGTATTTATAATATCAATTATGTCAATATTTCAAATAAGATAATTACTGCATCATCTTTGTGTCATAAATAAATTAAATTATTTAATGTCTAAAAATTACTAATAAAATACCATTTTGTAGGATATCTTTTTATCTTTCTAATTAATATTTATAGTCTAATTTATCATATGTATAACCCAATATTAAAAAATATTTACTTATTAAACATTGATTTTAACTATTTTAACCCTTCTTTAAATAAATTAATAATAAATGTCCTAATCTAATCCAAGTGGGCCTAAATGGTCATATTTTATATCTATGGTTTTTTTTGGTCGAATTAAACTTATCCAATAGAATTTGGACATGGTTTAGGGTGATAATAATATCATTTTTACCCTTAATTACCCTATTTACTTTTAACCGTGGAAAAAAAGTAAAAAGTTACTATTCACAAAAAATATTTTCATATCATTGAACCACATTTTACATACTGAAATCAACCGTGTCTCTCAGATTTTTTGAAATTCCACTGACAAAATTGGTAAAATTGTGTTTTATGTAAATTTTCAAATTCTCCTAGATGGTGGGTAAAAGACGGTCAAAAGTTCAATAAAATTTTTATATATATATATAATTATTATAAAACGACTCCAATGAATTAAATTGAACATATATAGGTATTATGTAACAATTTTGAACTAAAATAATTTTAAATAAAATAAATAATTATTTATATAAAAAGTTGTTTTTTAAATAGTAACCTGGTGTTTTCACTATTCATCAAAAATTGATGGTTTTCAGAAAAATAACAAAATTTCACCCTAGGCTAATTTCGATATTCCGAATCCAAAAGTGAAGTCTATTTTCAAAAATAAAATTTATAATATTTCAAAAAGTGGGTATTACTATTCATCAATTCTAGTTTTAGTAATATTTTAATAGCATATCGTTGTTTAGCGAAACTCGGTATTGCGTACAACACATGCTATCGTGGAAGGTCGCTCTTGCGTGTAATGCAAGACGAGTCAGGGATGTGTGTTGTGCAAGATCCTTTTGGTGTAGCGTACAACACAAGACATTAATGAAACAAAAAAGAATATTTTTCTTAAAATATTGGGGTATTACAATAGGTTTCTATTTGGATGCTTGAGTGGAAGCTGTTGTTGTATGAGAACACCATAAATAGAAGATATCGGTCCCATCCGCTTTTGAAGTCCATTAAGAATTTACTCCACATGTCCTCAATTGTTCGGATAGTCTACTCAGATTGGCCGTCATTTTGAGGGTGATAATATCTACTAATGTTATGATATGTGCTTAGATATTGGTAAATACTTTTCCAAAACATATAGCTGATCTTGGATATCTATAAGATACAATAGATTGTCGTACACCATGAAGCCTTAACACTTCTATGAGGTATGTTTGTTCCAGTTGATGTAGTGATAAATTTTCTCCAATCATAGTGAAGTGTGTAGTCTATGTACGATGATCCAAAACAACCAAGTCATCATTTTTTCCCTTATATTTCCTTGGATTTATAGTGACAATGTCCATGGTGATGTTTTCCAATTTTCATATATGTATGGTAAATGGGTTCATAATCTCATTCGAATTATTCTATTAAGCCTTCACATTATAATATATGATACACATTGATGTATACTATGTGATCTCCTCCTTTTTGTGATCCCACCTATAGTTCTCTCCGATATCTCGATATCTCATGGTGCTTCCTTGGTGAATGGTGAAATTCAAACTACATTCATAATAAAAAAGTTCTTTATTTACCTCATGATTTGATAGAAGACATAGCCTCTAAAAAAATCACTTAACTCAGTCTTATTTAACATTTAATTCTTAGGATTTCTATTATCCTGTTGTTTCCAATTTCTTCTGAACTATGACATCATCCTTGTTAGTGTCCATTAAGCATTCCAAAGGAGATGGTTTAGAAATCAATTGTGAAAATATAGAAAATGTTTTGTTATTTATTATTCCCTTGTCCTTTTTCTTCCTATCTAAAAAGATTAGATCCTTCTCAATTCTCATCAATGATATAATTAGAAGGTCATTTCTACTTATAGAATTTTACACCTTGTTCACATCAACCGGATGGTAGTGGATTGAGTAGTTATAATATTTTATGATCTCTAACCATATTCATTGATTCATATTTAGATATTTTGTATGAATATATATTTGAGATTCTTTGATCTATATATATGTAACACTTCTTCCCAATGATATAGTTACAAAAAATTTTCAATGAATGGATCATAGATGCCAACTACAGATCACATGTGGGATAGTTTTTCTCAAGAATTCTCATCTACCTCAAGGGATAAGCAATGAATTTGTCCTTTTTCATCAACACACATCCCCATACCTTCTATTAAGAATTGATAAAAATTACGAATACCTCTCTAATTTTGGGTAGTGTGAGTATAGAGGCATTGATAAGCCTCTTTTTCTACTCTATGAAGCTTTCTTCACATTTATCATTATAAGAATATTTGACTCCCTTTATAGTTTTCTTGGTAAAAGGGTTTGAAAATCATGATAAATTTCTAATAAAATAGTGATAATATCTAGCTAACCCAAGGAAGCTATAGATATCTATCACAATTGTTGGCCTCTGCCATCTTTCAATTGTTATTTTTCTATCAGGATCCACAAATATACCATTTTATACGATTATATTCCCCATGAATGAGACATCCATTAACCAGAACTCACGATTTTTGTACTTTTCCTAGAGATTATCCTTTCCTATGTTCTTTATCATAGTACTTAGATTCTCCTCATGATCCTATAGGGGTTTGAATAATATTAGAATATATTCTAAAAATACTACCTCAAATTTTTTGAGTTAATCTATAAAGAAACTATTCATCATGTCCATGAATATTGATGGAGTATTAGTGAGTCTGAATGGAATCAAAATGAACTACTAATGCACTTACCTTGTACAAAAACCAATCTTGGTTATATCATCTTTTTTCAACCCTATATGGTAATATTTCGACCACAGATCTTCCTTCGAGAAGTTTTATTCTCCACATAGTTGACCAAACTAGACATTGATTTATGGAGAAGGAAAATTGTTATTTATCATGATTTTTTTGAGATCAAAATAATAAATACAAAGGAACATTGAGATGTCCTTCTTATTGAAAAAGAGGACCTGTTCACCCCATGGTGAAGCACTTGGTCATTTAATACCATTATCCAGATTCTCCTATAATTGTTTCTTTAGATCTTCATGTTCCACAACTTCAATTCTACATGATGAATTGGATATTGTAAATTCACCCGGTAAAATATTTGATTGAGAAATCATCATCTCTACTTGGAGGAAGACTAGGAAATTACTTAAGAAACACATTAGATAATTCTCTGACAATATTCATGTCTTAGAGAACATTTTCATCCATAGAATCACTCATCAGAGCACGATATGTATTATCATAGAGAAATAATATAAATGCCTTCCATGATGGGGTAGTGGATGATTCATTTCCCTCTATGATATAATATATAATCAGGGGTTGATTCTCTATTTGGATACTGATTTCCCTATCACGACAGTTTTTATTGGCTCATATAGTGAATGCCGATCCATGCACAAAATTTCATCAAATACCACCATGGGATCTATGATAAGGTTTTTCAGGATGTTTGATAGGGTAGGAGTTATATACACGGGATGCAATAATTTCCCCATTTTATATTTTCACTAACATGTCTACCTTTATTCTTTGTGTTGGTGTTTAGATTGCTATAAAAATCATTAGTGATATAAAATAATGCATAGAACAGGAATAAAAAAGAAATTTTTCTATTCTTTAAAGGATATCTAGCATACATGTCACCACATCATTATCATCATTCACATTAGTTGTAGTGATGGAAAAATCAATCCCTTACGTTCGTTGAGGTTGTTGGTTGTCTCTAAAGACCCTTGTCTTAGGGCACTATTTCATAATGTGCCATAGTTCCTTAAATTTATAGAAATGAAAAATGAATTGTGGGTCAAACTAAGTGTTTCCTTCTAGTATCACGTTGATACAGGTCTCATGTCCACAATTATTGGCCATGTTCCCTTCTATTATACACCTAAAGCATTTTCTTGACCCCCATAGTCAATTTTAATTGTTCCTGTTTCCACGCCATTGATAATATGGCTAATTGAATTTCAATGTATCCTTGGATATATCCCTAGTAAAATAAAAAATTAAGTCCAATTTTCACTTCTTATCCCCATGATTCCGTTGATATTGAACGATACCTATCTCGAATTTGAGGGAACAACGTAAAATTTCTTCATAGCTATCAGAGTCACTGATTTCTAAGGAATTTGATAGGCTAGGATATCGAACACCAATGAAGTGGTCTACCTTCTATTCAGGGTAATGAAAAAACTAGACGCTTATCATGAAATTATTGAGATGTTTCCTCATATGGACCAATAGATTCATAGTTTTTTTCATTAGTTTAAGGAAATCATATTTCATTTGAAGAAAAATGGCACAAGTAACTTCTTAATCAAAAATAAATTCCTTAATTTTTTCCACTCCATTGATTCGATCTCTTCCCCCTAATTCATATTCATGATTAGTGTTTGACACCGATCAAATTCACCAACCCTATCAAAAACAACTATATGAAAAATCCCTTGTTCGAAACATTGATAAATGGAGAAGATATTTTCAATTCAATTGATCCATTGCTCCGCGATTAGGGGATCAGATGATCCATTGAATGTAGGAGTCATTTGTTGCATGAAACTATCTACTATGGGTTTCTATCTCTTAGGGGAGAATCCTCCCAGTCCAGGTTTCTATTTAGAACATGAGATTACTAATATTTTATCATGACATTTCATTTCATTCTTTCTCCCATCAGGTTGGACTCCTCATTTTGGAAATCCTCACACTTCCTATCACTTAGGTTGTTATCATGATTAATCCTTTTTCTAACCATTGGCTATAATAAAAGGAAAATTGGGGATGATTATCTAAAATATTTAAACACATAAAGGGGAATCTAATGGCATTAAAGTGAAAAATTTGAAATTAAATTTACCTCGTTAACATATGATTTTATAGGCTTTAGTCCATGTTATACATGATATACTTTATAACATACAATCTTATGGGAATTTGTTTTCTCCCTGAATACTTTTTTGTTATGTGATTATGAATTTACCAAATTATATCTCATAGGAGTTTTAAAGTAGTCACACTATAAGGAATTCTGTCGTGTACCATGTTACCTCGAGTCAGGCTCAGAACAACTTATCTGAGTTATTACTCCTAGGTATATATATATAGAATTAAATCCACATATTATATCAAGACATGTATGTATTTTATTGATAAACCATTTACACTATATAAAAAAAATTGGGATGTTTTATTCCACTTAGTCGTATCGCTAATGGTAAACAATATTTTTTTCTAATACAAATCCCGAAAACAACTAAACTAATCCTATGATACCCACTATAAGAACTATTATCATTATTTCATAATTAATATTGGTTTTTTACAAAAAAATGCACTTAATAAAATTAAAATTATTGAGATGACTAACACCTTGGTAAATTAGTAACATTACATAACTACATTAAACATCATATAAAACATCTTTATGGAATCCATTTTTACATGACCATAATATTCCTTCATACTTGTCACTGCATGGGATAACCTAGGGACATACATAAGAATGGAGTAAGATATAAATCCTAGTAAGGGAATAAACAATGAATAAAATAAAGATAATAATACATTCTAGTCAATTCATATCACTCCAGAATAGAGGAACATGAATATATAGGCATGATATAACACAACAATCATAACATGGAAATGTGGAGACAACATAATACGATATATTTGCAATAGTCATGGCTAATTTCACATGGTAGGGGATGATGAAAATATCATTTCACATGAAGTCGAATGTGTCAAATGTCACTGCACATGATGTATCATGAGCCAAACATCATTGTAAATGGAGAATAATGAGAGAAAGATCGTTTCACATGACATATCATGATACTAAAGATTACCCAAAGCATTGGATCCCTATTAGAGCACACCATTCATAATAACTTCATTTGAATGAATAATTGTTCCACATAGATCATATAACATTTATTTATTCAACATCATAATATATTCCATGATCAAGGAATTTGGAATACATGTATGTATGGTGTGATGCCCCAAAAACTAAAGTAAGAACAATGTATTCGACAGCGTGTATGACATGCCACCGCATTTGTGAAAGGTACTATAATATCCATTTAATTTAAAAAATATGTATAATATATTCTATATGGATATGGTCATGAAACACTGAGTCATTGTGAATTACATATAAGAGAGACTATCCAAGAAATCATGTGTTATACGCAAGAACGAGTTTCACCAAACAATAATATATTATTATAATATCATTATAACAAGATATGAAATATACCTTATGAATAGTATTTACTAACATAAGAAAATACATGGTTTATAACAAAAAAATATTAATTCATTGTTTAATCATTAATTATAAATGAATATAGGAACCAATTGAATATAGACATAATTTTTTTATAGAAAACAATTTTTAGGCTCAAGGAACTATTTTACCCTAACAAATTAATGAAATTAAAATTATTTATATTTTTTAATTGAATATATATGTTATATTTTCAAAATAAATATTTTGATATTCATACATTATGTTTGATGCACATAATATAAAACAAACCCTATTTCAGACATTATAACCTATACTTTTATAAAAGAAATTTACCGCCTTTAAATGGAGAGAAAATTTTAAATTTATATTTTGTGTCATTAATTAATATAATATGTCTAAATAAATGATATATTATAAATATAACCATTATAAATAGTTTAGGGTGAAATTTTTATATTTTCCTGAGACATTTCATTTATTTAATGAATAGTTAAACATACAATATTTTATTTTAAAACTGCTTTTTCATCTGATTTATTAATATAGATAAATTATAATTTTAATTGGATTTAAAGATTAATTTGATAATATTTTTTTCAATTAATTTAATTTATTTCAGTGTAATATATATTACATTCACATTGACTATAAGAACAAATCCAACTTTTAGAGGTTTTTTCATTAAAAACCTTCATTGACCTCCAGTCTACGAGATTAATTTTATTTGAATTTTTATGATTCTGTTAATGTAATTAGGAAAAATGGATTCAATATATGAAATAATAATAATTTATAATGTCTAATAATACCAAATTTGTTATTTACCAAAAATATTAGTGAATGAGATTAAAATTAATTAAAATTATTAAGGTAAGATTGTGGTTATTAAATGACTGATCCTTTAATTTTAGTACCCAAATGACCTAAAAACTTGTCCATAACCCATTTTTTAGAGATAAATATTCCATAAACCGTACATTATTTAGTTTTGTTGGTTGTTATGACTTTCATTAGGTAATATCATGTGCACCCCTAACTTGTTTCCATGAATTCCAAGTGAGTCCTTTTCCATCTCTATAAAATCCCACCACCTCTCCCCGCTAGAAACACCTCTTAGAACACTTAAGACCTGACAATATAATCCCATGTAGTTTCCCAAAATCCATCCCCTATACTTATAATCCACCCTTTGGTTTGGAATCCACCAAATTAATCCTTTTGGTCCAAACAAAAAGACGTTACCCAATTAAGAGGTATCGTCTTCTTAAAGGCCTTTTTGTTTGATTTCTATTCTATATTCCAAATAATATTATTATTATATTATTAAATAACAACACTGGTATCTTTAAATTAGTATAATTTTTTATACTATGTTTTTGAACTACACTAAAACACATCTCTCTCTAATGGAAAATTAACATTCTATTGCGATGAATGGTGAAATACTACCTCATGAAATGGTGATTGTTCAATTGTATTATAACACTTATCATGGTGTCCATTATGATGGGAAATATTTTAATATATTTTATATGTGATATTTAGTTTTTCTATTCTTATTTAATTTTATAAGACCTAAATTTAATAATTTCCATTTTATGATAACATCGATTATGGAATTGTGGACTTCCAGCCCCTCAATGTGATGTGATTCGTTCACAGGATACATGGAATGTATTAATGAATTGTAAAAATTAAACATAAAAAACATAAAAAACATCAATTATATACTAATAAAATAATTACAATTATGTAAACACAATATATATATATATATATATATATATCACATTATTTATTACCCTTTGACACACTTTAAAAGAGATAACGTTGTTCCTGGACATGTGGACTAACGCCTCCTTAACACGATGTGATTAATTTTAGATAAAAAAATATATATATATAAGTATACATGATTAAGAAAATATTGACTATATAAATATCTCTCTTTAATTGGTTTTTACATACCTTCTTTCCACAATGATCATTTAAAAATGGAAATGTTAGTCATGAAATCGTACGACATATCGTCTCCATGACTGTAATGTTGGATAATTTCCATAAAAATATTTAATTATTGATTTTAAAATTATAATTGATGTAAAAATATGAAAATTATTTCATGATTATTATTATAGAGATGTTATATATTGGATTCTTTGACCATAGATTACAAACAATAGTTGTTTTGACACATAAACTGAATTTCGTATAAAAAACCTGATGTGAACATAATTGGATAATTATTAAAAAAACATGGTAATATGCGAAATAAATGTAATTATAAACCAGAAAATATTTTTAATAAAATATAAAATTAAAATTAATTTATTATATAGGATTTTAATGGAAGTTAACCCGAATGAAAACCCAAGGTAAGGGGATTTCATCTCATTTTTAATTTCTATTATATACATGTTATGTTCACCACTCTTTTCATTTCTATGGTGTAGGTACATACATGATTTTATTATATTTATATTATAATTAATTTTATGGGTATTCACATATATATTTTATTATCCTTCATTCATGTGGTTTAGGATTCAAATGTTTATAAATTTGAAAAAAAAATTGTCTCAATTTTCTTTCATGGAACTCAAGTTTTATTCTGCATCTAAACACTTTTTTAAGGTGAAAATATTTAATTTTTTCATGATATATAATGAATATAAATATTTATATAATATTATATGATTCATGTAATTTCCCTTTCTTACACGATGATTATAATCCCAATTATTGAGTTATAAGTGTTTATTGAGACAATCTCATCACCTTTTTGTGATTCTTTATGTATATACTTCCATTGATAGAATATTATAATCCATCTCTCAAGAACACTCCAGAGAATCCTTCTACTATGTTATTTAATTATATAATCATGTATCTTTACCATTATATACTCATTTTTACATATGATATATTAGAGTGTATTCATATAAAAGCTCGACATTGAACTCTCTTCAATAAGAAATATATTCTAAATCTTGTTTTCAATAAAGAGTTCATAAGAATATTATTCTATTACCCTATAATATTTAAAATAACCTTTTACCCTTTTTGTATTTTACCAATCTCTTATAATGAATATTTTTATCACATTCCAAATGAGGTATTTTCTACCCATTTACTATACAAAAGGAATATTATTTTTACATCGTATGACATGTTTAGATTAATGTACCATCATTTCATTGAAGAATACTTCTCATGTTAAAAATATATATTTTTAATATATATTTAAAAGTAGTTTTCAATGAATTTTATTTTAACAAGGTTTTTCCAATGAAAATGATATTTTCCTCAATGAATATTTTTAAATGTTATTATTTTATTTCATCAATGACAACAACCCTCTATTATTATCCAATAAAGATTTGTTGTATTAATATAATCCTTATTATTCCCTTATCTATTATATGATTGATTTGGACAAGGACATTATTCATATTCACTTACTTGATTCATTATTTAATTACCATTTAAATGATCAATTTCATAAAATCATTGATCTATAAGTTTCTGCCAATTATCCTTATAATTTACCATAGATATTACTATTGCCTAACCCATATAACAATTTGCACATGTTTTTTACTTTTACAGTTATTTGATTAAATGTGTTATTATTGATAAAACTATATTAATTATTAAATATGGATATTCGATATGGGTTGTTTATAATTTAATTTCTTAATATAAGGAATTATTTGGACATGGAATACAAGGGTTGGGGACCATTTAAAAATGATCTTCTATTTGGGGACTGGTGAATGATAGAACCTCGATGTATTGGTAGTCTCATGGGACTAAATGGTTTCCTAGGCACATTAGATGAGTTATTTACCCGATATCTAAACTGTATTTTGAAAAGTCTAGGTGTTACTACATCCATGTACCTAGGAATAATGTTTCCAATAAATAAGAACTTATTTCATATTAATTTTCATTGTTATTTATCCATGAGATTTTGTGTTGACATATCTATGGGTACATTTCATTTCAACTCATTTATTAATGTAATGTGTTTTAGTTTCATACCTTTACATATTTATTTTTATTTTTCTAGTAATTTAAAGGAATGTGTTTTTAGTTATTTACCTTCCAAAATAGACTATTCACATTGATTAAATGTTGATTATGTTATATGTTAACCTTAGTGAGTATTTTAGGTCACCCTTTGGTTTTTTAATTCCCCAGGAATCCATTAAGCAAACTATGAAAGATATGTATAATATACTAGATGGATTGTAGTTATACTCAATGTTGTTTTTTTAGAATATGAAATTATTTAGTAAATAGTGTATTCATTTGTAATTAAATTCTCATTAATATATCTGGTTTTACAAGACTACAGAACTTATTAGTCTTTCAAGGATCGATTCCTAGTAATGATGCATGTTTAAATGGTAGTAGACACCAACTATGGGATATCTGGGGCTGGTTCTCTATAGTTCTTATCAATGGAAGATTAGTATCAACCTTTGAAACTAGAATGAGGAAAATGTATGTTATAAAACAAACACTAAGATAATTTTTTTTATAAGTATGGAAAAAATATAATAATTTTTTTAATTCATAGATTATATAGGTATTACTATATATTAATCCCTACCAGGATACTACAAGTGGATGTGGTTTGGGAAGATATGCACTTAGTAGTTCCAAATATGATAAGGTGTTTTGGGCCTCACATGGGGTATCCTGGTACATGAAAACAGGCCTAACTACGCACATGGATAGACACTCTTATTGGATATGCATAGGATAAACCATGTTTCCTTGAAAATCATTTAAGATAAATTTTAATGTATTTTTAAAATGAATTATCAATGTTAAAACTAAGGTGTTTTAGATTTAAAAATAATGATTAATGATTTAGAGATTTTATAGGTAATTATATATGACAGTTCTTTCTCACACTATTCAATTTAGTTTCATTTAATGGGAGGATACCAAAGGATTCATGTTAAAATCGAACCTGAAGGGAAAGGTGTTGAAAACAAGCAACCAAATGATGTTTTTATCAAATTGAAGGATTTAATGTTTATTCCAAATCAATTTTTCCAACATATTATTGACAAAATATACCTTTACCAACTCTCTAGAAGAACAAAGAAGAGATGGATAGAGGATGATAAGATATTGAGAGGTGGAGAATGTGTATAATAGATGTCTCAAATTTTGACATGTGAGAAGAGTGGAAGGAGACACTTAAGAAAGTGTCTTAATTGAACATGTAATTTATTTATGTGTAGGAAATAACTACATAAAGAATTGGATTATCAAGGAAATATGATGAGTTCGATGGAAGTATATAAAGCACATCCTATAAAACCCTCTATAATTCATTTTCATAAATGTAGGGAACCTGGACATTACCCATGTCAATTCACTCTATTAGAGAATATACTATAGACCATGGAAGGGTCAATATGGAAATAAGTGGATGAAGTATTTATGTATTTATGTTGTATTGAAAACCTTGCCTAAAATACTATTTATTAATTAACCTAATTTCAAGGATGTTTATAATATATATTTAGGAAATTATAATAATATCATCTTAGAAAAGGACAAACTATAAGCTCTTTGAAAACCAATGAAATCTGACATGGCCACATGTCATGACCCCATGATCGAAGGATGATATGGGTTTTATGGCTACCAGTGACGTACATAATGTCATTGTTAATTTTCATTGTTTATAGTTAAACAAGGTAACAAATAAATATTAATGATGAACCAGTAGTAATAATTATGAGGTTTAGAAATATTTTTATTAACCGTATTAAATTTGTGAGATATTTAAAGACAACTAGTAATACATGTCACTCTTTTAAATGGATTTTGATCCTTCAAAAGATTTTTTAGTTCTTAAGGAAAAAAATATTCATTGTGGATAATAAATTTTATAAGAGTAATGGGATGAATTAAAATTTGATAAAATCAAAACAAAATGAAATGATTGATAATATTATATTGAAAATTATAATGTAATAATGTTTCATTATATTTATTAATTACCCACCATTAAATAAATGACTTAGAAATAATTTTTTTTTAATGAATAAATTTCAGCTTCACTGATGGACTTCTAAACCGTCAAAGATTTATGGGTTTGAGTCCCTCAATATTCCATTTATCAATAAATTTTTTATGATTTATTATCACATTAAATCCCTTTTAATATTTATGTTTTTACTTTAAGCACATATGTCTCCATTCCACTGATGTTCTCTTACATAGTGACCTTGTTACATGGTATTCCATGTAACCATATAAATTTCCATTCTATCACTTATAGAGTTTTAATTATGAACCTTTCTCACGATTTCGGATTTAAAAAATTGGAATTATCAAAAAATATATCACCATGATTGTGTTTAAATTGCAATGATGCAATTTAAATATGGTGGGCATAATGTGATGGACTGAAATATTAAAATAGGAACCTTTTATTCGATAGCATGAATGAATCATGAAAACAAGAACATAAGGTAAGATAATATCCTTAAACATTATAATAATTTTGAAATATATTCTATATAATTAAATTCATTAAACACTAATTTAACATCCATTACTCGCAATAGTGAAATTCCTCAAAAGCAAGGGTTATACTCTAGACCGATTTTCATCAAACAACGATATAATATTAACATAATACTATAATTGGATATAAAATAGCCTAAATGAATATTATATACTAATTTAAGAAAATACATGTTCAATAATAATAAATTATAAATTCATAGGTTATATATAATTACAAATGATTATAGGATCTAATTGAATATAAATAGAATGTTTTTATATAAAACAATTTTTATGCTCATGAGGCTATTTTACCCTATTAAATTAAAATAATGACATTTAGTTTACTATTTTTATGTATATATATGTTATATATTAAAATAAATATTTTTATATTCATTCAATTTGTTTGATGTTCATATGATAAGAAAACATTCACCCACACACATTAAGACCTATTTTTTTATAAAGGCAAGTTTACCATATTTTAATACTGAACCCATTTTAAATTTGAATTTTGACACATTAATTAATATAATATGTAAAAATAAACATAATATTTTTTAATTTGAACATAATAAGTAGGTTATCATGAAATTTTTGTTATTTATCTGAGACATTTCATTTATTAACACATAGTTAAAAATACTATATTTTAGGTCAAATTTTGTTTTTATTCTAATTTATTTATAATGATAAATTATAATTATAATTGGTTTTATAGTTTAATTATATAATATATTATTAAATTAATAAAACTTAGGTCATTGGAAACAATTTTACATTGAGATTTACTATAAAAACATTTCAAACTATCAAATGTTTTTACTTTAGAAACATGCATTGTCGTCCCATCTGTGAGATTAATTTTAATTTAATTTATTAAACATCATTGATTGGAAATTAGAAATATTAATTCCATATTTATAATAATAAAAATTTATAATTTGATGTAAGAAAAATATATTATTTTACAAAAAATATTAGTGAAAGTTACTAAAATTAATTACAATTAATATTGGAAAATTAAGCTTAATAAAGGATTGATACTTTATTTTATGTTCCTATATGACCAAGACACATGTCCAAAACCCATTTTATGGACATATCTCAGAAAATAACATTCCATTATTTGTTTTTTTGTTTTTTATGACTTTATTTAGGTTATATTATGTTAAATAAAATATTGTGACAAAATATTCCTAATATGTTCTTTTCATTTCCTATAAAAGGCCACCACATATTCCTACTCCTTACACCTCTCAATCCACTTAAATTAGGAAAAGCTATACCCATGTAGTCTCCAAAAATCACCCCACATCAAACAAGAATCCTCCTAATGAACAAGAATCCACCTACAGAATCCATTTGGTTAAAAAAAAGATGTTACCCAATGAAGAGGTAACGTCTTATTCAACTCTTTTAAATTTTATTTCAATTCTCCAATTGTTATACTCATATTATTATATGATTTCATAAAAAGCATCAAAAATTTAATAGGATTTATTTTATAATAATGATTAGACCTACAATTACATTCACCTACATCTAATGAGAAATGATAGTATTGTTTCTGTGTACAGAGAAATACTACCTCAAAAAATAATGAATGTTCAATTTTCCCCTACCATATATCTTGGTGACCATTATGAGGATATATATGTTTATATATTTTGTATATGATATAATATGTAATCAATCTTCTTTCCTTTTATAATATATAAATTTAATACTTTCCATTTTACGATAACATATATTGAGGAATTGTGGACTTCAACCCCTTCAATGTGATGTGCTTCAATAACATGATATGTGGAATGTATAAATGAATGGTAATAATTAAACATAAGATACATAAAAAATATTAATGATATATTCATTACATAAATAACTTTCTATAAATAGGATATATTTATATATCATATCCTTTATTACCCTTTCATACATTTTAAAAGACATAACATCATTCAGGGACGTGTGAACTACCACCTACTTAATATGATGCAACTCCTTTTACATCAGAAATACATATATATAAATATAGATGATTTAATAACATGGTATTTATTACATTATAATCTTTATGGAATTATTTGAGTTACTTACCTTCTTTCCACAAGAATCATTTAAAAATGGGAATGTTACTTATGTGTACGTATGACCTACCGTCTCTAGGATTATATCATTGGATCATTTTCATTACCATATTTAATAAAGGAGTTTAAATGTATAATTCATATAAAAATATGATAATTATTTCATGGTTAATAATATATGGATTTTATGTTATCCACTCTTTCCTTTTGTGTGGAGTATATACTACCATGAGAGTTTTCTAGGTATCTTATTCATAAATTTATGTGTATTCATATCTCAATTTTATAATCCTTCTTTAATGGGGTTTAAGGTTAAAATGATTCCAAAATGGTAAAATGTTTTTTCTAAATTTTCCTCCTTTGAACTCATGTTTTATTATAAAACTCGCCTCTTTTTTGAGGTGCATATATTTTTATTTTACATGATATATCATTTATCAAACTATTTTGATGATATTATATTATTGATGTAATTTCCATTTCGTACAAGGAGAGTATGATCCCGGTTACCATGTTATATGATTTTATTGAGACAACCTCATTTCCTTTTCAAGATATTTTTGGTTTATGTTTCTTATGATGAAATATTAGGATCAATCTATCAAGAATACTCATGATTTTCCATAAACATTGTTATTTCATTATATAATAATTTATTAACACGATTTTCTAAACTCATGAAATTAAGATAATTAAGAAAACATTTCTATTAAGGCTTGAATTTACCCTCCCTTTAGTCTAAAATATATTCAAAACCATCTTCCCCATATAGGATTTACATAAATTTTATTCCAATCCCATATAATTATTAAAATAACCTTTTATACTTTTACAAAACTATTAAAAGGACTCTTCTTATAGTTTTTGAAATGATTCATTTTCTACCCTTTTACAGTACCATAGAATATTGGTTTAAATCATATGACATGTATAGATTTATCTTCTATCATTTCCTGAAATCCACCTTCTCATGTTCAAAAGGAATATATTAAAAATATAATTAAATGTTATTTTAATGAAAAATATTTTAAAT
This sequence comes from Viscum album, assembly GCA_963277665.1. Taxonomy (NCBI): domain Eukaryota; kingdom Viridiplantae; phylum Streptophyta; class Magnoliopsida; order Santalales; family Viscaceae; genus Viscum; species Viscum album. The sequence continues at coordinate 1,793,352,259 of OY728140.1, forward strand.
AGGATTTTCAATGTCAAATGATATTTTCCTCAAGAATATTTTTAAAATTTATTCTTTTATTTCATCAATGAGAAAAACCCTCTATTTTACTCAACATAACATTTTTTGAATTGATATAATATTTATTCTTCCTCTGGAAAATTTATTATTGATTTGGCCAAGGATAAATTTCAAATTCACATCCTTGATCCATTCATGAAGTCAAATTGAAATTTTAAGATTCATATAACAATTTATCATTTAATTTATACTAATTATCTGGGACTTTTATCAAGTGTATTTCAATTTCCTAACCGACATACCATTTTACATACTCTGTTTACATAAGAAGTTATAGGATTAAATGAGGTATTATAGATAAATCCATATTCTTTATTCAATACGGATATTTCATATGTATTATTATTTATTTTATTATTGAATATGATGAATTATTTGGAAATTCAATTCATTTGTTTTAGACCATTTAAGGAAACACTTATGGGTTGGGGATCCGTGGATGATATCCCCTCGACAAATTCATAGTCTCATGAGATGAAATATTTGGATAGACAGCTTTGATGGGGTTTTTACCCAATTTCAAAACTATCATGTGAAGGGTATTTACATTACTGGTTCCATGTTCATAGAAAAAATGGAATCCATTAACTAAGCATTTATTTCATATTATTTTTTGTTATAATTAATCTGTGATATTCTATGATGACATATCAGTGGATATATTTCACTTATTTTCATTGATTAATGACATGTGTTTTAGTATCATACCATTCCATATATATTTTTTCATTATCCAGTTATTTTAATGGAATGTATTTCCTATTATTTACCATTCCATATTTACTATTCCTAATGATTCATTATTGATTATGTTATTTTTTCCTTAATAAGTATTTGAGCTCACCCTTCTTATTTTTTTTCCCCGGATTCCATGATGTATACTATGAAATATATACAGGAACATAGTATATATATTAGAGTTATCTTAAAATATTTTATTTTTAATAAAAATATATATGGTTTAATTATTTTATCCATTTTTAATAAATTTATCATTTATGAATCTGGTTTTCCAAGACTACTAAACAGATATGTCCTTCGAGGCATGATTCCATGTAATCATGCTAATGTAATTGATAGTAGATAATGGATATGGGATATCATAGGATGAGTCACTATATAAGTTATATATAATTATGTATATGTTAATATAGTTGAATACCCTTGATAGAAAAATGGGGATGGTATTCAATAAAAAATTATTCTGCTATGGAAAATATTGGTGAAATTTTAGCAGCATAACAAAATCATATAAAAATTAAAAAATTTGGATGATGAGAGTGAAATGGATTAATAATAATTTATAAATGAAATTTATATAAGTAGGGACACATAATGATATTTTCCAACATATATAATTGGAAATAGAAGGCGTAACATAATAATGATTTTTGAAGTAAGATGATAAAGCAAAAGAACTCTTTCGAAATTTCATCATGGTAACAGGTGTACATAAAGGGAAATAGGGGGATTAATGATATGTAAATGATTCTATCATAATTTATACATAACACATAAATTAATGGAGATGTTAAAAACATAACCCATCATGAGTAATTAAAAATTAAAGGGAATAACAAGATAAAGAAACATAGGAAAAGATAAGGATGGAAAGAACCCTTACAATGATGTGTTTCTATAATCTCTTAATAAAGAATTATTAGGATCATAGGATGCCATGGGAGGACTATATGGGGTATATATAAGAGTGTGGATGAGCATAAATGAGTTTTAGTGAAGAGAAATGGGTGATTGGGTGGGTTTATATTGGAAAGGAAGGGGAGTTTTTTTACATTAGTTTTGGAGACTGTATAATAAAATATTCAAAATCACATACCAAACCTCGGTTTTCTCCCATGGTTTATACCAAATGAAATTGTTTTAAATTTTTTTATAATGGAATGTACCAAACATATTAAAATATTTCCCTTGTTTATGTGGAGATGAGTCACACTATTAAAGAAATGAATATGAAATCATAAAATATGTTATATGTCTTTCAGGATTCATAATATATTTAAAAAATAGATAAAACAATATTTTAAAAAATTATTTTAATGATAAAACATATATTTGGCTGATGATACATTTTATTGTATTTATTACAAAATTTTTAGGCCATAATGAAGTCATAAACACACCATATATTTATATAGTATATAATTTTTACCCTAAAATATAAATGTCTCAGAAAATTATGAAAATTTCACCATTGGATAATTTCTATATCCTAATTAAAAAAATAATATTAATTTTTTCTAATTAATACTCTAAATATTTTAATTTTATATTATAATTAAAAAATCTTTTTTTGAAAATTGACTCGTTTTGAGAAAAATAGTTTTCAAACCATAAAATATTTTCAATTCACTTCATCAAAATTAGTTGATCACTTATATATAGTGAAAGTAACATAACAAAATTATTTTATTTAAATATTATTTAATTCATAAATACATTAATTCATTAAAATATATTTCTTAATTAAATTTTAATATTAACAAAAAACAATACTTGTTCTTTAAAAATAATTTACCAAATGACAATAATAGGAAGAAAATATATACATTATAATATACAAAAAATGTTATAGATATTAAAAAGGCTATTTTATTGATACATATCCCATTATTACACTGATATACACCCTATGAGTATGGTGGATGATGGTGGGGCTTTTCTGGGGCCGTTCGGTGAACGTGGTTTGTGTTGTGATCTCAATGAGATAGATATTCTCCCATAAACGATTTTTCTCATGATGAAGTTGTTGGTTTTTATCTTGCGATTGTTCTAGGAAAAATACTAGAAATTTTACCACCCTCAGAAGCTATGATAAATGAGAATCATAGAGAATAATCCAACATATTGAGACCATCGCACTCGTTTTTTTTTCAAAATTATTGGCTTGAAATGATATATTTATAATAGTAATTTGATCTATATTAAAAAAATATATTATCAGTATTAATGATACTTAATGGTCACTTAAATCAAATTGTGTATAATAAAACAAAATGAGTACACATTTTTTCTATATCCATAAGACATTTATTTAAAAAAGGGGAATTTTATTTATAACCTTTTGGTTAGTTATGTCTGAAGTCATCATATAATCCCTCGCTTTACTAGAGTTCTTAATATTCTCATCATATAACAATCCTTCAAGGGTTTGGAGTATGAAAAGGGAGGTCTCTTAAAGAATAGGTACATATATTTAGACGACTCTTTCAATTTTATTTATTCAAATAATTAATATAAAATATTGGTAACTTAGAAAATGATTAATAGAATATAATATATAAATTTTTAATTTATTATGATGATGGATATACAATTTACAACATATTCATGACCAAATTAGATATGAATATATAACTTGTGTGTATGAGTGGACCACACCAACCACATAGTGACACAATTCATTTCACACCACTAATATTAATTTTTTTTATTATGATAAATTTAATGTTTATATAATATATTTATGTAGTTATAATTACTCTAGAAGGATTTATTAATATTTACCATTCTTTTATTCCATCTACCAAAAAATTGAAATATGACTCTGGTGTATGGATGCACTATCATCTCTACATAGTGATGTAATTAATTATTTATCATTGATTTTTTTATGAATGTTTATAAATATATATATATATAATAATTATATTTGATTGTAATGTGATTTTTAATATTTTTTAGAATAATTAAGCATGATTATACGGTACATATAATAACCTTCAAACGAAAACATACATTTAAAACGAAGTAGTTAACACTAAAAATGAAAATGATAATGAAATATTACTGATAAATAGATGATAGAATATGATAAGAACCACATGTATAGTATCAATGTAATTATTATGGTTTTGGTATAAAATTATATAATATCTAAATTTATTACACAGGTGGTTAGAGAACATACGAAGAAAGACATGCATTACGTAATGGTTTCTTTGACTCATTTTCAAATTCATGAGACCTGTTTGATATTGTGCATTGTCATTTATTTTATGTAGTGTTATTTCTATATAATTAATGTATTTTTATAGATTAATTAAATTAATGATGATTTTAGATGAATAAAATGTTACTTATTTAAATGGAATTCGATCAAAAGATACCAAATTTGTAAGGGCCTTGTCTCAATTTCTCATTAATGAAATAGGATTCAATATTATGCCCCAATTACTTATTTATATACTCTATATTATTTTAAAAATTAATTTAATATACTCCAAGATTTAATTCATAGGATTCATATAATCATATTATTTTCATGCCTTGAATGTATTAACCTTAAAATTTTACTAATTTTATAAGGGTTATTCATTTCCATTTTATTTCATTGAGCCATATTTGATGTTATAAACCTATCATATTTTATGAGGAGTATCTACTGACCTATTGATATGTTGTATCATGAACATGAACATGTTAAAATAATTTAATGTTTCATTTTAGGTTATTTCGGTCAAGGGTGTTAGGAGTCAAAATATACACAATGATAAGGGTTTTGTGCGTAAATATAATTTTAACCAGGATTGTTTACTACTAGATTTTTCAATGAGGTAATTATATTATATAAATCTCACTATTATTATATAATTTATTATCCTCTATTCATTTCATGATTTTTCATGTTTTTTTTATTTTTCCCTCTTGAAGTAATCATCATACATAAATCATGTTTTTATGGAAAACGAACCATTTTTTCTATTTGATCTAGAATCCTTCATTCAATAAAAATATTTTCAATAAAATGATTTAATTAAGGTTTTTAATATTCTAAAAATATTTATTAATGAATTTTTTATCCCTGTTTTACATTCTATGTAAATTTTTAATGGAATATTCTTGTTATTTTTCAAACAAGGTGATTCTAAGTTTTTACAAACATTGTGAATGGAATTTATATTTTCACATAAACCATATAAAAATATTTATCTTCCATCATGAATGATATTTTTTTAGAAGATTCCATTTTAGATTTACTTTTTTATTTTTATAGAAATTATAATCCATTATATTTTGGAAATTATATAATTCTATATATGTGATTTAAAATGCAAAAATTATTTCCCTCCAGAAATGTTCTAGTGATATTATAAAAAATACTTAACTATAACAACTTCCGTTTATGATTCTTGTGATTTAATGAGTATATGATCCAATGTTACAATATGTATTATTTCTCTCTATATATCATTGTAATTATAATAAAATTATTAGGAAACACATATAATTTACTTGGTTTATGGTTAAATTATTTGATTTATGTTTTATAATCTAATGGCACACATATATGGTATTTTCTTGACGTGATGGGTGAGAATGGAAATATATAGATATCTAATGCGTTGTATATAGACGGATATATAATGAGATAATTAGAACTATAATTTTGAGTGAAACTAATTTATAATGTAATTTTTCCTATAACATAATCTTTAAATTGAACCTTGAATAATAACGGATTTAACATATAGTAACCCCAATCAATTATGATAATCATTTTAGAAATCCATGACTAAGAAAAATGTTTCCTATGATTAATTGAATTCCAATTTTTTTTTGCTTATGATATTTATCAAGGAACAAGATTAGCTATTAATGATTCCACAATTTTATATATTAATATTTTTTTTGAAAAAAACTTACATTATGATTCATGATTAATGTTCATTGATAGATTTACTATGAATATTTTAAATCCAGATATGATTATCATATTCTAATACTTATCATATGCTCACTAATTTTTATTTATTGACATATATTGTGGTTTAACATTTTGATTATCTGATATCACCCATCATTTTCTCATCCTTCCTTTGTTATCTGAGAAATTTTTATGTTTGTAATGTTTAATAAGGGTAGTAGTTTTGAAAGACTAAATGAGAAATAATATTGATCATTCATCATCCGTTGTTCTACATATCTATTTTTATAGAAATATGAAAACTCTATGGGCCTCATGTGTGAAATATTATGAAATTTACTGAATATTCATGTAAAATTATATAATTTTTATGTATAAAATGTTCTAGTCACTATAGTTTTCATCGGAGGTAATTTTGGGAAACATTTGAAAATTATTTCTTGGAATCATTATTGAGAACCCTTAGGATAAGACTTTGTAAAGGAGAATATCCTATGATATGGTAGAAAAAAGAATTGTGTTTTTCTTAATTAAATAAATCAATTTAAAAACTATATAAGTGTGTGTGGTTAGGGAACAGATGAATATAGTGGTAATATCCCCCCAAAATAGTTGGTTGATTAAATCTTAAACATCACTCATGTGCATGGTGAATGTTCTCTAACTTCACACATGTCTGGATACTCATTATGGCTATACTTTTGTAAATTAAAATATTCATTAATATCCATTAAAAATATTTTAATAGGTAATGACCATGAGTGAACTTGGTCAAACAGATGGGGACATATATTGAACTGAAGGTATCATAATTTTGATAGCCTATAAATTATTTTCATGATTATATGATTTGTGATAAATATTATTATTTATTATAATAATATTTATTGTGTTAGTTAATGGATATAACTATAAAGATCCATGTTAACGATTAATGTGATGGAAGATGAAATGATTGTCCACACGATCAACAAAATGTCATAGAACATGGAATTCAAAATATGTTTTCCATGACTGAACAAAATTATCAATCCAGGAAACCATGTTGGGATTTCAAATGAGTGATGAATGGAATAAAATGTATTTTGATTCATTAATGAGATAACAAACACCATATTTTAATGGGTTCACCAATCCACTAATTTTGTGCAATGTATCAGTACAATTAAAAATATTTTTCCATTAACCCACGATCATAACATAAAATATTTATAATAGATCTTTTTTAATTTCTTTGGTGAAGTGGATAAATGGATAATCTTATTAGAAATATGCGAAAAATATGAAGAAATTGTCTTCAACGAGTTGGATGAGTTTAGGTGATTATTTTTTAATACATAAATTCACTATATTATTCATAAAATGATGGGGAATGAATTCTATAAGATTTAGTAACAGTATAATGAATTTACCAGTACTTATGAAGAAATATTTTGAAAAGTTTTGAGGTAATATTATTGTATTATTATTGATCCATATATAAAAATAAATAGATTTTATAGTGGATTAAGGTAAATTCGTCCATGGTAATTATCCATAAGAGACATCAATATAAATTAAGAAATAATTCAATGTTAAGTCAATATTTAATTTTATATTAGAGTCATTAATAAATATCATGGTTTTTTTATTAAAATTAATATGGAATTATAAGGAAATTATAATAAAAAAATTATTCAAGGGGTGAATATGAGTAATTATTTACTCCAAAAGGGGGAAGGAAGCATGGTGGACATTTTGTTAAGGGACTAGTGAATGCATTTTTTGAGGAAATGTAGTACTTATATAAATCAAATGACAATATAATTGGATGAAGTTGGATAATGATGAAAATGGTGATAAAATTTCATAGAAATGACCACAAGCAATCCAAATCTATAATTGCAAGGAGTATGAAAATTATGATATCCAACGATAAAATATGAGTTATAATGACGAAAATTGATGTATGAAACCTATTGAGAATAAAAAATTGTTATATTATGCGATTACTATTTATGATATAGAATTGATAATGATGTTGTGAAAATTATACATATAATCATCCTAAGAACTTCCAATATTTTATTTTATTCTATTTTTACCTACTCTTTTATATAAGAATTTTTTTATGGGTATGAAATTACCATCTCAATGAATAGATATTAAAACAAAACAAAATATCTAATGGTAATATTATTTCTTCTCAGGTATATAAATGTTCCCTAATTTATTTTTTTGGGAATTAACATCCTATAAATCATGAAAATATTAATCTATATTAGTTTTATTTGATTTCAGGCTTGGATTGGTTTTTTTATTAAAATATCATATTAATTTCCGAGTATGTGAAGTAACATTAAATATTACAAAGTAATATATGATTCTCTCTCATTATATGGATAATTATGGACTTCTAATAGAAATCAATTAAATTTTTTTGGCCTTTATTTCTATTCAATGACTGTATTTTTCTTAGATGGTTTGGAGAAAACTCAACAACCATGACTTTCGAACTATATTTTATTTTTTTATGAATATTTATATGATTTTCCAATTATTATTCAAATCCATAATGTTCAACATTAAATAGAATTCATATGTAGTGATACACATGTTTCATAGATTCTATGTAGAGTGGACATGATTGAGTAAAATTATTTGAAGAAGCAACCCTAGGAGAATCATGATTAGGGGATCATTCATCCATTTTGATCACAATGGTGAACACCGGTACATTTTTTCATGATGAATGATGGGTCAATGTGAGTATACATGGATTATCATGAAATTAAGATGATCACTATAAATAATATGTATAATCATCCTAATATTTATTATTTTTTGGTCAATTATAGAGATATTAAATTTTTTAAAATTGAACATTGACCTAGGTACTATCTGGTGGAGGTCAAAAGTGAGGACATTCACAAGACAAAATATCATTTAGGTATGAACACTATGAATTTATATTCATGCCATATGGTCTAACTAATACCTCTACAATCATTACATACTTATTGAATATATTATTTATATAATAAGTTTTTAGTTAGTCATAATATTTATAGATAATATTATTGTTTATTCCAAGAGAATGCTTGGGGATGAATATAACATGAGAATTTTACTAAAGAAACCATGGAAGGATAAATTTTATTATATATTTACGAAGAGATAATTTTATTGTAGAATGATTCATTTTTGTGTCATATAATTTCAAGTGAGAGAATTTTGGTAGATTCATTAAACATGGAAATTATTAAAAATTGGGTTAAACTTGCTATTTTGACTAAAATCCATAGTTGTATTGGATTGGATATATTTTATCAACTTGTTTTGATGTATTTATCTGAACTATTTTTTACACTCACCATATTAAAACATAAGGGATTCTAGTTACATTTTACTGAAAAATGTGATGAAAATTTTAACAATCTAAAGAGAATGTTTTTCAGTGAACATGTGTTTATAGACCCTTTTTTGGTGAAGGGATTGTGATTAACAGTTATTCATTAATGAAATTAATATGATTTTTTCTCATGTAGAATCATTTATTGAGTATATATCACAACAATAGAATGTTCTTGAGAAAAATTACCTGATTTTGATTTGGAATTATTAATATTAATATTTAAATTAAAGATAATGAAATTTTATCTTTATTGATAAACATGTGACATATATAATGAAAATAAATGATTAAATAATTTATTCTCAGAGAATGAGTTGAGTATTATCCAAATAACATGGTTGGAGTTTATTAACTTCTATGATTTCTCAATAGATTACCACTCTGAGAAAGAGACAAGTTGGATGAGGATTTCAATCAAAACATTCATTATAGCATATATATGACATGTATCATAAACGATTAACTGTTTTTACATTTTCATGGATAGTCCATGAAATTTTTAAATAAGGGTAAAAATGTAATATTTCGCATATGAGTGTTCAACATTATATCCATGTAATGATTAATGTGGAACCAAAAGAGGATGTTGATTTAGAAAATATTGTATGAAATTTTCATAAGTTCAACCTTGGCTATGATGGGATAAAAATTTTAGGAACCATTTATGTTTCCCATCAATACAAGAAATTAATAGGGAAATATTGATAGAGATCATGGATCAACATTATCTATTCATCATGGATGTATAGTGATGTATAGAGATCTAAAAGTGTATTTCTTTTTGGAAAACATGAAAAGAGATATTTTAGATTATGTAAAGACGCGTAAATTTCAAGGGAAATTCTTTCATAATTTTCTTTCAGATTTTACGAGTATGCAGTTTCTGACGGCACCTGATTCCGAGGCCCGGTGTCCCCAGAATAACATTCCAAAGTTTAGCTCAGGTACGTTCAGTGAACGAACGAGCGTGTTTTCCTAAATTTTGAAACTGTTCTCGAAATCAAAATATGAGGGCACCAATGAAACCACAACACTGATAATTTCTTAGCAACATTTTTTCGGGAATTGTGTTTTCTCAGGTGTGGTAATTTAAAAAAAGGGTTAACTAATGAATAAAATAAAATTTGTGCAACAATTTTTAGTTTCTTTTCTAAGTAGTTTAAACCTACTTATGGAAGTTGAGGTGGGACCCACTATAGACTAACCCTTCTTGATAGGATATTAGTGAGGTGGGCCTCACACAAGCCCCACCTATTCAACTTCCTCAAACCCCCATTATTTTGTAACACACCCGCACCCCCTTATTAAATGCAAAGTCAATTATCACATTAATTGGACTGTTAGGACTCTTCAATTAATTCAATTAATTGAATGAATTCATTTGAATTTCAAATGGAATGTTGGCTTGTGTGTATTAATTAAATAAGACAAAGTCTTTTTTCATTAGGGGTTTCTTCATTGTGTTGAGAGGGAGAGTTCCATGAAGAACTTCATCTTCCTCCTTGAAGAACGTGAAGAATGCACTGACACTGACGAAGAACGCTAATTCCTCGGAGATTGACTATGCGACGCCATGTACCGCGACAACAAAGATCCACTTCACCATGACACAGTGTACCGTGACGTTGACGATGCTTACAGAGCCTCCTTTCGCGACGCTATCTTCCGCGACGTCTTATTTCCACGAAAAACCTCGTTCGACGACTTCATCGAGGCAGGGGTTAATTTTTGTTCGTGTTTTCTTCTCTGTTCATCGACTTTTATATTGGGCTTCCTGTTATTGTAATAACGGGAGGAGGTCGGACTGAAAAGACATGGCCGACCCTCCTCCACCTTTGATTTTGTACTTATTATGGCACGAGCAAAGGCAGCGCGATGCAACGACACCACGCGGAAGCAAGAGGAACGGGCGAAGATGCGCGGTGCCATCGCACGGCGCTGTTGAGGCCGAATGAAGCCGCAGCGCCGTCGCGCCGCACCGGAGAACCACGAAGAAGCCGCGCCCAGAGCGGGGCTGCGGCAGAGGTGCACGGTGCTATCACGCCGCGCCGGTCGTACAAGGACGCGGTGGTGCGGGGAGCCGCAGTTGGAATCTCCGGCTGCCGATGCAAGGACGGTGGGACCCGCGGGGGGTCCCGCGATGAGACACTGGCCGGCATGGCTGGCTAGTTTCTGAGAAAGCTGGGGGTCGTAACCCCCGTCTGGAAAATGGAGGGTCCCCCTCATGAGGGGTCGTTTCTCAATCAGGGTGGCTGCACACCCGCCCCTTTCCGCTACAGCTCGGCTGAGCCGAGTTGTCTGACCACGTGGGCTGCGACTGTGCTAGGTCAACTGGCCGAGCAGGAAGGCCGGGCCGCGCCACGCCCACCAGGTCGGGCTTCCCCCTAAAGGGCCAGACCCGAACCTGGTTCGAGTGGACCCGGTTCGGGCCGACCCAGGGGATCATGGGCCGGGTCGGTCAGGGCCCAAATCCCCCTATTTCCGGACAGTTCCGTTCAAACTCCCGTATCTTGGGCTACGGATCTCCGATCGACTCATCATCAGTTGCGATAAGATCCTCAAATCGAGACGGTCGTTTGAGTATATTAAAATTAAGGTTTCATAGATCTTTTGGTATGGTCGGGTTGGTTCGAACACAAAACTAACCGCTCCCTCGGAGTGAAACCACTTATAACATGAGCTCCGGACGTCCGATTGACGTGCCGTCGACTTTTTTGGATTCCTCATAGTGAGACGGACCTTTTGGATAACTCCGCTCGACGTTTGGAAACAGTTGGAGTACGGTCGGGTTGGTTTTGACTTAAAAACCAACCGGACCCCTGAAACGAAAAAACCAATAACATTCAGACCGGGCATCCGATTGACGCGCCGTCTATCGTGTTGAGTTCCCTATGTTGATATGGAACTTTGGGATACATCAACTCTGGACTATGTGTCAGTTGATGTATCGACCCCCTTGGCTCGTGGAGTGGACCCTCCCGGAAAAGAGCATGATGTGTGCGGGAACCCTAGAGTAGGCTGCGACTTTGATGACGATGATGACTGCACTGAAATCCTCCATGGGTTCGGCATCGACAACGACTGCACTAAAATCCTCCATGGGTTCGGAAACAATGAAGATCGTACTGAAATGCTCCGTGGGTTCGACGACGATGACTACTGTTCTTGTATTCTACGTGGGTCCGACAGTGTTTGACTCTGTTCTTTTATCCTACATGGGTCAGGTAGAGTAGCTGGTCTGTATCCTATGTGGGTCCGACAGCTTAGCTGGTTTAGAATTCTACGTGGGTCCCAGATTTGATGAATCAGTGGCTACATCTGATCATCTCTATCACCTTATGAAGAAGTATACATGTGTGAGTTGAGTCTTGACTTTCAATCATTATTTTCGATATGATTGAATTTCTTTCCTATGAGGATTGTGTTGTGCTTTACTGTGTGGATTTGGTTGTACTATCTTGTGTGGACGTGATCGAACTTGGGCTCGGATGTTGGAGTCGAACTGGAATTGATGACCTAGGTATATGTATGGGTATATACCTAAGTAGTGTTGGATGTTACTTCATGATTGTATCTTTCCTTTGTCGATTATCCTTTATGGATTCTGGGAGACCTTCAGGGTTCTCGGGGTCCCTAATAAGTATCTTATACTAACCCCTACATGGGTTATGCCGGCACTACGTTGTGTTGGATGCAGACGACGGACATCGCTGATCGTGGTTGAGGCTTATGGAGCTGGTCGGTACCTGGAGGAGGGCCCCTGGGCAGGACGTACACGGAGCGAATGGCTGGACCCGAGGAGCTAAGGAGGCTATCTGTACCCTCCATACAGGTGGGACTTCTAGTGGACATCTCGACATTTCTGCTTTACTTTCAGTTGTTATACGTTCTTTCCAGTTTTACTTTACTTTCAGTTTGGGTTTGTATTATGGCCCATTTACTTTCCGCAGTTACTATTGTAATCAGTTTTACTTAGTGTTTACTTCTGTTGGCTTACTCTGTGGTGTTTTTTTACTTTATAAGGAAATGCCTTCCCATTTTTATCAGGATTTACGCCTTTGGTGCTAGTCGCCAACTTCTGGCCTATGGAAGGCAGGCTTGGGGTAGTCACGGAACGGGTCCCGAGGACGGGTCGTGACAGATTATGTATCTAGGTGCTTGGTATTTTATCTATTTAAGATAAGTTAAGTACTATAATGGGATGTTACCACCATTAACCATACTAAAATGGAAATGGGTAAAATCAAAATATATTTCATTGTTCAACTCCACAAAACATTTAAAGCCCAAAATAATATTTGGGATATTGTTGATAACCTTACAAATTCAGTCTTTTTAATTTATATTCAGGAATATTTTTATATTGATATGTTTTACTAGATATGAAATTAATTAGTGTAATGGTTACATGGGTTAAAAAATTCTATTTCATATGTTCAATATTCGAGGATTACGCTGATGTTCTAGAGATGTCATTAGCAAGCTGTAAATGTAGAGTTTTGTTACAATATTTTCTATCATACTTGGATAGAAGGTCAATTTTAGAAGAAAATTAATACAGAATAAGAGATTTTGAGATTTTCTCTCTCAATTTAAATTGTTATTTGTTTCAATAAATTCCTCTCGTCATGTTTTGTAAAAAAAGATAGATTTCTCGTAAGCATTAAGATTTTTCCCTATAAATCATTACATAGAATGAAGTGTATAAATCTTAAAGACAAGGATCAATAGGGAGAATGAAATATATTGATGAATAATCTAGATGATCTAATGGTAGAGAAGGTTGGATAAAATCAATATCAGATTCAGGCATTTGATTATAGAGAAACGAGTTATTCTGAAAATCATGGAACAATCACGAAATAGAAATTTGTGAGAAGTGTTTCATGTGAAATTTTCCTTGGTAATGTTTACGATATTTTGAAAGAAGGGAATGTTGAACCCTAGGTATATTGGACCCATTTAAATTATTGATAATTTATATTCAATATATTATCACCTCACACACCCACTAAAACACTATCGAGTTCAATGATGAATATAAACCTGATGTTTAATGATGAATAAGAATCCATACCATTGATTCAGGGTGCATAGTAATAACAAATAAAGAAAGAAAGGAATCTCTGATTACCTATGGTATAACAATAAGGTATCAATATTTCCATTTTAAATAAATATGTTTTCTATTCAAAATAATAAAAAAATGATTCTATACATTTCAAATATTGTAAAATACATTAAGCACATTCTTTATATTACAAGTGATTGAATATTTCTAAAACAATTTATCAATTTTCTCTATATATAATAGTTTATATAAACTCAGAAGGGAATGTATAATAGATTTACAACACTGGAATACAATTATATCTCAAATATAATCTAGAGAGAATCTTGGTCATCTACCAAGTATGTAAAAAAGTTCTAGTCTATAATGCTCTACAACCTCTATGTCATCATGACAATATGTGTATAGAAATGTCCCTATGAAGCAGCCTAAAGAAAACACATCATCATAATATCGAGGATGTGACATTCTACATTTACATTTAAAAAATTATTATAATTGTTGAGTGTGTCCTAATAACTCACAATCTACCTAATGATTTCATGTAGTATTACATTTTCCATATTGATAAATTTAATTTATGACTGCTTAAAATACAATTAAATACCATTCCCATATTTCAAATGACAATTTTCCATTTAAAAACAAAATGTATTTTAATCACAAACATTATTTTTTAAAAAATATATAACCTTTGGGTTTCTATCAAAACATTTCACAACATTTTCACAATTTTAAAAATTTCATCAATTTCATTTCAAACACTAATTTACTAGAATTGGGGGTTTTTAACAATTTTTTCAATCAATAAAATTTCAATAATTGAATTCATCAATTTAAATGATATAATTTCAAACAAAAACGAAAACCTCAATTCAAATACTTTTATGTAATTTCAACAATCAAAAAGTTTAACCATAACTGACTACATACTCAAATAATCTATAAAATGCCAAAAACTCCATTAGAAAAACCATCAACTGATTCAGAATCCTTTTAACCAATTCATTATTCAAAAATTAAATAACACCTACTTACTTTAACAAATGATCATTATGATTCCAAATGGGACTTTTAATAATTCACTCATTTCAAATCATCTCTCTGCATTTAAATGAATCATTACAATTTAAAAAGGATTCAATAAATTGGAAAACATGGGTTTACCCACTTTCAATGAAGATAATTCATTAATTTCAAATAACCTAAGAACACCAATTCCAAAACAATGGTAAAATTGTTCAAATAGGGTTCTTGGCCATTAAATAATTAAAATCATATTAAACTATTTAGACAAAAACAAATAGTTCAATTCAACTAATTCAACTCATCAAAGTTCTTTTTAAAAATTCAAACCACATACCAAGACCTCAATTTCTCCCAAAACTACTGTTAATGGTGATTTGAATGTAAATCCAAACAATCATTTCATTTAAACAATTTATAAAAATATTATTTATATCATGATTATATGAATCCAATGTATACCATATTCAATTCCAAGGGTAATTGGTAAAATAATATTTTATGAGGAATTGAATGGATAAATATCATATAACATGTGTTGGAAATTAGGTAAAATATTTCAATTATTTTTTATCAATAATGATTCATAAAAATAAGTAAAATCATAGAAACACCTATAAGAAAATTATGGAATCTAACCACAAAAAATATAAGAAGTTCTTCCATTAATTCCAGTCACTAGATATAAGAAGTTATATCGTGAATAAAGAGGGGGGATATCTTCGATCTATAATTACCTAACAATCAATAATGATCGAAAAAAATATTTCACAACCATTAGGAAAAAATAATCAATATAATAAGTGAGATAAAAGAACATGAATAATAGAATTCCCTAAATGATGAACACCGTTATCCTTGGAAGATAGATCTACCCAGAGATGTGGTTTGGAGAACAAAAATTCATTTATAGGGCTCCTAGAACCCTAAGGATCTTATTATGATTGAGTGTGAGGAGTATTGGGTAATTTAGGGGGTTTTGGGTCATTAATTAATCTTTTTGAATGTTTAATATCAATGTGCACAATTTACTTGGTTAAGTTACACAGTTTGTACTAACCATTCATCAACCATGCACCCAATATTCAGACATCATAATTGTTGCATGCTCTAGCTAAACACTTTTTCAAACCATGCACCAATTGTGTAACCCCTACTTTCTAGACTACACACATTGTTAAACCATGCTAAAACTATGTGAAGACTATTCATATTCCTATAAAACCACAAAATATTTTGAAAAACTCCATGAACGACCCT
The DNA here is from genome assembly GCA_963277665.1 of Viscum album. Lineage (NCBI taxonomy): Eukaryota > Viridiplantae > Streptophyta > Magnoliopsida > Santalales > Viscaceae > Viscum > Viscum album. The sequence continues at coordinate 1,793,368,735 of OY728140.1, forward strand.
TGAATATACCAAATCATTGGGTAATAAAATGAATGGGTCAATATACATAAAAAAGTACCAGGATATTAAATCCTACACACCATAGGACATTATATCCTTAGAAATCTTCCAATATGAATGATAGAACACGATGCGACAAGAATAATTCCATCACTCATAAAGGGATGTGGGAGGTTGGTGGTCATGAAAAGAGATTCAACCAAAGGATAAAAACAAATATAACTCAAAGATCAAAACAATAAGATCAATACAATTCTATAAATAATAAAATGACTCAAGAGATATCATAGGTCTCCACACCACCTAGTGACTAGTATATCAAAAATCCACATAGTACTAGTTACCATTAAACATTACCAAGGTCTATCTAAGTCCCAATTTAAAGTGATTAATCATCAAGGATAGTGCATGATATGGAACACCATTCTAACATGCGAGATCATCCAACATAAAAAAAGATATTTACCATCATGTAAAAACAAGAGAAACACCAAGGGAAAAAAATATCTCAAGAGAAAGAAGCCAGTATCACATCAACCTTCCAAAAAAATCCCAAACCATGATTCAAAATATATAATCACAAAGACCACAACACCAATGGATTTCCCAAAATAAACAATCCTTAAGAAATAAAACAAAACCTATTTTCAGTTTGATGTCAAAAATGGCAATGTGGAAATCAAAATCTCATTAAATGCGTGAAGAGATTCACTACATGGCCAATGGTTATAGGACACTTATCATGAAGCATCTGCTTCCCTGTATATAAGAGCTGTAATTCCTAATAGAATTATGTTTTTCTGATATCCCAACATATAGAGCCTCATAAATTGTTCTAACTAACCACATCATTTATAAACTCTCAGAGGTTTCAAACACAACATCATAGAATTACCAGATTCTCCATACTATAAACACATGGTATGGTTCATCATTTTCCTAGAAGGATTTCCTTAATTTTCATCAGAAGTGGTGTTCATTGATTTTCATTGTTTCACTACCTCCATTTCATCTGAGAAATAATTATCTATAATTTCCGGATAAGAAATCTACACGCTTGTAGGCATGATATCTAGATGTTCTGGATGGAGACCATCTCTAAACAAGATAGAAATACAATAGTTATCACCTACAATTATATGTAGGAAACATACCAAATGAGAGATTTTTGTTGCATACACTTCAACCGACATATCATCATCAATAAACCCCAAGAAATTGGAAAATTTCTATTTCTTTTCATATTATGTATACAACCAATGAATTAATTCCACCTTAATGAATTTTTAAGAAAAAAATTGATATATACCGTAGGTAATCAGATGATCCAACCACTCCAAGCCAGGTCCATCACATAAGAAGTGGATTAACATGACCTTCCCAGATTCAATAGTCTTGACTGTATTCAAGCTCACATAAACTTCTTCGAGCCACTTTACTTCCTCAAGAGAACCTCGTTCAAATTTATAAAAAGTTCAAGAAGAATATAGTATTTCAGGGATGGGATTAAATGGATGGAAATACTCTAGCTCCATCAATTGATATAGAGTATGGTTAGAGTAATCTATGAGGGATTGTACTTCTCAAAGTCATGAAGAACTACCCTGAAGACCAGACCATAAGAAAAAAATTAATTCCCTCAAGAAGGCAATTCTATGGGATATTTCTAAACATAAAAAAACATAATAATATTAATCCAAGAAAAAAATACCACTCAAAAAATATATATTGTTTTAAATAGGGTCACAAATAATTTTAATCAAAACATTATAGATTTCAAAACAAACAAGACTTCATTATTCATAAAATATTACTATATTCCTTAAAATGATAAATCTTTTTATAATTCTATCATTATTTTAAAAACCATTTACCAATAGTTTTTAAATTATTCCATGGATTGAATATCATTACCCCATTTTTAAAATTAACAAAACTATTTCCAATTAATGAAATTACAAACCAAAATTTCTTCTTAAAACATTGGTGTACCACATCACATATTTTTTGTTGATAATGATTTTTACAAATTAGTAATATCTTAATAAATTTTTGGTAATTGAAATAATTTCATAAATAACATACCAAAACACATTTTAGGACACAATTTTGTTTTAAAAATATATTTAAATTTTTTTTATAAGGGATTAAATTTGAAATAACCCAAGGAAATTATAAATCAAACCACATCAAAAACCTAAATAACCAACCTCACATAAGAGATGTCACTTTTAATAAAATATATAAGTCTTAATGGGTTAACCATATTACAAGTGAAAATGATAGGTATTATGGGAATCTAAAGCACAAAAATACCTCACATATTTTAATGGATGGATTTCAAAATCAGCCAAAATAATTCATCATAGTTTGACAAACCGTATAAACATGGTTCCACTATATTCGTCCTTCCATTCTAGTTAAAAAACTGATAATTGATTACCCAAATAAAATAAACACTCATTAGGAATATAAATATAATTTATCACACGAAACCCTAAAACATAAATGAAAGACTCAACTCCCAACATCACATATAACTCATGTATCATCCTGAAGGGGTGGTGATCAAGAACACACTAATGGACTACCTTTTCAGTCACGAAAAATTATTAATCTTCATTCTACCAAGACCCACCCAAAAGTAAATAATGATTTCAAAGGAAATTATTTCCATTTAAGGAAAGACCTCCCCTTATAAATTTTTTAACAAAAAAAGCTGGGATACTATCTAAATTGATACCTAAGACAATTCTATAAGAACACAAAGAGTGATCCCGATCTCCATGGGCCTATGAAAATAATATGGCCATTAACAAATAAATGATTGGAATGATTTCAGGAAAAAAAAAGTTACAATAAAATAGTACAAATTAGAAACATCATTATATAAAAATATCAATCAATAAATGTATATCATGTACATGGAGGCGCTATGAAAATGGAAATTAGAACATAACCCCTAAAATCCATCTCATTGTGGTCCAAGAACACCCACCATATACCAATTAACCCAACCTTGGTCACCCACGCACAATCCCACTAAAGAGGGTGAGAGCATGAAAACCTTCTATATGATTACAACATACCACAAACACAAAAATGATATAAGTATGGTGTGAGCTAAAGAGCCCATTAAGATTCCACCATAAGTTCTTTTCAAATACATTATATGGTAATTAAAATAAGCTAAAATAAGAGTGGAAATGTGAGTGAATGGGGAGTAGTTTAAAATAGTTATTTAACCATTTAAAAGTAATTTTATTAAACGAAACCTATAAGGTATGCAATTTCACCAATTAGAAACCAAAAAATTTCTTGTAAATCATTAAAAATCATTTCACAAGCTAAAGTAATGTAATCAAGAAATTATGAGTAAATGAACATGATATGTAAAGATGAATAAGAATATGTAACATAGATTCAAGGTGCATAACAAGTATAAATGAAGAAAATAAAAAAATTATTGTCTCATGTGGTATAACCACCAAGTAATGATATTTCCATTTTAAATAAATAGGGGATTCATTTTAAAATCATATTTTAAAAATCATGATATATAGTTCAACATATGGAAATTAATTAAAGAAAACAAATTACCTTACATATTATGGACTATTTCTAAAATAATGACATAAATAGTACATTTTACAAAAAAGTTAATATAAACTCATAAGGGAATGAAAAATAGTTTAATAATATCTAAATATAGTTATATATCTAATATAAACAGGAGAGAAACATGGTCATCTTCATAATTGGTACAAAGGTTCCAGGCTATATGAATCACACCACTCTATGTGCTGAAGAGAATATTTGTATACACATGTCCCTCTGACACTAGGCAATGTGGACTAGTCACCATCCCATTAGGGATGTGACCCAATGCATTGATGTTTTAGAACATTTTGTATTCACAATGTGTATAAAAATATATCACAATCTAACTACGGATTATATGTGGTCTTTCATAGTCAATGGTGGGAATATTATTCTAAGAATTCAAAAATACTATTATATTATATTCCCATATTTCAAATGAATATTTTCTATTTAAAACCAAAATATTATTTAATCTTAAACACCACTTTTTAACAACATAAAACTACTAGTTTTTAGTCGAAAAATTTCAATAAATATTCACAATTTAATAAATTAGATCTATTTCATAAAAACCCCACAATTCATTAGAATTTAGGGGTTTCAAAAAAAATTTCTATCAAATAAATTTCTTCTTTTAAATTGACTGATTTAATTGAAAAAATTTCATCAAAAACCCAAACCTCAATTCAAATCCATTAATGTAATTACAATAATAAAAAAACGGTAACCATACCCTCTCCCTTTCACAATTCATCATTAAAATGAAAAGAAGATCATTAAAATAAACTATTAATTCCATATCCACTTAGAAAATTCCATATTCAAAAGGGTAATAAGAAATCATTCATATCAAAAATCAAAATCAAAATTGTAATCCTATTATTAAAACAATCATTCATTTCAAATCATCACTATGAATATAAAATATGCCTTAAAATTTTAAATTGATGTAATAATTTTCAAAAAATGGGTTAACACCCACATTCCCGGAAGATAAATCATTTATGTCAAATAATCAATGAACTAAAAACACAAAACAATGTTAAAATCATTCAAATTGCGGTTCTTGGTCATTTATTAATTTAAATCATTTTAAACAATTTATAAAATATTAAATATTTCAATTCAATGAATTCAATTTGTGGGAGTTATTTTTAGAAATCAAAACCGAAGCCAAAGCCATCAATTTCACAAAACAAATTATTGTTCTCTAAATATAAATCCAAACAATCATAGTATTTAAAAAATTCCTAAAAAGGTTACAAATATGAATATTATAGCAATTAAATTAAATCAATATTTAATTTAATAGGTAATTTTAAAAAAAGGATTTTATAATGAATTGAATAAAAAAAGTAAAAAAAAATGTTTTTGAAATTATAAAAAAATTAGATATGAATTTATCTATTAAAAAATGAATCATGAAACAAAGGAAAATCATAGAAACACCTATATGAGAATTAAGGAATCCAACCAAAAAAATATGATATTTTCTACCTTCGATAGAGATCTCAAAATATAAGAAGATGTATATTAAAATAAGATGGAGGATATCAAAGACATATAATTACACGTCAATTAATCAGGATCAATAAAACACATGGATTTCACACACTTTATTAAGAAAAAAGCAATAAAAGAATATAGATCAGAGATCAAGAATAAAATAACTCACCAAAAGATAAACACTACTTTTATTAGAAGTACTATGATCCTTGAGAGGGGTTGGGAAAGTTGAATTCCTTTAAAGGGATCCTAAAACTGTAAGGGTCATATTACAATTGAGTGGGAGGCATTTATGGTAAGTTAGTCAGGTTTAGGGTAATTAATTATTATTTTTGGATGTTTAATTTTCATGTTCATGGTTTTAGGGGTTAAGTTTCAATGTTTTCACTAACCATGAAAAACACGTTCACCCATAACATAACTAATATAAGTGTTGCATGTGTTTACTACACATTGATTCAAACCATGTGCCAACCGTGTGACCCATACTATCTGGGTAGCACACTTTCTCAAACCGGTTCTAACTGTGAGGCAACCATTCAAAGTCTTGGAAACTCTTAAAAATTCTAGGAAACTATTTAAACAACCTTCCAAGATACCCAAAAATTTTGTAATACAATATATTGCTCAAAATTCCAAAATCAAAGTATTGGTATTTTTCAGAATAACATTCCTAAAACCATTATGTATAATGTTAAAAAAAATCAAACAAAAGGAAGTGTTGTGTGAGTAATTTCTTATCAGTTTCATTTAATTTATGGATATTGTAATGTAATGCATGAAATTATTTTTCGATGGTTTATATTCTACAATTTGACATGTAATATAATGAATAAATAATTATTCATGCTATTTGATGTTTTAATTTTAATTATATAATCTTATGGGATTCATATTAATTGTTACCAAATGGTATAGACTTTCATAGCTCAATTCCATTTCATTATATTATAATACATCCTCATTGTTTGTAATATTACATGATAATGTGTATAATAAATTTATACTATGTATTTTTAAATTTACAATTGTTTTATGTGGAGTTAATGTTTATACAGATAATCTATTCATTGGTTGATTCTAACATCAACATTATGATATTGGCAAGCGTCTACTTCATAATCCAATTTTATTCTGGATTTTTTAGTCCAAAATTTCCATTAAATGAAGTAATTTTACTATTATTCTTTTTTAAGAATAGATTTATCATAAAATGATCTGCAAAAGAATGCAGAAAGTATTATTTTCATTATAAATAACATTTTGAGAGTCCTGTTATTTCAAAATATCATTTTAATAAAATTAATTAATAATATACTTATAAAATATCTAATGAGTCTTCAATTAAATAATGTTCATGTTGGTAGTTAATTATTCAAATGATATAAAAAATAGTCATAATGAGCGATAAAAATGTTTACAAATGTCCTTGTTCGGTAAGTGATAAATAAATTTCTTTGAAAAAAATTAATAATAAAAAATGGTTAAAACCTTTGTTTAATAAATCATTTTGAGATGTCAATTAATTAATGTTTTGAAAAAATGATTCTTTTTTGAACGCATGGTTTTGTAAGAAAATGTGTTTTTGACCAATTTGAAAAATGGAGTAATTTTTTTAAAAAACATTATCTGAATAATTTTAAGAATCAAAGGGTTGGAAATGTTAATATAAAATGAAAATAATAATTAATCTCCATATGATAAGAAACTTAAATGGATTTATGAAAAATGGTCATATTACATCATATAATGGAAATTCAAGAGTAAAAAATCCTGAATAAAATGGGATTATGAAGTAAACACTTGAAAATATCATAATGTCGAAGTTAGAATAAACCAAAAAATTGATTATGTGTATAAATATTAAATCCATATAAAAAAGTGAAAAAATAACAATATGTAGTATAAATTTATTATACACATAATCTTAGAATATTATGAACAACGAGGAAGTATTATAATCCAATGAAATAGAATTGAGCTATAAAAATCTATACTCTTTGGTAACTTTTAATATGAATTCCATTAGAAGATATAATTAAAATTGAAACATTAAATACCGAGAATAATTATTTATTATTTATATTACATGTCAATAAGTCTAATATAAAAAATTAAAAAATTAATTTCTTTCATAACAGTACAATATGCCTAAATTAAATGAAAATGATATAAAATCCCATACAAAACACTCCATTTTGGTTAATTTCTCCATATCATTTTACATAATTGTTTTAAGAATTTTATTATGAAACTTCCCAATAATTTTGTATATATTTTGACCAATTTATTTTATTACCCAATGTTTTGGTATCATGGATGGTTTTTTCAAGAATTTCATTTAATTTATAAGAGTTTCCAAGCCTTTGAACGATATACTCACAATTGGAGCCAGTTTGACAAAGTGCGCAACCTAGATAGTTGGGGTCACATGGTTGGAACATGGTTTGACAAAATTTGTAGGCAGCACATGAAAAACTAATAGTGGCTTTTTTATTGGTGAACATTTTTCACATGGTTAGAGAAAACATTTAGACATGACCCCTGAAACAATGCACACAGTAATTAAACAACAAAAAATAATAATTAATGACCATAAACCCAACTAAATAACCCCAAACACCTCAAAATCAATAATAATATGATCCTAAGAGTATTAGAAGCCCTCTAAATGCATTTGTCTCTCCCAAACCCTCTCATGGATTATCGAACCTCCAATCAAAGAAGTGTTTATTTTTTGGTGAGTTATTTTATTCATGATCTCTGATCTAACTTATTTTAATAATTATTTCTTAATAAAGGTTTTGAAAGCCTTGTGTTTTTTTGATCTTGTTTTATTGATGTAAAAATATAGATCTATGATATCCACTATCTTCATTCAAGATACATCTTCTTAGAATAGGGGATCTCCATTGAAGGTAGCACATATCATATTTTTTTTGGTTGGATTATTTAATTATCATATAGATGTTTCTATGATTTTAATTTCTTTCATGAAACATTTTTTAATATATAAATTCATATCTTTATTTTTAATAATTTCAAAAAAAAACTTATTATTATTTTTTCAATTCCTTATAAAATATTTTTTTGTACAATTCCCCATGGAATTCAATATTGAATTAATTTAATTTTTATAATATTCATATATATATTCTTTTTAGGAATTGCTTAAATAACATTATTGTTTGGATTTATTTTTATAGAACATTTATTTTTTTCATGATATTTTTGGAATTGGCTTGGGTTATGATTTCTAAAAAGAAATCCCTCAAATTGAATTCATTGCATTAAAAAATTTAATGTTTTATAAATTATTTAAAATGATTTAAATTATTAAATGACCATAAAAACATGTTTATTTATTTTAAAATTATTTTGTAATTGGTGTTCATTATTTATTTGAATTAAATGATTTATTTTCATGGAAATAGAATGTTGACCCATGTTTTGAAATTTATTAAATACTTTTAAAATATTAATGCTTTATTTTAATTCTTAGTGATGATTTGAAATTAATGATTGTTTTAAATATCGGTTTGGAATTTTAATGATGATTTTTTAAAGGATTCATTTTTTATTACACTTTTGAATATGGAATTTTTTAAATGTATACAGAATAAATTAGTGATTTTTATTGACCTTCATTTCATTTTAATGATGATTTTTGAAAGGAAATGGGTATGGTTACACTTTTGTTATTATTGTAATTACATTAAATGATTTTAATTAGGGTTTGTATTTTTTATATAAATTTTATCAATTAAATTTCTCAATATAAATGTAGAAATTTATTTGATAGAAAAATTTGTGAAATCATAAAAATTATAATGAATTGGGGGATTATGAAAAAATAGATGGAATTTATAAATTTGAAAATGTCTTGACATGTTTTGATTGAAAACTAGTCATTTTTTCTTATTATATAGAGGTGTTTTCGATTACAAACTATTTTAGTGTTAAATGGAAAATAGGAATTAGAAACGGGGGAATAGAATTTAATAGTATTTTATGTAGTCTTAAAATAATTTTCCTATCTCTGAATGAGAAATACCACATGTATGCCATAAGTAGATTTTACGATATTTTTATGCGCACTATAAATATATAAAATTACAAAACATCAATGCATTGGGTCACATACCTGATGTGATGGTGACTAGTCCACTTTGGTTAGTGTTAGAGGGATGTGTGTATAAAAATATTCTTGTCAACACATAGTGAGTCGAGATTCCTATATCCAAGAAATATTGTGCCTATTTGAATGATGACCATTTTTTGATCTTGTTTATATTTTATATATAACTGTATTATGACATTGTTAAACTATTTTTCATTACCTTATAAATTTTTATTAACTTATTTATAAAAATTTTTATTTAGTGATATTTTAGAAATAGTACATAACATGTTTTGTAATTCATGTGCATAAAATAAATTCCATAATTTTAACTTTATATCTGTATTTTTAAAATATGATTTTGAAATGAATACCTTATTTATTTTAAATGTAAATATATTATATTGGTTGTTATACCATCTGGGACTGCAGTTTCCATGCATCATTTATAGTTGTTATGCACCCTAAATATATGTTATTTATTCCTATATATCATTACATAGGAGGTTCGTCTTCTAAAAATATCTTTATTACATTACATAATATTGTGAAACAGTTTTTAATGATTTCAAAGAATTTATTTTAATTGGTGAAATCGAATGTCATATAAGATTAGATTAATAAATTATTTTTAAATTTTTATACCATTATTTTAATCTAATCCTCATACACTTCCATTTTTACTCCTATTTTAGCTTATTTTAATTACATTGTGATGTAATTGAAAAGAATCATTGGTGGAATCTTATTGGGATCTTTAGATCACACCCTACTTATATCACTTTGGTGTTTGTGGCCCGTTGTTATCTTATAAAAGGTGTTCATGCTCCCACCCCCTTTTATAGGATTGTGCATGGGTGACCAAAGTTGGGTTACTTATTACATGGTGGGTGTTCTTGGACCACTATGAGATGGATTTTATTGGTAATGATCCACTTTAAATTTTCATAGCGTATCCTTGTACATGACATACATGTATTGATTGATATTTCTATACAACGATGTTTCTGATTTTTACTATTTTACTATAATTTTTTTGGGTGAAATCATTCACATCATTTATTTGTTAATGGCCAAGATCGTTTTGTCGTCCCATAGAGATCGGGAAAACTCTTTGTGTTTAGAGTGACTTTGTTTAGTTATCAATTTAGATGGAATCTCAGGTTTGTTAGTTAAAAAATGTATAAGGGGATGTCTTTTATGAATGGGAAATAATTTCCATTGAAATCATTATTTTATTTTGGGTGGGACACGCACTACTGGAATTTTACAATACCATTGGTAAAGGCCTGGAAACCATTGGTATAAATTATAAAAATGGTTCCCTCAACCGTGGCCATGTAAGCCGTGACAATAGGACTATACCAATGGTTCTATGAAAATCGTTGGTATAGGTGTCAAAATAGAAGGTATACCAACGATTTTCTTCAAACAATTGGCATATGTGTGTTAAAGTATAACACATACCAATAGTTTGTGAAACCGTTGGTATATGTGTGATACACTTATACAAACTGTTTTAAATAGTTGGTATAGAGGGGATATGGAAAGTCATAATACTATACCAATGGTTTGGTTATATCTGTTGGTATAAACCTATACCAATGGTTATAACAAAACTGTTTGTATAGTTATATTATAGAATCTATACCAACAGTTTTGAAAACCATTGGTATACATTTGCTCAACTCCACATCATCAGTCCCCTCTCCCCACTCTAGACCTACAACGACACAGCTCCATAGCAACACAGCAACACACATCCCCCTCTCTATACCTTCTACAAAACCAATACAAAATCCCCATCCAATGTATTCAAAATTTAGAATTCATTCAAGAATTTATAAATTTATAAATTTAGAAATTCAAATGCAATAACCCCCATAAAATAAAAAGCCTATATGTTATAGGAAATTAAATAACACTCATAAGAGTATTTTAAATTTAGAATTCATTCCTCACTCAAACCACAACACCGACACACATAAGTGTATTCAAAATTAAGAATTAATTCCTCTATAAAACCATAAAACCAATACACACAAGATAAAAAACCCACATGTTATAGGAAGCACATGGAATGTTTAGTCATGGTCTTGGGTTGAGTATCTTAAAACAAATAGAAAAATGTGGGTAGAGTGGACGAGGATCATGATACCCATAAGATAGAAAATGGTAGTGGTCATGTGCTTAGACCTAGGATGAGTTATAGGAACCACATGGGATGTTTTTATTCCTCTAATGATTAAATATCCATGTATAAATGTTTCATGATTTGTTAGTGGGAAATATTGGCCAATCTTGACATATGAGATGGGTTACCGGAATAGGCTACGTGTTTTCCATAGACTTTTCAATTAAAATAAGGGGGTATGTGGCTAGTTGTAATTTACACTCCTACGTGTGATGTGAGATGAATCCCCTTCTTGGGTAGTGTGTATGAATATTCAATTATGTCTTTGGTATTGGGTTCTCAATGGTAATTTCGTTTGGTCCTAGAACCCACTGTTTGAGGATGGTATTGAGGTGATCCATGGGGCTATGGTGTCACCATATGTATTCTTCACAATTGGGGTATTTTTATGAGACTTTGAAACTTACTTTTCAAGAATCTATATATAGCCTTGTTGAACAATTAGTTATATGGTATGCTTGAGTGTTCATTGGTTTCATATGAAATAACTATATGACATTTATTTGTTGTATGTTATTGTATAGAATGAATGACCCATGATTGAGAATTATAACTTGAGTGTTGGTGCATGTTCATGATGGGATATCGAGACTCATTCCTTATATAATTCATGTTTAATATTTATACTATGACCGATTGTGTTTCAATATATTCCTTGTGAATATTTTCTTCTAATAATGTATGACCAATAGACAAGATTTTATTTTTTATCCCTTAGTTTCAAGAATCTATGTGTAGCTTTGTGAAGATTTTTCGTATGCCGGTTGTTGTTTTCACTTAAAATGTTGTCCATTTCAAACATAGGTGAGACACTATGAGTGATACCAGTCACACCGTGCCTCAGATTGAGGTGGGGTTAACTCTTAACCATCACAAATGATCCATGGATCGTTGCGCTAATGTATCAACACAATACGAATGCGTTTGGATGGTTTTCTGTATGCTAATTGTTGTTTTAACTTAAAATCATGTCCATTTCAAACAAAAGTGAGACACTTTGAGTGGTGCCCATCACACTATGCCTTGGATTGAGGCAAGGATGGCTCATACATGTCAAAAATTCCCCATGGATCATTTCCCAAATGTATCAACACAATCCGAATGTGTTTGATCAGTTTTCCATATGCCATATGTTGATTTCACATCTAATGATGTCCATTTCAAATAAAAGAGAGACAATTTGAGTGATATCGGTCACACCATGCCTCAGATTAAGGGAGGGGGGGGTTGACTCATACACATCAAAAAAGACCCATGGGTATTTTTGGTAAAGTATCAATACAATTCGTATATGTTTGGTCAGTTTTCTATATGAAAGTTATTGTTTTCACTTAAAATCATGTCCATTTCAAATAAAAGTGTGGCATTTTGAGTGGTAATGGACACACTGTGCCTCAGTATGATTCAATAACTATATAAAAGGAGTAGAAATGATGAATTAAAATCATGTTTATTCATATTATCATGGCACTTGAATTGTAGAATGAAAATAGAAAACAAATCAAACTACAATTATTGGGTATGTCATGCCACACATGCCACCACCTGGTTTATGTAAAATAAATGGAGAAACAAACAATAATAGATGAAAAATATTAAAATGAAATTATGCCTTACTGATTTGGAGTGTACCAATAAAAATTTATTGACTTTAGATGGATCCAACGGATGGAAAGAGTTCCCAGCCTGGGTAAATGTAGATGGATCTAGTTTAGACCAAATCAAAATAGAAAATAAAAAATAGATGAATAATATTAGAACATAGAGATTAGAACTAAATAATTGAGTGGGGGCTATCCGGGTGGTTCGTGGGGTTGTCCGGGGTGGGGGGTGCTATCTGGGGTGAGTGGGGGCCATGCGGGGGGGGGGGGGGGTCCGGGGGGGGGAGTACGGGGTGAGGGGGGTTGTCCGGGGGGTTGGGGGGTGGGGCTGCCAGGGGGTGGGGGCCGTCCGAGGTGAGGGGGTACTATCCGGGGGTGGGGGTGTCTGGTGGGTGGGGGGGGGGGCGTCCGGGGGGTGGGGGCCATCCGGGGTGAGGGGGACTATTCGGGGGTTGGGTGGGGGTCTTCCAGGGGGCTGTCTAGGGTGAGTGGGGTACTGTCCAGAGGGTAAGGGTGTCTGGTGGGGGGGGGGGGGTTGTCCGGGGGGTGTGGGGGGGGGGGACCGCTCATCTGAATGATGTGTCACCTGTCCATACACCTCACGAAAAATAATTATGGCTTTTTATTGTGTTTTCAAGTCATTCTAATATCGTTTGGTATGTATTTGACCGTAAAACGCATGTTTTGGTCATTTACGACACACGAAGTGTGTTTTCGGCCACCACGGTCACACGACACCTCCGAATGATGTGATGTATGCCCGACTTTTTCACAATTAACCCACCATTTGTTGTTGTCCAATTTCATGGCATTATGAGGACGTTGGGCCGGTTTTGACCACCCCACGCACGCTTTTCAAGCACACCAAACAACTAAAAAACACATATTCAGCCGTGTTTCACAAACCACAGATCCAAATGACGTTTTGTCTCATCACACACCTCAAAAATAATAATTAGGTTGTTTTCGTGTGATTTCAAGTCATTCCGATGTTGTCCGGTATGCATTTGGCCATTGAACGCTTGTTTTGGCCATTTACGACCTGCACTGTGCGATTTTGGCCACCGCGGTCACACGACACCTCTAATTGAATTTTCGTTTTGCAAACCATTTCACAATTCACCCACCCTTTATTGTAGTCTAATTTAATGGAATTCCGAGGTCATTCGGTCAGTTTTGACCACCCCTCACATGCTTTTCGAGTGCACCAAACACCTAAAAAATACATATTTAGTCGTTCCATGCAAACTACGCATCCAAATGATGTTCCTTCTCCTCGTACACCTCATGAATAAAAATTAGGATGTTTTGTGTGATTTCAAGACATTATATTGTCGTTCGATATGTATTTGACCGTTAAACACATTTTTTGGCCAATTAAAACATGTAGAGTGTGTTTTCGGCCATCACGGTCATGCGACACATCTGATTGACATGCCGTTTGGCCAACCATTTCAAAGTTCACTCACAATTTGTTTTCGTCCGATTTTATGGCATTCTGAGGATTTTTGGTTGGTTTTGACCACACCATGCACGCTTTTCATGTGGGCCAAACACCTAAAAAACACATATTCTATCGTGTTGTGTATATCGCACATCTGAATGACATGTTGTCTTTTCATACACCTTAAATATAATAATTAGGGTGTTTTAATGTGACTTCAATTCATTATAATGTCGTTGGGTATGTATTTGACTGTAAAACACATGTTTTGGCCATTTACGACACGTAGAGTGCGTTTTTGGTCACCACAGTCACACAACACCTCTAATTGACGTGTCATATGGCCGACCATTTCACAATTCACCCACCCTTTATTGCCGTCTGATTTCATGGCATTCTGAGGTCATTTGGTCAGTTTTGACAACCTGACGCACACTTTTCAAGCACACCAAACACCTAAAAAACACATATTCAGTCATGTCGCACAAACTGCGCATCCGAATGACGTGTCGTCTACTCATAATCCTCAAGAAAAAAAATCAGGGTGTTTCTATGTGATTTCTAGTGATTACGATGTCGTTCAGTATGCATTTAACTGTCCAGCGCTTGTTTGGCCATTTACAACACGTGGAGTGTGTTTTTCATCCATTGCGATCACACGACACCTCTGATTGACATGTTGTCTAGTCGACCATTTCACAGTTCACCCACCCTTTGTTTTCATTCTATTTCATGGAATTCCGAGGTCGTTCGACTGGTTTTGACCACCCCATGCACGCTTTTTAAGTGCACCAAACACCTAAAAATAGATATTCTGTCGTGCCATGAAAACCGTGCATCCAAATGATGTGTCGTCTTTTCACACACCTCATGAATAATAATTAGAGTGTTTTCATGCGATCTCAAGTCATTTTGATAGCGTTGGGAATGTATTTGACCATAAAACACATGTTTTGTCCATTTACGACACACAGAGTGCGTTTTTGGCCACCATGGTCACACGAAACCTCTGATTGATGTGTCGTCTGGCTGACCATTTCACAATTCACCCACCCTTTGTTGTCTTCTGATTTCATGTCATTTTGAGGTCATTTGGCTAGTTTTGACCACCCCACGCATGCTTTTCAAGCAAACCAAACATCTAAAAAACACATATTCAGCCGTGTCGCGCAAACCGCCCATCCAAATGATGGGTTGTCTCCTCATACACCTCACGAATAATAAAAAAGCTGTTTTCATGTGATTTCAAGTCATTCTAATGTCGTTCAATATCCATTTGACCATTAAATGCATGTTTTGGCCATTTACGACACGCATAGTGCGTTTTCAGCAACTGTGGTCACACGACACCTCCGATTGTTTTGTTGTGTTGCTGACCATTTTAAAATTCACCAACCCTTTATTGTAGTCTGACTTCATGCCATTCTGAGGTCCTTAAGCTAGTTTTGAGCACCCCACGCTCTGTTTTAAAGCAAGCTAAACACCTACAAAACACATATTAAGTCATGTCACGTGAAAAGCACATCTGGATTATGTGTTGTCTCCTCACACACGTAAAAAATAAATATTTGGGTGTTTTTGTGTGATTTCAAGTCATTTCGATGTCGTTCAGTATGAATTTGACCGTTAAACGCTTGTTTTGGCCATTTACGACACACAGAGTGCATTTTCGGCCATCACGGTCACATGACACCTCTGATTAAAATGTCGTATGACCGACCATTTCACAGTTCAACCACCCTTTGTTTTCATCCGATTTCATGGCATTCCGAGGTTATTCAGCTGGTTTTGACCACCCCATGCATGTTTTTCAAGCGCGGCAAACACCTAAAAAACATATCTTCAATCGTCTCGCACACCACCGCACATCCGAATGACGCGTCATATTTTCCTACACCTCATGAATAATAATTAAGGTTTTTTAGTTTGATTTCAAGTCATTCCGATGGCGTTGGGTATGTATTTGACCGTAAAACACATGTTTTGGCCATTTACGACACGCAGAGTGCATTTTTGTCCACCGCAATCACACGACACCTCTGATTGACGTGCTTTCTAGCAGACCATTTCACAGTTCACCCACCCTTTGTTTTCATCCGATTTCATCGTATTTCATGGTCGTTGGGCAGTTTTGACCACCCCACGCATGCTTTTCAAGCATTCCAAATACCTACAAAACACAAATTCAGATGTGATATGCAAAACGTGCGTACGAATGATGTGTCATATTCTATTACACCTCACGAATAATAATTAGGGTGTTTTCATGTGATTTCAAGTCATTATGATGTCGTTCATCATGAATTTTTCCGTTAAATGCATGTTTTGGCCATTTAAGACACACAGAGTGTGTCTTTGGCCACCGCCATCACATGACACCTCTGATTGACGTGACGTCTATCCGACCATTTCACAATTCAGCCATCCATTGTTTTCGTCCGATTTACTTGCATTTCGAGGTCATTTGGTCAGTTTTGACCACCCCACCCACATTTTTCAAGCGCACCAAACTCCTAAAAAACATATTCACCTATGTCGTGCAAACCGTAAGATAGAATGATGTTTTTTCCCCTCGTTCACCTCACGAATGACCGATGTATCGTTGTGTTAAAGTATCAAGAAAATATGAATACGTTTTCTCGGTTTTTCGTAAGCCAGTTTTTTACTTAAAATGGTGTCCATTTTTAAAAAAATAGATGTATTTAGAGTGATACTGGAAACACCATGCCTTGGATTGAGGCGGGGTTGTCTCTACATGTCTCAAATGACCATTGTATCTTTTTCCTAATGTATCAACACAATCCAAATACGTTTGGTATTTTTTCATATGTGAGTTTATTTTTTCACTTAAAATGTTGTCCATTTCAAACCAAAGCGAGACACTTTGAGTGATATCCCCACCACCTAGACAGTCCCCCCCCCAACCCGAAACCCCCCAGCCCCGGGACAACCCCCCACACCTAGGACATCCCCCAACACCCCAGAAAACCCCCCACCCGCATACGGACATCTCCCCCACCACCAGATAGCCCCCCACCCCAACATCCCCCCAACACCGCAGACAAGCCCCACCCCTAGATAGATAGATCCCCCAGCCCCCAGACATCTCACACCCACCCCTCAGATAACCCCCCACCTCGGACAGCCCCCCATCCCCCAGACAACCCTCACCCCCAGGACAACCCCCACCCCCCGTACAGCCCCCCGCACCACCCGGAAAGCCCACCCCCACCCCCGGACACCCCCCCCCCCTCACCCCAGGCAGCCCCCAACCCCCTAGAAACCCCCCTCCCCCTCACCCGAGACATCCCCCCTCACCCCCCCGAACAACCCCCTCACCCCCCTCATTCCTAGAGAATTCAATCATTTGAATCTTCTTAGAAAACATTAAATAGTTAAACTCAATTTTTTAAAATCAATTTATTTCATTCATTGAATAAAAAACCGAGAAAATGCCCCAATTTCACCAATTCATTCTTTATATATTATTTGAAAATAAATTGAAACAATCATGTAATTTAATAATTCATAATAAGTTTAAAGATGTCAAAATTATGATAATAAAATTCATGACTTGTTCAATTCTATGAGAATAGGATTAAATAATATTTCAAAATTAATTTCAAGGAAAACAATCATAGATACTTTGTTACAAATTAATAAACACCAATAAATGAATTCGAAAGTAACAATTAATTACAAGCTGATGAAAAATCATAAAAACCCATACATAGAAAATATGGAATCCAACCGCAATGAATCTAAGATGTTTCTTCTTCGATGGTGGGTTGAATATTTAATTAATTAAATGCATCCGATAGGATGGAGAAAATCTAGGATAAATCAAAACAAAAAAAAGAGATACACATCAAAATCAAAACACAAAACTAAAATATTAGATGAATAAAAATAATAATAAGGTAAAACATAATGATTTTAAGTGTAGAAAGAATAAAATACCTATTTTGAGATAGATCTGATAGAGATTTAGCAGTTCGGATGGGGGAAGTCGTGTGAGGATGGCCTGTTTCTACACATTCAGTTCTGTTTGCAAATGTGGAGGGGCTGCTAATTGGGGAAAATATTTCCCAATGGTTTTTAAAAATTGTTTGGAAAGAGTGCCTATCCCAACGGTTTATATAGAACTGTTGGTAAAATCCCCTAAAAACAAGATTTTCCCTATGGTTCTACAGTACCATTGGTGAATCCTCCTAAAAGAAATATTTTCCCAATAGTTCTCTATAACAGTTGGTAAATGCTTATACAAATATGCCTATACCAACGGTTTTGTAAAACCATTGCTATATCCTCCATTTCCCAATGGTTTTTGTAAAACATTTGGATAAAAACGTTGGGAAAACATCTATTTCTAGTAGTGATGGTAAAAATGAAAATAATATTGTTTTTGGACTCAAGAGGTTTCCTGTGAGTGGGTGCTTGATCACCACCCCTTCAGGATGATACATGAGTTACCAGTGATGTTGGGACTTGAGTCGTTCATTTGAGTTATTGGGTCTATTATGATATATTATATTTAGATTCATAATGTGAGTATATTTTATTTCTATAATATCTTAACTATTTTTTAACCTAAATGGAATGATGACTAGTGTGGTACCAGGTTTTCAGTGTTTTTTAAAATGTGATGAATTACTTTGGATGATTTTGAAATCCATATGTGAAATGTTGTGAGGTTTTTGTGTGATTTATCATCCTATAAGACCTATCATTTCTCCCTAAAATTTTATTAAAAAATTAAGCCTTATATAGTTTCTTACAAGTGAATTCAGATATGGGAGGTTGGTTATGTAGGTTATGGATGTGGATTGATTCATGATTTATTTTGGTTATTACATTTTTATCCCGTAATAAAAATTTTAAATACATTTTTAACACTAAATTGTGTCATAAATTGAGTTTTTCTATCTAGTTTATGAAATTATTTCAATTACGAAAAAGTGATTATGAAATTATTGGTCGGGAAAAAAATTATCAACGAAAAATATGTGATGTGGTACAACAATGTCTTATGAAGAAATTATTTTTTATAATTAATTTAATTGGAAATAATTTGAATGTGAATCTGTATTTTTAGGATTTTTTATGTGACCAATTTGTTTTTCAAATAAAAAAATCACTATTTGATAATGATTTTAATTAAATGTAAATATTATATACATAATAAAATGTTTTAATAATCATTTAATATTTTTTTATTCATGGGATTCTAATAAAAATTGTTTTGTGTTTATAAATGTATTTTTTAATAGGATATTTATATTATGTGTTGCACACTTATATGAATATTAATTTCCCATGATTATAGAAATTAAATTCAATAAAATGGAATATATAATTTTAATTCGGATTTCCAAATTATGTAAATATATCCACTTTATTTTTGTTAAATATTAATTGTATCCTTAGAAAAAATTATTCCCTCAGTAAGGGGTAAATCATGTTATCATTGGTCAAAACTAAGTTATAAGGCCATAATATATCATCCCAATTTTTATAGGATGAAGGAAATTTTATCCTTATAATTTTAGACTCTTAATTTAATTTTTTGGTACCCTTATACACGAATTTGACCTATATAATATTTATATTATATAATTATTAAAAATGTCACTCTCTTAGTTTCAAATATCTCTTATGCATCATCCCAATGAAAAAATCATGTCATTAACGAGTTTAGGTGACTATTTTCAACATAATAGAATTATTTTCTCGATAAAAATACATATCTTATATATATTATCTATATATTGACATTAATTTATTACAAAAAAACTGATGTTAATTCCTCCATATAATGAGAAAATATATTAAATTATTTTAAAATTAATAATATTAATGTAATTTAAGGGATTAAATGAGTTCCAATATTTTTTTTAGTTTAATATGACATATTAGTGTCATTTTAAATAATTATATACAAATTATTAAAAATTTATTTGTGTCTTTTAAGTCAAATTAAATTAATAGTGACAAAATTAAAATGAATGATATTTTATAATAATAATATGTTAATTTTTTCAGAAAAATTATTCAATACATTGAAATAGGAAAAATTGGATAATATGTGGTATAAATCTTATAAACTATTCCCTTTCCATTTTAAATCTATTTTTTTCTTGAATGATCTTATTATATTTTAATATTTTATCAATTTTTCTGAGAGCCCCTCCTCTGTATTAAAAAAGGGAATACCACCATTCACTTATACACACCACTGTAATCCCTCTAGATCACCCAAAATCAATCCATTTATATTATAAACTACCCTATCCTAATTCTATAGGTTATAATCATCCCAAAAAACCATGCCTGGAGACAACAAGTGGAGATCAAAAGCATTTGTTTTAATTAAGTGGTAACCACCTTACCCAATCTGTATTTTTTTAATTTTTGTTTTACCTCATTATATATATTATATTCATTATAAAATAATAACTAAAAGATACATAATAAAATAAAATTTTATTATGATTGATAAACAACATTTATTGACCCATTTTTTGTGAAATGGCACATGAAAATATCGCTAATGCGTAAGTACAACTTACTGTCTCTATTTAGCGATAAAATTTATTTTCCATCTCTATATTTCATATATTGTTTTTTATGGGTTTAATATTTATATATGATATTTATCAGATAATTATATTAATATTATGATAATATGGTATCTACCTCCTTACCATTTAATATTTCTTAAAAAATAATGTTGTTTCTGTGTATGTGTAGACAACTATCTCCATTGAGCAATGAGATTTGTTTTTCAATTTTTTAATTGGATAGTATTAAGGATTAATTAAATGAATATATATGATATTTATTATATATATTATATATATTATATATATTATATAATAATCATTATATAAAGGTGATTTTTTATTTTCGTTTCTTTTATTCCTTCTGTGAAAATTTGAAAACAACATTCTTGTGTACGTATGACCTATCATCTCCATCAACAATGTAATTCATTTTTCAAATTATATTTTTATAGATGAATATAATTGTTTATATATTGAATATATAAAATTTTTATAATGATTAAAATTCAAAATATTGTTTAACCAATATCTTAGTACAATGACTATAAATCTTGAACCAAATCATATATGAAAAATGGATTTCTTATCACCAAGAATAGTTATTTTAATAAGGAATTGTTAATGAAAATATGTGAGATGTTTATAAGTAACCCATATATAGTATTGAATATTTGAATACAGATATGGAATATATGTAAAATAAATTTTTATTTATTATATAGGATTCTAGAGAACATAATAATGATTTCAGACCTGAGTTAAATGATATTCGTTTCACTATTATTTCTCTGGGGCACATGCCATATTTACAAGAAGATTATTTTATTTGGTGTATATACTATACAACCATGAATTTATTTTTTGATTAATATTATTAAATTTTTTAGGGTATTGCATATCCAGAAAATTATCCATCTTGAATGGGAACAACGATTCAAATCACACAAAAACTATAAGGGTTTATGTTACAATATCATTTTTATTGAGTTTATTTATGATAATGGTTTTGATGATGAAAACAGATGATCAACCATTCAGGAAAACAATTAATTTTCTTATAATAGATTAATGTATTGAAAATATATGCTATTATTTTATTTTTATCTCCTTATGTACTAAAATGACAGAAAATATCTTTATATAAAAAATCAAATTTTCTCTATTGTGTAAGATTTTTTTCATCCATAGTCATGTTTAAAAAAAAAATTATGTCACCAATTAAATTTTTAAATAAAAAAATCACTATTTGATAATTATTTTAATGAAATGTACATATTATATACATAATAATATGTTTGGATAATCAATTAATATTTTTTTAATTCATACGATATGAATAAACATTGTTTTGTGTTTAAAAACATATTTTTTAATATAATGTTTTTATTATGTGTTTCACACTTATATGAATACTAATTTCTCCTATTTATAGAAATTAAATTCAATAAAATGGAATACATAATTTTAATTAGGATTCCCAAATTATGTAAATATATTCAATCTATTTTTGGTAAATATTAATCATAGCTATAGAAAAATTTATTACATCAGAAAATGGTAAATCATGTTATCATTGGTCAAAACTAAGTGATAAGGCCATAATCTATCATCCCAACTTTTATAGGACTAAGGTAATTAGATCCTTATAATTTTAGTCTCTATATTTAATTTTTTAGGACCTTTATCCATTAATATGACCTATATAATATTTAAATTAAATATTTATTAAAAATGTCACTCTCTTAGTTTCAAATAGCTATTATACATCATGACAAGGAAGAAATCATGTCATTAATGAGTTTAAGTGTCCATTTTTAACTTAATAGAATTATTTTCTCAATAAAAATATATTTCATATATATATATTATCCATATAATGGCATTAATTTCTTACACTAAAATGATGTAAAATTATTCCATATAATTAGAAAATATAATTATTTAATTGAATAATAATAAATTTCATATAATTTAAGGGATTAAATGAGTTCCAATATTTTTTCAGTTTATTATGATATATTAGTGTCATGATAAAGAATTATAAACAAATTAATAATAATTTATTTGTTTATTTTATGTCAAATTAAATTAATATTGTTTAAATTAAAATTAATGATATTTTATAATAATAATATGCTATTTTTTTCATAAAAAATAATCAAAATATTGAAATAGGAAAAATAGGATAATATGTGTTATAAAATATAATACATTTCCTATTAATGTCTCAATTTTTAGAGTATATGTAAAATTATAACCCTTTAAGAGTAAAAAAATCATTGTGATGATTAATGTTAAAATAGGATCAGTATGGGGTTAAACCAAAAGATGTGCTTATAAAACTGCAAAACAGAAATAATTTTTTTTGATGATGTTTGAACGACATTAATACATATAACTTATTCCCATTCCATCTTAAATCAATTTTTTTGAATGATCTTATTATATTTTAATATTTTAACAAATTTTTCAAGAGCCCCTCCCCTCTATAAAAAAATGGAATACCACCATTCACTTATTCACACCAATTTGATACCTCTAGATCACCCAAAATCATTGAAGTTATATTATGAACTATCCTATTCTAATTCTATAGGTTATAATCATCCCAAAAAACCATGCATGGAGTCAATAAGTGGAGATCAAATGCATTTCGTTCAATTAAGTGGTAATCACCTTACCCAATCATTATATTTTTAAATTTTGTTTTACCACATTAAATATATTATATTTATTTGAAAATAATAACTAAAATATAAAAAATAAATTTAAATATGATTATTATTGATAAACTACATTTATTCACTGAATTTCTGTTAAATGGAACATGAAAATATCGCTAATGTTTAAATACAACTTCTATCTCTATTTAGCCATAAAATTCATTTTACATCTCCATATTTCATATATTTTTATTTTGATGGGTTTAATTATATATATGATATTTATCACATAATTATATTAATATTATGATAATATGGTATCTACATCCTTACCTTATAATAAATCATAAGCATAATGTCGTTATTGCATATGTGAACACAACCATCGACATTGAGCAATGTGATTTGTTTTTTAATTTCATTATTGGATGGTATTAAGGATTAATTTAATATATATATATGATTTTTATTACATATATGATATATAATATATAATAATGATTCTATATTGGTGATTTTTTTTTAATTTCATTTATTCCTTCTATGAAAAAGTGAAAACAATATTCTGGTGTACGTACGACCTTTCATCTCCATGAAAAATGTAATTAATTTTTCAAATTATATTTTTATGGATGAATATAAATGTTTATATATTGAATATATGAAATTTTTGTAATGATTAAAATTCAATATATTTTTTAAAAATATCATAGTACAATGACTATAAATACCAAACAAAATCATTCATGGAAAATGGTGCTCTTATCACCAGGAATAGTGATTTTAAAAAGTATTTGTTAATGAAAATATGAGAGAAGATTATAAGTAAACCATATATAATATTAAATGCTTGAATATGGATCTGGAATATATTTTTAATATATTTATATTTATTATATAGGATTTCTAAACACAGAATAATGATTTCAGACCTATGTTAAATGATATTCGTTTAACTTTTATTTCTCCGGGGAACATGCCATATTTACCACAAGATTATTTTATTTAGTGTATATACCATACAACCATGAATGTATTTTGTGATTAATATTAATAATTTTTTATTGTATTGCATATCCATATAAGTATCCATCTTTAATGGGACCAATGATTCAAAGGACACAGAAACTGTAAGGGTTTATGTTACACTATCATTTTTATTGAGTTTATTTATGATAATGGTTTTGATGATGAAAACATATGATCAAACATTCAATAAAATAATTAATTTACTTATAATAGCGTCATTTATTGAAAATATATGATTTTATTATATTTTTATCACCTTAAGTACTAAAATGGGGGAAAATATCTTTTAAAAAAATAGAATTTATCTCTCTTTTAAGTGATTTTTTTCATCCATAGACATGTTTTCAAAAACATTTTTAAAGAAGGCTTGTATATATTCCAATATGAATATTAATAGTATTTTTCACCTATGTTTTAATTAATATAATTTTTTTAAGTGAATATTTTTTTAATTTTTTGAACACCAACATTTGTTTTAATTTTTAAACTACAGTATGAGAGGAACTCTTTATTTAATTAATATTAAATGATTGAAATTTATCACCATCATTGCTGATAAATGATTTGAGTCTTACATTACATGCTTTAATGGTTATTTTAAATTAAAAATATATACATAATAATTATTATATTTCTTGGTTTAATGAACATAATGATAATACGAGAAGGATGTTTTATAGAAGAAATCTTTCAAGTAATATTTTAATGTTATTTTCCATATAAAATGTATTCCTTTGATGTTATATATGATTTAATCAATTTAGGATTCAATGATTCCATATTTATTAATTTTATAGATGGTTTTTTTATAATTACAAGATGTTTATGAATCTCATTTCTTTTCCTTAGGTTTTACTATGATGAGATTATAAATTGTTTATGAAACCCATTTTATTTCCATGTGTTTCCATATGATGAAATTTTTATCCAAATAATTTATTTTCTATGATTTATTCTACGATGAAATACTTATGAAACACAATTATTTTCATGGGTTTAGATATAATTAATGTTTTTTGATCTTTTGTAACACATATGTATGGTTTTCATTATGTTATGGGTTGATACATTACAATCCAATGACGATGGTTCTATTATAAAATTTATGATTGTTAAATTATAACCATGGATAGTGGTAATGTTATATCTTAGGACAAGTGTAAAAATATCTTTATCCAATAAATAAGGTAATGATTTATATCATAAGAGATAAACATGACTGGAATTCTGTGTTTACCTAGTTTAAAATGGGCTCGGACTTCTTTGATATTCATGGGAGTGAACCTTTATAATTATGATGGGTTTTTAGAGAACCATTAAACTATTATTACCAAGACTAAAATGGAAATAATTTTCTATCATTATGTTTATTCCATGATTTCTTGTCTTATGCCGATGTTATTATCTAATGTATAATTTTCATTGATTTCATTAGGATTTATACAATATGAATATCTAATAATTACTAAATAAATGAATACTATTTTATTTGATATTTAGGATATATTATATTACTAATATCATGTTTTCATACACATAATGTAATGTTTTGTTCCGGTGATTGTTTATATCTTCATTTTTTACCCATACTGATCATACGAGCAAACCCTTACTTATTTTTTTATCCCCATGTTGTGACAAATAATTATTAATTATGAAGTGTCTATGAATGGTAAATGTTTAGAAGAAATCAATGGGGGATTATATAGTTTATTTATGAATATATTTTTTGTCCATGTTTCCAAGGATATTGGGCCTATATGATTATGGTGGGAATCATAATTTAATTTGTAGAATATTTTTATAATAATATGTTATGTCTATGTATAAAATTCCTTGGTCATTATATTCATAAGGGTGTTAGAATAAAAATAGTTCTACATTATAAAATATGAATTTGTTTTATGCCAAAGAAAAACAATTTCAATGATATGGAATTTTTTTGTTTAAATGATGAAGAAATAGAGGGAGAAAGAGAAATCATTAAGGTTTTATTAACCTCATGGGGTTTTATAACGAACCATACTTTAGATACATTGATCTTACATTTGAATTGAAATTAATTAATTAGAAGATATAACAAAACAATGAAAAGACTCTATTGGTATAGTGTCTTTGGAAATTGGGAAACAAAAACAACTGGTTTATAAAACACCTATAGAGTCTCTCATTTATTTCATCATAATTAGACTCCTTATTGAGATATCTATGTTAATAAACTTCTTTCGAACTTGGGAAAATGAAACATTCGAAAGGGTGAGCTTAAATTATTTTTAAGGGTAAATAAAAGAAATATCAATCATATTGTATTCATATGAATAAAACATATGAAAATCTTTTCTTCCTTATAAATGATCAAAATATTCGTATCATGGGATAAATATTAAAAGGGAAACATATTCCCAACATTCATAACATAAGTCATGATATTTTTTGGGATACACACATAAGCATATAAAATCATTTCATATTAGTTAAGGATCATTTCCTAGACCATTATATAGGTAAATGTCTATTACTGAATCGAGTTCACTCCTCATTTAAGACCAGTATTACTGAACCATATTGACATGTCGTTATATCCATGTCAATATCATGATATATTAATATTAATCCAATTCATTTTTGGGAGATATAGGTCCCACAAATCTAATAATGATATCATTCATACTTGTTCCATAAAAACATAAAAAACATTCACTATTGCATAACCCAAGAAATAAAATGGTTTTCTTAAACATCCTTCTATAATAATTGATAAAAAACAAATGGATTTCATAAATAACATTTCCTCAAAAATAAAATAAAATCATGGTAATAACACAGATATAAATATAACACTTCTAAATGAGTTTCATCTTATATGGAAAATAATTTTTAGAAAACCCATAAAATTTATTTTTGAGGAAAATATTTTTTATTCTTAAAAAAAAATTTCCTTCATCAAAATTCCATAAAATTATAGAAGAAATAAATTTATGTTGAAACCCCTTGTACGATTTTATGGTAATAATAAAAGAAAATAAGGTGTTATGAAACTATAAAATTCTATTCTTGTTCTATATGTTAATGAAAAAATTGGTCTTTATCTTTTTCTAAACAGTCAAAAAGTACATCATAATTAAAATGAAAAAATATTCCTTTCATACAATTTAGTAAAAATTAACCGATGTGTAAAATTTAAATTGAAAAATTATAGAAATGTAAAAATAATTTTTAGAAAGCAAGGATGAGGATGATGAATAACCCCCAGTGAATACTTTTGAATAAACAATCTCAGATAAAAATAAAATATTAAAATTGATCCCTTACCTTAAGTGTGATATGCATCATTTGAATCCAAGCCTCTTATATAATGATTTAAATAATGCTACTGATTTATTACAGAATCCTAAGAATTTATGATTATATTTTCATTTGTTTGTTATTAACATT
The DNA here is from genome assembly GCA_963277665.1 of Viscum album. Taxonomy (NCBI): domain Eukaryota; kingdom Viridiplantae; phylum Streptophyta; class Magnoliopsida; order Santalales; family Viscaceae; genus Viscum; species Viscum album. Next base: position 1,793,396,893 of record OY728140.1, read on the forward strand.
TCATTTTTACACATTATTCTGTTATTAACTACTTTATGTTATTTTGCATGTTTGGTCAGATAAATTCATATTTCTATTTTTAGGATATTGTTATATAATCTATATAATGGTATTTGAATTATATATATATCATATTTATTCATTAATTTCATTTATATAACTGTTGTTTAATGAATATTGTGTTGAATGAATTACATCACACCTTGGAGACGGTAAACCATACGTATGCATGAGCGACAATATCGATCCCATAATTATTGAATTGTGTTTAAGTGGATGGTTTATAGTATCTTAGAATTTGTATCATGTTATAATAATAATATATATATATTACTTCCAACATTATACCCATCCATGTATGTTGGTTGTGAAAAACAGATTATACCACATCGTGAAGATGGAAAGTTGTACGTACACACGCATGGTGATTTTGTTTTTCCTTGGATGGATAAAATGGGAAATAGGGTCGTTTCATATATAGAATAACATATCAGTATAATATTTATACAAATGTTATTACTTTATTATTAAATATTAATGGAGAGAAAGTATAAGAAGAATGAAATTTGAATAAATAGATTGATGAGATTACCTCTTCCTTGACACGCCTCGTTTATATTTCTACTTAGGGCACTAGAGTTGCCCATTTATGAAGACTGGATCCTCTATAATGAAAATAGGGAAGTTAATAAGGAAACCTGATAGGGGATGGATGATCTTGATGTCTCAAACGGCAGTTAATAAGTGATAGAGGAGGTTCAATTTTATAATTTAGGTGAGGGGGACTTTTGGAAACACATAAAATATTAATTTATAATGAAATAAAACCCTACACAAAAAAATTAAAAGCATTCCAAATTAAAATATGTGATGATATAGGGTTGTAATATCATTATCCAATAAATTATGAACAACATAATTTCTCAATTTAAACCTTATCTTTTTAATTGTCACTTAGTTATTCTATTAAATTTCAATTGTGTTAATAACATACTATATATTTAGTTGTAATAAATATTTATTTATGGTGTTATTTGGCCATAAATGGATATTTAATGGCATTTTAGACCATATAATTATCACTAAATCATTTTATAAACTCTTATTATTGTTAAATGACATAATAATATAAAATTTTATAAAGTGTCAAGAGTGTCAATTTTGACACTATTCATTTAATTGACATTAAATAAAATTCACACTGAAGATAGATTTGAACCAAAATATTTAACACAGTACTATCAAATCATATTCACAAAAAAATTTCGTGGACCACATTTATTAGTTCATATGACATATCTTTTAATATTTTTTAAACCATTTATTTAATATTTCTATTAATTATACAATTTCTAAACCACTATTATGTGTTCATTAATGGTAATTATTTAATCTCTAAAACTTATGAATAAATTTCTATGATTTATGGAATTATTTTATATTTATATAGACTATCTATAGACTATTTTTTCTCCTAGTAATCTATATATTAAATTTAATATACTTATATAAAATGAAATTGTCACATTTCTGTCACATTGATTAGATTTTATTACATTCATGCCATATTAATAGGTATGTGGCCATAAAGTCATTAAATTTCAAAAAATAAATTATAAGGGTCTAATTTTTTGATCCAATAGTATTTCTATATGTGTTAATGTAACTTCTTAATTTTATTTTTACCCTTAAATAATCGATTTAGCTTTAACCATGGTAACAAAAAGAATTACCAAAGTTACTATTCATAATTTCCAAAAATAAAAGTAATCTATTAACATAATTTGGACATACTGATTCCAAATATGAAATCCATTTTTCAATATTCAAATCACAGAAGATTCATTAATTAATTTAAAATTAATTCTATTGTTGAGAAAACAGGGTTTAAATGTTAAATCATTGGAAAATATTTAGTTGTTTTTATCTATGAATTAACTATAAAATTAATGATAATGTGATAAATTATATTTTTATGATAAAAAATATTATATTTATAATTTAAAACCATTAAATATTTTAATTTAACAATATAAATTATCTCAGTGAAAATGAATTTTTTATTAAAATTTAACATATTCTTATTATTCATCAAAATATGAAAATTAACCAAAAAATATCCTAAATTTATCCACAGTAAATTTCTATCTCCTGCTTAAAAGTATAATTTTTATGTTTTTGTTTAAAATTTATAAATGTTTCAAAATACTAATTTGAAATGGGTTTTCTATTCCAAGGTGTAAAATTAACATTTTTAAAAACTATAAGTTTTTACACATCCAATAGGGTTTAATCCAAAACCTAGGACTAAAATATCCATTTGATGAATATCAAAACTATTTTATTTTTATCATATCTAATATTTATTTCATTAATATAATTACCAAAATTAAATCACTCAAAAATAAAAATGTCTAATTGATTTACATTTTTTTTGAATAATTGATTGCAAATGAATTCATAAAGGATTTTCATATGTTAGTTATCATTATTCCTGCTATCCTAACAGCTTGGACAAAATATTAATTTTATAATAATGGAATCATAGAGTTTGATGAAACTCAGGATTGTGTGAAAGGAATGATAGAAAAGAATAGAAATTATTTAAAGAAAATATTTCATAAAAATATTCATGTTTTATACTCTACCCCCCATATGAATCATTTTTCCCTCGAAATTCATCACTTGGAAACAAACAAATGAGGATACATATCGCTAATCATTATTGTGTCATCCTTAATGGTAAATAAATAATATCAAAAAATACTAAATCATTTTCTATGATGTAGGTAATTTTTTTAGATATCTAGAGGAAACCTATAGTCACTTTTATCTCCAAGTTATCCACATGTTAATATTAATATAATTGTTTAAAATGATATTCTTACATTTTGTCACATTTATTAGTTTTTATTTCATTCATATCATATTCATAGGTAAGTGTCCATAAAGTTATTCAATTTTATATAATAGATTATAAGGGTTCAATTTAGTCATCTAAATTTTTTTATAGGAGTTAAGTTAATTTTACAATATTATTTTTCCCTCAATTACATGATTCACCTTTATTTATCGTAATAAAAATAATTACCAATGTCACTATTCATAATTCCCAAAAATAAATTTACCCTACCAATATACATTGGACATACTGATTATAAATATGGAATCTATTTTTTAATTTTTAAAAAACTGATATTGCGGTAATTAATTTAAAATTAATCCAATTGTGGAGAAAATAAGTTTTAAATGTTTAAACATTGGAAAAGATTGAAATGTCGTTACCATTTAATTCAATAAATAATTAATGATAATGACATAATTTATATTGAATTATAAAAATATATTTTATTTATACTTTAAAACCAATAAATATTTTAATTTAGCCATATAAATTATCTCGATGAAAAAGTGGTTTTTAATTAAAATTGAGAATATTTTTAATATTAATCTTAATATGAATGTTATAAGATAAATATCAGAAATTTATCCACTATAAATATTTATATCCAACTTCAAAATAACATGTTTATTTTTTCGTATGAAAATTATTAATGTTTCATAATCACTGTTTAAAATGGGTTCCCCATTTAATGGTGTAAAATTAACCTTCATTAAAAAATATGTTTTTATATATCATATAGGGTTTTATTAAAAACATATTACAAAAATATCCATTGGATGAATATAAAAAATATTTTATTTATTATATAACACATATATATCTCATTATGCACATTACCAAAAGTAATTCACTCTAAAATACTAATATCTAATTGATTTATGTGTTTCATAAATAATTGATAACCAATTAATTCCTTATGAATTTTCATAAGTTATTATTGATTATTCAAGAAAAACTAACAAGTATGATATAATGGTAATTTTATAATAATTTCATCTCGTGGTTATTTTAAATTCATGATTATTTTCAAATCATGCTACTAATGAATGGAAATTACTAAAAAATTATTTCATAAAAACATCTGGGTGTTACATGTTTGATGATTTGATGTTTTATAATACATGAAGAGTGGGAATGCATATATGTGGTATGATTGGCTATGTATAATGTCTATAAATAATTTTAGTTCAGTTTTTTGGTTGACACTTTATTTATAGTTAGAGTTTCGGTTATATATCCTTATGTAAGATTTTATATCCCTACATGAGATTCTATAAAGGATGTTTTGGATTTTTAAACTCCTAATAAGTGATTCCTCTTGAGAGACCATGTATGGATATGCTAGTAATGGTCATATGGTGGATTTGATGGTCACATTTGATCAAATATCTAGCATAGGGGTGGCCTATATTAATTATATAAGATTACCTGACATGGGTGTGAGGATCTTTGAGAAGATAATGAAAATTATTTTTTATATTAAATAGATTTATGCAAATTATTGAAAAAAATTTGCAATGATATAGATTCATGTATAATATGTATTTAAGGAAATTAATACTCATATGTTACATATTATATAAGTTATTCAATATGTTTCCTGAATTAAGACACATGTTCTAACATAAATTACATAAGTTACCAGAACATGAAAAAAATACTATTTAAATATTAGGGGTAATAAAATTATCCTAAGGATAGAATGAAGCTATTCATAGACTTTTACCATGTTTCTATTCTAGAGGGAAGGATACATTTATAATGTCAAAAACACTGATGACCTCTTAAAGAGATACATTATAGTCTTTTAGTTGGTTTTTTATTGAATGTTAATAGTGGAAAGATCATTTTAATTTAATGATGGTTTGACAAAAGATATGTTTATTTTGTGTTTCTATTTTTATATTACATCACATTTGTAGTCACATTTATTTATATTATATATAGTATTCCATTTGTCACTTGCAACTGAGTTACTTTTTAATGACCTAAAATATCTGATTAGTGGTAGTTAATAACTTATGATTGGCATAATGGTTATATAATAATCCAAATTAGAGGTATGTGGAAGAAATAAAATTATCAAGATATGGAGATAATACTAAACCAATAATTTGGTTGCTTATTATATATTGGTGTCCAATTTTGTTAATTTTTATACAATTTATTTTATAAGAATATTGTGTTTTCACTTTTGGATTTATAACTTATATGAATCATTATGGGATACTATTGTTGAGGCATGTCTTTTTAATCCATTATAGTAATCATGTTTTATGAATTCTGTATTTCAGAGATGATTCAAATATTTTACATTTTTATTTTCATTTACATTTCATTTTAAACCATAATAGCAAGTTTATATTAAATCATTGAACTATTATCATTTAAATTACACATTTATCAATACACTTTTATATGTGGTAGTGTTTGAAGAGACGATATGATACAGATTGAGTTGGGACCTAGTGATAAGGTCGATGATATTGAAAATTATTATAAAAAAATTATTTTCATGATCATAAGAATTTTGAAAATTTTATATATTGACGTGGTTTTGGGATCTTGGGATATATTTCATGATAATTCTTATCTTATTCCATATATGGTGATATTCCATGCTATTCAAGTTGTATGATTATGTTTATGAGCTTTGAAATTTATGGTTTATTGTGTTTGAAAATTTTAATATTTATAGTTATTGTTTTTTTATTTCTCATAATATGTGTTGAATAGTTGTATTTGTAAATGTACTATACATAGAATGTAGGTTAATATGATATGTTAAGGCATGGGGTTTGTTATATGAAAAATAAGTTTAAAATCGGGTTTTTATTATTGAAAACATCATTATTTTTTATCATTTTCTTGAATAACATATTGGTGGAATATTAATTTACATAAATTTATCATGATAAATATTGTGATATTTATAGATTAGTATAAATTTTTATGTGACATTAAAATGGGTGTAAAATAATTTTTAATGGCATTGGTAATGGGGGTATTTCAGTTCTATGATAAGCATATCCCTATGATCGGTGATTTTTCATATGGTCTTGCATTATTTATTGAAGTACATAATTATGAGTAAAAATTTATGAGGTATAATAAATTGGGGAATTATATTTAAATAGAGGGATTCCTGAGTATGGTGAAAAAATCCAGATGGTATTATTCTTGAACGATCATAGTATTGCAGGGAACTTTCCCCAATTATAATTTAGATAGAATATAATATCCACCATTGAAGTAATACTAACATATGGGTATTTGAGTATGGTTAACCAATAGAGTTATCACTCTTTAAAAAAGATTAAATCAGATTATTAGATCATGGATAGATAATTAACATGATTAGAATAATGCACATGTGATATCTATTCATGTCATTATTTTTGGAATGGTGGTTACATTGAATATTTTTGGGTAATAGTGCATATCTTTTTATCAGTGTTTTGGTTAGCATATTTGTGGAAAATGATCATTTGAATAGATATGTAAGCCTAGGAAATTAAAAATATTAATCATGAAGAAATTTTTTGAGTTGTATAATCGCATTCTATGAGTGTATATACTTGTGCAATAATAAAATATTATAGAATAATGGTATTTTTTATTCATAAAATACTTGTAGTTTAGTCTTAAAATTCCCACTAGGAATAGATGAATAATTACACATATTGATTGATAATGTATAAAACTATATGCGTAAAGAATTAATATACCTTGTCTTGACATATAAAGTGTTTTGGGGACCTTATACTATATCATTTTATAAAAATTAGTGATATTTTTAGGGAGTTTCCAAAGATTGTTGACATTAAATGATTAATAATTTATGATATTTTATATAATTTATATTTTATATGTTATCATGATCATATAAGACCATTAATTATATGTATTAAATTATTTATAATTGATTAATTATGGCTGATATGTTATCATGGGGTGATATTTAAGGTAATACATCATTAGAAGTGGTCTTGTTTAGGGATTTCACATATTTTAATTGATGATTCAATGTAGGAGAAGTTATATAAGATAATGTTATAAATTTTTTTTGAGATACTACCCAAATATTTGGAAATGTATTTGGATACAAGGATATGGAAAATAATATTGAGAAGTTCCAACTAACCTTTAATCCAAAGTATACTATGAGGGAGATACATGTAAAATTAATACTTTTTATGTAGGGGGTCAAGGATTATGAATGGATGATGACAAGGAGTTTTAAAAGGATTGTTGAATTTTTTGGGTATAATTTATTACAGTCTCCTCTATGAAATATTTTTGTTCTGGAGATATTATACACATGGAAGATTGAATACATCATAGATATTCAAAATATTATAATATCAATGGTAGGTTATAATTTAAATTCAAAAGTTTATATCAAATTCTGTAACAATTATAAATAAAATTATTGTATATATACATCATAAAAACTTATAATAATAATTTCATTTAATTTTTGAAAAAAATATGGTTGGTATCCCCACTAAAAGATTCATTGTCACCGATGGACAACAACACATGGACCATGGTTGAATATTGTTCATGTATCCAACTAAATGCCTATTTCCATTCCATCGAAAAATCCTGAATGTATCCCATAACACAAAAAAATCACATACATAGTGCTAAATCTCTTAACCTAACATCTCAAAAAATGTAACCCCAAGAACATCAATCATGAATCTGGTGCCCAAAAAATCATTATTAAAACTTTACATTTGATGATCTTGCTTAGTTATAATATCATTCAGAAAAAAATGTAACATTTAAATTTCTTGTATCATTTGATTTTTAGTGTTTTCGGGATTTAGGATATTTAATAAAATAACCAAGGTCAACTATAAAAGTAACCTTGGTGAACCTCTAAATAGTTGGTTAAAGATAAAATAGTATAAACAAGTCATGAATGTAATGAAAAAAATACAAACAACAAAATAAAAATGATAAAGAAATAGAAATAACAAGATACATACAATTCAATATAATAGAATAAACTAAAATGTTATGATATGTTAATACAACAAGTCTCTATTTGACAGATCATAACCTCCCAACCATCTTTATTCATTGGAAATAGATTAATAGAGAACCTAGAATACTACATGATTCCCCTTCCATTCCCCATTTTCTATTACATAGGGTCTACAACCACCTATGCTATGAAGTAGATTTTGATCATGGAGCCAATTAGGATACCACAAATGAATCTATACAAGTTCTAATATCAAGAATGTTAGAGACATATCTTCTAAAAATTCTACATTATAAAGAACTTATCATAAAAAATACTTCATTAGATTTTAATTAGGTTTCCATAAATTAATACCATATTCACCAAATAAAAATATATCAATAATATATTGAAAAATAATAAATTAAACTTGTAAGAAAATATATTTCAAATAATCCATCATTCAATAATCCATGTATAAATGGAAATACACAACATTTGGTCTCTAGACTATGGTAATAAGTATAAGTCATATAAGAATCCAAAATAATGAAAAAGTTGGTTACAAACTATTTAATGTTCCTCAAAAGTGATTAAATAGGAAAAAAGTGACCCCTAGTTGTGCCACACAGAATAGGGTTACCTATATCTATTTCCAGAAGCTCCAAAGTATACTAATGTGCTATTTTTGTTTAATTTTTTTTAAAACCCGATTATCACATTTAATTAATCACATATTCACAAAATATAATCCATTTTATCAATAACATATAGAAATCTAATAATTATTTACATTTCCATAGATCAGATAACATAATGAATTATGATAACTAATCTCTATTTGACAATGTATATTAATAAAACACAGATCATCCATCAAAATAATTGGAAAAAAATAACATAAATAGATCGATATAAACCAGTAATCAATCATGAATATGAACAAAAAATTTATTCCATGCCAACAGTTTGACCAATGGATTTGAAAAAGAAGAAAAGATACTTATGAAAGAGAGGCCATCCATAATAATCATGAAGATTTATTTATTAATGATTTATCCATATTGAGTATAGATCACCAAAAACATTTTGGAGTGCACCTAGGTCTCAAGTGAAAAGAGTGTGGATTAATGAGATAAGATTCATATGTGTTTTGTGTTAAAAACAACTTGACTAGAGGATTTCGCATTATGAATCTGTTTCACTTTGTAAAATTCATTGCATTAAAGAGACCCCAAAAAATTTTATTATATGGACAAATAATCAAGATTTTTATTATTTAACATATAAAGCATATTCATGGTGTGAAATCCTTTCATTCCATGAAATGTTTTATGAAATATTTGTACTAACAATTTCACAAAACGTAATCTATTTATGACGTGAACACATTAAAAAGGCATCAAAAAACACAGTTTCCCACAAAAAATATTTAAACCAAAACATAAGTCTATCCCTTCTCGAGAATCCCATTACAGACACAAAAATATGAAACCATAAATAAATCTAACTAGAATTCATAATAGAAGGTAATTGGGTGTTATAATCTCCCCATCATTTATTCATTATGTCCTAAGAATGTTCAATAGATCATGGACTCAAAATACTAAAGTCCACTAATAAAACATTACAAATTACATCTCCCATGACTTATAATATACTATAACCTTATTTAGGTACTCTATCATTAACCAACCCAGGATGAAATTCAACTGGTATCCCAATCCAATTCTTGGAATGCCCTATGAGGTGTTCCTGGTCACGGCCCGTCCTCGAGTCCCATGTCGTGACTACCCCTACCACGCCTTCCATAGGCCAGGGGATGGAAACCAGCACCAAAGGCATAAATCCCAAAAGATGGGAAGGCATTTCCTTTAAATATGTAAACAAAAGCACAACAGAGTATGCAAGTGAAGTAAGTACTAAGTAAAACTGGGTACAAGGTAAGTGCTAAAAAAGTAAATGGGCCAGTACACAAACCCAACTGAAAGTATAGTACAAATGAAAGGTATGTACAACAACAACAATTTAAACAACAACACTGAGTCATCCTCTAAAAATCCCACCTGAGGGGTGGGTACAGATAGTCTCGTCAGCTCCTCGGGTCCGGCCATCCGCTCCGTGTACACCCCGCCAAGTGGTCCACCTCCAGTTACCGTCTAGCTGCACAAGCCTCCACCTAGATCAATGCTATCTGTCATCTGCATCCAACAAAATGTAGTACGAGCATAGCCCATGAAAGGGTGAGTATATGATACTCAGTAGGGACCCCGAGACCCCCGAAGGTCTCTCAGAATACACTAAGGATAAACCACAAAGGAATGACGAAATCACGAATATCGACAACACTACTTAGGTATATGCTCATACATATACCTAAGTCATCAGTTATAGTTTGGATCCTGCTCCCGAGCCCAAGAACAACCCAGTCCACAAAGGAAACCACAACCCAGTCCACAAAGGATAGCACAACTCAGTCCACACAGGGAATACATAGCTCAGTCAAAACCGAAAAGCAAATCAATCACATCAATGATAAAGATTGAGAATCAAGACTCGGCTCATACATGTATACACTTTGTAAGGCGATGGATATGATCAGATGTATCCACTGATTCATCAAAGCTATTAGACCCACATTGGATACAAGACCAGCTAAGCTGTTGGACCCACAAAGGACACAAGACATGCTAATCTTCCGGACCCACACAGGATACAAGTACATTGGTCAATACTGCGGGACCCACATAGGATACAAGAACAGTAGTCATCTCCATCAATACAACAGAGGATTATAGTACTATCGTCTTCCCTGCCAATCCCAATGAGGATCCATGTACAATCATCATCGCTACCGAACCCATGAAGGATCTAAGTGCAGTCGTCATCGTCGCAGTCATAGCCAGCTCTAGGGTTCCGGCACACCACATGATCGATTCCTGGAGGGTCCGCTCCTTGAGAAAGAGAGATAGAGAGAGAGTAGATACATCAACTGTCACTAAGTCCAGAGTTTATGTATCCCAAATTTCCGTCTCGTCAAATGAAACCCAACACCACAGATGGTGCGTCAATTGGATGCCCGGTCTGAGAGTTATTAGCTATTCCGTCCCAGGAGCTCGGTTGGTTTTCAAGGTAAAACCAACCTGACCGTACTCCAGCTGCATCCAAACCTCAAGTGGAGTAATCCAAAAGGACCATATCGACAAAAGGATCCCAACACAATTGATGGCACATCAATCGGATGTCTGCTCCTTGAGATATAAGCATTTCCACTCCAAGGGCCCGGTTGGTTTGTTGATCGAACCAACCCGGCCATACCCAAATGTTTCCAAAACCTCGAGTGTAATATACCTAAATGACCATCTCAATCCAAGGATTCAAACGCAACTGACGGTACATCGAATGGATGTTAGTAGCACATGTTCTGGGCAAAAGACTGAATGTGGTCCGAAGTGGGGGGGTCTGGGCCCGGCCTGACCTGGCCCAACCCCCCTAGGTCGATCCGAATCGGGGCGACCCGACCTGGTCCTGGAACTACCCCGTTAGGGCACAAACGAACCCCACTGGGCGCGGTGCGCCCCGGTCCGCGCGACCCATCTCGGCCCGACCGCGGGGTGCGCTGACTCGGCCAGCAGGCCGAGTAGAAGGGATGCGGTCCCCCCTTTTCGCTACGCGGACACAGCGGTGCGCCGGTGTCGGTCCCCCCTTTTCACTCCATGCGTCTGGCCGGTGCCGGCCGCCGCCTCCGGCCGCCGACGACCCCCACTGCTAGAGTTTTTCACAGGCCACCGGTGTCATTACAGTGGTCCGTTCTTGCTCTCGTCTGTGCCTACGGTCGTCCCAGGACCCGTAGATTACTGCAAAGGCCTCCAATCACCATTTCGGTCCCATTTAATCATCTCCATGAATTCTTTGTGTCAAGAACAAACTAGTAGTGGGTTAGGAATAGTTCGTTAGTCCACACCCACCGTGTTAGTTGTTCAAACATTGCCTATAATTGCACACCATTCCAGGGATATAAAAATCACATAAGTAAAATTATTCAAATTCCCCTACCTCAACACGGAAGACGATCATCGGTGTCACGAGGGGAAAGTATCGTAGGCGTTGTCGGGGCATGCAGAGGAGGAAGCGGCATCTCCTCTCTTACCACAAAGAATGGTAAGTGTGGTGCATCGTTGAACTCGGAGGAACTGGCGTTCTTCGTCGTTCTTCGTTAGAGGCCATCGTTTTTCTTCATTATTCGTTGGAGGCTGGAATTCTTCCCCGTACAATGAAGCTCTCCCCCTTCATAAAATAATAGGATCCCCCTATTATTTTATTATACGCAATGAAAATCTCCCATAATTAATTCACCACACTTATTAAAATGTGTTGACATTTAATTAAAGAAGGGAGAGAGAAGGTTCCCCATTATTAAACGCGTTGGCAGATTAAATTTTAAAAGGGGTAAAGAGGAAGGTTCCTCATTAAAACATGGGTTGACATAATTTAATGGATTGAGGTGATATTTAATGGAGGTTTTGCCAAATTAAAGGAGGGGATGTTTAAAATATTAGAGGGAATTAAATGGTGGGGCTCGTGTGGGCCCCCACCTCTCTAACATCCCAATATGGTAGTTAAGTGGATGTGGGCCCCACTCTTAACTACACATGGGAGGGAAAAACCACCTTAAGGAAATAAAAAACTATTCTGAAATTTTTTATTTACTTCTTTAATAAACCCGCCAAAAAAATATCCTCCTCCTTTGGGAACGCAACTATGGTAAGGGTCACCATAAGAAATTACTGGCGCTACGGTTTCATCGGTGCCCTCAGATTTTAATTATGATCACCGGTTCAAAATATTGAAAAACTCGATCGTTCGTTCACTGAACGTACCCAAGATAAACTTCATAAATTGATTCCGGGCACACGGGGCCTCAAAATCAAGTTCCTTCAATAGCCACAGACTCGTAAAATTCCAAAATATTTAAAAGAAAATTCCATGAAATTTCCAGGTCTTTAAATTACTCCCAGCTCAGGGCTTTACATCTCCGTAAAGCTACAAAATAAACTAGGGGAACAAATGAGGGTACTGAGCATGCATCTGAGCCTCCCGCTCCAATGTGCTCTCCCAAAGGTTACTGTGCTGCCAACAAACGCGCACAAGAGGAATCGTCCGCCCACATAGGACACGCTCATATCGATCGTCGACCTCCACTGGGACCTCCACAAAATTCACCTCGTCATCAATGTCTAGCTCCTCGTGGTTGATGATATGAGTTGGGTCGTGCATGTATCTCCTCAGCTGAGACACATGGAAGTCATCGTGCACCCTGTGGAACTGAGGTGGAAGGTCCAGGTGGTAAGCCACCTCACCTACCCTGCTGAGGACCTGAAAAATCCTAATGAAGCATCGAGATAACTTGCTGCCCCAGCCAAATCTCTGAAACCCACATCAAGGTGAGACCCGTAGGAAAACGTGGACGCCATCCTCGAACTCCAGTGGCCTCCACCTCTTATCTTCATATGACTTCTGTCTGCTCTGTGTAGTACTCATCTACTCGTGGATGACATGCACCTTCTTGGTCATAGTCTGAACCATCTCTGGTCCTACAAGTGCTGACTCCCAAGGGTCAGTCCAGCACATAGGTGATCTGCAAGGTCGGCCGTACAATGCCTCATAAGGTGTCATCCCGATGGTGGAGTGGTAGCTGTTGTTGTACGCAAACTCCTCTAAGGGTAGGTGATCCTCCTACCTGTGACCAATGTCAAGGACACATGCACAGAACATGTCCTTGAGTGCTTGAATGGTCCTCTTCGTCTGGCCATCCTTTTGAGAATGAAAAGCAGTGATCAGGCGTAGCAGCGTCCAAAAAGCCTCTGGTAACCACTTCCAAAGCTGGGATGTAAAGGGAGAATCTCGATCGGAGATGATATATGATGGCACTCCATGAAGCCGTATGATCTCCTAAATGCAGAGGCGTCCCAAGCCTTATACTGAGCCCTACTCTTTGATCGGTAGGAAGTGGGCCGACATGGTGAGTCGGTCTACGATCAGCCAGGTAGTGTCGTGTCCTCTGTAAGTACATGGAATCCCTGTCACAAAATACATGGATATCCTGTCCCACTTTCACTCCGGGACCTCTAAGGGCTGTACCATGCTTGCAGGTACCTCGTGCTCTACCTTCACTTGCTAAAAAGTGAGGCATCGAGAAATGAACGCTGCCACAACCTTCTTTATACCCGGCCACCAGTACGGTCGTCTGAGGTCCTGATACATCTTCTCTACTCCAGGATGTACCACAAGAGGGGAAGTGTGGAACTCCCTCAGAATATCCTCCTTTAGTGCAACTGGTACCATGGTACGTCCCCGGAAGAGGATGACGTTCTCCCCACCTTCGGAAAATCCATCGGGTGCTAGCCGTGAGGATATCTAAGTACGTCTCTCCTCACAGTCAATATCCCCATGTTGTGCCTCTCTGACCCACTGAATAAGTGGAGGAGTAAATGCGAGGGACATCAGATAGGCTACCCCATCTCCATCCACTAAGGATATCTGCAAAGAATCTAACGGTTCCATCACCTCTCTAAGTAGCTGAATTCCTGATCTCCTACTGAGAGCATAATCCACAACATTCCCCTTCCCAAGAGTATAGACAATGTCAAAGTCCTAATCCTGGAGGAACTCGAGCCATCATCACTGTCTCAGATTTAGGTTATTATACGAGAAAATGTACCTGGGACTCTGGTGGTCAGAGTATACTGTAAAGGGATCGCCCAATCAGATAGTGTCGCCACATCTTCAGGGCGAAGACCACTACTGCTAACTCCAGGTCATGGGTAGCACAGTTATGCTTGTGCTCCCTCAACTTCCATGAACCGTAAGTGATAACTGCTCGATTCTGCATCAGAACATACCCGAGCCCAGTCCCTGATGCGTCGTAGTAAACTATGTACCCTACGCCCTCCTCCGGTTTCCTCAAGATGGGCGCACTGGTCAATCTCCGCCTCAGCTCCTGGAACCTCTGCCGACATCTGTCTGACCAAAAAAAGGGTTTCCCCTTATTCATTAGAGCTATAAGCGGTGCCAAATCTCTGTAGAATTCTGGCACAAATCTCCGATAGTACCTAGCCAGACCTAGGAAACTCCGCATCTCTGTCACGCTCCTAGGTGTCTCACAAGCAAGTACCACCTCATCCGTCATGGGATCCACTGCAACTCCCACCTCAGAGATGATGTTCCCCAACAAGTGAACCTCTCGAAGCCAGAACTGGAACCTCGAGAGCTTACCATAAATATGGTTCTCTCCGAGTGTATCCAGTACAACCCGAAGGTGGTAGGCATGCTCCTCCTCGGTCGTCGAGTAAATTAGCATGTCGTCAATGAAGACTACGACAAACCAATTGAGGTAAGTCTGGATGATCCTGTTCACGAGACTCATGAACACTGATGGAGCATTGGTCACACGGAAGGACATGACCAATAACACATAGTGGACGTACCGACATCTGAAGGTTGTCTTCTCCACATCCTCATCCCGAACTCGGAGCTGATGATAGCATGACCTATGGTCTATCTTCGAAAACCCACATGCTCCCTTGAGCTGATCAAATAAGTCTTCAATCCTCAGAAGAGGATTTTTTTCCTCACTGTCACCTAGTTCAGGCGACGGTAATCAACACCCAGTCGCAATCTCCCATCCACCTTCTTGGCGAATAGGATAGTAGAAGCCCAGGGTGAAACACTGGGTCAGATGAAACCTTTCCCTTGTAAGTCCTCCAACTACATCCGCAGCTCACGAAGCTCAGCAGGAGGCATCCTAAATGCAGCAGTGGATATCAGTGATGTCTCGGGGCACATTTCTATATAGAAATCTACCTCCCTGTGAGGAGGTAGTCCTGGAACATCGTCAAGAAAAACGTCCGCATACTGATCCATCACTATAGGAAAACTCAGACTCTACACGTCAACTACTCTGAGGATGAGACTAGCCAACTTATGTGTGATCGGCTACCCTCTCCTCTTTGTGAGTCCATCTTGTGCTACAATGGGTCCCCTCTCATCGGTGAAGGTGAACATGGTCCCATCCGTGCGGACACACCAAACCTTGCGACTAATACAGTCAGTCTGAGCATGGACTGTAGATAACCAGTCCATCCCCAAGATGACGTTGTAAGGCCTCTACACCGCAATGAGAAGATCTCAGTTGATGCTCTCACCTCCTTGTGTAATCTCACAATGCCGGTACCAGGGAGTAATTGTCAAGTCTGCTCTCATAGGAGTCTCTAGCCGCAAGGATCATGCCAACGTCTATGTCGGAATCTCTGAGCTCTGATCAAGGGAAGCGACAATAAAATAATTACTCTCACATGTGTCTATAAGAACTACAACAAGGGTGGAGTAGACATAGATAGTACCTCGAATCATCTCGGGTGCGTCATGGTCGTAAGCCTCTTCTACATGGAGGTGAGCTTCCCTCTACCTACCAGCTACATGTGGTCGGGGTCGACATCCTGGGGGTGGTGATGGTAGAGCCTCGAAGCGTCATCCACCAACCGCTGCTTGGCCAGCTCCTCTGCCTCCTTTGCCTACTCCCTGCGTACCGCCACAGTCGAACCTATGCCTCTGCCTGGGAGGTCCCTCCAATGTTTTCTGCTCGTCTGCATGATACTTATGGCAGTCCCAAGCCATGTGGCCATGCCCGCTACATGAAAAACACTATCTACTCCTCGGAAGGCTGGATCTACACTGTGTGCCCCGCATAGCCGAACCTGTGTCCTGGGGTCGTCCACCAGACGACCTGGTCTGCCTGGACCCCTACATCATCTGTCAACTGGCAGCTGCAGAAGACTCCGCTGTGTGCCATCCTGGTGTAGGTATCGTTGCTTACGGCTGCTCGGAGAGAAGGCTCTCCATTATCAGTGCTCGCTCCAGCACCCCCGCCTGGGTCGGGATACTGAGTGGAATTATTGAATCTTTGATCTCATGCCTCATCCCCAACACAAAGGTCTGGGCCTAGGAGAATGGGTCTTGTACCATGTCCATGCAGTAGTGCGAGAGGTCCGAAAATTCGCCGAGTACTGGGCTACTGACATGATGCTAGGCCGCAGATGTCTTAACTCCTAGATGCGCACCTAACGGAGGGTGGATGGAACGAAATCTGAGCAGAAGATGCTCTCGAAGTTCGTCCAAAGTAGATATGCATCATCGCACACCTAGAGCATCAGGCTCCACCATGTACCTACTACTGTGTGCAGGAGACTCGTGGAATGGATCACCATGAGGTCTGCTGGTGTCCCTATCAATATGAAGAATCTGACGAAAGCCTCTAGCTAATCCTCGGTTTCTTGAGGATCCATCTCTCCGTAGAACCTGGGTGGCCTCTGCCTCTAAAACTTGTACAACGCGCTCAGGTGGCATGCACTCTCCGCCGCAGGGGCATGTAGCATCGGTGGCTCGGTAGGTAGAGGTATCACCAGCACCTCCACTGTAATGGGGCCCTGCACCGAGGCCTCGTCGCTCGGTGGGCTGCCGTCTCGCACAAACCTCGGAACCCGAGATGGCTTCCATCGTGGTGACATCCTGAAAAGAAACATGTGTGCCATGGTTAATATAGTATACCTAGTGAGATGAGACAAAGTAATCACAACGAAAACTTTGGAAGCACACATGCAATCAATGTTTTCATACACTGAGTCGTAAATCAGAAGTCAGGGTCCTGGTGTATGGATACGTTGGCCGCTGCAGTAACACTGGACTGCCTGGACTGATAACCACACTCATTAATAAAAAAATAATTGCTTCATAGAGAAGAAATTATTAAAGTCCTATGTTTTGTGGTAGAAGCCGAGACCTCTGATACCAATTTCTCATGACCTGTCCTTAAGGCCCTTGCCGTGACTACCCCAAGCCCGCCTTCTATAGGAAAAGGGATGGTGAATGGCACCGAAGGCATAAATACCAAAGGAAGGGAAGGAATTGCCATTAATAATGTAAACAAAAACACAACAGAGTATACAAGTGAAGTAAGCTCTAAGTAAAACTGGGTACAAAGTAAGAGCTAAAACAGTAAATGGGCCAGTATACAAACCCAACTGAAAGTACAATACAACTGAGAGGAAAGTACAATAGTAGTAAGTAAAACTGCAACAACAAGTCATCCTCCGGAAACCCCACATGAGGGGTGGGTATAGATAGTCTCCTTGGCTCCTTGGGTTTGGTCGTCTGCTCTGTGTACGCCCCGCCAAATGGTCCACCTCCGGGTACCGTCCAGCTCCACAAGCCTCCACCTCGATCAATGTTGTCGTCGTCTGCATCCAACATGACTTAGTGCGGGCATAGCCCATGCAAGGGTGAGTATATGATACTCAGTAGGGACCCCAATACCCCTGAAGGTCTCTCAGAATCCACAAAGTATAAACCAAAAAGGAAATATATAATCACGAATATCAACAACACTACTTAGGTATATGACCATACATATACCTAAGTCATCAGTTACATTTCAACTCTAGCTCCCGAGCCGAAGAACAACCCAGTCCACAAAGGAAAGAAAAACCCAGTCCACAAAGTATAGCACAACACAGTCCACACAAGAAAAACAAAACTCAGTCCACACAGGAAAGAAATCCAATCACATCAATGATAAAGATTGAGAATCAAGACTCAGCTCACAAATCTATACACATTGTATGGTGATAGAGATGATTTGGTGTAGCCAATAATTCATCATAGCTGTTGGACCCACATAGGATACAAGGCCAGCTAAGCTGTCGGACCCACAATGGATACAAGACCAGCTACTCTGCCGGACCCACAAAGGATACAAGACCAACTACTCTGCCGGACCCACACATGATACAAGTACAGAGATCAATACTGCCAGACCCTCATAGGATATAGGAACAGTAGTCATCAGCATCGAACCCACGTAGGATTCTAGTATGGTCATCATCACTGCTGAACCCACAGAGGATCCAAGTACAGTCGTCCTCGCTGCCAGACCCACAGAGGATACAAGTGCAGTCATCATCATTGCAGTCACAGCCAACACTAGGGTTCCCGCACACCGCATGCTCGATTCCGGGAGGGTCCGCTCCTCGAGAAAGAGAGAGAGATTTGATACATTGACTATCATGAATTTTAAAGTTGATGTATCCCCATGATCCGTCTCATCTAAAGAAAACCATCGTGATAGACATTGCATCAATCGGACGCCCGATATGAGAGTTATTGACTTTTCCATCCCAGGGGCCTGGTTTGTTTTTAAGGTAATACCAACCCAGCCGTACTCCAGCTATGTCCAAACCTCAATGGGAGTAATCCAAAAGGACCATCTCCACAAAAGGATCCCAACGGAATTGACAACACTTCAATCGAATGTCTGATCCTTGAGATATAACTGTTTCCGCTCCAAGGGCCTTGTTGGTTTCAAGTTCGATCCAACCCGGCCATACCCAATGTTTTCCAAAACCACGAGTGTAATATAGAGAAATGACTGTCTCAATCCAAGGATTCATACAGAATTGAAAGTGTGTCGGTCGGATGTCCCTAGCACATGTTATGGGGAAAAAAAACTGAAAGTAGTTCCAAGTGGGGGGTCTGGGACCGACCCGACCCAGCCCCACCCCCCTAGGTCGGCCCGAACCAGGTAGACCCGACCCGGGTTTGGGTATGTCCTGGTAGGGCGTGGCCCGACACGGCTGGGCGCAGCCCATCCCAGTCCGCGTTACCTGCCCCGGCCCTGCCGGGCGGTGCGCTGGCTCGGCCAGCGGGCCGAGCAGGGGGGACTCATTCCCCCCTTGGCGCTCCGCGAACGTGACGACCAACGCCACGTCTCCCAGGATCGCGTGTGGCCGCAGTTTTAGCCACGAAGGATTCTGCCAGCAGCGCTCCGGGGCGCCACTACCTCTGGCCACCAGCGCTACCGCACCGACGACCCACGCCGCCAGAGTTTTCTGCGGGCCACCGCTATCATTGCGGTGGTCCGTTATTGCTCCCGTTTGGGCCTCTAGTCATCTCGGGACCCGTAGATTACTACGAAGGCCTCCAATTGCCATTTCGGTCCCATTTCGTCATCGCCAAGAATTCTGTGCATAAAGATCAAAATAGAAGTGGGTTTCGACTTGTTCGTTAGTCCGCACCCACCGCGTTAGTGGTTCAAACATTACAAACAATTGCATGCCATGCCGGGCATATGGGAATCACATAAAGAAAATTATTCAAATTCCCCTACCTCAACACAGAAGATGATCGTCAGTTTCGCAGGGGTTAAGGGTCGTAGGTGTTGTTCGGATGTGCCGAGGAGGAAGAGACATCTCCTCTATTTCCACAAAGAATGTTAAGGGTGGCGCGTCGTCAATCTCCAAGGAACCAGCATTCTTCATAGTTCTTCGTCAGAGGCCATCATTCTTCGTCGTTCTTCGTTGGAGGTTGGCGTTCTTCCCCGCACAAAGAAGCTCTCCCCCTTCATAAAATAATAGGTTCCCCCTATTATTTTAGGATACGCAATAAAAATCTCCCATAATTAATTCACCACACTTATTAAAATGTGTTGAAATTTTAATTAAAGAAGGGAGAGAGAAGGTTCCCCATAAATAAACTCATTGGCAGTTTAAATTTGAAAAGGTGGAAAGAAGAAGGTTCCTCATTAAATTATGGGTTGACATAATTTAATGGATTGAGGTGAAATTTAAAGGATGTTTTCCCAAATTAAAGGAGGGGATGTTTAAAAGGTTAGAGGGAATTAAATGTTGGGGCTCGTGCGGGCCCCCACCTCTCTAACATCCCCACTTGGGTAGTTAAGTGGTTGTGGGCCACACTCTTAACTACCCAAGGGAAGGAAAATCCACCTTAAGGAAATAAAAATTATTTTGACAGTTTTTTATTTACTTCTTTAATAAACCCCCCAAAAAAAATCTCCTCCTCCTTTACGAATGCAACTACGGTAAGGGTCTTCTTAAGAAATTACCGGTGCTGCGGTTTCATTGGTGGCATCCGATTTTAATTCTGAGCACCGGTTCAAAAGATAGAAAAACCTGCTCGTTCGTTCACTGAACGTACCCAAGATAATCTTCGGAAATTTATTCCGAGTACACTGGGCCTCATAATCAAGCACCCTAAGAAGCCACGAACTCACAAAATTCCATTGTATTTAAAAAAGTTTCATGAAATTTCCGGGTCTTTACATTCCTGATACTCCTAGGCTAGAAATAAGGGCCAAGGGAATCAAAAGAGAACAAAATGGGAATGATTTATCCCAAAATAAAAGTAAACAAAATTAGCAAAAAATAGTAAACCAACCTCAATATGGTTTTTATGTTCACATAATTTACATTAAAAAAGAGGATATAACAAAATAAGTAAAGAACTACCCCAGAATAACCAAACTGAACCTGCCACCCATGACATCTCTATATGACCCTGAGGGTCACTATCCAATTCACAACCAACTATCACCCAAGATGATCAAACAAAATATGGAGCCTACAAAATATAATTTAATCCATAAAATACAATAGGCGTGATTATTAAAACATAGTAGGTATACCCTAATAACATTATTACCATTGATCATTTCTTAAACAAAGAAATTTTTTAATAGTTAGGATATAATGTTTATATATATATATATATATTTCTTTCGATAATTTATATTTCAATGGAAATAAAACACACCACAATCAATTTCTCTTATATTTCAGAACAAGACTCAAGGGAAAAAAATAAAAATGGGACCATGTAAGAAGTGACCATTTCTCATATCAGTGAAAAAAATTAGAAATAATTGTTCATTCATAACATTCTTTGTGAAAACTTTTTAAAGAACCACACATTCTCAATTTCCAAGAAGACACCAAAACCAATCATAAGGAATACAATTCTACCCCACGAGAGAAAAGGTATCAAAGGTTCTAGTAAAGGAGGAACTTGAGATAAACTTGGATCTTCGAGGAAAACTAGAACATACTAATATAAGAGACCCCATCCCTGGAAGGATTCCACACATGATGAAATCAAACACCCAAACTCCCAGCCACCCTAAAACATTATAGATCGAGGGTCCATTCCTATAAAAATAAACCCATAAATCTACCTATAATGGGACACATGTTTGTGCGTGAAATATAAGTTCAAAAATCATTCTTAGTAATACTAACTTTAATTCTAGGTTCCGATGTTATTTTTAAAAAGGGTTGTACCACACAATCCAATCATCATGTCATATATATAAAACCACAAGAATCACACAAACCAGAACAACCGTAACCACCTCATGTAGTAGTCATTTCATTAAACCAGTTATTACATATGGGGATTCCCAAAACGGGGAAACTCTCATCTAATGATCAAAAAAGAAAATAAAATAATCACTAAAAATGGGGTTTTCTATAAGAAACCATTTAATAAAAATTAAAAATGGTCCCCATGTCATTTCCATATACAAACCCAAATATAAAAAACATTACAGAAACCATTTTCCATACCAGAAAAAATAAAAATATATTTTCAAAATAATAATCACTATTTTGAATATCAAATGATCATTTATAAAACCAAATTATTCTCTTTAAAATTCATAAAATAGTTTGAAAATCTAACAGGTTAAATTAACAAGAATTTGGCATGTGAGACATGCAAAATCCATATCACACATACAAAGTGATTAAGAAAAAAAAATTTATTTCACATGTAAAAATCATATAATGCATGAAACATAATAATTTAATAATTAATAGTGGTGATAAAAATATCTAATTACTGAAATCATAATTTTAATGAAGAGGTAGAATGGGATCATACCCCATATGATGAATAATTTTTAGAATCCAGTGCGAAACCTAATTCTCACCACAACCACACCCTAGGGAGGATTGATCTAACCTCAGTGAGCCAAAAGAAGAAAAAACCCCCAAAGCTGAGCATCCAGAAGATTGTAAACTGGAAAACATGGCCACTAGGGTTAATGGATAAGATGAAAATGGAAATAAAGAAAAGTAGAAGAAGACCGAAGCACTATCCTTTTGATCTAGTTGAATAATCAACAAGAAATCATCATGAATTCTAAATGAAGGATGATGGAGGGTCCAAAAACCCCCATAGTGTGAATTTATGTCAATTGGATCGATTGAGTGAGGCTATTCAATGAAAGACCAATTAAAAATATGGAGAAATGCCCAAAATATCTTTTCCTGGGTGGGTTTCATGGAAAGCTTGAATGTTTTGACAAAATGTACACAAACAATGCAATCCAGCACATTCTATTACCATTTGGGTGGAAAACGTAGGCTTCATTGTACGTTAAACCATGTGAAAATTGATTGATCCCTACAAAAATACTACTAGGTTAAAAGATCGTGCACCCAAACTACGTGACCAAGGAAAAATCCCAAAAAATTACTATTTTCACTCCAAAACTCATAAAACTTCCAGGGATTTTCTAGAAATTAGAGAAAACCAATAAAAATTGACACTAGTAGTGTTAAAAACTCATTTCCAATCCACCTCCTGCTCATTACTTTCACAGTAACCAAAAATAGGTATAAAAAAGCCCCCAAACCTCCAAAACATAAAATTTCAATCTAGAACACTCAATACTCAGAAGATGAACTAATATCCAAATGATAATATTTTACAAAGGATGAAAACGAAAATCTAGGTGTGACAATTCTCCCCATCATTAATTCTTTCTTCCCATGGAAAGCCCCAAAATTTTCCAATTGATCAATCATTGTCAAATGATTCTCAAAAGCACATGGTCGAACCCCTTGATATAAAAATATCCCAGAAGAGTCAACCATAACATATTAATCATTTCTAAAATAGAAAAATTTACCAGAACCACTTCACAAGAATAAATAAGGAAATTAGATCCATAATATCTACAACAATACTTCTAATGGAACCATTGGGCACACTACAGAAGCCTAACATTTACCCAATCCAGAAAGGGAAAAATAGAAATCCAAAAAACACAAAAGAAAGAAACTTCAACATAGCTAACACCAGAACTAATATAGATCAACACTAAAGGGTGTCCCGAATGAACTCCCCACCCTTAAGAATTAATGAGATTAAACTATATTAAAAATATCCATATATGGACCAAAACGAACACCACATAGGGAGGGGAGTGAAGGGTCGCAATTATTGGAACACTGAAACAAAAACTGAGAAAAACCCATGGCTCACCACCTTAGGATGGACACAACCAAAGCTACACTTGATTCACACGGTCTATCTGCATAAGATCCATTAATCAAAAACATTCTTCCAATATGCTAAAATCACATGAATTCCATGATGGATAAGTCTTACATGATCTTTGTAACAAGTGGTAATTCACATTGATAGCGATAACCAAATATGCATATAAAAACTATATCTCATTTATGGTGGGGATAGATGATGAGTTGAGCTTCCTACATCATTGGAAATTTCATGGTTTTGGGTAAAGCATCACACTGAGGCCTATGTATGACGCCCTAATTATTGAGAATTTTTTGTGTTGTAGTCATCATCAAAGGATCACAAAACCCCAAGAAACTCACGATCTCAAACAATACACTATTACCCAAATAGGGACATGGAAAATGCACACATCATTCATTATCACTATGAACAAGGATAACAATTAACATGGAAACTGATGAAAAACAACAAACATCACCATGAAAAAGTTATTCCACCAGGAGAATCATCATAATAGTAAGTAAAATAAAAATGAGCCTAAATAGATCTCTACTCTAGGTAACAGAGTAGGGTATCCTTTGAAGAGGTTGATTTAACTTTTGAATCTCGTGAATAAAATCCTTAGTTTGAAAAATTGGAAACATTTCTAATGGAAGACCACCTTTATGAAAACACAAATTATAGAGAAAACCAATATCTCAATAAAAACCAGCTCATGAACCAAAAATATCATAAAAAAATAACACAATGGGAAACTAGAATAAATTTTTCCAAAACCATTTTAGAGACCCAGTAAATTCTACATGATGAACAAACTACACACAATATTTCATTCTCAAAACACAACATAAACCTCATCTCCAAATCATGAGGATCCAAAACAAATAAACATCACAACTATGAAATGAAAAATAATCCACATGATATTTGGCTTACAAATACTCCCCAATTTTTATCTTAAACACACTAGTGAAAAATAAAAATAAAAATTGTTGTATTTTTATACTCACTACTGGTATTATACAACATATCACTCACATGAATATTCTAGTTAAACCTTGGGCAACCATCAACCATTCATCAAAGTAAATCATCCTCTAATAACATAATCCATTAACATTCCACACATATCGATGCATGTGAGTACTCAGGGATGTACCAACAGTAAAAACATACCATTACTCATTTCAAAAACTAAACATTCACAAATGATATCAAAATCCCAACCCACTAAACATCTCAATATTTATAGAACCAACCAAAAACATATTATGAAAGTAGTCCTGAACCATTATAAAATTAAACATTACAAGATGTTTCATCATAATAAGAAATACCATTAATTTCCTTCTGGAAATATTTTTTATTTCACCACATTAGAAACAATGTTCATCAACTCCTCAAAATCCATTTCATATAAAATCATTTTAACAAAACCGAATAATTTTTATTGAAAACAAATTCCAATATAAACATTAATTTTGAAAGAACCATTCTCTATAAACCCCAAGTTTTTTCATTTTTAAGACACATTGGAAATGCAAATGGTTAGGATGCATAGTTTACCAATCCTTGCGCAAACCGTGTGCACCTTACTAGAGAACATGAGCACAAGTACGATTTGGAAGCATAGTTTGGGAAGCCATGTGCAAACCGTGCATCATGATTTTTTTTCTCGATGTAGTGGATTCTTCTATTTGTTAAGCATGATTAGACTAATCATTAATATGTTGAGTTCCCTTAACCATATGAAAACCAAATCTAGTATGGTTACCTAGAGGAAGCCGCAATGTTTTACCAACCATGCGCTGACCGCGCGCACCAAGGGAAAATAATAAAAAACAAAAAATGTAATTCTGAATCACACTAATCTCAAAAAGATAAATCAAGAAAAAAATACCCAATTACAATGAAACCAATCCATTCCATTCAATAAATTTCCTATAATTCCACAACCCTTATTTCATCAATAATTATTGGACAAAAACTCATTTATTATCACCTAAAATGAATTCCAAAATTATTTTCTAAAAAAATTTCTATTTTCCAAACATATGATTTAAACAAATAAAAAATTAAATTATAAAAGTCCGATCCCATTAAACAATTTTTTTCCACAACGAAAATCCTTTTAAAAAAAACCCACTTTTCCAAAGCATTTCTTAAGTAATATTATGAAAATCCATTTTCCACTTTATATAATGAAGTAATTATAACTTTAAATTAATTTATTCTATAATTCAGAAACACAAAATTTCTAAACAGTTTATCAAAGTTAAGAAATATGAAAAAAATGCAGAATGGGAAGCAAAAGTCAATGGGTGACATGGCCATAAGGTTGGAGGCCATATTCCAATCACACCACCATCATGAGGATAATTCAAGGTAAATATCCCAAACAACACATGAATTTCTAATCCATGAAAGCTTATGGAGGCAACTTCCCATCTCCCTTTTCATTTCCCAACATCGAACAACCCACCAGTACCGGAGGAAACCAACAAACTCAGACATCCCATGGTTACCAGAGGTTCGGACCGTGCAAGGGTTCATGAAGTGCTTCCCATTCCAACACCATGAGCATAACAATACTACTACATATACCATCATATCCCCAAATAACAATTTCTAATTTAAAAATAATTGTTCTCAAAATATCCAACGTCCATTGGATACCATTTTGTCATAAACCCGCCGAGGTTGATTGTGAACCGATATCCCAAGTTGATCCATTGAAAGGCCCGAGAGGCATTTCCAATCCACCCAGGCTAGAATTTGGAGAAAAGGGAATAATAATATACAAAATTGAGAACCATTTATCCCAATATAAATTTAAATAAATTGATGAGAAAAAATAAAATATTATACCAAACTCAATATGGTTTTCAACAATGCATTATTTATATTACAAAATATGGTAAAACAAACTATGCTACAAACAACACTAGAAGACCCCAAAATAACATGACACCCAAGAAATATCCATATGACCCTGCGGGTTACTCTCCAATCCACAAATAACAATCACCCATGGTGATCAAAACAATGTTGGAACCTATAGAATAATATATAACTAGGAAAAGACTATAAACATGAGTATTGAAACTTAGGAAGAAGGTCAAAATATCTCTATTCCCAATGCACATTCTTTAAACAAATAAAAATTAATTAAGATTTTTGAAATAAAATTTATAAATATAGCTTTTTCCACAAGGAACTTTTTAATGGGAATAAATATCAACAAAATCCATTATTCTCATATTTCAAAATAATACTGAAGGGAATAAGGAAAAAAGAGACTATGTAAGAATTGATTATTTCTCATATTAGTGAAAAAGGGGAGAAATATTATTTCATTCACTAAATTCTTCTAGAAACCATTTTTAAATAACCATGCATTCAAAATTTCCATGAATACACCAAAACCAGTCATAAGGATTACCATTCTTCCTAATGAGAGCAATGATACAAAATGTACTAGTAACGGAGGCACACATGAAAACATAGGATCTCATATGAGATCTATAACATACTAATACATGAGACACCATCGGTGGTGGAATGCCGCACACAATGAAATAAAAACTCCAAAACACCCAACCACCCTATCTCAGGACTAACTTAGGGTCCCAATACCATTGAAATAAACCCAAATATCTACCTACTATGGGCTACTGGGTAGTGCGTAAACAACCAGTGTAGTAATCGTTCTCAGTAATCATCTTAGACATTTAAGGCTCCCATGTTAAGTTGAATTAGGGGTGTTCCCCACAATCCAAACAAAAATCCATAAATATGCCACCACATACATCACACTAACTGGAACTACCCTAGCCACTAGAAGGAGTTATCCATTCCATAATACAATTATTACATAAGGGGGGTCCAATAATACGGGTACTCCCCTCCCACGGTGAACAAACTAAGAAATATTAACTCCCTAAGGTGTTTTCCAAATGAAACAATTTACATAAAATTCAAAATTAGACTCATGTCATTTGAACATATTAATCCTTTTATAAACATCTTTATACAAACAATTTTCCATACCTATAAAATACCGAAATATCATTTGGAAATACCTATCACCATTTTGAATATCTCACAATAATTTATAAAACCAAACCATTACCTTTATAAATCATAAACTTGTTTGAAAATCCAACTAGTAAATTTAAAAATCTTTTAGTGTGAGAAACCCCACAAATCTATTTCATATATACAATGTGATTTTTAAAAACATTTTATTTAAAATGGAAGAATAATCCAAGGAATGAGACATATCTATTTAATATTTATTTGAGGTGGAAAAATTAAGCCATCCTTGAAATCGTAACATTAAAGAAGAGGTGTAATGTGATCCCACCTTATATGATGAACAATTTACAATATCCGATGTGAAACCTCATTCAATCCCCAACCACACCAAAGGGAGGATAGATCCCACCTCAAGGATCCAAAAAAAGGAAAACCCAAAGAAATCCATTCTAGGTATGTAAACCGACCAAAAATGCCACTCGAGTTATTGGAGAAGAAGAAAATGGATCGAATGAAAAGGAGAAGTAGAATAAAGCATTATCCTTTACCTCCAGGTGAATAATCACCATGAAATCTCCCTGAATCATTGTTGGAGAAGGTTGGAGGGCCCAAAATTTCTATGGGGGCTTCCAAGTCATAGGGTTCTAATGGGGGAGGCTGCGAGAAGAAATCACAATTAAAAATAAAGATGATAGTCCAAAATAACCTTTCCTGGGCGTGTTGCACGATTAGCTCACATGTTTTGACAAACCATTCAATCCACCACTATCTGGAGATGGCTGGGAAACACAAATAGACTACATGGTCAGTTAAAAAAATCACGAACCATGAAACCCCCTACTAAATTACTTTATTTTTAAGCAAACAATATTCCCAAACCCTGAGATAGGTAAAAAGTCCCAAAAATCACATTTTCACCCAGTAACTCAACAAAATAAAGGGCATAAAACATCTACAAAAGATAACATATTAAAAGGTGACATTATATGTATTACATAATCATTTAACAAGATACCTCCTCCTAATACATTTCACATTAATCCAAAATAGGTCAAAAATAATATCATGCAAACATCCATAACATTAAATTTTAATAAAAACACCAGCAAGTCAAAAGAAAAAGTAAGTGAAAAGGATGAGCTGGTACAAAGGAAGAAAAAAATCCATGTGTGACATACTCCATGACCCTCTGTTATATCATACATTGGTTTTCTCTTGATTATGGTATCTACGGTTGAAAATTTAAATTTTTTTGAAGGCTCTAGGTTTGTTCGTGGTTGGCGCACAATTTTCCCAAACTGTACAACATGCTAGTATATTCTATAAAAACCTAGTTTTTGGTAGTTTTTATAGATTAAAAAAACATTACCATGTACCAACCATGGAGAAATCATGCTACTCTATGGTAAAGAAGCATTGTAATGATTCATGGTTTGAAAACCCATGTGTCCCAAACCACCTAACATTGTACATGAAATTATTTTATTTTGACAATTATTTGAGATTCCTCCAATCACACTTTGGGGCTCCTGATCAACCATAACGTGGGATATATGAATTTCCTAGGTTGAGAGGTCTTTCAATGACCCATTCTGGAGCTTTCAAACCCTCTCGAAGTCGGATTGAAGCTGGGAGGTCATTGTTTAATCCTTTTCCAATTAGAGGATTTCTTATGTTCTCTATCTGCAACTCTCTTATTATCTCATCTTTATGGTTTGTTATATATCCATGTTATTGTAATAACTAATCTTCATTTTTTTTATTTATAGAATCTTGTTTTGATTCTATGATCTAACCTTTTGATGTTCTTCATTTTATTTTCTCACTATGGGGGTTGTGATTCATGATCTATTGATCCCAATGATTTTGGTTCCTCATAATATTTCCCAATCCGTTTAAGCATAAATTTCATGATTTAAATTAACTATATTTCAATATCTTTGATAAAAACATATATTTTATGAAAAGTGGGATTTTTGTTGGATTTGGAATAGAAATTTCCAGAAACACTCAATTCTAATGAATTTGGGTGTGATTTAGATGTGATAAAAATTTTGGAATTTTATTTCTAGAAGATAAATTGTGATATTTATTTTCAGAAAATGGGGTAAATTATTTTGATAATAACCCATTAATTTTACTCGTGAAAATGAATTAATATATCAAAAATCCACAGAATATTTTTTAAAGAGATATTGGTATATTTAAAGGAAGAATGGGTCAACTGTACTTTATGCTATTTTGAAATAATTTTCCCATTTAATGATCAATGTTTGTGAACATGAAAGACATGTATGTTAGTGAGTTCTTTAGGACACCAATATATTGATGATTCACAAATATTACAAAACATAGATTATAATATACATATCCCTGCTGGGATGGTAATGATTCCACTTCCACCAGTTTCTGAGGGATTTGTGTACACATTTTTTTGTCAACACCTATTCTGGTGTGTGAGGATCCCATAACCTGAAACTATAATACCTAGAAGATGTCCATTTTTGTTTTTTGTGATTATTTTTTACTATAAAATAATATGTAATAATTTATTACCTTTTATATAAACAGTTAAATATGAATGGTTTATTAACCAATTTTCCAAATGTTTCTTGTTATTGAAATGAAATGAATTATTTGATTAAGGTAGGATTTTTTACTAACATTCATATTTATTTAAAATTAATGTTTATTTTTTTAGTTATTGTTAAATTTTATTATAGAACTCTTGGTGACACCCTATAAGGAATTTAACTAACACCCTACATGTTCCTTTAGGTGTTATAGATTATCTTTTCCCAGGTTCGAGTAAGGGTAATGTACCACCTAATGGTGGTTCTTATTGTTGATCCTTGGGACTTAGAGAGCTATGTCTGTTGGGAATAGGGTTGTAATCATTTAGTTTAATATACATTGTGGTTTTACATTGTGTATATTTGCATGTTTCATTTCTGATAGTATTATCCTTGTGGAGTTTTATTTAGATCATAAATACCTATAATTGTTTCATCCATTGATAGCATAGAAAAACCATTTCCATTATTATCTTGTATGATTCTATGTGCTAGTTGTCAAACCAAGGTGATCAGGAACTCCATTTGTGCCATGAGAGTGTAGGCATGATTATTAGTATTCTGAGGTATCATGGTCTCTTTTTGAAAATATGGTATCATATAGAGGATAACCATCTTTACAAGATGTTAGTATATAGTTATGTAAATATTTTAGGACTTAATAGATAGCTATGACAGAGTACCTATCCATATTTCATGGTATTGAGCCTTATGCCAGTAGGAGAGGATTGGGATACCTCTTTTGTAACATATCATATTTTCTTTGTATTAATTTTTGATAATATATGTACTGATTTAGGGACCAAGTTCTGAGATGGGGTGAAATTCTGAGGCATGATTTCCCTCGCACTGATGTTTGAAAAAATATTAAAATATTTAATAGAATGCAGGTGCAGTTTTTCGAAAAAAGTTGAATTACTCTAGAATGGCTGCCCAAATAATGAATACAAGGGCACAATTGAGTTTAGAATAGTGGTTTTACGATAGGTTATTCCTAACATTGGTCAGCGTAGTTTGAATGGAAATTTCTTCTTGGGTGTTTTAAATGAATAAAATAAATTATGAAACTATTATTTTATTTTATTTCCTCGATTTAGTGACATGTTTATCTTGAAATAATCCTTTTTTATAAATACACAATAAATATCAAAACCTTGTAATCCTATGGAAACCATGATGAGAGTGATCTGAAGAATTTTATCAATGCGACAATGATGATGCTTCGAATCAGTCATTAACGAATGCCGATCTTAACAAATCATTCCAACGATGATGATGAAACTTCATTATTCATCATAAATCGAAACAAATTTAGGTAGGGTGTTTGTTTTTTTGACTTTATTTAATTTCATAATATTGGATGAATGCGGGTCAATTCAATGAACAAGAATGGTTTTTCGCATCATCGACAGATTTCAATTGGATAGAATTGATTATTATCGGTTCATGAACTATCCATGTTTTATTATACATCTATCATAACAAGTCAAGGATAAACAAACAACTCCCAAGGAACACTCCACACTTTTCCGTTTTATGGATTCCTCCTTCCATTTATCACGTTCATCATAATTGGATCCCTATGGTCTTGATTTGATTATTATTGGTGGTTCCAAACACAAGTGGACCTATGGATTTGATATAAATCAACAATATATCCTAGATCAGTGTAGATCAGGACCCATAGAGCACGTATCTATGATCATTTGAATTTTTGAGAATCAAAGGAGCCTTGATATTCTATTGAAGATACTCATGGCCAGTGATGATACAAGCTCATGGTAGTAAATGGAAATGACCCACCTATGGGTGGAGAAGCCGCGATCGGGGGTTGTGTGGATTAAAGGAAACTTGGTGGCTAGAAGTCCCAGAATAGCAGTGGAGGTCATAGGATGTGGTGAATGCAGTGAGGCCACTAGAGGGAAGTATAAAATGGAAGAGGTAGTCCTGAAAGAGCTGACAGAGCTAGCAGAGGTGGATGTGGGATGTGAGGTAGGAAATCTAGTCAGGATGACTAGGTTGGATTCCTGCGATAGGCCAGGACGAGGAATTGGTATTGGTATGGACAATTTTATTTTCTAGAAAATGTATACTGGGGTTGGACTAGGGGAAAACTGTGTGAATCCCGGTTGCGGTTGACCATGCCAGTCAATGATAGTGATTGACCACTATGGTCGACCCTGGTGCTTGGGTAGCTCGAGCTTCCACAGGCACAAAAATCATGCAACCAGTCCATGGGTGGTCAACCTAGAAGATCAACCATAGTAGCCAACTAAGTGATGTAGGATGAATGACTATGATGGTTAGTCCCCGGGTTGCTGCCTGTGATGGTTAGTGGACCAACATTGGTGGTATGAGGACCTCCAACATAGGTAGGTCTACAGGCCCGAACTGGTCTGGGGGATTCTTCATTCAAATGAAAATAACTCCTGAATAAATAAATAAAGTGAAATTCGTTAGTTGGTAGTGTGACCCTGATTCTAAGATGGTCATGAAAATACCAATGTTGGATACCTTCTTTTGATTTTAGGCCCTTCATTTTCATAGAATGGAAAAGTATAGATTGACTATTTTTCATTGTTCCTTTCCTAGATGGTATTGTGAAATATTACATTAACATCAATGGATTATAATCCCCTCTAGAGGTTGTGTCTCATATAGAGTTTTGGTGTCCATGTAGGATAATGGAGTGAGAACATTTATCATCACAAGTGGAGTTTGTGGAATCGACATGAATTCCTTGAGTAGGGTGTCCATCAAACAACATGAGGACAACTTTATAATGGTGTATGGAATCATTGGAACATGATCCCCTCCATGGTGGCTTAATATTGATTGGGTTCGTGGTGTACT
Source organism: Viscum album (assembly GCA_963277665.1). NCBI lineage: Eukaryota > Viridiplantae > Streptophyta > Magnoliopsida > Santalales > Viscaceae > Viscum > Viscum album. The sequence goes on from OY728140.1 coordinate 1,793,430,413, forward strand.
TAGTGTTTTTGGGTTTGACCACCTCCCTTTGAATCAATCTCTTCTTTTATCTACATGTTCACTTTGGACATGGCCCTAATATGCGAGACATGTTCAACAAAATTCCCTTATTATATCATGGTTTGAGGAGTGGCTTCTCTTGGAATAAGGTTTTTTTTGAGAAGAATAATTTTGTTGGTAGTTGGTTATGATATCCTGATGGCGTTGTGTCTATCTTGAGTATATCAGGGTTTTCTTTTACATCTTGTATCAATTATACATTTCTACATCCTGTACATAGATTACTATACTTGGTAATTCATGTTTACTGATTTTTTTTTGTCCTACTGAGTATTGTTATTCTCACCCCTACAAGGGATTTTCCAGCATGTGACATGTCTTGTGAAAATGGAATCCTTTCTGATTGTGTCCTAGGAGGACCAAAAGCAGTAGATGGTAGATGAATCATGGAATTCTGAGGTTTTTTTCAGGATAATACCATTGATATAGTCCTCTCCCTTGGATAAGGTTGGACTCTTTAATGTTTTAGTTGTATTTTGGTACATACGATTTGTGGTGGCCTTGTATGAGGAACTATTTAATTTTACTTTTCATTCTGTTGTATTCTGATTGTGGGATCTTAGTTTTTTTCATAAATTCTATCAGTTGTTTTACATATCCGCATTTTGTGTCTTGGATTCGTGTGTGTTTTAGTACAGGTGCTTTATGCTAATGCCTTCCATTTGGGGGAATTCATAATTTAGAATAGTCACCAGCCCTTGGCCAATCTAAGGTAGTAAAGAGGTAGTCATGAAATTCGACCCTATATGATGTGTCATAAAAGAGTGTTATCAAATGTGGGTATAGTTCGACATTATTATTGGGAGTCAATGTGGTTGTTTTGGGGAAACAATGTTATGTTGTTGGAGTTTGAATTTCAGGATAACGACCCCAGTGTTGGTGTAGTGGATGATGAACCCACACACCATGAGGATTATCACCTACTTTTTGACTAAGTGCATGAGGACACTAGTTTCATGTAAAAATTGTAAATGCATCATATATGAATGGTTGTATCTTCCATGTCATTATTGAGTCAGTTCCCTAGGTATACTCTATTGTCCATGGTACATCTTATTTTATTTCAAGATTCCTCCATGTAGAAAACAAGTTAGGATTCCACGACCTGATAACATGGATGATTCTCTTAGTTATGAGGCATCTATATATGATCCTATACCAGATATTGAAACTCCGAGTGGATTACCTATACCACCATCAATTGAGCACCAACTATTACTAGCACTACCAGATGAGGGTGCAGACATGCTAAGTGTGTTTCATGAGTTTTAGAGGTATTGAACTCCCATGTTTTGAGGTGTGAAAGAGCACTATATAGATGTGTATTGGATAGAGGTATTCATTTGTGTTTTATGCCTTCCTAGGATGCATGTGAACTAGATTTCCTTCCAAAAAATGAGTATTCTTCAATTCTCAACAAAGTGATGGTTGAGATTAGTGACTCAGTCACATGATGAGACTATAGTATGTAGGAAAAACATCAAGCATATCATTATAGAGGATTTATATCCAACAAAATTGTGATTAGTATGGATACATGAGATTCTACATCTACATCATGGTTGTATAATTATGCCATATTATTAAGTGAAGTGTAATAATCCTTCATTATACTACTTGGATATGGTATGAGAGATGTTCATTATGTATCAATCCTTTTGGTAGTTCTAACACTAGGACATCTGGTCATCAATTGTATCCCCTATAATTTCATCATATGAAGGAGTACATGAGTGAGCCCTCTAACTATAAATTTTTATAGTAGAGTAGACACATGTAGTGGGAGATAGTAGTGGGTACCCAATAGCTGATACCTCATCATCAGTTAGTCAAAATTAGTCAAAAAATTCCAAGAATGTTAGGTTCTTTAGGAGGTGATCACATGATTCAAGTAAGTGGTGTAGGGCTCCTAGGGTGGCTCAAATCATCTAAGGGACATGGATTGTTTCTCATGTGTCGTTCAGGGGCATATGTGACGATATTTACAGACCAATCATTCAATGATTGGTATATGGTCAAGGGACCACCAAGACAGAAAATTAGATTGGATTAGGGTGTCTAGTAGGTAGATAGATGTGATAGAGGGGATGACATGGTAGAATGAGGTGGTCATAGGTTCAACATATTAATACCACCACCCACTAGTTGTCCATGCTAGGATCAGGTAGCTAGTGTTAAGAGAACAGATGATATGCAGGCTATGGAGGATTATGACCCTATGGTTCTAGGGATGATTTGAGGTACAATGTGTGTCTTTTCAACCATAGATACTGCTTTGATACACATAGATGTGAGTTTCATTTATTTCCATGAATATTGTTTAAGACACGAATATTCCGATTGAACCATTAGGCCAAAACATACTCTTGAAGACTCTTACTGAATGAGATTTGTTGATTACACAACTATGATTATTTTGTTACCTAACCATTGGAGGAGAGAGTTTTGGTTTGGATCCTTTGGTAGTGGCATCGAGATATAATTCATTCATTATTATTATAGACTGGTTGTCCACAATTCATGCTCAGATTGAATATTTTAGGAAATGTTATTGGGGTGTCTATTGGTATAGAACCATGTAATAATGTTTTAGGGAAAATTTGTCTTAATTAGTGTAGGACGGACTCATGCATAGGAGGTTGCAACCGATTACTCATTATTTTTCTAATCAAACCCTCAGTGTAGTGGATGTTATGAGTCATTATTTTTCAATTATTATGGTGGAGTATGAGGAAAAATTTACTAAAGAAGTAACATGTTTACATTTCTTCAAAGACATGGACTTCTACGTCGATTAATATCCCATGATGTCACGAATATCCATAACTTCATATTGTATGTCTCCTATAGAGGATCATGAGATATGAATATAATTGGAGGACTTCTAGTGGATGGGCTTTAGAAGACCCTGTGTTTTCCACAAAGAAGCCCCATTATTGTTTTCCCATATTTTAGAGGATATATTATTGTAATATGTGGATTAAAAACTCTTAAACTATGTGGTAGAGAAGAACAAGTATCTACTATTGGGGAATGAAGACCTCTTTGGTCAGTTGAAATGAGCATTATGGTTCTTGATGGATGATGATAGATTAGGCTATCACCGGCTCCAGGTACAAGATAAGGATATTCCAATGACGATCTTCAGATGTCTTTATAGTCACTATGATTAATTTTTGATGCCCTTTGTCATTAAAAACCCCAATCAGTTTTCATGGGACTCATGAACCTGATCTTTTAACATTACATTGTCTTGTTCGTGGTGGGTTTCATCAATGTCATATTAGTGTATTCTGAGTCTGAGGAGAGGCACATGAGACACTTAAGGATTGTACTAGGTACTATCCGACATAAACATTAATACAGAAATATCTAAAAGTTCCTATTATGGAATTATAGTTCATTTTTCTAGTTCAAATGAGCATAGAGGATAGATATTTAGTTGAGCTATTGATGGTTGAAGTAGTTTTTTCTGGGGATCCACCCAATAATTGTACCAAGGTGTTGAGATTACTTTTATTTTAGGTCAATGTCAATATTTTTTACAAAACATATCTAGATTTTAATAACCCTTGATAGATTTAGAATTAATGAGGAAGCATTTTTGGGTATATAAAAGTCCCAAAAGTGCTTTCAAGAGATGAGGAAAAGTTTGAAGATCAACCCCATCTTGTGGTTACTAGAGGAAGGATCCATGTATGTGGTATTCTATGATTCATTAAGAACCATTCTTGGTCATGTCTAGATACCTAGGAAATCAATGATTTACTATGGCTCTTACCATTCGAGCACGCATGAGAAGAATTATGTGACCCATGATATAGAGATTTCATTTGTAGTCGTCTCGTTGATGATGTGGCGACACTACCAGAAGGGTGAGAGATTTTCAATATACACTATCCACAAGTGTATAAAGTATATTTCCTATCACAATGAAATTAACATGAGATAGAGGTGATGGATATAGTTTCTCTTGGAATATTATGTTGAGATTATATATATTTCTGGGAAGGGGAACATGGTGGTGGATTCTCTCATTATGTGATCCGGTTCCCAATTTCGAAATGGAAAATTAGTGTAAATGACCATGTTGCAGATATCCATTATGAATAGATATGTATCCTCTTAAATAATGTAAATTTTTTTCACCCATCCACTCATACAATGAGTTAGAGAGGCACAACTTGGGGATACCAACTATGAGACCATATGTTCTCATATGTCCCCTGGTCTTACTCCTAATTGACATTCACAAGATGGGGATAATTTCATTCTCTTCAAGGGATGCATGATTTTACAATTGATTTTGTGGGAGGATAATCGAAGACAGTTTCATATACTACATGTGGGTATATATCATACCAAGGAGAAGATGTACAAGGACCTATAATGTTAGTTTTGGGGGCCAGTAAAAAAGAAATGGGTTGTGGGGTTTGTCTCTTGATGCCTTACTTGTCAGCATGTATAGGATCAAAACATGGTTCTAGTGGGTTTAGATAAATCCCTTTAGGTTCCATGAATTGAAGTGGGATGGTACATCAAGGGAATTTGTGACGGGTTTACCAAATTTTCCAAAAGAGACATGATTACCTCTATTTCATCATTGACCAAATCACCATGCCGGCCAACATCTAATCTATTTTGAGATCATAGTTTAGTAGATATTTCATGATTCTTATATGTGAATAAGATATATTGACTACATGGATTTACATTGATGATTTTTTATTATAATGATTCTCTATTTACATCCCATTTGTGGAATGTATTATAAGAGGTGTTTTTTATTCATCTATGCTGGAGCATAACGTTCACTAATATATGGATAGCCTGAATGAGTGGACGATTCGAAATCTATAAGAAATTATGAAATCATGCATGTAAGACTTTGGATGTTGTGGGAAGGATCACCTAACACAAGTATATTGTTCATACAACAACATCTTCAATTCCACTATTATTATGACACCATTTTAATCTTTGTAAAGGAGACCCTGCAGGTCACCACCTCACTGGACAATCTCATGATTGTTGACACTCAAGCAGATTGAGTTTGTGAGAGCTACTACAGAGAAGGTGAAGTCCATATAGGTGTGGATGAAGATACCATAGAGCTATCCAAATTCTTATGATGGAAGGAAATTGAAAACTTTAGAGTTTTGGGAAGGAGGAAATGTGTTCCTTCATGTTTCACCTTGATGGGGATTATAGAGATTTGGTAGAGGTGAAAATCTTTCATTGAGGTTAATCAAAATATTCTAGATTCTGTTTTGAGTTGGCAAAGTGGCATACTACATAGATCTACATATTTAGATAGATCATTTAGATGATATCATTCAGGTGTTGCAGGTGAGGAGGTAGGAGCATAACCTATCAGATGACATAGATTGGGGTGAGATGGACATCCAGGATGGTGAATCCTTTGATGAAAACCTAATTGAGAATTGGGATCATTATGATAGAATCCATTATGGAATATTTAATTCTTTGGTGTGTGTTAAGGGGCTGTACGAGAATATCCAGCAGTGAACATGGGAGGAGGTTAGAATTTGAGATCAGTACCCTCATTTTTTTGGGTTTTCCTTGTTTTTTCTTTTCAATGAAGTAGGTCCCCAATGTGGGTTGAATGTAGTGTCTTGGATTATTTTTTATTAATTTATATATTTTATGGATCAACATAAATACCATAAGATCTGACTACATTCCATTCTGAGGCCCAGTGTGCCTGGAAAAAATGTCTTAAAAATATTGAAATATTTAATAGCATACACATGTAGTTTTCTAGTAAAAGTGAAATGACTACTATATAGTTGTCTGAATCAAAAATCATAGGGAACCATTGAGTTCAAAATTACATCTTTAAACTATCCACAACATATCATTGGTTGGTGTGGGACGAATGTGGATAGTCTCCTTGGGAATTTTAATAGAATAAAATAAATTAGTAAAAATTTATTTAATTTTATTTTAATGAAATATCAATGTAGTGAATATTTTTTATTAAAATATACCATTTCTCAAAAATTCCAGGTTAATATCATAGCCCTGTAATCCTCTAGAAACACTGGAGAGAGAGATATATATAATTCTTTCTAGTCACCATGATGGATCTTCTAATCATCGATTGACGAATTCCAATCTCCCCAGATCTTTCCAATATTACTGAAACGACATTTTTATTGATCAACGATCAATCAAAATAAATATAGCGAGCCTTGGTTTTTGTGAATTTCATCCCATTCTTAAACCACAAATAATATGGGACAATTCAATATACTAGAATTGGTTCGTGCAGTATCGATATATTTCAATATGATAAAATTGATTTTTTCTGGTTCATTCATTACCCTCTTCGATTATTATTCAATGATAATGAATCGATGCAAACCAATGAATGATCAAGGTTCATTCCTCAGTTTTTTGGTTTTTGGATTCCCCTCCTTTTTCTCACTTTATTCATCATTGGATCCCTGTGATATTGAGTCAACATTTCCAGCTGGTTCGGAAATAACTCAGACCCCCATATTTGTGAAGAATTAAAAATCAAGGATGGATGAATCTAGATCGAGATCTTAGGATATGGTTTATAGTCATTTCAAAATTTTCAAATCAGAGGAGCCAGAGTGTACTATGGAAGGAACCCCGGGTGCTTGTTGACAACCAGTGGTGGCTCGCGTGCGCGCAGTGGATTCACATGAGGCAATGTTGGGGGAAACTTTTATTAGAGGTGGAAAATAGAATTTTAGAGTGGCTGAGGCTGTAGAATGTGGTGAGGCCATTGGGTGAAGTTGGGAATGGTGACGGCTGATGTGGCAGCCACGGTTGAGTCAGCGGGGCCGACATAGGTAGTTGCGAGATGCAAGGTGGGATGATGACATGGGTAGCGTGCAAGTAGGCCTTGGAAAGATAGTGGGATAGTCCCAAATAGTGGGTTGGCCAAGATCAGGCAAAACCGAGTCAAATTCAGGGTGATAGGGGAGAATCCCTGGTGCGGTCGTACACAATAGTCGACTGTGGTATCATGGAATATCGAGCTTCCCAGGTGCAGCGACCACAGAGCTAGTCTGTTGGAGGTCGACTGCGATACTATAATGCATTGTCCTGCCAGGAACATCAAGTGGGATCACAAAAATTGTTGGTCAATAGGTAACTTTCCATGGTTGTAGTTGGACTGACCACAACGGTAGGTTCAACGACCCCAACAGTTCTGCAAGCATCTTCGTTCAAACAGTCTTAATTCAAGAACAAATCATCCAAACAACACCCCATCAATGAAATCATGATTATAATTATAATGACCTATAAATGAGATCAATTTTTGTATGATTTTTTTGGTTCAAGGATGGTATTTTTCCTTGTTAGATCCCATATAAGATGACTTAATTCCCATGATCATTTCCCCGAGGATACATTGCAACATTATAGCAAAATTATTGGACTGAAATCACATATAAAAGCCAATTATCATATTGATATTTTGTCTTCCACTTTTAGAATAGATTATAGTGTATGTGGAATCATCATGACCTCTTTGAAAAGGGTGTTGATCATCCATATAGCAGTGTACATTGGTATGAATTGTGGAATTGTTGGCATATGATCCCCTACATAGAGAGTTTATCTAGATTGGGTTCGTGGTGTCCCCCAATGGTTTAGGAATGACTCCTCCTTTATGTATCATAGTATAATTTGACCAACATGTTCTCTTAAGGTGGGTCCCAAATTAGATAGACATGTTTTTTGAGAGTCTATAATGACATCATTTCTTGAGGAGTGAGTTCTCCCAAAATGAGAGACATATCAAGTAGAATCCAATAGATGGGAGTTGGTTATGACTGCATGATTGTGTTGGGTCTATCCTTAGTATATATATGAATTTATTTTAAAAAATTTATCTTTTATAAATTTATTGTTGTGTTCTTGATATGACTATACTTGGTGCTTCATGTTTTTCTATTCAGGGTTTCCTACTGAGTATAGTTATACTCATCCCTTCATGGGATTTTCACACACTTGTCATGTCTTATGTTGACAATAACACTTTTGAAGGAATATTAGGAGGACCGGGAGTAGGTGGATCATAGCTAGAGCTACGAAGTCCATGAGTTTTCTTCTAGAGCTTACTTTGGAAGTAGTCCTCACCCGTGGAGAAGTTTACACTCTTTAATGTTCAATTCGAATTATTTATGGACTTTTATGGTGCATTTCTATTTTGACATGTTTCATTTTCCATTACATTTCATTTTACTCTGTTTGTGGGATCTTGGTTGTATTCATGAATTGAATCATTTGTTTTAAATTTCACAATATTGAGGCTTGGAGATTTGTGTGTGTTTACAGGTACTTTAGGATAATGCCTCCCATTGTAGGTAAATGACTAAATAGTGCTAGTCAATAGCCACTGTCCTATTAGAGGCAGACATTGGGTATTCATGACATGAACCCCTATATGGATGTCATGTAACGATGTGAATTAGTTCTATTATTTACCCCAATTTTGATTTCGATAGGTTGAACACCAAATATTCTTTTTCTATCTATTGGGATTAATTAAACCATTTATCTTATTTAAGTGTTGAAATATGTAATATTATGGCATATTCAATATTTTCATATGATATTTTGTTGCATAATATTTCTAGGAAGACATGTAAATTGGATCTAGAAAGATGTTTTTGAATAAGAACATAGAGAAAATCCTCCCATGGACTATAATCTCATTGTGGTAATTTAGCTTTTTTTCCATGCTCATGGGAAGGCACCTGCACCAGTTCTCATTTAGGATCCTGCTATGGAAATATTGAAGGATGAATTATGGAATATTAATCTGGAATTAATCAACAAGAAATATATAAGTGTTCCAAGGCTCAAAATATTATCTATATGTAGATGATTGAGTTAGGAGATTCGAATATTTATTTGATTTCATGGATACTCTTGATTTTATAAATTTTTAAATAATTACATTCAAGATCAAGGGACCTAACAAGAGATGGTGGTAAACCCTAGGATGGTGAAAAAGACAATTGGATTAGAGTTTAATGATGTAAAATATCAATTCATAGACAATTTCAATCCAGATTCGATGGTTTTCTCAAAGGCAATATAGATTTTCAAACACAAGGTGGCTAATATGACCATTATAGAATATGAAAATTATTTTACTGTTCTTGGTATGTTCACAACCGAGAATGTGTAGAATGAGAAGATGAATATTATATGGTTTGAGATGGGACATTGATATAATATTCATTATCATGATTTCTTTCTGAATAATTATTATTATTATAGGGTACTTGATAAAGCATTGATGGTTGAAATGGGCCTAGTTGGAAATTATGGGCTGACCATAGTTCCATTTTCTCCAATAGTAAGATCGATGAGTTCTAATAAAGGGAAGTAGAAGTCTGTTAATTAATGTGTATGTTTTCAAAATCAGAGTTATTCATGACCTCATCTAATTTTTGTAATAGGACCGCTAATTTTCTACTATCGTGGAATTTTTGGGCACTCAGTATTGGGCTTCACTATGGATCCAAAGGTATGTGGTTACTTTAGATGCTCAATTAACATTATGAAGTTCTTTTATATCCATTCTTCGCTTTGTAGGTATAAAATATCTACAGTTTTAAAAATTAATTTGATGAAATCATATGCTTCATGGACTATGGGGTTATATCCACATTTATCATGAAAAAATATTCTTTATGTATTTTAAGAGTTTATAGAGGAAAAGTATATGACTAAAAGGTTTGTGATAGGTACCTATACCACAACATTGTCATTACTAACTACATTAGGTGATAATGTTGCATCTCATTCATTCATTTAAAATCATATTGTGAATCCTCTTAATCCTCTTGTGATTCTTTTATCTTATGTAATGGATATATATACACCCCTCATAATAAAGAGAGAGTGGGGCCATCACTATCCTGCTTTTGGTTTGTCTTTATTATAAATTGATCTTTCTTGGAATTTAATTGTTCTCAACATGATATTTGGGATATATTGGATCATTTCTAATAAATCTACTATTTATTTCTATCTTTAGTTGGTATCCTTTATTAATATGATGGGGTGTTCAATTTAAATATGGGAGAATCAGATATGGGGTCGTGAGGAGTGAGAAATTTTTATATAAATTTTTGGAAATGGGATATTTTTGTTTTCTTTTGATCAGGGCGAGAATGATTGAGTGGTGATCTCCGTCCTGGTTTGTCTAGTTTCCTAACATTAGTCTTAAGACTTCCCTATATTTCCAATTTTAAAAGGGGTAGATTTCTCTGTTGACCAAGTGTCAGGTACCCAATCAGTATCTATTCTATCATACTCTATGGATCTAGCTAAAACTAATGATTGGAAAAAATAGATGTATAAAATTTTATAGAATGTCTCCATATTCTTGAGTGTGACACCTTGGGATTAATAAGTTCCCTTTTATAAAAAATATGTCCCTTCACTTAACCATTATTTTTATTATCAATTACTGAACTGAGTTATGGTAAAGTCTAAGGATCTATTTCAATGGATGGATGAACTATTCAACTATTTAAAAGGTCATACAGGGGTTTTAAAAATTAATCTTCGATATATTATCATAAGTTGATAATTAAAGAATATTTCATTCATATGACCAACTTTTGGGGCATTTATGGAAATTATGATTTTCATTTCATTCCATTTATTCTAAAAAATTCATATAGACCTTATGTCCTTAATAATCCTAATCTTTAATGAGTATCTTGATACAATCTAGGAATTATTTGTTGATAACATTTTTTTTACTCTATGATGATGGATGATCATGTGCATCATCATAGAGATGTTCTGGAATTGTTATGAAATAAACGAATTAATGATAAGAAAAAAAGTGATTTGTGGATTTGGTAAGTGATGTTCTTGGGAATGGTGGTGCCATAATATTGCATTTCAGCTGATCCTTAAATGGTGATAGCTGTTATGACATTGGACCAATAATGAAATGTTTTCCAGAATCATAGATTATTTAGTTTCAGCATGATATTATCATCGGTTTATAAAAGACTTCTCAAAGTCTTCTTCTCTGATGACTAATATAATGTAAGAGGGAGTAACATTTTCTTGAAATGAGAAATAATATAGTTATTTTGTTGAGATTAAATATTTTTTATGTATTATTTTGGTGTTGAATCATATATTTGTTTTGCAATGATATCTGATCTATTGTAATGCATTTTATTTAGGTTTGGGTTGCATTCATATGAAGGGTGATATTTTTGTTTCTTAATGATCTGAGTAGCTTAGGCCACATAAAATGAATTATCTAACCCATGAAACTAAACTCACTTCTTTGAAGCATAGACAAATGTGTTGGTGGAAATACCTTTTTAGAAAAATGTTTATTTTATATTTTGACCACACGATTTGGGGTTATATCTTCTTTAAAAATAATATGAATCTCTACTAGATGAAATGGGTGGAATACCTTTAATATTTTGATTTTTACATAACCAATATACTGGGAAATAAAATTCCAGCACACATTCTTTTTATAGTAATCCTCCAACCCATCCCATAAATGAATTATCATAAGAGTGGGTCTTGATAGAACTTTAGAAAAATTACATATTAGAGTGTAGGAAATTTGGTCAAAGGTTTCATTTTCAAATATTCATTTGACCTCTATTGTTCTCAAGATGATTCTTTAGGAAAGAATATTAATGATGAGTTCCACATCATTAGTTAATCCTTTTATGGTGGGGATACCATTTAGGAGTTTTCATTATCCTTGGAGTCTATTCAATGATATCAGAATCGGTACATAGTCCACTTTCCCATACAAAACACGTTAATCATGGATTTTCATAATTCATAGTGGGCAGTGTACCCAAGAAAAATGAGGATGTTCTATGATATGTGTTGATGATTCTGGTAGCCATGGTTGATTTAAGGTGTTGCGGATTTTGTCTCTCATTTTTATATATGCCAACATTTCAATGAAAAGAACCAGAACCCTTCATGTTTTCATTAGGTGTATCCAATACTGACTTGAAAGTGGGATGATATCTTTATTGACATAGTGGTTGGGTTGGCGTGGACCTAGAGAAATACAAATGTGACATGGGTATTGATTCATAGGCTGACTTAATCAGCTCACTTATTTCTCATTTGTGATAAAACCAAAGTCTAGGAGATGATAAATATCTACTTGAAAGTGAAAGGTCATTTTCATGTAATTACATATATTATATCACTAATAAGTATTCTATGTCCCCAATTACCCAACACAACCATATAAATTTCTCTCATGAACTGTAATACTCTATGAAAACCTCAATTACCAACCACAAACTCTAAAATCCAGTTATAAAGAACTAAATATGATTTAGGATGGCTCTATAACATAAAAAAATATATTTTATATCAACTATACCCTCTCCATCATATCATGAATAAGTCTCAAAATAATGATGGACTGCATCCATAATATTTCCCATCATAAGGTAGATCTATATGGTTGTCCATATAAAACCTCAAATGGAACCATATTGATCGAGGAAAAGTAGCTATTGTTAAATTATATATTTACAAAAGGAATGTGTTGTTACCAAGAACCATTGAAATCTAGAACACAAGCCTGGGTAATATCCTCATGAATCTAAATATCTCTATTTTTCTATTTATATATCTATTGATGATATGATGAGATAAATTTCAACTGGGAACCCATCACCACTAGCAAACCTGATAGCCTGTGGGGTGTCGTTAATTCCTATAAGAAAAATTTATTTAATAATTTAAAAAAGTTGAATCTAAATTACTAATTTTTATTTAATCTAGAATTGGAAATTATTGGACTCACATGAACAGATCATCTATTAAAAATTAATTAATGTAAATGAAATTAAAATTGACTATTTGTTTGGAAAAAGAAGGAAAATCAATAGAAAATATTGTGTTTGATATCAAGAGATAAGGCACGAAATGTATAATAAATTTTTGGTTCTGTGCTATGTGTTTAATTGTGTTAGTATTCTTTAGGTTTCATGTTTGAATTTCCTCAATAGGGATACTTGGTCTAGGTGCCCTTCAATAATTATACGATTGAATCATTTGAATGGTAATATGAAAAATGAAACAAAAAAAGTAGGATATCGAAAACCATATTTAAATATAAAGCCCATAGATTTTATAATGGTCATATGAAAACAAGGGTGATTAATGGATGAAATAAATTAAACAACTTCATAATGCAACAATTATCAAGAAAATAGAAAATAGGATTTATTAAAAATAGTTAAATGGGTTGCAGCATTCCAAAACATGAATAATAAAAATAAAAATCCTCTAGCATCACATAACCCTAAAATAAAATCACCCTAAACAAATAAAACTATTGTATCATTATTGTTAGGATGAGAACAAGCAGCATGGGTACCCTAAGAACACTGGTGGTGATGAATAGTGGTGGAGAAGAGCTCTGAATATCAACTCTATCATCTAGCAATTTTATTTTGGGTTACCTCAAACCACTACTACTCAGAATCCCTCTTCAAAGAGTAGTAACATGTATTTATTTATATGAAATCAATTGAATTCCTTGTTTACTGCACATTTATTTTTCTACACCTCATCTTCATTTTTATGTGTAATTAGGTTACGTGACATAGAATCTATTTATTTTTTTAGGTTTTGTAAATCTCATTGTAATCCTCAAAAAGAAATTCCTAAAAAAATTCATGTCATTTAATGTAGTTACATGACAAATAGCTGTATTTCATATCTTTTATTAACATCAAAACATGTCTTGTGTTGTAACATATTTTGAAAAAACCTAAAAATGAATAATTTTATTACAGGAATTGTAATCGTTCTTCATTAATGTTATTACTTTCTCTATTTTCAAATATTTGATGCCACTCCATTTATCATCGCTCATGGAGAGAGATGTATTTTTGCTAATAATATCACCCCATTTATTCTTTATTCAATGATTCTTTATTTCATGACATAAAATAGAAAACATGTCAATTGGCTACAAAATAACCAAGATTCATCCTCTAATTACATAAATCTGTATAATGAAATACCAGAAAATAAATTCATGAAAAACACTTTTCAAATCCATTACAAAACATGTATGTTAAGATTAAGTCCCATTTAGAAATAATCGTAAATGTAACCCCATGAATTCTCAAAATATATAATAAATAGAATTCCTATTCTATTCAACAATCATTATCTACATTATATATAGGATATGTGAAGATTTCATGCGTTCATTAATGATCACTAAAATCTCATCCTTACAATTATGATTTCTTGGTAAAACAATGACATAATCTATGGAAATGGCATAATATTTTTATGTAAAAATTATTAAGGTCTGTTACAAAACAATTGGAATTTATTCTTCCACCATTATCCTTTGAAATTCAAGACACCGTGATACAAAATCCACAATTGACCACCACATCCTTGGACACAAATAACAATGTCCCAAATCAGGATACATCATTTTGGTACCTGCGCATATGAATTGAAAACAATGGAGTCCATTATCGAAGAAATCTTATGTTAGGTAAATGGGAACAACCACCTTACTATGGAAACATATAATCTATATTAAGATCCATATACCACTAACCATAGGTCTCCCCCTATATATTATTTTACTAAAGATCTAGAACTCAAGTTCAAATATTTTCATTATCCATAACTACTCATTCCCGAATGAGTAATCCTTAATCAAATAAAGACATGACTTCACACAAAAATTTCTCATTAACAAGATCATCTTATTAAATAAACTAATCAATTACAACTATTAAACATATTCAATCACTACTTCTGTCAGTAATTTCTTACCAAGTGCATTGGTGAACACCTTCCCTTTCCTAGATGTATAAGAAATATCAAAATCAAAAAATTGGAGATACTCGTCCAAAATTATTTTTCGGATTTTTAGATCCTTATTAGTGAAAATATATCTCAAGATTTTATGATTATAATATATTATAATATTCTCTCTAATGACATAGTGAAACAACTTTTGAGTGCATGCATAACCACTACAAAATAAAGATCATGGGTATGATAGTTCATCTCATGAGGGATTAATTGTCAAGAGCCATAGGATACCCATTATATCCCCTGTATAAAGTCGAAACACAAATCATTGCCTAAAGAAATATAAAAATTATCATAACATGAACCTATTTAAGGTAGAATCAAAACTGGTGTTGAAATCAATCTCACATTCTGTTCCCCAAAATATATCTGAAAGTTATCATTTGACAAATACATTACAGATTTATGGGTTAAATCTATCCTTATTGATGAATCCAGAGAGAAGTACTAAAAAAATATTGTAATAACTCGAAAACCTAAGAAGGATTAAATTTAAAAAAATTGGGCCAATCCAAGGATTTAACTGCGTATACCTTTTTATGATCCACCTACACAACTATATCATATATAAAATTCCCCAAAAACATTACTTATTGAAACAAAAACTCAAATTTGAAATGATTACCATAAAAAATATGTTACCTTAATGTTCTAATAATTTTATCAAAATGTAATTAATCTAAAATAAAATCCTCAAACACCCAAAAAACTGTTTAGGAACAGATGGAAGTTCTAGTTCATCAATTGTATAAACACCACCAGATAGACAGTTGATCTGAACAGAATAACCAAAAACATGAAATGCCAATAGTAGCACATAAAAATTATCTTATGTATAAAATAATATTGAAATATCAACTGGTGGTACCTTGATTGAATGTAAATTTTTGAAAACCAATGATCCCCTCTAATATGATCAAAGAGGTCTTCACTCTCAATGAGGGGTATTTTTCCTTTAGAGTCAGATTTTTTAACATTCAATAGTCAATACCAATTATAAGTATACTATAATAGTTCTTATAAAATAATCTAGGTGAATCCCATAGTGACATTCGATGATGAATAAATCTATTAGCCCTAAGGTCCATAATATGGACCATAAGTTCTTATAACTCACCTAGAATAATATGATAAGATTACATAGAAATTGGCATATTGGCTAAAAGTAGGTCAATAGTAAAATTGACCTATCTCTATAGTGGTAAACCATAAAAATATTATTGATATACCTAGGGGTATGTTCAAACCACCACATGTAGCTAATTTCCCAATCAAGGGACAATAGTATAACGAAACATCTCTGAAAAATGGAATGAGATTACCACATGATAAAGAAAAATAAGCTACATCCTTCTTAATCTAGAGTCCCACCCACACAAAAAAAACATTTGTGGCCCCATCGGAAGATAAAAAATGAAATCAATGGTGATAAAATTCTATCATGTCCTCAAGACTAATCATCTTATTCATATAGATAATCCGGTCAGGGATTTCATGATAGAATCCTAAGAGGTCCTACCCCTCCTCAACGTCAACTATAATCACTTAAAAAGTGGGACAACTGAAAACTAGTCCATATATCATTCCCAAAAGTAAATAAGTATCCAAAAAGTAGAAAATAATCTTTGAATGGAATCCCAACACAGAAGATAAATTTAATGATAGGAAATATTGAGTACTTCCTATATCAAACAAATCATACACCAAAGAATAATAAATAATCCTTGTAGATCAAATAATACATTTTATGAATTTAGATTCCCACGTCTAAAACATCACCACAAAATGATGTTTAGTCATAGTAAAATAAACATCTCCCTTATTATACATATATGACCCACCACATAAATAAGAATTAGTATGAACCTATGTTCTGTTGGTGAATGTAGGTCCAACCATACTATATCAATAAATTCTATCACCAAAACCTTTTAGATGGATAGATTATACACAATGATGAAATAATTTTGGTTCCTCCATACAATTTGTATTGATATCACTAGGTTAGACACACTGATATAGAGAAACCCACAACTATCTAGAAAACTCCCTCAACACATGTCCTAATTAAAATTGGCTAACTTTGTGTTTCCTATTCTAGCCATAAGATACATAATTTCTAATGACTGTACCAAATGAGTCACCTCCCAAACCTATTATTCCACCTATTCTAGCCTTTTCAAAGTCTTCTTTGTCATATTACACAGTAATGTTCCGAAGGTTCCTAATAATCAACATTGACAGAACATCATGCCTGAATTCGAACTCAATCCTTCGATCCATTAGTTACGCGTTACTGATATGAATTAATTATTGATGCACATGTTCAAATAAATGGGTTGAATAATATAGAAATGTATACTCCCATTTTTATGTGTTTAGAAAATCCCAGGTCTTCGCAACATATAAAATCTTAGGGTAAAATTTTTAATTAAATATTATATTGAAATATATCTCAATAATATCCACAAAAAATTTAGTTGGCACATTATAGTCCCACTATTTCCTTCTTGGTATTTCAATCATATTTGTGATAACCTCATCATAGAGTCCCCATGAATCTTCAAGAAGTTTAAGATCCCCTCATTTAGCTCAACCCATTCTATAGATTTATATGGTCCTTTGTTACTATAGAAGGCTGGTGGATACTTCTTTATAAATTTGATTCCATGATCCCCTACTAGTCTTGCGTTCCTGACACCTACATGAACTAGAGTCTGAATATTATCGATTATCTATTATAACAAAGAAGGTTCCACCAGAGCATTTTCAAATGAAACATATCTCATATAATAATGTATCATATTTATGTGATATATTATAAAAAAGTCTGTCTATCAAAAGATAAAAACCCTCAATAATTAGAATATTAGAAAATCATAGTACCAACATCATGCATTGATACAAATGCTTTAAAATAAGAAAAGTTTAAGAAAATTATGAATTTTATGAATAAAATTTGATTACATTCAAATTAATAAATTCATTTAAATAAAATTATCCTACTTTTCATTCAAATAACATCAACCAACATGTCTCTAAAAGGTAAAAATTTTCACACCACCCATGGAAAATTGAGTTTATATATAGAAGTGAGCTGGACAGGCTCCCCCTCACACTAACCAATAGAATTCTGACCATCCAAACACTTGTATAACCATGGAATAGATCAAAAAATAGGTAGTTTTAACACACTATAGTCTATTCAATAATATGATACCACTTTGTACAAAACTTACATGGGTGAAATAGATATGTAACCATAGTGGTATGAAACATGGCGAGGTATAAAAAATATAGTTGAAACATGTATTTAATATGACAAAAAAGACATAAAAACATGTTAAAAAGTATAAGGATGAGATAAAATATGATCCAGACAAACAAATCCAACCTAATAAATGTGAAATGTATAAAATTTGGAGACCAACCAGTCTCCATGTGACTATTCATCACTTGAAAATCACCCTGGCATATGGTTAACATGTTACAAGAGAACCCAGAATCATAAAATATGTCATTCCCCTTTCCATATTCTTACAACAAAAGGTCTAAAACCATATTATGGGAAAAATATGGTGTGATTATATGGAATAATATGATACCACCATAAAATATTCACATTTTACAATATCAAGAATTAAAAATTTCAAGATTTAATAAAAATATTGTGTATAATACAATCTTTATAAATTAATCTATTTCAATGAAATTCATTTAGTGTCCATAAATGAACTACATATTCATCAAATAATAATATATATATAGTATATAAAAATAACTAAATTAAACTTGTTATAAAATATCCATGAAATAAACCATTAGGAGATAAACAAGGTAGAAGATAAAAATTACACCATTTGGGATCTAGCATATGGGAATACATACTATAATATAAAAAATCCTATACCCGACATAATTATTTTCTATATGATATCATGTCATACCACAGGATGTTGATATCATAAATGTAACGCCTATGGGTTCCACACACACACACACACTAGGGACACCGTTGTCTATTTTATAATGCACCCAAGGTTCCCAATATGATAATTTTGTCCAAAAACATTTTCACAAACCCATTATCACATTTAATAAAAATCACATTCCATAAATCTGTAACATTACAATAGAAAAAAATTAAAAAAATTATTTGGAATGACATGTGTATATCTAACTACCTAGAAAATAATTTATTCTTATTTGCTACAGAAAACAGAGTTTGAGAAACAAAAGGTCATCCTTCTAAAGATATGGACTAAAATAGACTGCAAGGGATCAATAGAAAACATCATTAGATCATGAATATAAACCAAAAAATAAGAAAACACCACATTAGTGACTAAAGATAATGGTAAATTAGTAAGAAAAGTTACCTAATAATGACTCACCAAAAAATCTATGAATAAAATTCTCTGAAAGTATGATATAAGAGGATGATATATCCCCAAAACAGTAAGGGATATATTCATGGACTTGAAAGGGATGGTTTCACCAAAATTAATGAAGACTCGACAATATTGTTTGTTTCAAATTGATGGATCTTTGGAATTCATGTTTGGAATCCATATAATGGATTGAAATTACATTGATTAAAAAGATACAAAAAGGCACCCCCACATGATAAAAATATCAATTTTTACCAGTACGTGATGTCATATTCCTGGAATATAAACCTTACAACAACATGAAATAGATCATCATATAGTCCTAATACTAGATTATTATCATTTTAAATATTTATTAGTTGAAAATTCCCATAATATAGAAGACAAAAAAATATTATAAAAAAATAAACCATAACATAAGGCTCTACATATAAGGCCCCAGCGTTAAACCTTACTTAATCTTGAGTTATTACAAGATTACACATTGAGAATCTTTTTAGGTTTAGAGTTTTAGAGAATTAGATCAGGAAACATGCATTACATTCCACATTTAAACAAAGTGGTTACATAAAAGACAAGATTCATTCTTCCCATCAACGGAAACATATTTAAAATAAAACACAGATTCTTTATTGACACATCCTTGACACTATCATCACATAATTTACCGTTCCCTTGACCTATGAAAAACATTTCAAAAACATGGCATGAGCATAAAAAGCTCAGTAAGGGTTATAAAAATATGGAAAGGAAACATGAGTTCATATATACATAAGAATGAAATCATACTTTACACATAAAACATAGGCACTTTAACATACCTCATCAAACCATGAATAAATCATAGAAATCATAGGGAATAGAGGTAACTTGAGGCATTCATAACATTCTTACGTAGGGAGTAACCCTCTTGGTTACATTTGGAATACCCATCATAGTATATTCCCTAAATCTCTTCAGAGAAACCTTAACGTTTCACTCCTTCGCGTTAACCAATGCATTGGAGAGCTATATCGGGCTCACCCGCCCTTAGTTTATCACAGAACCACCCGTATTCATAATAATTCCTATGAACCTGAACATAATCATATCACATAAAACATGCATAAAGGAAACATAACATTTACACCTTTCAATCACAAGATATCAATACAACACATTGATATAAAAACATTATGAAAACCATTTTCAATACCAAAATAAATGAAAATTAAAACATGGTATTTATTATTCTTTTAAAAAGAAGGTATGGCTTGTAGAGGAAGTTGAAACTCAAATAACTGTCACTACGGCGGAGAAGACCTTATCGCCCCATACGTATGAAAAAAACATTCCCTTTTGTTCGTTTAGTAAAATGATTCATATAAAAAAGATTCCTTTTGGATAAATGTAAAAGTCAAAGGGGTTTATACACCAGTTAAAAGAAGGTTGTGTATAAAACAAAATATTCCTCAATGAAACAAGATTAAGATGAAGTCCCATACAAAGACGGTATCCATGGATTAAGGATAAATCAGTTACATAACTATGTGTGACAAACGAATACATGAAATATAAGTGGGTATTAAGTGTAAAACAATCAAAGGGCATTCACACATAATCATAGAACGACATATTCAAGGTGTACAAGTTTATCCCAAAGAATCTAAATTGGGTTAAGAAGTTCCCTTGCAATAATTAGACAGCCTAACAGCATCACTTCAAAATTCAGAAAAAGAGTTGATGAGAGATAAAAAGGGTATCTCATCATTTGGACATAAAATTTACATCAATAAGGATATAGAAGAACATATCCCCAAATAATATTATGTGAATTAAAAGACATAACAAAATAAGTTTTTTAAAAAGAGGAGGGTGAAAGGTTCCCTTACCGACATGGGTATCTTTCGAAATATACGCCCCGTGAAATAAGGACAATACAACATTGATGTAAATACTCATAAATGAAATAAGATTACAAAATGATTAAAATAATGGTCAGTGCATACACCACTCAAAGGAAATTGTGGCAAATGTAGCATAAATCTCACGAGAATAAAAGTGAGATGAAAATTCCCTTACGGAAACTCAGCAGCCTAACGGCGCCACATAAAACATCCAAAAATGGATTGATGAGGTCAAATAGGGTATCTGATCACATTAAAATAAAATGTACAGAAAGAGGAATATAAAATAACATCCCCCATCATAACAAATAGGTGCTTAAAATAAGTGACATAAAGGAGAGTACTTAAAGAGAAAGAGAGAGGTTAGATCTCTTACGAAAACTCAGCAGCCTAACGGCGCCACTCAAAACTTCCAAAATGGATTGATGAGAGAGAATAGGGTCTCTCATCATATGAAAATAAAAATTACAGTAATATTAATATAAAAGAACATCCCAATAACAAGAAATATGAGCTTTATAAGGAATGACATAAAAGAGTGTACTTAAAAAGAAGGAGAGGAGTAAGATCCCATACCTTGGGTCCGACTTGACTCGATCATTCTTTAACGTACTGATTAATAAAATTGAGTTAATTTCCATTTTATTAAGAACCTTTTTCGAGTTCATTATTCCATTTAGATCACTTATTGCCATGTTATAAACATTATTTAATCATTTATGTTAATAATGTTTGTTTTGTCGATATTTGGTTCTTTAGTCGAATGTGGACTTCTTACAATTACATGTTGTTCGTGTGGTCAAATGTTCATTATATCCAGAATTACATTCATTATTTGGATATCATATATATCATATATATCCAGAATATATATGCATTTATAATATTACATAATCATTTAGAGGTAAGAAATGAAATGCACCTTTCATGGAGACGGTAAGCCGTACATACGAATGAACGCTACTTTCATTTCTATTTCATATTTTTATGGAATGGAATAATAATGATATAGAGGTATATTATAATTACAGTATAACATAATATATAATAACTTTAAATCTATCCTTTATACGTCCCACATATGGCATTAACGAATCACATCACTTTGAGGGGGCGGTAGTCCGCACTTTCTTAAATGAAGATATCGCGTTTACCCATAATGGAAACCATAAAGGTATAACCAAAATGAAAAATAAAGAAGCTTAAGGAAAACATAAACATATTTTATATCATATATAAATATATTGTCAACTTAATGGCCACCTTTTAAGGTGTTAAAATAATGTTGAACAATCATCGTTTCGGAAGGCCGAAATTCGCCATCCATGGAAACAATATGTTCTTTAACCATTAGATGTAGGTGTATGAAAGTGTAGCTAGAATACTTCTTATAACAACATCCTAGTATATTTATGATACTGTAGTTGTTACAAAAGAAATTAATAAAATAAGTTTAGGGGGTTGGAGAAGAAAAATAAAACAAAAGGACTCAAGTGAAGACATTACCTTAAAATCGGGTAACTCCCTTTGGTTTGAGCTCAAAGGCTTCCTTGGGAAGACTTCTGCCTAAATTGAGGCTTCAAGGTGTAACAGAGGGAAGTGTAAAGACAAAATGGGCAGAGGTTGGCCGAGACAAAGGCTTTGGGAGTGTGGGTAAGGAGGTAGAGGTGGGGGCCTTTTATAAGAGGAGAGGAGGGGAACTCTTGGAAGGTAAAGAAAAGTCACTTTATTTTAAAATGGTATTCGGATTTAAGAGGTCCCACATTGATGTGTTTCGAGGATAAGGTGATAAGGGTTCGTAATCCACTCATCCAATAGTTTTTGGACATGTGTAGGTCTTAGATATTACATTATCCTTCCATTTTATTTAAATTGTTAAATAATGAGGTCATCACTGCCTCATCATGATGTCATCAATAATTTAATTTATTTAATGTCTAAAAATTATAAAAATAATACTATGATGTAGGAAATAATTTTATATTTGCAATGAATATTTATAGTCAAAAATCTGATTTGTATAACCCCATGTAAAAATTGGTTTAGTAAAACATTTCATGTTTGTCTCATTTTTACTTTAACTTTAAATAAAAAGATATTAATGTCATTTTCCAACCAAAGTGACTTCATGGGGTCCCCAAGTTGACCCATGGGTTTTAATGGTCTGCAATGACACATCCAATGAGGTTAGGACATGTGTCAAGTTCATTTCATATTAATAAAACATTATTTTTACCTTAAACTACACTAATTACCTCTAATCGCGATTAAAAACTTAATAAATTACTATTCACCAAAAAATTATTTTTATCCCATTGAACCACATATTACTTCTTAATGAAAACCATGTATGTTGGATTTTTGAAATTCAAAACACAAAGATGTCAAAATTTCATTTAAAGGGAAAAATCAGTTTTTATAATTACCACTTAGTGGTTTCAGTATTTATCAAAAATTGAAGATTTTCAGAAAAATCCCAAAAATTCACCCTAAGATATATTTGATATTCCTAATTCAAAAATGAAGTCTATTTTAAAAATTTCAAAACATATAAGTTACATTAATTAATTTAATAATTAATTCCTGCTGTCAGAGCAAATAGCGTGTTTTTATGAAACAATAAGTATCAAAAGATTGACACTTGTTTAAGTCTGATTTCAAAGTGAAATTAATTCCAACGACCACTATTGGATTAAATGGTAAAAATATATTCTAATTTCACTTTAAAACCAATTCAGAAGATAATCTAATCATATTAATAAATTAGATTAAAAAGAGGTTTTGAATTAAAATACAACATTTTGCACTATTCATTAAAAAATGAACTTTATCAGAAAGATACCAAAAATTTACACAAGGTAAATTTTGATGTCCGAATTCTTAAGAAGAGTTTTATTTGGTCCCAAAGGATTTATAAGAGTGAACAAAACTATATTTAATGACGGTTCTCCATCAAAAGGCGATAAGTGATCCTTTAGTGAAAACTAGGGCATATATGCCTAAAATTGAATTCTTTCCGTATTTTATGCCTTTATCTTTTATTGGATAAATGTAAAAACATTTGAAAACATATATAATAATATTTTAGTTATTTATATCCATTATCGCCAATACAACGGCTACATGTTAACTACCATTAAAAAAAATATTATTATATTGTTAGAGTGCAACGTAAGATTCCCAAGAAACATGTTGTTGCGTATTGGGTACGCCATCGAGCATAGAATCCCCTTTAAAGTAATATTAATATTTGATTCACAAATATGGATAAATATAAGTATGTAATATTCTTTATTTACCTGGGGTGTTACATCCTTCCCCCCTTTTGGGAATTGCGTCCTCGCAATTTTAAAATTTTTCTTGGTAACATCCTTGAAAGTCCCACATCAGTACAAGAGTCGGTAAAACAATCACTTTAAAATAAATAATGATAAGTATAAAGGTCACCTGAGTTAACCCATTCTAGGATTACATTTAGAAAAATATGGACATGGAGGAGAAAACATAGGGTCATGTTCTTATGGAGAGTGATAGAAAACATGTTTAGGAGAAAGTTAACCACAAGAAAATCACAAACTTATGATGGGTTAAACGATATTCGATTCCCCAGTAGGAAAGTTTAATAGACAAAATTTTTGTTTTAAGTTACTTTTTATTGAGTAATTTATTCATAGGGAAACAAAATCACTTATCATGTTGACTTTCAACTTTTACACAAACTCGTATCTTCTCCAAAAGACGAGTATTTAGGAAGACTTGTTCACATTAAGAGTACTATAATAAACTTCTAGAGAATCACCTAATCCAAAAAAGAGAACTATATAATTCCAGTGTCTTTAGACCAAAACCAAAACCAAAAAGGCTAGTATAAGATCAGATAATCCAGAAAAGGATAACCCCTTATAAAAAGAAAATCTATTCCTAATCTCAAAAAATTTTCCAACAAAACCCAAACTTCAACGAGGACCATGCGATAATCAATTTGTCCATAAAATTTTTCAATGTAAACCAAACTAAGATTGAAACCAAAATATTTGAGGGATTTATTCACATATTATTCCAAGTTAAATCGTATCATTTATCTCCAAACAACATCAGTTGCTCTTAATGTCTCGAATTGAAAAGTAATTAACCTAATCACATATCCTCCATGATAGGTTAATAATTATCCATAGATAACCCAAAATCAACTTACTATTAATTCATAAAATCATATAACTAAAAAGAATCAGTCAAACTAACCAGGGACTTTACGTAGTCCAGTGGTAGGCGATAAATACCAGTTGCACTTTGGTTGTGGGTTCGATTCCCGCAGCTTTGTCTGAGGCGACGGGTTGTCACACGGTCTGCGTTTTGTCCTTTTTATAAAACTCCAAAAATAACCCTAACATGTTTTAACCTCAATAGTTTCCTTATACCTTTAATTTTCATTCGAATTCTTTACGATCTCAACATTTTAATTCATGAAGTATTATTTCACCACCATAAGATAAAATAAAACGATTCCCAAAATGAATAACATCATACCTTGATCATGGTGTCCACTCGTTTTCATCGTCATCTTGCTCACAAAGGTAGAAGTCCCCTGCATTACAACAATGGTTTAGAGATCCTTCAAAATCATTTGCTTCCTCCATCCGAATACACCATGTACAACATGGGTCATATGGGTGTTCACAGAAAAACAGTTTTGGAAAATAATCATGTATGACATATAATTCCAAAACATCTGATAAAACCGGATTTCTATAAAATAGTCGGACCAAAAATGAGTTGAAACTTTCTATTATTGGTCCTTTTAAAATACCATAATTATGTGATGTGAGACTATATTTTAAAAGCAAATATAAATAGGTTGTGCAAGGGTCTCCCTGCTCAGGACCATTTCTAAAATCATAATATTCTTCAAATTCTTGTGATAAGGTAAAATATTTGAAAATACCTTCATAATATTTACCTTTCTTGAAAATATGAGAATATTGTAAAAATAGTATTTGTCTAAAAACAACCCATGATCCACGATGATAATGAGGTATAGTGGAGGTGTTTGATATCTCAAACATATGCTTGCAAGTGAGTTGTATGCTAGAAAAAGATTCACAATCATCCGAAGATGACTTTGCAATAATTATTGCAAGCATGTCATCAGGAAGATATAGGAATGTAGTTTTAGATCCGTCTCCTTCCATTTGTAACAGACTTTACTTGACCTGAAAAAAAGTTAGAAAACAAGGATGTAACTGAAATAATAGATATTGGGACTAATAATGTGTCTCAAAAGAACTCCTAATCCCTAAAGTTGTCTAAACGGACCTCTGATACCAACTATAAGGCCCCAGCCTTAAAACATACTTAATTTGAGTTATTACAAGATTACACATTGATGATCTTTTTAGGTTTAGAGTTTTAGAGAATTAGATCATGAAACATTCATTACATTCCACATTTAAACAATGTGGTTACATAAAAGACAATATTCATTCTTCCCATCAACGGAAACATATTTAAAATAAAACAAGGATTCATTCTTGACACATCCTTGACACTATCATCTCATCATGTACCATTCCCTTGACCTGTGAAAAAATTTTCAAAAACTTGCGATGAGCATAAAAAGCTCAGTAAGGGTTATAAAAATATGGAAAGGAAACATGAGTTCATATATACATAAGAATGAAATCATACATTACCCATGAAACATAGGAACTTTAACATACCTCATCAAACCATGAATAAATCATAGAAATCATAGGAAATAGAGGTAACTTGAGGCATTCATAACATTCTTACGTAGGGAGTAACCCTCTTGGTTACGTTTGGAATACCCATCACAGTATATTCCCTAAATCTCTTCGTAGAAACCTTAACGTTTCACTCCTTCACGTTACCCAATGCATTGGAGAGCTATATCGGGCTCACCCGCCCTTAGTTTATCATGGAACCACCCGTCTTCATAATAATTCCCAAGAACCTCAACATAATCGTATCACATAAAACATGCATAAAGGAAACATAACATTTCCACCTTTCAATCACAAGATATCAATACAACACATTGATATAAAAACATTATGAAAACCATTTCCAATAACAAAATAAAATAAAATTAAAACATGGTATTTATTTCTCTTTTAAAAATAAGGTATGGCTTGTAGAGGAAGTAAAAACTCAAATAACGGTCACGGCGGTGGAGAAGTCATTGTCGCTGCATACGTACGACAAAAACATTCCCTTTGGTCATTTAGTAAAATGCTTCGTAGAAAAAAGATTCCTTTAGGATAAAAATAAAATTCAAAGGGGTTTATACACCGTATAAAATAAGGTTTTGTATAAAACAAAAAATTCTTCAATGAATGGAGAGTGAGACGAAGTCCCATACAAAGACGGTATCCTTGGATTAAGGATAAATCAGTTACATAACTATGTGTGACAAATGAATACATGAAATATAAGTTGGTATTAAGTGTTAAACAATTAGAGAACATTCACACATAATCATAGAACGACATATTCAAGGTGTACAAGTTTATCCCAAAGAATCAAAATTGGGTTAAGAAGTTCCCGTGCAATAATTTGACAGCCTAACTGTGTCACTTCAAAATTCAGAAAAAGAGTTGATGAGAGATAAAAAGGGTATATCATCACTTGGACATAAAATTTACATCAATAAGGATATAGAAAACATATCCCAAATAATATTATGTGAATTAAAAGACATAACAATATAAGTCTTTTAAAAAGAGGAGGGTGAAAGGTTCCCTTACCGACATGGGTATCTTTCGAAACATACGCACCGTGAAAGAAGGACAGTACAACATTGACATAAATACTCATAAATGAAAGAATATTACACAATTAGTAAAATAATGGTCAGTAAATAAACCAATCAACGGAAATTGTGTCAAATGTAGCATAAATCTAACGAGAATAAAAGTGAGATGAAAAATCCCTTATGGAAACTCGGCAGCCTAACGGTGCCACTTAAAACATCCAAAAAATGGATTGATGAGATCAAATAGGGTATCTAATCACATTAAAATAAAATTTACATCAAGAGAAATATAAAAGAACATCCCCCATCATAACAAAGAGGAGCTTAAAAGAAGTGACATAAAGGGGAGTACTTAAAGAGAAAGAGAGAGGTTAGATCTCTTACGACAATTCGGCAGCCTAACGGCGCCACTCAAAACTTCCAAAATGGATTGATGAGAGAGAATAGGGTCTCTCATCATATGAACATAAAAATTACAGTAAGAGTAATATAACATAACATCCCAATAACATGAAATATGAGCTTTAGAAGGAATGACATAAAAGAGTGTAATTAAAAAGAAGAAGAGGAGTAAGATCTCTTACCTTGGGTCCGACTTGACTCGATCGTTCTTTAATGTCATGAATAATAAACTTGAGTCAATTTACAATTTATTAAGAACCTTTTTATTTTTCATTATTCCTTTGAGGTCACTTATTTCCATATTATAAACATTATGTAATCATTTAAGTTAATAATGTTTGTTTTTTCGATATTTGGTTCTTTAGTCGAAAGTGGACTTCTTACAATTACATGTTGTTTGTGTGGTCAAATGTTCAATATATCCAGAATTAAATTCATGATTTGGATATCATATATATCATATATATCCAGAATATAAATGTATATATAATATTACATAATCTTTTAGAGGTAAGAAATGAAATGCACCGTTCATGGAGACTGTAAGTCGTACGTACGCATGAACGCTACTTTCATTTCTATTTCATATTTTAATGGAATGGAATAATAATGATATAGAGGTATATAATAATTCCAGTATAACATCATATATAATAACTTTAAATCCATCCTTTATACGTCCCACATATGGCATTAACGAATCACATCACTTTGAGGGGGCGGTAGTCCGCACTTCCTTAAATGAAGATATCACGTTTACCCATAATGGAAACCATAAAGGTATACCCAAAATGGAAAATATATAAGCTTAATGAAAACAAAAACATATTATATATCATATATAAATATAGTTTCATATTAATGGCCACCTTTTATGGTGTTAAAAGAATTTTGAACAATCATCGTTTCGGGATCCCGAAATTCACCATCCACGGAAACAGTATGTTCATTAACCATTAGATGTAGGTGTGTGAAAGTGTAGATCGAATCCTTCTCATAAAAACATCCTAGTATATTTATGATAATGTAGTTGTTACAAAATAAATGAATAAAAAAAATTTAGGTGGTTGGAGAAGAAAAATAAAACAAAAGGACTCAAGTGAAGACATTACCTTAAAATCGGGTAACTCCTATTGGTCTGAGCTCAAAGGCTTCCTTGGGAAGACTCCTGCCCAAAGTGAGGCTTCAAGGAGTAATATAGGGTAGGTTAGAGACAATATGGGTAGAGTTTGGCCGAGCCAAAGGCTTTGGGAGTGTGGGTAAGGAGGTAGAGGTTGAGGCCTTTTATAAGAGGGGAGGAGGGGCACTCTTGGAAGGTAAAGAAAAATCACTTTATTTTAAAATTGTATTCAGATTTAAGAGGTCCCACATTGATGTGTTTCAAGGTGAAGGTGGTAAGTGTTCGCAATCCACTCATACAATAGGTTTTGGACATGTGTAGGTCTTAGATATTACATTATCTTTCCATTTTATTTAAATCGTTAAATATTGAGGTCATCGCTGCATCATCCTGATGTCATCAATAATATAATATATTTAATGTCTAAAAATCATAAAAATAATACTATGATGTATGAAATCTTTTTATCTTTCCAATTAATATTTATAGTCATAAATATGATTTGTATAACCGCATGTAAAAATTGTTTTAGTAAAACATTTAATGTTTGTCTCATTTTTACTTTAACTTTAAATAAAAAGCTATTAATGTCATTTTCCAACCAAAGTGGCTTCATGGGGTCCCCAAGTTGACCCATCGGTTTTCATGGTCGTCCATGACACATCCAATGAGGTTAGGACATGGGTCAAGTTAATTTCATATTATTAAAACATTATTTTTACCTTAAACTACACTAATTACCTCTAATCGCGATTAAAAACTTAATAAGTTACTATTCACCAAAAATAATTTTTATCCCATTGAACCACATTTTACTTCTGAATGACAACCATGTATGTTGTATATTTCAAAATAAAAACACAAAGATGGCAAAATTTCATTTAAACTGAAAAATCAGTTTTTATAAGTACCACTTAGTTGTTTCACTATTCATCAAAAATTGATGTTTTTCAGAAAAATCCCAAAAATTAACCCTAAGATATATTTGATATTCCGAATTCAAAAATGAAGTCTATTTTACAAAATTCAAAACATATAAGTCACCTTAATTAATTTAATAATTAATTCCCGTTGTCCGAGCAAATAGCGTGTTTTTATGAAACAATAAGTATCAAAAGATTGACACTAGTTTAAGTCTGATTTCAAAGTGAAATTAATTCCAACGACCAATATTGGATTCAATGGTAAAAATATATTTTAATTTTACTTTATAACCAATTCAAAAGATAATCTAATCATATAAATAAATTAGATTAAAAAGAGGTTTTGAATTAAAATACAACATTTTACACTATTCATTAAAAAATGAACTTTATCAGAAAGATACAAAAAACTTACACAAAGTAAATTTTGATGACCCAATTCTTAAGAAAAGTTTTATTTGGTCCAAAAGGATGTATATGAGTGAACAAAACTATATTTAATGACAGTTCTCCATCAAAAGGCGATATGTGAACCTTTAGTGAAAACTAGGGCATATACGCCTAAAATTGAATTCCTTCCATATTTAATGCCTTTATCTTTTATTGGATAAATGTAAAAACATTTAAAAACATATATAATAATATTTCAGTTATTTCTATCCTTTCCCGCCAATACAACGGCTACATGTTAACTACCATTTAAAATAATATTATTTTATTATTAGAGTGCAACATCAGATTCCCAAGAAACTCCTTGTTGCGTATTGGGTACGCCATCGAGCATAGAATCCCCTTTAAAGTAATATTAATATTTGATTCATAAATATGGATAAATATAAAGATGTCATATTCTTTATTTACCTGGGGTGTTACACTACATTCCTGAGATTCCCTCAAGGTAGACAACAAAATGTGAAATTATATTCTGAATTGAAAAATGATTGTACCGTGGTGTTATTGTGTATGTATTTACCCTATAGAACCAATGCTGTTGTTTTGAAATGGAATCATACAACTATTTAAGAAACTAATTAATAAAAAATAAGTCTTGAAAATATCCCATAAAATCATCAAGAAGTTGTTCATCTAGAACAATCATATATAATTTTTCCTTACATTACCCAGGGAACATAAAAATAAAAGAAGATGTGAGCTCAAAAACCTAGTATGGGTAAAAATAAGTGACAAAAATCAATAACCATACATGTATGTATGGTAATAATTTCCAGTTAGTTTTAAATGGAAATTTTAAATTATTAAAATAAATATAGGTATATCCACAAAATGTGAATTAGTGATAAAAAGTTTGGTATAATGAGAATTCACCTTTTAATTATTTAAAAATACCATTATTGAAAACCTCATTCAATTAAAAGACTAGAAACATTATAATTTTAAAAATGCTAAAGGGTGATCTAAAATCAAAAAGGATAACTACAATAGAAGAAAGTTATTATGATATTAGAAAATAATAATAACAAAATTCCTTAGACAAGTTATCACATATTATTGATCTATATTTTAAATTAAGGGTTGGAATAGAATGTTTACAACATGAGTAACATTTAAATCAAAAAAATTTATGGATAAAGTTATTTTCATGGAACCTAAAATACCATTAATAATTGATAATTCATGATATAAGGTAACAAATAATTAACATATACACGATGTAAAAGTTTATTGGTGCCTAAAGAGTGGTTTGTAAAATAAAATAGGAGTTGAGAAAAAAACCCTTAAATGTTGAATAATCATTGAGTTAGGATTCACTGTATAATTATTTTATATGGATTAATCATAAATACATTGAACTGAAAGAGGAAATATATAATGGACCATACTTTTCATACATAGATATTACTTCTAAATAGAATAATATTTAGTTTAAAAAATAATAAAACTACACCTAGAGATTATATGTTTAATGTCATTATAAAATGGTATAGATAAACAACAGGTTCATAAAACATCTATGTCATCTCACACTTATTCCATCATTTCTATAACCCCTTTTTGAAACATCATAATTTATCCATTCTTCATATCGTGGGGGAAAATAAACATAATATGGTGAAAATTCAGATACTTATTATGGATCATATAAATCATATCATAATAATAAGTCATTATAACATAAGGAGATGATTTGAAAATTACATAACTCATTTAAAATATCATGATATCATACCTTGAGTTAAATCATATATGTTCATAAAGAATATACTTCATGATATCCTAACACAAGACATGACATTGTGTCATAAACAAAAGCATATAATTTTATTTCCATATTAGTAAATGATCAATGACAATACCATTATAGTGGAAAAATTACTTTACAAAACCGAGTTCACTCCTCATTCAAGCAATGGGTCGCTAAAATGGATTTACATTTCATTCTATCCTTATAATAATAAACAATGATCGTTTCCTATTCTAGTCCAATATATCTCTTGATATATAAATATTTACCCAATGAATTTGAGTGAAAATAGGTCCCACCCATCATATATTGATAACCATACATATTTGTACCACAAAAATAAAAATCATTCACAATAATAGATAAATGACATATAGCCATAGAACAATAGAAATGATTTTATAGTTTTGTGGCTATAGCTTATTTTTTATCCATGATTTAATTTTAAACAGTGGATAGATTATTGTTTAATGGTAGTGGGATTCAATCCCTCATGCGACTCTACCCATTAACCTTATGACCCCACCCATTACCCTCACGACCCATCATCTTGGCAGCCATATCCTCTTGGTGAAGACCGCTCCTATCAGTGGCCTTCATCCTCTCATTGGTAACCTCTCCTCTTAGCAGAATCCTCTCTACTCGTTATCCCTCTTCCACTCATGCAACCTCTCCTCATTATGGATACCTCCCAGTGGTGGCTCTTCTCCAACCTTAAGACATGTTTGCGACTCTACCCGCCAATGTTTCCATCCAATGCAATCACCACACCTCCCAACCGACTCTACCTTTTGGCAGCCTCCCCACCAACCCTAGTGTGCTAACCAATCTAGCCTCGGAAAAACCATAAAACAATTAGATGGTTGGAATATCTCTCTCTCTTCACTAATTATTTTCCACTCTATATTTAATTGGTTTTATTCTAGTTTTTACTAGTTTGGGTATTGGTGATTTTATCCAAGAAATAAGAAAACCTCCATTCTTATTGATATCTTTCAAGTATTATACCTTGGATTTTGATGTTATTTGAATACTCTCAGTTAGAAGGCGAGTTATATTTATTTTGCTACTTGATGATGTTTCATTATCCTATGAATAATATACACATTTATTATGGGGTTTTAAATTATAAAATTGAAATTTTTATGTTTATTATATGATAGTGGATGATTCTATGATCACCATTCCCAATTATTGAATTTATAACAAATCCAAAATGTTAGTATCCCCTTTTTCAATATATGTAATTCTTAAATCCTGTTTAGTTTGGGTTTATTTATTTGGGAAATGTGTTAATTTTTTTATTTAAATTTAACATTTGTTATTTTTTAAAATAATTCATTCCTAGGATAAATAGGTTAATTTTTTGGGAAAGTATCAAAATTATTTATAATTATTACCCATGAAATGTTTGGGTTGTATAAAAAATTTTATCTGAAATTGGATTTAATATTTGGGTGTTGGTTTTTATGTTGAGTATAATGTATTTTTAATTGAAAAAGATATTATGTAATATAATAATATAACAAATGTAGTCATATTGGCATATCACTTTCCATGTGATTATGTAACATAGAATATTTCATTATGATAATTGGGGGAGCCATTTGAGACACTTCTTTATTTATGTTTTTTAGATGATATGTGATAACATCTATTTTCATTATAATTCTTCCATATTATAGTATAAAATGTTCAACAACTATCATTTAATGAGAGTTAATTATTATAAACATATTATAATTATTTTATAACTGTTATATTTTTTATAGATTAAGTGTATGTAACCAGAATTTAAAATACTATAGGATTTCTGAAATGTTTCGATATAAATATAAAACCATGTATTGTGTAATAAAAATCCTATATATAGTGGCTAGAATAATTACCTTATAATCTTTAATAATAATTGTTTTAGGAAATTTGATCTTCCCAAATTTCTCTTCTCCCATTTATTGTTATAGATATTTCCAATTATTATGTTCAATTAACTGTTTGTCCCACGTGCATTACAAAAATTCACATATAATGATAAAAAAACATCTAACGTATATTTTTGAATTCAATAATTTGCAACAATATCTTTATTAATGTATAATCCACTTCATTGTAATCTCATAACATTACATATTCATTTGTTCTTATAATATAATCAGGAAGACATGTACTTTGAAAACGTTTTTTTTTCTAAGGAAATCATTACTTTGGTATTTTTCAAAATGATGCTTCATGTAATGAAATTTCTTTAAAGAAAGATAAGTGAAAATGATATTCACTTTCATTAATATCTACCAAATACCATTCCATAATTTAAAAATATGTGTCGATGGTTTTTATAGACAATGTTGAATGTAGAGGTGCATCACATGCTACATGTTTTCATGGATACATACAACTTTAAAATTTCAACATGACATATTTACTATGTAAAAAAACCAATAGATGTTGTATTTTCATTGCTGCGTAATTCATATTCATTCGGTTATAGATCATTATGTAACATTAATTTTTTTTACAAAGATTGTGAAAAAGAATCATTTATTTATTATCCATCACCAGATCATTCTTTCCATGGCCTTCATAAATGATTAACCCAATTTTCCATATACATGTACTCTTGAATGACATCAATCAATTTTTACTGAAATCCATATGTTGTAGAGAAGATGGACCAAAAAAAAATTGAATCAACCCTTGAACATTTATATTGATTATATCGAATACACCATTAGATAGCTAACCTCAATTTTTATACGAAACATGTAAGCCAATGGGGTGTTAGCCGAGTGGTACCCGCTGGTTGTACCCCTCGCTCTCCGTGGGAACTAACCCAGGCTCGAGTCCTGCCAGACTCGGTCACTGTGTGTGTTATGCATAGGGCGATTCAAAACCATTTTCCTAGTTGGGGAACGTGCGGCGCGCTCTGGCATGGCGGGGCCCCCAGTGGGAGATGAGCATTACCCATACACACGTTTCTGCCAACGAGCCTGTACCCTAGTGGTACAGGCTCTTGCTTGGCATCCAAATGAACCAGGATCGTATCCGGGCAGGGGTGAATTTCCCAGGTACTATAGCAGTATTGTAGCAGGTACTGTTGTAGCGGTGGCACTATATCAGCGACATCACTGTAGCGATGGAGGGACTGTTTCAGATACTGTAGTTGTGGCGTTACTATAGCAGTGCGGGTACTGTAGCAGTACTGTTCACCGAGGGGTCGTTTGGGCCAAAAAAATGGGATTTCTAGCCTTGTTTTCAGGCCACTTGGCCTTGGGCCTTTGGGATATGTAATGGGTCTCCCTATACCCTGTCTAAAGAGGTCTTTGCTTTCAAATAATAAATTGAGGCTTTGGCCCCATCCTTTGAAAAAAAAATGTAAGATCAGTTCATATACCATCAGATTTAATTTTCCTCAGAATATATTCTTCTTCTGAAATATCACAATTTTCCAAAGGTGTAAAAAAATTCAAAATATTTAGAAAAAACATATATATAAAGGTTTGAGTTAATTTTTAAAAGGACTCTTGCAAGCCGACTCTTACCCTTTCTTCATGCCATAATCCTATACCTCGTAGTTAGCCTTCTTCATCCCCATTATTGTGTTACAACATGTTTTTAGTTAATTTTCTATTTTCAAGTACCAAAAACCATAATTTATTTTTGGTGTCTCTTTTACCTCTACACTGTATATGATTTTCAGATTCGGGTCCAACATATATTGTTTCATTCCATCTCATATGAGCTATGTAGTGTGTTTTTCGTTTTTTTTGTGACTTTTATTTTATTTCAGATAAAAATATTAATGATCACAATAAGTTTAAAATACTAAAAATAGAACATGGTCTTCAAATAGATGAGGTTACTGATCCCTCCCATCATGGGAGTTTCAAAAAATTATTTATATAGGTTAATGGTGTATATTTTTTTCCATTTTATCATCCTGGATGAATTGATTAAATCTATATTTTTGATAATTTATAATTGTAAATAACAACTATATGTTTGTTGATGAATCCTTTTTTTCAAGGCTCTTTATGGAAATCATTATATGTGTTTTGGTTTTTTTAAATTTTGGAGGTGGGGAGATGGTGGAGTTCGACGAATAATAGTAATATTAATATTATATATTAAAAAATGAGGTTTTTCAATTTTTTATAATAGTAGAGTTAATTCATATAAAATAGACATATTTTATTTTATATGCATCTTTTTGTTAATTTCACTTAATGATTAATGATGAATTGCTTCCATTCACAAGCATAATAATGAGGATCCTCTTATAAGAGTGAAAATTGTTATTAATGGTATATAACATCTATCATTTAATTCTACATTATGAAATCATTCAAAGTGTTGTGTTTCACTTTATATTTCTATTTAGTTAGTTTTATTTTAGTGATTATATTTTAAATTACTGATTTATATTTTTGGACATTGGATATCTAAAATGAGTGTCACTCCTACCATAATCCATGCAATTCATAAAGAACATCAAGACACTATGTCACCAAACCCTCAAGAGATACCTTCATCATCCATACTCAATAAACACCATTATAATCCTCTAC
The DNA here is from genome assembly GCA_963277665.1 of Viscum album. Taxonomy (NCBI): domain Eukaryota; kingdom Viridiplantae; phylum Streptophyta; class Magnoliopsida; order Santalales; family Viscaceae; genus Viscum; species Viscum album. The sequence goes on from OY728140.1 coordinate 1,793,467,627, forward strand.
CCGCAATGATTATTCAATTTTTTATTTTAAAATAATATTAGGATTTTGGATTATGAGATTGTTGTCATAGAATTTAGTTAGAATTAATATTTACTATGAGTATCTACCCAAACTAATTTCAAGGAAACAATATATTATCACCAATAAGTGAAAAACCTAGTCACCCTAAAAGCATATTTTTTGAAAATAGATATTGATGTTCCACCCAACCGTCATCCCATAACAATCATCTTCCACATACATAACTCAATGACCCAATATTAATCTCATCCATATTATGCAGGTGACCATTCCTTTAGTTCTTTCCAAACCCTTATGAACATGAGAACTACTCATACTCTAACATACAAAGCCCTTGTGGAATGTCCATTGTACATGAAGACTAATAATGCATTTATTACAATGGAACCTAATTTGATATATCCAAAAGAAATGGTATTTAATTTATCTACCCTATGTGCATACCCTATAGATGAGTAGAGAATGTACTAAATGATCATCCATAGTTGGGTCGCTAAAATTCTTGGTGTGTTAGTTGGAGTGTAACCCATGATGAAATACAATTTTATATTTGTATTAACTAAAAGGTACATCTGTCACAGGGTAATATGATTTATGACATCTAATTTATAGGATTATATGTAGTTTAGTTTATTTACCTCTATAAAATTTTATAAATTCTTTTTGGTGTAATTATATAAATTAACTGATAAGGACTAAAATAATAATTTGAACATAACAACATATATATTTCTAATATGATTAATATATAATGATTTTTTGTTTTCAAATATAATATTTTATGTCACTATAATGTTATCATTGTTATTGGTTCAAAATTATGCTATTAATATAAATTTTTTATATTACTACAACAGCATATATAATTTAAGATGTAGAATAACTAATTCATGATAAACATCACACAAAAATTGTCGTCAACAAAACTATTTTATTACACAAAAATATAAATCTATAAATTCTTTTTTCATTGTTGGTTTTTGATTCATGTATCAATTATTATTTAAATATGACACACAAATCAGTTATATATAAGAAGTCATTATATCTCACAAATTTAACAATTATTTACTTGCATGTGATTTTTATAATAATATTAGTTCTATCCACCACCATCAACTTCAGTGAGTTCAACATCGGATTTAGGCATGGTTTATTCTTTTCTTATTATTTTCCCCAATTTTAACTTTGGATTTTTCGATTTTTTGTATCCCTGTATAATGCAGTGTGTTTTGAATATCATTGAGGAAGATTCAAGCCACCATTGCTGACGATGAAATACATGTGTATGAATTGGTAGGAATATAAATATATATTTCCTCTTTTATATATATTCAATATTGTAAGTATAAATATATATATATATATATATATATTGCAGTGAGGTATGCTTATATATAGACATGAAAAATGCATACATGTGTAAATTAAAAGGGATATATGGAAGCACAAACATATATATAAATACCACCGGTCACTAGTGCAGAAAACGTTATTTACGTCTGTTATTTTTCATTTTTTACATCAGGTATTAGCCAACGTTAATACGTAAGACGTTATAAATAATGTTTTTTACGTCGGTTATTTAAAAACTGACATAACGTACATAACAACGCAATGTTTATCATGTCGGTTAATTAATAACTAACGTGAAAAAACCTGGGGGATGGGGTTTATAACGTCGGTTATTATGTAACTGCTGTGATAAAACGGGGGGGGGGGATTTATCACATCGGTTATACAATAACCGACGTCATAAACACATACGGTTGAGTTTATCATGTCGGTTATTTAATAACCGATGTGATAAACTCCCGGGCTATGGTTTATCACCTCGGTTATTTAATAACCGACGTGCTAACTAGTCCTGAGAGGGGTTTATCACGTCGGTAATCAATAATCATCATGATAAAAAGCCTGGTAAACTGTTTGTCACGTCGGTTATTAAATAACCGATTTGATAAACCAGTCCCGGGAAGGGTTTATCACGTCGGTTAATCAATAACTAATGTGATAAAGCATTTCACAGGACATTTATCACGTCGGTTATTACATAACTAATGTGATAAACCATGCCACAATTTTTTATTACATCAGTTATGAAAAAAACCGATGTGATAAATGCTTCTCGATTTCTTTATCACGTCGGTTATAAAAAAACCGGCGTGAAAGAAATTTTTTTATTTATAAAAAATCCACTGCAGTCCTCTACTCTCCCCCAAAATCAACTAGAAACCAAGTCAATATTTCTTACCACAAAAACAGAAGATAAAAACATGAACTAAAGAAAATTTAAGCATTTACATTGATAACAGATAAAACTTACCCACTTGATATCCCCCACCATCATGTATACCCCCTGTACAGCCCTCCCCCACCCCATTGGAACTGCCACCACACCCCTAGACTGCCCCCCGACCCCCTGGACAGCCCCAAACACCCTTCGAAAACCCCCCACCCTTCTGAACAGCACCCCTCACCCCTCACCCCTCTTGATAGCCCCCACCACACCCCTGGACTGCCCCAGATCCCCTAGAGAGCCCTAAACACCCCTCGACAACCCCCCACCCTCCAGAAGAGCACCCCCTCACCCCCTCACTCCACTTCAAAGCCCCCACCACACCCCTGGACTGCCCCCTGACCCCCTGGACATATCCAAACACCATGGGACAACCCCCCCACCCTCATGTATACCCCCCCCCCCCCCCACACACCCTGGACAGCCCTCCTCCACCCCATTGGATCCCCCACCACACCCCTGGACTGCCCCCCAACACCCTAGACTTCCCCAAACACCCCTCGACAACCCCCACCCCACCGGACAGCCCTCCCAGACCCCTGGACACCCCCAACCCCACTAAACATCCCCCCACACCGTTGAAACCCCTCCCCCAGACCAGAATCCATACCAAAAAAACCATCATAAGTAGACCAAACCAAGAAGTAGAGAAAAATTAAACATTCACATATATAACATTCAAAAAATACAATGTCAACTTCCAAAAAAACTAAATCTAACCTAAACGACTTCCAAAAACACAATTACAACGACAATATACCAAATTACATTTTACACAACAAACAAATAAAATTTAATCAAACCTGTAAAATAATTTGACCCCTCCACTTGTAGTTGTTTGATGTCTTTAGCATTATAGCTTTGAGGGTCATCAAAAAGCTAAAAATGAAAAGGATGGTAGTTAACATGTATAATGAGTAAATCGAATTGAAATATTATGGCAATGTTCTATAGGAAATATTACCAGGTCAAAATTCACAACTGTCCCAATTGTTATTATTTCATACCTAAATCATAACAAATAATATCTGCATTCGATGACGCCTTGTTGTTCATGAAAATTCTGTTTGAATGAGTGCAAATTCAATATATTATTTTAATGTAATAAATCAAAATGTACAAATTATAAATGGATATTTACCTTCCCATTTACATATTTGATCTTTGCATTCCTTTTCTTTGTGTTTTTTCGAATGTATACCCATGCCCTGTTAGAAAATAATACTAATGGAGAAAATATAAAATTCATTATAATATATAAAACCATTGAGAAATTGAAACATACTTTTCCAATATATTCTGAAAACATTCCCGCACATCAACATGGACAGAGCATATCCAATAAAGTGCATTCTCCCTTGAGAAAAAAAACCCATAACATCCAATGATCACTGATAAAATGAAATTTAACGTTAGTGGTTTTTATGTAAAAAGATAATTAACTCTTTGAGAGAGATATGTTTCATACCTCTCACAAAAAGGCATCATCCAACATTGTGTGACTATATTCTTTTCAACTCTTTCAGCAATATATAGCATTATGTGTTCCTCATCCAATGCACATGCTTCAGGGGAAATCAATTGCAGGTCCATGATTCCCTATACATCTGTCAGCTCATTCCTCTCACAAATTTTATAAAGATACCTAATAAAAAACAGACATAAGTAAACATTTTTAATAAATATAACCCAGGGAAAAGGTGTTAAGACTTACAAGGAAAATAATTTCACCACATTGATGCCCAACTTATCTCCAGTAATAAGCTCCATGATATCAGTTATCATAATCCCCACATTTATTTCACTTCCACAAACATGAGCTTCCATTGGAAACTCATAATGATCTGCCAACAAATTTGAATATCCTGACAATCTATCAAGACTACTGGATTCGTTATCTGATGTCAATGCTATTTGTCTTTGTTGTTGTCTATACAGTATTTCATTACATTTGAAGTATTCCTGTAAAAATAAATTGAAAAATATATTAGTTTTCAAATGATAAAAGAAATTTAATAAAAAAATAAAATAAAAGATATAACATTCATACCTCTAGGGTAATGAGTCGAGGAAGTCTGGATGGCCAAATTAAAAAATGGCCGATACAATGTCCAACTGTCGCCACCTCATCTATAGGTAATGGTACCCGAGCTGATCTATCTATAATATCCTTTACAATGACCCTCTGATTCTCTACCTCTAATTATTTATGATGAACTATATCTCCTATACAATATACCAACCCATATGCTACTATATACTTTTGAGAATCATCAACATACAACTCACAATAAGTAGGCAGCTGCGACGGAGGAGTAGGATAAAAAGTGGGGTCAGCAGGCTGAGGTGGGGGAGTGGGAGCTACTGGGAGAGGTGGAGGATAAATAATGGGGTCTACAGGGGGAGGTGGAAGAGTGGGAGTTGTAGTCTGAAATTGTCTTTGCATGTCTGCAAACATAGACTGCACTGACGCTTTAGTCTTGTCCTCCATCGTCGCATTAAAATTATGAATTTCAGACTCCAAGGAATCAATTTTTTTTTCTATAAACCCCCTCAATGTTTGAAGTTTAAGAACGTGGAAACACTTTTCTTACCAATACACATACCTGATATCCTCTTTCATGACCAGGATGTTCGGGCCTTCCTAATGCTACAGATAAAATATCTTCCCTCCCAGTAGATGTAAATGTCCCCTGTGAACTCTGCTCCTCAAGAGAGTCATGTATTAATGAATTGAAAATTTCTGTAATGATTGAAATTATATGAAGAAAATGGTTAACATAAATAAATAAAATATATATCTTACAATCCTCTCATCTACGATTCTCGATTCATCCGAAAGATATTGCCCTTTTTTTCCCTTCTGAGATCTCTTCCATTTTTCATGCCTAGATGGAGGGGATTGAGGGGCCACCTCTCCAGAGATAAACTATGATGGTATAAATTTTTAGATTGGATATATTGATGAGCTTTCCTTGTTTACTATAAATTAAGAAAAAGAAATCATTAACAAAACGTTAATAAGATCATTTATATAATAAATCCTATAAAAGTTTACACTCCCCTAACAAAAAATTACTCTTTTATTATACTTTCAAAAACTATCTCCATGCGTCTTCATCTATAAAGGGATATATACGACATGGATTTTCATGAATCCTATGAGCATAAATGAAATCAGATGAGAGGGTTGATTTGAAATCCCTCCATCTCTTGGAAGCCAACGATAAGCATTTCTTCCTGACTCCTCCAATGTCAGGAATATCAAATGTCATCTGATAAAGAAGAGGTTAAACATATTATATATACTACAAAAATTTATATAATATTCAATCAATATCAAAAAATATCTTAACAAAATCATCTCCCATAACTGAGAGATTATCGCTTTATCCACAAGTCTCCAGTCATCATACAGAATGCTTACTTTTATCGTAGCCTGAGTTGCTACAAAACATTTAAAATATTTTTCATTTGGACCTCTACGAATATCATCATCATCAAACTCAACGACTATCCTATGATCCTACGTATGGGAAACTGATAATTTTGGTAAACGTGTGCACCCACGTTTACCAACCTTTGAACTCTTTGTTCTAATAGGGGCAAGTGAATGTTCCTCCCTAGAGGTATGACCAATATTCTCATCTCCATAATCTTATGGTTGATCAAATGAATGATCTGTCATTACCCTTCAAATCAAAAAAATAAACGTTAGTTCAAAAATATACAAATTCAAATATTTTAATACTACTGTAATCATAAAATAGAAAAGTGTACTAAGTTACGTAATAGTAAACATTGGTAATATGGTAAGCATGTTAAAAAATGGTAAAGATGGTAAAGATGGTAATGTTGGTCAAGATGGAAAACATGGTAAACATGGTAAACCAAGAAAACATGGTAATGTAAATTTCACTGAACAAAAATAATAGATATATAATTCATGTAATGGTAAACATGATAATGTAAACTAAACAAACATAAAACAAACAAAAACATACACTTATTTTGTTTTAAAACATGTTTTAATAAATAAAAAACTTACAAAATCTTACATTTATGAAAAAAATAAATGTAAACAAGAAATAAACATATGTTACCTGTAATTTTAGGAATATAAAAATGGATTGTTTTCCCAAATTCCATCGGCGTGACCGTTCCTTATGGCACAAACCATGACTTCAACATGCTCATTATTATGTTATGTTAATCTTTCCATGGAAGCAGGGATCTCACATAAATCAGCATCTTCATCAACTTCATCCTCACCAACATATTGTTTTTCCCTTGTAAAAAAATAGACCACTACATATCTGATTGAACTACTACATAGAAAAATTGTTTTGCATGTGTTTCCATTATAAAAGAATCAGCTATGTCTTCTAATCTATTCAGATTAACAATTGTCATTCCAAATTTATCGTGTCTGAAACTGTTGTTACTGATAAACCATTTACAGTTAAAAATAGGAACTTTAATTTTAAAGTAATAAACCTCCCATATGTCTTAAATCACTCCATAATATGCACTTGATGCAGAAATTGGGTTTTTGTCCTTAGCACTCGAAAAATGAATTGCTTCTGCAAACACCAATACACCACTATTCTGAACTGCACTACTGTTGTCCTGAGCTTTCATCTGAAATGTATAGCCATTAATGTCATAACCAGACCATGTTATCACATTTAAACATGGACCACCCACTATCCATTTTAATGTCTCTGATACATCTGATCAACCAAGCAATGTCTTTTTAAGCCATGACAAAAAAGTTTTGTTGTGCTCATTCAAAATCCACATTTCTTTTTCTTTGGATGAAATTGTTTCAACTCATTAATATGCAATGTGATATATGGTTGAGCATGAACTATGTTATTCAAGATGTATAATTCTGACTTCTTCATCTATTCAGCTGACAATGATTTGACTTTCAAGCCACGAATCCCCTTTCCCTCATTATTAACTCGTTCATGGCGAGATGGAGGCAAACCTATGTGTTGCTCCGTAGCCATGTAGCTCGTACACAACTATGTTACCTCCTCAAAAATATACTTCTCAATAAAGGAGGCTTCAGCTCGATATGGATTTTTAACATACCCATTTAATATTTTCTTATACCTTTCAAAAGGATACATCAAACGAAGATATATAGGTCCACATAGCTTTATTTCTCGAACCAGATGAATCATTAAATGCACCATTATATCAAAAAAACCTGGAGGAAAATACATTTTCAATTGACAAAGTATATAAATTGCATCCATTTCCAAAATGTTCAAAGCATTCACATCAATCGCCATGTTACAAATTGAATTGAAAAAATTACACAACTTCATCATAGTCTTTCTGACACAAATGGACAATATTCCACGCAATGCAACTAGTAGAATTTGTCGCATCAAGACGTGACAACCATGTGATTTCATACCTATCAACTTCAAGTCATCAATGAGTCAAATTTTTTTACATTTGTAGAATAACCTTGAGGAAATTTGATATCATGAAGACACTGGAAAAAGCTAGTTTTCTCCCTCTTCGATAATTCATGACAAGATGGGGGAAAAATGTTCATCTTCCATTAAAAGTGGGAGCTAACTCCAAATGTATTCCCATTGATAGTAAGTCTCATCTTGAATTCAACCCATCTTTAGTATTTTATTTAACATCTAACAATGTTCCAATCAGACAATCACATATATCTTTCTCCACATTCATGACATCAATATTATGTTTAACTTCATGATACCTCCAATATGGTAGCTCAAAAAATATTGACATTTTCTTCCAAATATATCTTTCATTACCATATTTTTGTGTCTTTCCCAATGTCACATCAAGGTTTTCCACCCTCTCAAAATACAGATCTGGTGATAAAGGTTTTGGATTAGTATCAAATTCTTGTGAGCCATTGAATTCCTTTTTTAGTCTTCTATAAGGGTGATCCATAGGCAAAAACATTCGATGACCCGTGTACATTGTTTTCCTCCCATGATGCAATTGACAATATGACGTCTGTTGTTCACAAATTGGACATGCTTCATTCCCTTTAACACTGTATCCAGACAAATTTCCAAGCGCTGGGAAGTCATTTATAGTGAACAGAAGCACTGCATGCAGTTGAAAATATTCCATTTTATAAGAATTATACACCCTTATACCATCATCCAATAACAATTTCAAATCATCAATCAACGGTGACAAGTAAACATCAATATCATTGTCGGGTTTCTTTGGACTAGAGATCATTATACTCAACATGACATATTTTCACTGCATAAAAAATTCAGGAGAGAGGTTTTAAATTACCAATAAAACAGGCCATGAATTATGTGTGCTACTGAGGGTTCGGTATGGATTCATTCCATCTGTGCACAACCGAAATCTGAGATTTCTTATTTCATTTTCAAATGTAGAATAATCCGCATCATTTTTATTCCATTGTGGACAATCAGCTGGATGACGTAATTTTCCATCACATACCTACTCATCAGTATGCCATCTTAACCTTTTTGCATCATGTGAATTAGCAAATAAATGGTTGAAATGATGAATTATAGGAAGATACCAAAATACCATTGAAGGGAGCTTTGTAATATCTACATCAGCCTGTGATTTCTATTTCACCTTATACCGTGATGTCCCACATTTAGGACACTCTGACAGAAATTCATATTCTTCCCTATATATAATGCAGTCATTCGGACAGGCATGCATTTTCTTGAATCCCAATCCCATCAGGCATAATATTTTCTTGTCCTTGTAATGTGAATCTGGAAGATCGTTATCTTTTGGAATAATGCCTTTCATCAATTGTAGCAGCTCTGTAAAACATCTGTCACTCCATCCATGGTTCACGTTCAGGTTAATCAATCTTAACACCGCCGACAAAACCATAAAATCTGTACAACTAGGATATAATTGTTTTTCAGCATCACCATATAGACGCACAATTGTCGGTTCTATCTCAATTTGTTCTGCTACAATATCGCGAATAATTTATTCAATTCCATCGGAGTTTCCATCTTGTGAATCATCATCATCAGTGAAATTTTGTCCAGTTTCACCATGCCAAATCCAAGGGCTGTTAGTCGGTTTATAACCATGACATATCAGATGATATTTTATCTCTATACTTTTCAATTTCTTCATATTCAATCATTTCAGACATGGACATAAAAAAATTTCACTACTTGGAACATTTCATTTATCAAATTCCAAAAAGGAATCAACAACTTCCTTATATTCATTTCTCATTCGATGTTCCGTAATCCAACTTTGACTCATTATTACCTATAACAAATATAAAAAATATATTTTTTTAAGATAAGACAAATATAAGTTTATATGAAAAAAATCATAATTTGAATGTAAAAAAATTTTGAAATATAAAAAAAATCTATGCGTATTTAAAAAAATATGCTTGAATATTATTATTAAAAGAAAATATAGTTAGATATAACAGTTTTAAATTCCATTGAATAAAAGAAAACCATGGCGCCTACATGGTTGATAGAAAATTGGAGAGAATGGAGTAAACCTGAGAATCAAATCATATTTAAAATAAAAACTCATATGAAGAAAATCAACCCTCCTAGACACCACCCCCACCCCCTACCACCTTGGACACCCCCTTAGACACACACAACCCTCTGGACATCCCCCACCCCCGAACAACTACCAAAACCTTCTGGACATGCCCCCACCCCCTTGGACAGTGCCCCCCACACACCTACCCCCTTTGACACCCCCCCGGACACCCCCAACCCTCTAGATAACCCCCCACCCCCAGCCAACCCCCAAAACCCTCTGGACAGGCCCCCACCCCCTTAGACATCCCCCCACACCCACCCACCCCCTTGGACACCTCCAACCCTCTGGACAGCCCCCCACACCGACCCACCCCCGTGGACATCCCCCCCTGGACACCAACAACCCTATGGACAGCCCCCCAACCCCCTGGACATCCCCCACCCCTCCTGGACACCATCCCCGACCCCCTACCCCCTTGGACACCCCCAACATTTTGGATAGCCCCCCCCCCCACCCCCTGGACATCACCACACCCCTCCTGGACAGCACCCCCACCCCCGAACCCCTTGTACACCCCCCTGTACACCCCCAACCTCTAGATATCCCCCACCCTCGGATAACCCCCAAAACCCTCTGGACATTCCTCCACCCCCTTGGACAGCCCCCCACACCCACCCACCCCCTTGGACACTCCCCTGGACACCCCCCAACCCTCTGGATAGCCCCCACCCCCCGGTCAACCCCCCAAACAATGGTTTACATATAAAAACTAGGCATGGTGAACAACTAAAAACACATGAATTTAATATATACATCAGCATGAAATAGATGGAATTAAATATTATTAAATATTCCTACTTAAATGATCATATGAGAATTAAAAATAACCATTGATATTCAACTAGTCAAATGATCACAAGTTTTCTCAATAACTAATATCCTAATGAGGTAATGGATAATTCTAGAAATTTTAAACATATTGTCGAGGCCTTGCCCAAGGCCTCAAAAAATACTAGGGTAATCCCACAGTAGAACCCACTTTTATTTTGAATCATGAGACATAGCGATGCATCGAAGGGCCAGAGAGGTCAATAACCATTACATTATATATCTAATAGATTCTCATATAAAAGCGGATAAACATAAGAATCAACAACACATGAATTATCATTTCCTAATTCGTAGATTTAATCAATAACCATTCTATACAGAAATATAGGTGAATGATATCATTAGCTATCAATGACAACAAAAATTACCATCAATGTCGGGAATTCGCAAAACAAAAACAAACTAAATAAAAGTAATTGAGACTTACATGAATATTGCACAGATCTAATATATCTAGGGATCATAAATAAGATTATTATGGTAAAAGAGGTAAAAGGGTTCGAAATCGAAGAATCTTACCTAGTTTAGACATAAAAATCGCAAAACATCAATATAGACTATCTGAGAAAAAAAATGAACGAAATAAATTCAGGGAAGTATTACTTGAGTGATGTGAGATGATATGATAGATACATGGAGAGTAAATATGATAAATGATGAAGGAAAAACGAGTTCCACGCAGCGAGATCGATGAGTTGATTAGGGTTTACCACGCGAGAGAGACGAGCCGCCAGATTGTCGATCGAAAAAATGTAAATGACAATCCACGGGGCATGGTAAATTTTTTAATGTTTTATAACGTTGGTTATTTAATAACCAACGTTATAATCTGTGTTTTTACATTTATAACGTCAGTTATTATAATGACCGACGTTATAAATGCATCATATTAAACTTTTTTTACATCGGTTATTTTATAACCGACGTAAACAAATCCACGTGTTTGTCTTTTACGTCTGTTATTATATAACTAACATAAAAGAGACAACAAAATTCACATTTTTTTACTTTAGGTATTGTATAATCGACGTCAAAAATGTTCTGTGGGTTGTTTTGTTACGTCGGTTATAAAATAAACGACGTCAAAAAGTCCTCAAAAGCCATGTTTTTTACGTCGGTTATAAAATAACCGACGTAAAAAAAACCCCGCGCTTTGGTTTGTTACGTCGGTTATTTTATAACCGATGTAAAAAACCCCCAGTGCTTTTGTTTTTTACGTCGGTTAATTTACAACCGATGTAAAAACTGAACATGCGCGATTTGTAACGTTAGTTATTCAAATTAATGACGTTCAAAATCTACTCAACGCATTTTTCACGTCGGATATAAAATAACCGACGTAAAAAACCATGTTTCACAGATTCTCACGTCAGTTATATATAACCGACGTAAAAAATGGTGACGTAAATAACATTTTCAGCACTAGTGTGTGAATATTTAGACATTAAAATAGGTATATAAAGGATATTTTTCCATATATATATGAATATTCAAAAGCGTGTAAGTGTGAAAAAGGATTATTCAAGTTTTTGTTGTCAAAAGCAGTGCACCTAGATGTTGAGGTAGGTTCACTCTGACTAATTCTTTAATTTGAATTCTATAATGACTTGATTGTTTAAAAGATGGGTTTAATTATTATGGAGTAACATTAATATCCCATAATGTGGTATGTAGAAAACTTTATCTAACTCAATATTAAATTTCCTTCACTTTAGAGATGACAATATCCTTATTTTGAGAAAACAAGAACTATGCATTCAAAATTAATGGTAAAAAATAAAGAAAGTATTTGTTTTCTTTTAATTAAAAAAACACTTATCCTCTAAAACATGACACATTACATAGTAAAATAAAAATGAAATTTAACTAGAAAAAATCAACTATCTTACCAAGAATAATTCAACTCTTAGTACCGAATTTGTTCTCTTTGAACTACTTGAAGCACCGTCATTTGTTCTCTTCAATTTCCCCACTCTGTTGAAGGTTCAATGATCAATTTATCGAGGAATATTGTTACAAGTGATTAAAATTTATTGAGAAATATAATGAACTATGTGGTTCTCACAATGTATATCCACTTATTTCATGACATTTAATATCATTCTAGAATAAATAATATCATTTTGAAATTATGATATTCATGATATATGGGATATAAATAGAGAAAGATACATGGACCATTATGGAATAACTTATGGGAGGAATACAATGTTGTCACAATCGGAATGGGTTCGTAATTATCCTACTTTTAGGATGAGGTGTTGGTTTATTTATTTGACCACAAACATTTAAAGGTGAATGAGATTTTCCTTGGAGAATCATCTAGTTGAGTTTGTTTATTGAGGAGATAGATTCTGTCTTGAATAATTTGTATTAATATATCATTGGTTTTTATAGTATTATTTGTTCATGTACTACCATTTTTTATTCTCATATTCCAATCATTTGGGAGTTACATGCATTCTTTCAGGGGGATCTCCACACAGAGACTCTCTTATATTAAGTTGAATTGTCTTATTTGATACAAAGTAATTGATTCATGGAAACTAGTACCATCATATTTTATTAAATTATCATTTATTATCTTATATATATATATTTAAAAATAATAATATCATGAATATTATTTCTATGAATTTATTATCACTGAAATCGTCAATAAACATCGTCCTCAACTTTAATTAAATTTTATGTAATATCTCCATTTAAAACTTGTAATAACTCCATATTTATTCAATTAAGGGTATATGAATAATTACATCCTACATATACTCACAAATTCAATTCCTTAAAATATATATATATTTATTACTCCCATAATATAGGATTGAATTCCACACCATGGAATATCCAGTTGACTCACACTCTCTCTATTGTTCTTTTTGTATCAATGACTTCTGAGAAACATTCCCCATGAATGATCTATAAATCATTCCAATAAATTTTAAACCTTACCCCTTATTTTAACTTTCTAGACATCATGATTATCTAAAAATAGTTTTCTGACTCATAGTATCTCATTGCAAAATTTTAATCTTACCACAATCTCCAAAACACCCTTTAGTAACTAACTATGGTGTGGCTGTATTTTTGTTTCACATTGCCCTATAAAATGGTTTCAATCTCTTCACTATGGATCAAAGTTACCTTGATGCATATGGTGAAATCCTAATGTTAACTTTTTTTGTTATTGATAATCATATATGACCCTTACATAGACATCATCATTCTCAAATGACCTTTAAATCAGTCACTATTTACCTTGATATAGTCTTCTTTTCTATTGTTTGACCATTATGTTGGTCTGGAATGATCCATATATACCATAGTATCACCATAACTAGCCTATAGATTTTTTCCTTAGCATTATACTATTCCTAGTCTACCTTTCCATGTGTAGATCAATCTTCAAATGACCTTTACAAAATATGAGTTCACTATAACATATGTCTCCAATTACCTAAATGTATCTAACTATTTTTAGCGAAACCATTATATAGACTATAATTATGTCTGCAATGTTACTGAATCCCAAAAAACATTTTTAGAGGATTCATAATACATTTATAGAATTTTTTATCTTCATTTATTACCTTTATTTAGTAAACATAAATCATGATTTGACTTTATATTGTTAACAATTTCAAATCGAAATGAATTCATACAATTATCTATCAATCCCAACGACATAAAACAAAAATAAAATGATGCATACATGGTTTATTCACCCATAAAAAATAGTTTTTTACTGATCATCAATTAATACATCATTAAAATTAAATTTATAACTTTTTGATGAACATATTTACTTGAGTTATTCAACATTATCCTTAAAACCCATTTACATTAACTATACATTTTCAATACCTAATAGATTATAAATAAAATTTCATTACTTTGGCACATCAATAAAAACATTTTTATTTTTTGATCTATACCCATGTAAAATTATACAATGTTAAAGAAATTTGTGTCCCCCTTTTTTATATTAAATAATAAAAAGAAGATGAGGGGTTATATATCACTTATTGTTTAATTATTCTCCTTTATTAAAATAGTTTTCCAGAGCATCATGTAAATCCTATTATAATTATTATTTCATTATAATTCACATATGAGAGGGAAGGATGAATACATATGATTTCATATTAATGATCTCTTAGATAATCATATCTATTTCCACATGGGATAACATGATATTGAAAAAATATAAAAAAAATAAAGATATCAATGTTTTTTCATAAATCAATAATTGTTTCACAATTTGAAATTTTCTTATTTTGGGGATATTCAAGTAGATTTATCAGGTTATGATCTATATCCTACACACATATCAACAAAAACAATAAAAGGTTTAAGTAAAATATAAATAAATCTCCCATTTCCCATAACAAAAAACTTCAAATAACAACACCCTTTGAAAATAAAATTTTCATAGTAAATACTCGGGTATAAATGAAGAAAAAATACATTAATATTTAGTATTAAATGTTAGTCAAAAAAATTTCAAATTTTATTGCATTGTTCACATTGAATCCATTTTATCGGGTTTTTCTCCAACTAGAGGGATGCACTCACCTTCCCTTCATCATGACGATAATCATGTTTCATGATGGATAATTTCTCTTTTTTTAGATTTGATAGCCTCATCTAGATACCCTTTTATTATATTTTTTATACACTTTATGATAGTATAAATAAAATAATTATAATAATGATGGGTTAACGTGCCTTTTAGTGAGAGAATAAAGGATGAGGGATGCCTTTCAACATGATCATCTGTACATATCAACTATATCAATGGGGATACTATTAATGATATCCCCAAAATATTCATATCATTTGACATTGTTGATATATTTGTGGAATCACTCTTCTCAACAGGTTTATTGAATGGGACCTCGTTGATTTCACACGAAATAGAGGAACATGCTTCCATATATGATAGTTTCCTCTTCATTTTCATTTCCTTTTATTTATGTACGAATGTAACACAGTTCATTGAAACTTGAAAAGTGGAATTGTATCTCCCATACAAATCCTTTTAATCATTTATTATTCATTTTATTCTTTCATCATGGAAAAACACAATGCTTCCAACAATATTCCATTTTAACTAGTATTTTTTTCCATAATTAAATCTTATTCATTGATCTTACTCAAATTTTATAATCTAAGGAGTATCCACTGTTAATTTAATTGATTAGATTCATTTCAACATGAGATTATTTTATTACCTCATAGGCTTAATTATTAATTTATGTATAATAACCCCCATTACTTAAACAAAATTCCATATTACTGAAATATTAAACATGAAATTTTTGCCTCTGTTTACAAAAGATCCACAACACCATCAATAACCATGAATGCATGATCTATCAATATATTATTGCGTTAGTCCATAATTGTAATAATTATTTTAATATGTAACCCTAACAGATCATAGTTCATTATTAGCCGATAATATGGACACATTATAAGGGGTGTGGGAGTTCATGGGGGTGAGTAGGGGAGGGGCAGGGGAAGGGGTGTGTTTTGGTATGAGAGTGGGGGTGTTCTAGGTAAAATTTCATGAGGAAGGTGGACAGTGGGGGTAGGGGGTTTAGGGGGTGTGTAGGGGTTCATGTGGTGCATGGGGTGGGAAAGAGAAGGGGTTAAATTTATGTGAAGGGGTGTAGGTGGTGTTTAGGGGGCATGGTGTGTGCAGGAGGTGTTTATAGTGGAGGGGGAAGAGGGAAGCGGGGTGTGATGGGGGTAGGGGGAGCTATGTGAAGGGTTATGTTGCAAGGGTAAGGGGATGGTGCATGGGTATTCAACAGGTGTGTATGTGTGTGCAGTGGAGGGGGAAAGTGCTTTGGGTTTTTTATGGGTGGAGGTTTGTGTGGGGTAATGTTGCAAGTGGAAGGGGGAGGGTGTGGGGGTGAAGGGGGTGTGCAGGAGGGGAAGGGGATGTGTAGTTGGAAGGGGGTAGGGGGTGTTCTGGTGGCATGGGTAGGGGATGTTATAGGTTCTATTTCAAGGGGAAGGGGGGAGGGTTGTGCATGGGACATTCTAGGGGGTGTGTAGTGAGTTTATGGGTTGTGTAGTTGGTTGGGATGAGTTCTTTTTATATATTATTTTTAGAATATTTCCATAGTATGAACCATGATATTAGAACCATAGCCACATTTTATAACTATGACTACTAGTCTATGTGGAAGAAACTTTATACATGGTTGGAAACCGTGACAAAAATATTTGTTCCACGTTTCTAACCTTGCCTATAGTCAAAACACACATTTCCACACCAATAGTAGCCATAATCCACAAACCTTGGTTATTACATATATCCACTATTTCATGACTTATTGAAATGGATCTAAACCGTGTCTATATACTAAATTTATAGCAATGTAATCATATATTAACATATTAAAATAAATTTTTTTCATAAACATATTTCAATGATTAAATAACCCATTGACATAAATGGTTTTCAAAAATATCAGAAAAATAAATTAATAATTTTTATAATTGTTATTAAATCCTTTAATAATTTACCCATTCACACATATTTAACATTTGAGATATCACATGCAAATAATTCCTTTGGAAAATATCCTTTCTACTTTGAAATATTTTATTTCACTTAAAATGGAACAAAATTTCAAAAGAAATTTTTTTTATTGAAAATAACCTTGAATGATTGTAAGGGATGATTCATTAAAATAAGGTGATAAGAAAGCATAAATAATGTTCATTATGTATAAGTTAAATGAAAACATTCTTCTCATTGTTTTTCTGGATATGTCAGTACGTACCTCACAGGGAAAACAAAAAATATTTCTTTCAAAAATAATATAAAAACATACAAATGGGTAAACATAACAAAACAAATTTATAATAATTTTTATTAATTTTTTAATATTTTTAATACTTTTTTATATAACATGGATATGGATGATAAATATACCCTAGTATATACTATTGTATAAACAGTCTCAAATTATAATGAGATTGTGAAATAAACCCATACCTTAGGTCTAGGTCACATTATACGCATCAGAACCTATTGTATATCGGATTAAAAAATTATAGTTACTTCTTATCGAACCAGATTTATATTTATGATATCATATATGATCATTTCATCACATGTTGTATAATATTTCATTATATTCTTCTATCAGGTGTTAACTACTTCATTTTCTTATGCATGTTTTGTCATATAAATTCATGTTCATGCACATAGAATATATTATTGAATTTCATAGAATGATATTAAGGTAATATTAAAATTTATATCATATTATTGATTCTATACATTTATATAATCATTATTTAATGGTGATCATGGAGAAGGAATCACATTTTGTTGTGGGGATGTTGGGTTGTACGTATGCACAAGTGATGATTTTATTCTGTTAATTATGAAATGGTATTAATGTAAATGGTGTATACATCAGTACAATTTCAATATTAAATTATAATAATCATATAGTGTTATTATTTTTATCGTTACTACCATCCATGTAAAGGGGTGACGAAAAATAGATTACACATGTTGTGGAGATAGTACGTCGTGCATATTCACACATTGTGATTTTAGATTTCATTGGATGAATAATATATGTAATATGGTTGTTAAATTATCATAATAACATATAAAAATATAGTTTATATCTAATATATTAATTTATAATGTAAAAAACATAGTAATTTGTTTTATAGGAAGAAATGATCTTGAGAGATTTGGTGAAGGATATTACCTCTTCTTCTGTGATCTCCCTCTATATATCCACTTAAGGAAACTAGAGATTGTATTTTGAGAATACCAAAAATTCTATAATGTGTGTAGATATGTTGAGAATTGAAATTGGCATGGTATTGTTGACCTGTAATGCTCAATGAGTTGTGATGAAATGATGTTGTATGTGTCATTTTGTAATAGTGGTGGGGTGCCCATTTTAAATTTTTAAAAATATTAATTAACAATAAATTAAATAAACTTATAAATAAAAATTATTTAAATATATTCAAATATTATATGTGATAATATTTTAATTTCATAAAACCAATATATTTTATACAATTATTGGTAGTTATAAAAACAATATCATTTTATATAACCCTTAGTGCACTTACTTTTATTTAAACTAAGGTTATAGATGATTCAAATTTAAAACATTAAAAAAATTTCATATTTCATGTAAATTAGATTATAAATTAATATTTTAGAACATTGTATATTGAATTATAATTATTTGGTACTTTTAAAACCTTTTTTATTTTTAAATAATTTAATAAATCGTTGTTTTGATAAAATACAGAGAGTCATTTTTGAAACTATTCATTTATTGTATTTTTTAAAATATGATAATAAATAGTTAACATTGAAAAAACAATTTTATTATATCCCAGATCAGTAAAGGTTATATATATAAATATAAATTATCATATATTATATTTACATTAATAATTTTAATAACATATATTTGATTATCAAATAATTAAAATAAATACAACATTAGTATTGTGTAATTATTTAATATAATCATTTAATTACTAAATATGAAAAATTAAATACTTTGATGAATATAAATATTATATATATCTTAATAATATTTATAGTATAATTTATAGACTTCAAAAACAAATATTAATAATGATATATTCAATAAAACATGATTGTGACATCTTTAAATGTTTATTAAATAAAATTTAATAAATTAATTAATTTCTTCCAAGTAGAACAAAACATAAGAAATAAATTTATATGAAGAAAATATGTTTATTAAGTGAAAAGGTAACATTGAAACAAGTTCATATACTTTATTTTTTCTCATGTGGACACATAAGGGAGATTAAAGACAAATAATGCGATATTTTTTGTCTTTCTGTGATTTAAATAAAATTAAAGTGAATTTCTTATAAGAGTTTCAATTAAATGACATAAAATCAATATTTTGTGTCAATGATCAAACTTTATTAATCCGATAATATTTTATCAAAAACGAGGTCGATTTTATTACCTTTATAATTTTAATTTGACTAAAATTACCTAATTTACCCTTTACTATGGTAACAAAACTTAGCTTGGTTAATATTCAAATTAGAAAAAAATATAACATAATTATTTAAAAATAATTTACCTTTTGAATATTAATTTGGAATACAATTTTTTAAATTCAATAACACATTGGTTGCCGAATTTAATTTAAAATAAAACTAGTAATTCAAAATGAGATTAATTTTTTTAGAAAAATACACCTTTTAAAACATAAAATCATTTTATAATAAATTTGGGATCAAAATGATCTTAAAAGAAACACAATAGTTTTATTAAATACTAAAAAACGAATTCTAATTTAAAACTAATCTGAAAAATAATGTGACCCTTCAATGACTTAAAATGAAAATAATGTTTTCAATAAGTATCATTATTTTCATTAATCCTTAAAATTAATCATTTTCATAAAAAAATATTTTATCATAGTTTTTAAATAATGAAATAAAAATTAATTAACTTTTTTAAAATTTATATTCTAAAAAAATTAAAAACATGAAAACCCCATTTTGGAAGAAATCATTTTTCGATGAATGATATGATTGTACTAAAATTATGCAATTATTTTCCAAGAACTGACCAATACATTCATATAGAGTTTGAACTTTATTTGTTTTTCATAAATTAGTTATAATTATTTATTCCCTCATAATTATTTTAAAGTATATAATGGTCAATTTATAATAATATTGTCTCACAGTTCTTTCAAATTCCCAATTGCGAGTAATGCAAGCTATTAATGAATTAAAATTATTAAAATTTAAATATTTATTAAAATATCATGTGGTTTCCATTTACTATTTAATACATCAATTAGGTGTTATAAATCCAGCATGAAAATTATTGTTCAATAAGAAATCTTCTAACTCAATGGAATGAAATTGAATAAGGATAATCCCTTAAAACCCCGATACACTTTGAAACGATGTCAATTTAAATAAAGAAAACAACATTGATATGAATGCTCTTCAAATTCCTAAAAATGGATAATTAATTTCACTATCAAGTAATCACACAATATTAGATATTTCATATTTTACAATAATAAATATGTCTCAAGAATTTATATTTGAGACAAGAACCCCTTACGAAGGTCTTGATTCTTTCTACAGATCATTATAACACGAATGATAATAAAAATTATTTTTTTAAAAAACATTATTTTCTTAAAAAACAGATTCATTTAAATTTTATATTTTAAATATTATCTATTCTCATTATTTATTTATTAATTATATATTTTTTTTCTTTTTTCGGTCACCTTTGTCTTTTCCGTTATATTTACTATAACTATTTCTCTATATTGAAAATGGTCACATGTGTTTTTAAATTAAATCATAATCTATATAGTTATATATTATTATGTTCATTTTTTTAGATTATTGGAAAAATACATGATTCCATTTTGTTCCCAAATAAAATACATTTATGAAAATTAACATGAAATGTTCATATTTTTTGGTTAAATTTAATATGATATTTAATTGTTAATATCAGTTATAAAATGTAAAAAATTATATTTTTAAAACCTTAAAAAATATTTATTTATTTATTTATATCCAATAGTAATATTAATTATATTTCTTTATTAATTCATGATATAAATGTATAGCATCATTCATGTGTGTGGTTAATCCAATGAAATCCTAAACATGTAATAATTAATGGATAAGATTTATCATGATTTTATTTTTTATATTACAATTATAAATGAACAATGATTAAATTATTGATATTTTATTATGAGTTTGAATCACATATTAAAATAGTTATACAAATTATAAAATTATATATTAAGAAAACAAACACATTTCTTTGTTCGAGGCGATAGTCCACACATACAAACACATATTTTTTTAATTTTTAACATATAATGGGAATATGTTATGGAATATTTTACAACATAAAAACATTAATAATGATATAAATATCATCCAATTTCATTAATTACACTTTTATAAAAACCCATGTTTGTTGATGAAGACAATATAGACTCATCATTGGAGGAGTAAGTAGTCCATCCATATGGATAAAAAATTATTTTTCATTCCCAATTAGAGGGGTAAAACATCATGATTTTATGGTATTCATATGTTAAATTTATTATGATTGATAGTTTATGCTTCATGGAACACCGAGTTTAAAAGCCTAATATACAAATAAATATGAACATTTGAATATTAATGTGACAATTAGGAATATTAATATTAGAAATAGAATAATAACTTCATCTATTATAGTTGAAAAAATTTATAAATCTTATATATTAAAATATGATACATTTATAGAATGGAAAAAGTAAAAAAATGTTACAAAATTATATATTAAGGGTCGGTAATTATTTATCATGAATGTTTATTTACAATTATATAATTAATATAATAATTTAAAAAATATTATGTTTCAGAAACTATATTCACAAATTAATATTTTATTTTTTATTATCATATGATAATTTAATAAGACTTTAACTAAATTCCCAAGTTTCATAAAAAGAGTATAAATATTTAAATTAGTAAATTTTAGGCAAATCATTATTTTAATTAAATATTTGTTTTCTCAAATTTATAAAATTACTTTCATAAAATGTAGTCTATGTTTTAATTATACATTTCCTAAAATCGTTATGTTGATTTATTGGGATTTTTTCAAAATAGTAGAATTTTCATTTAATAGAGATACATGATAATTTAACGTATTTAAAATTTTATGAAAATAAATAAATATTATGTCATTATTTTGTTATGGATGATGTAATCTACCATTATCTTCAATTTACATGATCTAGTTACTATATATAGCAACAATAATCAAAACTATTTCTTGTATTGAGCAAAAATAATAATTCAATTAATAAAACTATCGAAAAACACCTCTCTCCTCCACTATAAATAGAACCCCTCACCACCCCTTATCCTTAGTCATCCAAAGCCCTAACGATTGATTTGATTCTACCAACATTTTCTCCCAAATTTCTTCCCTACGTTTTGGTCTTTCTTGTCTTACCAAAAGACAATTTCCGTGTACTTTATGGATGTTCTCAGGGATGCGACATTCAATAGGTAAAATATTATCTTTCTCATTCAATATCTTTTAATTTGTTATCCTATTTTCTCCTCCAATTTATAAAGTGACATGATAACTCTATTATCTTATATATACTGTAATTTTATTTTTTAAATGGTACACAATCTGTCAATTCTTTTCCCTTCCCATTTTTTGTTCTAAAAAGAAAAAATGATGTGTGTGAGGTGTAGATTCACCACTTTTAAGAATGATGATTCTTTCATTTTATAATACCACATTCATTTATAGTAATAAAACCCTTTTTATCGATAAAAAAATTTATAATATGTATATTATCAATTTTTTGGGTTCTGGAATGTATACATATAAACAATATTAATTAATAAAATAAAACTTTTGCATGATGATTGAAAAAACATCCAAATAATCCAAAATATTATCATTAACATTTTATATAATAAATCATCCTAACACCTGAAAAAATTATTTATATGGTCAACCAATATTTGACATGTTAAAAAAAATGTATAATTTATATTCTGGAAAACTATTCCCATTTCACATGATCTTTAATACATGTATACAAGTGAACCAATCAGGAAAATAAATGAAATGAACACTTCCTAGCAGCAAAATTGAATAGTAAAACACATCAAAAACAAAAAAACACAAAAAATAAAAATAAAAATAATAAATGTTGTATATATTTGGAATTAAATTATTAATGAATCTAATTTCATTATCCAGGATGTTAGGAGAAAGTGTATAATGATTCAACACATAAGGTATGGGTTTCTTCCAAAACTGCCATATTTCATTCAGGATATTATTTCAATATATTTACACCAATTTAGTTCTTATTTATTTTTATATAATAATGATAAAGTTCAATTATATGTTCTATAATCTTGTATCTATATTAGTTCATTTTTATTTTATGGGAATGTATGGGTTTTATAATGTTCCACATTCAATTCCTCCATATAAGAAAGATGGATTAAAGGGAACTTCCCAATTTCATACCCATTTCGAAGAATAATCAATTATATGGAAACAATATTTTTTTAAAGTATCTATTTTGGTCATTAAAACGTTTCTTTTCTCTTTTCTAGGTTATTGTTACCTATTTATCCAATTCTTCATTAAAGAATCCTATTTTTTCCTTCAAACTACACTAAATAATCCCATTTTTAATATTTCTTTACGACACTTTTTACATCATTTCAATTTATTTGGACTTAATTTATTCCAAAAACTTAATTTCATTATCCTTAACTTTTATTTTCTTGTATATACACATTTGAAATTTTATTTTTTGAAAAATAAAAACTGATTTCTAAAAATTAATCCTCCTTTCAAATGTAAAAAAGTTATTTCTCTCAGTAATTATTCAATAATTTTATTAGAGTATTAAAATATATTTACACACCCTCTATTGGATCATTTTATTATAGAAATTCATCTCTTATGTTACCATATACAGTATTTTTTGAAATGGTTTATTATTTTTTTAACAGGGATGTACTATCCTGATACCATTTTCATGATTACTCTGGATGGATTATGTCTTTGATTATTGTTTTGGAAAAATTATTAAAATCTCTTTTAATAGTTTCAAAATGAATGTATATGTTGTATATTATTCCCCTCTTTCATATTATGAATGCATTGGACTTGTAATATGATAGGTGGGGCTCACTATAGCCCCATGATGCATCGGTAGGTCTCATTAGACAATCTAGATTGGTTTTTACCAATTTATGTATGGTGACATGGTTGAAGCCTCGAGTTTATATTCATAATGTATTGAATTATGAATTCTATCATTAAGATATTAGTAATTCATAATCCATGTTATTGTTTACTTAAATGGATTTTTTAATCTTCTTTCATTTCAACTATATTTTGTTTAAGATAAAGAGTTATTCATGTTGAATTGTTATATATGTTTATTTATTATAGCTTCCACTAAATTTCATACACCTACTAATCATTTGAGATCACACCTTTATAATGTTTTATTATTCCACATGATAAAAAAATATATATATTATGAATTAATTTCAAGGATAATATAGTATTGTAGGGATGTTTTTACAATAGTTTCTGTATTGTTTTTTCATTCCAGGTGTAATGTAAATATTCTGTGTATATATGGTTTTCTAATTCTACAAAATGATTTGGGAATTTTGGATGGGAATTCATTTTTTATTATTCCAATGTAATTAATAAAGGCAGTAGCTTCAACCTAATGGTGTTGGGATTTTTATAGTTAGTATTAGAAAATTTATAGTTGAGTCTTTCAAAAATTGATTTAGAAAACATAGATTAATGAACATAACCCTATGATAGACATTGAAGATAACAATAGAAGAAAATACTATAATTTTATTAAGGTAGAGAAAATGTGGGGATTTATTTGTAATATATCCTAGTCCTGGTAGTACATGTATAAATGGTTCTAGAAGAGATATATCTAGGGTTAACAACTCCAATACAGTTCATCAGTGTTGATATAGTATAAACAGGTACATGACAACGAGCCTTTCTACAAACTTTCATTGATACCCCAATGGGGTATTAATAAGATAATTCACATTTTATCTAAAAAACATTACGAAGTATTTCAAAGTAAATATGTCCCCAATGAAACCATTATTATGATTATGACATTAGCTATTAATGAATATTTAATTTATGTTAAGTGTTATTATTTTAAAATTATTAAATATGAATAATAATAAAATTTAATGTCAACCATTGTTCATAAATAGATCATAGAGGATGGAATTCAATGTGTATCAATGCACATATTCCATAAAAGGATATCCATCATATTAAATATAATTATTTTGTATAAGGTTCAATAATTGGAAAAGAAGAACTCATAACTATACTAGGATTTCAAAATATGGTTATGAATAATAACCATACAGATATGGATCATCTTTATCCAAAACATGGAAGAATATTATTAGAAATATTCATAAGAAAACAAAGTCTATCTCTTCATGGGACTGCAATACAATTTTTAGCTAAGTAGTGGATAAGTTTCATAGTGAATATATTTCTCCCATTGTGAAGTAACAAAAGAAAGAAGGTTATCATTGGTTTTTATCAACTATCAAGTGATTCTAATCAATGTTTGCCATTAATTCGAAAAGAATGACAATGAAATTTAAAAAATAGAATTTATGGATTTTAAGGTAATACACTTGTAGAAATGTTTCACTTCCACTATAAAAAGGATATATAGAGACAATTCTCGAGTCTGAGATAAAAAGGGGATGATAACATATGCTTGTATGAATCTAACATTATAATTTTAGAAAGTCATATCATGGACTGAAAATGTTATCGAATGAGTATGATTTATTGTTTTCTCATGTGTTAAAACTACTCCTCCGAAAGGAACTAGAATCACAAACCTCTTAATCAATTTATTATATAGTCTCATGTGTATTGAGTTTATTGAAATAATTCACTATAACTTATGCATATAAAAGAAATAAACAGAATATGAGGGATTCTGAAGATCCAGTAAAAGGAAATAAGGAAAAGGGGGTGAAGGGAAGAGTTGGATATCCATCTAGTAACTAATGTTGAATGAAAAATCATGGAACATGCCTACTAGGGATTGGTGTTTGTCACATGTGTAGAGAAAAAGGACACCATGAATGTTATTCCAAGGGAATGAAATAAACATCTAATGTACAATGTTACAATAGTAAGGACATGGGACACTATTCAAATAATTGTCTTACGCATCATGTTATATTTCCATATAAAGGGTCACGGGAATAATGTTATGCTTATGCTGTGAAAAAAAACATAGGTTGAAGTTTCAAATTATGTGTTGGCAGGTAATTCAATCTTATAATCAAATTTAGCTAAAGAATTATTTGATTTTGGATCATCACATTCTATTATATTATCCTATTTTTCATTAAAAATTAGATATTTTAAATTTAGATTAATAATGGAATTTTTACTACACACTTCTATAAAAATCCATATTGCAACAATGATGTGTCAAGAAGACCATATTATAATACATAAACGAGATCTAATTTCTGATTTTATCAACATACCGATCAATGATTTGGATTTAATCCTTTTTATAGACTCACTACCAATATATAATGATCAAAATTATTACAAAAAGAAGGAAATTATGATTCATCATAAAGATATACAATTTATTGTAATTAGAGTGGAGACTTTATTATATGAGCCATATCTGGATCCTCATCCACTCTCTTTTCTAAATTAAATTCTTAGGGAGGAAGAGAACCCATAACCTATGGATTAGGGAATAAATATTAAAACTGATGATGTACTAATTTCATATGAATATATTGATGTATTTTATTGAGGAATTACATGGACTCCCCTCAAAATATAATATTTATTATACCATTGATTCAATCCATAAAACAATTCCAATATCAAAGACTCCATATAGAATGGACACTGATGAATTAGTGGAGTTCAAGAAGAAACTAGAAGGTTTTTTTTAATAAGGGATGTATCCCCTAGTGTTTCTTCATTGGGAAACCATGTTCTATTCTTCATGAATAATGATAAATCAATGATGTTTCTTATAGACTACATAGAAATAAATTATATTACAAAAAGGAAAAAGTATCATCTGCCTCACATAGATGACTAAATTGACCAACATGACTGAGTTAAATATTTTTTAGAGATTGAAATTCGATCGAGATATCAACAATTTAATGAGAGGAAGGATGATATTAAAAATTCAATATTCCAAACCTCATTTGGAGATTATGAGTTTAGATTAATTCAATTTTCACAGACAAATGTACCCTATATTTTTAGGTATAAAATAACTAGAGTGTTTATGGAATGCATTGATGATTTTTTTTTGTATTTATTGAGGATATCATGACATATATCAAAATATATGAGGACCACGAGAACAACTTACAGGTTGTTTGGGAGTCTCATCAAAGGAAAGAGTTATATAGGATGTTTAAGATGTGTATATTTTGGGTTCAAATAGATTTTTTTCTTGGTCTTACTATCCCTAAAGAGGGAATATCAGTTTATCATACGATAAAAAACAAATTTTAGGAATTTCCACCACTAATGAACATAATTGAGCTTATAGTTTTATTTATGCATGTTACTGTCAGTGTTTCCTTTAGAATTATTCTTGATTATCCAACCCAATAATCAAAATTCCTAATAAATGGGTTATATTTGTATAGAAAATGATTTTGAATAGTGTTAATATGATTTCAATCGTAGATTAGTGAATGTTTTGAAATTGACATTACTATTGGGAAATGGAGGAATTGTAATTTATTTTGATCCTCCAAATAGAAGACATGGTTTTTTTAATTTATAATGATGGGTTTATTTTCTATGCATCATGGAAGCTAAAAATTCATGAAAATATTTATCCAACTCATGTTCTTGAGTTATAATCTCGAATATCTTCTTTAAAGATGTGGAGACACTATCTATATTATGAAGGATTTGAGATATATACATATGATATGAATACAAAATATATCTTCTCCAAATAATAACTCAACATAAGGAACAAAGATAGATTGAACTACTAAATGATTATGATTGAAAAATAAACTATCGCTAAGGGAAGGAAAATATGGTTGGAAATGCATTGATCGGGAAGGATCATGGAGTTATAAACCAAATTGGGATTGAAAAGTGTCATGTGTACATGTATCCAATAAATATGGATGTTGGAATTATCAGTAAGGTGAGTCATCACTAAATTTATTATGGTTTAGAAACCATATTTATTTGAATGAATTAAAAGATCTCAAACTAATATTGAGAATTTTAAAATAAAAAAAGTTCTGATTGATGGGAAAATGGTGGAATTAATATAAAAAGATGACATCTTGAAATTTGGGATGAGGATTTGTGTTCCCTCTATACCCGAGACAAAGAAGAAATTATTGGATGATACCCATTGCTCGAGTTTCTCTATACACTATGTTTGAACAATGATTTATAGAGATTTGAAGGAACTTTTTGGGTGGGATTATATGAAGATTGAAATTTATTATTATATATCATGTTATTTATTATTTCAATAGGTGATGTTTGAATGAAAACATATTGAAGATTCATGAAACTTATTCCGATTACTACATAGAGTTACCATATGTTTTGAAAATGGAATACCATGAGCCTAGTTAAATAATTATTATATATTTTTAATTTATGATCGACATTACAAATTTACACATTTCCTCATAATATGGAAAGATTTTCCACTCGAGCACCTTGCACGACTCAATATTAATATAGTGTGTAAGAATTTATTATTCACTGGTTCCAATTGTGAGAAATCATTATCCAACATTTACCTCAAAATTATGAAGACATCTTCAAATTGATATGAATACTAAATATCATTTGGGAAAAAATTAACACTATCAAACATATGGGTTGTTTAAAAGGACCATTCAAGAATTAAGAGACAATTTGTGAAAAAGGTTACTATAATTTCAAGGTCTGTGGGATCGATATATACCTTTGGTATAATTATAATGAAATATATTTTCTATTAAAATTTTCTAATAGCACTGTAAGAAGATTTATAAAGAATGAGATGTAATAAAAAAACATGTTAGGATGATGTTAGTGAAAATAATATTGTAGGACCCAGTCCGATGGAGGAAACAAGAAAAAGGTAAAGACAATTCAAACTCATATCAAAGCATTTCAATGCAGAAAAAAAAGAAGAATGTTGATAACCAAAAAATGATTTGAAGTTACAAGTGGGAGATCATTCTTTTATAAATGAATATCCGAGGATGGTTTTTATATGGTTCAGTAAGAAAAGAAAATTGATCCCCATGTACTTCAGAAAATTTCAAATTCTGGACAGAATTAGTGATGTGGCTTATCATTTTTCTAGCAACGTAGAATTTCTAAAGTAAACGACATGTTCCACATCTCAATGTTGAGAATGTACATGCCAAAACTAATGCATTTTATCACTTACAATGGAATGGAATGGGAACCCAATTTATCATACTATGTATATCCTATCCAAATTTATAAGACTTGAGAATAGTTTTATAATATTTGGATGACTCGGTTGGCGATGGTGTATTGAAAAAATCATAAAATTGAAGAGGTTGTTAGGGAAACAAAGGAACGAATGATAAATAGAACCCCAAATCATATTATGGTGTGACATTCTATTGATGCCTTGAAAGATATTTTTGAATGGTGGGAGATTTTACCACCACATAACTTTATGGTACACCTCATTTAAATTTAATATCTTTGATAGTTTATGCATCAGACTACACCATGTTTAAAACCATAAAATAGTTTTAAATATGACCATTAGAATAATAATGTGACCATTTGTTATTTTAGCATGAACATTATAATATTAAATTCTCTTGCTAAATTATAAATAATGTATATGTATCATATAAATGAAAATATTTTATATTGATATCATAGAATAAGTTAATAAATTGTTTGAAAAAGATAAAATAATTTTTGGCATTTTTATGAAACATAAATGTTTATTTTCAATTTTATAATTATAACAATTATTTAAAAGAAAATTCATGATGACAAAATGGAATCATAAATTAATATTTTGTTTTTTTCTTGATTATATGATAATTTTTTGAGACCGTAAATAATTTTTTCATGTCATATAAAAATATTTAGAATATCAAAATGGGTATTTCTTTAGTAAATGATGGTTTAAATTAAAAATAAATTTTTTTATATTTCTAAATGTTTCTCATAAAATTGAGTTATTTTTTTGATTCTAAATAACAATAAATATGCTTGGTATTTTTTTTGGATTTTTTCAGAAATAGTTTAATTTTTCATGAATAGTGATATAGGGTAATTTACGGTATTTCACAATACATGTATATAATTGAAATATAGAGTCACTACTGAGTCAGGGATGATGTAATTTACCTTTATCACAAACTATAATTTTTTATTTACATTATTTGGTCACAATAATCAATAATATATCTTTTCTTCAATCAATAAAAAAAATGAATAAAATAATCAAGAAAACACACCTATTCAAAACTAAAAATACCACCTCTCACCATCCCTAGTTACCCCTCTATATTATAGAATATGTAATATATTCTTATGATTTAACCTCCCAAAAAATGCTTGAACATTATTTTATTGAGTGTCTTAGAAAAATACAATTTCCATGTAGATCAATGAGGTTCTTATGGAGGCGACCATTGTTGGGTAAAACCATCTCTCTCTATCTCTTTCAATTTCTTTTTTTTCTTATCCTTCCCTCACCTATCATATAAATAGTCACTTGATAACACCATTAAATATTATATAGTCTAATTTTATTATGTTTATGGTATATTAAACAACAATTATCTCCTATGTCGATTTTTTTTCTAAAAATGAAAACGTTTTTCGTGGTCTCTCGATTCACTAACTTCACAAATGATGATTCTTTTTTTTCTAATACCGGCATCATGGAAGGTCCTGAAAATATTTTTAGGTTAACCGAGATTATAATATATATATATATATATCAAAACTAATTTAGTTTTTTGGAACTATTATACATACATACTATTAAATAATAAAACTAAATTAGTGGATGATGATCGAAAAAATTCCAAAATAATCCATATGATTATCACTAACACCATATCTAATGATTATATGTAATATAAAAAAAATGATATATATGGCCATCCAATATTATATAATTTCATAATAACATATATTTTCATTTATATATAACTATTCATGTTACACATGATCTTTCTTACATGTATACATGTGAACCATTCATGATATCCAAGGAAACGAACACTTCATAACGATGAAATTTAATATATTAAATCATCAAAAGACAAAAAATGAAATAAATAAAATTATTATAAATAAAATATATGTTTATTATATTATGTATTAAATTATTAATGAATCTAATTTCATTACCTAGGATTTTATGTGCATGTGAATAATGCTCCTGGAAAAAAGGTAATGGTTTCGCCTTGAACCTCTAATTTTCATTTGGGTTACACTTGATATTTATTTAACCCAATTTAAATATTATTATTATTTTCATAATTATTATAAAGTATATACACATCTTCCAAAATCATCAATCCAGATCACCTTATCTTCATTTGATGTGTATGTATATGTTTTATATGGTACCCTTTTCAATTCCTTACTATAAGGTAGCCCGATTAAAGGGAACCTCCTGCTTTAATAACCAATAACCTGTATTATACACAATATATAACAATGAAAAACTATTATTGTAAAATAAATATTTTTATCATGAAAAAATATCTAATCACACTTCAGGTATTATGTAAACTGTTTATACATTGATCACATTAAAGACTCGTATATTTTTCTTCAAATCACACTGAATTTGTTCATTTCTATTTTTTCTAAATAAAATTACAATTTTTCCACTATTTGGACAGAAATTGTTTGTAAAACATAAATTCATTGTACTTATTTATTTTCAAGGTCATACATGATTATAATCCGATTTTATGATAAATAGAAAATCATTTTCCAAAAGAACTATTATTTCCAAAAGTAAAAACAGTATTTCTCTCAAGAATTACTCAATGATTTTTCAATATTATTCTATTATATTACCTCACCATCTATTGGATCTTGTTCATATTGAAATTAACCTGTTATGTAACAAAATACCATTATTTATTCAATTTTTTTGATTATTTTGATCAGGTATTTACTAAATTGTTACCATTTTCTATATTATTGTGGATGTTTTATATTTATGTTTATTTTTTTGGGAGAAGTTATTAAATTTTCATATTCTAGTTTCAATATGAATTTATATGTTTATTTTTCTTCATAAATTTCATATGTGTACTGCATTAGACAAATTTAGTGACAGGTGGGTCCCTTTATAGCTCCACGATGCATCAGTGTGTCTCAGAAAACAAACAAGATTGTGTTTTTAACAATATATGTATAGTGTATTGGATAATGACATGAATGTATGTTTATGATGTACATAATTATGAATTAATCAATTATTATATTATCAATTTATAATCCATGTGATTATTGGACTAGTATAATATACATGGTTATGTTTCATTCTCATTTGATTACTAATATGGCATTTTAATTAGGGTTTATTCGTTCCATATTTTTCACAATATTATGTTTAACTAATCGTTCCTTATTGTTTATGATTATTTATGTTAGTTTTTTCTATATTTATTACCCTTACATAGCATCTATGATTACTCCTTCGTTCTGTTTAATTCTTCCATGGGGTGTGAAGATGTATAATATAAATGACGTATAGGGATAATCTATACGTTAATGGATGATTCCAATGGAGTTTAAAATTTTTCCATTAAAATTTATTTTAAAAATTTTGGTTTTTATCTAGTTATCCAATTCTAGTACACTATTATTTCCTTTGTGATGTGACTTCCATTTTTGTTTTGCCAGTGTAATAATTTAAGGCTCTGACTACAGGATACTCGGGCCAAAGAAATTATATGAGGGATTAAAAGAAATATTTGTTTAACATTTTAAATTAACAAATATATTTTCTATATAATGTTTTTTCATTAATCCCATCATTAAGACCGTCAATGAGATAGATTTATGAAATATGGAAGAATATTATTCCCCAAAGGGATAGTTTGTATGTACTCATTATCTTTGTTCTATTTTTTTCATAATGAAAGCGTATAACTAAGTAATGGTTGATACATTATTATAATAACATAATTTTGTACTACATAAACATATTTCATTATATTAATGTTGTTAGAGAAGGTTTTAATTTGTAATATTATGAATAAAACTTTATGAACTAGGTGACACTTTGGACAAATGTTGTCTTGTAATAAAACAATACTTGGAAATGGTGACCTCAATCTAAAAAACTAAAGAATAGTGTTCTTAATGATGTTGGGAGAATTATATTAGAAAAAAATGTTATATTATTTGGAATAAATTAAAATTCAATGGTGTAACATGATGTGGTGGAAGTGATCCCTTATTATAAGGGAAGATGAGGGATCTTTTGGAAGACCCCTCAATATTTTCAATAATTTAATGTTACTATTTTAGGGACAAGGGTTAAAAAATAGATTAAATAGTAATAGAGTTGATATTTTTCCATTTAACAATTTAAAATCCACTTTGAAACATTTTTCAAAAATTCATTCTGTCATTTCCTCACATAGAATCAATTTTTTCCATTATTAATTTAACTGGGGTAATAATTTTTTATCCTTAGTAATTAACTTTATTATAAAAAAGTAAAGTTTAATTTTATTAAAATTATGGATCATTTTATTTAAATATCAAATCAATTAATAATATAATGCTTCTATGAACATAAATATAATTGTATAATAGTAACATATTACTCATAAAATAAGATTTTTTGAAAAGTGAATTTTTATAATTAAATTTTATATGCGGTATAAAAATATAAGTGTTATTGATTTTCATGATATAAATTGGAATTTTATAAATATAAAAATACTATTTTAAGAATTATATTAAAGACAAATTGGAATTTTACCGAAACATTTTTTAGTTAAATGAAATGACTAAAACCGTCTTCATTAGGGTAAAATATATCATATGGTCTAACATTCTAATCACATATTTCCTACGATTGTCAGGATATTTTGAAATGAATAATTTTTTCACTAATTGAAAAAATATTTATATTAATATTTATATGTTTCTTAGTTAGGGGTATCTTATAAAAATTGTATTAAAATTATTGTTTTGGTTAAAAAATTATTGTTTTATCATTAACCTAAAAAAATATTATCATTGAAAAATACAAAAAATATTACCCTAGGATAATTTTTTATATATAAATTCAAAAATAAGGTTTATTTTATCTAATTATAATCATCAAAAAAATATATTTATCTTTTGAATGAAAATATAAAATATAACAATAATGTTTTTATTAAAAAACAACCTTTACATATTTTTGGTGTCATTCTTATTATTTCATACCAATTTCTATATTATATAATGCTATTGTATACGTAAATATATAGAGATATTATATATTATCATTCATGATTTATCTAGTTAACTTATTTGGATAAGATATATTATAATTTAAAAAACATGTTGATGAACACATTAATCACATTTATTATTTATCCCTTAAATGTAAGCATTTTAGTTGAATAGTATATTCATATTCAAAAGATTTTTTGTTTTTGAAATATATTTTTATATAGAAATAATCTATTAGATCACAAATAATTTTAGTTTATTGGTTTCTGTGTAACAAGGTATCACACATATTATTTTTGAAGGAAAATTTATATAGCAAAATAATAGGTCATTACATTTTCCATCCATAAATAAATTCCATCCTTGAAATATAAAATCTCATAAAATTGGAGTATTTTATATAGGTATATTATAATTATACATATTATATTAGATGATCGTGATGTGTTTTATGATATGAATTGTGGATTCCATTTATGAATATTGACATAATTTTTTAAAGAGTATCCATTCATCATAAAACATTTATATGTGAGAAGATATAAATCCATAAGAAGGAAATTTCTACAAACTCGTAATAGTATTCGTATAATATAGATATAATAACAATAGGGATAAATGAATTTATTTACAATATAATATATAGTGGGTCATAATACACACGACAAACTATATTTGGAAATATAGAGTTAATAGTTTGAAATCATTTCAATAATAGTTATTTTATACGAATTTCATTATTCTCATGGTCTTATAGGTTTTTATTTCATATTTTGATTAGTGTATCTTGGATTGGATCATTTATTAAAATAATTACCAATGTTCCTATGATTAAAGCAATGGATTTTCGGTGGCCTCTCTATTTCCCTTATACTATTGAACCGAATGGCATGTATGTACTCATTTACAGAATCTATAACTTCCATTGATGAAATGTTTCATTCCCCATTTCTGGAAGATAGAAAATATAATATTATTTACTTACTTATTTATATCAACTACACATTCATGAGAATCCATCATTTTTTGGTGTTTTTGGAATAAAAAATATGTAAAACATTGTTACTCAAAATTGTTATTAGGTGTTTTGAAATTATCCCAAGGACTATCACTTCTTTATTTTAACCCATTAAATATCTTATTTGGAGAATTTATACATTTTACATGATATGCATTATTACCTTAATTTTTTCCAGTATCATCCATTAATAAATCTAAATATAGATAATTGTGAGTGATGGATAATTGATTAAATAATAGAATTATTCTTCGATAAGAAAAATTATTCCTATAATTTTCATACCCTTGAATTTATCACATTATCATTCTATTCATCCAAATTTATATGTAGTTCGATTTAGTTTTCACCCGGTTGACTTATCTAAATCTTGATAACCTAGTTCCCTATTATAATATATCATCTATATCATATCATAAAAGCTATGTTATTAAAAATATCATATGCCTAGGGAGACTCTAGCTAGTGGTACACTCATATGATCACTAATCATGCACTAATGTGAAGATTGAGATCATTATCTAACATCTTATTTCAAGGTGATTGAAACTAGATGCACCTATGCTATAGTCTCATTTACTTTATGGTATATATAGAAGGAATTATTTACAATGAAAACCATACATTGAAAACTTTTCCAAAATAGTAGAGTGTCAAAGTATATTTAAGATTAACCATTAGTCACATCCCTATATTTTTCTGATAGTTTCTCTCATAGTAATTCCTAATTAACATAATGTGTTCAATATAACCAACCTTAATGTTTTTCAATAACAGTGATTAAAATATTTAGAAAAATAAATAAATCTTGAATTACCTTTATAACTCATAGTTTATATGAAACTGACTACACTATAATGTCTAATTATATCTATGTCGTACTTGGATACCTATTGTAGAGCCCAATGACTCACAGTACCAATTGCGGTATTATTAAAAACATAAATTACAAAGTCTATTTAATAGATATACATAATTATAGATCTTTCACTAGTAATTTTACATTTATATTCCAATAGAAATTCATGGTATTGGGGTTTTATAGAGTTAGGAGAAGTATTTAACTAGAAGAACACATCTTATTTGTATCAGATGAACATTAATTTTACAATATAACAAAATACCTAATCCAAAATGAGAATTCACTATCTCCCATAAATTCTCAACATAAAATGACTTTATTAGTAAATATTTTGTAATACATCAATTCATATCATGAGGAAAATAGAAATATAATAAGAGGAGTTCTCAAACACTCGGTATGAATTAATAGAAATGATAAAAATAATAATCATATGTGAGAAAATATATTCATTAATTTCCATTATTTTTTATATATAATTTTCAAATATTATCTAGATTAAGTTCAAGACTAGGTGATGAGACGACTTCTGATTTCGAGGCCCGGTGTTCCATGAATAATTTTTTGAAAAATATTAAAATATTAAATAACACATGCATGAAGTTTTACAAAAAGTGTGTAATAACATCTTAATAGTTTATTAGATCAGAAATCCAAGGGCATCATAAAATTCAATGCACTTGTGTTACCCTATGTGTGACCTAAAATTGGTTGGCATGGGTCAACAATGAAAATTAGTTTTTGATGTTTTAACAAATAAAATAAATTGAATACTTATTTTATTTGTCAATTTCTTTGATGGAGTGATGAATTGAAATTTTATTTATTTTAAATATGAATTTTGGAATGGATCCATTGTTATTTTCATAAACATATAATTTACCCTGAAGGATTCAGATAGAAACCTTTTATAGTTATCTTGGTGATCGATGACAGAACATGGGATCGAAGATCGACGTATGCGGTTCTTGATGGATCTCTCCAATGGTCACGATGAAGCAACCAATCTACATCACGGAATAATACAATCCCTATTTAGTATGTTTTATTTGTTCTTCCGTTCATATTTTTTAATTCATCACTGAACAAAAACCAACCAACGAATAAGATTATTTGCAGTTCAGTGGATCATACAGGATGGGTATCGATTGTTGAAATTATAGTGGTTTTTTTATCAAAAACATGTTTTTGATTTGTTGATAATTATTATGGGAATTATTGAGGCTGGAATGAAAAACAATTTAGTGTTCTCCTCATTTTTGTTTCAGGTGATATCCTCTCCCTCATTTCCAACATTTGTTATTAATTATTCATGGTGTTATGAACGAATGATCACTGCCCATTCTTTTCTTAGAGTAATGATTTAAAATTAAATATCCAAATTTGGGATGACCTAATGATGGTTTGCTTATGGCGGAAGTAGACAAGTCAAAGTGATTTGGGAATACCTGATCTTCAGGTGATTTATGCGCAGATGAATAGATTGAGATTTTTGAGCCGATTGAAGGCATGAAGCACCTCCATCCACTGGTAGGGTGATGAGTCAAGCCCGATCTGTAGTTTTGAGGTGAATAAAATAATAGAAACAGGACATGAGAGATCATTCATGAAATTATGAGAACGAATGAAAGATTCATGAAAATCATGATGAACATGTTGTGTAATATATGATTACATGGTGTGTGGACACCACTAAGTGGTGGCTATGGTCCAGAGAATATTTAAATGTCACATGGTGCGTGACCCCTATCACACGACATATATGCTCTTCCCAGAGGCACTATTTTCATATCAGAAGATGCACAGAAACATGGAGGAGTACACGGGTAGCCTACATGCCGTTTAGACCGCCACATAATATGGAATGGAATGGACCTACGAGCAACCCATGAACGAGTACATGGGCAAGTAATGGCAGGTTGAATACATGTACTGGAACATGGCCAAGTCACATGAGTAGTCCCCAAATTGAAGGAAAAATCATGTGACTCATTATACCTATCATGTTCTCCTTTTCTACATGACACGTGGTAATGACATGATCCATTATACCAAACAGTACCTGGGGTAAAGTGACATGGTGTTTGACCACACTAAAAATAGTTTACCCTATTCTACATGGATTTGATATCTTTTCCACGGTATCATGGACATGTTTTTTTGGATCATTCCCTTGATCATTTCCCTAGAGGTTGGTGTGTACCGTTTTCTACTAATAGGAGTATGATCCCTTTAGCAGCACTTCTAGGATAGAGTTTTTTTAATCCAATAAGAGGCCCAGTGAAGATCATCTATTATTTACTTTTTCCCTAGGTAGATTATAGGGTATTTATGTAACCAACATCATTGGGTGTCAATAATCTACATTGGAGGATAATCTATATGGGGTTGATGGAATCAAACCATGGTTGTGTATATGATCTTCATATGATCTATCACATCTATGACATTGGATATATTACTATATCTCTCTCTTAGAATGATGAAATATACTTATCAGACAAATTTCATTAGTGCAATCTGTCTTTGGAGTGTGTTCTCCCAGATGAGTGCTTCGTGGAAACATCGAGCTAAATTCTATTTTTTTGGTACACATTGATTATTATTTACCCTAAACTATTTGGTATGGATTGAAAATATGTAGATATTCATGAATAAATGTTACGTACACATATTCTTATTTAGAGATTACTATAACTTTTATTTTTTTATTTCATTATTGTTCTGGGGTGCCCCACTGAGTACTTTTTTTAATCACCCCTTATTGTGATTTTCATTCACTTTTCGTCTATTGGGAAGATGATAGTCTTTTTGATGTTGTCTAGGGAGGACTAGGACCAGATGGATCATAGTGAGATCAGATAGGATAAGGTGTTCTGAAGGCTTCAGATAGCAGTCCCAATACCTTTATCTATAGTTTGAGATTTTTGGTTCATATACTTATTTTTTATAGGATTGTATTCTATATTCGTTTACATTACATTACATCACATTATGTTTTTGATGTATTATGGTAATGATATAGTTGTATTCATTAATTTTGTTCTTTGTGATTTTTTATACAATTTAGAATTTTGTAATATTAGAGATGTGTGCATGTGTACATGTAAATAGTTAATGCCTCTCATGTTAGTTATATTCCTAGTCAATTCTTGTCACCGGCACCTGGCCTATTTGAGGATAACTTATGGAGTCACAGCATGGGCCCCAATAATGCTGGTAGTTATAATGTGGTATCAAAGATGGTAGTTTCAACCTTATGAATGTGATTTTGTTAGATTGGAGCAGTGATTGGCACACATAGAATGTGCGGATTGTGACAGCAGGCTGAGTGCACTCCACAGGTTTCAAATATAGTGACCACTCTGGTTTTAAGGAGATCCCAAACCATAGGTAGTTGTGGAATTACATGATGTAGTGACCCGAGTTTTCCATCAAGTCAGGACACTAGTAGATCAAGGGGTGGTCTTCTCGGCGAGCCTTCTACACGATTCAGTATGTTAATGGTGGTGTTTCGTCACCCAGACTCACGATGAGGAAAATATGGCTTGGATAGAGTTTTAGTTCCTCTTTAGAGTGGATGTGTCAAATGTTACACTGAGTGATGATAATATATATGATATTTTTCTTCTCTAGTCGGGTAACATGATTGTAAAGGATTATCCATTGGCATTCATCAACAATTCCAATTACTCTATTGATGTGGTTATGGATATGTACATCAGGTCTCAGATCATTGAGTGAGGTTTATGTGGAGACATCTAATCCATTATTATCCCTATATTCATTCCAATATACGATGGGTTGTTTGAGGAAGGATTGGTGGTTGAGAGATTATTGGATGAGCAGATGTAGATGATGATGATCAGTAGTTTACAAATAGTTTCAACGACCCCTATAGTAGGGAGATGACGTAAGTCTCAGGGATCCATACATGGGAGACATTTCGAGATGAGTTCTCGTGATAGAGGATCATCATTTCATAGCACACCGGCTGGGTCCAGCCCGCCTAGACAAAGGTGATGGGATTCATGTGACAGCAGGGTAAATCTCGCTTTAGATTTCCCATATCTTCATGATAATGACATGGAGACAGTGGATGGACCACTGAGGAAGAGAAACAATTGGAGCAAGGTGATCTGAAGGTCAGGGATCATGGAATTTGGTTTAAGGGAGTCTTAGGATGTGGTCAAAGTTTCAACTTTCTACAACCACCAAACCTAGGTGGTCTATGTCATGCGTAGGGTGATAGAGGATAAGGGCAGGAACTGTTTCATGTTGTCAAGGCATATGACCCATGGTCTCTAGTAATGATTCAAGGAAAGATATGTGTATTTTCTTAAAAAGATTTTGCCTTTCTAGAAAACATTTCTAGTAATTCCTTTCTCTCAACATATTTTATATTATACCTAGATGTTTATAATGAACTGTTTACATGATCACTAAAATTGGATATGCCTACTGGAGAAGACCTGATTGTCACGACCCATCCTAGAGGTGCCATACATGACAACCTAAAAGTAGGCCAGTTGATCAACCGGTCTCCAGGAAACATGGCTGGGTGTAGGGCTGCTCTACCACCTCCTGTTGTGGCCCACTAGCATGGCTGCTTCTGCCTAGGGCCATTGCCCTTATCTCATTTGGAAGGCTCGGGTTGGCTGACTCTGGCCCCTATAGGGCGCAATGGTGTGCTACCATCCAACTACCCATGGTCAGTTTTCGTAGTCGCCATCCGGCCACCACCTGCCGCCGCCAGGATGGCACGCCGACAGTTCATTCCATGGGTCACTGGACATGCTCCTCTAGTCTATTCATGGTGACGTCTGCGCTTACGAGCCTAACATACTATCAGCATCACACCATTACCCTTTGTATCACATTGCTGACAGGGTTTAGGAAAGCTTTCCATGGAAGAAGCAACCTAAATGAAGTGGCTGAGGGTCTGGTCCTCGTTTGTTCGACCCATGCCATCTGTGTAAACATGATAATAAATGGGAGAATAATTATCTATCATTAATGATAATATAAAATTGTTTCAATAAGGTTAATACAAAACCAAGCATAAACCCCCTACAATGATATCCATCGGAGGTTTTGCAGTTGTGGTGGGAGAAGCATCCACGTTAGATAGAGTCGTCGGTGTTCGGCGATCCTAGATCATTACAACCCGAGCTTTCATCCTCTGCCATGGATGTTTCCACATAACTCAGCCAGAGTTTCCTCACATGAAGAATTTCTGCCAAAACCCCACCCTGAGATCCATTTCAATAAGAGGGGGAATTTTGAGTAATGTGTTGAGGAATTAATGAGTTTCATTAAATGAATTAATGATCCTATTTTAATTCACAATAGTTGAGTAACACAATTAATGAGTGAAGCCATTAATTTTCTTGACATTTCACCGGTCCTGTCACCACCGCTCATCCGTTGGAGAAAAAATAACAATTACTGGTTATTTTATTATTCATTAAAAAGTCCAAAACCTATATTTTTCTCCCAACCAACTTCATTCAATATGAAGCTCTCCTTAAGAGAATCTCAATGCTTCAGATTAAACGGTGCTCTAATATTTCAATTCCGAGAACAGGTTCAAAAGATAGAAAACGCCACCTGCCTATTTACTGAACATAAAAAAAGTTCATAAATTCATTCTGGGATCACAATTCATTGGAATCAGGGGCCTTCTACTATAGAATACTTGTATTAATCCCAAATAATTTAGAAAATTTACATGGAATTTTCAGGGTCTTTAAATTCTCCCCACCATGGTGTTTTATGTCCCTGAAATCCAAACAAGGATAAACAAATAAAGATGGGTACTGGGAAAGAATATGAGACTCTCACTCCCATGTTACCTCTTGGAGATTCCCATGCATACCCAGAACAAGAACTAGGGGTATCCACCACCCATGAAAGATCTGCTTCTTTCGATCCACTATATCTACTTGGTTTGCTAAAATGGTCACCCCATTGTCAATATCCAACTCTCCATGGTCAATTATGTGAGATGTGTAATGAACGTATCTTTTCAGGTGGGAAACA
Organism: Viscum album; assembly: GCA_963277665.1. NCBI lineage: Eukaryota > Viridiplantae > Streptophyta > Magnoliopsida > Santalales > Viscaceae > Viscum > Viscum album. Next base: position 1,793,510,411 of record OY728140.1, read on the forward strand.
TGGAAGATGTCATGCACCCTATCCAGCTGCGGTGGAAGTTCCAAGATGTACGCCACCTTTACAATCATCCAAAGAGTGAGTAATGGTCTGATAAACCTCAGTGAGAGTTTTTCACCTTGACCAAATCGTATTAGTCATTGTTTAGGGATGCTCACAAGAGTACGTGGTCCCCAACATGGAAATATAGTGGTATCCATTACCTAACAACATAGTACTTATGTCTTCTTTGTTTTTTATTCATCCACTCACATATGACCTACACCTTTACATTAGTAGCCTATACAATCTCTGGGCCCACAAGTTTTGGCTCTCTTGGATATGTCCTGCACAAGGGAGACCCCAACAGTCGTCTGTACAACTCATCAAAAGGAGCCATACCAATGGTGGTGTGATCTCTATAGTTTTACGCGAACTCCACTACGAGTAGGTGGTCCTCCCAACTATGACTGAAATTTGGACACATGCATGAAGCATTTCCTCCATGATTTGGATGGTCTGCTCTGTCTCACCATCTTTCTGTGGGTGAAAAGTTGTGCTCAAGAAAAGATTATCCATAAAATCCTCCTACAATGCTTTCCACAACTATGATGTGATGTGTGTTTCATGGACTGAGACTATCATTGAACGCGCCCTGTGAAATCGCACGATCTTCGGAACTTAGAGATGTCCCAAGATCCCTACCGAACACTTCTATCTAATAGCATGGAAGTGGGTAGACACGGTGAGTTAGTTAATGATCACCCAGATGGTATCATGCCCTCTGGACGTATGTGGTAACCCTTTCACAATGACCATCAATATCCCTTCCCATTTCCACATTGGTATCTTGATGGTTTTGGTCTTGCCTATTGGTACCTTGAGCTCTTCCTTCACTTATTGGCAAGCGGGGCATCTAGAAACAAACTCCAACACAACATTCTTCATCCCTAGACACCAGTACTGATGTTGGAGTCCTTATACATCTTCATAAAAACTGGATGTACTTCCAAGGGGGGTTTATATAACTTCCTTAGTGCCTCCTCTCATAGAGCTAGGGGTAAAACTCTACGTCCTCTGAAATGGATAGCATTCTCCCCAAATTTAGAATATTCGTTAGGTGAATGGCATGTGGATATCTGAGCATGTGTAGGTAGGCTGTATCATCTCAATCCACATAAGATATCAAAAGCAAGTATAACTGCTCTGAAGCCTCGTTTTGAAGCTGTGTACTCAATCTCTGGCTAAGGAAATCTACCACATTGTTCCCCTCCCCAAGAGTATAATCCATCTCAAAGTCATAGTCCTAAAAGAACTATAGATAAAATCACTTTCTCATATTCATATCGTTTTGGGTGAAGATATATCTGAGACTCTTGGGGATTGAGTAAACAATGAACAACTCACCCATCAAGTAGTGTATCGACATATTTAATGCGAAGATATCTGCTACTAACTCAAAGTCATGAGTCACATAATGCTTCTAATGAGGCCCCAGTTTTCATAATCCATAAGAAATCACTAAATCCTATTGCATCAGGATGCAACCGAGTCTGGTGTCAGATGCATCACAGTAAACCAAATAGTGATTTCCCTTCTCTGGAAACCTCAAGATGGGAGCGCTAGTCCGACTCTGCCTCAGCTACTGATAGCTCAACTGGAATGTCTCTATCCACAAGAATTTTTCCCCTAATTTATCAATATAGTCAGAGGTGATACTTCTCTAGAGAAATAAGGTACAAACCTCTGATAATAGCCTGCTAATCCAAGGATGCTTCTAACCATAGTATCACTCTATGAAGGATCCCAAGTAAGTACTGTCATGATATTCTCTGGATCCACTACAACTCTAGAATTTGAGATGACATATCAAACGTTGTAGAACATCCATATCCATAACTAAAACTTTGAGAGCATCCCTTATAACCTGTCCTCCCAGAGTTGGTCCAGAACTATCCTCATGTGTTCAACATTGTTTTCCACGAACGTTGAGAACACCAAGATGTCGTCGATGAAGACCCCCATGAAGCAATTGAGGTATGGATGGAAGATCATGTTCATTTTCCCTAGGACACTTCTAGAGGATTGTTCACACCAAAAGGCATCAGCGTGAACTCGTAATGGTCATACCGAAATCTGGAGGATGTCTTCGGTACATCCTCGTGTCATACCCAGAGCTAGTAATAGTCATATCTAAGGTCTATGTTTGAAAACCAACGATCTCCCTTCAGTTGTTCATAGAGAACATCGACCATCGGCAGATGATACATTCTCTTAATATTCACCTGGTTTAGGTGCCATAAGTCCATGCATATCCTCAAACATCTTCCTACCTTTTTGGAAAACAACATTGGGGAACCCATGGAGAAAAACTGGGCCTTATGAATCCCTTCATCTGTTAGTCCTCCAATAGTGCCCTCTAATCCTAGATCTCTTCTAGGACCATCTGATATGTTGGTGTAGATACCTGTGATGTTACTAGGAACCAATCAATGTGTCAGTCTACCTCTCTATGAGGAAGTATTCTAGAGACATATTTTGGAATGATGGATCATACTTGTTCCCCTCCATTGGGAACTATGGATTCACATCATCCATGGGTGTCGAAGGTTATTCAAGAAAGTTTATATGTAATCAGATACACCCTTCTGAGTGCAAGCCCATCTCATACTACTCTATTTTCCTTCTCCCCAACAAAGGAAAACTGTCCACCATCTCTGCATGTACATCACACTGTACGTCTCAAGCAGTCAATATGTGTGTGAACTGTTGATAGCCAGTCCATGCCTACAATGACATCCTAGGGCATCAACACTACTACTATAAGATCAAATCTAAATATCTAAAACTATCTCCTCTAAGAGTAATATCACACTATCAGTACTAATGTGTGACCGATGAATCTCCTCCCGAAATAGTATCCAAATGAAAAGGTCGAGCTAATAGCATAGTCAGAATATCAGAGTCCCATACTAAGTCTGCGATAAGGAAATAATGTCTAGCACCTATGTCGATAAGAACTGCTGCTAAATTAGAGAAGATACAGATTGTACATCGTATCATCTTAGGGATGTCAGGATCGGGATCCTCTACTGCATGTAGCTGGGCCTATCCCCATCTACCTGCTCTCTGACCTCATGGTGGACTTCCTGGGGGTGGTGGTGGTAGTGCATGGTGACCCAGACCTCCTCCCACATCACGTTGGATCCCCTGCCTCTTCTGATACCAGGATAATTCTCATTCCCATGTCATTGTCGCTGCCTTAGTGTCCCCTCCACCATTAACTGATCATCTGCATGGGGAGTCAGACAATCAAGGTCCCGGTGACCCTATCCCCCATAGGAAATGAAGTTCATGCCCCGTTGATGTCTCTATCAGCCTTTCATGCTTCACACCTCTATCTTGTTACCCCGGGGTGGCCCTCCGGAAGGTCTATCTTTCTTGGGCCTCTGCATCATCTATCTACTACCAACTGCATATGAATCTTTAACCTATCTTTTCATAGGGGCTCTCAATGTCAGTGCATGCTCATCAAGGAAGCTCTCCATCGACAAATCTCGCTTTAGCACCCCATCAAGAATTGGGATGCTAAGAGAAACTGTCAAAACTATAATCTCTCATCAGAGCCCCTACTCAAAGGTCCAGGCACTGATGTATGGGTTATGTACCATGTTGGTGAATTATCGGTGGAGGATAGTAAATATCACTGATTACTGAGCCACAACATGGATACCGTATAACAGATGTAACATCTTTAGAATACATACAATGCGTATTGTCGCTGGAAAGAAATCCACCCTGAAAAGGCACTCAATGTCCGGCCATATGAGGGTCGTCTCCTCATGCAGATGGAGTGTCGAACTCGACCATCGTCCTGCCAGGCCGTGAATAAGTCTATTGACCATGATCTTTTTCTTATCGGTGGGAGTCTCTACTAAGCGAAAGACCCGTGAAACTGCCTCATGCCAGTTCTCTATTTCCTGGGAGTACATCCTACCTCGAAACCTCAGAGGCCACTAACTCTGGAACTCATGAAATACGCTCTGTTGGCATGCATGATCCATTTGTAGCATCTTCTTCTCAACGGGTGGTGGTGCTACTAGTACACCACACGAATGTGCCATAACTTTGAGTGGTCCTAGTATCGATCCCTCTTCGCTCGGTGGGCCACTGTCATGATCTCTAACTAAACTTTTAGCTGGAAATCTTTGTGGAGGAATCCTATAAGTTACAGATGCACCATGTTCAATATGTTATACCTGGTGAGATAACTCAAGAAAGATCAATAAAACATTTCAAAAAACTAGAAACCATTTTTTTCATGTACCGAGTTGGATAGCATAATTCAGTGTCCTGGTTTATGGATATGTCAGCTGCCACACCAACACTAGACTCCATAAAATAAAAACCAAACTCAAGGTACATTACACCATTTCCTCATTAAATGTAGACACTTATTTCTTATGGATGAACCAACAAACCTCGAATTCCATGTTGTCATGACCCGTCCCACAATGCCCGGTCATAACTAACACAAGCCTACCATCCATCGACCAGGTGTTGTTTACTTGAACTTGAAGGGTTTTCTAATATAGTGAAGTAATTGCCTAAGGATATGTACACAAGCAAAAAATGTAAACTGAAGTAAACAACCATGAAATATATGGAAAACCATGAGAATAAATTACAACCACAAGTACAACTATAAACTGAAAATAGTGGGACGAAATACATTCCCTAGAAACTAAAAATATTCTTAACATCTATTTCATCTGCCTTGTTGATTTACCATGAGTATGTTAGTTGTATGTATGAAGTTGAGATAATGATCTCAACAACTCCCATCACACCAAACTCCACCATGTCCCAAACCTCCAAAGTCTACCTTAGAGCATCCGTAGTCTATAACAGACACACACATGCAAGAGGATCCCATGAATGGTTGAGTATAAAAACTCATTAGTGGACCCTGAGACCCTCAAAGGAATATCAAAAATCCTAAAATGAAAAAAAAAACAAACGAAATACCACAAATGTAATATCAAAAAAATGATCTGAATCATGAAGCACAACGAAAAAGAGACGGCTCACACTAAATTTATAAAAAAAAGCTTACTGGGATAGATATGAATATTCATAAAACTAGATCATCCAATCTATAGTAACTCCTCTACTTACATGTATATGTCATTGCATGATGAACCTTATTGGTCTCTAGTACTGACCCGTATTGGTAGCTAGTGCTGACCCATATTGGTCGTTGGTGCTAACCCGTGTTGGTCGATGGTGCTGACCTGTATAAGTTACTGGTTAAAAGGTAGGTATGATTAGTTGTACATATAGATCAAACCACTCTGGAGTTCTTTATGTTGACCCATATTGTTCACTCCTTTTCATCATGTCATAGCTAGCCATTGGATTCTCACACGATGATCATTTGATCCCCAGGAGTCTCTACTACTCAATCATTCATTCATATTTGATCTAGTATTATGTCTCTCAAAAATCATACCCATGGGACCGCCTAGCCATAGGGGTTACAACGTGACAGACGACGCACCGATCAGACGCTTGGTCTCTGAGATATGGGAACTTTTGTAAAAAAGGCTCAGTTGGATTCATATCTGATCCAACCCAGTTTACACATAAAACTTCCTGAAAACTCACATATATTATCTCTAACAGAGCGCCTTGTCACAAGGCTCATTATTCCACATACGGCGCGTCGATCAGACACCTGGTTTATTTGTTACAACCCATTCAGTTATACGGTGGTGATCACACCTCGATATAGCCGGACTCGGTCACGCCCACCGAAATATGAAAAAGGGAAAAATTTATAAATGGGTTCCCAACTCCACACAAGAAGTGTCTACGAGACACCATGAATAATGGGACATGATGGAGGCAGTGGAGGGTCTAGGCCTTGTTCATTTGGCCCGCGTCCTCTACGTTAACACGATAACCAGAGGGAGAACATTTATATAAAATTAAATAATAAATAAAGTCATTTCCATAATGTTAAAACAAAACCAAACATAATCCTTCTACATTGAGATCTGTTGGAGGTGTCTCAGTTGCGGCTGGAGGAGCGTCCACATTGGATGAAGTCGTCAGAGTTCATCAATCCTGCATCATTACCACTCGAGCATTCCTCCCCCATCGGTAGATGTTGCCACATAACACTGCCATAGATACCTCACTGGTAGAATCCATGCCAAAACCCCAAAAAGGATTGATTTAAATTGTAGGGGAAAATGAGTAATGAGTTGAGGAATTAATGAGGTTCATTAAATGAATTAGTAAACATCTTTTAAATCATAATGGTGGAGTTACAGAGTTGATGAGTCAAGCCATTAAATGGCTTGACAAGTCACCAGTCCTGCCACTGCTGATAATCCGTTGGATAAAAATAAAATAAAATAATAATTAGATGTTATTTTATTATTCTTTAAAAAGTCCAAAACAATCTTTTTCTCCTGACCAATGACTGTCGATGTAAAGCTTCCTTTACGAGATCCCAGCTCAAAGGATTAAATGGTGCTCTCAGATTTCAATTCCAAACACCGGTTCAAATGATTGAAAACACCACGGCCACTGCATAACCCCTATCTCTACCTTTCCATCACATTGCCTGACTATGCACAGGAAACACAAGAACAACAATATTGGAGGATGGTCCTGGCCTTTTTCGGATTGGCCCGCACTCCCTGCGTTAGCATTTTAATAAGGGGTGTTAGTTACAATCAGAAAATTTAGAAATAACTCCAAACTTGTATCCATGAATCATCCACCCGTATTTAAGGAATAATTCATGGATCAACCCATTGGTTGGTTGATATGAGTCCTTTGTATAAATCAAGAACATGGAAGGAGAAATATCACAATATCAAAATCAAAAACCCCTACCTTGAGATTATTTGGAGGTGTCACAGTCATAGCAGGAGGAGCGTCCATGGTGGACGGAGTCATCGGTGTTCATCCATCCCAGATCATTGTTTCTCGTGCCTCGATCTTCCTTCAGTGGAGGTAACTGCATGACATTTCCAGATTTTCCATTCTTGAAGATAACATGCAACAACTCCACCCTGAGTTCTATTTAAATAGAAGGCAAAGGTGAGTAATTCACTAAGTAATAAATGAGTTTAATTTAATGATTTAACCTCATCATTCTTCAATGGTGTGGTTTGAAAAAATGTAGATTCAACAAATTAATTATCTTGAAAAGTCCCCATACCACACCACTACCACTCATCAACTGGATAAAAAGAAATAAAATAATTTTTTTGTTATTTTTTTATTTTTCTGTAATGTCCAAGATTATAATTTTTCTCCGAAACTACTACAGTTGAAGTGAAGCTTCACTTAAACAAATCCCGGTGCAATGGATTCAACGGTGACCTCAGATTTATAATCCATGCATCGGTTCAAAAGATAGTAAACTCCACCAAAAAATTTACTAAACATACCTTAAAAAAAATTAATAAATTCATTCCTAGAACAAAGGGCATCAGAATCATGTGTCATTAATTTTGGAAGACTAGTTAAAATCCCAATTATTGTTTTAAAAAACTACATGGAATTTTTGGGTCATTTCATTCTTCCCACCTTAGGGATTTACGTCTTCAAAATTCAAATTATACTACACAAACAAATATGGGTACATGGCATGCATATGAGCTTCTCTCTCCCATTTGCTCTCCAAGATATTCTCATGCTTCCACAAAATAGACACATGAGAAATCGACTCCCAATGAAAAATTAACTCATGTCGATCATCTATCTATACCAGGTTCTACACAAAAGTCTCTACATCATCAATCTCCTTATCTACATGGTCAATGATGTGATATGGGTCATGAACACATTTCTTCAACTGTGATACATAGAAGACGTCTTCCATCTTATCCAACAGTAGTGGCAATGCCAAGTGTTATGCCACCTTAGCAGTCCTCTGAAGTATGAGAAATGGTCTGATAAACCTCATTGAAAGTTTACCACCTCATCAAATATATGTAGTCCCCGTCGAGGGGAGACTCTCAATGATGCGTGGTCCCCATCCTAGATCTTCAGTGGTCTCTTTTGCCTATCATCATTATACTTTCATTGGTTATGTGCTGTCTTCATCTAATTTCTGATGACCTGCACATCCTCAGTGGTATCCTTTACCATTTCAAGGCCCATGAGTGTTGTCTCTCCTAAATCTGTCCATCATAAGGGAGATATATATGATCGTCGGTTCAATACCACAAAAGGGACATACCAATGGTTTATGGATAATCGCAGTCGTATGCGAACTTCACCAACTGTAGGTGGTTCCCCCAACTATGACCAAAATATTGAAAACATGCACAAAGCATGTATTCCATAGTCTGGATGGTCCTCTAAGTATGACTATCTATCTGTGAGTGAAAAGATATGCTTAATCGAAGATGAGTCTGGAAATCCGCCTGTTATCCTTACCACAACCAGAATGTGAAGCATTCCTCATGGTATGCGATTATTGTTGAAGGAACCCTATGAATTTGAATGATCTCCTAAACGTAGAGACACACCAATCTCTCTACCACAGCCTTTTCTTGAATATAAAGGAAGTGGGATGACGTGGTGAGTCATTCAATTATAACCCATATGGTATCATGCCCTTTGAATGTATGTGGTAACCCCATCACGATGTCCATCGATAACCCTTCCCACTTCCACTCTGGAATCTTGCGGGGTTCGGTCATGCATGTTGGTAACTAGTGCTCAGCATTAACATACTGGAATGTTAGGCATCTAGAAACAAACTCTTCCACATCTTTCTACATCCTTGTCCAACAGTACTGATACCGGAGTTTCTGATATATCTTCACCACGCCTATATATACTTCCATGGGGGTGTATGGAACACCCTTAGTACCTCCTCTAATTGCACCACTGGTAGAAATATACATCCTACGATAAGAATTTTATGTTTTCCACCTTTAGAATATTCATCATGTTCATGTCATGAGGATATTTGAGCACATGTAGTCTCCCAGCTACTGTATAATTCTGCTCATGAGGCCTCAGTTTTTGTGAGCCATAAGAAATTAGTGAATCATCCTACATGAGGACGCAACTGAGTCTAGTCCTTGATGCATCCTAGTAAACCTTGTAGTTAGTTCCCTCCTCCGGAACCCTCAGGATGGGTGCACTAGTCATGCTCTGCCTTCGATATTGAAAGCATTAATTGAAGGAATCTGAGCATAGGAAGGGTTTCCCCTTATTCATCTTCGATGTCGTAGTTTTTTCTATTATGTAGAAATCATCTTTGGACCTCTGATAGTATTCTGCTAATCAGAGGTACCTCCGCACCTCATTAACACTCCATGGTGGTTCCCAAGAATGTACCACCTCTATCATCACTGGATCCACTGTAACTCCATCCTCTGAGATGACGTGTCCCATGATGTGGACCATTCATATCCAGAACTCAAAGGTTGAGAGATTACCATATAACTAGGGCTCTTGGAGTGTGTATAAAACTATCCTAAAGTGTACAACATCATCTTCCTTAGATGTTGAGTACACCAAGATTTTGTCGATGAAGACCACCATGAGGCGATCAAGGTATGGCTGGAAGATCTTGTCCATGATCCCCATGAACACTGCTAGAGTGTTGGTCACACTGAATGACACCACCAAAAACATGTAATGGCCTAACATACATCCGAAGGTTGTCTTCATTAAATCCTCATCCCGTATCATAAGCCAATGATAGCCTAATCTGAGGTCTATCTTTGAAAACAAACAAGCTCCCTTCAGCTGGTTGAAGAGATCATCAATCTTCGAAGGAGGATACTTGTTCATCACGGTCACCTGGTTCAGGTGTCAGATGTCTATGCATAACCTCAAACATATGTAAGACCTCTTGGAAAACAACACCAGAGGTTCCAATGGAGAAACAATAGTCTTAACGAATCTCTTCCTCTATAAGTCCTCCAACTATACCCTCAACTCTCGGAGCTCCACATTTGTAATCAGATATTATGGCGTAGATTTAATTTTTGTTCCTAGGTAAAAATCAATGCAGATGTATACCTCTATTTATGAAGGAAGTCCTTGGACATCTTCAGGAAAGACGTCCTCATACTCGTCCACCACCACTGGGAACTGTTGTCTCACCTCATCCACTGTGTCAGAGGTCATGAAATCCAGATGATATGTAATTGACTAAACCCTCATGACTGTAAGTCAATATCATGATTCTCTATATTCCTTATCACCATAAAATGAAAACATGCATCCATCATTTCCCATACATCGCACTGTATGTATCATGTAGCCTATCTGTATGTGAACTGCTAATAGCCAGTCCATGTCTTGAATGACGTCATATGGCTCTAACGCCACTACTAAAATATCCCAGCTAAAACTATCTCTTCATAGAGTAAGATCGCACCGTCTGCACTAGTGTGTGAATGCTAAATGTCCTCTCATAGGAGTATCTAAACAAAAATGTTAAGCTAAAAGTATAGTCATAGTATCAGAGTCCCGAACTAAATCTGTGACAAGGAATGAATGGCCAGCACATATGTCGATAAAAACTATTGTTAATGTAGAGAAGATATACATCACACCTCGTATCATCTTAGGGATTGCAGGATTGTGAGACTATACAGAAGTAAGAAAGCTAAAAAAGTTAGGTATAACTTCTAGATTAAAGTACAACCACAATTACAAATGTAAACTGAAAATACTGGGAAGGAATAGAAGTCCATAAAAATATTTATGTAAATAACTATCACATTTTCCCTAGATAACTACATAGATGGTAGTAGCAATGTGTCATAAGTCTAACAAGAGGATCTAAACTGCTCTTGTTGCACCAAGATCCACCATGTCCAGAACCTCCAATGTTTTCCTTAGAGAATTAGTAGTCTACACCTGAAAAACAAGTGTGGGCAGATACCATGCAGGGTTTAGTATAATAACTCAGTAGGGGACCTCAAGACCCCCAAAATATCATTCTGTCATCCACAAAGGAAAACATCGAAACAAACACAACAAAGGTAATATCAAAAGAATTGTCTGAATCATGAACCACAAAGAAAAAGAGAAATATCACTCTAAAGGTATAACTTCAATGTTTCTGGGATAGGGATGACTATTGGTAAAGCCAGGTCATCCTATCTATAGTAACTATAATGCCGAACCATATAGGTCACTATATGCTGACCTATGTTGGACGCTAGATACTAAAATGTATTGGTCACCTGTGCTGGCATGAATTTTTCACTGGTGTTGAACCGTATTAGTCACTGGTGCGGACCCATAATGTTCACTAGTATAGTGGAAGGGATGATTAGTTGTATGCCTAGATCATCCCTCTCTGGTGTTTTTGATTTTGAACCGTATTGGTCGCTCTTCTTCTCCATGTCACAACAAGCCACTGAATTCCCACACGTAGCACACCAGATCACTGAAAGACTCTGATCCTCAATCCATTGGTCATATTTCAACTAATACAATGTTTGACATAAAGTATACACAAGGTACTGCCCCATCATAGGGGTCCCAATGTTACAAATGTTGTATCAATCAGATGCTCAGTCTGTGAGATATGAGAACATCTAGAAAATGCACCCATTAAGATTGAAGATTGATCCAACCATTTTTTCACATAAATCACTATAAAAACTCATATAGACTATCTATAAAGGGTTTCCTTGTCACAAGGGTCCTTATGCCACATACTTCATGTTGATCGGATGCCTGCTATGTTAGTTACAACCATTTCAGTGAAATATGGGTGATCAAACCTCGTTAATGCCCCGCTTGTTGGGGACAGCCGAAATATGCCAAAGGGACTGCTTACCAAAAGGGTTCCCAACGCCATAGACGGCGTGTCAAACGGAAACCTGGTTTGTCAGTTATGTGTGTTTCTTTATTTGGAGGCTGGTTAGGTCTAGGCCCAGTCCGACTCGGTCAAGTCGGCCTGATGGAATAGGTACTGGGGTATACTAGAACTCGTTTGAGTCTGACCCAATAAGGGTCGTTCAGGTTCACTGCATCCGGCCCATTAGGGTCGACCCGACCAGTTCGCGGGCCCGGGCTGTGGTTTGCCTAGCCCGCATAGTGGGGCTTGGCCCACCTGCGCTGGCTCATTGGGTGGTGGGTCCGTCCCGGCCTGCCTAAAGGGGGACCATGTATCCATCTAGCCTCGTAGATGTAAGGTCATTTCATCTAGCCGGTGGGGTGTTACCCCATCAAATGCAATGGTTTCCCAGTTCGTCGACCGGTCTATATGCACTACTGGAACCTACGGTCGCAACACTTCATTAGTGTGGCCGGATCGGGCCAGCTTCCACTGGCCACCGCAATGTGCGTTGGGTCACCACCTTCCCACCACCCATGACCAGTTTCTATGGGCCTCCTCCAGTCACCACTCGGTGATGTCGGCATGGCGCGCTGGGGGTTCATTCTTGCGGGACTTCGGACATGCTCGGTTGGTTCATTCTTGGTATCGAATGCACCAACAAATCTTCTTGACTGACACCATCACAACATGACCCTCTGTCTTGCGTTTCCATCAAAAATGATGAAATCCTTCTTCAAATAACACAAATGAACAAAGTGTCGGAGGGTCCGAGGCTTGTTTGTTTGGCCTACACCCTCTACATTAACACGATAACATTTGAGAGAATATTTATCTAACATTAAATATTAAATAAACTGATTTCAATAATGATAAATGAAAACCAAAGATAACCCCTACCTATACCTTACTGTCATATTGCCCGGCCATGCATGGGAAACACCAAAAAAAATAGATAAGTATAGGGTTCGAGACATGTTCAGATTGGCTCGCACCCTCCACGTTAGAGTTTTGACAAGGGTTGGTATAAATAATTAGAAAATTTTGAAATAACTCCCAACATTTAACCCCACATCAACCTCCCGTGTTAAAAGAACAAATAGTGGATCAAACCGTTAGTCAATTGATCTATGTTCTTCGTATAAATCAAGAATAGGGAAGGAGGAATATCACAATATCAAAAACAAAAAACCCTACCTGGAAGAGACATCCACTGCCGACGATCGACGAAACATTCATCGTCATCGGTGTTGGTTCGTGATTCATTGGCGCTCATCCCCGATTTCTGAATATGGTCTTGTCCTCCAGGTAGATGTTTCCATATGACTTCTCTAGAGTTTCCCCTCTTGAAGAAGCCATGGCAAAAGACCAACCCAAGCTCCATTTAAATAGGAGGGGGGGAAAGATGAGTAACACCATGAGGAATTGATGAGGTTAATTAAATGAATTAACCAACCTTTTTAAATTTACAATGGTTAAGTTATGCAGTTTATGATTCAAACCATTAAAGGATTTGACTAGTCACCGGTCCTTCCATAGCCACTCATCCTAAGGAGAAATAGAAAATAAAATAAAAATTTCATGTTATTTTCTTTTCTTTAAAAAGTACAAAAACTGATGTTTTATCCCAACCTACTGCGGTCGATGTGAAGCCTCCCTTAAGAGAATCCTAGTGCTGCAGATTCAACAGTGTCCTCAAATTTTTAAACCGAGCACCGGTTCAAAAGATAGAAATTGTCACCCATGCATTTTCTAAACGTACCATAATAATGTTGAAAAATCCATTATTGGCTTACCTAGTCTTAGAATCACGCACTATCAATTTTCAAAGATTTATAATATTCCCAAATAATTAAAAAATTACATGGAATTTTTCGGGTCTTTATATTTTCCCCACCATGGGGCCTTACGTCCCTAAAAGACAAACAAGTCTAAAAACAAAGAGGGGTATTAGGCACACATATTAGCCTCTCACCACTATGTGCTCTCCTGGAGATTCAAATGCTGTCCCAGAATGTGCACCATAGGTATCGAACACCAATGAAAGATATGATCCCATCAATCATCTATCTCAAACAGGTACTCCGCAAAAGTTGTACCGTCGACAATCTCCAGCATACCAAGGTCGATGACATGAGATGGGTATTGCACATATCTCATTTGCTGGGACACATGGACAAGTTCGTGCAACCTCAATAACTGAGATGTTAGTACCATGCGGTACACCACCTTTCCAATCCTCCAAAGTATCTGGAATAGTTAGATAAACCTTGGTGAGTGTTTTCTACCTTGACTGAATCCTCATAGTCCACATCGAGGGGAGACTCGTAGGAATACGTGGTCCCCCAACTGGAACTACAGTGTTCTTCATTTCCTTTCAACAATGGACTTTTGTCGGCCCAGTGCAGTCTTCATCCGCTCTCAGATGACCAGCACCTTCCCAGCAGTAGCATGTACTATCTGTGGGACCATGAGTGATGGCTCTCCTGGATCCATACAACACAAGGTCAATATGCACCTTCATTCATTCAATTACTCAAAAGGGTCAATACCAATGGTGGAGTGATAGATGTTGTTGTATGCGAACTCTACCAAGGGTAGGTGGTCCTCCCAACTACTACCATCGATTAGGGAACATGCACGAAACATGTGCTCCATGGTTTGGATGGTTCATTCAATATGACTCTCTTTCTTCAGGTGAAAAGTTATGATCAGGCAAAGATGACTCACAAAATCCTCCTACAATCATTTTCACAACAGGGATGTGAAGCATGCATAACTATCTGAGACTATTGTCGACGACACCCCAGGAATTCGCACATTTTCTTGAATGTTTAGACATCCCATGCTATCTACCAAATCTGTATCCCAAAAACCATTGAATTGGGCTGACTTGTTGATTCAGTAAACGATCACCTAGATAGTATCATGCGATATGGACATACGTGGTAACACCGTCACTAATTATATCGTTATCTCTTCCCACATCCACTCCAGTATCTTGAGGGGTTGTGTCAACCCTACTGGTACATGGTGGTTGGTCTTCATTTCCAGGCTAGTGAAGCATCTAGAAACAAAATCCACCACAACTATTTTCATCCCTGGCCCCCAATACTAATGTCGGAGGTCCTGATAAATATTCATCACGCTTGGATATACTGCTAAGGGGGATGTATTGAACTCACTCAGTACTTCCTAGCATAGTTCCACTGGTACAAATGTACATCCTCTAAAAAGTATAGCGTGCTCCTCATCGCTTGAGGATATCAGAGCATGTGTTGTCTAACAGCTGCTGTCTCCGAGTTGCACCTCCCCGACTCACTGAAGGAGTGGAGGGGAAACTACCATCGACATGAGGTATACTGTCTCATCTCTACCATGTAAGATATCTGATGCGAGGGAAAATTCTCTAAATATGTATTGAAACTACTTGATGGGTGATAGGTTCTTTGTATACATAGACCACAAGAGTCTCATATATATATTCACATAGGTATATTTGAATCTGCGACAGAGACGTTGGTAAGGGGTCTCCAAATCTATAACATTGATATAGTTTATATTCATGTAAACAGAAACATAGTGGCAGATGCACTGGGTGAATTTTTTTTCCAATGTGTCATAGATGAGGAGATACATGCTTGATTTATCGCACGTTATTGACTAGGGTGAGCTGAACATTGACGATGGGGATAATTTTATAGATTTCATAGTGGATATAGTGGAACAGCATGAGGATATCCTTTGTGGGAAGTAGATTCCTCTAGTGTGATTATTTTTGCATCACGAGAATTTCCTAGAGATCCCAAGGGAGCGAGAGGATCTGATTCATTCTGTGTACCCCCATTTGTTTGATTTTCCCATGTTTTGGCTTTTGGGGACGTAAAGCCCTAATGTGGGGACCTGTGACTTGTCAAGCAGATTAATGGATGGAATCTATTTTTCTTGAAACCACATAATTTTGTAATGAATAAGTTCATTATTTAAATAAATATCATTAATTCCTTGGTGTGTTACTCACCATTACCCCTACTATTTAAATGGAGCCCGGGGTGGGGTTTTTTCATGGCTTCCTCAAGTGTGGAAACTCTAAAGATGTCCTATGGTGACATCCACCGATGGATGATAGAGACTCGGGTGGAAATGATCTTAGATCAATGAACACCGAAGACTTCATCAAATGTGGATGCTCCTCCCACCCTAATAATGACACGTCTAGCGAATCTTGAGGTAGGGGATTTGGTTTTTAAATTTTCATATTCCTCCTTCCAAATTATTGATTTATACAGATAACGCAGAAAAAATGACCAACGGGTTGATCCACATATCATTCTTCAATCACGGGAGGTTGATGTAGCATTACAAGTCAGGAGTTATTTCTAAATTCTCTGATTGTTGCAAACACCACTTGTTAAAATTCTAACACAGAGGGTGCGGGCCAATCCGAACAAGGCCTGTACCCTCTGCCCATATTGTTGTTCTTGTGTTTCCTGTGTGCAGCTTGGTGCTGTGATGGAATAGAAAATATATGGTTAACATATTGGTGGTGGTGACCCAAGACGCTCTTAGGTGCAAACAACACAATGAACAGACCAACAGAGCACGTTTGGCGGCCCGTGAAAAAAACCACTGACTAGCCATGCCAGTGGCGGCTGACGATGGTAGGAGGAGACCCGCCACAACTGGTCATGGGAGGTGGAAAGACGACGCTCCATCACATGTCATGGTGGCCACAGTCGGTCGGCCCGAGACGGCCACACAGAAGAAGGGGTCACCCACAGACACCACCTACGGCTGCAGCCATGGCTAGCAGACTGCTTTTGGAGGGGGAAACATGGCCCTACACCGCGCCCTGTCTGTTAGAGACTTGTTAGCCAGCTATCTGACCATTTCATGCGGTGGTACAGCGCCCCACCAGCTGGATGAAACAACCCCACATCCACAGGGCTTTCTGGAGATAGCAGCCGACCCTCAGGAGGACTAGGTCGGACGTCGGTTGAGCGAACGGGCCAGACCCATAGCCCAGTAGGCCAGACCCGCATTCTAGTGGATTAGCACGGGTGGGACAATCCCCACCCAAAGGGCCAGGAAAACTACGATGTGGGCCCACAAACCAGCTGGGTAGACCCTAACAGGCTGGACCTAGTGTACCTGGCCGACCATTAACATCCCGGGCTTGGGCGGGGTAAGGTAGATCCCTGGACCTATTGTGTCAGGCTGGCCTAACCGATTCGGACTAGGACTAGACCCAACATGACTCCAAATAATGAAATTCCCATAAATGACAAACCAGGTGTTATTTTTTATTTGTCCTCAGTGGTGTTGGGAACCTTTTTGGAAAGAGGCCCCTTTGTCATATTTTGACAGTCCATACCGAGACAGGTCGGACCGAGTTGCGATCACCCCCATCACACTGAAAGGGTTTTAACTAACATAAAGATCATCCGATCGACACTTCGATAGTGGAATAAAGACCCTTATGACCAAAAGGTCCTTTGGACAGACAATAAGTGAGTTTTGACGATGTTTAACGTGATTCCTTGGTTGGATCAAACATGAATCCAGTATGGCTCTTTTTTAAAAAATGACAATATCTCACAGACCAGGTGTTCGATCGACGCGTCATCTATAATATTGGGAACCCTATTTTAGGGTGGTTCCTTGGGTATTATTTTTGTGAGACTTTATAATGGTTGAAATATGACTGATGGTGTGAGGTGTAGAGTCTTCCAGTGATAAGGTGAGCTTCGTGCGGGAATCATGTGGCATGATGTGACATGAAGAAGAAGAGAGACCAATATTGGTCAGCATCAGAAACTCTATAGTGGGATGATGTAGTTTTATGGCTAATCATCCCTACATTTGTACCGACAACAAATAAAGGTTATCAACTACGATTAATATCTGTCCACATGAGGGACCAATATGGGTCAGCACCAACGACCAATACAGGTAAGCATCTAGCAACCAATTCGATTCATCATACTGTGACCTATACTGGTCAGTGGGGGAGTTATTATGGATAGGATGATCTGGAATTACGACTAGTCATCCCTATCTCAGTAACCATGAAGATATACCATTAGATTGATCAGTCTCTTTTTCTTGGTGTTTCATGATTCAGATCATTCTAGTGATATAACCTTTGTGGTATTTCTTGTGATGTTTTCCTATGAGGATTTCTGAGAAGCCTTCAGGGTTTGAAGGGTCCCCTAATGAGTTGTTATACTCACCCCAATATAGTCTACGCCCACGCTTGTGTGTCTGGTGCATACTACTAACGCTCCGAGGCAGACATTGGAGGTTTCAGACATGGTGGAGTATATTTTGATGGGAGTAGTTGAAAACCCCTTCTTCATCTCCAGACATATTGCTACTACCCTCCAGATAGAGCTCCTGGGTAGTTACAACACCTCTTTACTTTCTTTTCAGATTCGAGGACTTTCGTTCTGGACCACTATTTTTTGTTTACAGTTATAATTTTTGTTGTACTTTACTCTCAGGGTTATAACTTACTTTTATTGGTTGATTATTTCCATTTCCCTCTATGCGGGTGAACAGGTCTCTAAGGAAATGCCTTCATTATTCAGGAAAATAATTTATGTGCTACTCACCAACCCTTGTCCTATAGAGGGTGGACTTAGGGTAGGCCCATCCGGGCCCCGTGGGATGGGTCATGAAAACGCAGTATCAAAGGATAGAAAATGCGGCTCGCACATTTATAGAACGTACCAAGAAAACCTCAGAAACTCATTCTAGGCAAACTGGATGGTGGGGCGCCACCCGTGTGTTTAATGAATGGATTCTCCTGGTGTGCCCATAAGTGACTAACCAAATCCCGCCTTCATTTGGACAGGGGGTGGTGACTATCTCCTAAATTTTTTTTGAAAATAGAGAATGCATTTCCATATAATTCTGTACTCACATTAAAAAGGAAACTGAAGTAAAAAAACCAACAAAATTAAGGTATATCCACTAGAATAAAGCACAAAAACAAGTAAATATGTAATTTGAAAATAGTGGGTCAGAATACAAGACCATGAAATTTAAAAGAACTAAAATAACTATTTTATCTAACCCCGAAGTTCTACCGAGAGGGTATTAGATATAAGTCTGAAGTTAAAGAATATGATCTATATTGTTCCCGTCACACCAAGCTTCACCAAGTCCCAAACCTGCAAAGTCTTCATTAGAGCATTAGTAGTTTGCAAGAGACACACATGTGTGGGTATATATCATGCAGGCGTGATTATAACAACTCATTAGGGGACCCCAAGACCCCTGATGGGATCTCATTAATCCACAAAGGAAAACATCACAAGAAATACCACAATGGTAATATCACAAGCATGATCTATATCACGATCCACAAAGAAAAAAGAGATAGATCACTCTAACAGTAATTTCATGGTTACTCGGATAGGGATTTATAGTCATAAATCCATATCATATTTTCACTAGTTAAATCACTGCTGACTTTTATAGGACAATGTTTGTTGACACATATTGGTCACTAGACACTGACCAGTATTGGTCACTGGTGCTGGCCCATATTGGTCGCTCATGTTGAAATATATAGTTCACTAGTGATCAACCATATTAGTCATAGGTTATGACAAGTATTGGTCACTGGTATAGATATAGTGATGATTAGTCATACAGCTAGGTCATCCCACTCTTTGGATTCTGATGCTGACCCGTATTGGCTACTTTTCTTCTTCATGTCATAGCCACACACTGGATTCCTTCTTGAAGGTCACCTGATCTCTGGAAAACTCTGATCCTCAAGAAATAGTTATATTTCAACATATATGAAGTCCCGAAAAATTAATAACCAATGAACCGACCCATCGTAGGAGTCCCAACGTGATAGACGATGCCTCGATCGGACACACGGTCTGTGAGATATGGGCACTTTTGAAAAAAGGACCCATTAGGGTTAATGTCTGATGCAACCCAGGTATAATGTCAAACACCATCAAAACTCGTAGAGAGTATCTACAAAGGACATTCTTCTCACAAGAGTCCTTGTGTCATAGAAGACACGTCGATTGTATGTCTAGACAGTTAGTTGCACCTCATTCTGTGTAACGAGGGTTATCACATCTCGGTCCGACCCAGCTTGGTCGATCCCAATAGAATATGACAAAGGGACCAATTTCTAAAATAGTCCCCAATGAAACTAAAAGAGTGTCAAATAGACACCATCATCGTTAGTTACCAATGTTTCTTAATTCGGTGGCTAGTTGGGTCTGGGAACTGTCTGAATCGGTCAGGTTGGACCGACGCAACCTGTAATGGGGTCTACCTGACCCTGCCAAGGTTCGACCCACTAAGGGATGACCCAATTCACTAGGTATGTCCCATTAGAGTTATCCAGCCTACATCTAAACCGGTTCACATGAAGGCAGACTGCTTTCTCTAGCTGGTTGCGCAGAGGCATGGTCGTTTCATCCGTCCAATGGGGTGATGCACCACCGCCTACAATGGTCATCCAGTTGGATGACCGGTCTTTAAGAATCATTTTTTGCTGTGGTGCCTCCCTTCCACCTCCTGCCACCTACATCACTTACCAGCACAGCCTTCTCCCATGCGGCTGGTTCTGGCCGACCACCTTTGTCCACCCCGGATCATGAATGCACACTACCTTCCAACCGCCCACGTCGTGTTGTTGCATGCCTCCTCCGGCCGCCCCCGACATGGAACACTAGTGGTTCTTTCCTTGGGCTTCCAGACAAGCTCAGGTTGTCTTTTCATGGTACCGTCTATGCCTATGAGTCTCCCATATATCCAACATCCCAGCGTGACCCTCTGCATCCTGTTTCCATCAAAATTGATGAAATTTGTCCTTGAAAAACTCAACATGAAAGAAAAGGAAGAGGGTCCAAGCCCTGTTTTTTTCCACCCGTGCCCTCATTGTTAACACGATAACAATCAGAAGAATATTTATATAAAATTAATGATTAAATACAATAATTTAAATAATTTTAATCCATTTCCAAAAAAACCCTACATTGAGATATGTTGGAGGTATCGTTGTTGCGGTGGGAGGTGCATCCACGTTTGATCGAGTAATCAGTGTTCATCGATCCTAGATCATTGCCGGCTAAGAATCCGTCCTCATTTAGTGGATGTTGCTGTAGAACTCCACCAGATACTCCTCTCTTGAATAATTCATGCCAAAACCCAACCCCTTTCTCCAATAAAATATGAAGGAGAAATGTGAGTAATAGATTGAGGAATTAATGAGGTTCATTAAATTAATTAATGAACATATTTAATTCAGAATGATGGAGATACAAAATTGACGAGTGAATCTATTAAATGGATTGATGAGTCATCGACCCCTCCACCATTTCACATCCTTTGGAGAAAATGGAAATAAAATAACAATTATATGTTATTTTATTATTCTTTAAAAAGTCCAAAACAATATTTCTTCTCCCGACCAACAGTAGTCAAAGTGAGCTTCCCTTAAGTGAATCTCGTTTCTATGGATTCAACAGTTCTCTCGGATTTCAATTCTGAGAACCAATTTCAATGATAGAAAATGTCACCTTTTCATTTATTAAATGTACCAAAAAAAGATTAGAAATTAATTCTGGGCACACTGGGCCTCCGATTCATGCACCATCAATTTTCGTAGACACATAATAATCGAAAACTAAATAGAAAACACTACATTTAATTTTATGGGTCTTTACATTTTCCCCACCTTATGGATATATGTCCTCAAAATAAAAACAAGTCTATACAAACAAAGATGGGTATTCAGCACACATATGAGCCTTTTTCTCCCATGTTATTTCCTGATGATTATCGTGCTGCCACAGAATGTGAACCAGAGGTATCGAACGACTATGAAGGATCTACTCTTGTCGATCCTCTATCTCCACTAGGTAAATCAAATAATTTGCCTCGTTATCGATCTCTAGCTCTCCATGGTCGATGATGTGAGATAGGTCAAGGATTTATCTCCTTATCTAGAATATGTGGAAGTCATTGTTCACCCTCTCCTACTATGGTGGTAGTGACCTTCAATATGCCACCTAGCATATCATATGAAGTATCAGGAATGGTATGATAAACCTTGGTGAGAGTTTTCCACCTCAGAAAATTCCTTGTAGTCCCCATCAAGGGGATACTTACATAAATATGTTGTCCCCCTATTAGAACTCCACTGGTCTCCTTTGACTATTAGCATAGGTCATCAGATGTCTCTATGTTGTCTCTATCCACTCTCTGATGATATGCACCTTTTCAGTGGTAGCCTATACTATCACTGGGCCCACATGTGATTGCTCTCCTTGATATGTCCAGCTCAAGAGTGATCTGCACGGTTATCCATACAATGCCTCAAAATGGCCCATACCATTGTTGGTGTGATATCTTTTGTTATATGAGAACTATACCAAGGGTAGGTGGTCCTCACAACTTTTACCAAAATATAGGAAACATGCAAGAAGCATGTCCTCCATGGTCTGGATGGTCCGCTCAGTCTGACCATCTGTCTGTTGGTGAAAAGCTATGATAAAAAGAAGTTGAGTCCTGAAAGCCTCCTAAAATCCATTCCACCAATGGGGTGAGAAGCGTGTGTCACAGTTTATGATTATGATCGAATGAACTATGTGAAGTTTCATGATCTCTTGAATGTAGAGACATCCCAAGATCTCAACCAAACCATTATCTCGAATCGCAAGGAAGTGGGACAACTTTTTGATTCAGTCAATGATCAACAAGATGGTATATTTTCCTTGAAATGTATGTGTTAACCCCATCTTGAATTCCATCGATATCCCTCCCCACATCCACTATGGTATCTCGAGGGGCTAGGTCAATCCTTCTAGAACCTAATGCACAACCTTCACTTGCTGGAAGTGAGGAATCTTGAAACAAACCCTGCCATAGCTTTCTTTATCCTTGTCCACTAGTACTGATGACAATTGTCCTGATATATATTCATCATGCCTGGATGTAATACAATGGTGTATGTATGGAACTCTCTCAACATCTCCTCTCATAGCACCACTGGTAAAAATATATGTCCTCTGAAAAGGATAGTGTTCTCCCCACCTTCATAATATCTATCTGGTGCATGGCTAGAGGATATCTGAGCACGTGTAGTCTCACAGATGTTGTTTCCAGGTTGCGCCTCCCAAAATCGCTAAAGGAGTAGAGAGGAAACTACCATCGACTAGATTAGACGGTGTCATCACTATCAACATAGGTTATAGGGAGTGAGTCTAACATCTGTAAACCCTTGTTTAGTAGCTGTAAAATCGATCTCTGGCTATGTGAATCTACCACTACGTTCCCCTTCCCAGGTGAATAGAATATCTAAATGTCATATTCCTAGAAGAACTATACCCAACATCGCTGTCTCAAATTCAAATATTTATATGTGAAAATATATCTGAGACTCTTGTGGTTTGGGTAAAAAATGATATCTTCTCCCATCAAATAGTGTAGTAACATTTTTAGTGTGAACACTACTGCTGCCAAACCCAACTAACGAGTCACATAATTCATCTCTTGTGCCCTCAACTATCATGATCCATATGCAATCACTGCATCATCTCACATTAGGATGCAACCGAGCCTGATCCCTGATGCATCACAGTAAACCACGTAGTCAATGCCCTCTTCCAGAACACTCAGTATGGGAGCGCTGGTGAAGCTCTGCCTTAGCTACAAAAAGCTATGCTGGCATGCATTTGACCACATTAAGGGTTTCCCCATTTTCTTCGATGCAGTCATATGTGCATCTACTTTGGAGAAATCGAGTAGGAAACTATTCTAATAGCCTCCTAATCCAAGGAAGTTCCATAGCTCAGTAACACTCCTGGTTGGATGCTATGAATGTATTGTCTAGACCATATCTTGATCCACTACAACTACAACCATTGTGATGACGTGTACCAAAAAGTGGAGCTTTCGTATCTAGAACTCACACTTCGAGAGCTTCCCATATAACTAGTGCTCCTAGAGTGTGTCCAAAACTATCCCCAAGTGTACAACGCGCTCTTCCTCAGATGTCAAGTAATCCAATATTTCATTAATGAAGTCCACTACCAAGAAAATGTGTTATGGCTGGAAGATCATATTAATGACCCCCCTGAACATTTCTAGTGCATTGGTCACTTATAAAGGCACCACTAAGACGGTTTAATGGCTATACTGAAATTTGAAGGCTGTATTCAGTACGTCTTCATCCTGTACCCTAATATGGTGATAGCATGATCTAAGGTATATCTTCAAGAACCACTTTTCTCCTTTCAACCGATCAAATAGATCATCAATCATCAAGAAGAGGATAATTTTTCTTCATGATGACCTAGTTTAGGCGCCGAAGGTCCACACATAGCCTCTAACATCGAACTACTTTCTTTTCAAACAAAACTTGGGATTCCCATGGAGAAACACTATGACATATAATTCCCTTCCTCTATATGTCCTCCAACTATAACCTTATCTACTTGAGCTACACTAGGGCCATCTGATATGTTGGAGTATATGTTAGTGTTGTTTCTGGGTTCAAGAAAATGATGATGTCTACCACTCTACCAGAATGTAGTCTTAAGACATATTATGAAAATACGTCCTCATACTCTTCCACCACCACTGAAAACATTTCACTCTCCATATCCACCATGTTGATGGTCATTCAAGATACTTGATATGTAATAAAATACACCCACTTGAGAACATGTCCATCTCATGATGCTCTGTTTTCCATCTCACGAACAAATGAAAAATAACCCCCATCTCTGTGCATACATCACACTGTACATCTCATGTAGTCAATATATGCGTGAACTATTGATAACCATTCCATTCCTAGAATGACTTCATAGGGATTCAATGCTTCTATTGAAGATCCCATTTGAAACTATAACTTATTAGAGTATGATCACTATGTTATCACTAGTGTCTAACCGTTGAATCTCCTCCTATAGAAGTATCCAAATGCAAAGGTCGAGCTAAAAGCTCAGTCGTAATCATATTGTCTCGAACTATTTCTATGGAAATGAAATAATTTCTATAACATGAGTCCATAAGCACTGGTGGTAAATTAGATATGATACAGATCATAAATCGTATCCTCTCAGGGATGTTCCGATTTTGAACCACTGCTACCTATATCTAGGCCAGTTCCCATCCACCTGCTCCCTGAGCTCATTGTGGAACCCCTAGGGGTGGTGGTGGTAGTTCTTAGTGACCCCAACCACCTCCCGCTACATGTCCTTCTCCCCTTCTTTATCTTCCGCCTAACTAATATTCATTCACTTTCCAATGTCGTAGCCTTGGTGGCCCCTCCACCATCTACCGATCATCCTCATGAAGATTCAGATAGTACCAAGCTCTGTGACCCTATCTACCATATGATAAAATAGATAATGCCATGCTTGTGTCTCCTTCAGCCTCCCAAACATAGATCCTTTGACACAGAACCCCGGGGATGCCCATGGGAAGGTCTAGTTTTGTTGGGCCTATGCGTCATGTGTCCACTAAAAGTTGTAGATGACTATGCTACTTGTCATCCGGTAGGGCTCTTACTGTCGGTACCTTCTCGACAATAATGATATACATTAGTAAAGTTCACTCTAGAACCCCACCGTGTGTCAGTATTCTGAGGGAAATTATCACAGTTATGCTCTCTCGTTGGAGCCCCGACTCAATGGGTTGGTCCCTAAAGTAAGGTTCTCTTACTATGTCAGTGGAGTATCAAGGGATGTTAGTAAATCTCGCTGAGTACTGAGCCATAGTCTGGCTATCCTAATGTAGATGCAACAACTTTAGAATACACAAAGAGAATTGTGTCACTAGCATGAACTCGGCCATGAAAAGGCTCCCAAATCCCTACCAAGTGAGGGTCATCTCCTCATGAACCTAGAACATCTATCTCCAACATCGTTCGGCATAGCCATGATGATGGAAAGTGGGCAAGATCTCCATATACTCAGTGTGTGTCTCTACTAAGTGAATGGCCCAAAAAACCATCTCATGCCAATCCACTAATGCCTGGGGGTCCATCTCGCCTCAAAACCTAAGAGGCCTATGTCTTTGGACCTCATGAAAGACACTTAGTTGGTGTTCATGATCCATTAGAAGCATCTGTTGGTCAACGGGTGGTGGTGCTGCAGGTACACCACCCGAAGGTTCAATCAATGTTAGTGGTCATTGTACAGTGATGAAACAATGTTTTTTTTAGTGAAATGGATACATATGCAATATAGGAGGGAATCTTTAATATATGGGTGTATATGATAAATCCTTAGTTGGATAGCCTTACCCTAAATTAAATTGATGTTATTAGTTTCTATTTCCTAGTAGTGGAGGTGGATAATAAGGTGGTATTTACCAAAGATGTTTCATGATTACCTCCCCATCAGGACATGGAATTCTGCATTGATTTACACCTATGGATGACACAAATATCAGTACCACTATATTGAATTTCTCTCATTGAGATTCATGAGCTGATGGTGCATCTTGAGGACTTATAGACGAAGGGATTTTTGAGACCCAATGTTTTCACCATGGTTACCACAGTTTTTTTTAAAAAAGGCATACAATATTTTGAGGATGTGCATGGTCTATCAGTGATTGAAACATATAACCATGAATAACATTTATCCATTACAAATTATTGATGGCATATTCGATCAGTTTAGTGGGGAACAATGGTTCATGAAGGTTGACCTTCGATCTATCTATCACCCTCTACTTGTACGAGATGTTGCTATACCGAATATGGCTTTCTGGGGTTTTACTATAATGATGAGTATTTTTTGATGTCTTTTTTCTTGATGAATTCCCCAAAATAGTTAATGGGACTCTAGAACTAAATCTTCCAGCCCTACGTATACTAGTTTGTGGTTGTCTACATCGATGATATCCTTCTGTACTCCGCATGTGATGAGGAGAATGTGAGACACTTAATGATGGTTCAGGATATAATATGAGAACACCCAATTTATGTATAACTCTCAATTTTCTGGTTCTATATTAGGCTATTCCATTTTCTAGGACATGTTATCTTAATAGATGGTGTGGAAGTGGACCTAACAAAGGTCGAGGTGGTATTAGCGTGGGAGCCACCTAGGAGTGTGACACGGGTTGTTAGATTCCACAAGATAGAAAGATATTACAAGGGAATCATACATGATTTCTCTAGAATATCCACACATATGAAATATTTGACTTGAAAGGGTCATCCTTTCATGTGAACAAAGATGTTCCAGTAGAATTTTCAACAGTTTAGGATGATTTTGAAAAGTGGCCTAAAATTGAGTTTGCCAGAGGAGGGTGTTGAGTATGTAGTGTTTTGTGATGCATTAGGGAAAAAAAAAATTTGTGTCCTGATGTAGAGGCACGTCTATTCAGCCTATTTTTCATTACAATAGATACCACATTAGAAGATATATGAGACCAACTATATTGAGTTAACAATGGTTGATTTCTCATTAATGATGTTGTGACACTACATGTTTAGTGATCATCATATCATTTACTCTGATCATAAGTTTCTAAAGTATATCTTCTCTCTAAAAGATCTAAACATGATATAAAGGCGATGGCTGGAGTTACTCCACAACTATGAATTTTAGATTTTCTATACACCTGGAAAGGGGATGTGGTGGCTGATTCACTCAGTAGAAAATCTAGTTCACAGTTGCTGAATAAGGAATAAGTGTAGTTAACCTCATTGCATATATCCTCTATGTATGGAGAGAGATAAGATTACCTCTAGTTGATGGTTGTCACCCTCCACTCATACATCGAGTAAGGGAGACACATCATTTGGATACCGACTGCGAGAATGTATATACTCAGATATCCATGTGGCATGCTCAGTACATATATTAAAAAATATAGTAGAACATCATTATTTTTTCAAGGATGCATAGTCGTGGTAGTGGCATTGAGGGGGTGGATGTAAGGGAGTTTTACACATCCACATTGGTGTAAAATATTTCTGTGGAAATGATGTACCAGGACCTCTGACAATAGTTTTGGTGGCCATGGATGAAGAAGGGAGTTGCAGTGTTCATCTTTCAATTCCTTACTTTCTAGCTAGTGAAGGGAGAGCACTTGGTTCCTGTGGGATTTGCCCAACCCATTGAGATTCATGAGTGGAAATGGGATTGGATATATATGGACATCGTGATGGGTTTACCACATACATCGAGGGGAGACGATTCCATTTGGGTGATCGTCGACTGACAAACAATGTCGGTCCATATCATAGAGATCAAAGAGTAGGGTTCAGTAGAGAGTTTGAGACACCTCTACATTTAAGATATGGTATGACTCCATGGTGTTCCATTGATGATAGTTTGAAATCATGATTCTCATTTTACATCTCTATTGTGTAATTTGTTACATAAGGTGTTAGGGGCATAGTTATTCTTAAGAAGATAATTTTACCCACAGACGGACAGCCAAATAGAGAGAACTATACTAGTACTAGAGGACATGATGCATGATTTTTTCATGGAAGTTTTCTATTTTTAGGAGGTCCACCTATCACTGGTGGAGTTAAAATACAACTACATTTATCACTCCACTGTTGGTATGGTACCATTCATGTATTTCTACAGGATACATATAGGTCACCACTTTCCTAGACTGAACCTGGAGATTCATCACTCATGGGCTCAATTATAGTGCATGATACTACAGAGAAGGTACAAATATTAAATGATCATATGAAGAAAACATAGATCCATCACATGTTTCGGGTTTATTAGAGAGAAATTCCTTTAGAGTTCATTGATAGAGACTATGTGTTTCTTTGGGTTACACATCGACAGGAATTGCAGGGATTTGGTCAGGGTGGAAAGTTATTCCATAGGATCACCATCCCATTTCAGATACTATGTAGAGATAGAAAGGTGGAATACCTCTTATCTCTACCCCCATCGTTAGACCATGTGCCCAACATATTTATTGAGTCTTAGGTGAGGATGTATGTTCATGATCCATCACACATCTTCGATTGGGTAGAGGCGGACATTGAGGATGGAGAAACATTTGACGAGCACCTAGTATAGAACAAGTATTAGTAGAAAAGTATCCTTAGTGGGAGTTAAATTAATTTGGGGTGTTTCCTTTGGGAGTAACGAAATCTCTAGGAGAGCACATGGGATTGGGGGATCATATTTGTACACAATACAAAAATCATTGGGAGATGATTTTTTTTGACTTCTCATGGAAGTAAATCCACAAGGGGGAGTATGAAATTCACAATAGATTCATTTTATTATTATTAAATATTATATGGATTATGTTTGATACTATTTAGTGGGATAACATACTCTTTTGAGGCATAGTGTGACTGGAACAATTGTTTGAAAAAAAATAAAATAAAAAATAGCACACCCTTGTGGTTTTCTATAAAAAGTGAAATAACGTATAAAAGAGTTCCTATAATATAAATCCCAGCGAATCATGGTGTTTAGATCAATAGATTTACCATAGGTGAAACCTATCATTGGGCAGCACAGGTCGAATAGGGAAATTATATTTTTGAATTTTAATGAATAAAATAAACTGATGATTTATTTTATTAGTCAGTATCCCTGATAAAGTTATGAAACAATGTTTATTTTAATTTAAATAATCCTTTAGGAATGGATCCAATGTTTGGATGATAACCCTTGATGTTTCCCCGAAGGCTCTGGGGAGAACCCCAGAGATATTTCTTGGTGAATGATGATGATACCTCAGATCAAAGATAAACGAACCCAATTCTTGATGGATCTCAAAAATGGAAATGATGTTCCAACTGATCTTACTTTAAAAAAGATACAATCTTAAGGTATATAATGTTATTTGGATTTTCCTTTTTAATGAACTCAACAATGACTGTGGACTAACCAATGGATAGGTAGATACGAGGTTCAATCACTCATATGAGATTAGTTATAATTTCAATAATTATTGGGGTCTTTGATTAGAGATTTTTTTTGATTTATTTATATTTACTATGGGAACATATTGAATCCATAATGAACAATTTTTGAAGATTTTTCATTGGGAATTTTCAATGTGAAATTCTCCCCCTAGTTTCTAATTTTTTTTCAATCGTCATGGGGTTATGAATGAATGATCATTGCACGTTCCTTTCATGGTGAAACAACCCAAAATATATGATCCAACACCATGATAACATAATAATGGTGTGATATAAGTAAGGACAGATGAATCAAAGAAATTTAGGAATACCCATTCACTGGGTTATTTAAGTTTGGATGGATGGAATCAAATTTATGAGGAGATTATTTTAATAAAACACCTCGATCTTCTTTCGGGGTTATGAGCCGACCACCAATATATAGTTTCTAGGTGAAAGAATCTCATAAATGAGATCTGATAGATCAGCTGAAGCGCGCTGAGGTGGAATGTGAGATTTTTTATAATCTCAAAGAACACAATGTGTAATACAGGATTTAACGGTGTGTAGCTCCCACATAGAACTAACAAGGGTTTCTAGGAACAATTAAACATCACACAACATGTGACCCATATCACACATAATGTAGGCCCTTTATAAATACCCAGTGTGTATATTTGAAGATACACGAGATAAATTGAAGAGTACATGGGTTCCCTACATAATGTGTACTACACCACATAACATGGCATAGACTAGAAAAATTTTCTACCTGTGTTCAAATAAACAGCTGGGGAGACATGGGTTAAATAAAAGTACATAAACATTGATGACCTACATTAGCGGACCCCTGATGGAAGGACACAAAATGTGACTCATTATTTAAATTGTTCACTCCTTTTCGACATTACATGATCTGATGACACATGCCATTTTACACAGGTACTACTCGGGGTCAAGGGACATGACGTCTGACCCAACAACATGCCGTCAAACCCTTTCAACATGGCGTGGATATCATATCCACAATATCATGGAAATGGTTCATTAGAGTTATTACCATTGATGGTTTTCCCAAACCTTCAGGCATATAGTTTCCTACTCAAAAGAGTATGATCCCTTCAGCATGACCTCTATGATTGAATAGTTGTAAAACCTTGTGATTCCCATATAAAATTTTATATTACATATTCATTCCATAATTAGAGTCTTTGGTACTGACCTGACATACTTCACCATGATTTGATCATATACATAGCTGGTTCATTAAGATGGAATTGTTGGTATCACCCCATAGCCTTAGTTTTGATCCTCATTCGATATACTGTCTCTCTCTCTTCAGATATGTCAGTGTATCTGTCTCTCAGGACAGTTCCATATGAGCACCACTTCTCATACGGATGTCCATAATGCTATCAGACTCTGGGGTGTGTTCTCTCAAATGGTTGCTTCATGGAATCCTTGAGCTGAATTCCTAGTGTTGTTATACATGGGATATGACTTATCCTAAATTATGTGGTATGGATTGAGTATATGTAGAAATTATTTATTATACATTTTGTAGACATATACTTGTGTATAGATAATTGAACGATTAATTTTTGTATCTATTTGTGGTTTTGAGATGGCATACTACGTTGTCTATACTTACCCTGATGTGTTATTTGCCAACACATTTTGTGTATTGTGAAGATGAGCAGCCTTTTGATAATGTACTGGGTGGACACAGACATGCCAATCCTTGTGAGATCAGACCAGAGGATGAGTTTCTACAACATCAAATAATACTCCTTGTATAGTTGTTTATTGGTTGGGATTTGTGGATCACAATCATCTTTTTATTTCACTTATATTTTGGATCGGTTAATAGTAATTTTCAAAACATTACATTTATGTCATACTTTTTTGGGATATAGTGGTATGTATAGAATTGGTTCTTTTTTATTTTATTTACATTTCATCATTTTTTGTATTGGAGATGTGTGTGTGTGTATAGGAACAAAGAAACATTCTCCCCTAATAGTGATATTTCAACTCAGTTCTAGTTAACAGCCCCTGGATTATTAGAGACAACTATAGGGAGTCACATCATGGGTCCAACTAGGACGGTTTTGGACATGTGCATATATGTATAATCATGTCACATTACAAAATCACACCCAATAAAATTATATCCTTAAAAATGATTCATTTATTATGGGATAACATAACATAATAAAAGGATCAAAACTGTCAGAGAGCATTGATCAATAAAAAAATAAATAAACGAAAAATGTATTAAAAATATTATTTAATGGAATATTCCATAACCAAAATTATATGAAAACATTGTGAAAAAATCCAAGTACTTTTTTTTGTTTTACAAATATATTTGTATATCCAACCAATATGTTGGGAAAAAATCCATGTATGAAAATATATCATGTTTAATGGGAATGAAATATTT
Source organism: Viscum album (assembly GCA_963277665.1). Classification (NCBI taxonomy): domain Eukaryota; kingdom Viridiplantae; phylum Streptophyta; class Magnoliopsida; order Santalales; family Viscaceae; genus Viscum; species Viscum album. The sequence goes on from OY728140.1 coordinate 1,793,542,574, forward strand.
AATAAATGAATTTGATTGATACATATGACGGAATCCATCATCAATCATATATTTTTGTTTTATGTGAAATAAATCATTTATCTTAACATAATGAATGTCTGGAATGAAAATAGATTTTATTCAAAAAATCATAGAGAACTCAAAAAAATGAATTTTTTTTCATATAATTTTCAAATGGATTCACTTAATGAAATAATTTATAATTCCATCAATAATAATAAAATGAATAATTTATGGAATGTAAATTGGAATCCAATGATATTCAGTAATATTCTAGTTAAGTACCCTTTAATTAAGATGATTAGGAATATGGTGTCAATAAAATATAAGTAAAATTCTTATTATTTAGTCAATAATTTCTCTAATAAAAAATATATGGAATCTTGTTGAACAATATTTCATGAAATAAAAAATCATTGTATTCACATTAGAAATGCATTGGAAGAAATGTAATGCATTATAATAGTGCATGGTTAAGAAAGAAAACATTAGTGATAGATCATTCCTTTAATAAATAATAACAAAACATAGTACATAAAGAGAAAGAATATGAATAATAATATTTATTGAACATCCACATGAAATCATATGTTTTCTTAAAATATGTGGATTTGGATGGAAACCATTTTTACAAGAATTAGAAACAAAATATTTGGAAATATGTATCATTCACGACTTTTTGGAAAATATATATTTAAATATATAATTATTATGAATCAAAGATAATAATATTTTCTTTTAGAAAAAATTTTAATATTATAAATTTATTATTTTAAAAATTAAATAAGATAGTGGAGAGACATTTTCACATAGAAAATGATAAAATATAATTTTTTCAATTTTTTTTGATAAAAACACATATGGAAAACATTAGTGATTACATTAATACATTGTAATGAAACTAAAAGTATTATAAAATGACTTTAATCAAATTTTATGCCTCTATAAGTATATTTTCATGGAATCCAATGAATATAGGCCTGAGAAATAGTGGATTTTTTGTTGTAATGAATAGACTAAGTAGGTTTCACTTACCAGGAATACTTCATGTAAAATATCTTTCATGTAGAAACTAAATATTAATTGTCAATATAAAACCCCATGAATAAAAAATTAAATAATGCTGTTTTTTTATATTATAAAACTTCCATATTTTCGTTATCTATCTAAAACAATCTTTATTTAAAAATAATATGTGTAAAAATACCCTTAAATTTTGATAAACAATAAAATGAAGACCCATTAAATAATGAATGATTTATATTGAAATTATAATACCACGAATAAAATATAACTCATTATATAATATCATAATATGTTAATGGATACAAAAAATAATAAAAAATTTATCAATACAACATGAAAGATGTTTTATGTAATTAAAAATGCATTCAAATATCCAATATAGCCAAGATAATTCTTTAATCAAATAATATTTAAGGAAAGAGAATGATATGGATTTTAAAAACCCATGAATTACATTATTATGTTAAAAATACATTAATTAGTTATTAATAAAACCATATTTAAGAAATCATGTTGCCAAATATAAAATATGTGTCATGAAATTAAATATTAAATAAAGAACCCCAAACTTTTATTACTACTTAGTTGACCATGATATATCCTCTTTTAAATAATACATAACTATTATTATTTTAAAAAGAAAAATATTATTTATAAAAACTATGTTTTTATACTAATTTTATGATCATTTGTTATGAATTTATTATTTTTTAATAACATATTTTTACTATCGGGTGTTTGTAACTTTATTTTTTTAAAAGATTTTTATTTCAAATTTATTATAAAATTTTTGATACTTTTTTTATTAATATAGTATTTAAGGTACTATAAAAGAAAAAGTATTTTTATTTATAAATATCTTATATCATTCCATATAATGTTTAGTTATTCTTCATGAATGTGGAATCAACGTCGACATATTTGAATTATTTTAGAGATTAAAGAGGAAACTTTCATAATAATTTAAATTCATAATATAATCATTAAAAAACCATAAGAAAAAATATTTTGTACAAAAATATAAAAATAATAGTATTTATTTTCCCATACATACCCACAGAAAAGTTTTATAACATTGTTCATATAGATTGTTTATTTGGACCAAATAAGAACACACAAACTAGATGGGTGAGAAGGGTTAAAAAATTCTATAATATCACTGTAACATAAGAATAATGATATTATTTATATTTTTTTTGTTTTTTAAATATCATTTAAGTGTTTTGGATAATTAATGAATACCAAGATGAAAAATGAAAAATGTTACTTTGTGGAAGAGGTAGTCTGGAAATACAGACAATTAATAGAATCATTTCACAATAGATGATATATGATGAGGTTAGATAATAAATATCCCTTTCATATTCATAAATAAATTATATATATCATATTTATTTATAAATAATATCATAAAAACCATCCATGAGAGTTATTTACAAAAAATAGAATATGTTCACTTGTGGAGGTGGTAGTCCCCATATAGGTGTGATTAATGTTTCTATATTTTTATATGTTCTTTGGAATGAATAAATACTGGTCATTCAATTAATATACAAATATTTTAGAATAATAATTTTTTATATAATTATATCAGTAAGGGTAAAATATTTATAGAATACTATGACTATGAGGTATGTAATATTTACATTGTAGACTCAATATTCTCTTAGAGATCGACTTTGAATTAGAGGCATTGATAAAAATTCACGAGAGCAGGGGCCAATGGATGAGAAAAAAATCATGATTACGAAATTTTGTTTTAAATTGATGTTAATTTTCAATGGAATGTGAAAAATTTAAAGGGCTGCGGTGAGCCCATTTTATAAGGGATAAAAATGACACTTTTGTAAATACCGTTCACTTTTATATTATATAATTATACTATTAAAGGGTCAAAGACTCAAGGAGTTTTTATTAATTATATATAGGGTACTTATTGGATAGAAAAATAATCAACCAATAATTTAAATATATTTTTTAAACATTCTCTTGTAATTTACTGATATATTTTTATATTTTTCCATTTCAATTTTTTCATTGATAGCTTGTTCTTGACTAAGTAATTAATATTTTATTAGAAATATAAGGTATGCTATCTTATCCAAATTTTAATTCAAATACTAAAATTTAGAATCTAGATAATCTAATTCAATTAATAAATATATTACAAATTAACGTTAAAATTAAAACATATAATATATAGAAAACAATATTTTTTAGAAAAATGATGTTTTAAAAATTAAGTGATCAAAATCATGTTTGGATATAATTATTAAATAAATGTTTATATATATATATATATTTAAAATTTAAGTTATAATAATTGTATATAATAAATTTTATTATTTGGCAATAATTTGAAAATGTTATTAAAAATATCAATTAGAAAAATAGATTTACTAATATCATAATAACTATATTAAATCCTAGTAAGCTTATTTTTATAGATAAGAATGAAATTTTAATAACTTGGTAATATAAATATGTTTTTCTGAAATGTGAAATATATTTTTATATAATTAATTTCTATAAGTATTGAAAACCAAGTGTTTAACATATTCGAATATAGTAGTTTTAAGAGTAAAAAATTACTTATGTTTTCAAAATTATTAACTTGTGTTTTATAAATATAATATTGTAATATTAAATTATTTATCATAATTGGTGAATAATAATATTTTATATTGTTTTTTTTTTCAATTAAATTTATTGCAATATAGTATTATGATTATTTCATAAAAGTAATAGTTTTAGCAAAATCGATATTTTTTCACTATCTACATAAAAATAAATTATCATTTAAAATTATAAAAAAATAACCGTGATATAATTTTGAAATATTATATTTAAAAAATGGTTATCATTTTATCTAAATTTATTCTAAAAATTATAAATTTTTATTTTTAGTGAAATTGAAATATATAACATCAAACAAGTTTTTTAAAAACTGACCTTTTTTACACATTAGGTATCCAAAGTATTATTTCATTATAATTTCTAATTTTGATAATTTTTTTATAATATTTATTATATGGAATATTTTTAATTTAATTTAGAGTGTTTAAATCAGTTTGTTAGGGAAAAATATACAATACTATAAATATTATTTAAGATATAAGAGTTAAATCCAATTTTTTTATCCACAGTAAGAATTTTCAGTTTAATAAAACATATTTATTTACTTAAGGATTCACTATTTTTATAGTTTTATTTATAGTATTTAAATTTAGGTCATGGATCTTTTTAGTTTAATTGTGTTTATAAAACCATTTATCAAACATAATGTTTGTTTAAAAAGAAATTATAGAGTAAAATATTGGGGTGTTACATTTTACATAATATAAATAAATTGCATCCTCCAAAGATTAAATGTCACTTAAAAATAAAAATATAAAAGCATATCTAAATTATAGAGAAGGCTCATTATATAATTTGTGGATATACACCAACCTTAAAAAACGGGGAATCATTTCAATTTTAGCTGATTAGTCTTATCGAAAATATTGAGTGTTTCTCTTGATGCTTAAACAAATATAATTCTATTATTTGGTTTGAAGAGCCATGTTATATAACATATATTTATTTTACTTTCATAATCATCATTCAATTGATATAATATAAAATATTTATGTGACATTTTATTTCGTTATTTTAATAAATTATTTTTTAATCTAAGTAGATGAAAAAAATAAATTTATAAAATTAAATTAAACTCATATGAAAGAAAGATAATAATATTTTAAAAAATCACTTTAAAATAAACCTAAAATTATAAGGATTAATTTTTATGAAATTAATATTTTCATTGATATTCAAATAATTTGTTTTTAGATTTACTGGTCTTAGAAAAAATACTAGATATAGAGGTGTTTTTAGGATCAAAATCCATTAAGACATCCACAATTTCTAAGGGGAAGAAATGTGTTTAATAATCATCATGATCCAAAAAATTTGATTGTCATTACATAAATTTTTCCTAGATCTATTTCTTTAAAAAGTATCTAATGGATAATAACCTTGGTAGATTCGAGATAGTTCATAAATATTCATATTTCCAAAACTCTTTAATTTAAACCATTACAGAATATATGGAGTATTAGTTGAGGAATTTATTTCTACAACTATATTGATCAACCGATTTACCCCTATTCAACAATAACAAACTTGATTTCCAATCCTTCTAAACATGAGCCATTTTCTTATTCCATTGAGGCATTCCTTTGGGTTTACCTTCCATTATTTTTTGAATTATATGAAATTGAATATTCCTTTCTTTATCATAATTACTAGCAGGATATCAATGATACTCAATCATTCTCTTCCATGTTGTTTTTTGAATATCTAATAATTACATGTTTTAAGCATAATTTGTGCTATATTTCTTGGAAGAATCACAAGATCAGTTACACAAACTCTCATTCTTTTAGGTTTATGATTAATATAACATTCTATTTTCCATGGACCTCCTTGTTAACATGATCCATTTAGGATTCATCTGCAACTAATTCCAAAATGGGATCATGTAAGTGGTCATGAAATAACATCATAAGAGAATTAGTATAAATGTTGTTATGAAAATATCATCCTTGAAGTCATTTTCTCTATAAAACTACTAATTTTTTTTTTCAATTCATCCAAAATGACTCTTGATTCTATGTAGGGTTCTTTATATTGGATTATATCAAAATCCACTCCCTGATTATCAAAATAAATTTCCATGTTACAATTACCTTTCTCAAAATATAATAAACCTTTAAATCAATGAAAAATGTTCAAGAAAATCTAGTATAAATATTATCCAAGAAAACCCATATAATATAATATATAACATAACATTAAAATCGATATCATTTAATCTATGATATCCTTGGATAGTTTCCTAGTTAGTTATATAAAATAATTATATTTAAATCCTTGATAATTTTTCATTCAGAGAATGAAAATTAAAAAATTATATCAATCTAGAGTTTCATTAAATCTATGGAATATATGTCCCACATATAATGCACCATGTGAATGTTGATTTTTAACTCAAACATTATTTTTTTGTTTATTAACCTAGGTGAATCAATTAATCAACCACATCGATAATCTAGTATACATATAGGGATGTAGTCTATAGTAATACAAAATATTCTAAAAATTACCAAAACATTAAGATGTTATCCTATTTTTTTGGCATATCTTATAGACATATCCTAATAGTATTCACTAATTTAATCCATAATATTCAAAATAATCATAAAATATTAAGTATAATAAAAAAAAACTTTTATCTATGCCTATTAAATTATAATATACCTTAACATATATTTCCTTAATGAAAATTATAAATCTTAATTTATCATCAACATAAAACACATAAACACATAAATTTATATAAACACTATCTTGATACTAATTGGGTACCCTACACCCACATTTTTTTGATGTGGTGCTAAAAAAATAATGTACACAATATTATTTATTCAAATAAATAATTACAAGATGTATCTCATTTAATTTAAATATAAAATTCCAAGTAAATTATTATTTTTATATTTTTATACATATAGTGACAATATTTAACATGTAAAACCCTTGTTTTTTATATTTTTTGAGAAATTTTCCTATTATATATGAAACTACTTAATCATTAATGATTATTAAACATCTATCCTAATTTCTCAATAAAATATGATCTTTAAGATAAATCATACATAATACATCCTTTCATAAGAAAGGGAAATTGGAAACTTAAAAAGAGGTGAGATAATTTTCTCTATAAGAGTAATCCTAATTGTTAACAGTCAATGATCATGAATGAATATTAACTATATAAAGGAGTATAATTACGAAACATACTAATATAATCCCAAAGAAAATATTAGTTCATAAAACATGAGTCACATTGTATTCAATGGAATAATATTAGAATGTAGTCATAAGATTGAGGTAACATTAATTAATAAAAATGATATATGAAACCATAATTTATCCATAATAATAAGCACAAGAATATGAAAAAAACATAATAATAGGAAAATTATATAAAAAAATCAAAGTATATCCAAAATTTTAAGTTTTTAAAAAATACATATACTTAGACCGTTTAAACAGTAAAAAATTCCAAGTATATCCATTCATCAAAATATCATGAGGTATAAATCTTTCATCATTGCATCAGATATAAATATTGGACCCCACTCGTCATTATCCACTCATATGTGTTATATAAAAAATCAATCATTATTAATATAAAAAAACCCATTAAAAACATGATTCATTTAACACATCATATGGAACCCATGTGAGTTGAATTTATTTCATATAATCTTTGTGTATATTCATTTAATTATATCTTTAAAAAAATACACAAAAATTCATTACATGATAAACCCATGGAAAATAAAAATTTACCAATAAAAATTTAGTATATTTCTAAGTAAAATAAGATAAATTATGATTCTAGTTAGAATTGTATCTACAATGTATAGATAAAATCTATATAACTAAGTCAACAATTTCCCCAATCAATCTATATATGTAATATATGGAAACACCATTCAATTTATTAAATTTAAAACATGTTATTCATAAAGGATATACATAAGATGAAAAGTTATTATAATTAATAGTGGATAGTATGAAAATACTTTAGTGTGAGATCATTTCTTTAATTGATAATAAATAAACATAATACATTTAGCGAATGAATATGGATATTGCAATTTATAGAATAAACATGATTAAGCATATGGTATGAAGGACTGTTTCGATTTTCATAATAAATTTTTTAGGGGAATTAGAAAAAATATCAACTGTTTTATGAAACATCCATGAACATTATGAAAACGGTTTTCTAAATATAAACAATTTTTAAATAAAATAGAATAAAATTTTATTCGAGACAAAATATTAATTCATAGATTGAATTTTCCATTGAAAATAAAAACTACTGTAGAAAATAAGTTTTAACATAGATAATAGACAAATTTAGTTTTTGTACACTTTAATGAAAATGAACCATTTGGGAAATAATAAAATTTCCATTAAGGAGTTCTTATAAATTTCAAAGTAATTTAAAATTACCATAATAAATTTTTTATCTATAGATAGGGATATTCAAATAATCATCCATTGAATATAGACATGTAAAAAAGGAGTTCCAAAATGTATAAAAGATATGATGATGGTTTCCTAGATTAGAACATTGTGTATATAATATGAGTCAATAAGAAATTATATTTCGAGGGAACAAGAAAAAATAAAAGTATAAAAAATTAAAATAATGAGGTTTCTTTGATTGATTATGAATTCCATTAATGTATTATATTTTAAAGCAATCATGGTTCTATGTAATGTTTTCAATGAAACTTGCACTGTTGGAGTAAAAAATATATCTTGACCATTACATGTTAGGGACTAAGAAATTGAACTTATAATATCATTAATACAAGATAATTTATGATATAATATTTCAATAAGACTCTGAATACACCAAATAAAAGAAAATATTGTTTAAAACCTCAATCATGTCTCATAGAATGACAATACAAAGAAATATCCATGATAAATTTGGTATGTTTTGAATTGAAATTCATTTAATGAAAGAACATAATAAATATCATAAAATGTAATTAATTACATGAATATGGAAAAATAAATTCCATAGATAATAATCGCATCATATTAAATATATCATGGTGCACAATATGAAATATTTCCAAAGAAATTAAATTTATAAAAAGAATACCTCACCTTTATTCATACTTAGATGATCATTATCAAACAACCTGTACAAAAAAACATAACTAACTTAATATTCCATTTAAGAACCTTATTCACAGATATTAAATTTAATATAACTTTTTTATTTTCATTTATTATGAATATATTATAGATTATATCTTATTTTTAAAAGCACGTGTTAATAATTTCATTTGTTTCGAGCATGATTTATGATGTTAGTATTGGCATCAATAATTTTTTACCAAGTTTAGATTTATATGATTATTTTATTTATAGAATTAATACTTTATAATTATTTATAAATTTCAAATATCATTCAACAAGTGTTTTATTTATATTACCTAAATATGTAATTGGTGTTATCTAATTTTTGTAATTTTTTCATCCAAAGATGAAATTTTCATAAAAAGTTAAATAAACAACATAAAACATTCATAAAATTTAAAAATTGTTTATTTTTTTACTAAAAGATTAAAATATTCTTATTTATGATTTTTTATTCATCCATGAATCTGTTTTATATAATTTTTTACATAGTAGGTTAGGCCAACCCAAACTAGAACACTCTATTACATTATAGGTGAATATGGTTAAGGATGTTTATAATATCATTATAATAGAAGAATTATGATATTATTTGGATATTATTCTGGTTAATCAATCATACATTAAATAGTTTTGATAATTAATGAAACCCATGATGAAGGAAAAAAATATTATTTCATTGAGGAGGTAGTCCACACATATTAATGATTAGCAACATTATTTCCAAATAAATGGTAGGAGATATAGTTACATAATAAATTGAATTTTGTGATGTAACATTAAGATATATATATATATATATAATATTTATTTATTATTTCCATGATTAAAACCATCCATTAGTGATAGAGTATAAGAATGAAATATATCAATACATGGATTCGATTGTTCACATGTACACACGATCCACATAACCTTCATTTTATATGTCATTGTAAAAGAATAAATACGTATTGATTCATTAATAAAAAAATTATTAGTAATATAATGATACTGATTCATTAAATTTATATAGATGTATGATATGTTTATGTGTATGATTAATAAGAGACAAAAAATGAAATAATTAATACACACACTAAAGTCTAGATATTCACTCCGATATTGCCTTAAATATGGGGTCTTCAGGATATTTTTTTGTGACTATAGGTTAGAGGATAAGAAAATTAATAATAGGATATTTAATTTAGACATATATACTTTGAAATTTCAAATATTCTGTTTAACATTTAAATAGTGGAAGGACCACCTTTTATAAATGATGAAACGATAAATTTTGTTAATACAAATTATTTTAATTGAAATAATTACACTATCCAGCGTAAAATGATTAATAAAAGTTTGAAATAATTATATTTGGGGTCTTATTGGGTATATAATTTCCAACCAATGTTTTAAAAAAATATTTAAAAAATATTTCAACAATTTTACTATTATATTTTTACATTTTACCATTTATTTTTTTTACCATGGTAACTAGTTATTAACTAAGTAATATATATTTTATGTAAAAAAAGAAACCCCTTTTGAAAAACATGGGTGTTAAAAAAGAAAATATATAACCTATTTATAAAATAATATATAAATATGATATACATAACATTCAAATTAAAACAAATAATATTTTGAAAAACAGTAGTGTGTATAAAAAGAGTTATTAAACATAACATTTATTTATTGTAAGATTATGTATTTAAATATCTAGGTGTTACATTCTTCCTATGTTAAAAAAAATTAATTAGAAAAATTATAAATGATATAAACTAATATAAATATCTATTGGTATCTAAATTATACAGATTATTCATGATATAATATTAGTGATATATCATCCTTACAATTTTTGTAAACATATCCCTTTTATATGAATAGATTTATCCCAAATATCTTTTTTTCCATTTGATCTAGGAGCCTGTATTTTTTTAGTCTCAATTACAAAATTATATAATTTTATTACTTATATAGTCCATAATCATCCATTAATTGACAGAGAATATTTTGTTGATGATGCTTATAACCAATATAGACTTGATTAAAATAGTTAAACGACATTATTGTTGATTTTCAACACCTAAACACATAAATCACTCTAATATAAGGAATTTTATAACATAGTACCTTAAGAATTAATATTTTCATTTGGGAATTTACTTGAATTATTATAATGTTTTGAACATATAGTATATTTAACTATTACTCATGCCTTAGGTTGAACATTTATCACTCTTTCTTATTAACTATATTCTTCATTTTCTTTTGTAATTATGAAATTTTTTTCCAAAATTCCCACATATAAAGAATATTATAATTCAATTACTTAATATTTTATTTATTCTATTTTGATATTTTTGACAAGTATTAAATTTAATCGTCTTCCCTTTATCATCATTAACCATTGACCTTCCATGAGAAGCTATCCTTTTATTATTGGATTAATTTGTAATATTATCATATTGGGATGACTAATGTTAAAATGATAAATATTTCCTACCTAATTATTATCTATGATTCAATCTATGTTATTTAGGGTAATATTTCATATGAGGTTGTAAAACATGTAAATTTGTCCAACTCGTTCATGTTGTTCAAAAAGTTCTTTTGTATTTTGAAATCATATTCCCAAGGAGTGTCAAACAAGTATTATAGAAAGGCATTTTTCTATACACCTCGCTATAATAGATTCTAGATCAATAAACCATTTTCATATTTATTAAACCAAGGTATAACTATTATAGATATACATCCACTTATAGTATTAATATGTTATGTAATTACTCGGAAACCACTCCCTCTATCTTACACAAAAATTCCATGATATTTTCACATACGTAAAAATATTCCAAATATTATCCCTAGTTTTATAACTAATATTTTCATATCAGAGTTTCCAATGGTTAACTACACAATTTATGTTATATATACTATAGTTTTCCAAACCATTTACACATATTGATAAATAATTTTTTATATAAAAAATTAGTCATCAAAACCTAATGAACATTAGGTCTAATGTGTTTCAAAGACTAGGTTCATAATATGTAAAAATGAGAAAAAATTATTAGTTATTTAAATACCCATAATGATATCCGAAAACCATTTTGATCTATTAAAAATTAGTTTAATAACCATAGAAATACAAAAAACAAAGAAGTGACCTAAAAATCACAGTAATGGAAGTGACATGATAAGGAAACAAAATAGGTGAGACAATGGTGTGACATGTTATCATAAAATATATGGAATATGAGTAATCACATTGAATAATAGAATAATGATACTTGTACTATAATAACATGGAATTATAATAAATTTTATATAAACTTAAAATATGAGAAGAACTTAAGTGTTGGCTAACCATCGAGAAAATCTAGCATGGTGGACAATGTCCCATAATGGATTAAGTTCACACCTTAATCCCTTACGATGTATCATGAGAATAAAATAATTTCTATGGAAGTAGAGTTAAGTATAATTTCCGACCCACTAATCATCTTTATTTAATGTACATTAATATTTGTGCCAGATAGTGGAAATCAATCAAAAGGCATTACATAAGAATTATATAAGGAAAAAATTGGTGGTATAATATCGTATCATATCATAACCAAATGAGTGTTTTTAAGGATGGAATATTAAAATAAGGGTAAGGAATGAATTAACAAGTAAAATTAATACATAATATGGTAGGCATATATGTGGGTGACATAAATATATAATTTGTATGAAATAAAAGTCATCAATTGTCGTTATCATTGATGGAATTATTTTTAATAAATTACATGGAATATTAATTGAGGAAAATGAATTTTTCACTTTTAAATCACATAATAATAATTTAATATTTTCCAAAAATATTTAATGAATCGTTTTAATGATCCTTGTAAATTTATAAATTATACAGGTATTAATTGAGTGGTCATGATGGTGAAAAATTCAGTACATGCCGTATAATTTAAGTAAACATTCCTTCCACACTGTTGTAAAAACGATAAAAAGTCCATCATTTTCTGTAGTAAAATAATATTCCATTAAACCCATTTAATATAGATTAAAACATGGGTAAACATATATTTGTTAAATAATTTATCTAATTAAAAAATATTCATGTAAAAAATTTTAGAATACAAGGTCGTAGAAGAAAAATAATTTCCACTGATTAGAGAAATGGAGTAAAATTTTCTAAAAAATATTTTACCCATAATTTAATTTAAAATAGGTACTAAAATTGTAATATTTATTGAAAATATCCAGAATAAATATTAGATAATAAAACTAAAACATTTTAATAGTGAATTAGCAAATAATTTCCTATAACATAATTTTAACCCTAAATAATCCATATTGAAATGAAACTGAAACATAAAACCTTAAATATTTGGTAACATTGAATAATAAATCCTAGAAAAGAGTAATTTTCTTGAAATTTAAATGATCATGATTTATTGAAAATTTATGATATAATATTTAAAGGATATGTTTCTACACCATTTAAAACAAATTAGGTGAATAAAAGAACATGTTTCCCAGAGAAAGATGTTCTTTCGTGAAACCTTTAACCTGTGAAAAAACAATTTCATGTTTTTATTTAAATTAATTAATAATAAAATATATCAATTAATTTTTAAATAAAATTATTTTCCATTATTAAAACACTATAAAAATACAAATTACTAAAATTTTTATACAGATTATATTTAATTACATAATTAATTGTATCTACATCATGAGCTTCGACGATTCTTAGTTCATAATAACAAATGGAATCTTTGTGTTGACCATGGTAAAAGAGGTATTTGTGAATAATCTAAAAATTAATAAAAATGAAATTATTATTACATTGATACAACAATTATACTTTTAAAACCATCCTAGGTATATGTTTATGAAAAATGAGATGTGTATTAATCCAAGAGCCATTAGGCCTTACGTACGCATGAGTAACATATCCATTTTTCTATGATCATGATAGAAAAAAGTAAGTGTAATTTAATCTACATATAAGTTATATTTTATCAAAAATATTATATTATTTCCTTAAATACAAATACTTATACTACCCATGTGATATAATAATAAAAAATAAATCATATCACTTCACGATGAGGTTGTACACTTTAAACATGATATATGTTATCATTTTAAATGGATGGTAGTTTACAAAGGTATATGATATTTTACACTTAAATAATGAATAATATTTAATTCAAAACATATATAAACATTAAATACATATTTTTTTAGCAACTATAATATTCGATGATTTAAAAAACATTCCATCTATTTCTGAGGTGGTAGTCCATGATAAAAATGTAATATATAATTTTGTGATTATATTTTAATTTTTTATATAATTTAATGAGGAATAAGAATAAGTACAAAGAAGTAGCTCAAAGAGGATGATTACCTACCATAGAAGAATAACATCTGGATCACAAATTAATGAACCTATGGTTGGTATTGTCAGAATACATGAATCAATATTTGATGGATAAGGATTGTGGGTAGAGATTTTATTTGGTTTTGGCTAATAAAAATTTCATGATATGTGTAACTAAATTATTTTAGGTTGTAACCTTTTATAATGGATGAGGAGTCACATTCTTTTAAATGTGCATAATAATTGAGTAATGGGAAGTCACTATAAATACATGTTCCCCCAAAATTGATAAATAAGTTAGAGAAGATAATGTATGATTGATACACACACATTTCATTAAAAATAAGCATTTCTTATTCATTTTATAACCTCTACCTTTTTGGATACTCACATTAACCACATCAATTTTTTACCATGTAACTAGTTTTTTGTATTTTAAAGATTAATTATTAAAAAAATTAGTTGACCTTATTATATAATATTAATTACGCAGATTCAAAATATGGAATATACTTTATCAAATTAAATTAAAAAATTTATATATTTATATTAAAAATTAATCTCACATTATATTTTAAAGAGAGGGTTTTATGAAAATTAATTTTTAAATTATAAGATGATATTATTATAGATATATGAAAATAATTAATTATTAAATAAATTGACATTCATATTTATAGATATATTGTATTGTTTTTTCAATGAATTCCTCACTACGGGATATATTAATTATATAATATAAAATTAGAGTATTATCTTTAAAAAAATTTTCTAAAAAATTCATTCTATCCATAAGAATAAGTTTATACAAAAATAGAGTATTAAGATCATATAAATGTAATAAATAATATAAAATTTTCCAATATAATACTAAATTTTTTAAATTTAATTTAATTAATATTGTAATCTTTTAAACTAATTAATTTAAATGAACTGATGATTTTACCAAAAATATGTATTTTACACCATTCACTTAGAAATCAATATTTTTGAAAAATAAAACAATTTCTCTCTATGTTAATATGAATTTGGTAATGTCAAAAATTATTATTATTTTTTAAAATAATATATCCTAAATATAGAAATATTAGTTTTTTTATTTTCTCTAAAAATTAAATATAATTTACTTTAGAAGAAAACATATTTTTTAATAAAAATCTAATTTTTAAAAATTGACTTCATATTTTTAAAGAATTGATATATTAATTATAAAATTTATATCTAATCCATAATGTATTATATACAATTAGTATATTTTAATTTAACATCTTGGTTCCAATGATTGTGTTTGAATAATAATATTTTATTTAAATTTGGTGGTTCATTTAATCTAACTATCACGTGATGTAAGAACTATCAAACATAGTGTCATCGTAGAGTATTTGGGTGTTATAGTTTTGAAAAAAGATGGATATTGTGCATGAATATTTCTGTACATACCCGTGATTTAATTTTTTTAAATGGTTGGTATTGAATAAATAATGGTTGTTCAGATAACTTATAAGTATCTTTATATAATAATTATATTGTTTCATTATTGTGGTATATAAATAATTATTTGGGAAGTGGATGGATATGAACTATGAGATAGTTATGTTTGAGACTCAATCTTATCCAAGAGAACTCCTTAGAAATGCAGGTATTAAGAAAACTTTGATATACTTATGTCTTAAGGAAGAAATATTGAAATCTACGATAGGTAATTAGAGTTATTTTCCCTTAAAAATTAAATTGAAAATTGTAGTACTGAAATAAATCAAATAATTTTCTTTTATATGTGAATAAAATCTAACATTGTGAATAGATTTTAGTTTTAAATGAAATTATTTGATAATTAATTAGTAAATGACTCAAAATATCGTGATCGTATTTTTTTTATGCGTTAGGGATCTATTTATTTTCTTTTTAATATATTATTTTTGTTTCTTCTAATGGAATAATCACTAATACTGGGCCCATGTTCTGGTTTTTTTATAAATTAATTTTTTTGAGGGATGTAGGTCAGATTCGGGCCAATTTCCCAATATCTTATTGAAGTACACGATGTGTACTTAGTACACAACATGTAAGGAATTGGGCCAACCAAGTCATAATGTGTAGAGGTATTTTATCATATAATTAATCTTTATCAATACAAAATATTTAAATTACTGAAACACAATGTAAAAAACCGTGTTTAGTTTTTAAAATATTATGTACGTGGCTTGATATTTATAGAACCCAAACACCTCCCTTCTCTCTCAAACATGAGAACCATATTGATGCCTAACATAGGCTTTGGTGTCGTTTCATGATTGAGAGAATATTTCTCAAATAATTAATGTCATTTGATCCTTACTCATTATTTATTAATTCCACATGGTCCTTTTTTGTTATCTCTTCCCTTGAAGTGGTTATTTAGGTGCAGGCTCTTATGCCCTATTTGTATAGCATTCTTCCTTTCTTCATTTATCTTCATAAATGGATAAAAAAGCAGGTCGATACTGGATGACTATTCTACAACAGTCATATGGTATGTTGTATAAACCATTAACTCAAGGTTTTGGAATTTATTTTCATTGTTTCCCTTGTTAATCAACGTAAATTTCTAACATTTCCCTCAAAATTGTTTAAACCTATTAAAATAATTATTTGGAACATGGTAAATTTTACACATATTACATTTTTCATTATTGGAGGTTGTTAGCCTAAAACTTGTCCACCCATGGAATGTTCCATTGTATATTCCCTATTTTATACCACTCGACTAGGTGAGTATTAAATTTCTACCAACATTTGGAGCCTTAATAATTCTAATTATATTTGAATGAATTATTATGAGAAGAATATTACTCCTTACCATGTCATTACATGAAGTGAATTGATTTAGTTATTTAAAAGTATGATTTTCATATGTATAGGATTCATACATATAATTTGAAATGATATGGAATAATTTTTTAATTGAGATAATGAATTGATTACGGTATTTGATATCTTGGATGATCTTATTGGATCGTAATTCGATAGGAAGCCATGCACATTTCTACTCCACGGGTCTTAATTGAGATAGTGGATACCTTGTAACTATTTATAAATTAGATCCTGATTATGTACATTTTCATTATCATTAATACCCATTAAATCTAGAAATTATGGACTCATAGTGGATATTCACTAGTGACATAATCCATTGAATCCACCCATGTCCTTACCGATTTTCCATCGAGATGCTCACCATACTCATTGAGGATTCCATACTCTTATATACCCTAGATCATTCACTTCATATCCTGATACATGGTCATAGTTCATGGATTTTGTGGATATTAACAAGTGATTGCACAACATGGCCATTTGTGGATGTTATAAAATTAGTTTTACTATGTGAAAACCATGGATATGGAAACTTATTTACATAGTGTGGCCATTATAGATATCAACACAAGATTACATGTCATGGCCATTTTGGAGATTTTACTATGATTACCAATATCCCTTGTACGGCAATCATATTACCATTGTTATATTAGAGAGTTATCCCTCATGGTTATATATTCTTTCAAGCTACACTTCTTTATGGGAGAATGACTATTGTTTATAGGAAGACATGATTGGTTGGAAAGGATCACATATATATTTTTTACTATCATTTCTATGATATAATGGAAAATAATTTTTTACTATTTGTGGTGTCCAACTGAGATTTATCTCACACCTTGTTTAGTCCACCATTGGGTTCTTGGTCATACATCATGGATGTTGGTAGGGACCGATGAAAGATCTCATTATACGATGCTTGATTTGTCTTATAAGCATCAGAGAACATGACCAATCTAGTTTTTTATTCTATATGTAGATATTTATTTTGGGCTTTTTTACATTTTGATACATGTATTGTAATGTATGTTTGTGTACATTTACAGGAAGATACATGACATGACCCACCATTTTATTATATGAGATTACATTTGGAAATGATTATTTACTACATTTTTCTAGATGTTTTAGATTTTTTAATGATTTATAATATTCCTCCTTCATTGAATACAATGATAACTTTGTTTCATTATACTATTACATGAGGGTATTATATCCCAAAAAATTTTCCCTCAGAAACCACTAATATTAATAAGACTCTTGCGTACGAGAATGAACACATGAGGTCATGTGACCCACCAACTCGAGGAAACATTTAGTGGATTTCAGGTAAGGAAATTAAAAGGCGGTGTTAGAAGCAGCTTTTTATTTTATATTTTTTCTATTTGGAGGAAATATAGAATCTATTAGTAAGGTATTGAAATACAGCAATAATCTATGTCTGGGATTGCTGACAGATGTTAGGGAAAAATCTAAATTACATGTAAGGAAACATGATTTTTTGGATTTTTTCTATTATAGTTGATTTGATTCCTACATTTGGTCAAATAAATTATGGGTTAAAATTCCATATAATTATACTATTTCTAAATGACATGAGTTTATTCTATCCAATATATCATTTTATATACATATTTTAATTCACATTACATCAATTATTATATTCCATATTGGGTTCATTGAATGAATGCACGATATTATTATTTGTACCTTGAGTGATATACCTATTGTTTGATAAAGGTATTTTGGTAGGGAATTGAGAAAATAGTTGATATTAAAGTTTCTTTCTATGACCTAAATAGTTTTTTCCTACATATGTTATCGTAGAAAACAAATACAACCAATTATGGAACGTTGAGTCCTGGACCATTGGTTCTGTGTACTAGAATGTACTGTGGGATAGATTTAGTGGATACCACACTTAGTTTTATAAGGTTTATGTTTCATTATGGTTCTGATGTGGTGACCCATCTAGTCAAAAAATTCAATGTGAGTTGAAAAATATATATATGTGAATTTAAATGTAAGGGAATTTTCGTAATAGTTAACACAACCTAGATTATACATTTGAGAGGAAAATAGGTTGTGCCTCTGGTACAATTTCTTGGATGATTCTATTTCCTAGTTATATATTCATATGTATGAATAGGGGTGAGACTTTTTCATAGGCATGTTTTGACCTATCCTATGCTTTGAACCGGGATATTTTCATTATCATTCATTTCTGAGGCTTTAGTTTGGAGTAGTGGATTCATGCCACAATGACGACCACCAATCATGCACCATGCTATTAGTGATGATCATGCTCTATATAAGGCGGTCCAAGGGATACAAAAATATCCACCTATAGTTCATCATATGAAAACCATAAAAGTAAATTATATGGATGATAATGGATTGTTTTGAGATGTTTTTGGTGCTTTATACCGACCATTTTGGGAGCACCACAACATGACTTGTCTATGGAAGAGTTGTCACGTGTGTTCCAACAAAAACATAATCCAATGATTTTTGGGGATAGAGGTCCACATGTTACTTTTATATATCTAGATAATATATTTTCTATCTTCTAGCATCTAGTTGAACCTAAGTATAGAAGAGTAAATCTCACACAATTTATATATTTGTGGGAATCTAAATGCTGGTGGGATGTTTCTAACTTGGATGATATGCTCTGAGATATAGTATGGAGTGATTTCCAATATAACTTCTATGATTAATTTTTTTCTGAGACCCTGGGTGATAAAATGTTCAACAAGTTTACGCATCTGAAGTAGGGTGTAATGACTGTTAGGGAGTATTTAAGAAACATTACCCAACATCTACATTTTGTGTCGGTTTATCTTAACAATGAGACATCGAGTGAGAGAAAATTTGAGGAAGGTCTCAATATTTCCATTAGATTATAGGTTGACATTTTTTGGTTCACCACTATTTAATAGATAGTTAATCAAGTTTGAATTTCTAAACATAACCTGACAGGAGATGGGGGATCAGAGAAGAGTAATCTATCCTATTGACCTAGTCCTCCAACTTCATGTGGAAAGAGTCGTTCTTTTAATGATTCTCATTATGGGAATACCAGATAGGATGTCAGTCATTATAGATCTATCTTCTATCACCATTTACAGATATTGAGAAATAAGAGGAATTGGGCTGATCGATGCATAGTTTAGTTACGAGAATACAGAAGGATGGGACACTTATAAATTTTTGGAAAGACCATCTATATGGTATTTAGTAGAATGGAATCAAAGAATAATCTAGGTCCATGAGTTGGATAAATTGCACCTTGTAAGGTAGGGGTATAATGAAATGTATTTTTTTCAGGAATATATAGTGGTAATGGCCAATGAAGTAATGCACCAGTTGTACCATGAAAACATAGTGAACATACTCAAGGTAGGTAGGTTCTTTCATAGGGTCATGGTTCATTTTACATATGTTCTATATAGCATATTCCTATATAGTGGAGTGATGTTTTATCTATGTCGATAGGTATGATATTTGTATCTTATACTCTAGTAGATTCCATTTTTTATATAGGTTCTATACATATTTCGATACCTATAACCATTTTGGAGAGAATCAGGATCATTATTTGGTTTTCTAATGTTTTATGACCATGGAAAATCTATTTTGGATTATAATTAAGGGTATGTGATAGTGTATGGTGTAACCCTTGAGATAAATTGGTTTCATATAATATGGGATCATATTTCCAAAAGATGGCTCAGTATGAAATCATACTTATAGGGGAAGTGATTTTTCTTATCGATGCCAAGATTATTTATACCTCTAAAGGGTGTCCTTCACATCACAAGATGGTCGAGTATTTATTTGTTAAGGTGAATGGGAGGTCTAACTGAGAATTGAATAACCAAATAATCTTGATATGGGTAGGATGATATCCTAGATTCTTAGTTTATATCTTAATGAGTATGTAATTCATAAAGAAGAATTTCCTATAGTGGTTGAATATTTCAGAAATGGTTTCCCAATTGAATTTTGAAGGTTACCTCCTATGATAGAGGTCAAATTATATATTGATCTAGTTCATGGAGATGTATCGTTATTAATTCATCCTTGCAGGATGACTACAACAGTTTTGGAGATGCTCAGAATGAATCTAAAGGATTTGGATGTAATGGGTTTTATATGACCTAGAAAATCTCTATGGGATTCATAGGTCCATTTTGTAAAAAATTAATATGGGACACTTAGGCTCTATGTGTATTATAAAAATTGAACTAATAGATGCAAAATAACTATAGTCCCTTTTCATAGATAGATTTTTTCTTCAATCATCGACAAGGAGCACGGTTTATCTCAATGATTGATTTGTGTTTATGTTATCACTAGGTACATTTTCAACATATAGACAAACCTCATTCAACTGTTTGTAGTAGGTATGGACAATATAAGTATATATATATTCAATTAAATCTCATGAAAATTCCAAAAGTTGTCACAGTGTGGATGACTGAAGTTCAATATCTTTATCTTTATTTGTTTATTATGGTATTCATGTATGATATCTTGGTGTATTCTAAAAATTAGTACAACTATGTCGAATATCTTGAGATTAGTTTTGATACATTGATAGAGAATTTTTATATAAAAAAAATGTATCACTTTTTTATGGATAATATTTACCTCATGGGTCATATTTTCTCAGGAAAAGGTGTATCAGTAGACATAATGAAGGTGACTGAAATAGTTTCTTGGGAGTAGACAATGAACATCTTTTCCATAATGTGTTTCATAGTGATAATTAAATATTTCATGTATTTAATATTGGTATCATCATGCATAGAAGAACCTCCTATGGTCTTGACTAAGAAGGCATGAAAATTGTTTACATTGATTCATGTGATATATCCCTTCTAGAGAGGAAAGGGACACTGAAATCAACACCAATACAGATTCTTATAGAACCAGGTAAAAGAAGCATTAAATATTTTCATGCATCATGTATCAGAATAAGAACATTTCGGATGCAAGAGTATTGATTTATTAGATACGAGTCCTGTTATTTGGGGATACATGAGAGTAATAACCATATGCAAGATCTCTAGTTTTATTATGTTGTCATGTATTTTTATATTTCAATAATATTTATAGAGAGAAAATAATGTGGGGTACACAGAACACAAAATAATCAAGTACATATTTATATAGCGTGACATGAATTTAATGAAATAATGGTTGGATGAATAAAAAACTTATATTGACATTGAGGTTTGATATACACCTAGAATATGCAATAATTTTGTTGATACATTGAGTAGGAGGACTCCGATAGAAGAACTATAAGAGGCTAATAACTAGTGGTGGATTACGGAGTTATTCCTAGAGATGAAAATGGAGGTGTTGGATGGATATGGTAAGACATTTATCTCATCCATAGTAGTGACATATACTATTCTATATAGAGTATCGATGAGATTGTTATATTATTCCAAGGGAATACTCATACGAGAGAGTGTAGAGGGTGAGGACCTACCTCATGGTTAGAACATTGGCGAGGAAATTATTCCTTGCATACAAGGTTAGGTTTTTCTTCCAACATACATACATGATGAGTTGGTGTGATAATTTTATACCTCATCTATGATATTATATCCCATGGTTACAATTTTTTTTTGGGAATTATGTCACCATTATTGGTGGTTGGGGATGAAATTAGATTTAGTTGGTGTTTTTTACAACGTAATACACCTATCATATAGTAAAGGAAGAGAACCGAGAACATTCTATGATATTAAAACAGTATACTATCGATGATTGGAAATGGGAAGAGGGTGTAATTAAATTTGTGACTTTGTGGCTGAAGTAGCCTTCAGGAAGTGATGTGGTGTGGGTTTCTTTGTATATGCTCATGAAGGTCACTCATTTCTTAGTGAATAGCGAGACATTATTAGTTAATGATATTAGGATATTTTATATATGTGAGATAGTGATTAATTGAAGGGTTCATTGTATTATCTTATTCGATAGTGAAATCTGATTTACATCTCATTTTTGGGAGTGTTTATAGATGGATTTGGGTATATAGGTTCTTATGAGCATAGGACACCACCATGAGACTCGTGGTCAGTTAGAGTGCATAATTAAGGTGCATGAGAAAAATATTTTTTAATGCTTCCTTAGTTATTGTGAATTTTGGGAGAGGATATACCCCTATTTAGGTAATCAAATTGTTATAGTTACGATGAAATAAAAAAAAATTGAATATTACGAGTTTTTGTATGGTAGGACACGTTGATCAGCTCTGTGCTAGTTATAAGCTACAAAGGTATCAATATTCAGTCAATTTATCATGTAATATAATTTGATATAGGAATTGATAGAACCCTTTCAGGGTATTTCTTATATTTTATACTTTTCATGCTATTTTATATTTTGGATAGGTTTAGGATTAGTTCACAACTACCTTTTTGACATTTTTTTTTTCGTGAGATTGGGCCTTGTGAATGGTTTGTGTACACCGTTTGAGTGTTAACCATGTGGAAAGTTAAGGGAGAGGGTTTTTTGTTGAATATAATCATGCAAGAATTTTATGGCATGATTTGAGCATAGTTTCATTCAAACCATTAGAATATTCAGAGTAACCATGATGTTTTTTTTTTGTGTAAAAGGAATGTATTATGGTATTTCGATAGTTGTGTTAAATCTTGCATAAAGCTGTTGAGGATGATCTGTAACATGAAAGATCGAAAATACTGAGTTGTTTCATTGTTTCCAAAACCACTTGATCTACACATGTGGGGATCCACTCTTCTCCATTAGGGTGACCATGTTTGGAGAGTGTTTTAAGAAACTCTATGGTCTGATAGTGTGACATTTCCATGTCAATAAAAAGAATAAAATTCCACTCTTTCCATCTTTTTTTCATGCTATTGATCCCTCCTCTCTTATCCCCCTCATTCATGAGTCTTAACGGGTATTTTTAGTTGAATTGACTTTCCTCTCTCTCTAGATTCTTAGTTATCTCCCTTCAAATATTGGGTTGATCTATCATTGATTAAGTATTCTTCGCACTTATACTTATTTTTTATTCTAATTTCAATATTTTTTTAGGTGTGGTTCCCTCTAATATGGCCCCTAGTGTGAGGGGTGGATAATTTGGGTAGATTCTTTTGATGTTATGGTGTGTGATCTTCCCATCTAGCTCAGTTATTTCTTCCCTGAGTGTTTCACTGCTTCCACATACTATTGAGGTTGGTTTTCCATTATTTTATATTTTAGAACCCATTATTGATGATTTATATTTCCTATATTATTTAAAAGACATTTTAATAATTCTTGTGATGTGGTCTCTTGATTTATTGTGGTTCTATAATGTTTGTACTTTGGTGGAAAATGGATTTTAATGGATTTCTTAACTTATGCATATCTGTATAGGTAGAAAAGGTGTTTAGAAAAATTTCAATTAATCTTATAAAAATAATTAAATTTGTTTGGATTACTTATAGACCTTGTTATGTTTTGGTAATTCTTTTTTATCTTTGAATTGAGGATTATTTATGACTTTATGTGGGTTTTTAGGATTTTTTATTTATGTATGAATTCTAGAAATAGGTTCTTATGCTGTTTGGGTTTTATTGAATAAAACATTTTGGGATTTTTAATTTTCTACTTTTCAGAATTAGATGTTTTCTTATCCATGTGTTCACTGATTGGATATAGGGAGATGCACGTAAATGATAATGGAATTCCAAAAACATTTTTCACCTTATAACCCATTATTTCAGTGAAACCCATTCTTCAATATTCAGGTATTTAACACTCCTATTTCAAAATGAATAATATTGAACTCCTATACATTCAAAAAGAATTCATGGTTTTGAAATGATCATAGTATTTGGTTTGAAATATGTCTATTAATGCGCATCCCATTTGGAACTTTGGAAGGAGGTTTGGAGACAAAATGAGATAATGGACCATTTGAAACAATTGCAGTTAAATAGTTCATACACCTTATAATTGGAAGTTTTTTTTTAAAAAATGGGTGGATTTAAAATTGAAAAGGCCCAGTTACTACCTTCTGTTGACTTAAAACTATTATTATTAATGTGATGTGGCCTGTATTCTAGGATTGTATTTATCAATTGTTTGGAAAAACTTTTGGAATTTCAAGTGATATGAGGTTAGGTTAACACTTTTTTATTACGTTATGTGTTCTGGGAACTTCTATAGTGGACCCTCCAATGAGTGGGACATCGAATATGTGGAGTTAGTGTTTTGGTTACCCAATATTTTTATTTGGGGGTTAATTTTTTAAGCCACTTGTTTGCGGACCTCCCCATTCACTATTTACTATTTTCATAGAATTCAGGGGAATAATATAGAGGGTCGTGGGATTGTTGCTTACTAACCCTGATTAGACGGATCGTTATCCCATAGATTTTCTAAGAGTATAGGTGGGATTTGAAACTAGATTGGCTAGTTTAGAGAAACTATTTGATTATTAACTGTTGAGAATAAGTATAAGCTGATAGATATGTCTGGACGTAGTACATAAATGGATTTCAAATTTGGATATTTATGAAATTCCAATGATTATTTATCTATATGTTCATGATTATTCCCATGGTTCTTAGTTACATATTTCTCAATTATCTACTTGATTCTATTTTTATTGTTTTTATTGAGATTCATCTTATTTTAATATTTGAATTCATTTTTAGTGTATCCCTTTTCATTACATGGTTTGGATTATTCATTGGGTTTCAGTTATGAAACTTGTATGATTGAAAATGGAAACACACTTTTAAAATGTGATGTGGAGTAATTTTTTTGGAAATGTTGATTTTCGTGAAATATGTGTTTTGATTTTGAAATGATAAAAACTATTTTATATATTTATTTTAAACAAGTTTTATTAGATTTATTTGGGAATGGAAATGTATGGATTACATGGTACCTACATGCTACGATGTTTATTCTCACACACTAATCATTCCAATTAGTGTGAGTAGCATTGAGATATTTCTTAGGATCATGTTTTTTATTCAAATTATTGTAGAGTGGATAGTTTTTTGGTTGTTGGTGGGTAAGAGTTCACATGAATATTGTGTTGGGTTTTGGTTCTGTTGTGGTTTTTTTGTTTTCTAATTTGTTCTTTTTTTATGAATAAAATTTTGTTTATGTATTTATTGAGATCCAATTGTTTCTTGTTTATGATGCATATATTTTTTGGTTATTTTATCATATACATTTATTTAGAGACATCATTACGCCTTGGATTATTTTTGATGATAGATGATAGTTTACAACAGATGAGGATAAGTAACACCTCTTGGGCCTTGTCTAAGACTTGGATGAGTGGTGTGTTTGATGGAAGCCCAACCTAGTTTGTTAAAATTGGTATCATTCGAGCCCTTTTTTATTTTGGATTATTTTTTGTAAAGGATATTAGGAATATTGAAACATGGGTTGTAGGAATTTGAAGTAAATCATGAACATTCTCTCGTTTTGATCCTTATGTTTCCAAGGGTAGTCTGGGATTTGATGCTTTAGTTAGGTATTTTGATGTGTGGTGGGAAATTAAAATGGATATGATAAGATTTTTTCTAACGAGTTACATGGATTAGTGACCCATGTAGTTTATAAATGCACAGATCAATATATTCCTAGTGGCCGGTCCTCACTTGGGGATAGCTCTTCTAATCCATCCCACTGTGTTTTGTATAGTAAATAATTCACAATAATTTATTTTTTCATGTGTATTGTATAGGTTTGAAATTTTCAGCAGTGGAATGATTTATAAAAAACAGTTTATATATTGTTCATTTTTAATGGAAAATGGTTTATAGGGTTCTATTTTTGTTTAAACGTGATACATATTCTATGAGTTGGATTTTTAAAAAAATAGGTATTGGAATTGAGATAGTGGACTCAGGGCCAAGGGATTTTGAACGTGATAAGGAAACCGTGGGTTTGAAATAGAAATTTGCCTTGGTTTTCTGGTGTTTTATATGTGATTTGGTGTTTTGGATTGGTGGTTCCTTTTTTGTTGTGTGTTTTGATTGAATTATTTTCAGGTTTTTTGTTTTTTTTTATTCAATGTATTCCACCCAAAAATGTCCCAATGATGTCTAGTGAGTATGTTTTAGTATTTTTCCCAACCAAGACTCTTGATAGGGTAGAGGAGTCAAGTTATTCTATGTACTTCCCATATTCATGGGTGATCAAGTTCCATTAGAGGATGTACACTAGCTTGAGGATGTCAAAGAATTGTGTTTTCATTTTATTATTACCATGATTTCGGTTTTGTATCAAGAAACATACAAGGATATTCATAATAATTTGTTTTTTATGATTTATTCTTGCTTTGGGGGTCTTTTTGTTTTGTGGTATTAATGAATCATAACATGGGATTAGTGTTTGGTTCATGTTTTTTTGTTACCACAATTTAGGGGTTTTTCAATTTTTGTTGTGTTCCCAGTCTTGGCTTTAGTTGGTGGTAAATTTTTTCATGTGGGGTTAATACCCATCTCTTTTTCTCATGTTGTTATTCAAGTTGTTTTCCCCTAAAACTGATCCAGTGCAACTTATGATATGAAATTTCACCAAGTAGACCATTGTTTCATCTAATCTAATCTTTTTTTGTGCTCAAGCATTGTTCCTCATATATATGGGTGAATTTATAGGGGAATAAATTTTTTATGGAGGGGAGAATTATCCCACCACAAACATGGGTTTTATTTTATTCATTCCAAGATGTTGGAAATTTGGGTGTGGTTCAGGTTTGGTTTACAATACTATTGTTTTGTTTTCTGTAGGTTATGGATCTGTATTGACCCTATCCATAGTTTTTGGGTATGTTTTTAGGGTAAAAAACGTGGATAGTTAATCTTGAGGGTCTTTTTAGTTCATTTATTTTTTTCACGGTCTTCATAGAATTGTTTCTGCATGGTTTAAGAAAATATTTTTATGTTATAGGAGTAACAGTGCGGTGAGTTTTTGTTGTCAATGGAATGGAGCCCTGAATTTTCATGGGTAGTGGAACACTCTATCTTGAATGTAGTAATAGTCAATAAATTCACATATCCAAAACAAATATTTTGGGAACTATTTACCAAACCATTCTACCAGCCAATTTGGGGATCCACCTTCTCCAGTATGGTGTGCACTATTGGATCAGAGTTTGGAAAAAAGTAACACCAAACCATAAAACAATACAAAGTCATTAAAAAGTATGAAATTACTCAATCTACCAGTTTTTTTATTTAACCCCATATCCATCGTTTCTCCCCATAATCATTCATTCGACCATACTAAATCCTTGGGTGGCTTACTCCTCTATCCCTCTTTGTAATATAGGTTCTCTTCCTTCAATTTTTTTGTGGTATTTCTACCAATGTTGATCTTATTCACCATTATTATTCATTATTAGTCTCATTTCTTGTTCATTATATGTAGGGTTTCATCTTGGAAAACCCTATGATGTGGGATGGATAAATCATGTTGAATCTTTTGTTGTTAGGGTGTGGGTTTTATCGATTGGGATTTTTTTCTTCCCATAGAGTTATGTGACATCTTCATGCTGTAGAGGTATGTTTTTCCATTAACATCCTTTTAAGAACATGAAATTTATGATTAAAATTCCTATATTATTTATAAAATGTGTTAATAATTCTTGTGATGTAGTGTGTTTATTTATTATTGTGTTCTCATGCTGGTAATGTGGTGAAAAATGGATTTTCAGAGGATTTTCAAAATTATGCCTATATTTGTTTATATTCAAGGTGTTTTTTGGAATTTTAATTAGTGTATTAAAAATAAATTGGGTGTCCTAGATTATGTTGGGACTTTGTTATGACTTGTTAATTCAGATTTTTTGTGAATTGAGGATTCAGAATGTATTTTGGTGTTTTTTTGGATTGGTACGTATCTTTGTATTCTTTGGATATGTTTTTATGGTATTTTTGTTCCATTGACTAAAACCTTTTATTATTTGTGATTTTCAACTTGTGTGACTTTAGATGTTGGAATATCCTTATCTTTATAGACTGCACAAATGTGGAGGCACATACATGATAATGGAATTCAAAAAGGATGTTCCACATTAAACCCCATATTTCAATGAAACCATCCCATCCTCATTCTATTATGTAAATATCCTCTTCCTCAATGTGTCTTCATAAACCACTATGCATTATAAATGGTTTCCTGGTTTCAAAATGATCTCAAAGCATTGTTTCAAATATTTCATTCAATGGTCAAACTCTTTGGAACATTGGATGGTGTTTTTGGAAACTTATTTATATAACTTCTTATTTGGAACCATTTGATTTAAATAGTGATTACACGGGGGAATTTTATGCTAATCTGGAAATAGATTTGGACTTGAAATTTTAATGGGCTGATTTGTACCTCGAGTTATCTTTCGGAAATAGGTATTAAAATTAAGTGATGTGCAGTTCTAGATGTTATATAATAATAATTTAGAAAATGTTTGGGAAACTCATGTGTTAGGAAGATCTGGTGTGCACATGTCTATAAATTTATATGTGATGGACACCTCTATAGTGGAAAATCTATGGAGAGGGTCATCACATAGGTGGTGTTAGTGGCTTGGATAGGTATGCATGCTAGATAGGGGTTATTGGTATAATCCACATGTGTCAGTACCTCTCAATTCACCGAATACAATTACCAAGGCATTCATGGGTGTTATATAGAGGGTAGAGACATGGGTCTTTATCAACGTTGATTTTATGGGTTAGTATGCCCTAGATTTTTTGAGAGGCTAAGTGGTATGTACCCCTAAATTTTCTATTTTATAGAAGACAGTTTGTTATTAATGATAGAGCTGCAGTATAAACTATAGGTGAGTCCTAAACCTACTGTTTCTAGGGATTTGTTCTAGAAATCTTAAGTAAATTACCATGATTATGTGTCTATATGTTTCTACAAATTTCTATTGTATATGGGTGATTTTATGAGTAGTATATCTCTTCTTGCATTTTTACTATTTTTTATTTTTTCTCACACTTGTTCTACTTACATTAATTTTTAATATACCCATTTTCATTACCTTGTTTGGATTCATCGTTAGGTTTTTTCATGAAACCAGTATACATTTGATTCCCTCAGATTTCGGGGATGACCTCCTTTGATGGGATGTTCAAACATTCTGATCGGTTTCTAATGGGTTTTTTTGTAGAACTAGAAACATCCAATTATTCCGCATCCATTTAGACCTACTTTCTAAAGGTAGGTGCTCATTAGTTTGTGGACTGATGAGGCTAAGGAATTTTCATTGGTTGAGAGGATGGGGGGTCGGACTCATCACACCTTTTTAATGGGATTTATTGTCTACTCCAGGACTCTCTTTATATATTTAAGTTCTGTTCGTGAATCATTATTACATTACCATGTATAAAATGAGCATTACTTTAGATTTGACAATCAATTATTAAATATGTAGGAAATTTAGAGAATCTTTTATATGTATTCTAGGTTCTTCATCGATAGAGAATCATCTGTTTTTATTAGAGATTCTTGGTCAATGGTACCCTTCAACACATTTAAATAGAAGTCTCTTGGTCATTATGATGACCATGCTGGTTTTAAAGCCACATAGTGGGGCTCTTGAAGTTTATTGTCATTCATGAAGGACATGGATTATTTCAGAGTTGGGATCGAACCCGAAGATGGGCTACCTATGTATCCTTTGTTTAGAAAAGGAATCAGAACCCACGTAGTTCGAGTAAAGGAGTATGATGTTTATGAATGATGGATCAAAGAAGGATGTCATAATTACTTTTACACTCCAAGGTCTCGTGAGTCATGCTCGGTGTGAGAAACAAGAGGTATTGGTAAAAATTATACAATTGGGCCATGAAAGATGCAATCATAAGAAATAATGTGGGACTTATATATGTATGACTGCCCAGATAAATGAAGGATAAGATTTAATTTAGGGAGGAAATACCGGAGAAGGGTCCATAATGGTATATGTGATTCATAGAGATTTTTAATACTCTAACATGGGGCTTACTCCTTAAATGGATGCCCAAATTAGGAGAGGACTTATGATTGGGTTTTACTCCTGAAAAGGAATCCCAGATCATAGGTAAATTAGGACTGTTTAAGAGAAATTAAGACTAGGGCTTACTCTTGAAAAGGAGGCCCAGGTTAAGAGATTTCAAAAATTAAGGGACTTGGAGCATACTCCTGAAGAGGATGCCCATATTTGAGACTAGGGATTACTCTTGAAAAGGAAGCCCAGGATAAGAGAATTATGGTTGGGGCTTACTCCTATGGAGGATGCCCATATTTGAGAATGGGGCTTACTCTTGAAAAGGAAGCCCATGTTTGGGGATATGGGGCATACTCCAAAGGAGTATGCCTATATTAAAGGACTTGGGTCTTACACCTAAAGAGGATTCCCAAATTAGAGGACTTATGACTGGGAATTATTCCTGAAAAGGAGACCTAGGTTAAGGATTCTCTCATCTTAAAGGATGATGTTTAATGAATGAAATCCCAATTTTTTGTGACATAAAGATGTGTAAATCACTAGTTTTTTAGAGATATTCCATAGAATTCCTTTCAGATAATGAAGTAAAATCAAGAAATCATTCCATAAATGGATTTGAAGAGTGTCTTGAAGACTGAATCTTGAATTGGAAAGGTTGAATGGCTTAATAGGGGTGAAATGGGCAAGAAGGGCACCCAAAAAGGCAGGGGTGTGCAAGTCCTTGCAGGAGCGCAGGTACTGCATGGGCGCGCAAGTCCTGTTCGCGCAGGTATTCCTGCGCGACACATGGATATTTGCATGATGGTTAACCAACAGGGTAATACTTTATCGAATCTTGATTAAATCCTTTAGAATCCCCTTGAGGTTCTTCTAGAATAGGGGTGCGCAAGTTCTATTGAAGGATTAAGGCGGCGCGCAAGTGTGGCCTTTTCCCTTAAGGGCTGGCCACTCAGGCGCGTATGTGTTGATGAGTTTCAACATATAGGCCTTCCTCCCACTCTTTAGATCTTACGTTCTAGGTATGAAATTACCTTAGAGTGTTTCGGAAGCCTTGATAAGAGACTAGGGCGCCGAGAGCTCAAATATGAGTTTCAGGAAAAAAATCCTCCCCGAATGGGGGCCCGACATGGTCTATTTATAGGCAGGAGAAGACCCCGGGCGGTTATCACTTAGGTCGCACAAGTCACTTGCGCGACCATCATACGTCACACAAGTGGACTTGCACGACTTTTTGGGAACTTGCACGTCCTATGGGAAATGTTCTCCTTGTTCATCCCTTTGTCGATTTTTTATATTTTTTCTTCAAAGGATGAATCAATTTGTGCGAAGTCATTTCCCTTTATATTTTTTGGACACTAAAACGAAAAAGGAGCGTCAACAAAATTTCCCCTCAGAGTTGGATCCGAAATAAATGAGGATGTGACTATGAGGAAAAAGAAGTCATCCAAAGGAAAGGTGGTGTGCAAGGTTCAGTGCGCAGCACTTGGCGCGCAGGTTCGAGTCGCGCGGAGCTATGGCCTTTAGTCGCCCCGGGTATGGCACACAGGGTTCTGGCCGCGTCTATAAATAGAGGGCCTTACCTCCGTACAAAGAATCCGGATTTCCAGTCTTCAAACCTTCGAGCTCTCGCCGCGCAAGTCACCTTTAACTGCGCAGGTTGCTCTGTTTTCCGGTGTTTCCTTGATGGCATGCAGCTCTATAGGTATTTGTACATGCGCGGTTTATACGTGCGCATCAAAAACTAGTGTGGCACACTAACACTTGTGCGCCAAGTTTAGACTTGCGCGCCTTAATTACTTTTCCATTTTTCTGAATTCCTTCACAAATTTTATGAAAAATAAACCCATTGAAGAGTTTGTTTATTCAAATTTTGTTCAAATTCAATGTCTCTCATGAGAATCGGAATGGCTTTTGAACTGGCTAGCAAGCGGATTGATGACATGATGAAATTTTTTGGTCATGATTACTATGATATCTGCGACAACACTCTCCCGTATTTGGGTATGTACTTGAAGAAATATCATCTTAATATCCCACAGACCATCTACCTGCCTCTATATGGACATGGTCATCTTCAAGGAGTCAATGTTCCAGACGCAAAGAACTATAAACCTTAAATGCAGCTGCACTGCTACTCCTCTATTTCGGTTATGCTGTTCATTAAGAGAAAAAAAAATGGTATGAACATTCAAAATATCCTTCCATGCCATTTCCTTGCAGATATGAAAATGGAAAACCCATTGGCTGAAATGTTTTCTACTGCCGGTTGGTGGAGAGAAGATAAAATGGAATTAGAGCAATATTTGAAAAGAGTACTCTCTCCAAATGGATCTTTACTTCCAATGCTCCATTCTCAAATCCATGTATACATCTTCCAAATCTCTTGGACAGAAATAGAGTCACTGTTTGATCAGCAGAAAATTTTCTCAAACCACACTCAAGAACATCCTTTTACAATTGATCCAAGAAGAGATGGTATCACTGTATCTCTTCTTGTATCACTGTAATTCCTTGGAAAATAGAAGAGACTCCAATCTGTGGATGTCCTTCTAACTCTGGTGCATCAATGAAAAACACTATAACCTTCACTCATTTGTACCTTCATTATCTTTTGTTACATACTTTATATTTTACCTAAGACAATGGGCCTAGTAAGTATAGTTTTATTTTTACTAGGATTAATGTAAATAACCCTACAAACATCGAAACTTTTAAAAGCTCAATGTTACCTAAATCTCACAAAATGTATGTTTAGTGAGCTGGGAACTTGACTTTTATTCAGAGTTCCCTTGTCTTTTGTGGGCAGTTTAATGTCATGAACGTCGGACATAAAAAAGGCTAATTTTTTAAGGTCAAAAGAGCTTTGACCGAAATGGATTAGAATTGACTCAATTCCTTGAAAATTCATCTGAAAACATATTACCATACTCAAGTATGAGGTAAAATATGTAATCTATGACTTAAGAATATTTGAATCTGAGGAATGAAATGAAAAAGAGCTAAAAGAAATTAGAAGAAGTAGTTTCCAAGATTGATGTTACCATTATTTAACAAATCCATTAGGGGGTTGAATTATGCAGGGCCACCTAAGGGCATTGGCTGCATAGTCAAATAAATAGTATCTTTTGGATAACAAGTCTGTTATGTAGACTGATTATGCAAGGTCTCCTATGGGCACGTGCTGCATAGTCAGACAAAAGAACTCTCATAAATTTACTTTCATAGTTCTAAAATCCAGTGAATGTTTATGGAGATTCAAATTTTCCAAAGAATAGAGTTTACTGTATGGAAAGAGGTACTTGAATATGGAGAAGATATTTCCAAAAAATATTATCGGAGAACATGATGGATATCACTCTTACGAAGGTCTAACCCAAACGTAGGGAAGGAGAATATAAACCATAAACATGAATACATTCAAATCATGAAAAAGGATATGGGACAAATATATTAAGGATGGCTATTTTTTCGGATCCCTACATACTAGCATTTAAGAAAAATAAGGAAAAAAGAGGAATTCTTCCAATGAATGAAGTTTTCACTATCCGACAAACCCGTTAGGGGGTTTAATTATGTAGGGCCACCTAAGGGAATTGGCTGCATAGTCAAATAATAATATCTTTTGGCTAACAAGTCTGTTATGTAGACTATTTATACAAGGCCGCCTATGGGCACATACTGCATAGTCAGGCAAAAGAAGTCTCCGAAATTTGAAATTTGTGTGACTAGAAGTCATGAAAAGGGTTACGAAGATATGAAAATATTTAAAGTTAGGATTATGACACATAAAGATGGGTATTTTTCAATGTGTACAGAGATAGACAGATCAATCCTAACCATAATCATATTTTGGCTGGGTCCTGAATTGAAATGTTGGACTTCACTACGTATCCCATAAGGATGAGAATCAAGCCATAAACAGTTCTTAAACTACAGTTTAACGTCGTGTGGGACCAAAGGATTAGAGATCTTAGATTAGGGTCATAGAGCTTGGAACATTTTAAGAAATACACAATGTGTGTTTTCATGGGGACTTTTCAGCCAAGGGACTGAAAGTGGAATTTGGGATTAGTCCCAAAGACATGGGGCTGGATTCGAGGGCCACTCGAATGTTCCTACATATCCCATAAGGATGGGAATCACGCCCACATAGTTTTATAAATACCCTTTGTACAAATTTGGTTCGTACAAGTGAAGGGTGTAAGGGACTTTAGTACAATTATGGTTTAACCCAATATAAAAGGTTTGGGAATTGCCATGTACGCACGTAGTCTTTGAAATGAAACATGTTTGAAAATCAATGTAAATAATGATTCCTTATCAAGTGAGGGTATCAAAGAATATTGTAGTTTATTTTCATACTGGACAAAAGTGTTGTATAGTTTAACGTCCTATAATAAGGACGAAAGTGAACCAATGTAAAGATATTGATTTTAGGGGCGGTATCACGAATCAACATCGTATGAGATGGAGGTGAACTAATGTGAAGAGATTGGTTTTGGGATTGAACCATTGGAGCTTGCCTACATACCCAGCCTATAAGGAAAGGATCAAAGTCCGTGTAGTTCAATTAAATAATGAATTAATTATCAAGTTGTTATTGGGGACAATGACCTAAAAAATGATGTTGTTGGGACTTACACATGGTTAGAAGCCCAAAGAGAGTATCATGGTTGAGGTTTTCTCTAAGCTCACGTGATTCATACTCGGTGTGAGAAATAAGAGGTAACAACAACCTTAACAATGCATAGTTTAATGTCATGTAGGACATATAAATGGACTTTGTAGTTTAAAGTCTTGCAGTTAGGACTATTGGTGCTGCACAGTTTAGTGTCATGTAGAAGGGACAAAATATAGTTTAAGGTCATGTAGGACGTATCACGGACTTTATCTACAGTTTAGCATCATGTAGTTTGGACGATGGGTACAATAGAGTTTAACATCATGTGGGACGAAAGGGGGACTGTGCAGTTTGATGTCATGTAGTGAGGAAAAAAGAGTACACCATTTAACGTCATGTTGGACGCATTGGGTATTTTTTTCCCAGTTTAGCCTCATGTTGGACGAAAGTGCAAATAGTTTAAGGTCATATGCATGGACCGTGGATGGTGCAGTTTAATGTCATGCTGGAAAAAAGTGTAGTTTACAGTCATACAAGACCTTTGATGATTATGTAGATTAACATCTTTCTGGATGTAAGGGAATTTCATACAGTTTATCATCATGTAGTTAGAAAGTCACAGTTTAACATCTTGCTGGACGTAAGGGACTTGCATATAGTTTAGGGTCATATGTATGGACCGTTGATGATGCAGTTTAAGGTCATACAGGACCTAGTTGCAGTTTGAGGTCATACTGGACCATTTTGGAGACACAGTTTAACATCATGTTGGACCAAGTTGCAGTTTAAGTTCATACTGGACCATTGCTGTATAGTTTAATGTCATATAGTAAGGACAAAAGTGGGACTTTTCAGTCTAATGTCATGTAGTGATGAAAAATTAGGGAATTTGTTTCATAGTTTAACGTCATGTGGGATGAAATTAATACAAATAGTTTAAGGTCATATGTATGGACCGTTGCTGTATATTTTAACGTCATATAGCAAGGACGATAGAGGTACTTTGCAGTTTAAACAAAATACTTCTCAAAAATATGGCATTGGTTGGAGTAGTGATGAGTTCTCCATCCATCGAGATTAATGAATTAGCTCTATTGGAGTAGACACTATGTATTGAATAAGGTCCTTCCCATTTTGGCTCAAGCATGGGAGGATTATTTCCTGGTATCATTGGAGTTCTGAGAACTAATACAAATTCTCCCTGAGTGAATGAACGAAGATGAACTTTTTTGTTAAAAGCTCGTGCTATTCGATTTTGATAGACATCCAAGTGGTGAAAAGTGCACAATCATTTCTCATGTAAACATTCCAATAAATTCAATCGCTTTTAAGATTGTTAATTTGTAGATGATTTATCACAAATGGAAACTCTGATTGAGGGTAGTTGAACTTCAATGGGGAAGACGGCTTCCGTTCCATATACCAATGAATATGGAGTTGACCGAGTTGCAGTGCGGGTGGTGGTATGATAAGCCCATAAAGCATGAAAGAGTTTATCATGCCATGACCTATTATATTTATCCACCATATTTTTCAATATATTTGAAAGAGTCTTTTTAAATTCTTCTATCTAGATGTTGGCCGCTGCATGATACCGAGATGAATGGTTGGATTTGATGTTGTATTCTTGATACAGGTTCTTCACTTCGGATGGACAGAAATTGGTGCCATTGTCCGTCAATATGGTTTGAGGGACACCAAATCTGGTAAAGATGTTAGACTTGATGAAGCTATAAATTAATTTAGAATTGACTTCCTTGAAGGTTATTTCCTCTTCCCATTTGGAAAAGAAGTCAGTAGTAGTTAGAATGTACTTAAACTACTTGTCCATAGCCGAAGCGTAAGGTCCCACCACATCAATTCCCCATGTGGAAAATGTCCATGAGTATTTAGCTGTATGAAGAAACTCTGGAGGTTGATGAATGAAGTTGGCATGTACTTGGCATGAATGAAACTTCTTTGTGGAATCGGCACAATCTCGTATCATTGAAGGCCAAAAGTATCCAAGCCTTCGAATCTGATCAAACAGCCTATGTCCAGACTGGTGGGAACCACAGACTCCTGCATGCATTTCTTTCATGACGGCCATTGTCTCTTCACCATCAATACATCTGAAGAGAACTCCATCAAAAACACATTTTTAGAGAATTTTATATAGGTGATCTGGGCTATCATAAAGAGTAAAATTGACCACACGTCGCCAGATTTGTTATTTCTCACCTATATCAGGTGGAAGTGTTCCATTTTGAAGGTATTCCCTGATAGGTGACATCCATCTTATAGTATGACCATACGTTTCCGGAATGGGAGAAATTTCATTAATTTCCTCTGTTCTGATTCGAACATAAGGTGAAATTGCATGATGGTGGGAAATACTGATGGTTGTCTCGTCCCGATTTGGATCTGCCGGAGCTATGGCTATATTAGCCAGTGCATCAACATGAGAATTTTGTGATCTTGGGTCATAAGAAAATGTCAGTTTCAAAGGGAATTCCACCCTTAACTCTCTGACGTAATCATACAAAGGGATTAGTTCTTCTTTTCTAATGGAATAATACCCATTGACTTGTTTGATTACCAGGTCTGAATCACCTTTCACCTTTAAGTGATTCACTTGTGCCTGAAGTGCTAATTCCAAGACTACGATGAGAGCTTGGTATTATGCTTCATTATTGGTACCACCTTCCCACAATAAGAAGGAATAAGGAAACACTCCATTTTCAGGAGAAATGAGCACAATTCCTAAGCCAACATTGTTGAATTTAGGATTTTCTATTTTTCTCCCTGTTGGACTTCTGGAAGCACAATCAAAATACATTTCCCATGACTGAGGACTTTCATGAATAGAGAAGACTTCCACATTAGGGATGTCAATATCTGAAGATGCGTCTTCCACTGAAGGGTGTTCAGCTAGGAAATCTGCCAAAGCTTGGCCCTTTATCTCCTTTTGAGACACGTACTGAATGTTGAATTGCTGCAAAATAACTTCCCACATTGCCAGACGTCCTAATAGCATTGGACGACTAAGTATAAATGTGAGCGGGTTATTGCGAGATACCAATTGGACCTCGTGATGTTGTAGGTAGTGTCTCAACTTCTAAACTACAATGATTAATGCCAGGCAGCACTTCTCAATACTTGAATACCAGGTTTCTGCTTCATGCATGGTTCGACTGAGATAGTAGAGACTGTTTTAATTCACATCATCATTCTTTTGAGCAAGAAAGGCACCCAATGATTGCTCTAGATCTGTCACGTAGAGGATAGGTGGTCTTCCTTCAACAGGTGGCATGAGTACCAGTGGACTCAAGAGGTATTTCTTGAGAATATTGAATGCTTCTTGACATTATTCAGTCCACTAGTATGTGACACCCTTCTTCATCAATTTCGTGAAGTGTAAACTTTTACCTGATAAATTGGCGATGAAACGTCGAATATAGGCTAAGTTTCCTTGAACTCCTCTTAATTATTTCAAATTTTCAGGAGGTGACATACCATGTATTGAATTTGTCTTCTCAGGATCGACTTATATATCACGATGGCATACAACAAAGACGAGAAATTTTCCTTAGGTTACCCGAAAAGCACATTTTAAATGCTTCATCATCAAATTATGTTTTCGAAGATTGCGGAAAATGACTTCCAAATCATCCAAGTGATTAGAATGTTGTTTGGATTTAACTACCAAATCGTCTACATAGCATTCAACAAACTTCCCTAAGAAGGGTTTTAAGATACGATGCATGGCATGCTGATAAGTTTCACCTGAATTCATTAAGCCAAAGGGCATTAACTGGTAGCATAACAAACCCTGAGGGGCTCTTAAGGATATAGATTCCTCATCTTCTAGGTCCATTCGGATATGACTACATCCATAATATCCATCCACGAAGGAATGTTCTTCATAGATAGCTGTTGCATCAATTAGAAGTTCTGTAATCGGAATTGGGAAATCATCCTTAGGACAATGCCGATTAAGATCTCTGAAATCGATGAAAACTCTAATTTGTCTATTCTTTTTCATTATAGGGACAAAATTAGCCAACCATTTGGGATATTGAACTTCTTTTATGATGTTATAATTGATAAGATTATCCACTTTAGCTTCAATTTTGGAAGCATATGTTGGGTGTGTTCTTCTAGCGGCTTTCTTAAATCCTCGATGTTCTTCTGGTAAACCCAAATGATGAGTAACAATATCAGGATCAAGCCCAGGCATTTCTGTATAGTTCCAGGAAAATATATCTCTAATTTTCATTAGAAAAGAAATATACATATCTTGCTCTTCAAGAGTCTTGGCCGCACTAATTAAAGTGGGCTGTGGATCTTCTTTTGTAGCCTGGATTTATTTCTATGAGTTCATCCACAGTGGTAGAGATACCCTCATCAAATGATGGAGGAGCATCTCTGAGATCTTCCTCTTCTTCTTCATCATGTGTTATTTATTCCGATTCTACTTACATAGTATATGATAAAGTAGAATTTTCATGATCCGAAGAGATGTCAAAATTTGCATATCTTGAAGAAGAATCTTCCATTTCCGACCAGATTGATGATGAAGGGTCTTTTTTTGGGTAATAAAGAGGAGATGATGGATTGAGAATCGACATCATGATTCACCTTCGATGTTGCTATAACTTCTTCCGGCCTAATTAGAGAAGCATAGACTTGTTGGATTTCAGCAGATGAAATGAAGACGTCACCATTTGTGCTTTTATCACTACTTGGTAGATTACTAATTTCTCCCATGTTGTCTGGCTCGATTGCCCTAATTGACATTATGGATCTTTCCATAAGAGTATTTTTATTTGGGTCTATCTTGTCAATTTGACTGATTGGAAACACATAATCTGTACTCACATGTGTAAATGGATTTACTATAATTTTTTCCAAACCATATAGAGCATTAACTTTGGTAATCTCCTTTGTTGTGGATTTCTCCCTTCCCTTCATGTGATAGAATTCCACCTCAATGTATTCAGACTCAAATTTCTTGAACGAAGCTTTATCACCATACAATGTCCCAACATGACCATCGAAACAATATTTGAGACATTGATGGTATGATAAAGGGATATCGACATGTTGATGTAGCCAGGGTCTTCCAACCAAGATGTTGAAGGATGAGTCTTGAGCAACAACCATGAAATTTTAATTGGATTCAAGATCTCTAAACTGTGTTCTGAGTGTAACTTTTCCCAGTGGTTCCTGTTCATTTTTATCATATCCTTGTAACATCATGGTAGAAGGAGATAAATCAGATTCCATGAGGCCCAATCGACGAAGTGTATGAATGGTCGTGAGGTTGACTCTTGAACCATTGTCAATGAAAGTTCTTCGGACGTCTACGCCATTGACCTTGCCAGACAAGTATAATGGTATAATATGTCCATGCACAACATCATATTCATCTTCATCAGTAAAAGATATTATTTCATGGAATTCTGCAGGATTATTCTCTATGTGACAGACTTCAGCTGCAACAATTTCAGTTTCAAACTCATGAGGACTTGACAAAGCCTCGATGAGTGCTTCCTGAATATCTTTTGATAGATTCAGAGCATCTAGAATCGATATCTTGGCTGGTACATGGTCCAAGGTTTTCGATATATCATACTTTTGATCCAGAGGTCAGTGTTCCCCAATAAGAATACATGGTTTGGAAGGTACCTTGGAAGCAGATGCTTTGGAAGTTGATGCATCTTGTATTGGGATAGGAGTTGGAAATATTCCTGGTTTTGGAAGATTAGACCGATTAGATCCATTTACTTGCTGAGAGGAAGAATATGGAACCTTCAACCGGTCTTCCAAAATAACTGTGCCAGGACATAATTTTCTATTGGTAGAAGAACTTTCTTGTTGTTGCTGAGCTCACTGAAGGTCTCTACCACGAGTTTCTGCTGCGTACACAGTTCTAGCACGGGTAGAATTGGAATTGTGGATTCTGAAAGATCAATGTCTTCCCCTGTATCCTGAGCCCTTGAAACTTCCTCTGATTACCTTGTTTGATACAGGGAATTCAGGCTCATTGA
Organism: Viscum album; assembly: GCA_963277665.1. Classification (NCBI taxonomy): domain Eukaryota; kingdom Viridiplantae; phylum Streptophyta; class Magnoliopsida; order Santalales; family Viscaceae; genus Viscum; species Viscum album. Next base: position 1,793,584,261 of record OY728140.1, read on the forward strand.
AATCGAAACTATGACCGGCATATGGATCTGTTAATTGAATCATGTTAACAGAACCAAAGATTAACTCTTCGTCTCATGAAGAATCTACCTGATTAGAATGATTAGGCTGTGCCATTTGGTGGGGCGGTGCCCATGGCTTTGTAGTAGATGGAATGAAGTCTGCCAAAGTCAAAGACAACATAGACATTGACACATACTCATCTTCTTCTGATTCTTTTTCTTTCTTTGAATCATGTCGTTTCTTTGAGGACTTTCCCTCTGACGAAGAGGGTTTTGCCACAACATTCACGGAAGAAAACACAATTGGTTTCCTTAATAGTGTTGGAAAAATAGAATGAGTTCAATTGATTGTCGTTCTTACCATCCAATCATCATAATTCTATGAATTTTTTCTCTTGACTTCTTACCATTCTCCTTTCTCATCTGGAACTGTAGCAGTAACACATGCTAACTGAGCTGAAGAACCTTTCACTTTGACTTATCCCGAGTCGTCTATCTTTTGCAGGAGGTCTTTGAAGACAAAACAATCCTGGATGGGATGCCACAACATTTGATGAAAAGGGAAACAATTGGTACGGTCTTCATCTCCATTCTTTTTTGGCCTCTTGGGCATTGGTAATTGAAACAAATTGTTTTCCAGAGCCGAAATGAAATAACCAGGAACTTGTTCATTTCGGAAAGTGTATGTTTTTCTATTTAGATCATGAATTTTGTTTCTTCTTTGATCTCTTTGATCATCTGGACGAGACTGCCTTTTTTTTGGCGCTCAGGAGGTGGATCACTTCGAGAAGATGAAGGTTCTGAGGTAGAAATAGGTACAGGTTCTTGATTAAGCATAACTGTAGCAGTTTCTTCATTACCCATTCCCCTTCCTGGAGCTGATGGAATTACACGAGATTTAGCCTTTTCCTGTATAAGGGAAACTTCAATCTGCTGAGCGATTGATGCAAGGTCTCGAAACCCTCCTATGTATTTCATAGGGATTAACGGCGTGCGTAATTCATCACGCAGATTTGCCACACAGATTGGAAACAATTCTTCTTGAGGGAGTTCTAAACTCAAGGAATATGTTAATCCCTTCCATCGAGCAATGAAATCAGAGACCCTTTCATTCTCCCATTGCTTACAGGTTGTAAGATCAAAAATTATTGTCTTTGGAAAAGATGAGTTGAACTGAAGGAGGAATTTTTGGCGAAGATCCTCCCATCATGTAATTGACTAGGATTGAAATCTTGTATACCCGAAAAAAGCAGGTCCTTGCAAGGTTCGCACGAAGCATCTGAGTTTCACTGCTTCTTGCTGCTCCGTAGTTCCCGTCATAGGATAGCTACAAGACACAGAATGCATAAAATGCTGTTCAGGATCACCTGATCCATTGAATATAGGGAATACATGGTTCCCAAAACTGGATGGAGGAGAGATTGAATATACCCATTTAGGGTAAAAATTCTTTTCTGGTTGAACTCTTGCACGTTTCCCCTCCATAGTTTCTAACCGAGATGTTAATGACTCAATAGTGATTATTATCTTTTGAGAAACATCTGGTTGAACTTGTACTTGGGTATGTGAAATGACTGGAGCTTGAAAGATGTGGCGATTGGTGCTACAACTGATGGTATCACTACCAACTGTTGTTGCACTTGACCCGTAGGATTAGACTTGTGAGGGTGTACTGATAGAGGATGATATTCATGATCCATATCAGTAGCTACAACAAATTCCTTTGGCTGACTGACTATAGCATGCTTAAGAAAAAGACTACTCTGAAGTAGTTCTGTATTCAACCTTCTTAATTCCTTCACTTCTTCCTCCTATTGTGAAAACCATTTCTCTAGTGAGAGCGATTGACCTTCTCCAGAGGATGGATATGTAACCTGGTTCTTTCCCTTCCCTTTGTTGGATCCTTTTCGGAGAGGGGGAAGTGGGTTACTCGAAGGATTACCTAGGTTCTGAGTAATCCTTTGACTTCGTGTATGCACACCTTCTTCATTTGTGTCAGTGCATACATATTCTTGAGCATGAACCTCTTCATCTGAGTCCACTGAGTGAGCCTCATCTGGTGGATCAGCACCAACGGCATTGATGACATTGATTGATGTATAACTCATCGCGTCCCTTCTATAAACATTTCTATGATATTTTCTTTTTTCCATGTCTTATATGAGACATTATCTTTTGTTGATTTGATCCCTCAGGGGCAACTTGATGAACCGTAATTTAGAGGGAATCTCCTGATAATTTGGCTCTTCGTTCCTCTTGAGGCTTTATCCCCAATCGTGAAAAAACCGACATTCTCTGAGGAGGGGATTTTTGATTTGAAAAAGTCCCCAGTCCAGTGGACTGGGGTTGTTCCTGCTGTTCTCGCTCAACTCCTCGAATCCTAAATGTTAATTCTGACGGTTGGTTTAAAATAGTCCCCAATCTGGCGAGCTGGGGTGGTTCTTGACATGCTATGTCTGAGACTTTCTTAATAGTCCTCTTGATCTTCTGAACCTTACTCCGGAAATTATCTAGATGCATTAACCTGTATCCACTTTTATCACCCAGTTCAAAATACTGTTGGATGATTACTTACACTTTTGTCACTTGGTGATGTGCTTGCTCCAAACGAGAGGCCTGTTCAATATTCTCGTTTGATTGATGCAAGAATAATTCAACAAATTTTTCTCTATATTTTTTATTTTGAGAGGAACTAGTTGAAGCCTGTTCTTGGGAAATCTTTTTATTAGAAAAAAATCCCATTGACTGTGGTCGGGCATGGGCAATAACGTTACATGAGACCATTTTCGGCGGGTTTTGCTGACTGGAGAGCACCGTGAAATGAAGTTCTCCATGAACAACCCATCCTCTGACACGAATACCAGATGGGGCTTGGAAATTAACTGATGCAGTATTCTTAATGCGCCAAATCATGAATGTTGAAGGACTCTCTGCTAATTTTCAGCCTTTGGATATCGAGAGATGGATAGAGACGCCAAATCAATTTGACGTTGTAACCCTTATATTATCTTAATATGATTTTCATATTCATCATAAGATAATACTTTATTTTTCAAATGAAAAAGTTTTTTCCATATGTTGAGATGAATATCATGAATTTCATCTTCCGGAAACATTTCTGGAATGTTATACTGAGAGTCAGCCAGAGGCCAAAACATAACTGGCACTTCACCTTTCGCCAGTTTTTTTTCTCATGTTCAGCATTTCCTCTTTATCATTTGATTAAGATTCTTCTACCTAATTTGACCAGAGTTGTTGTTTCCTTGTAACTTCATTGGATTCAACAGGATTGGTAGGGAAATCATTGATCAAACTAGAAGATGGATGACTTAGGGGTGGTTCGGAGAATGACCTACACCCTGGGATATCTTCTGATTGATAAAGTATTTCACTTTCTAGCGATGAAGCTTCAGACATGACTGGTTTCGCATTTTCAAGTGCCTCAATATAAGTGGGATTTCTCGGCACTGCATTGTCCACTAGAAAATTTTTCCAGCAATGTGCATCACTACTACGGAGAGTAATTTCACAGCAAAATTCATCATCATGGGGAGTACCACCATAATGGGTTACAACAAAAGATGAGATCTCTTGCTCCATGGTCTTCTGACCACAGAGAGGGTTCCTGTGGCTCTCATCTGAAGATGAAACTTCATGATCGACCGAATTTTCATGAAGACAGCCTTCATGAGGAAGTGTCTATTGAAGACCTTAGGAATTAATATTCCCACTATTGGGAAATGAGGGAGTAGAATCTTTAATTTCAGTAGATAATTGTCTGAGGGCTTTAAGATTTCCAACATCTAGCAAGGCCTTGTTACAGAATGGCTCTTGATCTCCTGACTGTGCTGGGAGAGTCTTCTTCTTAGACGCCTTCTTACTCGCCTTGGAAACCACTTGTTGACAAAAGTGGCTACTCTGAGCAGGTGTATATGCCTGATCAGGAAAGATGGCCAGGTTTGGCTGACGATCTCCACTCAGATCAGGTGTATGTGCCTGACTTGGTTGTCTGTATGATATGGGGGAGTATGCCCCACAACCCTCTTGGACTGGAAAAGATGTGTGTGTCTGTTCCTGAGTGAATTTTTGATGTGTCACTCCATTGTTAGGGATAGATTTATGTGTCTTTCCCAGAGATTCCATTGAAGTTGTTATAATATCCTGGCGGACATCCAGAATATGGGAAGGGATTTTCTTCTGCTCTTTCACCACTGATAGAATATTCTTGGTGACTTCAGCTGCCGGAATGGGAATATACGTCCATTCCGGGCTTGGAGTAGGTGTATGTGCCTGCTCCTACCCTCCTTTTCCTGTCACTGAATCCTGATAGTACTTAAGTATGGGGGAAGAGAGTTGAGTTTTCCTTCTGTTTTTCATCGGGGATTTCCGAATAACTTCTCCGAATGCTACCAAGCGAGACTGTTGGTAGACTTGATTAATACTAGCAGGTGTATGTGCCTGCTGATTGCACTTTTCCAAACATGGTTGACGAGATCCATTATATGGAGTAAGACGAGCCTGCTGACTAGCTGATGATGTATAAACAGGTGTATGTTCCTGCCTATAGTACTCCACCGGAATTGCCTGGCGGGATTGGCGTGATGCTGCCAGACGAGTCAGCTGGACAATGGAATAAAAACGGGCTGGTGTATGTGCCTTCTCATTTCTTGCCACCAAGTTAGGTTGGTGGAATTCTACAGAGATGGAAGAGATTAGAACATTATCACTGTTGGCCGGATTCCGCCTCTCGTGGTTCATCTTGCTTTCTCGGGTTCGAGGAACCTGAGCAGAACTCTTGGAGACGGTACCCACATAATGTTGAGGGCGCACTGCCGCATGAGTCTGGTGGCGATTGTTGGTGGGAACCCTCATGAAGGACTCTTATATGTTTGAATTAAGGCCCTGAGGGACCTGCTCATTCACCTCCCTAGAATAAGGGAGAGAATGGTGATTGCGTTCCGGGGATAACGACCCAAAACGGTTAGAGACGGTAGTCAACACCGCCTGCTTCATGATCACTGGTCGTCATTGTCCGGACGACCGATGTGAGTTGTTTACTTGGATGGCGTTCCAGGTAGCCTCCAGAGTTGGGATGGTACCGTGTTGAAGGTACTCCTTAAACAACACGTTTGATACCCAGCGTTGAAGACTCTGAGTAGGTGATATCGTCCTTAGAGAGGACGATGATCCAGCAGGAGTAGCAGTAGTGGAATTTGTAGCAGCAGTATTCACAGGTGTGAACTTGAGAGGAGCCATTCTTGAAATGCATAAGATCTTGGAAAAGAGTGCCGGTTTGATGTAACATATGTAATCAAGAGAAATTCAGCCACTATATTTTTTGGATGATTACATATGTCAATTATTTTTTTGTTGGCCCTCTCATTGAGTTTTAAATAGGGGCCTAAAAAATTGGTAAAACACCATTTTAACTTGGTTAAAGATTCACGTTGGGTTCACCATTTTTGTTTCCCTCAGATTTTAGGGATGACCTCCTTTGATGTAAATTTCAAACATTTCGATTGGTTTCTAACGGGTTTGTTTGTAGAACCGGAAACATCCAATGATTCTGCATCCATTCAGACCTACTTTCCAAAGGTAGGCTCTCATTTGTTTGTGGACTGATGAGGCTTAGGAATTTGCATTGGTCGAGAGGATGGGAGGTCGGACTCATCACACCTTTTTGAGTGGAATTATTGTCTACCCCGGGACTCTCTTTATAAATTTAAGTTATGTTAGTGAATCCTTATTACATTACCATGTATAAAATGATCTTTCCTTCAGATTTGACAATCAATGATTAAATATGTAGGAAATTTAGAGAATCATTTATATGTATTTTAGGTTCTTCATCGATAGAGAATCATCTGTATTTATTAGAGATTCTTGGTCAATGGTACCCTTCGACACATTTATATAGAAGTATCATGGTCATTATGATGACCATGCTGGTTTTAAATCCACTCAGTGGGGAACTTGAAGTTTATTGTAATTCAAAAGGACATGGATTATTTCAGAGTTGGGATTGAACCCGCAGATGGGCTACCTATGTATCCTTTGTTTAGAAAAGGAATCAGAACCCACATAGTTCGAGTAAAGGATTATGATTTTTTTGATTGATGGCTCAAAGAAGGATGTCATAATTACTTTTACACTCTAAGCTCACATGAGTCATGCTCGGTGTGACAAACAAGAGGTATTGGTAAAAATTAGACAATTGTTCCATGAAAGATGAAATCATAAGAAATAATATGGGACATATGTATGTATGACTGCCCAGATAAATGAAGGTTAGGATTTACTTTAGGGAAGAAATCCAGGAACATGGTCCATAAAGGTATATGTGCTTCATGGAGATTTTGAATACTCTCAGTTTGGGATAACCCCTTAAATGGAGGACCAAATAAGGAGAGTACTTATGATTGGGTTTTACTCCTGAAAAGGAATCCCATATCAAAGGTAAATTAGGACTGGTTAAGAGAAATTAATATTGGGGCTTACTCTTGAAAAGGGGGCCCAGGTTAAGAGATTTGAAAAATTAAGGGACTTGGGGCTTACTCCTAAAGAGGATTCCCATATTTGAGACTGAGGCTTACTCCTGAAAAAGAAGGCCAGGTTAAGAGAATTATGGTTGGGACTTACTCCTAAGGAGGATGCCCATATTTGAGATTGGGGCTTACTCCTGAAAAGGAATCCCAGGATAGGGGATATGGGGCTTACTCCTAAAGAGGGTGCCTCTATTAGAGGAATTGGTGCTTACTCCTAAAGAGGATGCCCAAATTAGAGGACTTATGACTGGGGATTATTCCTAAAAAGGAGACCCAGGTTAAGGATTCTCTCATCTTAATGGATGAGGTTGAATGAATGAAATCTCAATTTTTAGTGACATAAATATGTGTAAATCACTATGTTTTGGGAGATATTCCACAGAATTCCTTTCAGACAAGGAAGTCAAATCAAGAAATCATGCCATAAATGGTTTTGAAGAGTGTCTTGAAGACTGAATCTTGAATAAGAAATGTGGAATGTCTTAAGTGAGGTGAAATTGACAAGAAGGGATCCTAAAAAGGCAGGGGCGTGCAATTCCGTGCAGCCGTGTAGGAACTTCATGGGCGCACAAGTCTTGGACGCGTAGGTATACCTGCGTGACATATGGGTACTTTCACGACGATTAACCAGCAGGGTAAGACTTGAGCGACTCTTGATAAAAGCCTGTAGAATCCCCTTGAGGTTCTTCCAGAAGAGGGGCGCGCAAGTTCTATTGAAGGAGTAAGGCGGCGCGCAAGTGAGGCCTTTTCCCTTAAGGGCTGGACAATCAGGCACACAAGTGTTGATGAGTTTCAATACTTAGGCCTTCCTCCCCCTCTTTATATCTTCCTTTCTAGGTAAGAAATTACATTAGAAGTGTTTCAGAAGCTTTGAGAAGAGACTAGGCCACCGGAAGCACAAATATGAGTTTCTGGAAAAAATCCTCCCCAAATGGGGGGCCCACAGGGTCTATTTATAGGCAAGAGAAGACCATGGGCGGTTATCACTTAGTCCGCGCAAGTCACTTGAGTGACTATGAGGGAAATTGTGCAACCTATGGGAAATGTTTTCCTTGTTCATCCCTTTGTCGATTTGTGATATTTTCTTCAAAGGATGAATCAATTTGTGCTAAGTCATTTCCCTTTACATTCCTTTGGACTCTGTGACGAAAAAGGAGTGTCAACAGCATTAAATGACAACCCTATTAAAAAAGGAAGGTGGTGTGTTGTTTAGAAATGATGATTTTCTATAAATATGTTTTTTATTTTGAAATGATAAAACCTATTTTCTATATTTAATTTAAACTAGTGTATGGGGACAATTTCTGAAAATTAAATGTATATATTTTGCGGTGCTTACCAAATTTGATGTAAATGATCACACCCAATTATGCCAGTATTTTTTAGTATACCTGAGGGGTTCTTCATGTTTAGGTTTTTGGTTCAGATATCTTTTGAGTGCAATAGTTTGGTGTATGTTGTTGACCTATAGGTCACAAAGAGATAATTATGGGGTTCAATTTGTTTTTTGTTTTGGTTTTTAGTTTTCCTCATTACTGGTTTTATTGAATTGTCTTTTTGTATTTTTCGAGATACAATGATTATAGTTTAGGATGTGGAATTTGGTTTTCTTTTTTGATCCTTCTCATTTATTTCGAGAATAATTCATTTATTAAAATATCATTTATTTCTAGAACTAGTATCTATCCATATGGGATGAGGAACCCCTCACGGGCCTCGATTTAGAATGGGTCAGGTTTCAGATCTGATGGAAGCTCGACCAAGTTCGTGACATTTCTAGTTGATTTAAAAGAGGAAGGATACAACATAGTCTAGACTGAAATATTATTTCGATCACCATTAATGACCTCAATAGTTCAAGGTTGGGGATCTAGTATTCTATATATCTCAATGAGGCTGGGACATTGACATTTTTAGAAAGAGGGTAATCTTTTACCATGATATGTCTAGATATTCAAGACTCTATAGGGATTCAAGCTTGTAGCATATGTGTTATAGTTACCTTATAGGTACCAATCCATGAAATACATATTCCATGTATCCAAATATACCATTATAATTCCTAAAAATCTTATATTTTATAGTTGTATGTGGTTGATATATAGGTTGATGTGTACATTATAGGGCTTTTTATTCGCATCGTTGACAAAAAAATGTAGGTTCTCCCAGCCCGATTAGTTCTTATAGTATTTTTGGAACGATTGTATGACTATTTACCATATCCAAAATGTTAATGGGGGCCGATATATGTGTTATGTGGATTGAGTTATAATTAAAAAATACATTACTTCCATTTAATGGTCTGTTTAGGCATGAATCTATTTACGTGTCGAAGATTCTAAGATCATGAGTTTTTTGATGATCTAATAATCTTTTTGTTTTTGGGTTAAAATGTTATTTCAATTTCTTTTTGTATTAAACCATTAATACATGACTAATTTCCACTTTGGATAGGTTTTTTAGTGGAAGTGGATAGAGGGGTGTAGGTTGGCTGAATGAAAATTACACTATTTTTTGTCGGAGTACATGAAATGTAATCATTACAAAACTTGTAATGTACTGGGCCAGAGAATTCAGAACATGTAAAAGGATTTTCTTAGGAGGAACCCAGTTATTTACATGACCTATAATTCATTTACACACCATGTAAATACTCGAGATTAGTTTATAAAATAAGAAATATGGAAAACAATTTTTCTAGAACATAACACCCTCCATTCTCTCTCTTGTATGACCAATAATTTGAGGGATAACCTTGGAATTGGATTTGTTTCATGATATTGAATTCATTTATTCCACAGAAAATACCATTATATCCAAACTAGTGAGATATCTAATCTTATTTCACCTCTTACCTTTTCTATTCCCATTGAAAATGTTATTTTGGTGGAGTCTCTTGTTCCTTATTTGCAAGTTGTTCTTCTATTCATTTTTTTTAATTCGATTTAGACCAAATCAGTGGACTTTACTAGATGAGTTTTCTAACATATGAATATAGTATGTGGTGTATACCTTTCTCTTATGTTTTGGTAGTTTATAATAATAGTTTCGATTGAACCACAGACTAAAATTTCCATCAATACTGCTACAATTTATTAAATGTTTGGAAGCATTTATTGGAAACCTAATAGGTTTCACAAATTGAAGCTTTGTGATTGTTGGTGGTTGTTACCCCGACCATACACCAACCTCGGGATATTACCCTATATCTAAACTAATATATACCATCACACGTAGTGACTGTGATCTCACAAATGATATTGAGAGCATTAATACATGGAATGAGATTTGAATGAATGATTAGTGGAAGGTTTAGCCTCTTTCCCATGTGATTACATGATTTTAATTGATTTAATTGTATTAAAGGAATATTTCAAAATGAGTATGATGAAGTGACATAATGTGATATATTATAAAATTATTTTTGAAATGAGATGATGAATTGATTAAGGTAGTTGATTCTTGGGACAAGCTCCGTAGATTCTGGTTCCATAAGACACAATGAAATTTCTACTCCGTGGGTCTAGTTTATGGTTGTGCATTCCAAAGACCTATTTACTCAATTTATCTTAATTCTATAAGATTATATGAGAATTTATACCCCTTTAATGTAGCATTATTTTTCTCAAATTTTACATGCTTTGTTGACATGCTCTATGGACCACACCCACGTCTTTACCACGATTCTATCAATGTTATCCATGGACATGATAAGGATGTCTAGTTCTTATATACATTAGATTTGATAGTTTCTGGTTTTAAACATTAATACACGATGTGGTTATTATGTATATTGAAACATATTACACAGTGTAGAAATTTAGGTCATTATATTATTTATTAAATGGTATGTCCACTGTGGATATTGACACTGGGTTACACGATATGGATATTGTTGATATTAACACCAAATTACATGGTGTGTCCATTGGGGATATTTTTTATGCTTATTGATAGCCCTTATATGTGTATGAGATTATACTTTTGATACTGGATAATTATCGATCATATTTATTTATACTTTATAACATTCTTGTTTATGGAATATTGAATATTGTTTACATGGAGGCATGATTTGGTAGAAATAATAACACATTTCATTTATTATAGTTATACAAGTTATATTCTGCACAATACTTTGAATTATATTATACATACTGTAATTATTATAAACAACATAGTTGGTGGCCTATTGATATTTATCCCACACCATGTTCAGGGTGTCATTAGTTACTTGGACAGCCCTCATGGATATAGGTAGGGACAGGAAAAAACACTCAATGTATGATAACTGATTTTTTCTAAGATAAGAGCATGAGAGTAGATGACCAAGCTAGGATCCGGAATATATATGGATACAGTTCTATTATATTTTGAAAATTCTGATAAATGTATTGTACAAGGTGTTTTTATTCAATTTACTTATTTTTAAAGACCTAACATGACACATCAATTTATATTGGATATTATCTTTCACTTGGTTTATTTAAAAAATTATACTAGATGTTTATATTCTATCAGTGATTTATTTAATTCCTCATCTAATGATTTATATAATTTTTTCAATGTGTTACAATATATCATGAAGTAATAATACCCCTAATACACACCCTAACCCCTCATAGTTAGTAGGGAGCCCTTAGAAAACCGGGAGGCACACATGAGCCCATGTGACCCCCAGCATGGAGAACTGTTTAGTGGCCTCTAAGATGGGATGTTACAAATATTTTCAAATTAATAGACTAAGAGGTCTTCATAGGTAGATAAGTTATTATAAAATAATTTGCAGACATTTTTTAAACATGTTTTTATCTATTTAATATTGTTTTTTTATTTTTAGAATTTTTGAGTTTGTACCCATAACAAGTTTTTAACTATGTAATTTATATTGTATTCAAATTATACGATAGTACCTCTACAAAAATTTTGGAAATATGAACCATATTTTTTCATATATTTAATGATATACATCATCATGATATGATTAATTTAATGTTGAAATTAAAACATATAACATATAGAAATATATTTTTTTTATAAAAACAATTGTTTCACAATTATGTGTCCCTATATATATTTTTTTATTGATTAATAAGTGAATGAGTGTTACTATATATATATATATTTTAAAAAATTATATTATAATCTTCAATAATATGTGATAAAATTATTTTCTTTCATAAAAATCTCAAAATTATAATGAAATATCTCTTTGAGAAAAATTTTCTAACCATTGTAATAGAAATTAATTTTAATCCAAGTAGAAATAATTTTATTCCTCAAAATTAAATTAAAATTATTAAATAAAATGAGATTTTATATTTATAATGTGAAATCCATTTTTTAAATTTAATATACACAATTGGCGGAATTAATTCATAACATAAGAATGTAAAAAAATTAGTGTAAAATATTACATAATTTATCAAACAAACATGTGTATTTTAAATACTATATTGAAATTTTTAATTATTTATTTTAATTTTCATGTTTATATATTTTATATACATATTTTTCATAAACATTTAATTCATTCTTATGTATGAAAATCTATAATTATTCACTATTTATCTGAAAATAAATTTTGACCGAAAATTCAAAAAAACTAACTATAAGCTAAATTTGATTTTTTAAATTCTATAATCTAATTATAGTTTACAAATTATAATTAAGAAAATATATGTATCTTTTTAATGAAAATATATAATATAAAAGTATACATCATTTATGGAAAAATTTCATTTTTCACACATTCTGTGTCGTTAATAATATTTAATACCATTTATTATTTTAAAGACTTCTAATATATTAGTTAATATATTGAAATATTATATAACATTATTTAAATGTTGTTTATTTAATTTTTTAGGATAAAATATGAAATAATTTTAGAATTTATTCAAGAAATAATATTTATATCACATTGATTATTTATCATCTCAAGGCATCTTTAGTTGAATAGTATCTTTATATTTAATAGTGGAGTTTTTAATCATATATTTTTCGTAATAATATACTTCTATTAATATTTATCTTGTTTTAATATGTATTTCTTTATAAAATATGACATCAATAATTTTTTGATTAAAATAAAATTATGTTGAAAAATCATCGAATGCTCAACCCTAATCCAAAAAATGGAATCTTTTTCAATATATGTTGAATCCTTGCAATTATTATAGGTTAGTTCATAGAATGTAGTATAATGTATTAGTATAAAAAATATTTTAATATATATATTTTTTTATTATAATTATAATTATTTATATTATTGGTTCTTTGGGGTACAATTACATCAAACATATACACACCTCACACAAATGATAGAAAGTTATGCCATATACACCCCAGGGTATATAATACTCATTAAGCGTTATTTTTTAATTTCGACAGCTCAATCGACCAGCTGGGATGAATCCCATTACATGGTTGAAAGGCCCTTTTTTAGGCCCATAGAGATGTCAATGAATATTTGATATACAATATCACTTGAATTTACTAAGGAAAGGTTATAAATGCAACCATTCATGTGTTTTAAAGAACATCTATCCACACACCATGTGTATTTTAAACTCATTACGTACATTTTATGAAATCAATTAGGAAAAAATTATTCGTATTAATTTTTCTATTTTGGTCAACATGGATTAGTATATGATATTTTAGTTACCCTAAATTTTTTAAACAAATTATTATGGGTAGTGTTGACAATAAAATTCATAGAAATGAAAGCCTTATTATGACCCAATGATTGATTAAATCTTGAAGAGTGTTCATTATCATAATTCTAATACATATTAAAATAAAAAATGAAAATGAAACTTTTTTATCATTAATAATAATAATAAAACATGTCCAAAAAAACCCAAGTACTTGGAAGTTGTAACTAAGACCATCTCTATTTGTTTTTTTATTCATTACCATCATATTATCCAACATAATTTTTCCTTGAAATTTATTAGATAAAACATCATTTATTTTTCTAATTTCAATGTTAATATTGGGATAATCCTTTTGAGTATATTCTAAATAAATATATAATTTTACATTAGTGATAATGGTTTTGTACATTTAAATGACATTTTTTAGTTGAGTTTATTATTTTATTTCAGCTTGATAAATCTGATTTAATAAATTTTAAATTATATGTTATAATACATTAATAATCTTACTGATAAAATATCTAATCATTTATTTTCAAATTTAAATTATGAATTATTTGTTTATAACATAGTTTTTTTTAGAATTTAATTTCTAAAATTATAAATACATTCAAATTTATATATAATTCATTAATTTTCATATAAAAATATTCTCGAATTTTTTTCTTATATTTTTTACATGGTTTAATTTTTTTGTGTAGTAATTATTTAAAAAATGTAATATCTCTTAAAACCGCAATATCATTTCTCCTTTTATATATATTTAACATCATATTTTTCATAATCTCAATCACAATCCAGTCTAGAATCTGATTCACTACTTAATATATTTTGGATTGTATCCAAGTGACATAGGTTAGACAAATATTTGTAACTTATATAATCACTATTTAAATTTGATTCCAACATGAAACTCTATCCAAACATCATTTAATTATTCAGCTTGTTTATATAATTATTTTATTTTCTTATGTGTTTCAGTTTTGGACATTATAATTTTGTATATCCATTCTCCTACACTCATAAACAGTTATTTCTGAACCATAATTATACAGACTACAATTAAATTTTTTATATTCATATCGATATATACATAAAAATTTCTATTTGAAGACATCACCATTTTTCATTAAATTTAAACTATTATTGTTCCACTGAACTATATCATCCATCTCACTTCATATATATTCATAATTAGAATGGTTAATAGAAATATTTATATTATATTTATATAAAATTACATTAATCATTGAAGTATCTATATTAAAAATGGTTTTTAGTTCATGTTCATAATTCATAAATGAACCAAATATATCTTTTAACATATACTCTATAAAATTCAACGTTCCATTGATTTCCACATTATATACATTACACATTTAGATAGAGATCCTAAATTTCATTCAACCAAAAATATATTATTCAATATTTATCTATGTGTAACTATACCATTTATGATACTAATAAATTTATTAAGAAATTAGAAAATATATTCTTCATCCCCTATCCTAAAATCCTAGTACATCAAATAGAGAATTACCCGTTTTCTTCTTTTAATCTTATCTATGAAGTAAGGTGTGGCTATATGTGGTCTGAAAATTACTTGAGACATCATACATGTGGAAACCAAAATAAATAAATTTGTTAATTGAAAAATATAACATATTCATTAATTTTTAAATAAAAACATATTTTACCACATTTATACCTATAAGAGTATTTGGGTCAGTACCTGTTAGATTATACAGTTTGACTAGGATTACTTGGTGTTCAAATCATAAATGGTCAAGGTATGACTACATTCAAAATTTAAAATAACTGCAATCATTTCAGTAAATGTATGAGGTATTTTGTGGTGCCTATAAATCATTTTGGTTGATCCTTGATAGGTTATTTAATCTCTTCATTGGTTTATTATTTCCGGGATATACCATTCATCAAAGAAAATGGAATCCAAATTCACATAAGATCAATCTATGATATCTATTGTTGCCTAACATTAATATCTGAATAATGACCCAGATGTAGGGGGTGGGGTGAGTGAATAGATTAATTGAAATCAATAACCGTTTTTTATAAAAATATAGGAAATTATGTTATATAGGTTTTACTATTTTTCCAGAACAATAAGTCAAATATTGTAAAATTGATAAATTGTTAAAAATAAAAATTTATAATAAAATAAAATTTAATGAAAAGAATATTTCTATAGTAGTTTCGATAAAATGATCATGCATATACTATTCACTCTAATCTAATTTTATTGAGTATAATACTAATTTGGTACCTCAGTTTTAAAATGTGTCATAAAATTTTACATATGTGTATCTATTTATAAACTAGTGTCTCATAAAAGAAATAAAATTATTTTTATAGTTCAAAGAACAACTAATAAACTTGTTGAAATTTGGTTAAGATTCTAGAACACAATGAAATATATTTTATTTATGATGTATAAGATACATTTGTGCGATTTTTGAATTGTAAATGCATAAAATAGCAAATTATAAAAAAAATAATCAAAAAATAAATTATGTAAATCAAGAGTAAAAATGAAGAATAAAATTTTGAGGTAATGTAACACAATGTAGTTTATTCAGTAGTAAAGGATCAAACATTGATGTATATTGTGATAAATTTGAAATAAATTTAATATTTTCAATGATTCAATACAAATACATGTAAAATGATATATTCATTTTTCTCAGAAATGTGGGATCGAAATAATGAATGAACATACTGATTGTAGTATCGTATGATACTCAATATACAAGAGGTGGAGGGGGTGAATTGTACACCTTTAAAAATTCCATTGGAACATTTAACTATGGTAATGTTTAATAAAGTTAAACAAGGTAATTAAGAAAACCTATAGTACTGCACGCATGCTATATTCTGGAAATATGATTCTGATAAAGTGATTCTGGAAAAGATGGTTCCAGAAAAAGAAACTTAATGAAAGTTTAAAAAGATAAATATTCTACCTTAAACAATATAGAATCTTAAAAAATATTAGTACAAGTATAAGAAAGTATAATATAGTTATACTTTCCTCAACAAATAAAATGCAGCGAAAATCATGTAACAAAACAAGTAACAAGTATTAAATCATTTAACCCAAAGAAAAGGGTATCCAACAACCATTGATAAAGGACCCTTGTTTTATACATTCAATAAATTATGTATTACCCACACTAGGGTAAGCCCTTGATACGAAGATCGGAGTCTGTCTTGCTATTCCCGCATGCCATCAACATCAAGGCATTCGACACATCTGTCTTCCTCAGCAAGGAATCCCTCAACATGAAAGTAGTCGGATCCTCAGCCTTCCTATCCTCGGAATCCCTCGATTGTACAAAGTAAGAATAAGAGTCGCAGAAATAAAATCTAAATAAGAAGTTTAGTACACACGATTCATGTGAGTATCTCTCTCTATAAATCACTTCAGATCAAAAGTTTTCCAAATGTTTTTTTGAGCTCATTCAAATGAGCTTCAATTTATAGGTACCACTCCAAAAGTTGACTCCCTCCTCCAACAGTCATATTTTTCCTTGAATTTTAGAGGTAACTATACACGTTTCACTCAAAAAACAGTTAGTTACTAACTGAATGACCGACATCGTTTAATAATAAAGACAAGTGTAATAAAAAATATGTTTACATAACCAAAATCAATTATTAATAATGTATGAAAATAAATGTTCAGAGTGTAACCAAAAACACATTCGGTGTCTATAATACATGGATATTCAGATTCCATTTTATAAGGAATTCAGAACTAGAACTCTATAGAATTATGGAGTCTCAATTTCATGGAAATTCGGAATCTGCATTCACAAGAATTATGAATTTAACATACAATGATCGGAGTTAGAGTTCATGAGAATTCGGAGTTAGGACTTACAATGTTCAGAGTCTGAATTCATTAGAATCTAGAGTTAGGTCATAAAATGTTCAGAGTTAGAATTCATGAGACTTCAGAGATAAGACTTACAAAGTTTAGAGTCTGAATTCATTAGAATCCGGTGTCAGAACTCATAAGAGTTCTCAGCCTGAATTCTGAGAACTCTATGTTAAATTTCGTATCTATAAAAGAAAATTCTCTTTATCTAAGTATTATATGATTCCGATGTTTCAGATAAGAAACATAATTTTACACTTAGACAAGATAATGGAAAATGAAAAACATGGTAAGGATAAATTTCCTTGGGGAAGGAAAATTTTACATATGAAAGTAAATTACAGGGTAAGAAGAAATTTTTCATGAGATAAGGTGCTTATTATTTTCAAAACATGAGGATTGGTAAAGTAATGAGGAAACCTTATTGACTCAACAATCTCCCCAAACATGATGTAATGGAAAATTCATAAGGAATACTAATTGACTCAACAATATCCCCCTTTTCGAAATCAGAAACATCCAAATGAAAAATAAAATAAGGACATAGAAAATATTTCTCTAGAATTTGAAAATAAGACTTATCTCCCTTATCATATGGGAAATGATAAATATGACTAACCCCCCCCCCCTTAGGTTTTGGAACACTAATGATCATATTCTAGATTTCTGGAATGAGATTTTTCATTATAATGAGTACGTAAGTCTCTGTAATAAAGACCCCCCTTAGATAAACTACCCCTTATTTAGGGATATTTCTTCTTTACTTAGTATTCTTTTTTCCTTTCTCCCCCTTTGTGATTTTTACAATGAATTTTTGGAATGGAAAGGAAATTATGGTACCAGAAAGAGTAGTACAAGACATCCAAATTACAAGAAACCATGAAATTCATTAGGATTAGAAAGAATTTGTATAAGGAATAAATGTAGAACAATAGATCATATTGAAACAAAGTTATCCTTCCTTTTACATTGGAATAAACTTCTTGACTATATTATTTAGAATTTTGAGCTCATTATGATCTTCCTCTCCTCGCTTATGAAGATGATTCTGATCCTCATCTTTCTTCTCTAAAGAATTGATTATTTATTCATGAGAATTAAGAAAATCTTCATGAGCCTTCAGGACTTCTTCCAACATGAAAATCTTTTCTTCAATCTCAATACAAATATCTCTTTCTCTCTTCTATCTTTGGGAAACAGAATAAAATTTCCCATTTAGATCATTTTAATCTTTAATTCGAGTATTTTTTTCCCAAAGTTATATTTTATTCAAAACTGGTTGTAAGATCATTGATCCTGACATCTTCAATATAAAATGCCTCCTTGACACCATCATGGAATTCATCTAGTTCAATCAAATCTTCTACTATCTTCACTGACCAGCCAACTATTTTATTATAGGACCATTTGTGGGCATCGTAGTTAATGTTAAAATTATTGAAATCAGCCTCAAGATTTACTCACTTATCCATCACCATGGATATTAAATCTGATTTCTGATTTATTGTGAGTTGAAGCATCTGGCACCTAGACTCTATGCATGGTAAAATCATAATGGTTCCCACCATGTTTTTCAATGGCTGTGCAACGAAATCATGTCCTAAAGATTATGATTCCGAATCTGAGAATTTACATGGTGAGGCTTGTTTCTCTATCTCGGTAATTTTCCTCTTTGAAGATCCCCTAGCTTCGTTATTCTTCATAATAGCTTTAGTAGTTGTATCAACAACCACATGTTTCTCTTTATCAGTTCTTGGAATAAATTCCTCAATCAGAGATTCATGTTCACTATCAGATAACTGAACAATTATATCTTCATCTATATTCTCCTTCCTTGCTCCTACCTCTATATCTTCTGGATGAATCAAATTATTATTATAACATTCTTCTTCTGACAGATTATTCACATGATCTTCAGCCTTTTCATCTATCCCAGGAGTAGCTAGCTTTGAATATTCATCTTGAGAGGATCAGATTTCCAATTTCTCAGATGGAATTTTTGTCTCATGAATGTCTTCCACTTGCTTAATCAAATCAGTGGTATCATCAGTACTTTCATCTTCTTACACTTATTTCACAACTTTATCAACATATTTTCTTCAACATGCTTTTCTTGTAATTTTTATGGAGTGATAAATTTCTTACCCAATGTCTCGGGTAATGCTTCTACCAAGAATGATTCCGGTACTGGAATGATCTCTGATGCTTTCTCAGTATCCCTCAGAATGGATTGAACAGTTTCAACTTCAATCATATTCCTTTTTCACTTATTTTAATTATCTTTCATCTCAATCTCATCTGATGTCTTTTATTCTAAGGATTTGTATTCAACAAGATCCTAACAAAAACAAGGCTCCCTAGATTTCTTATTTTTTCTTATCTTCTCTCCATTTTTCTACAACTTCATCATGATAGGATTTTTGTTTCTTAGGTTTTAGAGGTGCGTATTGATCTTCATTAGCTTTTGGGGTTTTCTCTTATTCTTCTACTTCCTTCTATCTTTTCTTCTTTCCTAACTTTTTGGATGGTTCAACCACTTCTTGCTTCTTCAGAACAGCTTTAACATCATCCTTTGGTATGTCATAAATTCTACTAAATCTTTAGAAAAACCAATGTTCATCCTCTTTAAAATATCATCACTATCTAGCATGACTATGAAATTTCTAGGCTTCGAACTGCAAGGGATTTTGAAATAATATAGACATTGAACAATCAACATAGAAAGAATGGTCGGGTACATGATAATCTGAGCCTTTAGATTTCCATTATTGATATTCTTGATCGTAATCAGAATATGCTTAACCAAATTAACATTCTTCAGGTTCATCAGAAAATCTAGGATGTACATGTCACTCTTTTTCAACGTGTCCTTGTCCCCTTTTCTCAGAATGATAAATCCTTGAACCCATAAGTCAAGGATCTGAATATTTATAGAGAGGTGAGAAATCATCTGATTCATAACATCAGTAAGACTGAGGCACTCCATAGCTTTCACATTTACAATGCTTCCTTTGACATCCGGAAATTTGTGGGAAAAGAATTTAGCTTCACCTTCGTATGGAATACCCACTAAGATGGCTGCCTTAGTATATAAAAGAGCATTGGTCTTTCCATAGCTTTTGAAGGAAAACTTCTCTCTGCCTTCTTCCATAAAGAAACTAACTGATTCATAAAACTCAACATGAAAATATGGATATACCAAATCATGATCCCCTGGCTTAGATATGAAAACACTCTCCCATCCATTAAATTTAATGTTATTCGAAATGATTGAATTATACTTAGTGAATAAATTCGGATGCACCAATAACTCACTATATACCAGCCACTCCGGAATTGGGTTGACCGTAGACATATCTTTTTGATAGGATTCTTTTACCGACATATGGAATTGAAAAAACTCTGAGATGTTCAGAATGGTAATAAGTAGAGGGTCAGAACATTTAACACGCGTGAGCTTGAGATCGATGTGGGAAAACCCTTGAGGCTCCTTTATATAGGTGTTATAAGCGACGATTCATATTCCAAACACAATCCAATGGCTGAAAATTCATCTGATCAAATTTGACAGTTTATATTATAGTTCCAAGGAAAACTTGATAGAATCCGATCTTTTGGGGTTTTTGAAAAAAAAAACATTCGGATTTGAGGAAAAGTGAATCCAAAACATTTAAAAAAAGAAACTACCAGCAGGTAAATAATGATTGCGAAAACTTAATAAAGGAAACATATCATTTGGATATCTAGGAAGATTATTCTTATTGAGGAAAAAAAATTATTGAAGAACTTTAGATTTCAAGAATTGTTTTACAAAAAAATTTGAAAATGAAATTCTTCATTATAAAAATTTTGAGTACGAAAATCATCATTACAAAAATATTGATTAAAAAAATCTTCATTAAAAAAATTTGAGTACGAAAATCATCATTATAAAAATTTAAAAAAACTTCAATAAGATAAATTTTAAAAAATCTTCATTACGATTTTTTTTAAAAAATCAATATCAAACAATTTTAAAAAAAACTTCATTACGAAAAATTTGAAGGAATACAAAAAAACAAATGTACACCCCCAATGGAAATGAGTTTCTTACTGTAAGGATATTAGTTTCAACAAAAAGTTAATAAGGTTGATTACCTTATGGTCATTATTCCTAACTTCTGTTTAATGTATTGAAATCTATCAGATGGTAAATATTTTTTGACAATATCAGCAAGTTGATCTTGTATTCCGATAAATTGAAGAATTATATCTCATTTCGGTGTGTGATATATATGAAAGTGAGGCCTAATTTCTATGTGTTTTTTCTTGAGAGTGATGTGCATGGTTTTTTTTAAAGTAATGGCATTAGTATTATCAAACAAAATTTGTGTTTTGATAAAACTCATACCATAGTCTGTGAGTGTGTGTTGCATCCACAATACTTGATCACAATAACTTCCAGCTGTTATATATTCAGCTTCAGTATTGGAAAGTGCTATTGAGTGTCTCTTGTTGAATGACCAATAAAATAATGTATCTCTTATGAAATTACATGTTCCGGATTTACTTATTCTATCCATTATACATCCACCAAAGTCAGTGTCGGAAAATCTTTTTAGAACAAAATCATTTATAGATGTATAAAAGAGACCTAAATCCATGGTTCCCTTTAAATAGTGAAAAATTATTTTCACAACCTTTAAATGAGATTCCTTATGATTGAATTGATATCTTTCACATTATCATTCTGAAAACATTAAGTCTGGATGACTAGCTGTCATGTAAAGTAAAATTCCTATCAATCCTCTAAAAGATTTTAGATCTGCGGGTTTCCCATCTTCATCAAGATCAAGTGTAATTGAGGTACTAATGGGAGTACTTATACTATTACTGTTCTCATATCCATACGTTTTAAGAAGATATTTAATATACTTTTATTGTGATATATATCCTCCTTCTAGTTTTTTAGAAATTTGAAAACTAAGGAAAAATGTTAACTCACCCATCATACTAATTTCAAACTCGGATTTCATTAGATCTACAAAGGAATCAGTTAATGATTATTGAGTTGAACCAAATATAATGTCATCAACGTAGATTTGAACAATCAAAACATTTTTCTTATATTTCTTAATAAAAAGGATTTAATTTTAATTTCCCTTAATGTAATTATTTTGAAGGAAAAATATTATAAGTCTATCATACCATGCTCGAGGGGATTTCATAAGTCCATACAAAGCTTTGGTATGTTTAAAAACATGCTCAGGATGTTTTGCATCTTCAAAATCAAGAGGTTGTTCATCAAAAATATCATGTTGAACATAACCATTATAGAAAGAACATTTCACATCCATTTGAAAATATTTTAAATTAAATAATGCTGCAATGTAAATTAGAATTCGAATAGATTCAGGTCTAGCTACTAGAGCATAGGTTTATTCATTGTCTACTCCTCCTTGTTGATTATAGACTTTAGAAACCAATAACGATTTATTTATTACTATCATTCCATTTTCGTCACACATATTTCTGAAGAGCCATTTAACTTAAATAACAGAAGTTTCTTAAGGTATTTCAACCAAGGTTTAGACTTTATTTATTTTGAATTTATTTAGATCATCTTGCATAGGTTTTATCCAATCATCATCACCTAAAGCTTGATCAGTGCTTTTTGGTTTCTAATTGGGAAATGAATTCGAGATATTCTATTTCATTCCGTAAGGAACTTCTAGTACTTATATGTTTATTTACATCCCCAATGATACTATCACTAGGATGATTTTTGAGAAACAACTTATTTGGGTTTTGTAAAAACTGATCATCAACATAGGGTAGGAAATCTTCTGGGATAAATTTTTTATAAAAATCTTCTAAGAAAGTTTCCTTATCGGAAATATATTCTATCAAGGATTGATAATAAGTATTTGAAAACACATCTGAAGATGTAGGTTGGGGTTTTTTAAAAACAGAAGTATCAGTTTCATCAAATTTTACATGTACTGTCTCTTCAACAGTACATGTGTTTTTATTAAAATATCTATAAGCCTTAGAAGTTGTGGAGTAGCCTAAAAAAATTCCATCATTAGATTTTGGTGCTAATTTATCTATATTATCTTCATTATTCAAAATTAATACCTTTCAACCAAAAAACTAGAAGTAGGAAAGTCTAGGTTTTCTACCATTCCATAACTCATAAGGAGTTTTATTAAAAAAGGTCTAATCAAAACACGATTTATAGTATAAGAAGAAGTACTTACAGCTTCATCCCAAAAATGTTTGTCTATAGAATATTTACTCAACAAGGTTCTCAAGATATATTGAATAATTATATTTTGTCTTTCAACAACACCATTTTGTTGAGGTGTTTTGGGTAGTGTGAAGTTATGAGTAATACCTTTTTCTACTACAAAAAGTTTCAAAATAAGAATTTTGAAATTCTCCACCGTGATCACTACGAATATTTATCAATGGAAGGTTTTTCTCATTTTTAACATGGGCTCTAGAACTTCTGAAATAAGATAAAGCTTCATATTTATTTGTAAGAAAATAGACCCATTTGATTTCAGTGTAATCATCAACTAAAACAAATAAATAATACTTTTTCCAATGCTTCCAGTTTGTGTTGGACCAAAAAGATATATATGCACTAACTATAATGCATCATTGGTTGAGAGTTCACTTATAGATTTAAAACATGATTTATGTTTCATTCCATATTGACAAGGATCAAAAACTTTTTAACAATCAAATCTATGCTCCGGTAGATCCTTAACTAATCTTTTCATTGAGAGTTTTCATAGGTTTCTAAAGCTATAATGTCCTAACCTTCTATGCCATAACCAAGAATGAACTTCCATTGCACTATGTTAAGGTAAGTCTTGGCTCCTGAGGTCTTCTATGTGTAGTGTGTAAACATTCTCCTTCCTTTTTGAAGAATGAATAATCTCTTACATGGAATTGTGTATTAAGAACTTGTCATTCCTAAAATTTACAAGGTAACCTTCATCCCATAATTGACTTATCCTAATGAGGTTGTGCTTAAGTCCCTAAAAAAGAATTCAAAATCAATGTCCTTCCAAGAAGAACATTGTTACCTATACCAATAATTTCTCCCTAAGCATTATCTTCTAAAGTTACTTTTCCCCCTTCCAGCTTGATAATATTTTCGAAGTAGTTTTTGTTACTAGTCATATGCTGGGAACATCCACTATCCATGTACCATTTATTTCTGTTGATACTTTCTCTATTTTCATGAAAACAAAAGAGTTATAAATTCAGAACCCATACTTTCTTGGATCTCGAAATATCAGAATGAAAAATTTTAGGCGCCCACATTTCCGAGAAACTACTCTTTATTAATTCATAAAGACTGAGATTTTTTTAGGGAACAATTGTTTTCCCATTGTCTACCACACTGATACTTAGTATAGAAAGGATCGCTTTGAGGAAAAAAATAATTGTTAAAAAATATTTCTTCAGAACTAATATAACCAAATCCAAAATTATTACATAGAGGCTAGATTCGAGAATAAATCTTATCAAAATTTTTTTACCTATGTTAATTTTTGAGAAACACTTCCTCAAGGAAAAAAATTCAGATTCCAGTCTGATAACTAAGTTCTTGTCTTAAAAAACAATAGATTTAGAACTAGATTTATTCTTGAAAACATTTTTCATAGAAATTTCATTTTCTATATGCTTAGAACGTTTATCCTTCTCAAAATTTAAATCCTCAATATTTTTTGATATACTTTTAAAATCAAAAACATTATTATCAAGATCTTTAGAATGATCCCATATTTTCATAGTAAGAATAGTATTTATAGAATTTTCCTTATCATGATTTTTCTTGAGTTTTGACTACTCATTATCAAGAAGCTTAGAAAACCTATAAACTTCTTCATAGGTAGGTAAAAAATTATCTTCATCAGAAAAAGACTTTTAATCCAAAGATTCATATTATTTATCATTACTATATTTTTAATTCAAAGAAAAGTTGGTCATTAATTAAGCATTGTGTACCTTATACATTAAGCAATAATAGGAAAAAGGTAGTCTGGCAATTAAAACAAAATTATTCTATCCATAAGATTTATAATCGGATGTTTAATCTGAAGAGTCACCACCACTTGAACTCCAGGTGTCATTATCTTTTAATACTTTCTTAGCTTTAGCTTTGTAGTACTTCTTTCTGTTTCTCTCAGAATTCTTTTCCATTCTTTCATTTCTTTTCAGAATAGGACAGTCAGGCCTTATATGTCCAGCACTCTTTCATTCATAACATGTAACTTGTGAATCATTCTCATCATTCCTTTCTTTCCTATTTCCAGATTGAAATTTCTTCTTTCCAACAATATTGTTCCTCCTTAGAGGAAGATTAACTTGTTCCTTTTTTGAAGATTAGCTTCCACTAGATTCAGAGTGAATAACAAGGTTCTATGATTTAGATCTTGTAACTCTCTCAGGAGTCCAGGCTTTCAAATGGTTTGAAGTTTTAGTAAAAGAAACAGTGCCATTCCCATTATTCTTTTTTACATTATCAGCATCTCTCTTCATTCTAGTCTTGTGTTGAAAATGATTTCCAAAAATTGTATTAAGAGTAATCTGAGTAACCTTTCTGTTCTCATCAATAGCAGTCCTCCTGGATTATCACTCATTGGTCATGATGTATATCATCTTATCAACAAGAGATTCATCATCTAATCCTTTTCACCCATAGATTGTAAACTATTAATGATATTCATAAATCTCTATTTCTCCTTACAAATGGGTTCTCCATAAGGAAATCATAAATCCCTGATATTCAGCTTTGAGCATGGATCTTCTAGTTTTAATGACTTTTGATGTTCCAAATTGTGTTACTTAAAGTTTCATCCAAATACAATTTGTTGCTTCATAAGATGAAATTTGGCTATATATATTTCTAGTCAGGGAACAATGCAATGTATTGCGTACCTTATAATTCAGTTGACAATCATTCTTTTCTAGATTTGTGAAATTACTAACTTCCTGGTTAGGGATTTTTATATCCTCTAGTAAGCATAAAAAAATTATCCACTCCAGTATTGATAATGAATGTCTTCATGATATCTCTCCAATATTCGTAATCATTCCCATAAAAAATAGGTCATCTAGTAGGATTAAAATTGTCTATGGATTTAACATTAATTCCTATAATTTTAAAGAAAAATGCCTTTCCCCACAAATTTTTTAGTATTAAAATTTTGTAAACAAGGAAAATATTCCTAAGAAAGGAAAAATAAAACAAGAGTATCTCTAAGAAAAATATGAGTCCGAACTTTATGAGTCCGAAAATATGATTCCAAAAAAATTAAAGAAGAAGGTTTCTCTTCCAAATCTAATCATTAGAAAAATTCAGATTTAACCAAAACTCTGATGCCAATTGATGAATTGGTTCAGTATACAAGGTCAACTCCTCTAATACCAATTGTTGGATCGAAATAATGAATGAATATACTGATTGTAGTATCGTATGATGCTCAGTATACAAAATGGGGGGGGGGGGTGAATTGTACACTTATAAAAATTCCTTTGGAACTTTTAAATATGGTAATGTTCAATGAAGGTAAACAAGGTAATTCACAAAACATCTAGTTCTGCACACTTTCTAGATTTCAGAAATAGGATTCTGAGAAAGTGATTCTGAAAAAGATGGTTCTGTAACATGAAACTTAATGAATGTTTACAAAGATAAATATTTTAGCTTAAAGAATATAGAATCTTACAAAATCAGAGTACAAGTAAAATGAAGTATAATATAGTTATACATTCCTCAACAAATAAAATGAAGCAGAAAACTTATAACAAAACAAGTAACAAGTAGTAAATCTTTTAATCCAATGAGAAGGGTATCCAATAACATTGGATAAACGTCCCCTCATTTATACATTCAATAATGTCTGTCTTACCCACAACAGGGTAAACCCTTGATATGAAGATCAGAGTCTTTTTTTCTATCCCCGCAAGCCCTCAACTTCAAGGTAGTCGGCACCTTTGTCTTCCTCAACAAGGAAGCCCTAAATTTCAAAGTAGTTAGCACCTCTGTCTTCCTATCCCCGAAAGCCCTCGTTTCTACACAACAATAATCGGAGTCACAAAAATCAAAAATGAACAAGAAGTTCAATACACAGTAAGCATGGTAGTATCTCTCTCTAGAAATCAGTTTAGATTAATAGTTGTCCAAAACTTTTTTTGAGCTCTTTCAAATGAGCCCCTATTTATAGTCCCTCCTACAATGGTCGGCTCTCTCCTCCAATGATCATATCTTTCATTTAATTTCGGTGGGACCTGTACATGTGTCACTGAAACAACGGTTAGTTAGTAACAGAATTCATGACATCGTTTTACAACAAAAACAAGTGTAACCCAAAATATGGTTATATAATAAAAATAAAATATATGTAATGTAAGAAAATAAAAGTTTGGTGTCTAACAAAAAAAATTGGTGTCTAGAATAGAAGGATAATAAGATTCTGTTATCTAAGGACTTCAGATCATGATCTCTATAGAAATTCGGACTTTGAATTTCAAGGAAATTCAAAATCAGGATTTACAAGAATTCAGAACATGAACTTACAATGTTCGGAGATAGAGTTCATGAGAATTCAGATTCAGGAATTACAATGATTGGATTCTGAATTCATTAGAATCTAGAGTTAGGACATAGATAGTTAAGAGTTATAATTAATGAGTATTCAGAGTCAGGACTTAATATGTTTGGTGTCTGAATTCATTAGAATCCAGAGCCAGAACTAATAATAGTTCGAAGTCAGAATTTAGTGAACTCAGATCAGAATTCATATCATGATAAAAGAATTCTCTTTATATAAGTATTACATGATTCTGATGTTTTA
This sequence comes from Viscum album, assembly GCA_963277665.1. Taxonomy (NCBI): domain Eukaryota; kingdom Viridiplantae; phylum Streptophyta; class Magnoliopsida; order Santalales; family Viscaceae; genus Viscum; species Viscum album. The sequence continues at coordinate 1,793,612,225 of OY728140.1, forward strand.
GATATGAAACTGAATTTTACACTTAGACAAGATAATGAACAATAAAAAACATGGTAAGGATAAATTTCCATGGTGAAGGAAAATTTTCCTTATGAAAGTAAAACACAGGGTAAAATGAAATTTGTCTGGAGATAAGGTGTTTGTTATTTTTAAAAAATGAGGATTGGTAAAGTCATAAGGAAACCTTATTGAATCAACAATCCCCTCATATATGAAGGAATGGAAAAATCATAAGGAAACCATATTTACTCAATAATAATACATCTATAATAATAGTCCACATCTATGTCATGTGTGTTCACTCTTATAAAATAAAAAATGAGGTCATTGTGGTGAATCTAATATTTTACCTCAATCAAAACAATTAAAAATGACATCTTCATGAACTAAAATATCCTCATGATCGTATTTTAGTTTCTTGATAGATATTCTTAGGTTGAAAAAAGTAGAAATAATAAAAACATTGAATGAAATAATACAAATGTTATAAAAATATCATACATTAGTTGATAATTATTCATCTTCTAATACATTATTAAAAAAATAGGTAGAATATAACCCAGATCAATTTAATGTAACTTATAAATTTATATATCTAATAAACAAATAAAGATGTTCCTACAATTATAAAATATTAAAAAATATAACAAAAAATAATATCAACTTTTTAAAAATGTAAACTATTTTTCTGGAAGGTCTAAATCAAGGATTGAAATATTAAAGATTCATATTGGAAGGAAGAAACCGATATAGAAGGTTAATATTTCAAATCAGAATGTTATTTTCAACTCGAATAGATGACCCATCTGCTAGGAAATTTATGTTCAACTCGAATGTATATATTTTTTGGTTGAGAAGATTAAATTAAATTCAAAATATTTGAGGTTCCAAGGTGAATTTTTATATCTTTTAATGTAAATAAAATAGAAAATGTTAATGTAGAATCTGTTATAAAAAAATAATCACAAAAAAATAATTAATGAATAATTTAAATATGATTAACCATAAAATGAGAAATTAATAATATCCCATTCTATAATATGTGGTCTTTTTAAATAATATGGGGTATTTTAAATATTCATAACAAGAAAAAACATCAATATAATAATATTTCCATCACATAAGCATAAAACTAAGATGATTCACATTATCTAAAACTATAATTTTCAATTATAGGAATATTTAAATCCCTTAATAATTTGAATATAATGATTTTAATACCTTGACTAATCTAGTAATGATGTACTCTGAATCAAATAATGGGGTGCAACAACACCATTACGAAACATATATAAAATGATAAAAATTACTAAAATTAAATTATTAAAATAAGATGTAAATAACTAGTATATGTAAATTGAATGGTTATAATTGAAGAGTATACAAGGTTTAATATTTAAAAATGGTTCTAAAAATGTGATTATAAATATTTTCTTTCTTATATACTTTTTAAAAACATCCATTGATGTCAATAGTAATTGTAAGGTATTTGATTCCAATATCACATTTAATTAAATGTTTTTTGTGCTGTATTTCCATTAAGAGATAATAAATAATTCTTAACTTTTAAAAAAAATATTTTATGCTACTTTTTTTTTCATTAGTTTCATATGTCCACTTTAAATTTATACACCCCATTAGATCATAAATTTCCTAATGTAATTCTCGTAAGACAAACCAACATTACGACATATATTTTCTCATGAAAATTATTCCTCCCTATCCATATTTATTAGTTAATTATATATATATAATTATAAAAAACGTAATTATTTCTGAAGACTTTTTTCAATGTAAATTACTTTGTATACAAAATAAATCTTCTTTTTTACATTCTTAGAATAATTTTTTTCTACCAATATTTGCTTTATATACAATAGTAGTAAAGGAATATATTTTCTGTTTGTGTTCTATATAAATGATTTTCCCACTAAATGTATTAGTACAATTTTAGATAATTCCTCAAAAAATTTTATTGGTTTTCTAAAATATATTATTAAAAACTATTTTATAAATAAAATTATTAAAAGGTATGAAAACTGTAAGGGGTATTTCTTATTTCATTCTATGTAAATATTAATGATAGTATAAAACTTTTTTTCATCAATTTCAACAACAATTTATGTTCTTCAACATCACTATGAATATTATCTAATAAAATCATCTTCTATCATTATGTTGATGGCTTATGATAATGTCTTATGAATATTTTTATATTGCGATTTTTTTGTGGTTTAACTGAGTTATGATGGAATTATGAATATTTTAATGTTCTTATGGGACACATATGAATGGTTGACTAGAATAACTATCACAAATTGCCCATTAATAGCATATGCATTCATTAAAGCTAGAAACAAGAGCTGATAAAGGATCCCTTTATCGGTGATAAAATATGTGATTCTAAATTGTAACTTTTATTGGATATTTTTGTAGAAATGATAAAAAAAGTACCATTTATGAGTGATATTTATGGTTGATAAATGGTAACATTTATCAGTGCTTCTCATTATAACTGATTAATGGTTTATTTTATCACCTGATTTTTTTTATTTATAATAATGGAAACACTTTATCAGCGATTTATATTTTTCTTAGGTAAAGGGATACTTTATAAGTGGGGTTTTAGTGCGGATAAAGGTCCTGAATAAAATGAAATAATTGAATAAATAAAATTGGTTTCATTAAAAAAAATTTATTAAATATATATTGGTAAGAATAAATAATTTAAATATACCATATGTAAATTAAAAATACTAATAAATAGTAGATATTAAATATTTATATACATAATGTCAATATTAAAAAAATAAAATTTTAAATAATTAAATTATGAAAAATATTAGACATTTTATTAACTAAATAATTATAGATAATAATAACAAATTTTATATATTAAAACATATATATATATATATATGTATATAAATATGATTTATATAATACAGAATAATGTTGCTTTAAATTGTATAGCAATTTATTTTTTGAAAAAATGGGTCATAATTAAAAATTTGTATGAATAAAAAATAATGACTAATTTCCTCGAATAATGGATATAATTGATTATCATTTTTTTAATTTAATATATATCAAATGTGTGATGTATTGATTATACAAACATATATACGAAATTAATGCAGTTTTATATACAACACACACACTATAATATGTACATAATTAATAAAATCATTATGTAATTTTTTCCAATATAATATTCATTTTCTAATGTCATCAGTAAAAGATACATTTAATATATCATGCCTTAATCTATAAAATATATTTATTTATTTTAAATTTTATTATATTTATGTATTAAATAATTTTGTATATTTTTTATGGGAATTTAAATATTTTTTATTTTTTATTTATATATATTTATTTACTATGTCTTAAAATTTTCAATATTTATTCATCTTTATTTCAATATAGTTCTGTCACTAACCGGGATGGGTCACTATCGAACCCGGCGCCTCACCCGGTCTGTGATAGGACCCAAAGGGCATTCTCGAACCCCACAGGGTAGAATAAGTGCCCGAGTGACAAAACCTTACATGGGAACGATTTACACGAAATAAAAGGCAGAAAGAAAACAGACAAGATAAAAATCCTGAAACATGAAACAGAAAACTGAACCCACCTTTAAACTATAAACATGTTATAATTATACAATTCAACTAAATTCCAAAATGAACAAAAACAAAGATATGGAAATAAACTTCAATTCCAACCTCTGAGTGAAGACCATCAGCAACGAAAACCACAGTCACTAAGCATAATGCCTCAACATGGAATACACAAAGAAAAAGGTCAATAAAATCCCAATAGTGTATGTGGGGTGTGAGACAAGAGCCCAGTAGGATACCACAAAATAAAAGGTTCAATTTCACAACATCAAAAATGTAATTAAACAAGGTCATTTAAAACCATACATTTAAATCAGTTCTATGGAGACATTTTAAAGTTGAGAATGAAAATAAAAGAATGCTGAATGAAAAAAACATTTCACAAATACTAGTAAAAAATGGAAGGGGAAATTTATAACTAACATGCACATACTGAGGTTTTCTTCCATATTCTGATTGAAGGAACTATGCCATGAATAGTAGAACACTGTAGGTAAATCCCTTGTGGTTCATCTTTCTTGAGTGGGACCCTAGAACCTCATTTCTCGGTGAAATATGGAATAGAAATAACAAACCTTAGAAAATGAGGCTTTGAAGACCACTTCCCTCAGAAAAAATTGCTGATAAGAGCACAGTCAAAAGTATTCATATGTTTAGTTAGTGTAGCAATGCTCAATCTAGCTATGTGAAATAGGGACGATACCACTCTGGATCACTAGAGCACTAGTTCTAGTCCTCAAACCGAGATACCCTAGGTTTTTCTTTGTGATCAATAAAGTTTCACATTGACATAGTATATATAACTTTCACATATCCCAAACCAAACAAGTCATTTCCCACAAACGTCACCACTTGCATACCCAAAAACAATTTCAATAGAACACGCACACCAAAATACCTTTCCAAAACATATTTGTCGTTACATTATCATTTAGAAAATCCCAATTTGGAATCAATAAAATAAACAATTTTCACAACATAGAAAATAATATTAAATTACGCAACAATGGTTGACATAATAAAACATCACCAAGTGATGAAAAGAGGGCTTACACCAAGAAACATGTCTCATTTTATATAAAAATACTACTTAAAAAACGCATACAAAAATCATCTAAATCACCACATCCATGCCATCTAAATTAATCGATAGATCATTTAAGATATTTGTTAAATCATTACAAAATAAACCAAGAAAAAATTAAACCAAGATCTATTTTATCCCATATAGGGACATCACTTTAGAAAAAAATTCTCGAAGTAACGATATCAAAACATGTTTTCCATCATTCAAACAATGTGACATTTATATTCGAATGTGACCAATAAAGAAACACACCCAATGTGACTCATTTTTCTTGGATAATCTCTATATAAATATACACACACCTCGAAGACTTTGAAAACACATTTCACCCCTAACAAACAACCCCAAAAATCCTTCCAACCATGTTTCGCATACAAAACACCACTTAAATAAACCAATCCTCAATTTATAAACAAAATATCAACCACATTCCACAAGAACTCACTTCAAAGAACACAAGTTCTTACATGAAAAAACCATATTATAATAACTCGCACATCTGAACCCTTCTAAAACACCATTCAAACCCCTAGAACATACTCAAGGTTCTTAACAAAAATTGACACATCATAATAGTTTACCAACTTTTGAAAAACTCCAATTAATCAAATATGCACGTAAAGCATTCGTGAAAACATTATTTTCACACCTTAAACAATTAACTGATACATTTCTATAGATTTAAACCAAAAAACGCACATAAAATACATTGAAATCTGCCTAAAAATTTCAAATTAATCAAATATGCATATAGAAGCCTGTTGAAAATGAAATTTTCCCGCATAATTTATCATTATAAATCATTATAATTTAATTATTCAGTAATTCAAATCATCTAAAGATGCTATGGCATGGTACCACCTACCATGGTGTCGAAGACTCCCACCCTCAGTGATAAATTTCAATCCTTTTCTGTTTTCACCACAAAGAATATAATGTGAACCTGAAAAAATGTAATAAAACCATAATGAAAAAATTATAACCCGAAAATCGGACACCTAATGAATGGAATGAAACTACAAAGATGAAATTGGCTTACTATCGGGGTGACCGCTAGGAGGAAGCTGGCCAGCAGGTGGGGTCACGACTAGATGGGGAGTCTTAGGCGGAGGACACGCCGAACCTAGCCATGATGAGAATGGAATGTGAGAGGGAGGCGTTGTACATCAGACCAGGTAGAGAGTGCAATGGCGGATGGTCAAGGGGAGTAGTGGGGGTTTGCCTGAGGGGGTGGTCGGCCGAGGAGTTGAGGGGTGCAGATGGTCTGGAGATCAGGGTGTGCAATGATGGTGCTGGCTGGGATAGGATGAAGCATGTAAGAGGAGGGAGGTGGGTGGGGACAGGCAGCAACATGGGAAAGTAGATAAGGGTTTTGCGACGAGATATAGGGGGTAATGGGAGTCCCACATACCATAAGAAAAACAAAAAAAAATTAAAATAAAAAGATAATAAAACCTAAAAATATCATTTGTAATAATAATAATAATAATAATAATAATAATAATAATAATTTGAAATGTATAATTAACTTCAATAATTTATCATCCATAGAACTAATAATAATAATGATGAATATATCCTTAAATATTAAATGAATCCATTAAATTTTTTTCACATTTCATATTTTATTTTATTATCATTTTATCCCTATTTTATATTCTATTTCATTATTATTTAATCCTTTATTTAATTAGTTGAACATCAGATAGGCATGCGAGGAATTGAGCGAGGCCTCATGGTTACCCATGCTATGCTGTACGGCTTCGACAGCGGCACAATGAATGATCTCAATTCCAAAACTTGCATTTTTATATAGGAAATAAAAAAATTTATGTCGGGCTTCATCCCAAACTACCCAGTACCCAAAAGATTGATTGAATAATTTATTTAAAGTCAAAGGGTGGTAAAATTCTCCCCACCATAATTATTTTTGTCCCTAAAAATCCACAACTAGGACCAAACCCCAAAGTTTAAAATGACACCCCAATAATGTTTAAATAGGTTACCCATAAAAAGAATGAGGAAGGTGGAAAAAATCATGCTTAGAGAAAACAACATTAATGAAAACCTCCAGAGACTCATAAAATGATATCCTAATATGAATCTCCCATCCCAAAGAGAAAGAAAAACTCTAGTTGATTAATTAGGTATAGGAACTCTTACACCCCCAAAAACTATCTTAAAAAACCAAAACACCTCGAGCACCAAAGAACGATAACCACGTCATTTGACTGGAACGAACAAATAAGACCAAGCACGTCTATGGAATACTGTTATCACCAAGTACCAATTCCTCTCTAGAAACAAAACAGAAAGGACAACATGGAAAACCCTGGAGGGGATCCCCAACATTAGAAACCTACCAAAGCATGTCACATGACTGGTAAAATGAAACTAGGAGTCCCAAGAAGATGCCCCCCTATTATGAATATGTCCAACACTAATCCATTATAGAAACATTTGAGTGAGAACAATCACAAGTCACCCCACCATTAGAGCTTACTGAAGATACAAAACAAATAAAATTTTCAGATGGAGACCAAGAACTCCACCACAAGGGGCAGGGAGGGTCGATCCCCTCTACGGGGCATCAAAACCACGACTGGAGACATACCAAAATCTCCCTATCCATGGATGAGCATTATTTAATTATAAGAATGATTTACCCAACATACTCCCATAAGGAACACCAAAAACAATTAAATTTGGGGGGAGGTGACCCAAAAAACATTATGGTAACAAGACGACGACACCTCTTCATAGCCACAAAAAACCCCACTCATCCAAACGAGTCATTCGAAATGGAACCACAGGAAACTATTTAAACCTCATTCACCTTCAGTACCGATGACATGAAATAGTTGGGGCCCCATGCACCCCTGGGGTTCTTAACCACATGCCATCTTCACTCCAAGGACTATTTCTGGATCCCGGATGTTTGAAGTATCTTCTACCTCACAATCAAGCATAGTAGACTCCTGAACAAAGTTTCTCGTTTTGGTTTCACACGCAACTACACCACAACTGAGAAAACACCATAAAACACAACACATCATGACATCCAACTACTCAATAATGGTATATCCACCCAAACAAGAGTTTATATGGCACACATGCATCAAATCTTCACCATAACAATGAAACTTAACTAGGAAAAGACACACGACAACCACTCCCCTTTGAACGAAAAAAATTGAACTCCCTAAGAGGACACACTCCTATGAAAATAGTGATTTAAGAAGGATCCATTGAAATTAACCCTTGATCTTCAAAGAGAACTCACACTATAATACATCACCAGACATGACCCTTTCAGACAATTATTGTATCACAATGCCCATCATGAAATTGGTCAACACTGATAATTCTGAATAGCCTTCACCCTTCCCAGCAGGATTTTTCTTTAACCACTTCCAGGGAAACCTCTAGATGCAACGATGTCTAACTCCATACCTAACAACTAATACAACTCAAAGAGACTAAATCTCCCTTGAACTCATCTCATGCTTGTCATCCCTGTGCAAGAGGATCATCTTATACAAAAAGGATAAGGGACAAGCTTAGCACTATCACTAAAAAGGGAGAGTCTTCACTATAATCAACTGTAGGGTTGGTCAATGGTGAATTACCTATGCCTCTCTTCAATATCACGTTAAGTCTTTATGGGGGAGTAACTAGTTATGATGGAAAACAATTGAAAAAGTCAAACTAGTCCAATTTCCAAGACATATTACAAGGGTACACTAAATGTGCAGGGAGAACCACTGCAATGGCCTCCCTAAGAACATTTCGAAAGAATTCACTAACAACACACTTGCACACCAATATACAAATAAATATTAAAACTCATGAATCCAATCATTAAAAAATGATTCTTGGCTCGAGATGTCTCACATCCAAGATTTAAAAAACACAAGGACACATCACACAATCACTGATTATGAAAACATGACATTCTCATTCTACAAAATATTTTGAAAATATCCAAAGCTTGAGGGTTGCACAAGAACCAATGGTGTCCCATGGGCCTCGCACAAGCATGTAACCATGTCGCACAACCACCCTCCTCATTTCCATACATGCACTCATCCACTCATGCCATTAACCATTTACCTTTTTGTGTACACTCCTATATGTGGTTTCCCAAGAGAGCACCAATGATAAAAAAAAGACCATTTTTATTTTTCAAAACCCAAAACATTTAACATACACTTTTCAAACCTCAAACATAATTTTATTTTCAAATAAAATCATTCCAAAACATTTCCCAAGACAAATTCATTTTTACATAATGTCTAGCTTTCCATAAATCCAAAACAAATAGATGAAGAACGATGTAAGAGGAAACTAGCATCAGTCGGTTACTGAGACATATGGTTGGAGGCCATACGCCAATGACGCCACCACCACAGATAGTATTTTAGGGCAGTGTCCCCAGCTCCACAAGGTTTGTAAGTCCCTACGGGCTCAATTAGACCACTAACCCTACACTCTCTTCATTTCCCCTAATCAAGATTAACCACCGGGTCTAGAGACTCAAACAGAGCTCTACATACCGTGGTAACTTGAGTCCCGCCATGAGGTGTGCTGGATAGGCACCTGACACGTAGCCAGGATGCTGAGTCCTGAAATACATTAATTTGGTCTACCCTGACTCTATCCAAAAAGAACATGACCCAAGGGAACAAACCTCCTTATGATACCTTTTTGTCACTAACTAGGCTGGGTCACCTACCGAACCAGCACCCAACCTGGTCTGCGACATGACCCGGAGGGCATTCCCGATCCCCATGTGCTGGAACAAGTGTCAGGGTATCAAAACATTACATGGGAATGATTTTATATAAATAAAAGTCAATAATACAACCATCAAGATAAAAAAGATGAAACTTGAAACAGACAACTGAACATGACTTTAAACAATAAACAAGTTTAATGTCTACAATTCAACTAAAATAATAAATTAACAACAATAGTGATTGAACACTAAAACTCTAATACTATTCTCCAAGGGATGTCCATCAGCAACTAGAACCACCATCACTAAGCACATTTCCTCCACCTGGAACACACCATGAACAATGTCTACATACTCCCAATGGTGTATGTAGGGTGTAAGCCAAGATCCTAGTAGGATACCACCAAATAAAAGGTTCCATGTCACAACATCAAAAACATAATTTAACAAAGTAATTTAATACCATACGTTTAAAACACTTCTTAGGAAAACATTCAAAAGTAGAGAATGTAAATAAAAGGGCACTGAAAGAAAAAAAAATCCCAAATACTAATAAAAAATGGACGAGGAAATTTACAAGGATCATGTATACACTCATGTGGTCCTCTGTATGCCGACAGAAGGCACCACTCCATGAATAATAGAGCACTGCCAGTAAATCCCCTTTGTTTTATCTAGCTGGAGTGGGACCCTAGATCCTCGTGTCTTAGTGAAACATGGCATAGAAACCACGACCATCAGAAAACCTATCTTAGAGGACCACGAACCTCAGAAAACGTGGCTTAGAAGACCACGACCCTCATAATTCATATGTTTTGTTAGTGTTGCATTCGTCATAAGTTTCACATTCACATAGTATATATCGCTTTCACATATCTCAAACCAAACAAGACATTTCCCACAAAAGTCACAACTTACAAACCCAAGCACCATTTTAAAAACCCACGCATGCAAACATACCTTTCCAAAACATATTTATCGTTACTTTATCATTTAACAAATCCCCATTTGGAAACACTCAAAGATACATAAACAATTTGCACATCTTAGAAAATAATATTAAATTACACAACAAGGGTTGACATAATAAAACATAACCCAGTGATGCAAAGAGGGATTACATAAGAAACATGTTTCATTTTATAAAGTCACAGTACTTAAAAAAATGCATACACAAATTTTCTAAAAAAACACATCTGCGCCATCTAAAGAAATCTATAGTTCGTTTAAGCTATTTGTTAAACCATTACAAAATAAACCAATAAAACATTACACCAAAAGCCACTTCTTCCCATATAGGGACATAAATTTAGAACAAAATGCTCAAACTAATGATATAATTTTTTTTTCCATCTTTCAAACAATTTGAAATTTAAATTCACATGTGAAAAATGAGGAAACATACCCAAAGTGACTCATTTTTCTTTGATAATTACCATATAAATATACACGCACCTCAAAGACATAAAAAACTCATTTCACACCAAATAAACAACCCCGGAAATCCTTCCAAACATGTTTCACATCCAAAACACCACTTAAATGAACCACTCCTCAATTTATAAAAAAAATATCAACCACATGCCACAAGACCTCACTTTAAAGAACATATGTTTTTACATACAAAAACCATATTAAAATCACTCGCACATCCAAACCCTTCTAAAACCCCATTCACACCCCTAGAACATACTCAAGGTTTATAATAAAAATAGACGCATCAAAATAGTTTACCATTTTTTGAAAAACTCTAATTAATCACATCTACACCTAAAAAATTCATGAAAACTAAATTTTCACTCCTTAAACAAATAACTAAAACACGTCTAAAGATTTCTACAACAAAACAGAAATAAAATACATTGAGATCAGCTTAAAAAATTCAAAATTATCAAATATTAATATCGAATCTTGTCAAAAATGAAATTTAAACCACGTAATTTATCATTATAAAAACATTATAATTTAATTATGCAGTAATTCAAATCATCTAATGATGCTATGGAATGGAACCACCTACCATGGTGTCGAACACTCCCACCCTCAATGAAAAAATTCGATCTCATTCCATTTGCATGATAAAGAACATAATGAAAACCAGAAAACACGAAATCAAACCATAATCATAAAATTAGAACCCTAAAATATGACCCCTAATTATTGGAAAGACACTACAATGATGAAATTGGCTTACTAGAGGGGTTGCTACTGGACGGAAGTTGGCCAGTATGTGGGGTCGCGACTAGATGGGTAGTCGTAGGCGGAGGACGTGCCGAACCTAGCCAAGTCGGAAAGGGGATGTGATGGGGAGGCGTTGTACATCAGAGCTGGTAGAGAGTGCAACAACGGAAGGGTGAGGGGAGTATGGGGGTTTGCGCGAGGGGGTTGTCGGCCGAGGAGCTGCGGGGTGTAGATGGTCGGGTGAGCAGTGTGCACAATGATGGTGCTAGATGGGAGAGGATGGAGAAATCAAGGTGAGGGAGGAGGGTGGGGACATGCAGTGGTATGGGGACATAGGAAAGGGGGTTGTGACTGGATGCAATGGGGGGGGGATGTAAGACCTACAATCCATAATAAAAACAACAATAATATGAAAATAAAAAGATTATAAAACCTAAAATGAAAGAACCTATAGTAGTAGTAGTAGTAGTAATAATAATAATAATAATTGGAATTTCATTAATAACTTAAATAATTTATCATCATTAGAACTAATAATAATTTTGATGATAATATCCATAAATATTAAAATAATTTATTAAATTGTTATCACATTTCTAATTTTATTTTATTTTAATTTTATCCATCATTAAAATTTTATTTCATTATTAATAACTCTTTTATTTAATTAGTTAAACATCTGATAGGTGTGTGAGGAACCGAGAAAGTCCACACGGCGACCTAGGCTAGGTCGCACAGCTTCGACAGCGGCGCAATGAACACTCTCAATGCCAAAAAATTCATTTTTCTATAGGAACTCAAAAAATTAATTCGGGCTTTAACTCAAACTACCCATTACCCAGAAAATTGATTGAATAATTTATTAAAAGACGAAGGGTGGTACAATTCTCCCCACCATAATTCTTCCTTTCCCTAAAATCCACAACAAGGGATGAACCCCAAATTTGAAAATGACACCCCCTTAATGTTCAAAGGGGATACCCATGAAAAGAGAGAGGTATGAGGAAAACACATCATGATTAGACAAAGCAGCAGAAATGAAAACCTTAAGAGACTCATAAAAAATTTTCCGGAAAAGAATCACCCATCCCAAAGAGTAATAACACCTCCAGTTGGTCAATCAGAGATAAGAACTCTCACACCCACAAATAACAACTTAAAAACTAAAACACCTCAAGAAGAAAAGAATGGAAACCACATTGTTTGACTAGACCAAAAAAATAAGTCCAAGCACGTCCAAGGAGTACTCTTATCACCTAGTACCAAGTCCTATCTAGAAACTGAACTGAAAGGACAACATCGAAAATTCTGGAGGGGGTCTAAAACATTAGAAACCTACCAAGGCCCAGGACATGACTAGAAAACTAACACAGGGAGGCCCGAGCAAACTCCCCACCATTATGATGATAGACAAAACTCATTCATTCCAGGGACATTTGAACGAGACCCATCATAGGTGAACCCACCATTAGGCCTTACATAAGATACAAAACCCAGAAATTTTTTAGACGGTGACCAAGCATCCCACCCCAATTGGTGGGGAGGGTCAGGCCCATCTACCGGGCATCAAAACCACAACCAAAGACAGACCAACCTCTCCACATCCATGGATGAGAATTATTTAAATTTCGGACTGATTTACCCTACATACAACCATAAGGACAACCAACAGAAACTAAATTCAATGGTATGTGACCCCCAAAACATTAAGGTAACGAGACGAATACACCTCCTCAGAGCCACGAGAAACCCCACTCTCCCAAATGGGTCATTCAAAATGGAACCACAGGAAACAATATAAACCTTTTTCACCTTCAGTACCGACGATAGAAAATGGTAGTGGTCCCATACACCCTCGGGGTTTCTGACCACATGTCAGCTTCACTCCGATGTCTATAGATAGAGCCTTGATGTTTGAAGCATCTCTTGCCTCACAATCCGACATGAAAGACTCTTGAACAGAGCTTCTCCTTCTGGTTTCACACAAAACTACACCACAACAGAGAAAACATCAGCAAACACAACACACCATGACATCCAAATACTCTGTCATGGTATATCCACCCAAACATGGGTTTATATGGCACACATACATCAAATATTCACATTAACCATGAAACTGAAGAAGAAAAAGAGACACGACAACCACTCCCGTTTGAAAAAAATTGAACTCCCTGAGATGAAACACTCCAATAAAAACAGAAATTTCTGAAAGATCCTATGAAATCATCCATTTCTCTTGAAAGATAATTCACACTTCAAGACATCACCTGACATGACACTTGCGACCTATGAAGGTATTGAAAATCCGTTCAAGAAAATGGTCAACCCTAATAATTCTGAACAGCTGTCACCCATCCTAGATGGATTTTCCATTCACCAATTCCATGGGAATCCTCCAGACGCAATGATGTCAAACTCCATACCTGACAACTAAGACAACTCAATGAGACCAAAGCTCCCTTAAATTCCTCTCATGCTTGTCATCCCGCTACGAGAGGATTATCTCAACCCAAAATGATAAGGGAAAAGCATGGCATTATCACTAAAAAGGGAGATTCCTCTCTTTAATCAACTGGAGGGTTGTCTAATAGTGAATTACTCGTGGCCAATCATCAATCGCATGTCAACAGTTCATGGGGGCTTAACTAGTAATGAAGGAAAGCAATGGAACAAGTCAAACTATTCTAACAGCCAATACATATCGCAAGAGACCACTAAATGTGCAGGGGGAACCACATCAAGAGCTTCCCAAAGAACATTTCTTAATAATTCACAAAATACATGCTTCCACACCAACGTACAAAAAAATTTCCAACCCAAGACACCAATCATTAAAAAATGAATCTTGGCCCAAGACATCTCACATCAAACATTTCAAAAACACAAGGAAACATTGCACAATCATCGGTTACAAAAAACCCAAATACTCATTTAACAAAAGATTTTGAAAATATGCAAGGCTTGAGGATTGCACAAACACCAATGGTGTCCCATGGGCCTTACACATGTATGTTCCTGTGCTACACCGGCACATACCACATGTCCATACAGGCACTCATCCGCTCATGCAATCAACCATTTCCCTGTTTGTGTACACTCATACAAGTGGTTTCCCATGAGAGCACTAGGTACCAAAACCAAACCATTTTTCTTTCTCAAATCCGTAAACATTTAACACACACTTTTCAAACATCAAACAATATTTAATTTTTAACACGATTCATTCAAAAACATTTCCCAAGACCAATTTATTTTCACATAAAATCAAGCTTTCCATAAATCCAAAACAAAAATATAAAGAACAATGTAAGAGGGAACTAGCGTCAGTGGGTGACTGAGTCATATGGTGGGCAGCCATACTCCAAAAACACCACCACCACAGAGAGTATTTTAGGGTAGTTCCCAAGGCTATACAGGGATTGCAATTCCCTATGGGCTCACTGAGATCACTAACCCTACTCTCTCATCATTTCCACCTAAACAATATTAGCCACATGGACTAAAGTCTCGAACAGAACTCAACTTACCTTTGTAACTCGATTCCCTCCATGATGTTTGCTGGCCATGCACATTACTCGTAGCCAGGATGCCGAGTCCTGACAACCATGACATTGATAAAACTTGACTCTATCAAAAAAGAACACTACCCAAGAGGACAATCTTCCTTCTCATATCATTTTTTCTCTAACCAGGATGGGTCACCATTCGACCCGGTGCCCAACATGGTCCGCGATATGACCCGAAGGGCGTTCATGATCCCCACGGGATAACACAAGTGCCATTGTATCAACACATTACATGGGAATGATTTACTACAAATAAAATACAAAAAGACAATTGTCAAGATAGACAAGCTGAAACTGGAAACAGACAACTGAACATGCCTTTAAACTATAAACAAGTTTAAAGTTTACAATTCAACTAAAACCAAAAATGAACAACAACAATGATAGAGAACTAAAATTATATTACTGTCCTCCACGTGGAGTCCATCAACAACCAGAACCACCCTTACAAAGCTCGATACCTCCACCTGGAATAAACAAATAACAAGGTCTACATACTCCAAAAGGTGTATGTTGGGTGTGAGCTAAAAGCCCAGTAGGATACCACTAAATAAAAGGTTCCATGTCATAGCATGAAAAAGATAATTTAACAAGTTCATTTAAAACCCTAATTCTAAAACACTTCTATGGAAAACTTTTAAAAGTTGAGAATGAAAATAAAATAACACTAAAAAAACATTTCACAAATACCTCTAAAAAATGGAATAGGACATTTATAAGGAACATGCATATACTCAAGTGGTCCTTCGTATGTCGACAGAAGGAACCACTCCATGAATAATAGAGCACTATAGGAAAATCCCTTAAGGTTTATCTAGATGGAGTGGGACCCTAGAACCTTGTGTCTTTGTGAAACGTGGCATAGAAACCAAGACCCTAAAAAAATTTCTTAGAAGACCACGACACTTAAAAAACGTAGCATAGAAGACCACCACCTTCAGAATTCATATGTTTTGTTAGTGTTGCAATAATCCATCCAGCTATGTATAATTGGGACGATACCACTTCTGATCGCTATCTTACTACTTCTAGTTCTCCGACCTTGTTACCCCGGGTTTTCCCTTGTTTTCAATCATGTTTCACATTCACATAGTATATATCACTTTCACATATCTCAAACCAAACAAGACATTTCCCACAAAAGTAACCACATGCATACACAAACTCCATTTCAAAAACACACGCACGCTAAAATACCGTTCCAAAATATATTTTTCATTACGTTATCATTTTGTAAATCCCCACTTGGAATCACTCAAAGAGACATAAACAATTTTCACAACATAGAAAATTATATAAAATTACACAACTAGTGTTGACATAATAAAACATCACCAAGTGATGCAAAGATAGCTTACACCAAGAATCATGTCTCATTTTATATAAACATAAAACAAAAATAACGCATACACAAATCTTCCATCACTCAACTTTCTTACCATATAAATAAATCACTAAATCATTTAAACTATTTTTTAATCATTTCAAAATAAACCATGAAAACATTACACCAAAATCTACTTTATCCCATATAGGGATGTCACAGTAGAAGCAAATGCTCCAAGTAACCATATCAAAATTTGTTTTACATCATTCAAAAAATTTAAATCTAAATTAAAATTTTCCCATTAGGGAAACACACCCAACATGACTTGTTTTTCATTAAAAATCACCATCTAAATTTACTCACACCTCGAAGACGTTGAGAACACATTTCACACATACCGAACAACCACAAAAAACCTTCCAACCATGTTTTTCATCAAAAACACCACTTAAATAAACCATTCCTAAATTTTATAATAAAATATCAATCACATTCCACATGGCCTCACTTCAAAGCACACAAGTTTTTACCTAAAAAACCATTTTAAAATCACTCGCATATCTGAAGCCTTCTAAAACCCCATTCGTACCCATAGAACATACTCAATGTTCATAATAAAAATCGATATGTCAAAATAGTTTAACTTATTTTAAAAAACTCAAATTAATCATATCCTCCCCTCAAGCATTTATAAAAACACAATTTTCACACCGTAAACAATTAACTAAAACATGTTTAAAGATTTCAACAACACAACGCCCATAAAATTCATTGACATTTGCTAATTTTTTTTTAAATTCATCAAATATGCATATCGAAGGACGTCCAGACAGAAATTCACACAACAAAATTTATCATTAGAATACAATATAATTTAATTAAGCAGAAATTTGAATAATATAAAGATGATATGTCATGGTACCACTTACCGTGGTGTCGAAGACTCCAAACATAGGAGGAAAAATTCAATCGCTTGCCGTTTTCACCACAAAAAACCTAATGTGAACCCGAAAACATGAACTCAAACCATAAACATAAAAATATAACCCTAAAATCAGACCCCTAATGTAAATAAATACTTTACAAAAAAGAAACATTCTTACCGGAGGGGTGACCGCCGGACGGAAGCTGGGCATTAGGTGGGGTCGCGGCTAGATGGGGAGTCATAGGCGGAAGACGTGATGGACCTAGCCATGGTGGAAAGAGGATGTGATGAAGAGGAGTTGTGAATTGGAGTGGGTAGAGGGTGCAACAGTGGAAGGCCAAGGGGAGTGAGGGGGGAGGGGTTGCGTGAGGGTGAGGCTGACCGGGGAGCCGTGGGGTGCAGATGGTCAGACAAGCATGGCGCACAACGACGGTGCTGGCTAGGAGGGGAAGGAGCCAGCAAGGGGAGGGAGGTGGGTGGGGTCGAAATGTTACTTGGGGAAGCATGGAAGGGGGGTTCTGAGAGGATGATGGGGGGGAACTGGGAGACGCACAAACCCCATGGAAAATAGTAAAAAAACCTTTAAATAAAGAACCTATAGTAATAATAATTGGAATTGTATTAATTACTTAAATAATTTATCATCTTAGAACTAATTATAATATTGATGATAATATCCTTAAATATTAAAACAATCAATTACATTTTTATCAAATTTATTATTTTATTATATTCATATTATCCCTCCTTTAAATTTTATTTCTCTTTTAATAACTCCATTATTTAATTAGTTGAACATCAGATAGGCATGCAGGGAACAAAGCGAGGCCCTAAATTGTCCCAGGCCAGGCCACGCGGGTTCGACAATAGCACGTTGAATGCTGTCAAGGCCAAAAATATGTTTTTAGATACGAACTCAAAACTTTTAAGTCGATCTTCAACCCGAACAACCTGGTACCCAAAAAATTGACAGAATAATTTATTTAAGATAGTATACATAGTTTTTTAAAATTGTTCTTAAATTAATAAAACCTTTCTATTTTATGATATTGTTGACGTTTACTCATTTTTTATTTTTCAATTTCATTAATTTTTTATATGTATGAACTAAAATATTCTTTTATAATGTTAAAAATATATTTGTAAATATAAATTTATAAGGAAATATATTTATAAATTTATTTTTAATATATTTACACATTAACATATTTATAATTATAATTAAATATATATTTTTATTTTAAAATTGTATTTATGTAATTATAAATAATGATGTCTATTTATTTGATTAATTACAAAATTATAATATATTTACTTAAAAAATCAATATAGTTACTATATTTAGTAAATATAAATATATATATATATATATATATATATATATTATTTTTTTAGAAAAAATATTTATATAATAATATATAAATAATTATATATAAACCTATTTATTAAAATACGAAAATATATTTAAAAAATTAAGATATTTTTTATATTGATATATATTTAATATAAAAAAATAATATAAATATATTTAATAATTATTTTACTTATAATTATAATTATAAATGATTTATCAGTGCTAATGTAATAAGTGATGATAAATGTGATGATAATAATGAATTTCTTGAGAATATATTAATTTAGCACTGATAAAATGAATAATTATGAGGACTTTTTTTGAAGCACTGATAAATGTGTCTGTGTCAATTTTAAGAACCCTAGCCATTTGCAAACCAATTATGATATCCAAATTTATTATTTGGATTCTAACTTCTTCCGATGCTCCACATCATAGAATCGTAACACAAATCATGTATCGTATCATGGATGACATAATTACAAGGCTTGAATCCCTGAAATAAATGATCGAAGGTTCGAACAAATCCATTTCTCAAACGATTTCCAGGTTTAGCAATATATCTACGTTCTCTTGGACGATTCAAATCTTAATCCCATGGTATTTAATTTTAGCAACCTCATCCCTGATTGATTTCTTGTTTGGTGATACCTATTTCCATTATTTTGATCATAATTAATTCTTTTTCCACCCCTGATTTCCATCAGACTGCCCTTGACTTGCACTACCTCTGATGACATGATATTCACTTCTTTAATCCCCCCCAATTTCAATAGTAGGTCGTGTTCCTTTACTGCACCTAAAAATTCAGCGCTTCTAAAGTTAGTGCACAATTTGGTGCCTTTGGATTGTCTCAGTGACATCCCACCACCTCACTAGTGGTGAGATGACCATGTGTTCCTTTCCTCATCTCTCACTAAGGTTCACTAAGTCATGTACCTTAGAAAAAAATTACATAATCTAATAAATAAATCATTTATGATTATCCTAGTTGTGGTTGGGGTTTCATTTGTGACTTTGACAAAGATCACTATTTCATGTTTCATACAATTGACATTCAATATTATCAACACCCACTACATTCTATTTATCCTGACTATTTACCCAAAGGAATTATTCTGTGAAATTAGTAATCATGTTATGACCACCACAATAGACACCATTGAGTGATTCAATGATTTTTTTTCCAGGAAAATTCATTGTAGTGAAAAAAGAGACATCACTATCTATCATTTGAATGACTAAGTATGTGATTTTTTATATATAATTTAAAATCATCCAAAACAATAATAGAGGTTTTTGTGAAGTTAAAATAATATTTTTAAAATTTTATAATGTGTTTTTATTATTATATAAATAAATAAATATATTTATTCACTAGAATAATTTAATTATATTAAATATAAAAAATAATATTATGTAATTTAATAATGAAAAAAATTATTTTTAAATTCATAAAAATTAATTTATAAATTAAAAAATATATTCATTTTAGGTATATACAATATATTATTCGTATAAAAAATATTTAATTATAATTGGGAATTTTCTTAAAATCCTAGATTTTCCAATCATTGGAATGTATGAATGCCAAAATAAAAAATTAGTAATCTTATCAAAAATTGGTATTTGGGGTAAAGACCCGTAAATTTCAAGGAAATTTTTTTCTTAATTTTCTTTGGAATTTTACAAGAACGCAGTTTCTGACGGCACATGATTCCAAGGCCCGGTGTGCCTTTAATCATTTTCCGAAGTTTGGATCGGGTACGTTCAGTGAACGGACGAGCGGGTTTTTCTCACTTTTGAACCGGTGCTCAGAATCAAATTCTGAGTGCACCGATGGAATCCCAGCGTCGGTTTTTGGTTAGAAATGCCACTTCTGGAGTTGTGTTTGCTCGGGTGTGGTTTTTAATTTTTGGGCTTTAAGATAAGAAATAAAATAACGTGGTACGAAAAACATTATTTTATTTAACTTAAAGCCGATTAAAGCCACTTATAGATGCTTAAGTTGAGTTAAAGCAGATATGGTACAATTCAAAATATCCTACCCTCTTGGTAGGATATTTGTGAGGTGGGGCCTGCATGAGCCCCACCGTTTCTTTTCCGCTAAGTAACGCACCCGCGAAAACCCTTTTTAAATGAATGTCAACTGGGGTGTTTCATATTCTATTAAACACTCCTTTTAATTGGGCGGTTAATCCGTTGAATTAATTCTAAGAATTAATCTCTTCATTTCTTAACCTGTTTTTCGTTTGATGGCATGTAATAAAATAAGACCAACACTTTTCTTCTTGAGTGTTGTTCGTTGAGAGGATTTGACAGTAACCTTATGTCTTTCATCCTCCTTCGCGAAGAATGCGAAGAACACAAAGAACGTGATGAACTCCGGCCTCCGACTAAGGGTGACGAAGAACGCCCGACCCCCGGAGATCGACACGACGCTGACGCTTCGTCCGCGACGTTCTTTCACCACGAAAAATCTTCAAACATCCATTTGAGGTAGGAGTTTACGAATCATTTAAATTCCTTTGTGGATTTTATTCTTGACATGGATTTAATTCGTGTAAATTAAATCCGTGTGTTTTCTTTACCCCTCTGAGATCGTCGACGCGACGCCCTTCCACGACGATGCGACGCCCTTCCGCAACGACGCGACTCCCTTCCGCGACGCGACGATCACCTCCTACCGCGATGGTCAATTCCGTGAAGAACGCACATTCGACGACTTCGACGAGGTAGGGGTTTGATTCATAAAAATCTTTTTGATTTATACCTGCGACGTTTGTTAATCTTTTGTTGTGTAACTTTTTTTTAAAACTGCTAACGTGGTGGGTGCGGATTAACGAACAAGTCTGAACCCACCGCACTTTTTCGTTCTTGGTGCGCTAAACGGCGGACGATGACAAACAGGGCCACAATGGCGATTTGAGGGCCTGATAGTGTAGAATGGGACCCGGGAGGAGCTACGGCATAGACAGAGATGGAATCGGACCACCGGAGAAACTCCGGTGGCCCGCGGAATACACCAGAGGCGCCGGCAGCCGGAGGCGGCGGCCGACCAGACCCATGACCGCGTGGGTCCGCCGACACACGGGACGCGGCAAAGCCGCGTCCGCTGACCAAGTGCGGCCCCACGCGGGGCTGCGAAATCTCATCCTGCGTGGGAAGCGCGCCCCGCAGTTCCTCCGCTCGGCCTCTTGGCTGAGCCGATCCGGGCCGACCCGCCGAGCCGGGTCGCACCCAGGCCGGGCCGGGTAGCTCCCAACCGGGTTAGTCCAGGCCCAGACCCCCCGTTTCGGGACCTTTTTGGTCTTTTGCACATAACATGAGCTACGGGCCTTCGAACGACGCGCTATCAGTGGAAATGCGATCCTTGGATCGAGACGGTCGTTTCGGTATATCACACTCAAGGTTTCGGAATACTTTGGGTTTGGCCGAGTTGGTTCGAACACGAAACCAACCGGGCCCGCAGAGCAGAAACGCTCATATCTTGAGTTTCAGACGTCTGATTGACGTGTCGTCGACTTTGTTGAATTTCTCTAAGTGAGACGGATCTTTTGGCATACTGCTCACGAGGTTTGGATGTAGGTGGAGTACGGTCGGTTTGGTTTTGCCTTAAAACCCAACCGGGCCCGTGGGACGAAAAAGCCAATAACTCTCAGACCGGGTGTCCGATTGACGCATCGTCTGCGACGTTGAGTTCCTGTTGACGATACAGAACTTTAGGATACATCAACTCTGGAATATGTGTCAGTTGATGTATCAGCCTCTCAGCTCAGGGAGCAGACCCTCCCGAACGAGCTTGTTGTTTGCGGGAACCCTAGAGCTGGCTGCGACTGCTACTGTGACGACGACGACTGTACAGAGATCCTCAGTGGATTCGACGGTGACGACTACAGCACTCAGTGATCCTCTGTGGGTCAGTGCTACCGATCCTGTGTGGGTCCGATCCTGTGTGGGTCAGCGCTCAGCAGTCCTGTGTGGGCCAGCGCCTACAGGTCCTGTGTGGGTCTGACCCTTTGTGGGTCTTTGCAGAGGTTAGTTACCTATCGATCCTTTGTGGGTCATATCCTTTGTGGGTCATTGCAGGGGTTATTACCTGTCGATACTATGTGGGTCCGATGACTTAGATGGATCAGTGATCATCTATGTCGTCATTCGAAGAAGTATACCTGCGTGAGCTATATCCTGTTTACTCTCCTCTGTGGATTGTGTTGTGCTATCCTATGTGGATTACATTTTGCTTTCCTTTGTGGATTGTGTTGTGCTATCCTGTGTGGATTTACGTTTTTCTTTCCTGTGTGGACTGGGTTCTGCTTGGGCTCGGATGTTTGAGCCGAGCGAGAATTGATGACTTAGCTATATGTATGGGCATATACCTAACCCGTGTTGGATGTTACTTCGTGATTGTATATTTCCTTTGTGGTTTATCCATTGTGGATTCTGGGAGACCTTCGGGGGTCTCTGGGTCCCTACTGAGTAGCTATACTCACCCCTGCACGGGCTACGCCCGCACTACGTTGTGTTGGTTGTAGACGACGGACATTGCTGAGCGTGGTGGAGGCTTGCGGAACAGGACGGTACCAGGAGGTGGACCACTGGGTGGGACGTACTCGGAGCGGTCGACTGGACCCAGGAGCAGCGAAGGCTTTCTGTACCCACCCTTGAGGTGGGACCTCTAGAGGACGGCTCGACGCTGCGGCTTTTTCTTTCCGTTTCTGTTTTCCCCTTTCAATTGTACTTTACAGTTGGGCTTGTATTTCTGGACCCCTTTTCTTTTCCGCACTTACTGTTGTACTAGTTTTTACATAGTGTCTACTTCTTCCACTTGCTTACTCTGTGGTGCTTGTTTACTTTACAAAGGAAATGGATTCCCTTTTTCCGGGATTTACGCCTTGGTGCTAGTTGCCAGCCCCTGGCCTATGGAAGGCGGGCTTGGGGTATTCACGGCACGGGTCCCGAGGACGGGTCGTGAAAAATTGGTATCAGAGGAGTTCGGTTCTACCGCAGACTCTGATCAATATTCTATGTGAAACAATAGTGTTAAGCATATTGAGTGTGGTTATCAGTCCAGGGAGCCCAGTGTTGGTGCGGCGGCCGACGTATCCATACACTAGGACCCTGACTTCTGATTTCTGACTTAATGCTCGAAAACATTGATTGCATATGTGTTTCATGTTTTCTTTGTGATTACTTTGTATCAGCTCACCGGGTATACTGTTCTGAACGTGGCGCACATATTTCCTTTTCAGGATGGCCCCACGACGTCAGCCAGCTAGGTTTCCGAGAGTCGTACATGACGACAGAGCGCCGAGTGACGAGGCCTCGGTACAGGGCCCTTTGACAGCAGAGGCACCGGCGGTACCTCTACCCGCCGAGCCACCGATGCTTCCAGCCCCAGCCGCTGATGATGCAAGCCGCCCCAGTGCACTGCATGAGTTCCAGCACGAGGGACCGCCCAGGTTCTGCGGGGAGATGGACCCTCAGGCAGCCGAGGACTGGCTGGAGGCAGTTGTACGAGTTTTCAGGCTAGTGAGGACACCAGCAGACCTCATGGTGATCCTCGCAGTGAGCCTACTGCACGAAGTAGCGGGCCGATGGTGGATCTTGATGCTCCAGGTGCACGATGAGGCATCACTCCTCTAGATAGACTTTTAGGACCTCATCTGCTCAGAGTTCATCCCTGAAACCCTCCGTGCGGTGCGTATCCTAGATCTTTTTCAGCTGCGGCAGGGCAGCTTGATGGTCGCCCAGTACACGGTGAGATTTACTGATCTCTCTCGCTACTCGAAAGACATGGTACGGGACCCATTCTTCCGGGCCCGGACCTTTGAGCAGGGTCTGGGACACGAGATCAGGGCATCGCTGATCTCCCTTAGCATTCCCACTCAGGCAGGAGTACTGGAGCGAGCCCTTTTGATCGAGAGCTTCCTTGCTGAGCCTTCATCAGCAGCGAGACCATCCAAAGGGCGGCAGGTAGTAGAGCCTTCCACAGCATGCAGCCGACGGATGACTTAGGGGACCAGGAAGACCAGAACCTAACGTAGACGACCTCAGGGCATTGGCTCAGCAATGCGGGGCACACAGCGTGGAGCCAGTCTTTCGAGAGGCAGCCAGTGCTACACATGCAGTGGATAGGGTCACATGGCTCGTGACTTCCCGACCCACCGTGCCGAGGAGCAGCAGACGGTTGAGTGGCCACCCAGGCAGAGGCAGAGGGTCGACCGTGGCGGTCCGCAGGGAGGAGGCGGACGAGGCAGAGGAGTTGGCCGAGCAGCGGGCGGTGGGCGACGCTTTGAGGCTCTACAACCACCACCAGCAGGAGGTCCACCCCGACCACAGGGAGCTGGCGGGTAGAGACAGGCATAGCTCCAGGAAGCGGAGGCCTATGACCACGACGCGCTCGAGATTATTCGAGGTATGATCTATGTTTATTCCACCCTTGCTGCAGTTCTTATAGACGTAGGAGCGAGTCACTCTTTCATAGCCGCTGCCCTTGTTCGGAGCTCGGATATTCCGACAGAGCCGTTGGATCGATCCTTACGGCTAGAGAATTCTACGGGAGAACACTCGACGATTTCGCACTGGTGCCGATAGTGTGAGCTTACTCTAGGAGGTGAGAGCTTCAGCTGGGATCTTCTTGTAGCGTCTTCGAGGCCTTACAACGTCATATTGGGAATGGATTGGTTATCTACAGTCCATGCATAGATTGATTGTATTAGGCACAAGTTGTGATGTGTACGCACCGACGGGAGCAGGTTCACCATCACAGGTGAGAAGGGAGCCTTCATAGCACAGGACATACTTCTGCAGAAGAGAGGACAACCCATCACTCATTAGTTGGCTAGCCTCATCCTAGGAGCAGTTGACGTGTGGAGTCCTAGTTTTCCTGCAGTGGTGGATAAGTATGCGGACGTCTTTCCCGACGACGTTCCAGGGCTACCTCCTCGCAGATAGGTAGACATTTATAGTGACTTGTACCCCGAAAACGCCCCGATATCGACTCCCTCATATCATATGGCCCCCGATGAGCTTCGAGAGCTACGGGTATAGTTGGAGGACTTCAAGGGCAAGGGTTTCATCCGACCTAGTGTTTCACCCTGGCCTTCCTCGATATAGTTCGCTAAGAAGACGGACGAGAGATTGTGACTGTGTGTCGACTATCTTTGTCTGAACCATGTGACAATGAGTAACAAGTATCCGCTACCAAGGATTGATGACCTCTTCGATTAGATCAAGGGAGCACGGTGGTTCTCGAAGATAGACCTAAGGTCAGGCTATCATCAGCTCAGTGTTCGGGATGAGGACGTACAGAAAACGACCTTCAGATGTCGTTATGGCCACTATGAGTTCTTGGTTATTCAATTCGACATAACCAATTATCCAGTAGTGTTCATGGGCCTCATGAACAGGATATTTCATTCATACCTCGATCAATTTGTTGTAGTCTTCATCGACGACATTTTGATATACTCGACGACCGAGGAGGAGCACGCTGACCACTTATGGGTTATACTAGACACACTCTGGGAGCACCAGCTTTATGGAAAGCTATCGAAGTGTCAGTTCTGGATACGTGAGGTCCACTTATTGGGGAACTTCATCTTTGAGGCGGGAGTTGCAGTGGAACCTATGAAGATCGAGGCAGTGCTAGCTTGGGAGCCACCCAGAAGCATGACGGCGGTGCGGAGATTCTTTGGACTAGCTGGATACTACTGGAGATTCGTGCCAGACTTCTCTAGAGTTGTGGCACCACTCTCAGCTTTGACAAAGAAGGGGAGACCCTTTGTGTGGTCAGACAGATGTTAGTAGAGCTTCCAGAAGCTGAGACAGATATTTACCAGCGTACCTATCTTGAGGTTTCCTGAGGAGGGAGTAGGGAACGTAGTCTACTGCGATGCATCAGGGACCGGACTCGGGTGTGTCTTGATGCAGGTGTAGGCAGTGATTGCCTATGGATCACGTCAGTTGAGGCCGCATGAGCAGAACTACGCTACCCATGACCTGGAGTTAGCAGTAGTGGTCTTCACTCTAAAGACATGGAGACACTATCTGATGGGTGAGCACTTTACAGTCTTTTCTGACCACCAGAGTCTCAGGTACATCTTCTCGCAGAAGGACCTGAACCTGAGATAGCAGCGATGGCTCGAGTTCCTCCAGGACTATGACTTTGAGATAGTCTATAACCATGGGAAGGGGAACGTGTTAGCTGATGCTCTCAGCAGGAGGACGAGAATTCAGCTACTTGAGGAGGAGATAGAGCAGCTAGCCTCCTTGCAGATATCCTTCGTGGATAGAGATGGATAAGCTTTCCTTCAGTCTCTCACAGTCACCCCTCCACTACTGCAGCGGGTCAGAGAGGCACAACTTGGGGACACTGACTATTAGATGTGGCGTGCACAGATATCCTCCGGAAATGCATGTGATGGATTCTCCTTTGGAGCAGAGCACGACATCCTTTTCAGAGGACATACCTTAGTTCCAGTCGCTTTACGAGAGGAGGTGCTGAGAGAGTTTCACACTTCTCCTTTGGTGGTACATCCTGGAGTTGCGAAGATGTACCCGAACATCAGATGACAGTACTGGTGGCCGGGCATGAAGAAGGCTATGGCAGAGTTCGTTTCACGATGCCTCACCTGCCAGCAGGTGAAGGCAGAGCATCAGGTACCAGCAGGCTTGTTACAACCCTTGGAGGTCCCAGAGTGGAAGTGGGATGGGATATCTATGGACTTCGTGACTGGACATCCACACACTTCCAGAGGTCATGACTCCATCAGGGTGATTGTTGACCGACTCACCAAGTCGGATCACTTCTTACCCATCAGATAGTAGGGCTCAGTGGAGAGCATGGGGTGTCTCTATGTTCAGGAGGTTGTATGGCTTCACGGTGTGCCATCATCTATCGTCTCCGATCGAGATGCTATCTTTACTTCTCGGATTTGGAAGGGGTTGCAGGAGGCATTCGGGACACAACTACGTCTGAGCACTGCCTTTCACCCTCAGAAGGATGGCCAGACGAAGAGGACCATTCATACCCTCGAGGACATGCTCCGCGCATGTGTCCTCGACTTTGGTCGCAGCTGGGAGGACCACCTACCCTTGGTGGAGTTCGCATACAAGAACAGATACCACTCCACCATCGGGATGGCACCATACGAGGCGTTGTACGGCAGACCTTGCAGATGTCCTTTGTGCTAGGCAGACCCTGGGGAGTCAGCACTTGTGGGACCAGAGATGGTCCGGGCTATGACAGAGAAGGTCTAGGTCATCCAGGAGCGGATGAGGACAGCTCAGTGCCGGCAGAAGTCTTATGATGACAGGAGGCAGAGGCCACTAGAGTTCGAGGATGGCGACCACGTCTTCTTGCGTGTCTCACCTCGACGTGGATTATGGAGATTTGGTCGAGGCGGAAAGTTGTCTCCATGCTTCATCGGACCATTCCAGGTCCTTAGCAGGATTGGCAAGGTGGCTTATCGCCTGGCTCTACCACCTCAGTTGCACCGGGTGCATGACGTCTTCCACGTATCCCAGCTGAGGAGATACTTGCATGACCTGACGCAAATCATTGACCATGGGGAGCTAGACGTTGATGATGGGGCGAATTTTGTGGAGGTCCCGGTGGAGATCGAGGATCGAAAGGAGTGGGTCCTACGTGGTCGGTCGATTCCTCTAGTGCGCATCAGATGGCAGCATAGGAACCTCCAGGAGAGCACTTGGGAGAGGGAGACTCCGATGCGTGCTCAGTACCCACATTTTTTTCCCTAGCTTAGAATGTATCATTACGGTGACATAAAGCCCTGAGGTGGGAGTGATGTAATGAACCGTAAATTTCAAGGAAATTTTTTTCTTAATTTTTTTTGGAATTTTACAAGAACGCAGTTTCTGACGGCATGTGATTCTGAGGCCCGCTGTGCCAGAAATCATTTTCCAAAGTTTGGCTCGGGTACGTTCAGTGAACGGAAGAGAGGGTTTTTCTTACTTTTTAACCGGTGCTCGGAATCAAATTCTGAGGGCACCGATGGAATCGAAGTGCCCGTTTTTTCTTATAAACGCCACTTCCAGAGTTGCATTTACTCGGATGTGGTTTTTAATTTTTGGGCTTGAAGTTAAGAAATAAAATAACATGGTACAACAAACTTCATTTTATTTCACATAAAGCTGCTTAAAGCCACTTAAAGCTGCTTAAGATGAGTTAAAGGAGATATGGTACAACTCAAAATATCTTACCCTCTTGGTAGGATATTTGTGAGGTGGGGACCGCATGAGCCCCACCGTTTCTTTTCTGCTATGTAACGCACCCGCGAAAACCCTTTTTAAATGAAATTCAACGGGGGAATTTCTTAATCTATTAAACGCTTCTTTTAATTGGGCGATTAATCCGATGAATTAATTCTAAGAATTAATATGTTCGTTTCTTAACCTATTTTTTGTTTTTTAGCATGTAATAAAATAAGACCAACACTTTTATTCTTGAGTGTTGTTCGTTGAGAGGATTTGACAGAAACCTTACTTCCTTAATCCTCCTTTGCGAAGAACGTGAAGAACATGAAGAACGTGAAGAACACCAACCTCCGACAAAGGGCGACGAAGAACGCCCGACCCCCGGAGATCGGCGCGATACCGACGCTTTGTCTGCAATGTTCTTTCCCCGCGACAAATCTTCGAACATCCGTTTGAGGTAGAAGTTTACGAATCTTTTAAATTCCATTGTGGATTTTATACTTGACATGGATTTAATTCTTGTAAATTAAATCTATGTGTTTTCTTTACCCCTCGGAGATCGTCGACGCGACGCCCTTCTGTGACGACGTGACGCCCTTCCGCGACGACGTGACTCCCTTCCGCGACGCGATGATCACCTCCTACTGCGACGGTCAATTTCGCAAAGAATGCACGTTTGAAGACTTTGACAAGGTAGGGGATTGATTCTTAAAAATATTTTTCATTTATTCCCGTGTCGTTTGTTAAACTTTTATTGTGTAACTTTTTTTTAAAACCGCTAACGCGGTGGGTGCGGATTAACGAACAAGTCCGAAACCACCGCACTTTTTCGTTCTTGGTGAGCAAAATGGCAGACAATGAAAAACGGGGCCGCAATGGCGATTTGAGGGCCTGATAGTGAAGAATGGGACCTGGGAGGAGCTACGACACAGACGGAAATAGAATTGGACCACCGAAGCAACTCCGACGGCCCGTGGAATCCACCGACAGTGCGGGGCGCGGGCGCGGGCGCGGCGGGAGGCGGCGGCACCCCGGCGCACCGCCGAATGGAGCCGCCGCGGATGAAGTCGCGGCGGCGGAGGCCAACCAGAGATGCGACCACGCGGGTCTGGCGATACATGGGATGCGGAAAACCCGCATCCGCTGACCAAGTGGGGCCCCATGCGGGGCCGCACCACCTCATCCCGCGGGGGCAGCGCGCCCCGCGGTTCCTCCGCTCGGCCGCTTGGCTGAGCCGAGCCGGGCCGGGCCTCTTGGCTGGGCCGGGTTGCGCCCAAACGGGTCGGACCCGGACCTGGGTCTGGTCGACACGGTTCCGGCCGACCCAGGGGTGGGGGGGGGGGGGGGGTTGGGCCGGGTCGGTCCGGGCCCAGACCCCCCTTTTCCGGACCTTTTCGGTCTATTGCTAATAACATGAGCAACGGGCCTCCGAACAATGCGCCATCAGCGAAAATGAGATCTTTGAATCGAGACGGTCGTTTCGGTATATCACACTCAAGGTTTCGAAATAATTTGGGTTTGGCTGGGTTGGTTCGTACACGAAACCAACCGGGCCCTCGGAGCGGAAACCCTCATATCTTGAGCTTCGGACGTCCGATTGACGTGCCGTCGACTTTGTTGAATTCCTCTAAGTGAGACAGATCTTTTGGAATACTCCGCCTGAGGTTTTGATGTAGGTGGAGTATGGTTGGTTTGGTTTTTCCATAAAAACCAACCGGGGCCCTGAGATGAAAAAGTCAATAACTCTCAGACCGGGCGTCCGATTGATGTGCCGTCTGCGACGTTGAGTTCCTATTGACGATACGGTACTTTTGAATACATCAACTCTGGACTATGTGTCAGTTGATGTATCAGCTTCTCGGCTCGTGGAGTGGACCCTCCTGAATGAGCTTGCTGTGTGCGGGAACCCTAGAGCTGGTTTCGACTGCTACTGTGACGACGACGACTGTACATAGATCCTCAATGGATTCGATGGCGACGACTACAGCACTCATCGTTCCTTTCTGGGTCATTGCTACCAATCATGTGTGGGTCCGATCCTGTGTGGGTCAGCACTCAGCGGTCCTGTGTGGGCCAGCGCCTACAAGTCCTATGTGGGCCCGATCCTGTCTGGGTCTTTGCGGGGGTTAGTTACCTATCGATCATTTGTGGGTCAGATCCTTTGTGGGTCATTGAGGTGGTTAGTACCTATCGATCCTTTGTGGGTCTGAGGACTTAGATGGATTAGTGATCATCTCTATCATCATTCGAAGAAGTATACCTGTGAGAGCTGAATCTAGTTTTTTCTCCTTTGTGGATTGTGTTGTGCTATCATATGTGGATTACGTTTTGCTTTCCTTTGTGGATTGTGTTGTGATATCCTGTGTGGATTTATGTTTTTCCTTCCTGTGAGGACTGGGTTGTGCTTGAGCTCAGATGTTGGAGCCGAGCGAGAATTGATGACATAGGTATATGTATGGGCATATACCTAAGCAGTGTTGGATGTTACTTTGTGATTGTATCAATCCATTTTGGTTTATCCTTTGTGGATTCTGGGAGACCTTCGGGGGTCTCGAGGTCCCTACTAAATAGCTTATACTCACCCATGCACGGGCTACGCCCGCACTACGTTGTGTTGGTTGCAGACGACGGACAACACTGATCGTGGTGGAGGCTTGGAGAGTAGGACAGTACCTGGAGGTGGACCATTGGGTGGGATGTACATGGAGCAGTCGGCTGGACCTGAGGAGCACTGGAGGCTTTCTGTACCCACCCTTCGGGTGGGACCGCCAGAGGATGGCTCGACGCTGCGGCTTTTTCTTTCAGTTGCTTTTTTTCCTCTTTCAGTTGAACTTTACAGTTGGGCTTGTATTTTTGGCCCCCTTAACTTTTCTGCACTTACTGTTTTACAAGTTTTTACTAAGTCTCAACTTCTTCCACTTTCTTACTCTGTGGTTCTTGTTTACATTACAAAGGCAATGCCTTCCCTTTTTTGGGGATTTACGCCTTGGTGCTAGTCGCCATCCCCTGGCCTATGGAAGGTGGGCTTGGGTTAGTCACGACACGTACCCCGAGGACGGGTCGTGACAATGGGGGTGATCATTACATGATCCTTGATTTACTGTAACTCTTACATGATGTAAAAAATTAGGAGTAGAATGTTACCAAAGGGTATGATAATCAAAAAATATGTTAGGGTAATATAGGAA
The DNA here is from genome assembly GCA_963277665.1 of Viscum album. NCBI lineage: Eukaryota > Viridiplantae > Streptophyta > Magnoliopsida > Santalales > Viscaceae > Viscum > Viscum album. The sequence continues at coordinate 1,793,644,438 of OY728140.1, forward strand.
AATAAATAGATTTCTATGTATGAATACAAATCATGATATTGATAAAAATACAAGTTAAAAATCATTTATCATTATAGAATTATCTAAATGTATGGATTAATTTTAAAATATGGTGTAATCTATAAAATATGGTATTTTGTTGAAATGAATAAACAATATTTTATATAAATGATGCATATTTGGTTAATCCTTTAGTGTGACATCAATAATAAATTCCTCTCACAATCCATTGTTTTTAAGATAATACATTTCAAATTCATCACATTCGTATATGTATTTATAATATTATTACCTATACTTAATAATAAATTTAATTTTTCTCATATTTAATAGATTTTAATCAATGTTCCAAATCGATCATCTTATTGTACTTATGAATATCCCTCTCACTTCAAAACTATTTTTCTAAGAGTTGGTCATCTCACCTTTAACATAAAACCTATATATCTTTCAAAAATACTATAATTAATCATAGTATGACTCAAATTTTATTCTATCTTACAAAAATAACGATAGAACCCATTGTGGTCAGGAGAATGAAATTTTATTATAAAACATACCTTTCATTGACTTATAAATAATTCATTTTTCATCCTGCAAAGGCAGAATCCTGGATTCAATTTATCAACATAAATTTTTGAGATGTTTAAAACCATTATCATTATCAGGTATATTTTTTCTCTAAAATAATTTTTCTATTATTTATTATATTTTTAATTAAATTGGAAAAATAGACTTGAAATGTTTTCAAATATTTGATATATAATTAGTCTTAAATGTAATAACCACTTATGTTGTAATATCGAATTATCCAAAAAAAATATAATGGAGGTAATAAAATTCTATATATGATTGAATATTGATTATTAATAATTGTTTAGTTATTAACCACTTTATGTCAACATTCAATACCTATTTTATAAAATACAACAGAGTATTACTGTCATCCTAATCTACTTCATTTCCCAAGTAGTTATTATTATATTTTTTTAAACGAGACTCATCCCTCAGCTAATTTTATGTTTATTTTACAACTCTGAGAAGTATTCATACCATAAAAGAAAAATTTTGTGAATATTTCATGAAACATATACTCACATCCAAAAGATATGGAGGATGACTGTTAAACAATAAAAAAGAAATAATAACTATTCAAGATATGAGTTGATGAGAATGATATTTGAATTTAATTTTAAATTTTGTATCAATTAATTTGATTAAAATATTATGAATATGGAGTTAACAAGATCTTCATGTTTCAAATAAAGAATTCATATGACACTTCAAAAATCCTTTTTCCAGGATAATAATTATGTTATTCAAGAAAATTTATTCCTGAAGTGTGGGAAAATCATTTCATTTGTCACAAAATTGATTTAGGATTTCAAATATTGGACAAAACATGGGATAAAATTGAATGTACACATTGATTAGGATGATACTGTGGCTTTTAGATAATTTTATATGAATACTGAGGTAAATGATGATGGAGAGTTCATTAAATAAATGAAAATGGAAATTGAGGATGATATTTGGGATTTCATTATGTTGTCTATAAAATTAAATAGATATAATAAGAGACACATAAATACCTATTTTACAAAAAATAAAACATTGTTATATGTGGTGACGTTATAAAATTTGATATCTGATAACAGATGCAGTTACCTGATCATTATTGAAATCTATGGTCTCAGGAAGGATATACAATAAAAAACTAGTTAGTGAAACTTATGACACTAAACTAATTCTACATTCAATTAGCATGAGCTCTAAAAATAGAATTTTTTTTAAAATTAATGAATATTATTTTGAAATAACCGTGAATAAATAATAAAATTACCTAATTTTAGTACAAATTGAGATACAAAAAATGAATCATGTCCTTCAAATCTGTATGTTACATTCCAATAATTACCATATTTATAACACTATCTAGATGTCAAGAAATCGTGAGGCAACTAACTTTGCATGATGACAGAAGAATTAAATATGGGAACCCGCATCTTAGAGAATATTCTCTTCTATAGATGAAAATTTATTATGTGTCTCCAAAATTTGGAAATTATCCATGAAACATTCATCTTTGGTTATCTACAGATAAAATATATCCTTTTTGTGTACAGAGTATTACTCATACTACATGGATCATAATGTTGGTGAATTATCTGTTCATCCATGGTTATGTTTGAAGCCCAAATATACTATATTGTCTATTCTTATATCTATACTAATGAATCTCGGTAATGATATTAACATATATTTTTACATATTGATCAGTGATATGAAATTGATATGGGATACATGTGTTACAATTCATGATGCTCATAAATGTTATGAATTCACATTGATTTCTATGAAGAATGGGATAATTAATTACCTCCTTGAAAATGGAAATTTATCTATCTATAGCATTAAAGGAATGTTTGGGTCCCATTTGTGAAAAACTAACACGCATAGTTTAGTTGAAACATTCCTCAGAGACAATGTTTTTATGAAATAAAAAAGTACTTCTAAAAATTAAATACTAATCTTGAAAAAAAAATTGATATGAATATCGAGAAATGTATAGCCCCATATCTAGTAATGGGTGATTAAGTATTTGATAAAAGAAAATATGCTAAAAATTATTCCAGTATAAGATTTTTGAAAAACCATTCAAAATTATGTCGGATGAAGATATTTTTTGGAATTACCATATTTGAATTGTTTGCATATCATTCATTTTCTTGATGTCTTGCATGTAGAGAATATTTAGTTGTTTTTTTTATTTTCAGGAAACCAATTGTTCTAGTAAAAATGAATAAAGGAATCAAATATATATTGGACATGATGGTCATGGGGCTTCATGAAGAATCGATACTATTGAAGGGTAAAGGGTGAACGTTTCTTCTCCCAGCATCTTACCCAATATCCAAAGAGAAAAATTTGAAGTACTCTAATTTCCTTATTATTGTAAATTTTCTATAGGGGTATTAATAAAATATCAAGAATGTCTTGTCAATGATTAATTAAAAGTTACAAAGTCTAAAATCAAACGAATGTCATGTTTTGATTCCTATTTTGATGTCGATTTCTTTCTATTGAATTCTTATTAAAAATGTACTATATGAATAAAAAATCACCTTTTCTTTTTCAAAACCATATTTATTGTTGTTATTCACCTTAAGAAGATTCCAATCATGAATAAGGGGTTTGTAGTCATATTATGTGGATTAGAGGTGTTCTTACCACCATTATTCATTGATATTATGGTCCACCCAATGGGTCACTTGTTGTGAGAAGTTAATCAATGTGCTCCACTCTGTTATATATGGATTTATCCCATTAAATGTTATATGATGATTTGTAATGTTTATGTTAATAATAAATGTTAACAAGATCGTTGTATTTCAAAATTATATATTTTTTATGAATGTGTAAAATTTTATACTGATTATTTATCATATGATTACAGTACCATCCTCCCATAGTCTCAACATATCAGATTCCATATGTGGGAAGGGACTTCCAAATGAGGTGTTTTTATAATTTACATGATAGAGTTTGATCATGAAAATCGTGAAAGTTTACATAATACAAAATATGTGAATCCATACATTGATGCCCATAAATAAATTATAAGAGATTTAAATTCATCAAGTGTTGAAGGATGGATATCAAATAAACATAATCAACAATATATATGATGGTTATGAGATAAAATTTATATGGAGTTATCAGAAAATAAGAATTCAATTGAAAAATGACTTCAATGGATAGCTTAGTGAATGAATGAAAATGTTATATATTATAATTTTTTTAATATATGATTATATGTTATATAAAAAAGAACATTAAGAAAGATATATGATTATTTTTTTGTTACAGATGTGTTGAAAGTGATTCACATATCTGGTACAAAGAATTTAAATCAAATTTTTTAAAATATATAATATTTTTTCATTATCGATCTAATATATTAGTTTTATTATAAAAAACTCCAATTTAAAATTTTAATTTGAAAATGGGTTAACAAAATGAGCGCTATGAATGTCAATGAAATCAGTATTGTAAAAGTGAATTTCAACATGTCTGGAGGAAATGTTAATACATTCATTATGGAATCATAATTAGTTCACGAATTTTTTATCACAATTTTAAAAAACATGAAATGTTAAATTGGGCTGAGGAAAACTAAAACATATATAGAGTTAAAAGAAAATTGAATCTACGATGATCCATTTATTTGGTGATCGCAATTAGTTCATAGTAGCCCCATTATATAGAAAATCGTGCGTGTTAGATGAGACTGAAATGTGGGGATTTTGATTCTTGACATAGAAACCAATTCCCAAAAAACAATTAAAATTTAATAGAGTTAAATGTGAAGGAAATAATGTTTTTTATATACAATGTTTTTTATCATAATATTATCTATTTTCAATGCATTAGCATAATCTAAATTAAATTATTTACCAATCATGCAGATAATTTCTTTTACACATGATGAGGTCACCCATCACATGAATGAACTACCTATAATAATGGAAACCCTTTGGGAATATGTAGTGTAAATGATTCAACATATTTTCCATATTCTTCCAAAAAATTAAAAATAGAAAACATGATTTAATTTTCATTATCCCTTTTAGATTATATCTATTTTATATTATTTTTCCATATTTCATTTCTTCACACACAAAAAAAATCACCATATATATTTTATTGGAAAACCATTCACTCTTATAGTGTGGGAGTTTGTTCCATTTTTTAAAGTTATCTAAACTTCACAATCATAGCGATAATCTTGATGTTTTAATAATAAAATATTATTCCTTATAATTAAATTATTATTATATATTTATGTTTATTTTTTTAGTTTTACTCATATAATAATTGTTTTCTTATATAGGTGTATTTTTTTAGTTGGGGTTGTTATTTCGAAGCATGTCATAGTCATGGAAAACTGGACTTCAAGGATTCAAATATGATAATGAAAATAAGAAAATTAGTCAATAACGCATAAAACCATATTGAAAAGGCGAATTCTTACTAATTATTTATTTAATTTATTCATCAGTTTATATACTATTTTCATGTTAATTTCAATATCATTTTTGTCTACTACACATTTACTTTTTATAGATCTTTTGGAAAACATTATTTTTTTTAACAAATACATTCAAAAGTAATCGAAATATATAAAATTATAAACCCTTCCAATGTTACCATTCATTAAATTTTCGTTCTTTATCGAACTGATACACTGCATATTGAGGTTATTTTCTTTTCCCAAAATGGGTTTTCAGATATGAAGATCCTACAAATATGGATTGTTATAAGTTCAACAAATAACCACAGTGTAACACATTTTAACATATCCAGTTATGCTTTTTGATACATTGGGACATTTAGTAATCTACGAAACCTCAACCCAACATATAGTGAGACTAGTATGACTCAGAGTGATTATATTAATTTAAAAATGTCAACAATTTCAGTAAAAAGACATATGACATACTAAAAATTCATAAAACATATTTATATTGTTTTTTTACATTATGAAAATGATACATATGTCATTTTCTCTACATAGAAATAATTCATTCCACAATTAGATATGTAATGTCCTTGGTGTGACTCAAAATGTATATTATTATTTTAAAATCAATAACTCATTTCAATACACATCACAAAAAGATATTTGAGAAACCCTTATCATAATGAATTGATAATTTAATTAAATTATTCATCAATAATTATTAACATGTATTAATTGGTTTCAATTCAAACTGATACATGATGTTACTGTTATAATTCAGTGTTCATATTTACAGTTTAAAAACAAATTTTAGTAAAAAAAACAAGTGACATTCTCCAATCAAATTCAAAAAAATTATATTGTTTGTATAATTTATAAAAATTATCTATAAGTCATTTGAGATGTGTATAATCATCCAATATTCAATCCAATACAAGGGGTGAATTGTATGACTCATTGTGCATCTTTGTATTTAAAATTCAATCAGTTTAATTATAATGGAAATCAAATCAACTCCAACTCGAGAAAAAGAAGTTGGATTGTTTTGAAACATTAGTAAAATTATATATATGTAATTTTTATGTGTAGGAATCATACACATAAATATCTAAATCATTATGTTCTAGATATAACTTCATGTGTCCATTATTAGTTTTTAATTGATATTTTAGTTTAAAAAATGGCATACCATAAATTGCAAGAAAACACACGCAGATTATATTGTAAATTTTGGAAAATTAGTCATAAGTAATTTTTACATGTAGGAACTGGTCTCACATCAAACTAACACATGACATGACAAGTTTGGGTCAATATGTGTGTTTCCAGTTAAAGATTAATTTTTATTGAAAATTACATGTGACATAGTCAAATCCTAGAAAACAAATTTATATTGTTTTTAAAAATTAGTAATATGATTTATAATTCATTTTGAATGTAATTAATTATCCAAACCTTTATACGACACGTATTTCGACCGGTATGACTACAAGTGTGTCTTTTAATTTAAAATTGACAAAAATTTTAGTAAAAAGACAACTTGAATATTCCCAACCAAGAAAATGCATTAATATTGTGTAGATACATTAGTAAAAGGACACTTAAGTAATTTTGTGATGTTTAGGAATCTGACACACATTAATTTGATACACGATGTTCCTAGTATGACTCAATGTGGTCATTATTAGTTAAAAATAAATATTTTAGTTCAAAAAGTTACTCACACTAAAATATATGAAAACATGCTCATATTGTATTGATAATTATGGAAATTCATCATAAATAATTTTTTAATTATTTGAATCAGTCTCAGATCAAAACCATATATTTTGTGAGTTGTATGATTCAATGTGTGTGTTTCCAAATTAAAATGAGAATTTAGTAAAAAAGACAATCGGCATACTCAAAATTTAGAAAAGGAATTTAGTTTTTTCATATAATTTCTGAATATGATCTATAAGACATTTTAGATGTTTTGGAATCATGAAAACCTTAATCGGACACATCGTGTTAGGGGTATGACTCCATGTGAATCATTTTATTTAATACTGACATAAATTTTATTTAAAAGGACAACTGGACTACTAAAAATTGATAAAATATAAGGATTTTTTATTGTTTTGGATAGCAATCCATATGTCATTTTTCAGATGTATAAATCATCCACCCATCAAATTGATACCGGATTTTCCATGTATGAGTCCATGTGAATCTTTTTATTTAAAACTGATATATATTTTAGTAATAAAGATAACTGACCTAATAAAACCTGAGAAATATTTATACTCTCTCGATACTTTTGGACAACACTCTATTAGTCACTTGTGACATGTATAGATCATATACAACTCAAAATGATACATGATGCACCCAGTATGAGTGAATGTGTATTTTGTCAGTTTAAAATTGACATTTGATTTTCAAAAAGTGCCTCTCACTGAAAACCAAAAAACCTACTTTGATTATCATGATAATTTATTAAATTTATTCATAAATTATTTGTGACATGTAGTAATAATACTCATATTAGATAGATACACAATGTGACATGTATGAGTCAATGTGCGGGTTTATATTTTTTATTGAAATTATAGTAAAAAATACATGTGATGTATGAAAAAAATGAGCAAATGAACTTAATCAATTTTTATAATTTATGAAAATGATCTATTACTCAATTGAGATGTGTAGACATCCACATATCCTCTTTCTGACAAACAGTGTGACTGGTATGAATGCACTAGATTTTCTTTATTTAAAATAGACATAAATTTTAGTAAAAGGATAACCAAACTACTAATAACTAAGAAAACACATTTGGATTGTGTTGGAACTTTTGGAAAATGGTTCAAAAATAATTTGTGACATATTGATATTAGTAAAACAACAAAAATATACATGATTTTCTCGTTACGACCCGAAGTGTCCATTCTCGGTTTGAAATAAATATTTATGTTCATAAATTTTCACTCAATGATTACTGAGAAGACACACTCAGATTGACTTTATAGTTTAATAAAATGTTTCATAATACATTTATAACAATTAGAAATCAATATCACATGAGACACACATATAATTTTTCTTTTATTAGCCAATGCTAATGTTTTTAGTTTAAAATGAATATTTAGTAAAAAGAAAAGTGATATACTGAAAACCAAGAAAACACATTTGGATTGTTTTGGTACATTCAAAAAATGATCTATAAGAAATTTTTTATATGTATAAATCTAGCACAAAATTATCATATTTAGAGTGTGACCAATATGGCTTCACGAATGTCTTTCAATATTTACATTTCCGGTTAGTTTAAAACAATTATAAAATCACAAAAACTGGGCGAATAAACCCAGATTCTTCTCTTATAATTTTATCTAATATTAAATTATTGATATAATTCTCATTTTTATCTTATAAATATTATATTTATTTTCAGATAGATAATTATCAAATACAAAAAATTATTTGTGTGATGTGAAAAAATATACCACAACTCAATCTGATAGACTGTATTCCCAGTATAACTCAATTAATAGTTTAAAAGCAATACATTTTTTTAATTATTTCTTGATATTTCTATTATAATATGAATTTTTTTCATATACATGCTTATGTTTTTCTAGAGAAGATGTGTTTTTTCTGAATTAGAATGATTTAGGGAGAGTATCAAAAGAAAAAGGTACATTTTTATTTCATAATGTATATGATTATTTATACTTATATTATTCTATAACCCAATGTTTGAAATGTCAATAATATAGTATCTTTAACATGTATTTTTGTTGGAAATTTCAATTCATTTAAATTCTATGTTGGTACATGGTTTTGCTGATATATAGTGGTCTTTTTGGTGTGGTGGTTTTCTATTACATCACCCTAACCTGGTGTATTATTGTTCTATCACAATAAAATATAGTATTCCCCTTTATTAATGCCTATAAAAATGTTGATAAAGGGTTATTTTATCATAACATATTTATGTTTCGATAACGGTTTTATTTATTAGCTCTATATAAAAGAATATTTTATTCTTTTATGATTTTTTCCAAAATAAATCACAAAGGAACCCTTTATTACCTAATTTTTAACACTGATAATAGACCCCTTTACCAGTAATTTTTTAGCACGTATAAAGGCATAGGGCTCTTAATATCACTGCAGTAGATATAACTTATCTAGCACAAATAATTGGCATTTTGGTGCTTTTAATGACCTACATTGTTTTATTAAAAATTATAGAGGTGTATTATATGTCCCTACCATGTATTGGGTAATGTTTTATATCACATGATATTATGATGGGATAATAGTGGTTTTCACAAGTCCAAAATAATTTGTGATACATGTGTTTAGCCTAAATCCACTATGATACGAGAAGGTTTTCAGTTGAGCCCATTATGATATAAATGGAATAGTGGTTATCCTTGAAATATCTTATTATTTTTATACTCGTTTTTATTTGGTTTTAATATTTTATACAATGTACCTTGTATGTGATATCATGGGTCAACATTATTGGATAATATTTTCTTACATATAGTACTCATGTATTATGTTATGCTAAATACTAAATCCATGGGTCATGTTAATTGAATTGATAAACTTGTGTTATATCAATGCACATTGATTATATTCTTATATTAATATGATAATATTATTCTCACTTATGATCTTTATTTTCAATCTCTTATGTTTACCATTACATGGAATTTGATCTCACCTTATTTATGTTTCTATTCCCTAGTTGAAAAGATAATATTATGTATGTTATTTAATTAGAGTTTCAAATAATATGAATATGTTAATTATTTTTTCAAAAAGATTGTAAAATAGGTTTTTTATTCATCAAATATCTAAGGACACTAAACCCTATGGTTCTGGGGTGAGATTTATTATGAGATTTACTGAATATTATTTTAAAATTACGAAATATATATGAATTTTATATGCCTGATTCACCAAAATGGATTTTATAAGAAATCCATTGTTATATTTATAATTTTATTATTAGGTTTTATGGTGTGTTGGTTGGTTTTCAAGTATTAGACATGGAATTCATGATGTTTTGGTTCTATATCAGAATGAATGACGTCTATTTTGGAAAGGGGATTATTTGTAAAATTAATTTTATTAGTAACATCATTGTGTATTTCAATGATTGTATTTATTTATGTCCAATTAATTAGAAAATAAGTGATAGAATCCTATTTTAGATTATATTAAATTTACCTCTTTAGAGAGGTGTGATGATTATTTATGGGAAAGTATATAAATTCTTACAATTTGAGAATTTAAGTCTTCCAATATTCCACTACATTTATACTGAACTGGTCCATTTGTAAATAATTTCTAATTGTAACTACCAAAATAAAAAAGGTGACATTATACTCTTGTTTAGATATTATTTTTAGTCTAAGAGTCTAGAGAATCCATTTATCCTCGATGTATATATTGAGATGGATATGATTGTGTTAAATATTATCCATTTTGATAATCCAATTTATAGTAAATTAAATACATTTTTTAATAAAAACTACTTCTATTAATTACAATAATTTTCATTAGGATGTTCATTCTTTATATAACTTTTAATATAAAAATTTAACAAAAGTTATAAAACATTATCATCTAAATTTGATGTCTGAATTTTCTTTGGATTATTATTCTATATTCAATACATTTTCAAATAATAGTTTTCATAAATAATAATTATTTTTTCTAAATTTCATGGTTGGTTAGATCAAAATGTCAATTTTCATCAAGTTATTTTTTAACACATAAACCATGGTGGTGAATGAATTATATGTGAAAACATATTAAAGTTATAGATTTTCAGATCTTAATATTATTCCCACATTAGACTTCCTCAGAGGAGAATACTTATCATTGTAAAATGATGAAATGCATTTTATTTTAGATTAATGTTGAAATTTTATAGGTGTATACTTGTAAGAACTCTCATGAATTGTCATAATGATAACCACTTTTTTTAACTAATAGGGGCTTGGAAATCCTCAGATGATTTAGATTCAAAAAAATATTGTAATGTATTGACATAATATATTATATTTATTAGATATTATGTTGATGTAATAATATGGATCCATTTTATAACCATTATTGTTTTCACAAATATATTTATATTCAATTGGCCTGGTCACTCATATAGTCTTGTATTAATATAGTATTCTAGATTTCTTATTTTGATAAAATAATTTAGAATACATTTCATTTCAACTATTTAATATTATGGTGAACACAGTTGACTTTTATTTGTATGAATTGTTGGCCCAAAATATGTAGAAAATGGAAAACACATAGTAAAATTAGAAAGGTACTGCAACCATATTATGGTATAGACTTTCTGGGGTAGGGGTATTTTATAGAAATATGTGAAAATAATGTGATGAATAGTGGGGTCATATGAGAGTGTGTATTATACAATAGACTATAGATGTTTTTATTGGATTAGGCCTGATTGTTTTGGGATTTGATTAGTGTTATTTTAAATTGATTTATTGTTAGTTTTTATATTTGATGACATCAACATATATTGATAGATTTTTTATATATACCTATTAGAAATATATTTAATATATTTTCTTGAGTCATAGATAAATTAATTATCCTTATAACATAAAATAACTTTATTGGAGATGAACAATTGTTAAAGGAATAAAAATATACAAGTTTTATTACTTAATTGTTTTTCTAAAGGATAAGAATTATGAACTATTTATTTTAGTGTCATAGAATTATATTGGAAATAATGTGCAATAAATTAATAATATAATAAGATATAATTAAAGGGATTATAGTTGAATCGTTACTCTAAAAACACCATTAATGATATTTAAGGTGTGAATCCATTTATATATATAGGATTTCTCAGTGATTTCAACATTGATTAGTCCCATTACATGGAGAGTCAACATGATCATTATTTACTAATGAATGGTTTGTACTCTAATATTCAATCAAGGAAAAAATTTATGTATTGTGAGTATCTAAATAAATATTACATTAATTATAATTTATATATTTGTAGTGGGAAGATAATATTTCTTGGTTAAAAATGATATCAGGTTATGGGATCACACCCCCGATGAGGTTATAAAATCAATTCCCTACTTTTATTAGAAATAGTTCACATAAAAATAGATTTTTATATATTATAAAATTATTGAATACCTTGGTTGATAAGATACATGTGATCTAAATTGTATCTATTTTTTGAATAATCCATGTTTTGAGGTTATTATTTTATATTTTTATGATTCATCAAAAAATGGATCCCTCTATAGATGTTATTAAATCTATTTTTTAAAAACATTGAATGGGGTGGGTGGTGATGATAAACATTATGAATATTTTTTATATGATTAACACCACTTGTAAATTTTATTGACGAACAATTTTAATTTATTATAATTTTTATTATTATAAACAATGTGAAGATGTTTTAACAAACCATTTAATGATGTTTAGTTTACTAAAGTTTCATAATGTTTCTTATCAACATTCCATTGAGAATTTTATTGTTTATTATCATAGAGGTTAAATGGGTTCATATCATAAATGTTTAATTAAAAAAATGTAATTAATTCTCCAAATACATTTCAATCGATTAATAACACATATTAGAGAGATACCCGACATGAAATTTTAATCTCTATATATTGAAGGAGAAAAAAATATTGACTGTTAGTTAATATTTTTTTATGAAAGACTGTATGTTTTGATATCTATATTTATTACATTTCTAGGTGTACTTTTATAATTTCTTTCATAATCAAAAGAAGATATACTTTCTGTAATTTCTTTCCTTATCATGAGAAATATTATAGAAAGATCCCTTAAAAAAAATTAATTTATTATTATTATATGGGTTTCAAGGATAATTATTCTTGATGTTTCCCATGTGTTTATTCACGATATCAGGGATAGTATATATGACCAAACTCCTTTTCATATTTCTATTTCTGATGATAGTTTTTTTAAATAGGTATATTTTTCCTAAGTTTCAGATTATAGATTATATAATTTATTAATTTGATATGGGATCTGATAAGATTGTTTAATTTTAGAGGTCTGAGATATAATTTCGTTAAAGTGTACTTGATTACTAATGTGGTGATCTTAGTATTCTTTTTTTTGTTTTATATATTGATTTATATAATACCTATATAGTTATTCAAGCCATTATTGTTATATCAAAAAAGTGATTCTTGGTTGGATGGTTGATTTAGTGAGGAAATGAATTTTTGTGCAGTCTTTAAAAAGGATTCTATAGAAATACATGAAAATATAGATAAAGTATATCCCATATCTAATCATTCTATATGTATTGAAATTATTTATACAAGATAACACCCTATTAGACTGTATATTCAATTTTTCATAATTTTTGTTGGGTTAGTGTTGATGGGAAGAAAAAGGATCTTTGTATTTCATGTGAATTTCATTATCGATCCAATAAGGTTGGGGGTATGGATTAATAATTTATATTATGTATATTTTTTAATTAAATTATATAAATGCTATATATTATTCTTTGTTTCTCATTATCATTGTATGAATTTTTTATGAGTCATATATTTTAAAAAATCTATTTTTCTCAGCTCTCAACAAGGTCCGCACAAATGATATCTAAAGTTATGTATCCAAGGGAAAAAATAAAATTTGAAATATATGTTATTTTTGGTTTATTATGATGGTAATGGGATCAATATATTTAGTCATCCATTATTACATGGGGTGGGTAGTTGGATTCTAAATATTAATGTTATCCTTGATTCATAGACTTTCTCAAATTGAGACATTTTTCATGATGATTTATTGTGCTTAAACAAAGTGTTGGTGAGACCATTACATAATTTTTTAGATATACATATTACTATTTTTATAGATAATTATATGTTGAAATATAAGAGTCAATTAATTTGTATGTATTCACATAATGAAATGTATTTAATAAAAATACTATATGTGTTAGAAATAATTCTTTTCATCTTCCGTGGAAAAAAATTTGGAATCCTTAGTTGAATTTAAACCATATATAAAAGGTTTTATCCGAATGATTTCTTGTAATATATTCCCCAAAAAAAATTATTGAATTAGAAGAATTTATTATTGAATAATAATTTTCTAATACATCATAAACACATGTAGTTGAAAATTATTGTTTCGATTATTTTGGAATTTCATTATGCTGTTATAAGATTAATGTGGGAAAACATGTCCTTCTAGTATTAAGAATGTTAGTGATGTAAATAAAGGTCCCATAAATTATATCTCTAAATTTTTTTTAAATTATGTCTATTTAGGTTTTTCCTTGGATTGGTGGCTTTGGATGTAACCTAATGAATTTAGTTTTAATATAATAATTTTACTAATAAAGACTATATTCAGTTGGAGTGTAGATTCCTGGAAATTTATAATCATAAGAGTAAATAGTTTTTTATTTTAGTGAATAATATAATGGATAGTGTTTATAATTATTTTGTATTTCCCTTGGAAAATTTCCTCAAGATAAATATTGGATTTTTACTCCTTAGTGGTGTTTGTTTCCTTGGTATTATTTTTAGAGAAAATAGTTGATGGTGTAGGGGGTCGACATTAGTTTGTGTTAATATTTATTTAGTCTCAATATTGATATTTTTAAATGGTTAAATATTTTATTATGTATTTAATAAGGTATATAAAAAAGTATTGAAGTTAATTATAGTTAAATAAAATTATCAATTGTTAATTAATTATTGTATTTTGGGTCATCGTATCTATATCTCATGTGGTCTCTGGATGGATGAATTTTTGTTGTTAACTAGAATAGATTCTTTACATTTATTTGGGTCGGTGGGAATCAATATTCTAATTCTTTATCATGATTTATATAATCCTATGATTTTTATATATGGTTGGGTATTACCCTGATTTTGGTTTTTAATCTTTATTTTAGGGATATTGTTTATTAATTAATGTTACTTGATGTTGAAAATAAACAACCACTCCGTTAATTGTATTATTTTTTGTCAAGAAATAATAATTTTATATGTTGTATTATTTTTTTATATAAAATTTTCCTATAAACTAGAATATTATAATAAAATATAATGCATGAAAACTTTTTCTTCTATTTTGATAATTTATATTTATTTGTTATTTAGCATTACCATTGAATGTTATGTATAATATTATTTATTTATTTATCCATTTATTAATTCCTATTTAAAAATAAAATAAATCATATATAGTTATATTAATTTATTTATCAATAACATTCTTCGATTAATAATTTCATTTCTTGAAAATTAAAATCTTAAAAAAAATAATTTTGAAACACTTAGATGTTAAAATTTTAAAATGTAAAAAATATAAAAAATGGGGGTTGTTACTTTCTTCCACGTGAAATTGAATCTGTAATGGTATCATATTTGTAAACAAAATTGGGATATTTTTCATTATACAATTAAAATAAATATAACTATTCACCATTATATCATCAATGATAGTTTATGATCCACAATTCATTTTATTAGAATTTAAAAGTGAAAATACGTAAATTATTTAGCAATATAAAAAAATATGGATTAAATTAAGGGAAAATGGAGTCTTAGTGTTTTCAATAAAATGTTTTAAAAGACCGTTATTCCCATTTTTTTAACAAAGTGATCAGATATAATAAAAATTTGAGTTCTTGAAAATATGTTTCGTTTAATGAATGAAATATATTATTGTAAATACTGGATTATAAAAGTAGTTAAATATGGTTATCTAGAATATATCAAATGTTCATATCATTAATAAAAATAAAATTAATTTCATAAATAAAACATTATAAAAATTAATAAAATTAATGATGATATTTTATAGATAATGAGATATAAAGATATTAATAAACTTAAATTATATAGAAATTTTACATTATACATAATAATAATAAAGGCAATAAGAAGAATTAAATTTTCCATAACGTTTATTGAAATATAATTTAATTTTATAAAAGATTCCAAAATCACATCAAAAATATTTTTTAACAATACTGTAAATTAATTCATATAGATAAGATATAAAGGAAACTATAAGTTTCACCCATCCATATCAATACACTCTCATTTTTATATTAATTATATAGGTATTATATATTTATAACATGTAATAATATGAAAAAATATTATTATATTAATATCTACAATATGTTATGATGAATTGAATATATAATAAAACCATATCTTAATGATTCCTCATATGTACACTAATGATCATAATGGCCTCTAATGCCTTCATGAATTTTCAAAATAATCCAAAAATAAAAGTTTATATTTTTAAATAATTAAAAATCCCCCCAAATAATAATCATATATTTTTATATTAGTTAAAATAGTGAACTTTTTTTCTAAAACTAAGGGCCATGTTCAATGGTAATACTTAATAATTATAAATAAAGACAAAAATATTATATGATACTAATTATTACATAAAAGAGTTTTGAATTCTATCTCATCTAATAATAATGTCAAATTAGATTATATTTTCCTTGAAAATTGAACATTTTCAAAATATAACTGAATAACAAGTTGAATGTATCTTGGTATATAGAAAATATTACATAAAAAATATTATAAAAAATATTATTTAATAATATTTTTGGAAATACCAATGATACATAAGTCTAGGTATTTAACATTAAAATAAATATTGAGTTATTTAAAAAATTATTCATATCATAACTTCAAGAAAAAATTCATAAAAAGATATTATATAAATAATGATTAAGAGTATGATATTAATCTAAGAATAGAATAAATCATTATTTATGGTGTAACCCTATGACTGTATAATTTGAGTTTAAAGGCCTAAAAGATTCATTAATGGAAATCCCTCTTAATCTAATTAAAAGTAACATTAATTTAAATGTTTATATAAAATGTTAACTTCTTCAGTTTTATGTTATTTTATTTTAAAATATTGTTAAGAATTGTTACCATTGCTAATATAGCCATTGAACATTGATCACATGGGTAGTATAACTATAGGGCTTTAATAAATCCAATTTTTTTAGACAGAGTAAGTGATGACCTCATCAAGTAGATGTTCCCTATACAAATCCCAATTGAAGGAGATTTTAAAGGATGTGGCGTCATTGGGCTTCTATCTTGACCAATCCAAATAAGATATTGAATATTTTAAGCTCAAGCAGGACTGCCTACAAGAGAAGTTGAAGTTGATAGAGATTACCACCAAAGCAATGTTATCCGAGCCACCCCAAGAGTTGGTCACCATCGTACACCTTAATTTTCATTCTTACGCAAGTGTTTCAAGGGGGTATGTAACAAGACCGTACTATTATCCTTATGCACATTATTTTTTTTGAATAATAATGAATATAATTTCATTTTATTATTGTTACCTTGTAAATAGTTTTTTGCACAAATAGTATTCTTAGATAATGATCAACTATGAAATATATTTTGATGAATTAATGGATTTATGAATAAAATAATATTTTAATAAAATATTATTATTGTTATTAAATTAATTTTTATTATATATAAATGATCGTTTAATGTTAGGAATCCATACATAATTTTTATTATGGTTTGAAAGAAATTTTTTTCAAAAACCGTAAATTTTAGAAAAATATCAGTTTTTGTTTTAAAAATGAAAACGAAAATATTTATAAAATTATTTAGATAAAATAAATATTATTTCTGGAATCAGGATGTAGAAATTACCCAAAGGTAATTTTTTCATAATTTTCGGAGACAGTCAAATTTTTTTGGTAAAAATTAAATACCAATTAAATATATAATGTGTTTTATGAAATCACAATCACCAAATAGTGATGTAATAAAAAAATTGGCTTTATGTTCTTCCAATATATGTTTTAACGATAAATTAATGTGTTTATGGGTTTGTTTGACTTATTTTAGAAAGCATTAATGGACCCTTCCAAACTTATTAAAAATATTTCCTTTTTAAATTGTTTTCCTTGGGAGTGTGATTCACCTCCACATAACCAACCACATTATTTTAAGATGTTCGGGCTTTGACCTTATAAAATATTTTTTCCCACATCTCGTTGCCAAAAACCATGGGAAAAACCATGGGCTGGTCTGTGGTTTGGAATAGTTTAATGTGAGATGTATCAAACCTAAAAAAAAGATTTCCCTCACCATTACTATATAAACCCACCCATGCTCCCACTTCCTCCACAATAAAAGCCTTTGGAGTTCGTCCAACCTCTATCCTCATCTCTCTAGAATCCTCCCATGGTTCCCCAAGCTCTCAAGAAGCCTCTCTCAAGCCATTGGATTCACACTTCCAAGTAAGGGTTTTTCATACTTTATATTTTTTGTCCAAAATTCTTTAAATTGGTATGACATTTTAATTTCAATTATTAATGCTAGGATATGGTTTCACACCTCCCCCATACTGCCCTATTTATGTTTTAATGATTGGATACCCCTTTCTCTCCCATTAAATTCATCCCATGTACCCCCGTTACTTTGCCGAAATTCTGAAAGGAATTTCTCTCTCCTCTTTTACATTCTAGAAATTATTTTTTATCATGACTCTTAATTCCATTAAAAATTTTGGAAAATGTATCTGTATGAACCCATTACTATCCATATCTTTTACATATTATGAGTCACTCCTTTCTCTCTCATCAACAATTTTTATGAATTCTTACATCACACCGTTATGCTTCCGAAATTGCATCGTACTTTCAAGACAAAGACATTCTGCGTTGAATGCCAAGACCATTTCTCTATCAAGGGTATTCAACATTATTAAAATTAACTTATTGTTCAAATTATTTCATTTATGTATTCCAAATTCCTTTATCATGGAATAAATGATGTTGTTTTATGAATCCATGTTATATGATCCATGTGGCACACTTATGAATGAAATGAAATGTTTAAGAATGGTGCACCCATATAGCCCTCTAATGCATTGGGTAAAGTATAGTATCATGATTCATCATGTGAAATTGGTATGTACTCATGATAATTCATGTGCAACGATGTTTTACTCATGCTTCAAGTTTCAAGGAGGATTTACTCATTCTCCATGTGCAGTGAGCCTTTGCTCATGCTAATTCCATATTAAGTGTTTTTGTCACATATCCTTATTATGATTATTATGATTTATCATGCCTTTATGTTTATGCTTCTATTTTTCTCTAATAATATGCCTATTGTCTAACATGTATTTTATTCTTCATGTTACTCCATTTTTATTCCCATACTGGGCTTTATAGCTCACCATTTTCTTATGCGTGACCTCAAGTTATCCCATGCAAAGCTAAGTAAGAGGGAATGTAGTGGTCATGTAAAAGAAGTTTTCAATAAAGATGTTGTTTTTCATGTTTTCAGTTGTTATGTAATTATCAAAATCCACATATATACTGGACCTCTCGATCTTCTATGTTGTATCAAATGAATTTTATGTAAAAAATTATTTTTAATTGTGTAATAAAAAGATCAGGGTTGTCATAGTTGGTTTCAGAGGATAGGTTTATTTATTTTTGGGATTCAGATTTGAAAACCCCATTGATTACATAGAGGAAGGAATAAATATAATAAAAACATCACTAAATTTTTGTGACTATGCAGTAAGTGGTTTATCAAGGAAATACACCCATGTCTGGATACGAGCAAGTAGAGGCGGATCTGGAATATATGTATCCTAGGGGTAAAACATGAAAATGCCACTTTGAGATAGACTCAAATGGTAATTGGTTCCCAAAAATGGTCCTTGATTCTCCCATGGTTAAGAAACTCCCGGGGGGATATGATTTGGTAAATTCACAAGCTTAGTATGAACCATTATTAAGGGAAATAAAATAAAATAAAAATATATGTTAGAATGTAGATTAGGGATAACATAGACTGAAGATAATAGAATCATATGTTAAGGAAATAAATTTATTTTATATGTCGTTAGTTTTGTCCTTGGATTATCATTTATTCATTACCCCTAACTTTCCATTTATTCTAGTTGATTCCTAGTAATAGGAGGACTCGGGCAAACAACCGATGTGAAGATCAATGTGATGACTGTACTATTGATATGTCCAATCCAATGGGAGCAGGATTCATGAAATTTTTCATGATTCCCTCTTAGATAACTCCTGATTTTAATAGAAACATGGGTAAAGAGGAACGTTCAACCCCCTAAGAAAGAACAAGTCACTATCGAGAGCTTCAGGAGACAAAGGCCTAATACTTTTAATGGATCATCTGATCCCTCAATCGATGAAAAATGGATCAACTCCATTGAAAAGATCTTCACCATCATTCAATGTTCAGAATAAGATTTGTTTCTCCAATACTCTTATAGTATAGAGGGTGGTGTTTATCAATGGTTGACATTGATCAAATATAATAATCCTGGGTGGTGATCGAGGTATTGGAATGGAAGGATTTACAGAAGTTGTTTTTTGATTAATATTTCATGTTCACCCTCCAGATTAAGATGGAAAGGTAATTCCTTACCCTCATGCAAAAAAGATGACAAATCTATTCGAGTATACAATTCAAACATCATAAGGCTTTCATGATATGATTTTATCTTTTTTATTACCCCTGAATTCATGGTTGACCGATTCTTTGGTGGGATGAAACATTGCCTCTAGAATGCACTAGAAATATGTGTCTTCGACAGCTATGATGAAATTCTCCGATGTTCCCTTAAGGTCGAAATGAAGATCATAGAATCTTAGGGGTATCATGGGGATATGAATAGTAAGGTGTAATTCAATGATGGTGGTCTAATAGATAAATCCAATGGTTCTAAGAAGATCTAACACCCCACTTGTTAAAGCTGCAGAAAAAAGTACACAAGAAATTTCCTGAAGGGGATGAGGAAATGCATCAGGAGTGGAAGAGAATGGAACATGGCTATTAACTGCCAACAAGAAAAACCCAATGATGCAATAGAGTAGAGGAATTCTCCGTTCAAACCTCAATGTATTGTTCATTTCTACAACAACAATAAACTAGGGAATCATGAAAATCTGTGCCCTAAGCCAAGGGTTTTTAGTGGTAACCAACATCTCCAAGGCTGAAGGGTGAGCTTTTCCCATCACTACTGCCGAAGTGAACCCCGACAATGAAGTGGTTATAGGTACTCTAGTTATTCATTCATGAATAGAAAATGTACTTTTTGATTCAGGTTCTACACATTCTTTTATATCACTAATGTTTAGTAGATCAATCTCAACAACATCACAAATCATGGAAGTAAATATGTCGGTGAGTACAAAAAATGGGGCAATCATTACATCCCATGAATATAACTCATCCCCTGTCATAATCTGTGGATTGAACTCCAGGGAGAACCTCTTCATACTCCCTCAAGTATAATTTGATTCAAATGTTGTCATGGATTGGATTTCCTTATATAAAACCAACATAAATTTCCATAAGAGGGAAATCATTCTCCATGTGGAGAGTCGACCGCTGATTCATGACAAGTGAAAGGAGGAATATGAATCTTATTTACTTAAATCATCTCTATCGTGGATATCAATACCCTATGAGCATGTGTATCTAGCTCAGATGATTGAGTCTAAGGAGGCAACCATCCTAGAGGACATGCCTATTGTGAGGGAATTCGCTGAAGTGTTTCCCGAGTAATTTCCTGGACTTTCTCCTAGAAGCGATATTGAATACTAAATTGATCTTATACATGGGGGTTTTCCACTATCCATTAATCTGTATAGAATGGATGTTGTGGATCTAGAGGAGCTGAAAAAAAAACAACTACAGGAGAATCTGGATAAAGGGTTTATTCTCCCATGTGCTTCACCATGGGGTGAACCAGTCCACTTCGTCAAGAAGAAGGATGAGTCAATAAGACTTTGCATAGACTTTCGTGAGCTAAAAAAAATCAAGATAAGGAAAAAGTATCATATCCCACGAATTGACGACTTATTTGATCAACTGCATTGAGAAAAATACTTATCCAAGGTGGATTTATGGTTGGGATATTATCTGTTGAGTCAATAAGGTTTTCCTTATGACTTTTCCATTCCTTCTTGTTTTGAAAATAACAAACACCTTATCTTAATGGAAATTTCTTTTATAAGGAAAATTGATTTTATAAGAAAAATTTCTTTTATAAGGAAAATCCTTTTTGTAAGAAAAATTATTCTTATCATATTTTCATCCAGATTTTTCTTAAGTATGAGATTCGGATTCACTTTTATTTTCTCGGAATTACTTGAAACTTTGATATGAAGTATTCTGTTTTAGGCTCCGAATTCTGGACAAGAACTGTAATAAAGATTCACTCCGAAATCCAGAATGAGAACTGTGATAAAGTTTCATTCTGAATTCCGGATATGAACTCTGATTAAGTTCTACTGTAGATTCAGGATAACGAATCCTTATGAAGTTTGATGATGAATTCTCATTACGAATTCGGATAACGAATTCTCATTACGAATTCTAATAATTATTTCTCATTACAAATTCTAATAATGAATTCTCATTACAAATTCTAATGAAGAATTCTCATTACGAATTCTGATGATGAATTCTCATTCCGAATTCTAATAATGAATTCTCATTACGAATTCCAATGAAGAATTCTCATTACGAATTCCAATGTAGAATTCTCATTACGAATTTTAATGAAGAATTCTCATTACGAATTCTGATGAAGAATTATCATTACGAATTCTGATGACGAATTCTCATTACGAATTCTGATGACGAATTCTCATTACGAATTACAATGATGGATTCTCATTCTGAATTCTCATTCCAAATTATCCTATCAAACAGAATCTGATCATCTTTTTTTTATACACTCTGAATTAATTCAGACTTCGAAAACAATTTTGGTTAGACTCTGAACTTTTATCCTACTTAAATTTCTATAATCTGTCTACCCTTTATTATTTTCATTACACTCCAAATTTTCACTGCGAAGCTTTCATTCCGAACTTTTGAGTTAGAATTAAAACGATGTCGTACATTCTGTTACACTTGTTTTGTTATAAAACGATGTCGACTATTTTGTTATAAACTAACCGTTGTCAAAGTGACACTTGTATAGGTCCCTCCGATCTTTAAAGAAAATATGACCGTTGGAGAAGGAGCCGACCTTACCTATAAATAGGAGCTCATTTGAAATAGCTCAGTGCTGAAAGGGTGACAGATCTTCGACTCATGTGATTACATGCTGTTGAAGTGATTTCTAGAGAGAGAGTCTCTTATTAACTCTCAAAGCTTCGGGAGACTCCGAATGTTGGTGATTAAATTCGAGGGCTTCTGGGGATAGGAAGACAGAGGTTCCAACTAACTTGAAGTTGAGGGCTTCCTTGCTGAGGAAGACAGAGGTTGCCGACTACCTTGAGGTTGAGGGCTTCCTTTCTGAGGAAGATAGAGGTTTCCAACTACATTGAAGTTGAGGGCTTCCTTGCTGAGGAAGACGGAGGTTTACAACTACCTTGAAGTTGAGGGCTTGCGGGGATAGCAAGACAGAGACTGTGATCTTCGTATCGAGGTCTTACCCTAGTATGGGTAAGACAGACTTGCATGAAAGTATAAATCAAGGGACCTTTATCCAAGGTTGTTGGATACCCTTCTCTTTGAAATAAAAGACTTATATCTTGTTACTTGTAGTTTATGTACTTGTTTTATTTGTGCTGCATTTTGTATCTTAAAAAAAGTATAACTTTCTTATACTTCCTTACTTACTCTAATTCATTTAGATTCTATACGCTTTAAGGTAGAATCTCATATTGTAACTTTTGTTAAGTTTCAATTTCCGGAACCATATTTCTGGAACCCACTTTCGGAATCTCATTCCATGTTTGTATTCGGTGTTAGAGGTATTGTAAATTTACTTAGTTTAACTTTGTTAAACTTAGTCCTTTCCTTTTCTTAAGGAAAATATAGTTAATAATAACTAACGTTAAAGGTTCCAAAGGAATTTTTAAAGTATACAATTCACCCCCCCCCCCCCTCTTGTATATTGAGCATCTACATCATTATTTCGATCCTACAATTTGTATCAGAGGAGGTCTCTGAAATACTTATACTTACGAATAAGTCTTTCTTGCTCATTTTCTCATTCTGAACTATGTCATTCCGAACATGTCCATTCTGAACTCTGTTATTACGAATCTTTTGTTACTAACAAGCTTATGTATCGAAGGTTTCTAGCTTGGCAGGAATTAACATTGGTTCGATTGATAATCTAAATCCTATAAGACCACCAACTTTTATGGTAATGATTATGAGTACTGGAGAGATCGAATGAAGACTTTTGTTATAAATACTGGAGTAGATAACTTTGTTATGCATACTGGTGATTATAAAATTCCTGAAAAGGAAGTCAGATCTTTTACTAATCAAGAAAAGAAGGAATATCAACTCAACTATAAGGTACGCAATACTCTACTATGTTCAATGACCAGAAATATATATAGCCAAATTTCTTCTTGTGAAGCAGCTAACTGTATCTGGAAGAAGTTATAGGTTACACACTTTAGGACTTCTAAAGTGATTGAGACTAGAAGAGCTATGCTTAGAGCAGAATATCATGGCTTCAATTTTCTTTATGGTGAACCAATCTGTAAAGATCAACAGAGATTCATGACTATAGTCAACTGTCTACAGTCTATGGGAGAAAAAGGTTTAGATGATGAATCTCTTGTGGATAAAATAATTGATACTATGCCCAATGAGTGAGAATCCAAAAGAACATCTATAGATGAAAACAGGAAGGTCACTCAGATCTCTCTTGGTGAGATTTTTGGAACTCTTCTACAACATGAAACCAGAATGAATAGAGATGCAGACAACATCAAGAAAAAGAATGGAAATGGTACTGTTGCTTTTACTACAACTTCAAATCAGATGAAAGCTAAGACTCCTGAGAGAGTAACCAGATCCAAGTCTAAGAAAGTTATTTTCCAACCCGAATCTAGTGAGAGTGAAGTCTTAGAAAATGAACTAGAAAATCTTACTCGAAGGATGAACAAGATAGCTGGCCAGAGAAATTTCCAATCAAAGTATAAGAAAAAGGACATGAAAGATAAGAAAGATGGAGAAGTTACTTGTTATGAATGCAAGAGAGCTGGACATATAAGACCAGATTTCCCTATGCTCAAAAAGAAAGAACGAAAAGAAAGGCATCCAGACAGGAACAGGAAGAGGTATTACAAACCTAAAGCTAAGAATGTTTGGAAAGCTAATGACACCTGGAGTGCCAGTGGTGGTGACTATCAGATGAATCTTCTGATTATGAATCTTCAGGACAGAAGAATCTTGGTCTTATAGCCATATTACATATTGATAATCATTGTTTCATAGCTAAGGTACGAAATGCTGAATCATTGACCAATGTTTCTTTAAATTCTAATGATAGTAAGTATTATAACTCTTCTGATGAAGAATCTTCTTATGATGAAGATTATACGTTACCTACTTATGAAGAAGTCTCTAGGTTTGCTGAACTTCTTGAGATTGAGAATTCCAAACTCAATAAGAAACATGATAAGGCAAACTCTAGGAATTCTATTCTTACAACAGAGATATCAGATCTTTCTAATGATCTTGATAAGAAAAATACTGATTTTGAAAGTATTTCAAAAAATATTGAGGAAGTAAGTTCTGAGAAGAATAAACATTCTAAAGAGTTAGAAAAAGTAATTTCTATGAAAAATGTTTTCGAGCCTAACTCTAGTTCAATAACTAATGATTTTGAGGATAAAAACTTGGTTGTAAAACTCAAGTCCGAAATTATTTCCTTAAATAAGTGTTTGTCAAACTTTACCCATGGTAAGGAAAATTTTGATAAGATGTATTCCCAAATACGACCTTTAAGAAATAAATCCGGATTTGGTTATACCCATGCAAAACCTATTTCCAGTAACAATTATTTTGTTCCTCAAAGTGCCCCATTTTGTACCAAGTGTCAATGTGGTGGTCACTGGGCAATGGATTGTTCCTTAAACAATTCCCAATCTTTAGGATTTCACAAAGCTTACTTCCCTAAGAAGATGTGGGTTCCTAAAATTTTATTATCTGGAAATCTTGGTTCCAAACAATTTTGGATTCTGAAAGTCTAATTTTCTTATTGATTTCAGGAATATAAAGAGAGTACCAGAAACAATACATTGTACATGGATAGTGGATGTTCCCGGCATTTGACTGGTAACAAATGCTTTTTCGAAAAGATTATTAAAACGAAAGGAGGAAAGGTAACTTTCGGAGATAATGCTAAGGGAGAGATTGTTGGTATTGTTAATATTGTTCTTCTTGGTAAAACCTTGATTTCAAATGTTCTTTTTGTCAAAGGTCTTAAGCACAACCTCATTATCATAAGTCAGTTATGTTATGAAGGATACCTTGTGAATTTTAGGAATGATAAGTGCTTAGTTCACAATTCCAAGGAAGAGTTTATTCTCTTAGCCAATAGGCAAGAGAATGTCTACACTTTAAACATAGAAGACCTCAGGAGCCAAGATTTACCTTGCCTAAGTGCAATGGAAGATCATTCCTGGTTATGGCATAGAAGACTAGGTTACTGTAACCTTAGGAACCTATGTAAACTCTCAAAGAAGAAACTAGTTAAGGATCTACCGAAGCTTAGATTTGATTCTTCTAAAGTTTGTGATCCTTGTTAATATGGCAAGCAACATAAATCTAGTTTTAAACAAATCGGTGAAGTCTCAACAACCGATGCATTACAGTTAGTGCACATGGATCTTTTTGGTCCAACAAAAACTGGAAGTATTGGAGGAAAATACTTTGTGTTTGTTCTAGTTGATGATTACACTAGATTTACTTGGGTCTATTTTCTAACAAAGAAGTCTGATTCTTTTTCATATTTCAAAAGTTTTAGAGCTCATGTTAAAAATGAGAAAAACATTCCATTGAAAACTATTCATAGTGATCATGGAGGAGAATTTCAAAAATCAGATTTTGAAACTTTTTGTAGTAAGAAAGGTATTACTCACAATTTTTCAGCACCTAGAACTCCTCAACAGAATGGTGTAGTTGAAAGAAGAAATAGAATTTTTCAAGAGATAACTAGAACCATGTTGAGTGAATATTCTATTGTTAGTCATTTCTGGGCTGAAGCTGTAAGTACTGCTTGTTATACTATAAATCGAGATTTGATTAGACATTTTCTTAATAAAACTCCTTATGAGTTATGGAATGGTAGAAAACCTAGACTATCCTACTTCAAGGTTTTTGGTTGCAAAGTATTCATTTTGAATACTAAATATAACTTACATAAATTCGCACCAAAATCTGATGAAGGGATTTTCTTAGGATATTCCACAACTTCTAAGGCTTATAGAGTTTTTAGTAAAAATACTTGTACTGTTAAAGAAACAGTACATGTAAAATTTGATGAGTCAGATCCTTTTTTTTAAAGGAGATATTGTTCTTCAGTTTATCGGAACACAAGATCAACTTGCTGATATTTTCACAAAATCTTTGCCTTCTGATAGATTTGAATATATCAAACAAAAGTTAGGGATGATAACCGTAATGTAATTTTTCTTAATTAACTTTCTGTTGAAAAAGTATCCTTACAATAATAAACTCCTTTTCATAGGGGGAGTACATTTGTTAGTTAGTTTAACAAAGTTTTTCAAAGTTTGTTTTCAAACTTTTCAGAACAATGATTTCCGGAATGAAACTTCCGAAACTACAATTTTTCAGAAAGGATATTTTCGTACAAAATACTTCTGATTTGGAAGGGTTTGTATTGAAAACATCCGGAATGAAAATTTCGTACTGGTATTTTCATAATGGAAATTTCGTACAGAAATAAGTTTTTTTTGGATTTTGTTTTTCATACTCAAGTTTCCGTAATGAGGTTTTTCGTACTGAGTTTTTCTATACTAAGTTTATTTTCTATAGCAAAGCTTCTGCGAACTATGTCTTTTCATTATAAAGTTTTTTTCCTTTCATAGTTATTTTATTTTATCCATTACGAATAATCCTCCAAAGCTAATCCGAAAAATATGATTACCTTACTCAAGTTTTTGTAGTCATATTTTACTTGCTGACATTTTCATATATTACGATTTCGAATTATAGTTTTCTTAATTCTTTGTTTTAATAAAAACCTCAAAAAGATCGGATTCATGTTTTCAACCGTCAGATATGATCTCAGCTTCTCACAACCGTTAGATCAACAGCGGAAGTTGAACCGTCATCTCATTGCCTATATAAAGGGGACCCGAATACTCGTCCCACCTCGGTTCACAATCTCTTGGGTCTCGAATCTCTGCCTCTCTATTTTAAGGCCGTTCTAAACTTCAGTTGTCTCCGTTCCGATCTTCTCAAAGGTTTCCAAATCTGAATGTCTGTGGAAGTAGCTTCTCAAGATATGTCATCCACTAATCCAATTTCTCAATGGTTAGTCTACAGAGAAAGGATGGTTCATTCGGAATTTTTCAACAAGTATGATTCTCTTATTTCTAAGAATATCAAGTATAATGGTTGGGAATATGTTGCAGTGTCAAAACCCGGGAACCAAGATTAAGTGTATTCATATTTATTTGTTGAATTCTACGAGACAGTTTCTTTTCATCAAGAAGATGGTAAGGAAAAATTGTCTTTTAAGTCTTATGGGATGACTTATAAACTTTCATATGCCAAGGCAGCCAGCTTGGTAGGCCTAAAGAATGAAGGTGATGCTGAGTTTGTTTCTCATGTATTGTCGGATTCTAAAGGTAGCTTCGACAAGGAAAAAGATTTATAAACTCTCGGACTGGCTGATGACAAGGCTCCGAAGATTGCAAGTCTATCCACAAATTTCCGGATTCTAGTGCTATGGGAACAAGGGCTTATCATACCGAGGAAAGGTGATAAAGACAGCTTGAAGAAGAGTGAGATCTACATCTTAGATTTTCTGATAAATCTGAGGAAGTTTAACTTGATGAAGCATATTCTTATCACCATTGAGAATTTGAAGAAAGGAAATCTGAGAGCTCAGATTATTATGTATCCAGCAATTCTCTCGAAATTGATAGTTCGGTTCCTAGA
Organism: Viscum album; assembly: GCA_963277665.1. Lineage (NCBI taxonomy): Eukaryota > Viridiplantae > Streptophyta > Magnoliopsida > Santalales > Viscaceae > Viscum > Viscum album. Next base: position 1,793,673,493 of record OY728140.1, read on the forward strand.
GTCTTTCAAGGAGGCCTGCAAATCTAATCCCAGAGTTTGCAAGATTATGCTAGTGAGCGATGGTACTCTTAAGATAATGCTTGTAGCTTTTGACAAAGAGTCCAGACAGTTTATTGATTTACCTGCTCAAGGAGAAGCAGTTCCGAAAGTTGCTGATCCAGAATCCTCAAAGCTAGTAAGGAAGAGAAAACTGAATGAAGTGGAAGTAGAAGCAGAGAATCCCAAGTCTAAGGAAGTCCATTCCGCACCTCCAAAACCAATGAAGAAGAAATCCTATCATGATGAAGTCATTACGAAGTTGAGAGCAGATAAAGGGAAAAGGAAAGAAGGGGATCCACAGTTTAGATTGGACCCTGCGGAGGCTAGGGCATTGAAGGAGAGAACAACTGATGAGCTTGAAAAACAAGTAAAGGAAAAGAAGATCAAAAAAAGATGTTTGAGGCTGAAGTAGCTCAGGCTTTGTTGAATTTCAATGAGATAGTTTCAGCAACTATTCTTGTTCCGAGATCTATCTCCTTGGATTCTCTACCTGAGACTCCAGGAAGAAATTTCGTTGCTCCGGAAGAAGATGTTGCTAAGAATAATGAGGAAGTAGAGAAAGTTGAGCAAGTGGAACAAGAAGAAGATGTTTCTTAAGGAAGTGGTGAAACCGGAGATGTGTTGAAATAAGTAGATGATTACAAGGGGACACCTTCAGAACACTTATCACTCCGAACTTCAGAAGCTGAATCTTTGAAGCTAGTTACTCCAGCAATGGAAGAAGAGAAAGGAGAAGAAGAAGATACTTATCATGGAGAAGAAGAACAACTCTTACATGATGTTTCTCAGAAAGAAAACGTAGGAGTTCGTGTTCCGGAAGTTGTTGTTGAGGAAGATAATGTTGTTCATGTTTCTGATAGTGAGAAGAGAACTCCAGAATAGGATTCAATACTGGAAAAAGTCAAGGGAAAGAAAATTCTTGCTGATACTCCAAGCTTAGAAGTGAGAAAGACGAAGGAAGTTGGTAGTTCATCGAAAAGAAATCTTGACCTTATTAAAGAAGAAAATTCTCCAAGAAAAGTTTCAGATTTGGAGTCATCCTTTGTGGTGAATGACATTGTTGTCGAGTCTTTAAAGAAGTTGGTGGGATCTATCCCGACCTTCTCAAGTATTGAATCAAGGTGACAGATGCTCCAGCATGCATTGAATCAGAAAACTGACTCCATATCAATGGTTATGGACAACTGCGTTGAGATTGAGGCCCAGTTAAAAACCTTTTTTGTTGGCTACGAAGCTCATAGAAAATCTTGCAAGAAGATGAAAAACTGGTCGAAGAAGACTGTTTAAGAGATGAGGTTATTCGATGAGTTTCAAGATAATGTTAAAGATGCCTTCGAGACTGAGGACATGAAGATAAATGACCTAACATCATCCTTTGAAGAGAAGCTGACAGATGAAAAGAACTTCCGGATTCAACAAGTCAGAGATCTGAATGGGAAGTTAAATTATGTTTCTCAGAACTTTAAATTTTAAAGAGATCATCGGATTGAGTTTGAAGAGAAGATGAAGGCTCAGGAAGAAAAGATCAAAGTTCAGGAAGAAAAAATTCAAGCCCAGGAAGAAAGAATTGAAGCTCAAAGTGCACAAATAGTGGTCTTAGAGAAGAAAGCTAAAGAAGATCATAAAGACCTGAAGAAGATCAAGACTATTCTTAAGGGGATCATGTCGAAGGAAAAAGATCCGAAATAACTAAATCCGATATTTTTGTTGTATCTAATTTTCTTTGTTCCTGAGATTTCAAACTTAGTGAAATTTGTGCCTGTCATTTTTTTTAATAATGTTTCAGGTACATTGTTGTTTTCTTTCCATTCCCTCAATTTCTTTTTGAAAATCACAAAGGGGGACAAGGAAAAGATCCTTAAGAAAAAGAAGAACTCTAATAAGAGTTTATCAAAATGGGAGAAGGAAAAGATCCCTAAGGAAAAAGAATTCTAATAAGAGTTTTTTTAAGGGAGAGTTTTTCATTTAAGAAGACTTTATTATTCATAACGAAATGTTACTCCAGAAATCTGAATACGATCCTTAGAGTTTTAAGGACTAAGGGGGAGTTAGTCGTATTCATCAATATCCTTAAAGAAAAGGGAGATAAGCTTTATTGTTTTTATTTCTTCCTAGAATTTCTTTTTCGTAAGGATGTTTGATCTTTCCAAAAAGGGGGAGATTGTTGAGTCAATAAGGTTTTCCTTATGACTTTTCCATTCCTTCTTATTTTGAAAATCACAAACACCTTATCTTAAGGAAAATTGCTTTTATAAGGAAAATTTCTTTTATAAGAAAAATTTATTTTATAAGGAAAATCGCTTTTGTAAGAAAATTATTCTTATCATATTTTCATCCAGAGTTTTCTTAAGTATGAGATTCGGATTCACTTTTATTTTCTTGGAATTAATTGAAACTTTGATATGAAGTATTCTATTTTAGGATCCGAAATCTGGACAAGAACTGTAATAAAGTTTCACTCCGAAATCCAGAATGAGACATGTGATAAAGTTTCATTCCCAATTCCGGATACGAACTCTGATTAAGTTATACTCCAGATTCAGGATAACGAATTCTTATGAAGTTCGATGAAGAGTTCTCATTACGAATTATGATGAAAAATTATCATTAGGAATTCTAATAATGAATTCTCATTACGAATTCTAATAATGAATTCTCATTACGAATTCTAATGAAGAATTCTCATTACGAATTCTGATGATGAATTCTCATTCCGATTTCAAATAATGAATTCTCATTATGAAGTCTAATGAAGAATTCTCATTACGAATTCCATGAAGATTTCTCATTATGAATTCTAATGAAGAATTCTCATTAGGAATTCTGATGAAGAATTCTCATTACGAATTATGATGATGAATTCTCATTACGAATTCTGATGACGAATTCTCATTACGAATTACAATGATGGATTCTCATTCTGAATTCTCATTCCAAATTCTCCTATTAAACAGAATATGATCATCTTTGTTTTATACACTCTGAATTAATTTAGACTCTGAAAACAATTTTGGTTAGACTCCGAACTTTTATCCTGCTTCAATTTCTATAATCTGTCTACCCTTTATTATTTCCATTACACTCCGAATTTTCACTCTGAAGCTTTCATTCCGAACTTTTGAGTTAGAATTAAAACGATGCCATACATTCTGTTATACTTGTTTTGTTATAAAACGATGTCGTCTATTTTGTTATAAACTAACTGTTGTCTAAGTGACACATGAATATGTCCCTCCGATCTTTAAGGAAAATATGACCGTTGGAGAAGGAGCCGACCTTACCTATAAGTAGGAGCTCATTTGAAAGAGCTCAGTGCTGAAAGGCTGACAGATCATTGACTCGTGTGATTACATGTTGTTGAAGTGATTTCTAGAGAGAGATTATCTTATTAACTATCAAAGCTTCGTGCGACTCCGAATGTTGGTGACTACATTCGAGGGATTCCGGGGATAGGAAGACAGAGGTACCGACTACCTTGAAGTTGAGGGCTTCCTTGCTGAGGAAGACAGAGGTTGCCGACTACCTTGAAGTTGAGGGCTTCCTTGCTGAGGAAGACAGAGGTTTCCAACTACCTTGAAGTTGAGGTCTTCCTTGCTGAAGAGGACAGAGGTTTCCAACTACCTTGAAGTTGAGGGATTGCGGGGATAGCAAGACAGATACTCCGATCTTCGTATCGAGGGCTTACCCTGGTGTGGGTAAGACAGACTTGCTTGAAAGTATAAATCAAGGGACCTTTATCCAAGGTTGTAGGATACCCTTCTCTTTGGGTTAAAAGACTTATATCTTGTTACTTGTAGTTTAACTACTTGTTTTATTTCCGCTGCATTTTGTATCTTAAGGAAAGTATAACTTTCTTATACTTCCTTACTTACTCTGATTCATTTAGATTCTATACACATTAAGGTAGAATCTCATATTGTAACTTTTGTTAAGTTTCAATTTCCGGAACCATATTTCCGGAACCCACTTTCGGAATCTCATTCCATGTTTGTATTCAGTGTTAGAGGTGTTGTGAATTTACTTAGTTTAAATTTGTTAAACGTAGCCCTTTACTTTGCTTATGGAAAATATAGTTAATCGTAACTGACTTTAAAGGTTCCAAAGGAATTTTTAAAGTATACAATTCCCCCCCTCTTGTATATTGAGCATCTACATCATTATTTCGATCCTACATTATCATGTAAGGGTGAAGAAGGAAGATATCCCCAAGACTGATTTTTTTGTAAAAGATACAGGAATTATGAATTCATAGTAACACCTATCAGACTCAATAATACTCTAGAAATCTTCATGGACTTGCTGAATACTTTCTTTAGAGGAAACCTCGACAAATTTGCGGTAGTCATTATAGATGATATTCTGATATACTACCAAACCAAAGTGAATCGTGACGAGGATCTAAAAACTATACAAGAGACCTTACGAAAGGATAATCTCTATGAAAAGTTCAGAAAGTGTGATTTCTGGTTGTATGAGGTCTAATTATTGGGCCATATCATCATAAGAAATGGGATATATGTGGATCCCTCCCAAAAAAAAGAAATTGAGCAATGGTTGAGGCCAAAGTTGGTAATGGATATCCATAGCATCTTAGGGTTAGCTGGATATTATCGATGATTTGTGAGAAATTTCTCACGATTGTCCAACCCTCTTACCAAGATAAATCTGAAGGTAGTAATGTTTTCTTGGACCAATGAATGAGAATAAAGCTTCAAGGGGGTTAAAGGGAGGCTTATCACTGTGCCCATGCTCTCTTTGCCCACAAGTGGGAAATTTTTGTCATTTTCAGTGATGCATCGAAGAAGGGAATGGGATGTGTGTTGATGAAAAATGACAATGTGATTTCCTATGTTTCAAGGAAATTGAATGTTCATGAACAGAAATATCAAACACATGACCTCGAGTTGGCTGCAGTGATATTCACTTTGAAAATTAGGCGACATTATCTCTTTGGGGGGAAGTGTGAAATATATACGGACCACAAAACCCTAATGTATATATTCAAACAGAATGAGTTGAATATTGTCCAACGAATATGGTTAGAGATTATCAAAGACTATGACTATTTAATCCATTACAACCCTGGGAAAGAGAACAAGGTGGTGGATTCCCTATGTAGAAAGGACCCAACGATTCTATAATTAAATATAATTTAAAAGGATCCAATCTTCTTTGATTTGATGAATATAGAAATGGGAATAATAAAGAATGGAAAATCATAAATCCTTTCACAAAATAATGCTCAACCATCACATTTGGAAAGGATAACGGATTCTCAAAAGGATGATGTGGGAATTTGAGAAAAAGTGGAAGCTATCGGAAAAGGGAAATCCATGGAGTTTAATGTTAATGAAGAAGGAATTGTGAGATTTGGGAAAAGATTATGTGTTTCATCAAGTCTGGTGTTGAAGAAGGAACTTTTGGATGATGCACATAGTTCAAATTTCTTTATTAACCCAGGAAACATAACGATGCATTGAGATATCCAAGAGCATTATTTGTGGGATAATATGAAATAAGAGATCGCTGAATATACATCAATGTGCCTGGTGTGTCAGCTAGTAAAGGTAGAGAGGCGATGTCTAAGAGGATTATTCATCCATTGCCCATACCTGAATGAAAATGAGAGAACATCACCAGGGACTTTGTCACTGGACTTCTGAAGACCTCCAAAGGCCGCAATGAAATCTGGGTTGTTGTGGATCATCTTACATATTCTTCACACTTCATTGCTACTCTAGATGATTAATCATTTGATCAACTGGAACACATATATATTAGGGAAGTGGTAAGGTTGTATGGAGTACCACTAACTATTGTGTTAGATCGAGATCCAAGATTCACCTATGTGTTTTGGAAGAGTCTTCTACATGCTTTAAATACAGAACTAAAATTTGGTATGGCTTATCATCCTCAAATAGATGTCCAATCCGAGCGAACTATCCAAACACTTGAGGAAATGTTGAGGGAATTCACAATGGAATTTAAATAAGGATGGGATCTACAGCTTCCTCTAGTTGATTTCTCTTATAATAACAGTTTCCACTCGAGCATCCAAATGGTACCATATGAATCCCTTTATGGTAAAAGGTTCAAAACACCGGCGTGTTTCCATGAGGTCAGTGAACGTAAGTTTCATGGACCATAAATGGTCGAAGAAATGGTGGAGAAGGTGAAAACCATTCAGCAGCATATCAAGGAAGCCTAGAGTTGAAAAAAGAGTTATGAAGACAACCGTTTATGATACATTGAGTTTAAAGTTGGAGACATGGTATTTCTACGCATATATCAATGGAATAAATTCATGGGGTTTGGAACGAAAGGGAAGTTAAGTCCATGGTACATCAGCCCCTTCAAGATTTTTGATCGTGTCGGGGTTGTGGCCTATTGAATAGCACTTCCACCTACCATGTCCAAAGTACATGATGTCTTTGATGTATCCCTATTAAGGAAGTACATAACAGACCCTTCACATGTACTCTCTTCAGAGGTGGTATAGTTAGAGGATGATATTTCTTATAATTAACAACCAATGAAGATATTAGATTATAGAGAAAAAGTTCTATGAAATAAGACAATGCCCCTCGTCAAGGTGTTGTGGTGAAGCCAAAAGTTTGAAGAAGCGACATTGGAATCCGAGGAGAGGATGAAGAAAAGTTACCCACATCTGTTTTAGTGTGGGAATAGAAAATTTCGAGGGAGAAATTTTTTATGTGGGGAATATTATAATGACCCTACATATTCATTAATGAAAATCCCTCTTAATATAATTAAATGTCTCTTTACGTAAATTTTTTTATATATTGTCAACTTATATGTTTTTATGTTATTGGATTTTAAAATACTGTTATGAATAATGAGCTTTTCTAATATAGTTGTTTAACAGTGATCACATGATTATTATAAATATAGGAATTTAACAAATCCAATTTAATCAGACAGAGGAAGCAATGGCCTCATCCTGTAGATGTTCCCCATACGATTCCCATTTGTCACAGCATGGAAATGAGCTGGAGTAATTGGGCTTCACGATTGACCAAGCCCTAGCCAAGCATGAATCTGTTAAGCTCAAGAGGGACCGCCTACGAGAGAAGTTGAAGTTGATATAGATTACCTCCCGAAAAATGTTATCTGAGCCACCCCAAGAGTTTGTCACCATTGTACACCTTACTCTTCGGTCTTATTAAAGTGTTATAAGTTTTTATGTAACAAGACAATAACTCAATGGTTATGTACACTATTTTAGTCTATAATAGTGAATATACTTTCATTTTATTATTATTACATTGTAAATAGTTCTTTTAAGCACAAATAGTATATTTAGTTAATGTTCAACTGATAAATATATTTTGATGAATTAATGGATTTTTGAATTATATAATATTTTAATGAAACATTATTAATTTTATTAAATTTATTTTTATTAAGTTTAAATTATTGTATAATTTTATGAATGCAATCGTAATTTTTATTATCGTTTGAAAGCCATTTTTTGTCAAAACCCGTGAATTTTTTATAAATGTCGGTTATTATTTTAAAAGTGAATATTCATATATTTAGAAATTTATTTAGATAAAACAAATATTATTTCTAGAATCATGAAATCAAAATTACCCCTTGGTGAATTTTTCATAATTTTCTGAGACAGTCACATTTTTGTGTTAAAATTAAATACCGTTTAAATGTATAATGTGTTTTATGATATCTTAATGACCCAATAGTGATGTAATAAAATACTAAAAGCTTTATGTTAGGCCAATATATGTTTTTCCATTAAAATAATGTGGTTTTGGGTTTTTGACTTATTTTACAAAGCATTAATTCACCCTTCAAGACTTATTAAACACCCTGTCTTTTTAAATTGTTTTCCTTGGGAGCGTGAATATACTCCACATAAGCAACCCCATTATTTTAAGAGGTTCATAAAATTAGCTTATAAAATATTGTTTTACAGTTCCCTTTTCCAAAAACAATGGTCAAAAACCATGCTCTGGTTTTTGGTTTAGACTAGTTTAATGTGAGGTGTCCCAAACCTAAATAAAAAAGAATTCCCTAACCTTTCCTATATAAACCCACCTAAGATCCCACTTTCTCCTCACTAAAAGCTTTGGAGTTCATCCAACCTCTTCTCCCCTCTCTATAGAATCCTCCCAAGGTGCCGCAAGCTTCAACAAATCCTCTCTCAAGCCTCTCTCAAGCCTTTGTAAGCACACTTCCAAGTAATGGGTTTTCTTCATTTCTCATTTTTGTCCAATATTATTTAAATTTTTATGCCCCTTTAATTTCAATTATAAATGCTAGGGTATGGTTACAAACCTCCCCCATACTGACCTATTTTTTTATAATGTTGGGAGACCCCTTTCTCTCTCATTAAATGTCTCCCATGTATAACCACTCATATGACTAAATTCCGAAACGTATTTCACTCTCCTATTTTACATTCATGACATTCATTTGTATCCTGACTCTAAATTCCATTACAATTGTTGGGAAATGTATCTATATGACCCCATTACTTTCCATTTCATGTACATATTAAGAGAAACCCCTTTTTCTCTCATCAACAATTTTTATGAATTTTTATGTCACGTCGTTACGTTGCCGAAATTGCACCCTTTTCCAAGACAAAGTCATTGTGTAGTGATTACCATTCCAATTTCTCTATCAATGGTCTTTAACTTTATGATCATTTACATTTTTTTTAAATAGTTTCATGTTTTTCTTCCACATTCCTTTATCATGGAATAAATTATGTTATTTTATGAATCCATGTTATAAAATCCATGTGGAATAGTTATGCATGAAATGAAATGTTTATGAATGGTGCACCCGTATAGAGCACCAATGCATTGGGTAAAGTATAGTATCATGATATTTCCTTTGAAATGGATGTTTAATCATTCTAATTAAAATTCAACAAGGTTTTACTCATGATTCATGTGCAATGAGGATTTACACATGCTCAATGTGAAGTGATCCTTGGCTCATTCTAATTCCATGTTATGTGTTGTTTCCACATTTAATTGTTATGATTTTCATGCTTTATCATGCCTTTATGTTTATGATTCTATTATTCTCTCATGATATGACTATTTCGTAACATGTATTGTATTCCTCTTGTTACTCCACGTTTATTTCATTACTAGGCTTTATAGATCACCCTTTTCTTATGCATGTCCTCCGGTTGTCCCATGCAATGCTATGTTCGAGGGAATGTAGTTCTCATGTAATGGATGATTTCAATAAAGATGTTGTTTTTCATGTTTTACGTTGTTATTTAATGTTCCTAAACCACAAATACAATATACCACTTGATATTCTATGTTTTATCAAATGAAGTCTATGTAATAAATTATGTTTAATTGTATAATAAAAAGATCAGGGATGACATATTGAGTTGGTGCATACAAGCATTCAAATAGTTATCCATCCCAATGATGTATCAATGAGACATTGAGTTGTAGACTAGGAAAGAGAATATGAAGATATATTTTCCCGTAATGGGTCTTATTATATACATTAATACTATTTTTTATGTTTATAAATCCTTCTATGAAATAATATGTTTTATCATTATGAGATTTATAGGTTGATATAATGTATTAATTTAGTCATCTATATATATTTGATAATCTCAACTAATCTCTCACCTGTAGATGATTATTCTATATATTTAATAGACACAACTCATGAACAATGTAATTTTCCATTATACACGGAGGTGGTAGGTGTTACAGTGTTGGGATCGTGCCCACGACAGGGGATTCCTATGTATCCTCATTATGGTAAGTTGAAACAACATTGTTTTATGTTACATAATGAGACACATCAAACATTTTCTGATCATGTTATAATGATTATTTTGGTCTCTTTTTTGGATATACATCTATTTTCAATTGTTTTTTCTTTAAGTTCATGCATTAATTACCTATTAAAGTGTGTGTTTTTGTTTTTCATTTGTTACATTTTCGAAGAAGACGAATATTTTTATGAATGAAATTTTTTCAATGTAGTTTAAATTGATACAACGTAGAAAACTAGGCGAATGAGAACTTGAAATTCCTCTTTTGAGATTTATGAATTTTTCCACGTTTTAATTTCACCCTATCTTTTATTAATTAAATTTGAGAAGGTACGATTAGGGATAACAGTATGATATTGTCCGATATTTCCATGTATACAAGATATTTCATGATATGTAGTTAACAATGGAAGATTAAACTAACATAGAATATATACTAGTGGGAAAGAGCTTGGGATTATATTGGATTAGAGGCCTATAGTTTAAGTATTCCTTTTTTCAAATAAGAAATTCCATTTGACTCATGTAAAATCTAGTATAGTTGGGAAGATTAAGGGATTACAAAATATATGAGGCGATTAATATATTTATTCAATTTTTCAAATAGTTGATAATACTAGAGTCCTAGGTAATATTTTATTGTGATAAATAGTCAGAGATTAAACTACTTAAATAGCCCATATATTTATATATAAAACATTGAGTGGAAACTAGGTTTCTTTGTAATTCTGGAATGAAACTAGGTAACCCTATATGTGCAATCTAGGATAGTCAGCATGAGTTGGGGGATGTTTAATAAATCACTTAATGATATGGAAATTGGTTATCAAGGTAATTCATAAATTTTTACTCCTTAAGAGTCCTATACATTACTGAATAATGTCATATTCGGACCCATTATCAATGAAATATATGATTAAGTGGAAGTAATATGACATGAAAAATTTTGTATAGTGTTTTTATGATATATTTTGACGGGACCATGGGGAAATGTGAATTTCAAGACATTGAACATGGAAAAGGTAGATAATATGTTCATTGGGATAAATTCCACCAATGTAACCTGTCTTGGAGAAATAAGAGTTGTAACAGAGGTTTAATTATTCATGATTGGTTTACATCATGAATCAACTGACCATTGAAGTCCTTTATTTTGGATATTCAATTATGTCGTGGAAATTTTTTTTGATTGGAATCACTAATATAATATAATATAATATTTAGGTTCTATTTCTGTGGGTAATGTTCAAAAATATCATAGTGTTTAAATTATCATGTTCATGAATGGATTATATTAGTGAACTTGAACAAAAATCACCCATTGGTACATTTTACAAAGGATATTATGAACGTCTCTATATGTTGTTTATATATAAATAAGTCGTTTTAGTGAATATATATTACATTTCACTCTCCCTCTCTTTGGATTGAAATCTAGTTTTTTTGGACTGACTTTTTACGAAGTCCAATTAAATTTAAATGAAATGAAAATTATGAAATTTCAATCATATTTTTCACGAAAAATAAGATATCATTTTCTTTAAAGTATATTGAATTTTACTTGATGTGTGTGAATGGTTCTTATAAGAATATCACAAAACCATATTATCTATAATTACCCAATATAGTTTCAGAAAGGTGTTATGTGGACACTAGTAATCTGTTCCCCATATAGGATAAGTGGGAAGGTATTTAAGGTTGGAATGATAACCATCCAATGAATGAAAAGTGATGCGTATCCTTGAAGATGATATATAACCTAAATTGATTACAAAAAAATTCTATAAAAAATTCTATATGCCTCTTTTTTGGATCACCATAGTGGTTCCATAATGAGAGTATTAATTTGTATCATTTAGGACCCCAATCCCATTGTCGCAATTCAACGCATAAATAGGAATATTTTATATGGCCATGAAGTCTAATCACTCTGTTTTAATGAAATTACAGACAATGAATTATTTTTCCACAATTGAACATGTTTTCCATTAATGACCCTGTGTTCCTAGAATAAACTGAAAATCCTTCAATGACCTTATTTCTTCCTCGAAAAATATTCCACACTATTTATCATTTATATCTTTTTAAAGTAATGATCTATTAGATTGTAAGAGTCCAAAAACCTCTCTATAATTGTATCAATTTTTAAAAAATATGATTTAATTATGAGGATACCTTATTGTACCATGTATGTTTAAGTGGTTTTTATAACATCCCCACTAATAAAAATAGCTCATTTGGTTTTTCCCATTAAAAACTTCGTTATATTGAGTAAGAACCTCTAATCTATAGATTAGCCTCATATATGGTGAGACATAAATGAATAATTTCATTAATGTACTTAATCAAAAGAAAAAACTCTTCACAAATTAATCTTCTTATGTATTTATAAAATAATATCACAAATTTTATTTTCTCCTTAATTAGATATATGAACGTCACTTATTTGAATAATATTTATATGTTTTGGGTGTAAATTAAATAAAATCACTGTAAAATTTTTTCAATTTCCATTTTATATATATTCATTCTATAGAATGAATATGTGAATTTAATTCCATTTCCGTTTTTCTAAATGACTCTAATAAAAACAGTTTTATCTTCCACCATTAGTTTCAATGAGACAATGAAGATCACTGAATCCATTGAAAAAACATGTTCACCAAAGACGTATCGTCACCTTAAATCTAAAGGGACTAGGGATTTGGGAATATATATTTTCCAAAGTAAAATAAATATATTTATTTATGTTGTTAAGTAATGTTCACATTTATAATCCCTAGATTGGGGAATACTAAAGAAGATGGATCAACCATAATTTGGAAATAATCTAAGATAATATTTCACTTGTGGGATGTGTCATCATGTTGGATAACCATGGAACAAGATATATGTTTATACACACCCTTTAATTCTACAGGTGAATTATGGAACATGATTTTCAATCTATCAAAAATAAATCTACATCCCATTAGAGCTAGGGTTGATCATAGATATGAGTTGTTTTAGATTGATGCGTATTTGGTTTTGTTTCTGTTTAAACATTATAGGTGTCACAGGGATGAATGTAACTAAGGGATAATCTCATTGAAATTAGGTTATATTAGGTATTATGGATGTTTTATTCATTCTCAAATTTATAAAAGAAAATCATCATAGAAATGATGAATATGTGGTTATGGACATGAACACATTCTACATAATTTACAAAGAGATAAGTATTTTCTTCTAGGATATGCACATGATTATAGTGGATATAATATTGGGGGAAATATATGAAAAATTCAACCCTATGTCCCCCGTATGGGAATATATGAAGAGGAACCCATACTTACAAGGATAATACTTCATTTGGGGAGTGACAAAACATGAAACAATATTATCCCTCAATATAATGTAACATTTATAATTTTTTCGAATATATTAATTATTAAAATTGATAACGATAAAATAAAAATGACACCTTGAATCTACCCAAAATATAAATATCATTGGCTTTCATATGAATATTGGACACTTCTATATTAAGGCCAATATATATAATGTGTTTGGGTGGTTTCCTCTATAGATTGATGTATGTTTCTCTAAATGGAAGACATGACCATGTTAATTATTGGATATCTCTTCATTATGCTTCAGTCACACATTGCATTAGCTATTAGTTTTTTTTTGGAAAATTAATTGAAAATAATTATACTAGTCATGTTTAGTATATCAATGATGAACAATCTATATCATTATTTTGGACACAACCATTAGAGAAATAAAATATTTATTAATTTTAGACCCTTCCATGTGTTTTGCAGTTTGATCCTAAAAGATATGGGATTTTACAGGTTTTCTGGTCCCCAATGAATCCTAGGGATAGTTATAATATATTTATTTTAATATTATTTCATCTCATTACTAATTTATCACTTTTGATCTAATACCACAATGGTTGGAATAATGTTCAGCTAATTTATTTCTTTTCAAAGAAACCAAATCAAAATAATATAAATAAATAAAATAATATTTTATGGGTAATAGTAATTTTTCCTATTTTATCCACACTAGACTACATCCACTAATAGTACAACAACAATGTATCAATGTGACATAATCCATTAATTCACTAGTTCAGTGGGTACAATTTGGTCATGGTAACTCAACGCCAATGATAAATTAATGTAAAATTAACCATATTTCCATAAATATATATTTTATCTTCTTAATTAAAAATCAATACATAATTATTTATCCATTCCACATTTATATATATCAAGTTTATTTTGAGGCATGGATACAAAAATAAACTAACTCATAAGATATGTACACCATATCCCACACAGTTCCTCATAATAATAACCCTTCTTACACATATCATATATAATACCTTTCATTATACACTAGGTAAAAGTAATTATTAAAAGAATGATCCAAAAATATATTTAAGGTTAAAAAATTTTACGATCATGGATTAATTGTGTATAACATGTCAATAATGTTATAAGAATGTGATAATAACATTTTCAATTCATACCCAGCATATCATAGTTCATAGTGCTGAGTCATGGAATAAATATTGTTATTTTATAAGACTTGAATCATAATGCAATGAATGAACACGATTCATGAGAGAATAAAATTATAATAAATCATTATTTTGTGGAAGACATAAACACACCTTGTATAAAATGATATAGGTTCTATCATTAATTATTGGAATGAAACAAGGTCCTCAATAAAAATTTTGGATATGAAAACAAGTTTATTCATAACCATATAAAATTGATTTCCAAGTCCGTGGTGAATCTTATATAAATGAAATCTAGATACATTCATACATTTATATACATGAAGTATAGGACCACACATAATATTATGGACTAGATATCTATGTACAAACATAATCATATGGACATTAAATCTAATCAACAAATAAAAATGTGAATATGAAATAAGGTTCATTCATAACATATTTACCTCATGATTAATCCCTATTTAACCAATTTTTTTTTGGTTATTAACTGACAAAAACACAACATAATCGTACTTAATTCATATAAATTACACAAGATAATAAATAAAAAAATTATAACATAACCAATGGAAGGGAAATTAATTTAATAAACATTTAATCATTTTATAATAAAAATACGACATCCAAATATTTAAAGAGAAATTTATCAATAGATCATATCCCTTAAAAATCATAATTGACATCAATTTATATCATCCAAGATGAAAAATTATTTTAAAGGGTCAGTAGAATATTTATTGATGATAATAACCATTTCAATTTTAAATAACCTTTTTAAAACAAAAAAATTGCCCAAATATTAAGGAAAATATTTCCTTCCAAAATGAAAATTTATTTTACACATAAAATCATTTATCAGTTCTGATGGATGGAAATTCAATTCATCTCAAATAAATTCCGCTATTACATTTATATCATAATTTTGTTAAAAATGTGAAAATGTAAATATTTCAAAAAATGATAGGATGATTCTTCTTAATCATTTTGTATAAATTAATGTATTGGAAAAAATTAAATAAAAACTATATGAAAATAGTTAAAACCTTCTTTAAATTTTTTATATAAACCATGGATATGGAAGAAAAATTATTTTTTACTCAAGAGTGAAATGAAGTTTATTTTTCTTAAAAAAATTATAGTATCTTGAGTACATAATGTGATGTAAATAGAAGGAAATAATTTACTAAAAAATAACCCAATTATAAAGAAAATTCAATGGATTAATGAGAGGTATAACATAATTATTCCTCATCATAAACTTATTCACTAATAACACTGATAAATAATGATATCATAATATAAAACACTTACCACTTATGAAATATTTTAATCATATGCCACATGAAATAAATGACCACCTATGAATATGTAAACCAAAATAACATTTATAAAAATTTATTATAAATTAAATTCATAGGTAGTATATATACCGCATAAAATAATCAACGTGTGAATATAAAATTTGTCTCATAGAAGGAAGTGATAGGAAAATCTATTACCTTGATATTGAATTGTATTGAACTCTATTTATCGTCATGTACAATACACTAAAAATTCATTACAATTCAAAAATAGAATAATGTAATTGATTATAAAATCATAGATATTCATTATATATATGTTTATATTCATCCATAAGTGAAAAGATATGAAAATGAATGAAACTATTTAAGGAGATGGTAGGTAGTACGTACCGAGGAAAACTGTTTTAATTTTTTGACTCATGGAATGAAGGAAAGGTAAATAATAATTTATAGAATCATTATTGTATCATATAAATAATATATATTTATAAAATATATACTTATTATCCTCGATATAAACATGATTTGAAAAATGAATCACATCGCTTTATGGAGGTGCATTTCCACATGTATTCTTGAACAACATTTTAAATTTCCAATTATTTTAAAGGATAGAGTTAAGATATGATATTATCAATATATAAGGACAAATATCTCATGAATAACAAATATAATTATTAAACCCATGGTAATACTCTTCAATAAATATGAAAATTAAATATGATATGTATTTTTATGTGGAGAAGCAATGTTGTATATACACACTAGTGATAATTTCACATATCATCCGAAGAGAAACAAGGTCAATAAATGAGTTTTTAAAATAACAACAATTAAAAATATTATTATGCTAATTAGATTATTAAATAAGTAATAAAATAGAAATACTGGGGTTAAATAAATAATTAAAAATTTACTAGTTAAGTCGATTACCTCTTCTATAAAACCACTCTTTTATATAGCCCATTGATATTCATAGGGTTGGTATTTATGGAAGAAAATGACCACTTCTCATTTTTATGGGACGTTTATAAGATTATTCTTTCAGGGAGGGTTGATCTACATTACTCAATGTGGTGTATATGGGGGAAATGATAGGTATCCTTTTATAAGAGAGGGAAGGGGTAATATAGATATTTATTGAAGTATTAAATTGACATAAATTATTTTTCAATAAAAAATGGGTCGAAATTGACTTAAATACATTATTATATGAAGATAAGTTTCAATCAATTCATCCAATAAAAATATGACATGTTTTAGGTATGTTTTCACCCTTATATTTTACTATTAACCTCCCAGTAACACTTTAGAAAAGTACAATAATATTATAGCATTCTACAATAAAAGGGTTAATTATGTTTCTATATAATTAGAAGGGACCCATAAATAGAGAATGGTATATGTTTATTACCATATAACATTAATTTGTATTAAACTACAATTTTTTAGAATTTTTAAAAAATATATAATATATTCTTTACTACAAAATATTGTTAATTTCATTTAGAATGCATTACAATTAATTATATTTATATACATCAAGGAAAAGGATATCTCAAATAATATTATTTCAATAATCCATAATATTTAATTTATAAATATAAATTTTGGGAGGCATTATCCCACTGAGATTATATATCTTTTTATATTGTAAACATAAATTTTTTTTATAAAATAAATAATTAGTTTATTAGCATTCAGAAGCATTTAAATTCATTATTCAATCATTAATAATTTTAAGTAAATTATCTTTATGAATATTAATTCATTTTGAAAAAGTAAATTAAATCGCATTTTCATCGCTATTGTGTACCTATGTGAATATGTAAAATATTGTTAAAACTAATATAGATTTTTTTTAATATTTGATATTAAAATTATAATATATATTTTCATTAAAAAGTGTATATTAAACAAGTAAAGTTGGATAATAATGTGATAATTGTAAAATTAGTTTCACCAAATATGAATTAGGAAGAAAATTAATGACTATATCACATTTTTTAAGAAAATATTATTCTAATATACCCATTATGAATGGGATAAAATTACCAAAATGAATATTTACATTTGATAAATTTTAAAATGGCGTTATATAAAAACTATAAACATAATAATTACAAATATTGATTTGAATTTTTAAAATTAAATTCTTATAAGTGGAAACAAAATTAATAATAAGCATGAAATACAAAATGAAACACAAATTTCATAACATAATTGGATTATAATAAAATATAATATAAATAATTTCACATTCATAATTTTTTTATATAATAATTGACTCATTTAAAATTCATGAAAATAAAATATATTTTTAAATACAAGTTACAATTTTTTATTATTCACTGTAAAACCATACTTTTAAAAATAATCTATAAAATTCATCATAAGAAATTTTTTAGATTATAAAGTAAAAAATTATATCCTTTTTGAAAAATATAATTTCCTAAGATTAAAATTTTTCTATAATATATTATCACAAAAAGCATGAAAATAAATTTTTTGAAGATAATAATTTTTGGATAATAAAATTACATTAATTAAAAAAGGTTGATTATTTTTAAAAAATTTATCAATACATTTATATTTTGTACAAAATTTATATTTATTTAATAATGTATCTCATCATATTCATACCTTCGAACCAATGAGAATGATTTAATTTCCGCGCTTAAATTATAAACTATTAATTTTTGTTTAGGAACAACATTGCATATCATGTAGGCTATCAAATATAGAATTCCATTAATATATAATGATGTTACATTCTCCCCATTAATAAATAGAATTTGTACTAATTTAACTTGAAAATAGTAATTAAAGTTTTGGTATTTGGAAAATATTTTATGGAATGCCCACACCGTAATGATGTTTAATAAAACATCATCTTATTTATATAGGAATTTTTTTATTATGATAAATTTCTTAGGGCCAAGGAATTCCATTTACAAGTAATTAATTAATATAATGAAAACTACTTACTTGAAAAAAAGAACATAATATGGTAATCAATTTTCACCACAGTTTAATATACTACTCCATGCATTGTGTATTGATGAAGATTTTTGTTTTCCTTCATGTAGAACTGAAATCAAATTCTAACAGATCGAATAAGTACATAAATATATTCCTATTATATTTAAGAATTATCCAAAACCATAAATTTTTATAACATGATAGTTCATAATATGAATACACCATTCAGTGAAATAATATAAAATTACTCTCAAAATCATTAATTACTTCAAAAATATAAACATTAAATAATGTTTTAATCACAAGGGATATATCATACCCTTGATCTTACATATTAAATAAATTTTAATTTTAGTATTTCAAAATAATCATTTATATTACAAAAATATTAAACATAAGGGTTTCAGAAACATTTATTAAATGAATCATATCCCAAATATCATTAACCAACCATATAAATATATATATAATCTTTTAATTTTGTGTACTCCTTGAAAATAGTTTTAAATAAATTTACATTCTAACATAAATTGTCATCCTTAAAATGTCTCTTGATATATATTTAAATATCACCTCCTAAATGAATCACTTTTCATCCATTAATAAGATCTATATCCAATAATCAGTTTTTACTTAATTAATTTATCATAAATTAATATACCAACCCCAATGTGTTGTTTAATCCTTCATAGATTTTTATTCCTAATATCTAGTCATAGATTAAAATAAATTTATAATATAATCACTAAAAACATTAAAAATGTTGTGTTTGTTCAATTACATTTATGATAAACTATAAACATATAAAACCATGATGTTATCCATAAAATATATGATGATTAAAAATGAAGACATAAATACTTTATAATATTTACCCAATCCGTATTCCTTGAATATGTTTATATACTATTGAATATATTTGATAAATCCAAAAATGTAACAAGCATCATCAAATATTATATAAATCATTTTTTCATCAATTAGTAAATTTAAATGTCGTCAATATTATCTTTCAATTTCCAATAATATTTTCATCCAAACAATATATATGTTTTCAAATTCCATTGTAGAAAAATACTTATATATTTCATTATACTTATACCCTATACATAATTTATATAAAAATACTAAATTATAATTATCAAATAATTATTGAAAATCTCATAAATCTTGTCAATCCATAAGTTATTCCTTGGTCTAGGAGTTTATACATCGATTAGGGAATTGGATCAAATGGTGCTTATATTACCCACACTTGAGATATTGAAATCTAAATGGTACATCAAGATGCAATTTTTAGTCCACCCAAGAACACTTCATTTTTTGAAAGTAATTAATTTCTCAATTAACATCATTTCCATTGATGAAATATCTTTATATTCCATTAAAACATTCCCTTGACTGCTTTTTACCACATTCTTGACATATATGACACTGAATATTCCAGTTAGTATTGTCTCCTTTAAAATAACTATTTTTCTTATTAGGTTTGTTAATAGACTCACCAAGGTAGATGTTATGTATCATATAATGAGTTAAATTATTAGGAATAATAATAATGTTTAACATTTTATATCCTACTTCATTTAGTTCTTAATTTGTAAAATCGTTCCACTATTCCAAAGCATTAAAATATATCCTCTCAACTATACACATTCAATTAAACCAAAAGATATAGTGCGCTAAAAAATATTCATGGTGATTAATAATGAAAATTTATTCATGTGGTGTATAAATAATAATTCCTCATTTTAAATTTATGGAGCCAAAGATTTAATCAAGGTCATCGATGACCATTACTAAAATATTAAAATTTTATCCTATACATTATCTAATCCACTGGATTCTCAAAAAAGTTTTATCAACCTCTTGTCCAATGCCATACTAATCCTATCAATGATACCAATTATAGTAACCCACAATTTCTATACAATTATATTTCATTTTTAAAAATGAATATTCGATACATAACATAATGATCCATCCAAATATTTTATATTTCTAGTGTCATTAGAAAAGTTGATACATATAAACTTGTTCATGTGGTAAATATATCATCTCCCACTTAGTTGTTCAAAACTAGAATCCTTTATAGAAATATAAAATATAATTCCATTCTCTAAAACATGGAGAAAATGATATATAAAGAAGGATGATATCAAATTCTCCTCAAAGTTGAACGAGGGAGAAATCAGGGTTCACTTGATTAAACCATGTGTATACGGTTTTGAGAGCATGATCATAACATTTGAAATTCATCCCATATATATCATAGATCATAATATTTATTAATGGAATAATTAATTGACGTTGATTAGATAGAAATCATAATGAAATAAAATTAGATGATCCAATATAGTGTAACATTAGCATAATATGTGGATTTTTTGATTATTTATGATTATTAAAATGTTAACATGTAAAATAGAAATTTGTTCATTCATTATGTTAAGGACATGACATCAAACCTTGACATAAACATATGAATATGGAACCACGTCTTGGAATTATCATGTGGACATAAATGCGAGGTCGATGTTTAATAATATGAAATTTAAAGCCAGATCCATACGAAAAGTTATATACATGAAGGACTTGTCTACACATCATCTTATGATCATGAAATCCATGTACATGCAAAAAATTATGGATATAAATATAAGGTCCACAAATAAATTAGTGAACATGAAATATGGTTTACTGATAACATATTTACCTCAGGATATATGCATATTTATGTAATTCACTAATGGTATTTAATAGTAATTGACACTACATAATCATATTTCATTTACAAAAATTCCACATGATCATAAATCAGAACATTACAATATAGCCCCTGAAAATGAAATAGGTTTTAAAGCCATTTTTTTATTTCATCATAAATTTCCAACATTTAGATAATGAATAATTATTGTATCATTGGATAATATCCCTACTAACAAATATTTAACATCAAAGCATTCTAACCAAGATGAAAAGTTACCTAAAAGGATCACTGTAAATTTTTTGGTGGAAACTATCATTTTCACATTAAAAAACAATAAAATAATATAAAAATTATAAATTATTAAGTAATGAGTTTTCATTAATAATAATAATCCAAAAAATAGATTGATTTTTCAAATCGATGATCGATTATAATAATTGTAAATTTTATTTATGATATTATAATAAAATTATATATTTTTTTCACTTTTATAGAAAATGTTAAAAAGTACATTGTTTCGAAAACTATATAAAAACTCTTTTTAATATTTTTTGAAAAACTCAAATATCCTAAAAAGTGAATTTATAAAATTACAAAATAATATCAAAATAATTCATTATTTTTTTTATAAAAATATATTTTGAAATAAAATACATGTAGACGGAAGAGAGAAATAAAGTTGATTTTCATTAAAAAATATTTCTGTATCCTGAGTACATAATTTGAGAAGAATGAAAGAAAAAAATGTATTATAAGGAAATAAATAGTGGATAAAAAATTTCATGACAATAATGACAAGTTGATAATATGGTTTTCTTATTAGAAAAATAATCATAAACCTTACTAATAAATAATGAGATTGTATCCTAGAACCTTGACCACATTTGTAATAGTTGAATCATAATCAAAAATAAATAAATGACCTCATGTAATAATGTATATCCCAATAATTTTCAATATAATAATTATAATATAAACACATTGGTGGTATAAACAACATACAAAACCAGCATGTTTATAAATTTTCATGTGTCTCACATTATGAAAAATGAGATGAAAATCAGTACTTCAAGAACAACTTGCAATGAAAGTTCATTCACCCCATGTAAAAAATATAATTTTATTATAATTTTATACAAAAATCAAGTAAATTTTTATTATATCATATATGTTCATTATATATATAATACTATATTCACTTGTAAAGGTGTGGAATGAAAAATGAATCACACCCTTCTTAAGAATGGATGGTCATACGTACTCATGAACACTGTTTTCATTTTTTTAAAATTAGAATAAAAGAATGGTAAAAAAATCACTATTAAATAATAATTTTTATATAATAAAATTAATATATATTAATAAAAATAATCCATATTACAATTTAATTAATGTTTATTTGAATAATTTACCACATTGCTTTGTGGAGTTGGTATCCCACACGAATGAAACAACGACATTATGGTATTCTATAATTTTGAATGGTAATAATTTTTATATGATATTTTACTTATAAATGCATTATTTCTTAAAAAAATAATTTATAAAATTTACACCCATCACAATAATTATCCATATAATATGATACTGAAAAATGAATCATTTCTCTCTATAGAGACACAGTGACCTTCCTATGTGTGGTTGATACATTCACATCTCAATTAATTAGAATGATAGAAGATAAGGGTGGTATAATAATAATAATAATTTTTAAATATATTTATGATTTTGATATTATGATTTAATGAATATTATAATATATTTGGAGGAGTTAAAATAACAACTAAAATAAATTGATCGGTTATGATAATTATGTCTTATTGAAACAACTCATTTTGATATACTCTTAAGGATCCTTGGCTTAGAGTTTTTGGATGAAAACCCCTATATAAAATATAGATGTATTATATTTGGTATTTTTGATTGGTATGTTCAATCTAGAGGAAAAAATGTGTTATAAAAAATAGAAAGGATTGGTGACCTTATATAATTTCTAGAGGGAAATCTGTTGAATTTTAAATAATAATATAATGATATAAATTATTTTGAATACCCAAACAGTTACAAATTTTTATATTCAAAATAGAAGAGGGAGATCATTAAAAAAAGAATATAGCAAAGCTTTCAAACATTTTGGGAAATTGTTTACCCTTATCTTATATTTTTTACACCCACTAACACTTTAGAAAATTACAATAATATTAAATATTTCCAATCAATAAGGTTTTATAATGTTTAAATAAAATTATAAAACAATAATAAATGGGACATGGTTGATGTATAAAAGTACATCACATTAATTTGTAAAAATATATTAATTTTTTGAGTTTTAAATAAATTTATAAAAAATTAATTATTATAAAATATAATTAATGTCATTTTATCACTATTCATTTAAATTTCTCCAAAATACATCTAGAAAAGGGGTATTTTGAATATAATTCTATAAAACCTCCATAATATTGTCTATAGACGTAGAAAATTAATGGGAAACATTTCATAATTAAAAATAAATAGCATTTCAAAATTTTGAAATCATTCAATTTCATTGTCTATTAATTGAATAAATACATTATTGTCATTTAACAAACATTTAATGTATTTATCAACAAAAATTAGAAACAATTTACCATATTTAATATAATTTCATTATTGACAAAATTATGCTTATTTGTTGAAAAATTTGTTTTCCCCAATTTGAATTAAACATGTTCAATTTTTAATTAATTAATTGTTATTTTTTTAACCTTCATTGATTTAAATATTGTACTTTAAAATTTCATAGAGTTGTTTTAGATAAAAATATATATTTAGATCCTATGGTGATAATTGTATAATTATATTTCTCCAAAAATAATTTGGATGAAAACTTCTAACCATATCACTCATTCTAAATATAATAACTAGAATTATGTATGGACCCAAAACATCTTTTTATGTAAGTTTTCGTTTATTGGACGTTTTTAAGAAAAAGAGGAAATTCTGGAAATTTTTGAAGTACACATGGTGTACTTTATGAGTAGACATGGTGTACTCGGTTTCCACTGCTAGTTGGGTGTTGGCCATGTAGCAGCTCTACACACGGTGGTGTGGGATAAACTGTAAGCCGCCTAAAGAAGATTGCAGAAAAGGTGAGTAAACACCATGTACTTCAAAATTACATGTCGTGTATTTTCTTTTTTTATTAAATGCACCAGGGTCGCGTCTGACGGATAGAACTGATTCCTTCTAGGTCTGGCTCGTCCGAGGGAGAGGGTACTACCGTAGACCATCTTCGAACCCCCAAGCGATCGTCCTTCCTCCGGATCAAACATTGTTGGTTTCCTTAGAAATGCATCGGTGAGTCCACACTACTCCTAGAGCTTCATCTAATATTATCTCCTCTTTCGTGAGTTATCGTGGATTGAGCCTTTTATACGATTTCATAGATCTATGGCCTTATAAGGCGAACAAGCCTCGAGGCTCAAGTATATTTATCTCCCAATTCCAAGGTAGGTGGTTTGTTCTTTTTTGTTGAATGTCTTTGAGTTTTATGTGAAAATTCACCCAATACCCCTTAATGGGGTAATGCACACTTACAATTTTAGCCATATCATTTTTCAAATTTTATTTTATTCTTGAGTAGATTGTTTTTTTTTGTGAATAGGTTGAATAATTCTTCTTTGAATGTGTCTCCCATGCACGTTTTTCTAGTTTTGACCTTAGGGTCTAGTCTTCCTATTAGGCTATTGTTTACCATCCCATGCCTAGTATTGTAGGATGGTGTGAATGTTGTAATATTATGTTGTAATGCTTTATAGTGCTAGCCAAGTTGTTCTTGAGGTTTACCTTTACCGATAAGCGATTCTATACTTGCTTGACTTACACAGGGCCATGAGAACATGGTGTATAGACCATAGGGATAATGGAAATTGAGGGATTCTCTAGAGTGTCATTATAATTATATGATACGAGACCACAAGGGAAATTGATGCTGAGTGCTTCCTCAGAGTGTCTGTAGTTCCTCCACTCGGGCCACAGGGGGAATTGATGTTGAGTGCTCCCCTAGAGTGCCTTTAGTACCGATACGAGACTATATGTGGAATTGACTGTGAGTGCTTCCTCATAGAGAATATTCATTTACTGAACTAGAGGGGTGAGACTGTGTTTGCTTCCCAGAGGGTTCCTTGTACTTGTTTGGTTGAACCAGAGGGGCAAGGCTATGAGTACTACCCAGTGGGTTACATGTTGTGTTTAGCTTAGTGCATAGTTGTTGCTTGATATTGAAACTGTGCATTGTGTTTATCTGCATATTACATTATGTTTACTTCTTTCTGTACGTTTACCCTACCATATACTCATTGAATTTTAGGCACCGATATTGGGGTGGTTGCCTACTGGGATATAGTCTCACACCCTATTTGGACCGTGCTTATGGGCCCAAACAGATTATATTTCTAGAGGTATAGACAAGGGTAACCACACTTCTACTTCAGGTACATGATTTCCTGTGGATCTGGAGAGCATGGGAGTAAGCTGTGGCTTGCGATGCTGAAGAGTTTATCTTCTTTCTTTTGAACTTTGGTTTAGCATTGTTGTATTCTATCATTATGACCTGTTTTTCTGTTTTCATACACATATGTGTCATGCATCATTTTATATATGTTATCCATTTTATACTTTTAGTTTTCTATGGTTACTATTATAAGTCATTATTACTTCTTCCACTACTGTATATGTCATTACATCCACTGTTTACTCTGCCAATGAGGGCTCAGTTTCCCCACAATAACACGCAAGGACCTCGATGCTAGTCAGCAGCCTCTGGAGTTCGAGGAAATGCACTTGGGGCCATGTGACCAACCGGGTACAGGGCGTCTCTAGGTGGCTTCTGAAACCGGGACATTAAAAAGTGGTATAAGAGAAAATATTTTCTCTTGAATTATTTTTTGGAGCCTATATTCAGGGATAAGAAGGAATATATACTTTGTAATAAGTTTTTCCTAGGAGTAGCTAACCCGTTTACAGGGAAAATCCAGTCTACTTCCATTGTTTCAATTTTTCTTATTTTGCAATCTTACAGTTGATTTGATTTCACTTTTGGGTGATTCACTTGTTTTGTGTTGTTTCCATTGATTTTATTGAGGTTCTATTTCTGTCACAACCCGATGAGATGAAGGTGTTCCATCTGATGCATCTTATAAGCACATTCTAGAAATCACAAGTCATTAATTTTTTCCATGCCATGTAGGGTGCATTAGCAATTGCATTATGTTATGATAGATGTTGTGCTAAATATGCATGATGTTGTGATAGGTGCTTAGATAGAATACATGCTATTTGATAGGGTATTTTTGTGTGTAAATTGTGTCTTGAATGGACACCAAACATTGGTTCATGAGGTGTTATGGGCCCTCATGGAATGGAATTTTTTGGATCATTTCACTATTATCCTGGTTTATAACTTGTATAAGATGCCAAGCATTGATTCACGGGGAGTATGGGCCCTCACAGATCGGAATATGACACATTCAATGTTCGGTTCAGTGTTTTTGGGGATCTAGAGTAGTTTATGAGGCTTATTGTGCAGAAAAACCTAGAATACACACCGAGTAGTTTTGACTACATGACATGCGTTCTTCTGTTTGGGAAGAAACAATTTTTCTTAAGTACATGCTGTGTACTTTATGTACACACCATGTAATCCCTAACCATGTCATAGTCCATGTGGGTAGAAACATGGGATGAGGATGGTCTGGTGGGAACATTCCGTGAACCAGTAGAACACACCATGTAGTGGAATAATAGGAACCATATAGTGTCACGAACAACACAGGTCGGTGGAGTCTCTTCTTATTCACGTTGTGTCTCATATAAAAATGTTGTGGAGTCTATCCTAGGTACCTGGACATGTCATGAACAACATGGCTCAATTTTATCCCTTCTCATGTATGTCGTGTCCATATGGAACACGCCGTGTGGTGTGAGTCGTGTGTTAGGTCGTGCCACTAACAACACGGGACATGGATAGCTTGTATTGTACATGCCCTGTCTATCTTGAACACATGGTTTAGTCTTGTATTATGAGATCCGTGTGGCTTATTTGTGTAGAAGGACTCAGGAAGGGGAAGGGGATTCAGGTACACACCATGTGTTTGGACAACAAGCTGTGTGGTTTGGGTGTTACATGAATAGTCTTTGAATAAATACACGCCCATGTGAATGTCTTAAAGGATCATGCTGTGTAGGAATTATAAATTCAATTTAGTCATGTTTTGTAATAAATGAATACTTTCTTCCTCATTTTTTCCTTCTTACACTTATTTGTTTCAGTCCCTCTTAATCATGTTCTAATGTGTGCATTTGACCTTGTAGATTCATGCCCCCGAGATATCCTCCAGTTGTCTGCCAGTTACTGGGATGTGATCAGACACCAGAAATGATCGATCAGGGACATCCTACAGATCCTCCTACTGTTCCAGTGTGGGACCTGGCTGTTATAACTAATACCGGTTTAGATGCACAGTTTATGGAAGGCTTCATGAGGATGATGTAGACTTTTCAAGGAGCACCACCTCCTGCACCGTCGATGTCAGATCTGACGTAGGTTTTCTTGCAAGAGAATCCACCCACTTTCTCAGGGGATGAGGGACCCCAGGATGCAAAGTCATGGAAGGAATCCATGCTGACGATCTTTGAGCATCTGGAGACACCTCTTGAAAGGAGGGTTAATATATCTACTTACATTCTATGGTATTCTCCCTTGAGATGGTGGGATGTGATTTTATAAGCGGGTCGTCAGTAGGTTATGGATTTGTAGGAGTTACTATGCATCTTCTATGACTACATCTATCTAGAAACCTTGAGATCTGACTGAGACTGAGATTTTATGAGCCTTGAGCTGGATACCCTATTGGTTATTGAGTATTCCTCTCGTTTCACTGAGCATCAACGTTTCACACACTTCATTGGAAAAGATGTTTTATTCATGGAAAATAAGTTTGAAGATGGCCTCAGACAGTACATTCTCTCTCAGGTGAATAACTTCAGGTTGACTTCCATCACATCCATCATCAACCAGGCACTGATCACGAAGTGGAATCTGATGGAATCCAGAGTTGTCAGCCAGGGCGGCTGGACATCTAGAGGTAGTTCTTCACTAGGTGATAGCAAAAAGTGCCGCATGGAGATTACATGAAGAGATACGAGTAGGTGGGATGCAT
Organism: Viscum album; assembly: GCA_963277665.1. Lineage (NCBI taxonomy): Eukaryota > Viridiplantae > Streptophyta > Magnoliopsida > Santalales > Viscaceae > Viscum > Viscum album. Next base: position 1,793,702,054 of record OY728140.1, read on the forward strand.
CCTATGGTAGCCAGGTGATGTGATACCAGTGCGGGAGAAGCTGGCATATGAGGCCACAATGTCAGAGAGACCCGGTGGAGTGTCGATCTTGCTGCAAGATGGGAAACCATCAGCATTTTTGTCAGGTCTTTTCACCAACAGCCAATGACCAGGGTTAATCTATGACCCCTCACACAGGAGTAGATCCATTGGTTTCTCACCATTCTAGGAACTGGAGTTCTTCTGGATGTTCAGGCCGAGGTGTAGGTCACGGCCATGATGGTCAGTCTCCAGGCTATCAGCGACAGTAGGGTGGATCAGTATAGAGTGGTCATGTATGGTCACATGGATGCATATCCGGTCATACATTTGTAGTGGAGAAGACCCATCAGGATCATGATCCTAACCCCTCTATAGAATGAGGTATGATCCAAGTTTCATGTGTTTAATCTTCAGTTCTTTTCGATACAGGGGCTTCCCATAGCTTTATATCTGTCGCTATTGTGGAGAGCCTTAGGCTTTGTATATATTCTTCTAAGGATATTTTGAAACTAGAAACTCTATTTGGGAAAAGAAAATCTATTTTATGTTAATGAAAGGAGTGAACTCTTGAGGTTGGTGGGTGTCACTTCCTTTGGGATCTCTGTGTCCTATAGATGACATACTATGATGTCATTCTTGGAATGGACTACCTTGTTCCATTATAGGTAGTTTTCGACTATTATTTCCGCAGTGTGAGTTTCATATTACTAGAGGGTGTATCTTTTCTTCATAAGGGTGAGTGGGATGTCCAGGCAAGCAGAGCGACTCTAGAGCATCATAGGTAAGGGGGAGTTTTTACCCAGATTTCTAGTTTTTATCTAGATGAACTGGGGACTTCTCAGTCAAACTTCCCTCTAGTGTTGGATCACTTCAGGGATGTCTTTCCAGAGGACTTTTCAGGTTTTACTCTAGAGCACGAGGTAGACGTTTAAATTGAGCATGTACAAGGAGCAACATAGGTGTCCATTTCTCCTTATTTGATAGTGACGCCTGAGTTGAAGGAGCTCAAGAAATAGTTGGAGGAGTTGCAGGAAAATTGTTTCATCCATCCATGTACTTCTCCTTGGGGTTCGCCAGTCCTGTTTGCGAAAAAGGATGATTGTTCCCTCAAGAATTGTGTGTATTATCAGAAGATGAACTGGTTGATGGTCAAGAACCGACATCCCTAACTCAGTATTGATGATCTATTCGATCAGCTTCGAGGAGCCCGAGTGTTCTCAAAGATTTAGTTGAGTTATAGTTACCATTATTTGCATGTTAGAATATCTGATATAGATCTTACATCCTCCCTGAGTAGGTATGGTCGATATGAGTATATGGTTATGTCGTTTGGTCCCATTAATGTGCGTGAAATTTTTATGGAAATGATGAACCGAGTGTCTGATCTGTAAATGAATTCCTTCGTGGTTGTCTTCATGGATGATATCATGGAGTACACTCACACTCGACACAACCATGCCACACATCTTGAGATCATATTGAGTACACTAAGAGAGCATCAGTTATATTCTAATATCTCAAAATACCACTTTTGGATGGATCATATTCACCTATTAGATTATCGTTATCATAGAGACATGAGTATTAGTCGACCTAGATAAAGTGAGAGAAGTAGTTTCCTGTGAGCATTCGAAGAACATATTTGAGGGGTGATGTTTTCTAGGGTTGGCTGGATACTATAGACGCTTCATACAAAATTTTCATGCTTAGCAGCACCACTGATGAGTCTGACTAAGAATGGTACGAAGTTCTTATGGTCAAATTATTTCAAGTCATCCTTTCAAGAGTTGAAAAGGAGGTTGACTTCAACACTAATACTTTTCTTGCCAGATCCAGGATATATCTACACTGTGAATTGTGAGTCATCATGTATCAGTCAAGGAATTGTGCTTATGTAGGGATAAGGAGTCATTTCATATGGGTCTCGGCAGTTGAGGCCACATGAGACAAATTACCTGACACATGATCTAGATTTAGCTGTTGTAGTCCATTCTTTACAATATTAGAAATATTATCTTCTGGGATAGAATTTTGTTGTTTTCACCGACCACAAGAGTCTCAAGTACATATTTACTCAGAATGATCTGAATTTGAGGCAGCGAAGGTGGGTCTAATACCTTCAGTCATTTCCCTTTGTGCTTTCCTACACGTCTGGGAAAGGCAATGCAATGGTTTATGCGTTGGGCAAGAGGACTCAGTTACAGGTAGTTCAGGAGGTTATCAGTGAGTGCTAGCTTATAAATCTGTTCTTTGAGATGCATTAGGAGGTGAACGACAGATAGGGGAAGACGTTCCATTCTTATGTAGCTGGTACCTCTACCATTCTTGATTGAGTACGAATGAGGAAACTATAAGATTCTAATGGCATAGGCCTATGAGAAGATTTTTCAGGAGAGGACCCTATTCCTAGACAGAACATATATGATGATGAGATCTTGTGTTACCAGGGGCGCATATGGGTTCCATCATATATAAGCATGGAGCTGATGTGGGACTTTCATTCCTCAGTTTGGACAGTTCATCCAGGAATCACCAAGATGTATCGTGATCTACCCCATGAGTATTGGTGTCCAGGTTTGAAGAGAGATGTTGCAGGTTTCATCATAAAGTGTTCCACCTGTCAGCAGGTGAAGGCGGAGCATCAGCGGTCAACATGGCTTTTCCAGAAGTTACCCATTCCCGAGTGGAAGTGGAATAGTGTCACGTTGGATTTTTTGATAGGGTAAGTGAGGTCAGCTCGAGGGAATGATGCAGTTTGGGTTGTCATTGACAGACTCACTCAGGTTACACACTTCTTGACGATCAAGGATACCTTCAGTGTTGATCAGCTGGGATGGTTGTACGTCCATGAGATTGTACGTATGTATGGAGTTCCACACTCCATTATTTCATAAAGGGACACACATTTTACATCTCGGGTCTGTTAGGGGATACAAAAGGCTTTGGGTACAGAGGTTATTCTGAGCACAGCCCACCACCCTCAGATAGATGGATAGTCCAAGTTTACTATTAAGGTGCTTGAAGACATGCTCCGAGCATGCATAATAAATTTTTGAGGTTCTTGGGAGAAGCACATACCTCTTGTGGAGTTTTCCTACAACAATCGTTTTCACACAACTATTCAGGCTGCACCTTATGAGGCTTTGTATGGTAAGCCATGCTGATCACCCTTATGTAGGATGGAGGTAGGAGAGGTAGCATTGCTGGGATGTCATATTGTTCAAGTGACCACGGAGTATATAGAGTTGATTCAGAAAAGGGTGGCTATTGCACAGTCTCGTCAAAATTCTTATGCTGATCAATAGAGATGTCCTTTGGAGTTTTGAAGTTAGGGATCATGTTTTACTACGTGTCACACTAAGGTTGGGACACAAGAGGATCAGGGGACAAGGTAATATTTCTCCAAGGTACGTCGGGCCATTTGGGGTGTGGGAGAGAGTTGGGTCAGTTTCCTATCGGCTATAGTTACTTTAGAGGTACGAGGCTATGCGTGGAATCATCCATCGTTATCAGCTCCGACGTTACTTTTCAGACATGTCTCATGTTTTCCAACCCGAGGAAACTGAGTTTGAAGGGGATGCATATTTCGAGGATCATCCTATCCAGATTTTCAATCACAATAAAATGGTTCTCTATGGATGTTCTATTCCTCTGGTATGAGTGTTATGGCAGCATGGGTGAGTACAGGATGAGACATGGGACATGGAGGCTGATGTTCGAGCGCAGTGGCCAGAGTTTTTTGGGGTTTCTTCTTCTACACTATGCTAGTGATAAAATTTTTTAATGGGGTAGTTTGTAAGATCCAAGACCTTTTTTAGGTATTATTTAATTTTCATGTTGTTTCTATGAAAAATAGGAAACTCTAGAAATTTTCAATGTACACGCTGTGTACTTTATGAGTACATGTCGTGTACTCGATTACCGCATGTAACCAGGTGATGGACGTGTAGAGGACATGCACACAACGATGTGGGGTGACCTAGAATCCACTTAAAGAGGAGTATATAAATTTAGAGCACACACCATGTACTTCAAAAGTACACACTGTGTACGTTCTTTTTTTATTGAAGAGACTAGGGTCGCGTCAGATGGAAAGAACTGACTCCTTCTAGATCTGGTTCATCTAAGAGTGAGGGTACATCCAAAGACCTTCGACTAACCCCTAAGTGATCATCTACTCTCCGAATCAAACACCATTGGTTTCATTAGAATCACATCGGTGAGTCCTCTCTTCTCATAGAGCTTCATCTTATGTTATCTACTCTTTCATGAGTTATCGTGAGTTGAGTGTTATATACTTTTTTCTTAGATCTATACTGTTCTAAGGTGATTCAAGCCTCGAGGTTCCATTATATTGATCTCACAACATCAAGTTAGGTGGTTTGTGACTTTCTCTTCAATGTCATCAGGTTTTATGTGCAAATTCTCCCAATACCAATGAACGGGATATTGTATGTCTACCATTTTCACCCTATTGTTTGTCTACATTGTTAGTATACTTGAGAAGATGGTATTTGTTTGTGAATAGGGGGAATTTCTATGCTTTGGATGTGTTTCCCATGAATGTTTTTCTTGTTTTGACCTTAGGGTCTAGTCTACCTATTAGGCTATTGTTTACCTTCCCATGCCTAGTATTGTAGGATTATGTGACTGTTATGTTGTTATACTGTTATGATGTATAATTCTAGACAAGTAGTTCTCGATCTTTACCTTGGCCGATATGCGACGCTATACTTGATTGACTTACACAGGACCATGAGAACCAAGTTTATAGACCATAGGGAGAATGAATGTTGATGGATTCTCAAGAGTGTCTTTATAATTATATGATGCGAGACCACATGGGGAATTGACATTGAGTGATTCCTCATAATGTCTGTAGTTCCTAGATGTGAGCCACAGGGGGAATTGACATTATGTAATGTCCCCGACCCGAAAGCCACTAAACCGGTGCTACGAGTCGGGTAGTTACATAACCTTAAGCGCGCCTCCCCAAACGCCAAAGGCTACTGACTAGCAGCGGGGGTCCTCATAGTCAAGTGCGGAGACTATACCCCCTTTTTATCAGAGTAAGCGACATCAAAAATAAACCAATAGAGGAAAAAATAATCAATAATCAAGGAATACATGTAATAACCATTTCCAGAAATAAATATTCCATGCCCTACTACAAGTGAAAAAGTGGACAAGAGCCCAAAATAAAGACAACTGCCAAAATCCTCAAAATGGTCCCGACTCCATGTCTAGATTATCCACCAAGAGCTACCCATGTTCACTATACTATCTAGCAATGACCCTTTCCCTTCTCCTAACCTGCAAATATAAAGTCTGTTCAGGTACCCAATGGAGTCTCGAGCATGGTGTGAGTACAACTGAGTAGGCCACCACCAACGGTGTCTACAAAATATCTACTATAAACAGGTAGTGCATGCCAAAGTAATATGAATGATAATTACCAAGTAATTATTTAAGGTGCAATTAACCAGTTCAGAGACAAATCCATTGCCACTTCCATTACCATTCATTACACACCAAATATCATCACTTACCATTTCATTACATTCTCATGGGTTAATCACATACATTATGTTAGATGGGTATAAGGCCAACAATCACATGCAAGAGGGTAAAAACATAATTAACCTATCTCACTGGGACTAACCCCCTCATAGTAACCATATTCCCACCTCAAAGTCTCAGTCCGGGTGGAGGAAACCATACCTTCACCTTGAAGCCTCAGTCCATGTTGATGCAACCATTAGGAGAATAGATCCTCATTCCTCATTCCTAACCCAGGCATTTACGGTGGACTTCAGATCATCAGTCATTGTTCGACCCAGGGGAGTACATCCTCAAGTCATACCCCACACTACCAAGCCATGTGCACAAGCTGATATAAGTAACCATAAACCCACCATACCATTGCCCTTTGACAAACATCATTCACAACGAACCAACTGGGAATTCACATTATGCCTTAACCCATTAACACATCACCATTTAGCATCATTTAACCATTCACCCAATTCCCATGTGTTATGACTATTTCACTATGAATTCAACACTGAACCCATAATTTGTTCCACTATGGTCTTTAATTAGTTTACACATTAACCCATTTAACCTATTCAGTATTCCATGATTCAACCATTCAACCCATTCCAAAAAACCCTTAGTTTATTGCAATGTTTTGGTGCATAACCTAACATCTATTCCAAGTTCAACCAATCATGTCTACATATTCATCAACGACTCTACCATTTATTACAACAAGGTCACTTGTTTAATAACAATCCCTATGTCCGAGGAAAGCCGGCGCATCCCATGGATGGCCCTAATTAGGTCATGTCATTCTCAATGCATCCCATGGGGATCATGAGAGTTAACAATTACCATTTTTAAATATCCTTTATACCAAACGTATCTAGGTTGATCAAAGCTCATCAAAAGGAAACCATGAGCAAAGACACACATGCATTAATCCACCATAAAACTATTGGATAATATTTGTAGACCACCTACCTTGAAACCTCTATTGAACGCAAACTCGATCAAGTATTTAGACCTCAATCTGACCAGCCTTTGGATCTTAAACATAGAACTCACCCAAAAGAACGGGTTTTAGAGTTTTGGAATAAGAGGGAGAGAAGATACAAACCCTAAACCAAAAAGAGAAGCACGGATGGGATTAGCCTTACTTGGAGATTCAATCCACATCCAATGACACCAAAAAGGCCTTACAAATGAGGGAGATCAACCTCTTGGATATCGGGGGAGATTTGGTTTGTTCCTAGGGTGAATAGGGAGGAATAAAGAGGAAATCCTGAGTGGGTTTTTAAAATCCTGGGGTGGCAATTTTCTATTTTTACCATCTTTAAGATGCCGCATGGTTTGGCCACACGGTCTTACAAACCGTGTGAAAACCATGTGCATGATACTGTCTGGAAGAGGAGGGTTGAACGGTATACCAGGGCATGCCACACGGTTTTCCCTAGCCGTGCACAGGCAGTGCACCCATGCTTGGCTTGCCTATCTTTCCCTTCTATCATTCCCCGAGCCCCTGAAACACCCCAAGACCTCTCATACTTTCAGAAGACATCCCATGAATCCTGAAACAAGTGATTCTACAAAAACATAATGAAAACATACCCTTCCAAAAACCAGTATCTTACAAACTCCCCACCTTATAACGGATCATCCTCAAACTGAGTATCCAAGCCTCAATGATCCACCGAAGAGAAGAGTTCGGGCCGCTGAGCCCGCATATCTGATTCCAACTCCCATGTTTCATCCTGAACATTCCCATTCTGACATAGTACTCACACGAATGGCACAACCTTGCCTCACAAGGCCTTTTAACTGCGATCTACCACAGGAACCGGATGCTCCTCAAAGGACGCATCAACCTCATGCTCTACATCATCAACATCAACCACATGAGATTGGTCAGGGTGATACTGTCTAAGCTGTGAAACATGAAACACAATATGACTCCCACCAAACAGCTGTGGAAGAGCCAATCGGTAAGCCACAGGTTCGATCCTCTCCACAATCTAAAAAGGTCCCACATACCTTGGTGCCAACATACCCTGCTTTTGAATCAAACGGTGAACCAACCTTGGAGACACCCAAAGGAAAACTTTATCACCCATCGCAAACTCAAGAGGTCTACACCACCGATATGCATATTAATTATTCCTACTCTGAGCCATATCCATCCACTTACTGATCAACTAAACTCTCTATGAATTCACCTATACTAGACTCAGCCCCAATAAATCAGATTCACCAGCCTCTAGCCAACACAATGGAGATCTAAATGGCCTCCCGTAGAGTTCCTCAAATGGTTCCATCTGAATCATACCCTAAAAATTATTGTTGTAGAAAAAATAAACTAATGATAGGTGTGTCTACCAAGAACAACCAAAGTCCAAGACACAAGATACTAATGTGTCTTCTAACACTTGGATCATACGCTCTGACTGCCCGTCCGTCTGCGGGTGGAAAGCCATACTCAAAAACACCTGCGTACCAAGCTCCTTATACAACCATGACTGGAAATGTGATGTGAAATATGGATCTCAGTCTGAAACTATGGTTCGCAGAACACCATGCAACTGCACTATTTCTCGAGCATACAGCTCCCCAAATGGTTGACTATAAAGGTCTCCTAAATCGGTAATAAATGAGCCACTTTCATTAACCGATCCACAACCACCTAGATTGAATCATTATTCCATGACGTCCTTGTAAGACCCACAAAAAATCCATTGTTACATCATCCCACTTCCATTCCGGGATGGGAAATGGATGCAAAAAACCACCTGGGCGTTGATGCTCAGCCTTCACCTGCTGACAGGTAAGGCACCGTGCCACAAAGCCTGCAACTTCCTTCTTCATTCCAGGCCACCAAAACTGCCTTCGGAGATCACAATACATCATGTTCAAACCAGGATGCACTACCCACTTTGATGCATGGAAGTCACACATAAACTCTTTCAACATACACTTTGGCACAACCACACGATCAAGAACAAGAACAACACGTTCCACGCCGACGGCCCAAACAGAAGGTAACTCTCCACCATTAAACTTTTACATAATGATCAAACACTCTGGGTTATCAAGCCGACGTTACATAACTCAACTCAAAAGAATTGAATCCATAATTATGGATGCAATAGTGACCTGACCACTCTCCTCTTACACCTCTAGGTGCATCTCTACAAACAAATTCATCAACTTCCACTCGGTGTTGGACTCCTGAACCACCTGATTCTGAACCTTCCTGCTCAAAGCATCAGCAAAACTGTTTCCATTTCCCAGAATGTACACCAACTCAAACACTAAAGACTAGAGATATTTAACCCATATTTTATACCAAAGTTTCAGATCCCTTTGTGAGAATATGTATGTGAAACTCTTATGGTCGGTAAACACAGTGAACCACTCTCCCAACAGATAGTGTCTCCAACACTTCAAGGCATACACCACTACAGCCAACTCAACGTCATGAGTGGGATTGTTCCACTCATGGGGTCTCAACTTCCTTTACCCATAAGCCCCAACCCACTCATCCTGCATCAACACAACCCCAAGTCCGACTCCGGGCGCATCACAAAACCAGATGTACTTCTTACCCAAATCAGGTAAGATCAAGATATATGCGATCATAAACCACTTATTCCACTATTAGAAGGCGTTATCACAAGCCTCATACCACTTGAACATGATTACTTTCTTGCTCAAGCCCGAGAGTGGTGCTTCCATGACAGAGAAATCCTGAATGAACCTTCAGTAATACCCGAACAAACCCAGAAAACTACGAACATCAGAAACACTCTTGGGCTGCTCCCAAGATACAACTGCCTGCACATTCTCTGGATCCACTGTCACACCTTCCTCTGAGATTATGTGACCTACAAAATGAACCTCACTTATATAGAATTGACACTTTGATATCTTCACATATAGTTGATGCTCTCTCCGCATACCTAAGATGATGTCAAGATGTTGTGCATGGTCGTCATGAGTTTTCGAGTACAATAAGATATCTTCAAGAAAGAAAATCACAAACTTATCTTGATAGGTATGAATTATTTGGTTCATCAAATCCATAAACATAGGCGGTGCATTAGTCAAGCCGAAAGGCATTACCACAAACTCAAACAACCCGTACGGACTCTGGAAAGCTGTCAGCGGTAAGTTAGAAGACCTCACACTCAATTGGTGATAACATGACCTCATATCAATCATAGAAAACACTGATGCACCCATCAAATTATCAAACATGTCATAAATTCAAGGAAGAGGGTACCGATTTTTCACTGTCATCTGATTCATCGTTCGATAGTCAACACACAGCCTCAACATCCCATCATCCTTACTTGCACAAAGAATGGAAGATCCTAAAGGAGATGTACTAGGATGGATACTCCCCTGACACTCCAACTACTCAGGATTAAACATCAGTTCCTAGAGTTATTCCGGTGCAATTCGGTATGGATGAATAGAAACTGGCTCTACTCCTAGCAGAAACTCGATCGTGAGCTCGACATCCCTCTCGGTTGGTAACCCTATGAAATCCTCAGGAAACACATCCTAAAACCAATCCAACACAAGATGAAAATTAGATTGTTCCCCTCCCTCATCATAATCATTAATGAGACATGCCACTTTAGCCATGAGTCCACTCCTCTGTTGACAAAACGGCCCTGCATGCCCTGTTCGAACATCCCATTCTCCATGGTGGACATAGGAATCACCCTAAAGAGACCTGAACCATACTCTGTGATGATAAAAATCTATGTTTGCCCGATAAAACGCCTACCAATCCATTCCCAAGATTAATTCAAACCCTGACATCTCGAGAATGAACAAGTCCCATAAAAAACAATACCCACCAACTTCCAAGGCACATCCCTTGAAATTATGGATATCATCAACCCGCACTTCCAATGGGGTGTCCATTGACATAACTCCACACACCCTATCCACTGCTAAACCCAAAACTACAAAAAATTGAGCAGAAACAAAAGATTTTGTGGCAACTGTTTCAAACAACACACTAGAAAACGTAGAAGCTACAATGCTCATACCTCGAATAGTTGAATGTACGACCTCGCCATCACCAGGTGCAATCTGAACTAACGAAAGGTGACCTGCCCCTCTAACTGGGGCTCTGACCTCAGCACCTTGTGTAGCACTGCCCTGCTGGCATTAGCGATCTTTTCATGGAGTTCCACATCCACTGCCCCTGCCAGTACAGCCCGTGGAGATCCAACTGCATGCCTGATACATGGAAACTAATTCCATTCCCATACCAAGTACATGTTTTTCATGATCATGCTCACCCACCTGCCGAGGGATCCTGCCGAACCCTTACACATGCCCCATCCTGCCACACGATCGACACTGAACTGGAGGTCGAGGACAATGACCACACATATGCCCTGACATACTGCAATAATAGCAGAACACATGGTTCCCACTCTGAGAGGCTGAACCTCTCTTCTGACCACCCTGCTGGATACTTTCCAAATGGCGGTTCCAACCTTTAGAAGATGTGCCACTTGTTCGCCCATCATGCACGAAAATCCCACCACCTGAAGCTCCCTTTAGTTTCCCTTTAGAGATGATTTCCTGATCCATCACCTCTGCAAACATCTTCATGCAGAAAATATTTACTTGAGACCTGATATCATGTCTCAACCCATCCTCGAAACACTTTGCTACCACTGCCTCATCCCCTGCTAGCACTGGGAAAAAGCGTTGAAAATCAGTGAAGCGACTAGCGTAGTCCATCACGGATACTGATCCATGAGTCAGGCTCATAATTTATGTAGCACACTTCTGCCTCAAAGAATCTGGTTATAAATTCTCTAGAAACGTCTCCTGAAAACCATCCACGAAATCCCCTCAGCCTGCTCAGTCTGAGTCTGAATTTCCCACCAACTCCTTCCCCGACCCCGCAACACATAAACAGCTATCTTTACTCACTTTTCGACAGGGTTCTTCAGATGATCCAGTATCTTCTGGACAAACTGTAACTAGAACTCTGCTTCCACTGGCCCACCGTCTACGATAAAGGTTGGAGGGTTCTTCAGCTCAAACTCCCTGGTCAGCTCAAACATACTCAATGCAACCTTCCCTGGGTCTCGATCCTTCCTCTGCATAAGGAGATCCACGTTCTCCTGGAATTGGTCTTCCCTACCTTCAATGATCACTACATTTTCGTTCTCTTCTACTAGAAGAGTGTTCTCAACAACATCCTCTTATCGACCAACTAGTAATCGACGTCATGGTGGAATTTCTCTACATTTCCAAGCACGCGATTCAGCACGTATACCATAAAACTTCCACGACTTCATCAAAAGATCTTTATTAACTACAAAAAAACATTTTCATATACTAATTCAACTACATTAACACCTAAAATTCACCACCCGACCATCCCTACCATGGGCCATGGTCCACATGTGGTAAACAACGATGCACTACCACCAAAATCACACAACATTTTACAAAAACAAAATATTTTCCACTTCATTTCATACCCATGTATCTTTTCAACCATCATCTACCCACTTGTTTTATTTCATTCTTATCATTTTTTTCTTGGTTTCATGAAATGCATGATGCACCCTACTTTCCTGCCTCACACACCCACCCCTTGCATGTGCATAACACAATGCATGTCACCATTCTCCCTAGGTACCTACAATGATGCTTGAATGAAAATCCTCGTGTCATTTAGGCCACAAAAAAATTATCATAATACAGTTACACCAAACCAAATGTGCATCACCCGATAGTTAAATATCATCAACTGTAACAACACACAACCAAGAACAACATTTCCCACCCAGGGTGACTTGGGTTTTCCCCAATACATGGGTTGGCTACTCCCAAGCACGAGATCATTTACCAAGGACTGCCACATCTTAACCCTTGGAAAACTATCCCAAATAACAAGTCCTCAAAGAAGGAGAAGAAAGACCCCCTCTGATACCACTTTGTAACATCCCTGAACAGGAAGCCACTAAACGGGTTCTTCGAGCCGGGTTGTTACATAACCTTATGCGCGCCTCACCATATGCCAAAGGCTGCCCACTAGCAGCGGGGGATTTATAGGAAAGTGGGGAGACTATACCCCCTTTTTAACAGAGTAAGACAGAAAAGAAATAAACCAATATTGGAAACAATATTCAATAAACAAGGAACATTTTTTCAACCATTTCCCACAATAAATACACCATGTCCTACTAAAAGTGCAAAAGTGAACAAGAGCCCAAAATAAAGACTACGACCAAAATCCCCAAAATGGTCCCCACTCCAAGTCCGGATCCACCACCAAGAGCTACCCATGTCCACTCAACTATCTAGAAAGGACCCTTACCCTTATCTTGACCTACAAACATGAAGTTTGATCGAATACCTAATGGTGGCCCGAGCAGGGTGTGAGTACAACTCAGTAGGCCACCACCAACGGTGTCTACAAAATATCCAGTATAAATAGGTAGTTCATGAAAAGGAATATGAATCATAATTACCAAGTAGTTATTTAAGGTTCCATTAACCAGTTCAGAGATGAATCCATTGCCACTTCCATTACCATTCATTACACACCAAATATCATCACATAACTTTTCATCACATTCCCATGGGTTAATCACATACATTATGTTACATGGTTCTTAGGCCAAAAATCACATGCAATAGGGTAAACACATCATTATCCTATCTCAATAGGACTAACCCCTCATAGTAACCATATTCTCACCTCCAAGCCTAAGTCCAGGTGGATGCAACCATACTCTAACCTCGAAGCCTCAGTCTCGGTGGATGAAACCATTAGGAGAATAGATCCTCAATCCTCATTCCTAACTCGTGCATTTAGGGTGGAGTTTAGAGTATCAGTCTTTGCTCGACCCATGGGCGTAGATCCTCATGTCACACCCCACACTACCAAGCCATGTGCACATGATTATATAAGTAACCATCAACACGCCATAACATTTCCATATCACAAACACCATTCACAATGAACCACATTGGAATTCACATTATTCCTTAACCCATTAACACATCACCATTTCACATCATTTAACCATTCACCCAATTCACATGTGTTATTCCCATCTCACTAAGCATTCAAAACTGAACCCATAATCTATCACATTATGGTCTCTAATCAGTTTACAAATTAACCCATTTAACCCGTTCATTATTCCACTAATCAACCATTTAATCCATTCCAAATAACCCTTAGGTTATTGCCAAGTCTTGGTGCATCACCTAACATCTATTCCAAGTTCAACCAATCATGCCAACATATTCGTTAAGGGCTCTACCATTTATTACAACAAGGTCACTTGTTTAATAACAATCCCTAATTACAGGGAAAGCCGACACATCCCATGGATGGCCCTAATTAGGTCAAGTCATTCTCAATGCATCCCATGGGGATCGTGATAGTTCCCATTTACCATTTTAAGCAACCTTTAAACCAAATGTATCTAGGTTGATCAATGCTCATCAAAAGGAAACCATGGGCAAAGCCACACATGCATAAATCCACTATAAAACTATGGGATAACAATTGTAGACCACCTACCTTGTAACAGCGGTTGAACACACACTCGATCGAGTCCTGAAAACTCAATCCGGCCAGCCTTTGGTGCTTTAACCTAGAACTTTCCCAAAATATAGGGGATTAGAGTTTCATAACCCGAGGGAGATAAGATACAAACCCTAAACCAAAAAGAGAAGCAAGGATGGGATTAGCCTTACCCGGAGCTTCAACCTTTATCAAAAGGAACAAAAAACACCTTAGCAAGAAGGGAGATTGACATCTTAGAGCTCTTTGGTGATTTGGTTTGTTCATAGGGTGAAGAGGGAGGAATGGAGAGGAAAACCTGAGTGGGTTCTTAAAATCCTGGTGTGGTAATGTTGTAATTTTTCCAACATTAAGAGGTCGCACTGTTTGAAAAACCTTGCACAAACCATGAAAATGCTACTGTATGGAGGAGGAGGGTTGCATGGTTTACCTAGTTAGGCCACATGGTTTTCCATTACTATGCACAGACCGTGCGCTCATGCTTGTCTTGCCATGATTTCCTTTCTTTCGTGCCCACATCCCCCAAAACAACCCCAAAACACCCCCAAGACCTCTCATACTTTCAGAATACATCCCTTGAAGCCCGAAACAAGTGATCATACCAATACATAATGTAAAAATACCCTTCAAAAAACCGTAATCTTACACATTGAGTGCTTCCCCGGAGTGTCTTCAGTACCGATACGAGGCTATAGGGGGAATTGAATATATGTGCTTCCTTAGAGAGTCTAGACTTCAGCTAAACCAGAGGTGTGAGACTGTGTGTGCTTCCCAGAGTGTTGCATGTACTTTTTTGGTTGAGCCAGAGGGCATAGGCTGTGAGTACTACACTGAGGGTTACCTGTTGTGTTAAGCTACTTGCTTAGTTGATGCTTTATATTCAAAGCGTGGATTGTGTTCTTCTGTTGAGTACTTCATGTTTACTGCTTTCTTTACTATTACCCTAACATATACTCACAGAAGGTCAGGAAATTTTTTTTTGGGTGGTTGAATACTGGGATTTAGTCTCACAACTTGTTTGGTTCATGCTTTTGGGGACAAGAAGATTATATTACTGTAGGTATAGACAAGGGAATCCACCCTTCTACTTCAGATACTTGATTTGATGTGGAGCTAGAGAGCATGAGACCAAGCCGTGGCTTACGATGCTGAAGAGTTTATCCGCTTTCTTTTTCACATTTGATTAGCACTGTTGTATTGCAGCATTGTGACATATTTGGTTATTTTCCTATACATATGTATCATGAATCATTTTATATATGTTCTCGAGTTTATACCTTTAGTTTTCTATTGTTACTGTTGTATGTCATTATTACTGCTTTCGCTATTGTATATCTATTTACATCTATTGTGTACTCTCCCAAGGAGGGAATTGTTTCCCTACTATCACACCAAAGTCCCTCACTACTAGTTGTCACCGTCTGGCGTTCAGGGAAATGCGCTTGAGGCCATGTGAATAACCGGGTATGGGGTGCCTTTTGAGTGGCTTTCGGAACCGAGACATTACAACTTACCCTTTTCCAAGGAGATAAATTTTACAACGGTTACTATTTACAATGAAAATAAATAAATGTGACATATTAATGAAATATGAACCTCCAAGATCTAAATAGAAATTTAATATTTTAAAAATGAATACCTATAAAACAAATTTATTATTTAGAATTAATAATGTGACAAATAATGATTTTTAAAAAATGTAATGTTAATGAGTAAAACATAGATTATATTTATCCATGAAACTATAATTAGAAATGAATAATAAAATTTTATTTTAGAAATATTTCACCTATTTAATTAAAAGATATCACTTGTTACTAATTATCATATGATACCACTTGAATTCAAGGATCCCCTAGATTTCACATGTCTCATTTTCTTCTAATTACCACTTAATATCTATTAAATTTAAACACAAACTCCCCTTTAATAAAAAATTCGGATATGTTGAAAAGTTGTATTGTTATAGGAAAAAAAATTGTGAATAAATATTCATATACTTTAGATAATGATATACAGTAAAAATGAAATATTGATGCGAAATATGAAACAGAATTTTAAAATATAAAAATATTAATACTGATGCTCCAAATGTGTTTTCTTTTATTAGTGGGATGTCACAAATAATTGTACATTCATTTCAATAATTAAATATACATTTTTTTGATACAAAATTTATGAATAAGTAAAGATAAATAAAAATTCAATCATTTTTACTTATGATAAATCTCGTACTCATTTAATTGGATGATTCCATTAAGAACATAGCCCAATAAACATATCTCTATAAATATTATGCATTTATTATTATATTGAATCAGATATTCCTTTATATACCCAATTATATCCATATAATTCCATTATTTATAAATTTTAGCATGAAAATTAAAAATAACATGTATATGAAGGATTAGAATCCAATCCAGAGATGAAATGAGTTAAAACAATTTATTACAAACATTTTTAGCTTTATAATTGATCTAATTTCACCAATAAAATATTTGGTTTTTTTAACAATTATCCTTGGGATTGTATATCTACCAATGTTCAAAACATCTTAACAAAGTTAAAAATAATTAACATATTTGGGAAAGAAGTTAAAAATAAATTTCTCAAGGTAAGGAATGAGGCTCATATTGATGAACATTCCAATCATATAAATATTTTCTTTTTCACATTAAATGAATTATTGAGATCACATCCCCAACCAACATTTCTTGCTGATCAGTCACAATGGAGACCCTCATAAATTATTTTCCTATGTCTCTCCTTTTTTGATTCCATTAACTTTCAAATTATTTAAAATAATATAATTTTATTCTTTCATTGATATCTTTGGTATTAGTTGCATTGTGACACTAATCCCACTTATTATTGTTTCCACTATTTGATTCTTAAAATTTATCATACAACCATTATTAATTACCCATTGGTTAACTCTTCTCCAAGTAATTTCTACCATTTATTGGTTTTTATAATCCGACATGGCTATGAATATTCCATGGTATCCATCACAGAATCCTCATTCTGTTGATCATTCTATTAGTGTTTATTCTTAATAACCAATTACTTTTTACAACCAATTACATATATATTATATGAATTTAAAAATATTAAATATTAAATATAATATATCATATTGATTATTATTTTATAATACCATGTGATATTGTGGTTTTATACTTTTAATTATATACTTGGTTATCATAAATTTTTAGAACTCCGGAGCTTAATATTTTAAAATTTCAGCATTTTTTTCCTTTACCCAGTTTTCGGGATGATCACTAAACTATTTAGAGAATCAGGATGATGAACCTTATATAAGGGTTTCTTCCATGAACAATTTTGTTAGTGAAAAACAAAGCGAATACCATATATAAAGGACACCTAGATAATTTTTTAACATTCATGGTTAAGGTGAATGAGTGACACATGGATTAGGGTGAATAATGTATATCCCAGTTGAGAATGTGTGACATAGAGTTATATTAAGGGTTTCAAGTTATCTATTTGACACAGTTAGTTGTAACCATATTGAAACCAAGCGATAGTGATGTAGATGGTTTCCTTATACATTTTAGGATTTTTACATGGTTTAATAACCATTGGTCCTAACCATGAATGTGTGTTATGAGTCACCAGCAGAGCCTGAATGGTAATTGAATTTGAAACAAAATAGAGATCCCTAACTATCTAAGTTGTTGAAATTTTATTTTCATTAATATTAATTTTTACACAGTCAAGAATTTAATAGTGGGTTTAGTCAATTTTATGCCCTTTCCTTTTTTAGCTAGCATGTGATCCATATAAGGAGTTTCAAGGTGCCTCTTTGTGTGATTTTGAGATATCATTCCATTGATTTCATATATTACGGACCTATGTTCCTCTCCTTCATCATTCCCATTCCTTCATTCTATTTTATTTTATCTTTTTTGTTCCATTTATTCTTAATATCCTTACAAGAGGAATCAAAACACACATATTTCATTGTTGAAATTTAGAGATGCATTAAATGTCATTGCACTTGTAATTGATAAATTAGAATATATAATTTCTCCCATAGAGGAAGGAATACTGTGTAATTTAAATCCACAAGTGTTGTGTAAGAAAATCATCCTTTATATAGTACATTATTGTTAAATCCATAGAAGTTCACATATTTACAATATAACATCATCTGAAAAATAATTCACACCATATAATTTTATATAATGTGGCATGGACCATTAAATAGTTTCTCTAAAGTTCATGGGACAAGGAATGTAATGTGTTATAGTTTAATTCCACATGAATTTGTATACAATGATAATAATTCCTACAAATTCCATGAATGTCATATATAAACATGAGAGACCATAAAAATGAATGTATATCAATGAGTTATCTTGATGAATTAAATTCATTACCATAAATATATTCTAAATAATGTTATTATGTAGTATATATGTGATTCTCATTGAGGATACTATATTGGGGTTTTGAAATTTTGTGGGCCTATGATAGTATGTAATTCAAGAAAATATATATACAACTTAGTAAGATTGACAGAATATATAGTATAGAGGCACATAATGTGATCATTATGATTGGGGGTTCTTTTTATGAATAGTTTACACAATAGACCACCCCTTGGGATATTGTGTAATAAAGTGGAACTCCATGAGGGTGTAAAAAATTCCAAATTTTTTATAGGACAATGGGGAAATTAAACTATTTAATTTATCATATAAAAAGGTAAAATTATTGAACTTCAAAAAGTAGATGTCCATGGTGAATCATGGAGTTTTAGTATCAATTAAAACCATAGGTAAATCATATTAATTTTATGATTCACAACAATGAAACCCATCACCCTATTTATGGAAAAATATTCATTAAAGTTTTAAATCCTCTACAACCTATATTATTGAAATTGAAAATTTGAACTTCATGTTAGTAATGTGAATGAGAAATATATATAACTCAAACCCATACCCCATATAAGTTATATGTTAGTTTTTTATTTATATATAACTTATGAGAATTAATGGTTAATATGAAAATTCATAACTTTTTAATCATTGAATAAATCTCAATCCACCATATGTATACATTAATATACCGAGAAAAACCTAAAATAATGGATTCAAATGGTCGATTTATTTAAAAAAATAACTTTTTTGATTAGACTTACACTTCATTCACAATCAACATGGATCATGGGAAACTGATTATAATTCATGACATGGTGACCCTTGAGATGGAAATGTACTGAGATCTATTAATTTCATATGATATTTTTACCCCGTTGAATGCTTTAACCCACTGAAATTTGATGCAATCATACATAAATATCCAATCTCAAACTACCAAAATATTATGATGGGTTGTAGGGTGATAATTATTAATGAGATATAGAGTGAAATATAATTGAATGATTTTAAATCCCTAAATATTTTTACACATATAAAATAAATGTATATTTTATTGAGGACATGTGACCCATAAAAAATGCATCCTAACAATTTTCCTATATTTTCCTCAGTGAAGGGTAAATCTCTTAATCATACAATAATATAAGATCCAACCCACGAAATCTAAATATTTTGAATTTTTTTGATGAATAACAATCCCTCATTAAGTGAGAAATCCAATAACACTTGAGAATAATATTTAAATATTCTAGATAGATTGAGATACACCATTGGGTAATAATCAAATCATGATATACATGTGATTATCTTATCTTAGAAGCCATGTGAAAGTGTAAATAATTTTTTTTTATTTTCAATGATAAATCCTCATTTGTGATACCAAAATCATTAAAACCTCATGTAATAATTTTTTCATGGTCCTGTTAAATGATCCATTGTTCTCTAAAATAGTAGTCTTGATTACAAACTCTTGAAATCATATGTATTATAATTAGAGAATGACATCAGATATTTTATTTTTATGATTTCATAAGGATTCACTAGTTTTATAGGAACTATTAAAACAATGAATCTAATACCTTATTAAATAACTATTAGACCTATGATAATTTATATGAATCACAAATGATAATATCACACCACAAATAGTAATTTTTATTGGTCAATACATTACCACAGTATATATAGATCTTCACATGAGTATCTATTAATTATATATACATTTAATTAATTCATTCAATAAGGAATACACAGACAGAGTCACACACACACAAACATATATATTCTTGAAAAATAATTACATTGTGAATATATCATTACACTCAATCTATTTGAATTAAAATTTTATTTCTTGAGAACTACAAGTACATAATTCCCTTGATTATTGATTTAATCAGTTATTTAATTTACATAAATTACATAAGTATTGTAGAGTGGTATCCAAATCTATAATTCATTTAGTAGTTTCACTTGTTAAACAATTATTATTTAGTATACCCTTATATTATTTTAATTATTCCTAAATTGGTTTACTTCCAGACAACTCTACCAGATTTGTACATATTAGTACTGAAATTTATAATTTTATTTTTCTAGCTATGTGTAAGAAATACACTTCCATAAAAAAATTAATGAAAATATTCCACCTCATATTTTTTTTATTTTTATAATATTCCATCCCCAATGATTACCTTTATCCATCCATAAATAGGGATGTCCTTTAGAATATTCCTTGATGTTCTATCCACTATATGATTATTCCCAATTATTATTTTCTAAAATAATCCCATAAAAATTCAATTATAACTAAACACAGATCTATCACTGGACATGTGCTTCATATCCTAACTACCTCACTCCTCTGGACATGTTATGGGTATAATGATTAAATATATATTTACATGGTCATAGATTGGGTAAATTGAAACATGGAATCATCATTTTAAAGATCTATAAAAAATTCACTAAACCAAATCATATAAAAAATAGAAGATTTAGTCTAAAAAATAAGATAAATTAAATTAAAGAATTCATTTGGACCATACATAAAAAATTAGAAACATGTATTCTCGTTTTTATTACATTGTTGTTTTAACAATCATTAATTATCAAGAAAATAACTAAGAAATATTGACAGGTGAACTATTAATCTAGAGTCAACGGATTAATTAGGTTCTCTATTCGACCAAGCCTATATGTATTCCATTCATTATCATTTTAGAAAAAAAAAACATACCATTTTTGGGGAGTCATAAGCCCATTTCTTTAACTAACAACTTTTAAATCCTAAAACAAAAACAAAAACATACACATCAATCAAAATATCACACTTCCTTTCACATATTTTAGTGGTAAAGAAACCTCAAACTCAACATTGAATATTTTCAAAAAACATTATCTAATTTTTTATTTAATTTTCTATGTTAGATACACATAACTGGAAATCAACACCATAATCAAAATACTGAACATTTATAAATTAATTTCATTTTAAGGATTATTATTTATTGATGTTTTCCCCCTAAGATAATTTTATATAGTTCAATGGATGTCAGATATTGAGTTAAAGAATAAACATTGATGCCTCATCAAAATATGACATAACAATATATTAAAAGACCCCAAAATATGAATTTATATTTGTGAATACCTTCTAAATAATAATATCAATTACCCTTCTATTAAGATAATTATTTTTATTTTTCAATTACATGAAAAGAGGAAATGTTTTTATCCAAACCATGATATATAATACTATAGAAATGATTAATTATGATAATTTTTATATTTTTATAAAACATCAATTGATGTTAAAAAACTAATAGTAAAAATGATGAATGATTCAATAAATGACAGTACTATTGAGAAAAAAATAAATGAAATTTGTGAAGATAAAGAAAAAATATATTTATGTTGTCTGTGAATATCCCTATGTCCATGATGGGGTATAAAATTCAATATGTATCAAGAGCACAATTATAAAGGCATATTTTCATAGTACCAGGAACCATATCTTAAAAGCCATCATAATAAGGAGTGATGAATAATTATATAAATTATAAGAGTCCCTACATAGTAAGACTATTGTTCTATATTAATGGTGGAATCTGAGTATATGTTTCTACATTCTACATCACAGGTTTCTATATTAAATCTACACTATTATAGTACCCAGTCGAATTCACTGGATAACATCTCAGCATTGGTCAAAATTTATATCATTCCTATGAAATTTTGTCCAAGCACCAATGATAGTTGGATTAGATAAAAGGGGTTCCCTGACCTATAAAACACATATAGACTACACCATTTATGATAAACTATAGGATTTGTGTCATAATATTTAGTACAGTTTGAAATTGTTTATCATATATTCATCGAACATGATTAACATAGACTTGTCAAACATTATCCCAAATAGAGCTCAACTTCGAATAATAAACCTCAATGAAGTTACAGATTTTGAAAGCATAAATAATCTAAGATAATCCCCTTTTTCACTCACAGATGGTTCAATCCAATATAATAATAAATTTTATATTGACTATCCATAAAATAATAGTTTTTTTCGATACCATTCCCCCAAAATGAATGTCTATATTTTCCCCCTTCTTCTATATTAATAAATTTATACCAAAATATGCATAGTAGTTCCTCAATACAACAGAAACCATCATATCTTTCAGATTTTATTCTGGATTATTTTTCCCTGAATATTTTATAATTTAAAAATTTATAATATATCAAAACCTAGATATATCAGTATGTTTACTAAATATACTTTTTTTGGAAGAAATGGGTTACTCACAATATATAAAACCCTATTATTATATACGTGTAACAAAATTTCTTCCAATTTATATCATATTATAATAAAAATTATTCTGGTAAATAATCTCTTTCATGTCATCAATTAAAAAAAATATCTGACATCATTGGTAGATATTTCCACCTTCTCATATAACTAAGATATCATGATCATTATAGTTCTTACACTACTAAATTCATAACTTGTGGTAACAATAATGGTATCAACATTTCCTGAAAGGTATTCATTACAAAATAATTGATATAATTAATTAGTTCCACTCAGATACCTCAGTATCCACTTTACAACTTTCAAATAATGTTTTCTAGAGTCGACCATTAAATATATCACAAATATGTTTACATGAGAATTATCATGTAGATTACGAAACATAACATTAAATACCCATCCAATAGATGATTTATATTAAATCTTTTTCAATAAAATATACTTCATTTAATGTATTTTGTTTTTGATCATTCGATAGAATGAAATGGATTTCCAAGGGAGTTGAAATATTTATTGCTTCTATCATACTTAATATACTTAGAACCGTTCCAATATATTCTTATTTTGAAAACATAATTGTTCTAAATATACAGACTCTCGTGTCATTTATTCCTAAAGACATATATTCTTATCTATTATCATTCAACATGATCTCTCCATCCAACTGCACCTTTTTAATTTATATCTTATGTATAAATAATACTGAAACTCCCTTATCATATATATTTTGATTAAATATAATAGTTCCCCCAATAAAATAAATGATGTTAAATTATTAAAAAATTCCAAACAATTTTTAAGAATTTTTTCTCAATTGTTCATCAAACATAGTGTTCTACTATCAAGGTTCTTTCTTTAACCCATATAATATCTTTTAGAATTTTCACAACAGATATTAATTTCTAGATTTTATAAATAATTCAGTTTTCTCTATATAAATGTTTTCTTTTAAGTCTTTATAAATGAAAGTGATGGTAACATAAAGATTATCATGGTTTTATTACTTAGACGAAAACAATTTCAAGAATGAATTGTATGGATGTGAGTTTTACTATTAGCGAGAAAATTTTAGTAAAATACACACCATTATTTTGTTGATAGTATTCCACAAGAACCATTTCCTTGTATATCTTATTTCTATATTCTTTGTATTAAAACCATTATACCTATTTATTCACTAATTCATTATTCCATTTTTCCAATGGAGTCAGTTCCAAGGAATAATTTTCATTAAATAAATAAATATAAAATATTATAGACACATCGTGATTTAATCATACATTTATAAAGATCATTTGTGACGTTTTATAACAATTTAATTTTTTTTAAGTTATCTTATTGTGAATATTATTATATTTTCTGTAATAATGATTTTACAGAGTTTGTCAAACAAATATGTTATGAAGTACTGAATAAGAATTAGAATAATTCTTTAAAAATGTTATGAGTATTTACATATTTTTGAGGATGCTTTAAATTTTTTGAGGTTAAAAACATTTGAAAGAAACTCATGATGAATTTTTATTTTGAAAAAAGTGTATTGTCAGACACTATTTATAGATTTACAAATCATAATACTATATTATGGAGGTTTTCTAGAATCCATCATTGTAGATTTTTTATGTATTTGTACAATGTTTATGAAGATAATGTTTACATGGTATTAAAATATCAAGATAACATTCTAGATGGATAGGGTGAAAAGGGTTGAAGTATTGAGGGTTACAATGATGCAGATTCACAATGTTAAAATGTCAATGTTGTGAAACCGTGGTGGATGTTTCATAATGAAGGATATTAGATCATTTCCATCGGAAGAAGATCCATTTGAACATTACATTTTTTTACTAAGGATTTACTACTCCATGTGATAAAACGTTTTACTAATCTTTATGATGGACATCCAACCAATATAATCTCAAATCCATGAGATTGTCACAGATGAAGACTAATGATTAGAGTTTTATTAGACAAATGTAGATGAATTGAAATATAAAATGTTTTGTTACAAGATGTATATTGTTAAACATAATAATGACATAAAATTTTATATGGTATCTATGCTGTTATAATAAATACATCAGTAAATCTTCCATAGGTTAAATTGTTTGATATGTCATACACTATATAAATATTCGTTCAATGAATGGACATGAAATAAAAGAATAAAATCATATTAAAAATGATCCTATAATTTTATGTCGCCATGTTCATATTGAATATTTTATATAGTTTTAATTGATGTTGGGTGATGATATAGTGGCATAACAAGTCATCGAGTATAAGTTTAATATAAATAGAATCATATTGAGAGAGTTTGAGTTTACTAAACACAAATAGTCAGTAAAAGTTGATTGAGTATAGAAGATTGATTTATAGAAGTTCAATGATATAATAATTTGAATATATACACTATATTTAAAATTAGTTCAATATAATATATGTTTTTATATAGTCATTGGACACATCGTTATTAGTCTAATAATTTTTGATTCCATATAATTCTCAATTAATGTATTTATAATGATGTTGCTGAATATGGACCATAATCATTTATTATCATTACATAGTTCATTATATTTTTATATGTTCATTAATGGGGATTATAATGATGTCTGAATTATTATTTTTTTGATTGATTTTTCCAGAATCTTCAAATGTAATCTAGAAGACTTGATAAGCATCGAACAATGTCTATTTTATTGGGAGATTAGAAATTTGGGGTTTGGTTGATATGAAAAAGTTATTTGTTCCTTACCATTAAAACCAGGTTCACAGATATATAAATGGATGTATGCATAACTCATATAATAACTATTCACATGTAAAAAAGGATATTCAATGTTCTATTGGATTTTTATTGGACGGAGATATTCGACATTGAGATGAAGAGATAATGAATTCTGAGAATGGTGAGTCTCCAACCATTAGTTGAAAAAGAGAATCGAGATATTCATTCATATTATAGTAATTAGATATATTTATCAGTCATAGATAGAAGACAATGGTTGTGCCTAACACAAACAACAAATCTTTTTTGAGGAATAGTTGATTTCTCTTTAATATAGAGAATGGATTAGAAGCACATTGTAATGGGGCTCACTAGAGGGAGTGTGACTACAGTAGTTTAAAGGAAAATTGTATGTCTACATCAAATTTATTATTTATTGAGGAATTATAGTAATATAATAATAGAATATTCATATAATATTTTTTCTTATTTTGATAAGAAAACTTTTTATCAGATGAGAGTTAGTGTAATTTTCTATCACAAGATAGGAGTCTATCAAGAGTTAGATCATATTTTATCTCCTTCGTGTCATAGTGGATTTCCATAGGTTAATACGAGTCACCATAGAGATAATATTGTTACCCAAAATTTGGTTAAATCGTGTATATGATATTTTGTTTCCATTTTTTTCTAAGATATCACACATTCTGTGGTGGATTTTCATAAAGTAAAAAAGGGATAAAAAACTCAAAATAGTAAAAAATATATAATTTCTACGATGTAATAAATTATATAATATTACCACGGATTCATCCACCCTTCATAGTTGTTCTCACACTCATTATTGCTTGAATTGGGATCTGTGTATTCAGCTTCCCATTACATAATCCTACATTTCATAACATGGAAAATATCAACTATGTGAATTGTAGTGAATATCCTACATTTGATGAAAAAAATTTAATTATTGGGAACACATAATTATACCATATCTTCTATCACTTATGCTGGAATAAATTTATAAATATTAAAATTTGATCAAATATATTGAGAAAAATTCTCAATTAATAATTTTTGTTCAAAGAAATCAAGAGGATGATTGATAAGATTGAAATTATATTCTGATGTTTTTGTAAAAAAAATTAGTATATGAAGTAGATGGGTCTTAAGAAAGTTAAAAAAATATGGGAAAAAATTATCTTCTGGGAACTTGTAATAAAAAGTAAAACTTGTAATAAAATTATCATTTCAATTATTATCTCATCATATGGAATATTATAAGGTTATTCTTCTCTTATTCATGTGTATTAAAAAAAGTAAAACTTGTAATAAAATCACATTTCATGGTACCATTAAAAAATTATTTCCAATAAATAAGGATATACTACTATAGTACAAAATGAAAAAAATTTCATTATTATAATAAATAAAATTTCATCAATAAAATACTCATAAATAAAATTAAATTGATCGAAAAACATAAGAACCGTAATCATTCCACATCAAAAATATCAATGACATGATCATTACCTTGATCCCATATCATTCATTGATTTATATTCCCATGATGTTTGGTGTATTTTTGGGAATATTTCCATATATCCTATTAGTAAAAGAACTAAAAGTTTATAATTTATTTTATACCCATCAAATATATGACATGGTTCCCTTTCGCTGGACACTTGTAACAAAATCATATTCCCTTTTAGAAGGTACTGGACTCTTTATTTCAACAAATAAATTATATGGAAATCCATTATTCATGTTTTCACCATGTCAATTTTTCATTCCGTCCTCTTCATATCTTACTTCCCTAAAAAGATATTATTTTTATAGAACTATTTCATTGACATTATAGAACATGATAATATGTAATCTTCTATTTAATAATTGACATTTTCTCATCAATTAAATGACCATTCATATTCTTTGGATTATGTTCATTGATATGGTCAACATTAAATCCACTAAAAACCATTTTTAAATAGTTCCGTAAACAATAATATATTATAAAAAAATGTATAATACCAAAACCAATGAAAGACATAAAATAAGATAATTATTTTTTCATATCTACCCTCATAATTATAATCCTGGTTTCTTTATAGATATCATTATTTGGAAATACTTCCTAATGGGTAGTACATAAATTATAAATTATATTATGTATATCCCCTTGGAGTATAAACCAGGATTTACGTGAGGTCATATGTTGCGCCCTAAATGATTATTTGGTAATTACCAATGCTATATTTTTAATATTATTAAACCTAGATACCTCAGTTCCCAAACCATTCATACGTTTATTATTCAAAAAAGGGATGTATTTCTAGGAAAAACCACATAACATTTTCCTTAAAAAAATATTTAAATGTTATTATATATATATCCTCAATGGAAGTGATTAGTTTGTGTTACCTAATATTTATATTCCTTAATATATATCCAATTGTATCTTATAATTTTTTCCTGATAATAACAGTGGTTACCCCAGCCCGAGTATCATATACATTGCCTCTCAATCACTATAATAACTTTGATATATATGGTTAAATCCAAAAGGATTTATCTAATTAGTAGTTTTGGATAACCCAAAACATACATGATAAACATTTTATAATAAAAATAAAAAAATTAATTATTGGAAAATATTTAGTATTCTTTAACTCATTAAAAGAATTATTCATGATATCCCAAAGAAGAGGACATAAATAATGGTGAGATTAGATTCTTATTAAGGGATTATAACTTCCAAATCTATCTGAAATCAATAAGAATAATAAAAATTTTATAGTAAATAAATAATCTCACATTCTATTTAAATAACATTACTATTATTATATGATAAATCATAAACCATACAAAAAATTAATTAACTGAAAACAAATGACATTTTAAAAATAAAATTATATTTAAATAAATCAAGAGATAAAAAATTGTGAAAATATATTGGTTAATAATAAATGTATTTTTAAATAAAGAAATTATTCATCATTTGATATCATATTCATAAGAATATGATTACTCTAATACGACGAACTCACAAAACATGGTTTTAATCTATTGGTAGAAACCCATTTTAATTTAGAGAATTAATTTGTCTCATAAGTGCCTCCATTGAATCAATGGAATATATAATTATATGAAAACCACCATTGGATGAATAAATAATTTCTCTCATATTTAATTTCAAATTTAATTTATTAATTTGTATTCCATTTCAACAAATATTTTTATTGAACAATGGATACCAATTTTCAAATTCATCCCTAGCATATAAAATATCATCTAAGTTAAAATTGTATGTAAAAATGGTAAAATGTTTATTAAATAATCATAACTATCATAAATGAATATGGTTATTTAATATAAAATTAATTTCATATGACAAATCATCACAAAAAAAGTTTTTTTTTCAGAGAGAGTTCACAATAAACATAGAAACTGGGATTATACAATTCAATTTACAACATATTAATTTTTAAGTCCAATTCCATTAGATGAAGTAATTAAACATTATACAAAAAATTACATTAGGTATGAATTATTTTTGATAGTACATAAAAGGTGGTAGTATATACACCAGATAAACTAAATTATGTGTATATTTTTATAATAATCCTTAATGAAGGGAACTTGTGACAATGTCCCTTACATAACACATTTGATTTATTGAACAATATTTAACCTCACATATAATTGTATCATTAATTTTATTAATTTATAAAATTTATATATTAATACATATAATATCATATATGATCCACTTATTACATCTACCACTCATTGATAATAATATTTCTTTATTTTCATTCATTCTGGAGTAATTTTCATTGTTTTCTCATTCAACTCATGTAATGAAGGTTAATGTTATTGTTAATTATATTCAATTATATTAACATTATAAATATAATATTTTTCCATTATATAAATTTTTAGAACCATTTAGGAATATTTTTAGGCAAAAAAATATTATCGTTTTATAGAGATGGTAGGTTATATGTAGACACAAGCATCAATATCAATCCCTTAACAAGTGAATGAATAAAGAAGTGATTCATATATTGATCTTAAAAAATAAATATTACCTAATATATATCAAATAAATCAATGACATTAATCCTTATTAAATTCTTTTTAAATTTTACGTGATAAACTAATCACATCATTTCATGAGGTCGTAGTCCATTGTACATATGACCACAATTATAGTTTTTTGAACAAAATGGAACATAAGAAGGTATTTTTGATATTTAAATTTTAGAAGTAAAATAATATCATATATATCATATATATTATTTAAATATGTCATTATATATTACCTTAAATGGTGGTGATTTAAGAAAAACCACATTTTTTCGTGGGGTGGCAGTCCACCATATACATGATTGAGAGTTATATTTTCCATTTGATGGGAGTGCAGATGGAAAAATATAATTAGAAAAACCATAT
This sequence comes from Viscum album, assembly GCA_963277665.1. Classification (NCBI taxonomy): domain Eukaryota; kingdom Viridiplantae; phylum Streptophyta; class Magnoliopsida; order Santalales; family Viscaceae; genus Viscum; species Viscum album. Next base: position 1,793,732,107 of record OY728140.1, read on the forward strand.
AAAATATCACTATAAGGGATATACTAGTCATATATTATTATACATTTTAATATATAATAGATGGTGTAAAAATAAGAAAGAAAAATTAAGATATATATTAAGATAATCACATTCTCTAACATGAAACTTCTTTGGAACACCTGAATTGGATCGTAAGGATGATATTTTAGGAAACAAAAATAGCTCCATAAAATGATTCAGGATGTTTGGGAGATGTTTTGGAAGGGGTTTTTATCTATTGGGCTTTGTTGGTGTGAATTTGTAAGTGGAGGGATTTTCTTTCTAAATATGGAGAAAGGGAACCTCTTTGGATTATACAACAAACATTCACAATAGAATCTAAAATAATAAATCCATTCAAATGAGGAAAAAATAAAAATTCCCCTAGAGTATAAATTTGGAAGGATTATATGTACATATATATAGATAATTTTATTTTTACATGTGTTTGGTCACATATATCAGTTATCTTTTTTGTTTACCCCTTAAAAAGAGATTTTTACCATATCCATGATAATTTATTTTTTACCCATTCCACTATTCATTATAGTAAATATTATTTTCAACATATTAGATAATAAAAATTATTATACATAAAAATATCGAATCCATATTTCAAAATTCAATTCAATGAATTGTAAAATTTTAATTTAAAATTAATACCACAGATGCTATACGAAAGTGTGGTTTCAAAGGAAAAATTTCAAATGTTTACAATGTTTTTAATCAAAAAGAATATTTAATTTATTAAAATTAACATAATTGTGTTAATAGATATGTTATTCAACTAATTTTACATTTAAAACCATCTGACAACCATTTTATGTCCTTAAAATCATAAAATTAAATGACCATTCATAATAACACTGTTTATTTTTATCCACTCATCAAAATGAAATTATTTTTAGAGAAGTAAAAAAAATCACCAAAAATTAATATTGATATTTTCATTTTAGAAATGAAATTTGTTTTATTAAATAAATTTTCTTAAACATGGTAACAAATAATATTAATTTTTGTCTAAAAAGTATGACTAAACAACATTTTTTAAAAAAAATATTTCCTAAAAAGATTTATTTTTGTTTCTAATCACATATATATTATTTATAATAGATATATTTTATTTAAAATATTTTATACATGTGTAAACTATATAATTTCATTAAATTATTTATAAATACTATAAATAGATTATTTAACGGTTTGGTTAAAATGGTCATGTATTAAAAATATTTTAATTATTTATTTAAATTTAAACCCAATGTTTAGTGCTTCACAAGATATCAAAGAGATTGAATTGATCTAATTGGAAATATGTTTTAATGTCTTGGTATGTAATATTGTCTTCTAATATTTGTATTTCTTTTTATAAATTCTATCAACCATGATGTCCCAATTCTAAATTATATATGTGTTACTAAATTACTTTTTAGTTCTCTAATGTTATGAAAGGGGAAGGATTTTAGGAATTAAGGCTTCAAGGGCTTGTTCACCCTCCTCCAAAAACGTTATATAGTGTATAAGTGGATGTATCATTGCATAAATTATTTTTCTCAAAGGGTGATATTAAGTATTTCATTATAATAAGGTGTACAACCAGTTGTTTTATGAATTCAAAGACATTATTATTACAATAAGGGATATAAAAATATTAAGGGTGAATTTATCTTTTCATGGATAGAAAATTAAAATTCATAATGTGATAGAATTTAGTTATAAAAAATTCATTATCTGACAATATTATTTTAAGACATTCTAAATGAGAAAGTATATAATCTAATAAAAATACGAGAAAAGTGTTATTGGATAAATGATAAAGTTATTACATATTTTCCGATAAAATATTGTAGAGTAGATTTAATATCATTTAATATGTTTTTGTAATTTGGTTTATATTAATTATAAATATTTCATTTTCTGTATTCTTTCAAATCAAAGTTAGAATTATTTGTTGGAGTTCTAAAGAAATATTTTTCATGATGTGATGATGGAGGATATTCATTTTTTATAATCGAGTTTGAAGAGGATGATTTATGCTAAAAGATGTTTTTTAAATATTCATGTTCCTCATATCAAGAATAAACTCATGATATTTTATGATTTTTTTTCAACATTGGGGATATAAAATGATATCAGACTGAACAAGATTGATTTTATCAAATTTGGGATTGTATTTATTCCACAATTATGAGTTTCTATTCATTTATATAATGTGGGAGCATGAAAAATTGAAATAATATAATGTATTCTTGTAATTAAAATGTTAATGTTAAGCTTCTGTATGGAAAATTTAATTAATTTTTAGGGATAAATTGTAATTAAATTGAAGATTCAAACTATGAAAAAGTGATATGTTAGAAAACCGTGAAGGATGATGCAAAATGAAGGGCACCTGATCGTTTTAATCGGATGATAGTCCATCCGATTGAGTTTTGATTGAAATTGGTTTTATTACTGTATTTAGAGAACTTTTTTTATGGATCTTTATGAATACCATTGGATAGAAAAACTCTACATTGAATCAAAATATCATTTATATTGTCCAAAGGATAATGTTTTGTTTGAAAAAATACAATTCAATGGTGTTATGTGTTTTCACAAATTATATTCATTTAAATATAATAATGTTATAAAGAGAACCATAGTGTGTATTACAGTGAATAGAATCTATTAGAAGGTGTTCCATAGAGTATATTGGTAAATCAGTCATATATTATAGAAATACTCAACAAATAGAAGAACATCATACATATTAATATGATGTAATTTTAAATATTATCCTATGATGTTGTACCTATATGTGCTTATTTAATATTTTATATAGTTTGATCTGGGCTGGGTAACTTGATAGTGATATAAAAAAATTATGGGTCAGATGTTTTATATAAAGAGAAACATTTGTAGAGTATCCATGTTTTCAAAACTGTGTCAGTTAGTAAAAGATATTCGGTACACAAGGAGTCAAATAGAATTTTATAACAATGAAACAATTATCGGTATATAAAATGTTCTTACACAATCATTAGGAGATAAATTTATAGTCTATAGTTTTTTATGTTTCACAAATCATTTAAAATATCTTAATAAGGTTGATGTTGAAGTTGGTCATTCACTTTTTTTTATTTTACATGGTTATCAACATTTGAAGAATTCCAATTGTGATTGTATTAAGGAAGATCGTATATAAATAATTATAATATAGTTTTTATAAAGCATATTGAATTGTATAAAAGAGTAGATAAGTAATTGGTGATATGGAGTTTAGTTGGAGATTTAGAAGTTCATCTTTGTGTCATCTGGAATATAATTTTTCTTGTTCCCTCCCTTTTATCGTATGTGAATGCATATATAATATTATTTATATGAAACTCATATGTATACTCTTTACATGTGAAAATATATATAAAATGAGATATATGATTTTTACTAGATTTAGATACTATTTGGTTGATGTATTTTTCAAGGTTTTTCATCCTGGGTGATTATCCATTCATTAGTTAAAGAAGATTATTTGTAAAAATATTTGGGTCAGAGTAATCATATAGAGTCATTAGTCAGAGATACCATATAGATATCATACTATGTATAGATTAAAAAAATACTTTTAGGAATAGTTTTATTATTCACTAGATAGTATACTGATCATTGTTGTAGTATTGTAAGGACAACCAAATAGACTACATCGAACGAGTAAAGATGACACATTGGATGGACACAACATAGAAGGAAAAGGGAATTTCAATGATATTATAAGTAATTTTTCTTATCTTGTTTTGATTTTTTTTTTGTAATATAAAATAATATCTATTGTGAATTAGTCTAATTTTATTTTAGGGGATGGAAGGAGTATAAAATTAGTGTACATAGATATCATTAACATAATTTCATAGTTTATTTCCTTTGAAAAAAGTAATTCACCATCTAAAAGATTTTTCACCAACATAGGGTATAAAATTCAAATTATTTTGTGATATGCCATAGAATAAAAAGAGAAGAATACACCCTGTGGTTGATTTTTATAATGATGAATATGATAGAAAACAATAATAAGTTTTAAGGGATAGTTTTATATAGGTATAAAATTGAATGAATGTAAAAACTAATTATAACCCCCCATTAATTGTTTTTCATACACTATTTTTAGCATAACATTAAATACAAATCCTTTTTTATAAAATATGTCACCTCTCTATTAGTTAATAATAGAAATTTTTTGGATGATTAATACTCTGAACACATCTTCTCACCATTATAGATCTCATTATATCCACATTAGAATCATGAACCACTAGTATTTGTTACACATTCTCATGTTCACATTCATTCTCCACATTCATTAAGTATATTGATTCTTTGTTCTAACTATCAGCATAAGTTTTATAACAGTTTTGGAGTGTGAAACCATCATTAATTATCACATTATTGATATATATTTAAATCATATCCTTATAATACTATATGTTAAATCAATTCTTTTTAGAACCATAGACAATGAAAAACCCTGATTTGGGAAAATCATCAAGCTTGTCCCTTGAATCAGTATTTAAATAAATATTTTTAAAACAACCAATGTTTCATATGTGAGAGAATATTATATACATTAATTACTTGATCACCTATAATAGGAATTCTAAAAATATTCATTTATTCTCTTATTAAATTAATAAGATACCATATTCACTCCCTCTTCATATAAGGTTCAAGGTAACCAAGAGTGTGTCCTTATATACTAGTAGAACATTATTTAAAATCATGATTTATCATATCATCCACCACATTCTATTTTTATTTAATTAGTGTAGACTTTTGATAATAAATTCTATTATTATGATAGAATATTTTTAACTCCATAAAATAATATGCAACTCTATTGCCAAAATTCAAGCAATTCATCCTTAATACTGACACATTCTCTAGAAAAATCTCCCTCATTGGAAAACCATAAATATATAAGATTTTCTTTTCCGAAAGTAAATCCATATCATTTTGGGACAGTAATTAATGTCAATATTATAGTGACCATATTAGATTATATGCTAGAGAAGGCCCCTAAATATCATTGTCCTCCATGTATAGATTCACATCATTGTATTCCACCTTTATTATAAAAATTTCCCCTTCATATAATTTATAAATACATATTCAGCACAAATGTAGTCTTTCACTAACATCATCTTTAATAGAACTCATTTTCATTCAAGATCATTCATTCTCTTATTAAAACAATTGGAAAAGAAAAAAATAATTTATTTATGAATCCATAATATAATTTATAATTTATTTATTTTCATTACTGTTTTCATTCATGTCTTATAGGTTTTAATTATTCAATCTATGAGTTGTGACCATATTTCCCTTCATAACGTTCTGTGCACTACATCTAATTTTTTTCTAATGCATGAATCATAATTCTTACCAACCAAAATAATTCCCCACATAAATTTATGAATATAACTCACATTTTTTATAATGAGTAAATTGTTTCTATTTTTTTGATCAATACAACAACATTTCCAACAATCTTAAATAGTTCATCATCATAACGATGTACCTCTAAAAAATTTCAAATGCATAAATATTTATGAAACCCTTCATTCTATGGAATTATATAAATCCCATAATTCTAAAATCAATGAAACTATTTTGATTTCCTCACACAGTAGTAATCCCTGATATATTGATTCATATTCAGTGTTTTTTGTGTGTGTTTCAAGATCTTTACTTTTTCTCTACAATTCTCTATTATATGACCCTTTATCAAACAAATATAGTATGTCGGATTAGGTTTCAATTTCATTTTATTAGATATTTCCCCTTTTATTAGATAATAGACATCCATTATCCCACTATAAATATCTTCATCTTCCTTCCATGTGTAGGGATGAACTAGACTATATTTTGGATTATCTTCTTCAAAAATATTCACTTTTGATTAGGTCTCTCACATCATTACACTGTAGCTCCATATTTCTATATAAACTACACTTGGTTGTTGATGTTTCATCCAAAATATCACGTAATGAATGTATCAAAACCAACCCATATATATATTCAAATAGGTTAATTCATAATGATGTTAACTAAAAGGTTTTGTTGTCTAATTCATTGATGTGTTCAAAAATGATCTTCTATTCAATAATCTTAATATTGAAAAGTAATGAAATAAGGAACTTTTTTTTATAATTCTCATATATAATTTCAAGAGATACCATTATCCCAATACTTGTATTATCTTTTGTAGTTACCAATGCTACATTTAATTCCAATGTGAGACACACAACTTGTAGAACCCAATGATCATATAGCTCCCTCTCAATCATCTACATCATTGTTGCTTTTCACCCATATTTTGAAACTCTATAATTTTTTGATAATGATATAAATTTAAATTCTTCTACTACTAATTGATGTTAATTACAATGAAATGATCAACCATAAACATTCATTCTTCAATTTATATATATAAATCAGATAAATCAAACCCTGATCTACCGAACTCAATCATGGATACATAGTTTGGTAAATATTTTTTGAATAATAAGATAAATTATTATATTAATGTGAGTAAATGGAAATGAAAAGTGAAATATCAATGGGAAGATTAAAAACTCATAGATTTATATGTTTTAGGAATATCTCTACATTTATAGAGAGAAGATATTTTACCATATATTAGGAGCGTAATTATAAGATGAATTCCCCAGAGTACTATGAAATCTATCTCAAAAATGATCCTACTAAAACTATTTGAACTGTATCCCACTATTAAATAATTCTCTATTGGTAATTCCAACTTGTTATAGTAGTGGTGGTTGAATGGTATAAGCTATTACATTCCCTTATAACAAGTTGTATTTGTAAGTACACACTACATCAACTAAATATACATGTCACTAGTAAGAATATCTATAGTATTCATGGTTATTATACAACATATAAAATTTATGTCCTTTACATTTATCCCCCAGAGCCCTAAGTAGGGCCAAACTGACCCATCTAACCCAAACTAGATAACAATAGAGGAAAACCCACATATTTGTTTAACACAATGTATAGTAAGAGACATAATTATGAACCCATAATTTATTCAATAAAAACAAGCTCTACTAATAAAACAAAATGTGGTTTTCCATTTTCTGGAAAGGAATTAAATTTTATGTAATGGGGATTATGGTTTCAGAATGGTGGGATTGGTCATGTTTTGAGGGATTCCAATATATTAATGTTATATAAAAAATCATTGTTGCTTATTTTCATAGTTTAAATATATATTAATAATATAATTTCATAAATTTTAGGTTATACAAGAAGGGTAAATTATGAATCATTAAAAGTCATATATCTATGAACACTATTGTTTAATTATTTGAATGAAATCCATGACATGTTTTTTTAGTTTTATGGTTGTGTATCGTGGAAAATTACTTAATATTTGATGTTTATGAGTCCAAGACACATAATATTCAATTTAAGGATGGGATTCTAATAACTTTTTCTCAACATTTTTAGTTATATATAATGTAGGCCACTATATGATATATGCCTTAAAATTTTTTATGTACATGTATTATATATTGGTATCCCATTATATTATGTAAAAAAATATGATTCTAGTGAATTAAAGAATATATATTTCACAATATTGTTATCCAATTTTTATTTATTTCCCATTTGTTGTACCCGTATTTTATGTTAACTAATTGATTCCATCAAGGATAAAAGGCTTACGGTATAATCCAATAAGTCATTGAATCAATACATGAGTGAAATTTCGTGATATATTCAACTAGTTCTATATAATTTTGGACCCCTATTATCAAATAGTTTCATTATTTAAATGTATCTATAGATCATTCATTCATTGAATAATACTATTTTAAAATTCAATAATATTTTATTCCCCCATTATGAAATGGATATATAATCAAATTTGGAACAAGGATGTGAAAAATATCATAACGATGCCAATATGTATTGAAATTAAAAGGGACACCTAAAACACAATTTTTAGGGAAATAAATATGTACAAATGATTCAAAAGATTTATGAACTCCACTATAGATAAGAATGAGTAATTTACCCACATTGGTGACTACAATATGTTCCACATTGAAGTTATGACTTGAGAAATGGGCGTATCGGTCCTTGATTTAGGGGACTTCTAAGCCATTTCATTTCACCCACTGATATTTATAATCGTCTTGGGGGGGGGGTTAATTTAATTATTATACTAATACAACATTGTTAGAGTGGTTTTTATTAGGTATTTAAAATATGAAACAATCTATGTTATATTATAAATAGTTTTAGAGTAATTTCAATTAGGTTTTAATTTTTTAATTAAATAAAAAAATATTATTGAATACTAGGGTACTTTAATTATGACTCCATGGATTGAAAGGTTATCTATTCTATTGAGCATTGAATACAAATATTCCTTTTTAGGTAATATTTCACTAGGTTACTAGATATTATGGTAAATATGTTTTTTTTTCATCCTTTTACATGTTTGTGTGAGATAGTTTATGATTCAATTTTCAAGGAATCTTGAATATGTGCATGAGAGAATGCTAGATCTTAGAATTTGTGTGCAGAATTTTGTATGGATCCCATAATGTATTCAAGTTGGGAATGGGTGTAAATCAGTAACCACAGTAGCCCAGATCCATGGGTTACTTTGTTACATTAACAATAGATATAAGAAATCATTTCTGAAATGGATGAATTGTTTTTTAGTCCTAGTAAACAGTAAGCATACATAAATCCCACTTTAGATTTGAAAACAGACATGGAAACACCGTGTATGAATCTATTCTACTTAGTTAAACCCATTCAAATATTAATTCTTCATATCCATGGTAATAAAAAAATAAGGATGATCTCAGATACTCGATATCGGTTATGTACAGTTGATGATATGATATTTATATTAGCAATAATAAATATGTAAAAGTAAAAAATGAAAACACACTCCATTAGAAGTAATTTGATCATGATGAATAATAAGCTATGAATAAATTTTGAACTAATAATTCCATATAAATAATGAAATGATATATATACTTATCGATTTATATCAACACTATTTGAGTAATCAAATCAACATAAATAAATAATCTCAAAATATTGAAATTCATAGTGACTATTATCATAAACATACCATCATTGACTCCTTCCAATACATCATATGTAAATTGGAAAGGCATAGTCCAAATAACCAATGTTGTTTTTCTGATGAAACCTATTGAAGGATTTAGGTTCAATATGAGGTTCCACAAATCACGTAATATTTCTATTGAATTTATCATATGAATGGGGAGCATAAAAATTCAATACCTAAACAACATATTTATTATGAGCTACCATACAAAATGTGAATATTTCATTTTCAAATTGATCATAAACAATCCAAATAAATAATAAGGATAATACCATTATATTAAAACCATATTATATTATAATTAAATAAATTGTTAATTTTAATTAATGAATATAGATACTATAAAAATATCATTAAAAATAGTTAATGGAAAATACAATTTTATAATTTAAAAAGTTCATTTCAAAAAATTATAAAATATGAGCCAATATAATTTCAATAAAAATAATTTAAAAAACATGTAATGCTTGATTCAATGTATATAGTTTTTCTAAAAGTGGAAAATTTCTATCATTATTGTATGATAAAAGAATTATTCCATTTAAATTTCAAAATAATAATGTTAGAAGATCATCATTTATAATAGGATATGAGGATTCCTATTAAACCATTATATAAAAATCAACCATTTAAGAAACTAAATTCAATAAATCATTGGTGAATATTAAAAAATCATGTATTATTTTTTTTATAAAACACATATTTTTATAATAATCTATTTTCGACTAAAGTGGAAAATAATATATGATTTTAATAAAAACAATTGCCTAAAATTTTAATTATCAATGTGAAAAATGGTACTATTATATGATAATTACATGGATAACCATAGGAGACTAAAATTAGATGTTTTTATATGATAATGATAATTTAATTTATTTCAATGGAAATTTAATCATACATAATCCTAGTTAAATGTTTAATGTATCATTAATATCATATACATTGGTAGCATTTGGATCATACGACCCATAAATAAAATAACATATAATGAAAAATTAAATTCAATGAATATAATAATATACATGATATTACATATCAAAGGGGAAGTACATACATATCATTAAAATAAATTGGTATTTAATACCAAATACATCTCCAGGGGTTGAAAATTGAGTCAAAATAACAAAAAAAGATCATATCGTTGAAGGGATAATGAATTGAAGAATTGATTATGTGCATAAAATTCACATCCAAAAAAATGTGGAAATGAAAAAAAAATATAATAAATATTTTTTACAGACAGAATCCTAGAATATCAAATACAATCAATTAGTAATATATCCCAATGAAACTAAATGGAGTTTTGAAACCCCTTACGACAGTGTAAAATTCATTTTAGAACACAATATTTTAAAATATTTAAATTGAAAAATAAAATACCTCAGAGTATTTTTGATTTGATATTTATAAATTAAAATGTATTTGTATACACAATATAATAAATTTGTTGCCTTACATGATAATATGCATCAATGAATCTAAATTTAAATGAAATCTTTTACCTCATGTATGAATCATCAGATACATTATTTATCACAATAAATAATAATATTATATTAATCATTAAATTTCACTATAATAATTTTCATGTTTATTTTTAATCTAATTTTATTTATTACCTTATTATATTAAATTAATTTATCCATTATGTTATGCTCATATCACTGGATAATATCTGATTTATATGTCAGAAATTACATCGATAGATTGACTATAGAAATAGTTTTAATTGATATAAAATCACCAAAATAATAACCAGTGAATAATTATCCAAATTATATATAAATCAACTGTTTTATAGAAACCTCAAAATATAGTTAAGAAAATTGAACTGCATTATAATCATTAATATTGTAATCCATACATACACATGAGTAACTTTTATAATTTCTGAATGATCATGATGAAATGGACATAACTATTATTAAAACACTATATAATGATAATTATTTATTTGAATATAGATATATTTTTTATTCTAAATAATGTGCTTATAGAAAATTTGTCTCATCTCTTCAATGAGGTGGTAATCAACACGTACACACGAACTAAAATTTCATTTTTTAATAAATGGAAGGGTAATAAATTATACAATATGTTTTCATTACAAAATGATAAATATGTAAAGAATAATATATATATTTATATATATTAAAGACATCATTAATACCTAATATGGGCATTGGTGATGGAAAATAAATTACATCCATTCAAGAGGTGGTAAACAGCCATAACCAAGAGTGAATAATTTTGATCCCATATGATAGAAGAGGAGATAATATATGGATGAAATTAAAGTAAAAAATCAATTAATTGCGATACAATGATGTTATTATATCATCATGTTTGAATAATATTTTAAGGGTGTTAATGAATAAATAAATCAAATGTTCCATTTTAATATCGATGTGTCTTCTTCATAACAATTTTATGTGTTTTCATGAAATTATCACCCCAAACATCCATGGAATGTATCCCTTGGAATAATGTAATTGCTTGCGTTGTACGCAACTTCAAGATTCTAACACACCGCGACCAATCAAACTAGCCGTTATGAATAGTTACACCCACTTTTTGAAATTTAATAAATTTTATCTTTCAATGTGGACTTTATTTTTGGACTTTTAATTTTGAAATTAGTTTTGGGTATGTTTTTGGTATTTTTCTGAAAACTTCCAATTTTTTATGAATAGTGAAAATACTAAATTTTAATTAAAAACATGTTTTTAATCGAAATAGTTTACAATGTTAAATTATAAATATGAATGGTTTTTAAAAATAACTAAATTATATTTTTATCATTTAATAAAATTTACTTCATTATATGTAATATCATGATTAAACTAGACATAAAAAAGTGTATATCTGTTGATAATTATTAAATCATAAAAACATACTTTTTTGTTTTGACAATTGGAATTAATTTTAATCTAATTTTATTGACTTCTGTGATTGAATTCTGAAAAATGGATTCCATATTTGGAATCAGGAGGTCCAAATTTTAGAAATAGGTAACTTTTATTTTTAGACATTAGGAATATTTACTTTAGTAAATATTTTATTTACCATGGTTAAAGGGGTAAATCCAGTAAATAAGGTTAAAAAATAATATTATAATAATATTAAATTACACTAAAACATGTCCTAACCATATTGGATGTTACATGTTCGACCATGGGAATCCTTGGGTTGATTTTGGGACCTCATGGAGCAACTTGGGAGTGATAACTTCATTTTATATTAAATAATCTTATGTAAAGACAAAAATAACAAAAGAAAATATCTTTTAGTAAATAAATTTTAATATTCGGTTATATAATTAATATATTTGACTATAAAAATTAATTATAAAGATAATAATATTTAAAAACTCAAGATATTGTACTTATAATTTTTAGACATAAAATAAATGTATTTATATATGACACAATAATGATTCAGTATCTTCCTTATTAATTAAATAATCACATAAATGATATGATAAATACAAAAATAAATATAATTTGAATGTTTTGATGACATAAAAAAATTCTATAAGTGACTATGACATGACGTAGTTTATAAAATGTATTTATTTAGAATTAATAAAGTTGTTAGGACTTTAAAAAATCAATTATTAAATAATGTCAAAATAGACTTAAATGAGTTTTTTTTAAATACAATATTATTGATTCATATAATAATCATATAAATAAAATTATCATAAAAAAGTATTATATAATGATAGTTTTATCATTAAATCAGCACATTGGGTTCTCTTGTAAGTTTATACTATGCCCATTAACCATATAATATAAAAATAGAAAGAGATATCTTAATGTCAATCTATTGAACTAAGAGTTAAATCTAAGTGATAAGGTTAATATAGTTACCCAGCCTATCTAAAACCTTTTGGTTGAGAGGTTTTTAACCCATACCCACCTTATATTTTAAATAATTCATTTTGGAGCAGTTAGAAATCGAAAATGATTTTCTTAAAAAATAATATTTCTTGCTTTTCCTTAGGTGCCCCTCACCACTCTTATAAAAGGGAACTTACCCTGCTCTCTAATTCAAAACTTAAAAGAAATTTTTCTTGGAAAAAACCTGTAAAATTACCCTTTAGAATATATTCCATTCATCCTAGATTCATTACTTTAGTAAAAAATCCACCAAATGGAGCCCTTTTGATAAAATCCAAAGGAAGAACCTGAAGTAGAGGTAAATATTTCATCCCCACTTTCATGTTTTTTCTTCATCCACTTCTTCTTTCCTTTTTGTTTCCATTATAAAACAACATCTCTAGAATCTTATATACACTGTAATTTTATTATAAATATTGTACAACCATATTCATTATTCTATCCATCCTTTGAATGACATGTCACCATATGTGTGTACGTACGGCTTATCGTCTCCACGTTGTGGTGTAGTTTTTTATTCAAATACATAATAATTTGGATGGGTATAATAAAGATTATAAATGATGTAAATAATAAATATAACATGATAATTAACCTGTTAATATTATATATCATCCATATATATATGATTTTAATATAAAAAGAAAGAAATTCTCACTCGTGCATATATACAGATTACCGTCTCCACGAACTCGATGAGATTTATTCCGCATCTTATCCATTCAAGACTAGTTTTCATTTGATGGTTAAAAATAATGTTTAATGACTTAATATCATTAAGAATATGAATAAGATACACCCTATCCATAAAAAACATTACTTATGGAATAAATCATATAAATGAATACGAAATAGTTAACCCACGAAACGATGATACTTCTCAAATATCATTAACAAAGAAATAGTTGAAGATCACATAGGATATCATTTTAATTTATGTGGTTATTTTATAATTTAATAATAATGATTTCACCATTATACAAGATGTTAAACTACCCTAAACCAAGGAAATGTACACAGTACTAATTTTTTATCTCACTTTTAATTCAGTGAGACTTCCATTGTTCCCCACTTATTTATTGAATTTGGTGTATTGTGTACTTCCATTTGATATTTATTATAATTATTTTCTATATATTCATGTTATTATGTTATTAATTTTATGGATATTAAATTTTGGTCATACAACTCGATTAATTACAATGTTTTAATGAGTTTTCATCTCACTTCTTATTTCTGTGAGATTTATGCCATATTGACCACTATTTACTTTTTTATGGTGTAAGTACTGCCCATGGTTGTATTATTGGTTTAATATAAAATAAAAAATGGGTATTTAAATCTTGATTTTGTGATCCTTTTTTCATGGGGTGTATGTTTCATAAGATACAAAATCGATAAGGTAATATCAAATTTCAATTTCCCCTCATTGGGCTTTATGGATACTTCATTGATTATTTGAATCCATGATTATGTGTGGAATAATATTTTATTATTTATGTAGTAACATCCAATCAACATTATATGGATATAATTTTTAAACACATAATCATTCAATTTATAAATTCTCATGTCATCGATATGAACCAGATAAGAGTAATCTTAACTCAATTTCCATTCATTGGGTTAAGCGTCCAAGTCATTGGTGTTATTTTTTACAGAAATATTTTTGTATGTCATATTATTGACTTATATTAAATATCCAATCATATCTAGTGTATTTATATTATTTACACATAATTATGTTATTGATTTATCATTAACCTAAGGTTACGGTCTTTAAAAGAGATTTCATCTCAATTTACATTCCATTTAGACTTTCTTTTTGATATATGCCAATTCACTTTTATATGGTCTCTATAATTTAATTTGACATAGTATATCATGAATTCATTTATTCTCATAATATTATAATGTTTTTATTACCTCAATTATTTGTATTCAAGTGTCTCTGTTTTGTTTAGTATCTCTAACTAAAATAAAATTATAAATGTTTTAATGATTTATTTTTCTAAATCTATCTCTTTAATGCCCATGTATTAAATATGGTTTTATGGATTTATTTATATGGATATTAATGTTTTAAACATAAAATTCCTTTTTTATGTTTTAATTTTCTATGGGACTCTTTGATTAAAAATTTTATTTTAAACGACTTCTTGATAAATAGTGTGACCTTAAAATGTTTCCATGAAAAAGGGGGATATTTTTCTCAAATAGTTTTGAGGATTATTTTAATATAAGTAAATATCCTTCATTATTCTTGATGTGGTTAACATATTATAATTCAATCTTCTATATTGTATTGAATAAGTTATGTTTGACTGTGGATGTGCTATTTTTATGCCATTCATGGATTTTGGTTCAAATATTGACATTTCGTATGCTAGTTTAATACGAATATTTAGATTATGTTTCAACCTTTTCATATGATGAATGAATTGGACATAGTATGTGATGGGTGGTTCCTGCTCTAGCTTTTCGATGCATTGATAGGTCTTATGCGACAAACCAGTGTCTTTGTACAAGGCCATGACAAAACTTTATTTATGGTCTGGGCACAAGGCCTTAACTATGTGGTTATGATGTCCAACATTATTAATTCCCTCATTATGAGATTATATATTGATATTTCATGTGGTTATTTGATTTGTAGAACACCCATGATTATGTTTTATTATGGAATTATTTACTCAGCTCATATTCCTGCTAAAAAGTGATCATGTTAATTATCCGTTAAGGAATATGTTTTAAATTATTCACAATGCTTAATATTTATGTTATCTTCTTCTATATTTCATACCCATAATTACCATTTGTTCTCACCCCTTTCTATGTTTCATTTTTTCTAGGATATGATGGATTTAGTTATTAGTGACTTGCGGGCATAATATAGGATTCTTGGATGTTTCTAATGGAATAAATTAGTGTTGTTTTTCTTTTCATGTTGTAATGTTGAACATATGTATGTTTCTTACTTCCAAGACTAATAAACTGATCGGTCCTTCAGGACATGATCCCTTGTAATCATTCCAATGTACTAAAATAATGCACTAGCCTTTGGGTAACTCGAGTTGCGACGTTACAATTATAGTCTTCCATATATATGTACTTTTAATAAAAAGAATATAAGATAAGAGAGTGTATGTAAGTATTGGTTTGAAAATGTATTAGATGAATAAAAAGGACTAGTATGTTTTCATATAATAGAAGAAGAGGTTCCCTTTTATAATATAATGGAGGGGGACCGTTCAACTTATTTGATGTAATAAGTGAATATAAATTTGTTTTCCGTTTTAAACATTTAAAAATA
Source organism: Viscum album (assembly GCA_963277665.1). Lineage (NCBI taxonomy): Eukaryota > Viridiplantae > Streptophyta > Magnoliopsida > Santalales > Viscaceae > Viscum > Viscum album. The sequence continues at coordinate 1,793,748,485 of OY728140.1, forward strand.
ATAAATAAATTAAGATAATAGTAGTTTGATTTTAAATTATATAATAAAGTAATAATTGTATTTGTTTTTGTGGTGTATTCACCCTTATCTTTTTTAACCCCTTTCAACCCTTCTTTAAAATTACAATGGTATTACTGTATTTACTATTAATGTGTCCATAATTACATGATAAAAGTTTAAATTAACGATAAATGGACCATTGTTTATATTATAAACAATAATACATTAATTCATGAAAATATAAAATTTTATGAATAAAAAATTGTTAAAACAATTTATTTATCATAAAATAGCTTTACTGTCATATTTGGAACTATTAAAATATGTTCACATTAAAAACCTCATAAAAAAGATGGAATTTGAATATATAACATTAAAAAACCATAAAATATAAAAATATATATCATTGCTTTTACAAAATAATATAATAAAATTAAATTAATTCAAATATTTTTTAAATCATTTATTTTATTTTATTTCTTAAATAAATAATTACTTCATCGAAATTTCATAAGTATAAATGGTAATTATTTAAATACTAAAAATAATAAATAATTAACTATGATAAATATAATATATATTTTTAATTAATATTTGTACAGAAACATATATTTTTTATCCCTATAAAGAACTATTAGAGTTCTTAAACACAATAATGTGAAAAAAAATTCTTGTAGTTAAAAATAATAATATAAATGTCATAATCATGGGTACATAAAAATGATAATGTCATATAAACAAAATATATATTATTATGGATTAAATATACACATAAAATAAAAATACTTCTTATTTATGGAATACTTTTCTGTGTGTATCTAATTATTTTTAAACATAATAATTATATTTTTCCTTTACTAGTGTAACAAATAATCACTACGATTAATATTCCGAACGACAAAAAAAGGGAAATATTTAATAAATTCATGACTCTAGATTGAAAATATTTATAACATATTAAATAATTTATAATATAAAAATATAATATAATATCTTATTTTTAATGTAGAAAAATGTGAAGAAATGCTATTTTTAAGAAAAATACATTTTCAAGAAATAGATGATCTTATATTTTCTCAATGACTAAGAAACATGATTGTATTAATATAAATAAATATATATATATATAATAAAAATTTATTTTTCATATTCCATTATTAATGGTTATTTAATTATATTAAAATGGATAAAATTTATTCAAATAAAAATAGATTTCATAAAAAAAATTGAATATAAAAGCAGATTTTTACAATAAATAATGATAGTTGATCACTGAAAGGAAGTTAAATATATAATTATAAATATAATTGATCATATTTCTTACTAATACCTAATATAAAATATAATTTTCCTTGAAATTGTCTTATTTAATGAATATGAAAAACATTTTCACAAAAAAGTGTTATTTTTCACTATTCATAAAAAACCAAATCATTTCATGAATATCTGAAAAATTAACCCCGAGAAAAATTTTATATAAGGATTTACTGTATTAATCCTTTTTAATAAAACAAATTTACTAATATTTTTATAAACTAATTTCTTTATGACCACATAAAAAGAAATAAAAAATCATTTTCGAAGAATGTGTAATTTTAGAGCCTGAAATACTTTTATTCCCTAAAAATTGATAAATAAATTTTTATTAATAAGGATCATTGTGTATATTTCATAATTTTATAATCCTAATTATACCCTAAAATTAAATACCATTATTTTAATGGTCATTACAAAAAAATATATTTCTCGGGCAATTTAAGGTTGGCACTATGTGACTTATAATAGTAATAATGTTCATTTTATCGAAAAATGGACTTCTTATAATTACATGTTGTTCATGTGGTCAAAGGGTTATTATATCCAGAATGATATTAATGATATATATATCATATATATAATATATATCCACCATATACATGTATTTATAATAGTACATAACATATGAAGGTATGAAATGCAATGCACTATTCATGGAGACGGTAAGCCATACGTACATATGAATGCTACTTTCATTTATATTTCTTATTTTAATGGAATTAAAACATAATGATACATAGGTATATTATAATTATACTATTATATCATATGTAATATCATTAACTACATCCTTTATACTTCCCAGATAAGGCATTAACGAATCACATCACTTTGAGGGGGCGGTAGTCAGCACTTCCTCAAATGAGATTATTGTATTTACCGACTATGAAATCCATAAAGGCTTGATATAATTGGGATGTAAAGAAGCATAATGAAATAATAAACATAATATAGATCATATATAAATATACTTCCATCATAATGTCCACCATTAGAGGTGGTAGGACGAAACTAAACAATCATCGTTCTGTGAGGCATTAGTTTACCATCCACAAAAACATTATGTTCTTCATCCATTAGATGAAGGTTTGTGTAAGTGTAGTTAGAATCCTTCTCATAACAACATCATAATATATTTAAGATACTGGTGTTGTTACAAAAGAAAGGATTAAAAAGAGATTAGGGGTTGGAGAAGTAGAATAAAAGAAAACAACTAAAGAGAAACTGTTACCTTTAATTTGGGTAACATCCATTGGTCTGAACCAAAAGGAATTCTTGAAGTGCCTTCTTCCTAATTTAATGATTCTAGGGGGAGGATAGGGATATTGGGAGATTAGTTTGGCAGAGTTTGGATGAGAAAAAAGGCTTGAGAGGTTAGATGAATTGCATAGAAGTGGTATACTTTTATAAGGGAGAGGAGGGGCTCTGTAGGAAAGTGTGAATACATTATTTTATTATAAACTAACATTCGGTTTCTGGAGGTCCAAAAAAAATTAATTTCTAACATAAGATAACTAATATTCGAAATAATATAAACCAATAGGAACTGGACAGGTTTTGGATAATATTTTATTCATTATAATCTTATTTATATAATTATTTATTAATGAGGTAAATATTGCATCATTATTGTGTCATAAATAATTTAATTTATTTGATTTCTAAAAATTATTAAAAAACATAAAAAATATAAGAAATCAGTTTAGCATTCCAATGAATATTTATAGTCGAAAGGATAATTTATATAGCCCCTTATAAAAATTAATTACTAATAGAATTTTGTTAATGCCAATTTTGTCTTTACATTAAATTAATTAATCTAATGTGTCATTGTCATTCATAAGTGGCTCCATGGGGTCCCAAAATCGACCCAAGGATGCCCATGGTCGTTCATTACTCATGCAATACAGTTTGGACAAGTGTTATGGTAATTTATTTTATTATAATATTTTTTTAACCTTGATTTACCATATTTACTTTTAACCGTGGTAAATAAAAGTAAAAAGTTACTATTCACCAAAAATTATTTTCATCTAATTAAATCACATTTTAATCCTTGATATTAACCATGTCTTTTGGATTTTTTAAATTCAACTCACAAAAGCTGTAAAATTAAGATTTATTAACAATTGTATAAGCTCCTAGGAGGTGGGTAAAAGACTGTGAAAAGTTCAATACAATTTTTATAAATCTACAATTATTATAAAATGATTCCAATAAATTTAATTGAACATATATAATTATTATGTATATACTTTTACCTAAAATAAATTTAAATCAAATAAATTATTATTTAAATAAAATGTCTGTTTTAACCATAAACTCATCTGCGACGCTTTCTTGCAACGCCCTGACAAAATCGTCGCAAGTAACCCAGGCGTCTACATCCCTGGCAGGGATTCGGAGCGCTTGGGCATGACAACGTCTTGTGACCCCGCATTCCACACTGATAATACACAACAATCTCTCGCTCCGAAGAGGTTGATGAAAGATCTCGAGGCCTCTTGATTCCACAACCTGCTCCATCCACAATCATTTGCTTACTCATCTCCTTTCCAGAATCTTCACCACTGCTTTTTGGGATTGAAGGAGGGAGAACTACTTCGAGCACTCCTTCCATTGCAGCTTCGACATGAAAATCTTGTCTTGCCACATCGACAAAAGAAGTTTGGTTGGACACTGACACCTTCGACTGTAGATCAGGGCGGAGACCCGCCTCGAAGCGTCGGGCCTTCATGGGGACATTCGTGGCAGACCCTGAATCATAACATACTAGATCTACAAAGCGCTGGAAATATTCCAACACTGATCTGTCGCCCGGCTGCAGACTACAAATCTCCATCCCCTTTCTCACCCTTTCTTCCTCAGAGAAGTACTGACAAATGAACGAGGCCTTGAAAAACTCCGAAGTAATATCTTGACGGGGCTTGTTCCGAGACACTGACTTCCACCACATCCAAGGTGAACATTCAAGCATGAAGATTGCAAACTTGACCCTCAATGACTCAGGAAACTCAATGAGGTTAAAGCCCCTCTCAATCTTTCGCATCCACTCCTCTACCACGGAAGGGTTTTCTTGACCATAAAAGAGAGGTGGATCCATCTTCCGGAACTCAAGCATAAAATCCTTAGGTTGATCAACCACACTATGATCACTCATCGAAGCTTCAAGGGATAACCGCTGGACATGTAAAGTCAAAAACACATTCAAGACCAACTCAATAAATAAAAATCCTCAAAAACCAACACCGCATATATGAAAGGCTCTAAACAAAAAGAAAACAATCCATCATAAAATCAAAACATTTCTTTTGAAAACATATTTAAATTAATAAGAGCTTGTTGGGTTAAACCCTCACCATTGTTATTCTTTAGAGTCTCACTCACATGCATGTATCCATGCCACCCTAAGATTCAATCCACCATACCAGAAATCCTTCCAAATTTCAAACATACCACTATGCATGTGAGCACTCATAGGAACACCAAGGCCAAAAAAAGAAACATTATTTTTTTCCCAAAAGCAAATCATTTATACCACTTATTTTAAAACAATCTACAAATTAAACATGTCATTTCAAACAATCATTTTTTTCAAAAACAAATTTTCTGATTCAAACCACTTACATAAATAAAGGGAATCACAAAACAACTCAAACAAGGGACTAGTGTCAGTGGGTGACTTGACCATATGGTTGGCGGCCATATGCCAAACACTTCACTGACACAGAGAGCCTTCTTGGACCGTGCCCCTAGCTTTGCATGGCTTTCCAAGCCGTGAGGGTTAGGAGGAATAGTGGTCCAAACTCCCTTTGTCGTATCTCAATCAGAAACCATTTCCATAACAACCCGAATAAACAAATTAAACCGGACTTCTCCTGGAAACCCGAGGATCAGAACGAGCAAGAGTTCGCGACGCTCTCCCACACCTACCCCTCGAGTCCCGACAATCCTACTCCATCTACCTTAACATCCCAAATAACAAATGGCGCTATGAGAAGTGAGGTCTGCTAAGAGCCGACCTCCCTTTGATACCATTTTGTCACGAACCAACCTGGGTCGACCTTGAACCGGTCACCCGAGCTAATCCGCGACAAGGCCCGAGAGGCGTTCCCGATCCTCCCGGGCTGGTGACACGCGCCAGGGCATCAACAGAGGCTGTGGGAACTATTTCGCCCAATATAAATAAATAATACTGCAGGATAATACAGAGCAGCGCAGAAAAGATTAACCAAACAAAGTGACTAAACAGGAATAGAAGAAAAATAAAACTGACCAAACACGACGTCCGAACAAACTCCGTGCGACCTCGCGGGTCGCTCTCTGACTCAACGATCAAGCATCGCCCCAGGCGAGCACACTCAATCTATAGCCTTCACAAACAATAAAAATAGAAAAGAACTATAGGCATGAGTATTAAAACTCAGTAGGCTAGCCCGATATCTATTCCCAATGCACTACCTATAAAACAAAATAAACATCATTTCAACTCGGTTTCATTTCATTAGTGTCAATGACATTTCAGGAAAAGGGAATGTGATGATTAAATTTTCAAATTTGTTCAAAGGGGATTAAACACTTTCATTTGAAAACAATTTTTAGAAACCTAATCAAAAGAAATTTATCACATTCCAAGGAATGAAATACACCATAATGAAAAAAGTAAAACACACAGCAAGGGGAATGTAGGTATACATGTGAGCATCATAATCACTACTACAAGAAACAAAAGCTGAATAGACATGGGTGAACCTATGAGATCGAGAATAAACCAGAAGACACCAATACATGAGAAATCATCTGTATCGACATGTCACGATGAAATCAAAACGCACAATACGCTCGACTATCCTCTCTCAGACAGGTCGAGGTAAAATCCCATAGTAATAAACCCAATATATCCACCTACTATGGGCCACTGGTCAGTACCATAACCTACCAGTGCAGCAATTATTCTTAGAATATTCTCTCAATATTCCAGATTCCCATGTCTTAAGTGTTTGAAAAAGGGGTGAGCCAACTGATGCCAACCGAGCATCCAATCATAGACATATATATATAAAGCACAACATGCATCACCCCGAGCCACTCCGTGGAACAACCTCTTTCCTTCGCCTTTCTCCAGCACGCACGACTCTAGCACCCAACCCTTGCTCGCCCACCTCTCGATCTACTGCAGCAGCCAACAGCGCACCTCCCCTTCTCTGTCCACCATCACACAGCAATGTCTCGGCCGCCGCGATCCTTCCCGGTGTAGCGCACCTCCTTCTGTGTCGATCCACCAAGCAGCAGCATAGGTTTTGGCACCCTTGGTTCCATCGGCGCTACCCTTCTCCTCCCTGCTCTGGCCGACTGGCCTCCGCCTCCCCTCCTGCAGCGTACCAGCACTTCCTCGCCGTGTTTCCTTTGGCGGTTCCATCCTCATCTTTGTAGGTTTCCTCCACGCAGCGCCCCCCTTCCATTTCATTTAGCACCACACTCCAACACACCTTTTCCCTTCTGCCCAGCAGCCCGGCGCTTTCCCCTCTTGTGTGTGTACCTTCCCCTCGCGCACAATAGCAGACCGGTGTCCCCCCTTTTTTGCTACGTTTGAGCAGGTCGAGCGACGCCCTCGGCTTCCGCTGTCTGTGCACCCTCCAGCCTCCCTACACCGATCGGCCTCCCCCAACATTCTCTCCTTCTCTCATAGCAGCCGCAACGAACCAGCCCGGACCTCACTCCTCTATCCACCGTCACACCGTGACTGGCCCACGTACGCCCTCCTCTCCGTGCACTGCAAGCATCCATCACAACTCCCCCCAGGTTTCTTTTATTTTTTATTTATTAATTATTATTATTATTATTATTTTACTTTTATTTTTTTTACTATTATTATTTTTATTATTATTATTATTATTATTATTATTATTATTATTACTATTAATATTATTATTATTATTATTCTTTTTCTTATTATTATTATTATTATTATTATTATTATTATTCTTATTCTTATTATGATTGTTATTAGAATTATTATTATTATTATTATTTTAATTATTATTATTATTATTAATATTATTATTATTTTATTATTATTATCATCGTACTCTTGTTGGATTATGGGTTTTAATTTATGGTGAGTTTTTATTTGTTGGTTTAGGATTTTTAGGACCCGCACAGGGTATTTCGGGGTGAGCCCCATCACTGCGCCTTTTTCCGAGGTTCCGTTGTCATCCCGCCTTGCCTCCGATGTTTCCTTGTTGTCGCGCCCCGATTCAGAGCGAGCGTTGTTGTTGCGTCGTGTGTTTGAGGAAGGTTCCCTTTGCACTGCTTTTAAAATTTATGTTACATTATTTCCTTCTATTTGCACACCCTAATTATTCAAAACAAATATTTTATTAATTCTAAACAATGTGATACAATATATGATAATTAATTTTTAATATAAGATATTTTGTCTTTAAATGATAATTTAGTGTAAAAAGAGCCGTTTATTTTATATAGGATGATTGAAATATTTTTTTCATGAGTGGAAACCCAATAATGAAAGAATGCCCATTTGGATTTTAAACATAATTCATAGAATGTAAAATAGAGTTCTGGTTTAATGAGAAATTATTTATTTTGAAGCATGAACAACTACTTTGGTTCTTTTGAGAAATGGCCCGGTTGGCTCTTAATGTTTATTTAGAAAAAAATAAAATGGTTTGGTTTGGTTTTATAAAAATGTTGGTAGCCTGCGAAGTATTGTTTTGGGGGTTCTTTAAATGGTTTTAAACTAGGTTTGGTCTTGTAAAGAAGATTAATTTTTTTGTGTAGTGATTGTAAAATGTATTTAATGCCCGTTTGGCACTTTATGGAATGAGATGAAAATGTTTTGATAAAACCCCTCTTAGGACAACTCTCATGCCTTTGTCCCAATTGATTGTTTGGGAGGCCACGCTTAGAGGCTCCTAGGTACGTGAGTAGTTTAAAGGCAATAGGTTGTTCCATGGAGTGGCTCAGGGTGATGCATGTTGTGCTTTATATATATATATATATATATATATATATTATTGGATGCTCGGTTGGCATCAGTTGGATCACCCCTTTTTCAAACACTTGAGACATGGGAATCTGGTATATTGAGAGAATATTCTAAGAATGATTGCTGCACTGGTAGGTTATGGTACTGACCAGTAGCCCATAGTAGGTGGATATATTGGGTTTATTACTATGGGATTTTCCCTCGACCTGCCTGAGAGAGTATGGTCGAGTGTATTGTGCATTTTGATTTAATCGTGACATGTCGATAAGAATGATTTCTCATTTATTGGTGTCTTCTGGTTTATTCTCGATCTCCTAGGTTCACCCATGTCTATTCATATTTTGTTTCTTGAAGTAGTGATTATGATGCTCACATGTACACCTACATTTCCCTTGCTGTGTGTTTTACTTTGTGCATTATGGTGTATTTCTTTCCTTGGAAAGTGATAAATTTCTTTTGATTAGGTTTCTAAAAATGGTTTTCAAATGAAAGTGTTTAATCCCCTTTGTACAAATTTGAAAATTTAAACATCACATTACCTTTTCCTGAAATTTCATTGACACTAATGAAATGAAACCGAATGTGGAAATAGTAAAAGGGCAATGGATCATACTTTGTTTTTAAGTAGAATACTTAGAAAAAAACATACTTTAATAAATTTTCATTCAAACATGAAATGATAATTCTTTTATTTTAAAGGTAGTGCATTGGGAATAGATATCAGGCTAGCCTACTGAGTTTTAATACTCACGCCTATAGTTCTTTTCTGTTTTTAGTGTTTGTGCAAGCTATAGCTTGAGTGCGCTCGCCTGGGGCGATGCTTGATCGTTGAGTCGGAGAGCGACCCGCGAGGTCGCACGGAGTTTGTTAGGATTTCATGTTTGGTCAGTTTTATTTTTCTTCTATTCCTGTTTAGTCACATTGTTTGGTTTTTCTTTTCTGCACTGCTCTGTATTATCCTGCAGTCTTATTTATTTATATTTGGAGAAATCGTTCCCACAACCTCTGTTGATTCCCTGGCGCTTGTCGCCAGCCCGGAAGGATCGGGAACGCCTCTCGGGCCATGTCGCAGACCAGTTCGAGTGATCGGTTCAGGGGCGACCCGGGTTGGTTTGTGACAATCTGATTTCCATGGTACCCAAGGCATTGCTTCCAAGACCATCTTAGTGGACAAATTCCCTTTCTGAATCGAGTTTACTCTTTATTTCAGTCCTATATCACTGAACCAGATTAACATACCGTTCCAGCCATGTCTATCTCATGAGATATAAATCTTTACCCAATGCATTAGATGGAGATATAGGTCTCACCCATCTCATATTGAAATCAATCTTACTTGTGCCACAAAATAAACTTAAAACATCCATCATAACCCAAATAATAAAATGGTTTTCATAAACATCATCCTTTCGTCACATAATCCATATAAAACAAATAGATATTTCATAATAAGAAAAGTTAATCCATGTAAATCCTAGATAAATTATACATGAAACATACACATCTGAAATAATTTCATATTATATGGAAAAAGGTTTTGATAAAACACATGAATTTAATTCTTGAGGAAAATATCCTTTCTTCTTCAAAATAATTTTATTTTTAAAAAATTAATGAAATTTTAAAACAAAAGAATTTTGTTGAAAATAGTCATGAAATATTGTATAGTAAGCTTCATGAAAATGAGGCATTATGAAACTGTAAAAATCCGTTCGCACCGTATAAGTTAAAAATAACATTCTTGTCGTACTTTTGTCGGAAAAGTCAAAAAGTACCTCGTACGGTAAACAAAAGAAATATTCCTTCCATAAGATGTGGTAAGAGTAAAAAAATGTGTATGAATGATTTTAAACATACATGGAAGAAATGTAAACATTTTATGAAATTTTTTTGAGAACATATGGACATGGATTATAAACATAACCCCAATAAATACATACGAATAAAGAATCTCGAATAAAAATGAGATTGTAATAATTATCCCTTACAAAGATATTTTTGAAAATAAAATAGATCACTTATTTTTATTCATTATAAGGTCACATATAGAAATCATAAATACATGATATGATATAAAAATTAATTTCTCATATAATCGAAGAACGACATAATCAGAAAGAGAAGATTAACCCAAAGAATCGAAATTGGGTTATGAAGATCCCTTACCTCATGTCCGAGTTGACTCGATCATTATTTAATGTCCTGAATAATAAACAAAATATAATTTCTACTTTCTTAAGAACATTTTTCAAATTTATTATTCCATTTATATCACTTATTACCATGTTATAAACATTATGTAACCATTTATGTTAATAATGTTCATTTTGTTGAAAAATGGACTTATTATAATTACATGTTGTTAATGTGGTCAAAGGATTATTATTTCCAGAATGATATTAATGATTTATAAATCATATATATAATATATATCAGAATATACATGTATTTATAATAGTACATAACATATGGAGGTAAGAAATGAAATGCACTGTTCATGGAGACGGTATGTCGTACGTACACATGAACGCTACTTTCATTTCTTTTTCTTATTTTAATGGAATTAAAACATAATGATACATAGGTATATAAAAATTACAGTATAATATCATATATAATATCATTAAATACATAATTTATACATCCAACATAAAGCATTAATGAATCACATCACCTTGAGAGGGCGGTAGTCCGCACTTCCTCAAATGAGATTATCGTAAGTACTGACTATGGAAACCATAAAGGATTGATATAATTTGGAATTAAAGAAGAATATTGAAATCATAAACATAATATATATCATATATAAATAAATTTCCATCGTAATATCCACCATGAGAGGTGGTAGTAGGAAATCGAACAATCATCGTTCCGTGAGGCGTTAGTTTTCCATCCACAGAAACATTATGTTCGTCATCCATTAGATGGAGGTGTGTGTAAGTGTAGTTATAATCCATATATTACCAAAATATTAGTATATTAAGGATTCTGGTGCTTTTACAAAAGAAATTATTAAAAATAGTTTAGGGGTTGGAGAAGTATAATAAAAGAAAACAACATAAGAGAAACAGTTACCTTTAATTTGGGTAACTTCCTTTGGTTTGAACCAAAAGTACTTCTTGAGGTGCCATATGCCTAATATAAGGCTTCTAGGGGGAGGAGAAGGATGTGGGAAGCTTATTTGGGCAGATTTTGGACGATCCAAAAGTCTTGAGAGGTTTGAGGAAATGCATATAAGTGGTCTCCTTTTATAAGGGAGAGGAGGGGCTCTTTAGGAATGTGTGAAAACATTATTTTATTATAAACATATATTCGGTTTTAAGAGGTCCAAAACACATTAATGTAGAATATAAGATGACTCATATTCGGAAAAAAATCATCCAATAGGAATTTGACAGGTTTTGGATAATATTTTAATCATTATAATCTTATTTATTTAAATAATTTATTAACGAGGTAAATTCTGCATCATTATTGTGTCATAAATAATTTAATTTATATGATGCCTAAAAATTATAAGAAAATTTCCAACATGTAGGAAATATTTTTATCTTTCCAATTAATATTTATAGTTGAAAATATAATTTATATAGACCCTTATATAAATTAATTACTAAAGGATTATTATTAATGCCAATTTTGTCTTTACATTAAATTAATTAATATAATGTGTCATTGGATTTCATAAGTGGCTCCATGGGGTCCGAAAATCAACACAAGGATGCCAATGGTCGGCAATTACTCATCCATTAATTTTTTAAATGTGTTAAGTTAATTTTTAATTAGAATAATATTCTTTTAACATTGAATTACCCTATTTAATTTTTAACGTGGTAAATAAAAGAAAAAGTTACTATTCACCAAAAATTATATTTATCTAACTGAACCACATTTTACTCATTGATATTAACCGTGTCTCTCAGATTTTCGAAATTCAACTCACAGAAGCGGTAAAATTATGTTTTATGAACAATTGCAAAAGCTCCTAGGAGGTGTGTAAAATACGGTGAAAATTTCAATACAATTTTAAGAAATCTAAAATTATTATAAAATGATTAAAATTAATTGCATTGAACTTATATAAGTATTATGTATCTATATTGACCTAAAATAAATTTAAACCAAATAAATTATTATTTCAATAAAAAGTCGATTTTAATCAAAAACTCTGTGTTTTCACTATTCATCAAAAATTGATGTTTTTCAGAAAAATACTAAAAATTCAGCCTAAGCTATAGTTGATATTCTGAATTCAAAAATGATATCTATTTTTACAAATTCAAAACATAGAAGTGTCATTAATTAATTTTAAAAGTAATTACCATTATCAAAACAAATAGTGTGTTTTTATGAAACAATATCTATCAAAAGATCATCACTTGGTCATGTCCAATTTCAATGTGAAATTAATTTAAATGACCAGAATTAGATTAAATGGTAAAAATATATTCTAATTAATGTTTAAAACCAATTATTAATATAATCTAACAATATAAATTTTTGTGATAAAAAAGTTGTTTTTAATTAAAATATAGCGTGTTTTTACTATTCATCAAAATATGAAACTTATCAGAATAATATGAAAAATTTATCCAAAGTAAATTTTTATATCCTGATTCCAAATAATAATATTATTTTGTCAAATTGAACTTATAAAAATTTCAAGAACTAGATTTAAAGTGGTTGCGCCATCAAAATGCGGCAAAACTGCAATTTTTGTGAAATACTTATTTTACCCGAAAAATTAATTTTTTTCTCATACCATGTTCGAGAGAATATGTAAGATGAATAATAATTCTATAAAATTAAAAATTTGGTCAATACTATTTATAAAGGCTTTCCCATAATAATATTATAACAATATATCATTGTTTTGTGAAACCCGATATTGCGTACTACACACGCTATCGAAGAAGGTCATGATTGCGTGTAATGCAAGCCAAGTAAGGGATGCCTGTTGTGCAAGACTCCTTAGTTGTTTCGTATAACACAATCCAACCATATTTCATCAATACATTGAATATATATATATATGTATATACACACTAAATTTGGCATAGAATTACTACTATCAAAATTGTGTGTAACATGATCCAAGAATAATGTTTCGTATACTGCAAGCTAATACGGAGTTGCGTATAGCACAAGATAATAATGGTGTAGCATAAAACACATGACACCAAATTAATTATAAAAAATGCTTATCATAAAATCTGAGGGTGTTACATAAAATCCCCTTCGACGTAATAATATTACATAAAAAATAAAATAAAATGAAATATGAATTATTCCTAATATAAAATATAAAAGGGAATTGTATACACCATAGAAATTAAATTAGGATCATAACATTATGATATTCCTCAATGAAATTAAATTTAGATGAATTCAATTATATCTAGTCTCACTCATCATGTATTTTCTTTATCATCATTAATAATAAATTTATGGTAGTTTTTTTACAAGTATAACCAATTTATTAATTATTATTATTCAATTTATTTTATTTACTACCATTTAATATTGAATTACTTTGTAAATTATGTTCCTATTAAACATCAGGATGATATTAAGTTCATATATTGAAAAATGTATTCAGTAGTCATCCCAAGGTAAATGGGTTCATTGTTCCATAATATAATAAATAATAGTATTAAATCATTATCATTTTTATTCAAAAATTATGGGTTTTCCTTGAAGCTACGAAATATTTTTTCGAGAAATGAATTATGTTAAAATCATGGAGATTGTAAGTCATACGTAGGCCTGAGTAACATTTCCATTTTTCAACGATTGTTATGGAAATAACAAGATTATTAATTTACATTTCAAAGAATCATCATTATAACATAAATGCATTATAATTTATTTTCCTAGACTAATATATAGATGTTTAATAATTTTGTTATGAAAAAATATTAAATTTCTTCATGGAGGCGGATATCCCTACATAGACACAAGTGAAGTAACAATTTTTAAATGAATAGAATTGTATGAAATTATATGATATATTAACTTTAATAAATTATTAATACTTCACAGATATAATTTATATACAAATTCTTAACATGAAAGGATATTAAATTATTTTAAAAGAAAATTTTATACATTGGATAAATACAAAGCTACAGACCATAATCAATTAGTTTTTTTGGAAACATAAAAACAAAATATTCAATCCTGGTGAATGATAATCAACATCTGCCATTAAGATAAACACCATTAGTACATATACATAAAAAGTTTATTATAAACTTGGAGAAATGAAAAATAATAAAGTGGAAAGGTTAGATGCCCAGTAATGGAAAATAAAGGAAATGTGTTAGCAGAAAATGAAAAAATTGATTATGTAGTATCAGAAAAACATTTGAATATCAAACCCTACATATTATAGACTATAATACATATTTGAAGTTAATAATTCATAAATAATATGATAATTTAGATCATAAGTTCTGAAATAATAATATTTGAATAAGACATTGAATTTTATAATATATATTGTTTCATAACATTATGAAAATGTATATGTTTAAACTAGTTCACTTATGAAGTTAAGGACAAGAAATCAGGCCCCAGAATCAACATCTGGTCATGGACACAGGTCATTTCCTATCATTTTGAACATATAATCATGTTCATACATAACCATATGGACATGAAATAATTTACTTGTATAACATTGTGAACAAGTAATCAGGATCACACATAACATTGTGAACATGGAATTAATCTCATCCATAAAATTATAGACATGAGACTTGTACCATACATAACATTGTGACCTTGTAATAAGGTTCACTAATAACATTATGAACATGTAATCAGGTTCACTCATAAACGTATGTAAATACAACCTCTTCTACATTTGACATATAAATTCCACATGATAAAAGAACATGCATCATATCCTGATCCATAAAAAAAGAGTTGGGTTTTATAGGCCACAAAAACAACCCATTAAATGAATTTTTCATCATTAAAATTTCATCAAATCATAACCTATGGAAAATATATAGGTTTTTTTATCATTTAATTTAGAATAACCTGTGAAAATTAGTGTGATTCAATAGAATATAACATGTGGAATTGAAATAGATGTCATAAGAATCAATCCATTAAAACACAAACCATTCACGAAATAATATAAATGGAATATTTAGATCTTTTCCTAGAAAGGAATGAGTAACTTCCATAGATGTCAATTTAAATGCCAAATAATTTTTAACTGTCATTCATAAATGTATATTGAGGAAAATATCTTTTCTTCTATGAAAATTCTATTTAATACATAAACCTGTTTGAAAATTTGTTTCTTTGAATATACATAAGTATATTGTAAATATCACTTGAAATCAATTAGAAAAACTTTTTCCTCTAAAACATAAAAATAATCATGAAAAAATTTCATAAACAATTCTCCATGAAAAATACTTTTAAAAATAGTTTCTTATATATTATACTTTTAAAAATGTAAATCAATCATTTATCAAATAAGGATGCATAAATCCGTACATGTAGTATGATTAAAAAGAACATTTGTTTGTCATTGTAAAAAAGATAAAAAAAGGACTTCTTTAGAAAGAGATAAGAAGATTCCTTTGATTAAATTGGTAAAATAGAAAATGGTAATACATCTATTAAATAATATTGGATAATTGTATATTATTATTTGATTCCCTTTTTTAAAGAACATGGTTATGAATGAATATAGATATCTGACCTATGAGAGGGAGATGGTCAAATTTTTCATAAAATAATTATCTTATATATGATAGAGTGTTAAATTGTACTAAAACCTGATGAAATCATGAATAAATAGTGGAGATGTAAATTAATGGGTTTTTATGAGAGATTTAATATATGATTTCATCAAATTATGTGTATACATAATCATTATCAAAAAGCACTGGGATTGTCCCAATAAACACTTATATCATGGAAGCTTGGGATCATAATCTCCATGTATGAAAAGGTAATTATGATATATTAAAAATATCATAAAAATAATCAGATTTAGGATATAGCATGTTAAAACGAACTCTATACACCTTTAATAATTGTATAAGATCGTAAAAACATGATTCTCAATGAACTCAAACCGGGAAAAGTCATTTTAATCCATTTGGTAAATATTGAAACATTTTCCCAGTGATTTACATATCATAAAATGGATATGTTAAATAATATTAATTTATGTATATGATACAAATAATACAATCATGTCCAGTAATTACATCACATAAAATGAAAGAGTGGTGAACATTGAATGTAACTCACATAAATAAAAATTGAGATGTAATCCCCTTAACTTATGTCTAGTATCTTATCATACTTATTTAAATACTCAACATAAAAATATAAATTTATTAGAAATATTTTTTAGAAAAATATTACTATATCTTATAAAATATATGGATTTATTATGACATTTTATTACCCACTTGTTAGAAATTTCATATTAAGGTTACACTTCAGGTAATATTTTCTTTATTTTTCACTTGTTTCTTACATGGTTTTATCATTAGTCCTTAAACACTAATTATGATTATAGAATGTAAAAATTTTATAAATATCATCTATATATAGTATATTTTCATTATAATAATATATAGAATATATATTTATGAAATAGAATACATCATTAAGGGAGATGGTATGTCGTAGGTACACATAATTGCTATTTTTGTTTAATTGTTTTGTTGATAGAAAGAATGTTAAATACATTTATGTATATATATATATATATCTCATTATTATACTAATTACATTAGAAGGAATAAAAAAAGTTACTTTGAAAATAAAAATTAACTAATAATAAATAAATTATAAATATAATTTATATAATATATAAAAATGGTTTCAATTATAATGACCACCTGATAGGTGGTAACTAAAAACTGCACAATCATCATTTCATGAGGTAGTGGTTCTGTTGTACATAGAATCATCATTTTCATTAACAATTTGATGGAGTTGTGTGTAAATTTATGTCAAAACATTTACATTAAACATACTATTGTATTGAGGATACATTTTTTGATATATAATAATAATATACAGTTAATTTTTGAGTGTGGATAAGGAAAAAAAGAATGGACTTGAGAGAAGATGTTACCTCTTAATCAGGTAAGTCTTTTTAGTTTGTGCCAAAAGTATTCCTTAGTATTCCTTATTCAAAAGTGAATTATTATTAGGGTTATATAGAGATTTTATGATGTTTTTGGATAAGCGTTGTCTTAAATTATGTGTTTTCATAGGTGTGAAAAAGTGGGAGTTTTAGGAGCCTTTTATAAGGAATGAAATGTAGTCTATTGGAATTTTTAGAAACAAGTTAGGTGTACAAAAGTTCCTTCCCAAAAAAAGTCATACGCAACCAACCAAACTGCAATATATAAGGTTTATGGCCAATAAATGTATACACAATGGGTTTTGGATAAGTTAATTGGTCATTTTTGTTCTTAACTCAACTGTGTAGTCCATTATTAATCTTAATTTGGCATTAAAAACTAAAATTTATATAAATTACATCTACTAATTATTATGTTCATAAATTAACTTGGACTAATTAGAATATAAATATTATATTTATTACAATTATATATATTGTAATTTTAAAATTTAATGCATATAATTTTAATAATTAAAATTTCCTCAAATCCCATAGATGGGATTAAATAACATTTTATTAAATTAGAAAGATGTTCAAATGATTGTTATGATTTTATATTCTAAAACAAAGTGAAATTGTTTATAATGAGTTAAATTATATTGATGTATTTAATAATTATCTAATTTCATTGTATAAAGTGTTTAAAATATTATTATACATTAATCATTAATTAAACAAAAAGGTAGGTTTTACTGAAAGACAATATTTTTCAATATTAGTCAAAAAATAATGTTTCATAGAAACATACAAATAATTAACCATAGTATAATATAAACATTATAAATTAAATAATGATGTTCATTGTTCAAAATTAAAATTCTAAATGTGTCTAAACATAATTTTATTATATTTTACCTGAGGATATTAAAATTACTGTATTTGAGAAAAAAAGAGTTTTTAAAATTCTAAGGGCCTGAAAAAAATTATATAATTCATTTTGAATGTATTTTATTTATTTAAAAAAAATATAAAAAAATATTTGAAAAATATTTATCAGTATTAATACTATTTTTCTTGTCTAGTTTACATTTTATTCAATTAAATAATTATAACAACAAAATTATGTCCTATAGAAACATCAGTGTTTCATGAAACATATGTGAAGTCGATGATTAATTTAGAAAAAAAACATTTCTTTTTGATTGGAACACATTCCAAATCAGTGTTGTGTGTAACAAAATCTGTTGTAGGTTTTTGTGTAGCACTATCAATGCCGGTGTTGCATTTCGCGAAAGCCGAGGTGGTGTTGCGTATAGTGGAAGGCATCTTAGTGTCAAGTGAATATAATTTTTGACATAGAGATTTAATATATATATATATATATATAAATTTCTATTATTACGTAAAATTAAAAATATCAAGAAGATATATAAATTCATAAAAAATTATTCATAAAATCTCATAGTGGTAAATTCTACCCCCCCCATAAAATAATTTTTTCCCTCGAAATTCATTTGGGATATTAAAGGTTTAATACATGAAAGTTCAATTTTTAAAAACCCTTCCCATATAAATGAATAATAATAATTCCTTTAAAAAGGGAAGGTTGGAACTATAATTTTCATCCAAATTAACATATGACTATGTTTCCACATAAGAAAACCTAGGTTGGGAGTGATAATAGGGCTTGGAGGAGAAATCTTATCATCATGTTCTGATAAAGAGTGATGAAGAAAAAGGCCAAGAAAATGATAACAACCATAAAAAATTGTGATGATCTAAAAGAAAATTTTGATTACTAGAAAACATAGGTATATGACAACATTTTTGGTTTCGAGATCATTTTTCATAAAGATAATGAAATTTCATGAAAATATAAACTTTCATGATTTCAAGACTTCCTCACCATTTTTTGTTCACGGATCCACTTGACCTATTTCTCTAAGAAGAATTAAAAAATTTTCATTCCTAAATAATAATATAATAATGAGATTGATTATATGCCATCACATCCATCATCAGTTATCATCAACACTATGTTTTTATAATCGGTTATCCAATATACATATATTATCATGTGTAGAGATAAAATATTAATCTTACTGACATGATCAAAATTATAACTTATACATTCCATAAATCAATAACCTTATAATCCTTCCAAATTATTTAAATAATTGTTTTAGAAAGAATGAAATGAAATCAGATTAACATTGTTCCCCCATATATAACATAGTTTCACCCTGTTTTCATATACGAAATATGTGAATACCCCAATCATATATTCCCTTGAACATGGTAAAAACAAAATTAGAATAAAACCATTTTTAAAAAACTAATTCATCCATATTCATATGTTTATTTTATATTTTCATTTAATCCAAGATGACTAAAACATCATCCACGATGACATAGACCAACTATTCAACAATTCTCTTATTGGCTCCAAGATATTCAGTATAATCCAATACAATTATCTATATCGAACATGTATCTTATCCAATAATAATTATATTAAAATTATGAACACATTAAAGGTTATCTTTCCATTAATCTTGTGCTTCCCAGGAATATCACATTTTCATTATATCAATTTTCTAATACATTATAACTGTTCAATATTTTCACAAAAATCCCCAGTGAAAATCATAAACTGAATAATTCTTATAAAAATCACATTTCAAAATTCTAGGATCCTAATACATAAATCCTTCTATTCATCCTCTATAATGGTTGGAATGTAATTGTTCCTTCCATAGTTTAGAATAAAATTCTTATGTATATCTATTGAGTTTTGTAATACTAGTGTTGCCATATATTATACATTGCACTCCATGAAATGTTTTCACTCTATGATCAATCTTCTTGCAGAGATAACATCATACACTCAATTTGAGGTATTACTCAATGTTTTCCTTCCCCTATAATTGAAATGAAGGAATCTAAGTATTCTTTCCTCTACGAACCTTATAATTTTAACAGTTATAAAATTTCATCTTCCACTTATGTGGTGTAGTAGAAATATCACCAAAGTTCACATTGTTAATCATATATCACAATAGATGATTCAGTATAATCGCAATATCCATCTCTCCGATCATTATCCAATTTAATTTCTCATAATATCCATATTTTCTATCAGACTCAATGTTAACCCAGTTCCTTATGGTTTCATTCATTTACTATAACCAGATATCTTGGTGCGAGCATTACTTATCAAAGAAAAAAATAACATAGTCATCCAAATAATTACTATTAAGATGCCTAAATCATGACACTATATTGAATCTATAAAAACATATTTTTATCCTAGGTTATTCATATACAACATAAATTTAAATCCTTCATTATGGTTCTCTCTGATTTTGTGAATTTTCGATGAATATCCCACAAGATTGTCAAAATAGTTGGGTAACAAGGCATGTTGTCATGAACCAAATTACCCCATGTAAGGACTGAAACATCATTTTAGAGTAGATAATCCTAGTTAAATTTGTTCTAGAGCCAAGTAAACTTGTAGTATCAAAAAATGTGTGAATTCACCTATACCATTCAATCAATCCGTTAACAAAATTCTAGGACAATTGTCTAAATGATAACTCATCCTTATATATATACTTACAAACATCCCTAGGGATATCATTATAATATACGTTGGGATCTCACTATAGTTTTATCATCATAATCCTATGTTTTACTAAACATTAGAATTGATACCAAATATAGAGAACCACACTTTACATACATGGATTTTAAATCAGTTTAGATGAAAATTAAGTGCATAATAATAATCCATGCATGAGGACCATAATAGTTTTTTTGGAAACATGGAATCAATGTAATTTGTCATTGTGAATGATATTCAATATATACTACAAATAATTACACATTTAGTTCTTCTACCTAAAACCAATCATCATAACATATATTAATATTACATAAGAAAGAGGTGAGTTCAGATGCCCAGTAGGTGTATATAATGGAAATGTGTAATCACAAAATGAAAAAATAGGGTATGGAACATGAGAATAATATTTCAATATCATAACCATCATAGTAGAGATCATAATAAAGATAGAATGTTTAGAAGACATAGATAAGAAGATAATAAAGACAATAATTCATGAATAGATTACATAGTGATAAGGGATGGAATTTTTGGAATGCACATTGATTTAGAGCTTTTGAACATCTATATGTAGATACATATTCAATCATTATGTTAGGAAATCAAAACCAGGTCCCAAAATCAACCTGTGGACATGAAAAAACATCCATTAATAACATTGGAAACATGTAATCATGAACACAAAAAAACATATGGACATGAACCATAGTCCATGTATACCATTTTGAACATGTAATCGAGTTAATGGGTAATATTTTTAACTTTTTATTAGGATCCTTCATAAACTTATGGATATTTAACAAGTATATTAATAACATTGACAACATTTGATAAGTTTAACTTATCAAATTTTGAACATGTTATTGGGTTCACATATAATTTAATTGGAATGCAACCCAATCGGTGCATAAAATTGTAAACACGCAATTAGGTTCACAACTAAAATTTATACACATGAATAAATGATTATTTAACTTTTCATTGGAGATAGATATACGTACCACCCTTCACATAAAAAAATCAGAAATTAAATTTCTATAGAATAATTAAACAAGTATCATATCATGATCTATAAAAAATATATGGGTTTCATAGACAACTATCATAACCCAATAACTGAAATTTGTATCATTAACATTTCATCACATCCTAAACTATGGAAAATAGACATGTTTCATAATAATTTTTAGTAGATTACATGAAAAAAAGTTATATTAAAAATCATATAATACATGGAAGTGAAATTGTTTTCATAATAACACTTCCATAAAATTATGATCTACTCACGAAATAATAATAATGGAACCTTTAGATCATTTCCTTGAAAGCCATGAGTAACATTAATGGATTTCATAATAGATGGAAAATAATTTTTAAATATCATTCATAAAGTATTCATGAGAAAAATATCATTTATTCTTTGAGGAACTATTTTTAATACATAAACCCATTTCAATTTCATTTTCATAGATAATACATCGAAATATTATAAAAAGTCTTGAAATAATTTTGAAAACTATTTACATGGAAAAATAATATTAAAGAAATTTTGGAAAATATTTTACATGATAATTACATTGAAAACATTTTCAGGTAGATTATACTTTAAAAAATGCAATGTAAAATCCAATGAAATGATGGTGGGTAATTTCATACATGTTGTAAAAGGAAAAAAAAACTTTAATTTTACACAGTAAAAAGGTTAAAAAATATCATGTTAAGAAAGTGAAAATAATATTTCAATCAATATATTGGAATTAAAAAAAGGGATAAATATTTAAATTAATTATTATAGGATAATGGTATAATAATCATGTAAATATTTTTATAAAACATAGGTTTGAAAGATCATTTATGTCGGAATGATAGAGATAGAGAGAAAGACAATCAGATTTCTCCTAAAAAATAATCTTAATTAACAAAGAGTATAAATATGGGTAATAAAATATGGGAATATTTTGAATAAACATTGGATAAAGAAAAGTAATGGGTGTTCTTGAATATGGATACTATGATTTTGTTAATGGATGCATAAACATAAAGAATCTTGAAAATCAATGAGATTGTCACAATAAGCTCTTATAAATTGGTAACATGGGAGAAAAAACATCCTTCAATAAATGGAAATAACATGAATCTTAAAATATCATTAAAATAATATTCTCATGATATAACACATAAACTATAAGTATATAGACCACAAAAATGAGTTTTGGAGCATAACAAAACATAAGTCTCGAAGAAGGTAAACTGGGACATAAAATGTTTTCTCAATTGTTTACTATGGAAAACAAACCACATGAAATAATTATTATAAAATTGATATTCTAATACCCATTAATTTATGTATAAGATACAAATAATACAATAGTTTTAGTATGTACACCTCAAAAAAGGAGTGATTGAAGAACATAACCTGTATCTCAAAGAAATAAAAAGTTAGATGAAATCCCCTTACCATGTGTATTGACTATCATTGTACTTGTCCAATCCTTCGATGTAATAAATATAAAATTATAAAAAATCATTAATAGAACAATATTATTATATATAATAATATACTTGGATTTATTATATCTTTATATTTCCCACTTATAGAAAATCAATGTTATGGTTACACTTCGGGTAATATTTTCTTTGTTTTTTCACTTGTGTCTTAATTTGATATATAAATGATCCTTATATATATATAATGACTCTAAAATTGAATAAATGATATAAATATCATTTATATAAATTATATTAATATTATAATTATTTATAAAAAATAAATTTATAAAATGAAATACATTGTTCATGGAGACGGTGATCCGTATGTACGTATGGACGTTATTTCCATTTAATTATCATGTTGAGAGAAAGAAGGTAAAACAAATATATGTATATATATATTAAATAATATTTTTAATATCATATATATCATATATGTTCTTGAAAACCATCCTTAGTACAATCCATGTAGCGTATGAATGATTTATAATTCTTTGAGGGGGTGGTAATTCCCAACACCTCAAATGATATTATCATATTTGCATAAGATGTAAAATAAAAAGGTAAGTTTGAAATAATAATTTCATAAGAATAAAGACATTATAAATATTATATATATCATATATAACCATAGTTTCTATCATAATGGTCACCATGATATTTTGTAATGGAAAACTGAACAATCATTGTTTCTTTAGATAGTTGTTCTCCACACACAGATTTGGTATGTTCGTTAACCATTAGATGATGGTGTTTTGATATATAAGTTGAACCATTTAAATAAAATCATAATAGCATATTTAGCACACATGTACTTATATAATCCTAAAATTAAGAGTGTCTTAGATGTTGGAGAATGAAATTAAAAGAAATGACGTGAGCGAAGATGTTACATATTAATCTGGTAAATGTATTATGTTTGGGCCAAAGGGATTCACTTGGTTTATTTATGCTTAATGTAAGGATTATAGGTGGAATAAATTGAATTTGGGTTGTGTATTGGAAAAATACTGTCCGAAATTTTGATTTTTTTGAGGTCTGAGTAATTGGGTTTCGTGGTGGCCATTTATTGGGTAGGAAAATGACTCAAATGGAATTATTAGAAACATGTTATATGTACACATGTTATAATATAAAAAACACAAAAAATATAACATTGTATTATTATACTATAAATATTATAAATATCACAATGTTTTATTTTAAATTTTAAAAATTCAATTCACAGAAGCGGTCAAATTAAGACAAATGCTAATCTCGTGGATGGGACGAAATAATGAGTTTTTAATATAGAAACAATTTCAAATGTGTGATACAATTTTATATTAAAATTCAACGTTAAAATTATTATAATGAGGTAAATGTATATATATATATATAATATTGATTTAATTTGACCGTGTAAAAACATTATTATATCATTCAACATCAACAATTAATTAACAATGGAATTTTTAATTGAAAATAAGTATGTTTGACTATTCATTCAGAATTATGTTTCTCAAAAAAAGACCAAATATTCACCATAGGATAATATTAAAATTATATATTATAAACTGTGGTTTATTTTATAAATTTAATATTTGAAATGTGTGTATAATTAATTTTATCATGTTTCACAGAAGTATATTAAAAGCGGTTGATTGGAGAAAATAATTTTTTTAAACATATAAGGGCCTCAATAGAAAATATATATTTTCATAAAAATGTATAATTTTTAATTAATATTATTATAATAAAATATTTGAAAATTAGATATCTCTCTTCATTTACTTGGATTCATAGATGGGTTACAATTTGATAAAATAAATTATTATAATAATTAAATGTTGTTTCATAGAAATATTGGTGTTGCATGTTACTTAATCCAAGTCAATGTCACATGTAACACCCCAAACTTCTACGGTGCGTTTCCCTTTGAATGTTGAAGTAGCTTGCAATGTACACATTTGAGATTCTAACACACCACGACCAGTCAAATAAGCCATTATGAATATGAATACCCACTTTTTGAGATTTTATAAATTTTATTTTTCAAAATGGACATCATTTTTGGATTTGGAATATCGAAATTAGCTTATGGTTATTTTTTGGTATTTTTCTGAAAACATTAAATTTTAGATGAATAGTGAAAAACACCGAGTTATAGTTGAAAACCGAATTTTTTTTATATAATTAGTTATTTTATTTAAATTATTTTAGATCAAAATAGTTACATAATACCTATATAAGTTCAATGTAATTCATTGGAGTCAGTTTAGAAAAAAAATTATATATAAAAAAATTATCGAACTTTTTACCGTCTTTTACCCACCTCCCAAGGGCATTTGAAAAACATAATTTTACCTCTTCTGTAAATTGAATTTTAAAAATCCGAGTGACACGGTTGATATCAGTAATTAATATTTGGTTCAATATGATAAAAATAATTTTCGGTGAATAGTAACTTTTGACTTTTATTTACCACGGTTAAAAGAAAATATGGTAATTAAGGTTAAAAATGATATTATTATAAGCTAACACATGCAATAATTCTATTGGAAAAGTATAATTCAACCATAATAAAACATAGGAAGAAATATGAACCTCTTTGGTTGACATGGGTTACATTGGGACATTTATTATTATTTTATTAAAAGAAGAGTTAAAGAGTTAAAATCAATGTTTAATAACTAACCCATTTTTAATATGGGGTTATACATTAAATAAATTACACTATAAATATTCATTATAAATATAAAAATATTTTCTACATAATAGTATTTTATTTATAAATTTTAGATATTAAATAATTAAATTTATTTATGACACAATGATGATGCAGTAATTAACTTATTAATGAAATATTAAAATAATTGATATTATAAATACCCAAATAAATGTAATTTGAGTCTTTATGAATTAAACTAATTTTTTAAGTTAATATGACATGTTAGGGTTGATTAAATGAATTTTTTTCGATGTAATAATTCTATTATGAATTTAGAAAAAACAATATACCACATAGTGTCAAAATTGACATAAAAGAGTTTTTAAAACAGATATTAAATTATTAATTGATATAATATTCTTAAAAATAAAATGTTTCGCCAAATGACATAGATAAGGTTATATATATTAATAATGAACCACTTTGGGTTCTCTTGATGTATATAGTAAGTTTATTAACCATATCAGATAGAAATACAAAGAGACAAGGTAAATGTCAATCTATTTAACAAAGAGTTAAATCTAAAAGGTAAAGTTAATATAGTAAACCAAAATAGCTTAAAACCTATTTGTTGAGTGGTTTTCGAAACATCCCCACCTTATCCTCAAAATAAATTATTTTGGAGCCGTTGGAAACTGAAAATTATTTTATTATAAAAATAATATTTCAATCTTTTCTAAAGGTTCCCTTCACCCCTCTTATAAAAGAGCACTTCCATTTCTCTCATATTCACACATTCAAATCCATTTGTCTTGGCCAAAACCAGCCCAAAAATCCTCCCAACTGTCCTCTCATCATCCAAGAGTCCTTCCTTTAGTCATAAAGCCATCCTAAGGAGCCCTTTTGATCAAATCAAAAGGAAGAACCCGGAGATGAGGTAAATATTCCATCACCTCTTTCATGTTAATATCTTCTTCCACATCTTCTTTACATGCAGTTTCCATTCTAAAATAATAAATCCAATATCATCAATACACTGTTATTTTATTATATATATGGTAAAAACATATTAATTATTATATCCATCATTGGAAAATACCTGTCACCATATGTGTGTACGTACGGCTTTCCATCTCCACATCATGTTGTAGTTGTTATTCAATATATTATTATTTATATCTGTATAATAATGATGTATAATTGATGGAAATAATTAATATAACATTATTATTATTCTGTATATATGATATACCATTCAATTAAATATGATTATAAAATCAAAATAATGGTATTGCTGCTCGTGGGTGCGTACGGATTACCCTCTCCACGAACACAATGAGATTCATACCCCATCATATCCACTCAAGAATAATTTTCATTTGATGATTAAGTATAATTTTTGAATACTTAAATTCATTCTGATTATGAATAAGATACATATTATCCATAATATTCATTACTTATGTAACAAAGAAAATAAATAAAAATGAATCAGTTAATGCCCAAAACGACGAGAATACAAAAATATTATTAACAAAGAAATATTAGAAGATCATATATGATATTATATTAATGTATATGGTTCTTGTATCATTTAATAACAATTATTTCACCGTTATACAGGTGGTTAACCTACCCTCAACCATGGAAATGTACAAGTCAAGGGTTAATTTCAAAAATCTCTTTATCATCTGAGGTTGTTTTTACGTAAGTATCTACTACGACCTCTTTATCAGCCACATCAATGTTTTCATAAAAAATATATTTCAAAACATATCTACTATTTTCTAGACAATGGGTTAAATTAATTTATACCCTTATTTGACTTTATACGTTCTAAAAGGAATCATTCTATCATTTTCCAAACAAGGTACTCTATTTCCATTTCGAAAAAATTAAGGTAAGAATGTTTTTTAACTTATACGGCGGGTGCAGCTATTTTCCTCCGTTATAACATCGTCAAAGCATCCCTTACAAGTTTATAATAATATTTTCATAATAAATGTTTTTTTATAATTATGTGACTCTTAAATGACTTCAAAATAGAATGAGATATTTCTCTAATTTTTTTTCATTTTATCTATGTCAACATCCTTTGATAGATTTTAAGTTTATTTGAGGTTGATTTATTATGATACAAGACACACACTTTGTATTGAAGGTTTTGTGATTAGATTGACTTTGGATGTGCAATTTCTATACCATTCATGGTTCATGGTTAATGTATTGACATTTTGTATCTGAGTTTTAATTTTAATATTTATGTTATATTTCAACCTTTTCATATGAAGAATGTATTGGACGTAGTAATTGATGGGTGGAGCCCGCTATAGCTCCTTGATGCATCGTTTGGTCTAATGAGACAACTAGATGTGGAATTGGATGAGGCCTTCCCAAATTGAAATATAGTTTTGTCCGAGGACTTGATCATTTTTAGACGTCTTGGATGAGGCCTTGATAAAATGTTTCAGAATGTCCGGCATTATACATTACATCATTATGAAAATAATATTGATGTTTTATGTGGTCATTCAACTAGCATAATACCCATGATTATGTTTTATTATGACATTATTTACACTACTCATATTCCAACCATAAAATTATCCATGTTTATAATTATTAAAGGAATGTGGATTCAATTATTTACCATGCTTAATATTTATGTTATGTTCCATTGTATTGCTAAACCTTACTGAGAATTTGTTTACACCCCAATCTTATGTTTCATTTTTCCATGATATGAAGAAGTTAATTATGAGTGACTTGTAGGCATAATCAAGGAGGATTGGATGTTTCTAATAGAATAAATTCATGTTGTATTTTTTTCAAGTTGTAATGTTGAACTTATAAATTAATCTTGTTTCCAATAATACAAAAATGATCTGTCTTTCGAGACTTGATTTCCTTGTGATCATGCCAATGTTATGTAACAATGCACCAACTCTGGGTAACAAGGGTCGGGGCCTTACAGTTTGTATTTGAAGAAGTTTAGTACAAACATTTGAATGTATATTTAGTTAAACTCTGATTAGAGCACAAATCCCTAAGATAGACACTGAGGATTAGTATAGAATAACTTCTTAGAATTTTGGTACTGTAGAGATTTTGTTTTTTTTCTAAGCAATATAACCTTGTCTGTATATGATCAGGTAGAGGCAGCTATGGAAAAGACGTACCTAAGGGTAAAACCTGAAAACACCTCTTTCAGCTACACTCGAACGGGAACTGGTGCAAGACAACGGGCCTTGCTGCACTCTTAGTTATGACACTCCCGTGAGATATGTTTAGGATAAATCTCAATTTATTTACAAACCATTATGAAGGGTTTATGAATATATACATTCTCAAAGAAAACATTTTTTATGACTATTGAATGTGTCCATAAACTGTTTAATTCATGTTAAGTGTTTTACAAGTTTGGAATTATGTATTTTGATTCATAAAATAATATAGTTTATGCCATTATTTAGAAATGGGGCCTAGTGGAAGGAATGGAAACCGTATCAATGCATGTAATCCATGTAGGGATTTCCCTCTTACTCTAGATAATTATAGAGGAGCTGGTGATACATCTTTTTCAGATCAGCTTATCACCATACTAGGACAGCTGACACCGGTTATGAATAACAACCTTACCCGTATAGAGAAGCCTGATCCACAACTCAGAGAATCAAGGTTAGACCAATTCATGAGGAAACAACCACCAAAATTCAATTGGAGTAGAAATAAATTATAGGATGAGCAATGGATTAATTCTTAGAGAAAATATTTCATGCATTGAGGAGTAGCGAAAGGGAAAAGGTTGTCATTGTAGTATATCGCCTCACTAGAGATACAGATCAATGGTGGTTATTGATTCAAAACACAAAGGAAGCTGAAAAAGTGTTCAGTATGTAATAGAGGGAGTTTAAAGAAATTTTCATAAAAAATAATTTCCTATTGACCATTGAGCAGATATGGAAAAGGAAATTTATGAGTCTGAGTCAAAAAGAAGAAGATATTGTCGCAAAGTATGAAGCTTACATTAAAAGGGTAGCCAGGCAAGATACAGATTATATATGTAACCCCAGAAGTAACATTGACATTTTCTTTTATTTGTTAAAACAATTTCTCTATCGAGCATTAGTGTCATATTCCTTATCATCATACGAAGATATTGACTCGTGTGCTAAAAGATAGAAAAGGATTTCTCTATGTCTTGTGACTTTAATGCAATTCAAGAGAAGAATAGATCTGCTGAAAAATATATGAATGGAAATAAGGAATCATGGAAGAAGGGAAGAACTAGATTTCCACCATGTGATAATTGTTGAAGGAAGAACCCTGGTGCCTATCTAAAAGGAAAATGAGTATGCTACAAATGTAGACAGAAAGGCCATTTTGGGGGTGATTGTAAGGGAATGAAATATGATACCAATGTTCAATCCTACAATTGCAGGGAGATGGGACATTATAAAAATGAATGTCCTAAGCATCAATGATACTTATCTCAGAAACGGACAATGGATCACGACCAAGATTATGTGACCACTACTACTGAGGTCGATGCTCTGAAAGACGTGGTGCCAGGTAATTTAAATGTTTCCTCAAGTTTACCAATGCTTTATTTGATTCTAGATCATCGCATTGTGTCATATCGTCCCAGTTTTCTATGAAAATTATTTATTTCCAATTTTATTTATCAAGGGAGTTGTTTGTCAAATCTCTTAATGGAAGTGTCATTGCTAAAATGTTTTGTGAATCAGTTCCCATTAGGGAATGTAAATGTTTTTTATGTACTGATCTCATCGTCAAACCAATTATTTAATTTGATATATTTTTTGGTATGGATTGTATTTCAGACCATGATGAAAAAAATTATTTTAAGAAGAGGGAAGTTATGATTTTTGATGACGATGATAAAGAAAACCTTGTCTTTAGAGCAGAAACGTCAAAATTTCATTATTATCTAGATCCACCCCCAGTAGCTCAACTAAATTCAATTATTGGAGAGGAAGAGAATAAAATAACAGTGGGTGAGGAAAAGAATGTTCAAATAGAGGATGTACCTATTGTGAATGAATAGGTTGATGTGTTTCCATAATATTAACTTAGAAATCCTCTAGAACGAGAAATTGATTTTTCCATTGATTTAAATCTCAGTTTAAGGCCAATATGAAGACCCCTTATAGAATGTCCACTATGGAATTAGCGGAACTGAAGAAAAAACTAGAGGAATAGAATAATAAGGTATTTATTCGCCCTAGTGTTTCTCCATGGGGAGCCCATATTCTTTTTGTAAAGAGGAAATATGGATATATGAGGTTGTGCATTGACTACAGGGAGATCAATGCAATAACAATAAAGAACAAGAATCCCCTACCACAAATTGATGATTTATTCAACCCACATCATGGAGAACAATATGTTTCAAAGATTGACCTTTTATTTGGATATCATCAGTTCTGTTTGATGAAGGAAGTCAATATGGAAAAAGCATTTCTAACCAGGTACAAGAATTACGAGTTTACAGTAATGTCTTTTTGGCTAACTAATTTACCCTATTTTTTCATGGATCTAATGAACATTTTTTACATGGAATATCTAGATGATTTTGTAGTGGTATTTATTGATGATATCTTGGTATACTCCAAAATCTATGAAGATCATGAAAATCACTTACGCACCAATCTAAAAATCCTTAGAAGAAATGAATTATATGGGTTGTTTAGTAAGTGTGAAATTTAGCTTCATGATACTTCTTTTCTTGGCCATATTGTTTCTTACGATGGAATCTATGTTGACCCTTCTAAGATAAAGGCATTCCAATAATGGACAGCACTGACTAGTATAACTAAGATATGCAGTTTTATTTGTTTAGAGGGTTATTATAGATGCTTCGTCCATAATTTTGCCCGATGGGCAAACCCATTAATGAAGTTAACATATAAAGGGGTTAAAAAATTTTGGACAAAAGAGTGTGATTTTTTTTAAGAACTAAAGAAACGATTAGTCAATGCTCTTATATTGGCTCTACCATTGGGAAATGATGGGTTTTTTATACATAGTGATGCCTCAAAGAAAGGACATGGTTGTGTCCTTATGGAGAATTATAGTGTTATTTCCGATGAATCAAGACAGCTAAAAATTCATGAGAAAAACTATACTACTCATGATATTGAGTTTTCAGTTGTAATCTTTTCATTGATTATTTGGAGAAACTATTTCTATGGTAAAAATGTGTGATTTATACTAATCACAATATTTTGAAGTACCTTTTGTCTCATAAGTAACTCAACACGAGGCAAAGGAGATGGCTTGAACTACTCAAGGATTATGATTTCATGATACACTAACACCCGAGGAAGGAAAATAAGGTGGAAATGATTTGAGAAGAAAGGATCATGGAGTTTTGAACAAGATGAGAGTTGAAAGGGATCCCATTTTCATGGATCTAGTAAAGATGGACATGGGAATAACCATGGAAGGTGAAACATCAATGCTTTTTCAAATAGTTGGCAAACCATATATAATATAGAACATAAAAACCTCCCAGGATGATGATGAGAAATTTAAAAAGAATATTAATTATGTGACTGATGGGAGATTGATCGTCTTCGTATATGAAGATGGGAAATTAAAATTTTGGAAGAGGCTTTGTGCTCATGACATAGCTAATCTGAAAAGAGAATTTTTAAATGATGCTCCTAGCTCCAATTTCATTATATACCCTGGAAACACCAAGAGGTATGGAGATTTGTAGAAACATTTTTGGTGGGACAACATGAAAATGAAGATTGCTGATTTTTTATCATGATGTATTGTTTATAAAAACGAGAAATTTGGAAGGCAATAGCCTGGAGTAGTCTTACAGCCTCTTCCCATACCAGAGTGGAAATGGGATAATATTTCGATGTACTTTGTTATGGGACTACCAAAGACTCCTAGAAGGAAAAATGAAATATGGGTCAGTGTTGATCGTCTTACCAGGTCAGCACATTTTCATTCAATAAGAGAAGATTTACAACTTTAACGTCTTTCAATACTATATATTAATGATGTTGTAAGACTTCATGGAGTACCCCTATCTATTGTTTCTCATCGTGATCCCCATTTTACATCATGATTCTGGGAAAGACTTCAGAAAGACCTTGATACTGAACTTCGTTTGAGCATTGCCTACCACCCACAAACTTATAGACAATCAGAACGGACTATTTAAACCATTGAAGACATGTTGAGATCTTGATCACTTGACATTCGAGGTATGTGGGACCAATATTTACCTCAGGTAGAATTTTTGTATCATAATAGCTTCCATTCAAGTATTCTGATGGCACCATATGAAGTGGTATAAAGAAAGAGATGTCTCACACCAACCTGTTGGGATGTTTTTGGTGAAATAAAACTTGTAGGCCCATAACATGTGGAGGAAATTATGGAGAAGGTGAAGATTTTCCAAACCCACATCAAAGTAGCTCAATGTAGGCAGAAGAGCAATGCCAATAAACGAAAGAAGGATTTGGAATTTCAGGTAAGAGATCATGTTTTCTTGAAGGTATCTCCATGGAAGGGAGCTATATGATTCTGTATGATGGGTAAATTAAGTCCCAGGTACATCAAACCTTTTGAAATTCTATAACGAATTGGGGCTATAGATTACCGTTTGGAAATGCCTCTAAGTCTCTCCAAAGTTCAGGATGTGTTCCACGTACCAGTGTTGAGAAAATACATGCCTGACCCAATGCATGTGCTCATCTCTAAGGAATTATAACTGGAACATGATGTGTCTTATTGAGAAGATCCTATCAAGATTCATGAAATAAGAGAAAATTTGTTGAGAAACCAGACAACTCATCTGGTAAAATTTTTATAGAGAAACAATAAAATGGAAGATGCAACGTGGGTACCTGAGGAACTTATGATGAAGAACCACCCAAATATTTTTATGCAGTAATATTCTAGAAATTTTGAGGACAAAATTATTTGAAGGAGGGGAGAACATAAGACCCCAATATTCTATGGTACGTTTCCCTTTGAATAATTCAATTTCTTGCATTGTACGCCACTACGAGATTCTACAACAGCACGACCAATCAAAATATCCATAATGAATATTAATATAAAAATTTTGAAATTTTATAAATATTATATTTCAAAATGGACCTTAATTTTGGAGTTGGAATATCGAAATTATCTTAGGGTGAATTATTGGTATTTTTCTGAAAACTTTCAATTTTTGATGAATAGTAAAAAATAATGAGTTTTAGTATAAATCGACTTTTTATTTTAATTATTATTTATTATATTTATGTTATTTTTGGTCAAAATAGATACATAATACCTATATATGTCCAATGTAATTCATTTGAGTTAGTTTTTAGAAAATTTATATATTTAAAAAATTTATCGAACTTTTTACCGTCTTTTACCGACCTTCTAAGAGCATTTGGAAATTTTCATAAAACATAATTTTACCGCTTCTATGAATTGAATTTCAAAAAACCGAGAACATGGTTGATATCAGTAAGTATAATGTGGTTCAATAAGACAAAAATAATTTTTGGTGAATAGTAACTTTTGACTTTTATTTACCATGGTTAAAAATAAATATATTAATTAATGGTAATAATGGTATTATTATTACCTTAACACATGTCCTAATTCTATTTAATAAGTATAATTCAACCATAAACAACCTTAGAACGAAAATAGGAATCTATTTGGTCCACTTGGGTTAGATTATGGCATTTATTATTATTTTATTTAAAGAATAGTTAAAAGAGTTAAAATCAATGTTTAATAACTAAACCATTTTTAATATGGGGTTATAAATTTAATATATTCAACTATAAATATTCATTAGAAATATAAAAATATTTCCTTCATAATTGTATTTTATTTATAATTTTTTTACATTAAATAATTAAATTTTTCTATGATACAATGATGATGTAGTAATTAACTTATTAATGAAATATTAAAATAATTGATGTTATAAATACCCAAATTAATGTAATTTTTAACTTTTTGTGAAGTAAACTTATATTATACGTTAATATGATATTTTAGGGTTGATTAAATTAATTTATTTCTAAGTAATAATGCAATTATGAATTTAGTATTAACAAAATACCAAATAATGTCAAAATTGACATAAAAGAGTTTTTAAAACAAAGATTATATTAATAATTGATATAATATTTCTAAAAATCTTAAGTTAATACAAATTACTTAGATAAGGTTATATATATTAATAATTAACCACTTGTGATTCAATTGGAGGTATATAGTATGTTAATTAACCATATAATACAAAAATAAAAAGAGACATGGTAAATGTCAAACTGTTTAAATAAGAGTAAAATCTAAAAGATAAAGTTAATATTGTAGCCCAAACCTATCTAAAACCTATTGGTTGAGTTGTCTTCAACTCGTACCCACCATGTCATAGAAATAAATAATTTTGGAGACATTTGAAACAAAAAATTATTTTATTATTAAAATAATATATCAATATTTTCTTAAGGTGTCCTTGACCCCTCTTATAAAAGGGCACTTCCCTTTCACTAAAATTCACACCTTCAAAGCCATTTTCATCTACCAAACCTTACCCAAATATCCTCTCAACTGTCCTCAACTCATCCTATAGTCCTTTATTCAGTTATAATGCCATCCTATGGAGCCCTTTTTATCAAATCAAAAGGAAGAACCCAAAGACGAGGTAAATATTTTATCACCACTTTCAAGTTCATTTCTTCTTCCACATCCTCATTCCTTGTTGTTTCCAATATAAAATAATAAATCAAATATATTATATATATTGTGATGTTATTATAAATATGGTACAACCATATTAATTATTCGATCCATTCATTTAATGACATGTCACTGTATGTGTGTACGTACGCATTACCGTCTCCACGTTGTTGTGTAGTTTTGATTCAAACATTATTATTCGAATGGGTATAATGATGATGTATAATTGATGTAAATAATAAATATAACATGATAATTATTCTGTATATATGATATAACATTCAATTATATGTGAATTTAAAATCAAAATAATGATATAGTCGCTCGTGCTTACGCACGGATTACCGTCTCCACGAATACGATGAGATTCATTCCCCATCGTAACCATTCAAAACTAATTTTATTTTGATGATTAAAAATAAATTTTAAATACTTAATATCATTCTTAATAATAATATGATACATCCTATCCATAAGAAATATTACTTACATAATGAAGAATATAAAGGAAAATGATTCAGTTATCACCCAAAATGATGATAATAATAAAATATTATTATCAAAGAAATATTATAAGATCATATATGATAAAATATTAATGAATATGGTTATTATATATTTTAATAACAATTATTTAACAATTATAAAATATTATAACCTACCCTCAAACATGGAAATGTACAAGGAAATGGTTAATTTCACAATCTCTTTATCATCTGAGGTTGTTTTTACTTAAGTATCTACTGATACCTCTTTATCATCCACATTAGTGATTTCTTAAAATTTTATTTCAAAACATTTTTAATATTTACTAGACAATGGGATAATGTCCTTTATACCCTTATTTAACCTTCTATGTTTTGAAAGGAATCTATCCGTCATTTTCCCAACAAGGTACTTTATAAACATTTTGAAATAATTAAGGTGAGAATGTTTTTTTAACTTATACTGTGGGTGCTTCTATTTTCATCCATTTTAACATCATCAAAGATTCCCTTACAAGCTTATAAAACAATTTTCCAAATAAATGTTTTCTTTATAATTATTTTAATCTTAAATGATTTCAAAATATCAAGAAATATTTCTCTAAAAAAGGGTTTTATTTCATCTATGTCAACATCCATTGATGGATTTTTAGTTTATTTGAAGTTGATTTATTATGATACAAAACATCCATATCGTATTGAATGTTTTGTGATATGTTTTACTTTGGATATGTTATTTTTATACCATTCGTGGTTTATGGTTAAATTATTGATATTTTTAATGCTAAATTTAATACGAATGATTGTGTTATATTTCAACATTTTCATATGAGGAATGTATTGCACTTAATAAGTGATGGGTGGAGCCCACTATAGCTCATTGATGCATCATTAGGTCTCATGAGACAACTAAATGTGGAAATGGCTGATGCCTTTCCCAATTTGATATATTTTTTGGGCCAAGGCCTTAATAATTTTTAGACGTCTTGGACGAGACCTTGAAAAAATGTTTCAGAATGTCCAACATTATACATTCCCTCAATATGAAAATAATATTGATGGTTCATGTGGTAATTTGACTAGTAGATTACCCATGATTATGTTTTATTATGGCATTATTTACTAAGATCATATTTGGGCAATAAAATTATTCAAGTTTATTTTTGGTAAAGTCATGTGGTTTCAATTAGTCACCACAGTTAATATTTACGTTATCTTCTACTGTATTGCTTACCCTTACTAAGAATTTGAGCTCACCCCTTTCTCATGTATCTTTTTCCCTGGATATGAAAAATTTAGTTATGAGTGACTATCAGTCATAATCTAGGATCCATGGATTCTTATAATGGAATAAATTCATGTTGTATTTATTTAAATGTTGTAAAGATGAACTTATGTATGAATATTGTTTCCAATAATACTAAACTGATTGGTCTTTTGAGAAATGATTTAAATTTATCATGCAAATGTTATATAATAATGCACTGACTATGGGTAACTAGGTTCGGGGTGTTACATTGCATGTAACATATGCAAAGATAGTATTGAGTAGAACTTTAGCCAAATCGATGTTGTGTGTAATGGAATCAAAGTCAGTGTTGTATTTAATAAAAAAAAAGTTTGTGTAGTGTATACCCTAAACCATGTGGCTGTTTCAGGTAGTGTAATCCATATATTCACCATGTGAATAGAATGTATGAGTCAGTTTTTAATATATATATATATATATTTATTTATATTTATATTTATTTACAGCATCATGTGAAATGTATAATATAAAAAAGATAAATTATTTCCAAAAGAATATTCACAAAATCCTTAGGTGTTAAAATATATTTGTTAAATCCATATTTAATATCATATGTGACTAGTGGCTATGGATAATTAATTAGATCAGTTCATTGGGTAGTAGTCCACCGTACATAAGTACAATAATTTCCTTTATCACATGATAAAATATAAGATTAAAAATAGTTATGAAATTAAAATAAAATCATCACATTTTATTTCTGAAACTAATATTATTATATAATCAGGGTTTATTAATATTGAATATAGTTTAAAAAAATAAAACAAAATCACAATGTTAAAAATGATAGTTATTCTTGGAAAATCCTCAAGAGGTTTTGAAAAAAATCCTTCTGAAGAAGGTATTGTAATAAAACAACAGAATCTAAGAAATTGAAAAACATTTAATGAATGGGTTTGTTTTTGTAATTACATAACAAAAACAAAAATGAAATGTGAAAAAAAGAGAAGAACATATCCCCCTTAATAAGAGGGAGTGGGTACTCATTTGATTTCATATTTTATTAAATTAATATAAATTTCTTATCATAATAAAATGTTTAAAAATTGAAAAATAAATAAAGTATAATAATTTTTTGAGAGAAAAAATAAATTGATATAAAAATTTAAGATGTTTAGGTAAGGTTTTCATCCACATTTTTTGTTTTGACACCTTTTAACCCATTTTGACAATTAGTGTGATATTAATGTATTTAATCTGTCGGGGTTACGAATGATACTATAAAAGGAAAATCAACCCACTTGAATATTATTGTTAATATTATAGACAATTTAAACTACATTTTTATGAATATGTCTTTTTTTGAAATTTTAAATCATTGAATAAAATATTACTTATTATAAAATACCACTATTATCAAATATAACCATATTTATTTAATTTTTGATAAAAACAACATGTAAATTATTAAATTTCAATATATTTCTTCAAAAAATTCATTAAATATTTGAATTATCAAAATTTTTTGAAAAAAATTATTATTTTCAAATATTATTAATATTATTATTTATATTATCAATTAATTTTTTCTTTTTAATAAATAATTACATCATTGGCCTTACAAAATTATTGATGTTAATTATTTCATAAAAAAATTAAAAATATATTACCATGAAGAAAATTAATTTATATGTTATATTTATATTTATAAATAATAATATGTTATTTCTATCCTTTCCATGAAATATTACAGTTATTAAAAGTATGAAATAAAAAAATATGGTTCTTCAATAAAAAAAAGAAATAAAATGATAACAATCGTGGAAATTTGGAAAAAATGGTCATATATTCAAATTTTTAATTAATATTAATGAATGATAGTCATAAAATAAAAAAATATAAGTTTTAGAGTTAAGTTTTACTCTATTTAAATTTTTTTAACATTAATTAACCCATTATACCTTTACCATGGTAACAAATATAAACTACTTCAAATATTCATAATAAGAAAAAAGAAAAGGGAATAAAAACCCAAAACATATAAGCATGTACATTTAAATAAATATTTAATTCATTATTTCTATGAATTTCAAATTATCTAAAAATCTATTTAATTTCAATAACCCATTCCTTAAATGACTTCTTTTTTACATATAATAAATTATTTTTATAACATAACCTCAAAATTTATTTTCATCGAAAATTAAATTAAAGACAATATAGTGTGCATAGTAAATTAAGAAAAATATGCATTCCAAGAATAATGCAAACCAATAGAATAACTAATGGTAATGCTCATTCCCTTAATATGGACTATTCGAGTGATGGAAAAACATATATGAGAGGTATGCGTGGAATCTATGGGTGAAAAAAAAATCGAATTATTTGTTTTCATCCCAACAAGTATGAGAGATAATAATATTGATCTAGTTCATTCATATACACTTATTTATAATATTAAATATAATACAAGGGAAGGATAACCTCCCATTCATTGCATTAAATAGAACTTTATAATCTATATAAAACTATTATATATAATTTTTTTTATATTTATTTATGAGTAATTTTTTTTACCCATATTAATAACCCAATCATATTACATTAGGTGTATTAAAATATTATTATAATAAATAATATTGCATATGTCACAATTAGAAATATGTAGATTTAATTTTGTTATATTAAGAGGAAAAAATAAACATAGTAAGTAGTAAATTTACATTTATAATTTAAAACATAAAAAATTTAGAAGTTGGTAAAAAACATGTTTAGTGATAAATAAATTATGTTTTTCAATATAATTTATTTTTTTCCTTATACAAAAAAAATATATTTAAATCCAATAAGGTTATCAAGGGGTACCCTAAACACACATGTGTTACCTAATTTGGTCAATTAAATAGAAGGGTCTACCTTGGCCAAACCCAAGTAGCTGCTGGGGAAAAGGCTGGTTGACTCACATGGGACGTGATAAGCGTATGTTTTGGCCATTTGTAGCCTCATAAAAACTCTAATAGGTTCCATGGCCCATGAACCATATGTATGAGGTTTTCTATGTGTGTGTTCTGGTTTGTACCCAATTAATTACATCTGGATATTTTGTGCCAGTGTTTAGCATATATGTGATCACTAAACATTCCATTTGTTTGATGTAGAACACATACTACTGGTTTCAATTTATTAATTAAAAATTATTCCATTTTCTTCCCTATGTATCAATAAAAATCAGTCCTACATTCCATCAATAATCATCCACCTCTAATCCTAACTTACTATTCAATCAGATTCTCCCACACACCAGAGTAGCACCACCAGCACACTCCTACTTCAATAATTTGAATCTATGTATACTTTTTGTGTTTGGAAATACATTCAAGAATTAAATAAACACAGTTTCTTCCCTAAATATCAAATTTTCACATGGGAAAATAATTATTTTCCAAGATATACCATTCAGATGTTATTTCCTTGGTAACTAGGAAATGAAATTATCACCCAACCATCTTCGAGAGTATCCCAAGGATGATTAAAAAAAATATACATAAATGAACATTTATATAAACATTTAATCATATGATG
Source organism: Viscum album (assembly GCA_963277665.1). Taxonomy (NCBI): domain Eukaryota; kingdom Viridiplantae; phylum Streptophyta; class Magnoliopsida; order Santalales; family Viscaceae; genus Viscum; species Viscum album. Next base: position 1,793,789,748 of record OY728140.1, read on the forward strand.
TGATGATATATATATGTGTGTGTGTATGTTTGTGTGGGTAAAATCAAAAAATTATTCCAACTTCTAACATAATCCATAGAATCGAGCACTACTAGGTACGAAGCCTTGATGTAGGCCTCTGTTCACTAATGAATCATTTTTACCACTGTGTTTCCATTAAATGGTCAAATATGAATATACACACATGCACACAGACACACACATATATATTTATATACATCAAATAAATAGGTAAATCACCTCAATTTTTGATGAATAAGACGACATCCCTCTTTTCCATATCTTTTTCCTCGTGTTTGGGCATCTATGTTTGAAGAAAGAGTTATCCGCTCTGAGTAACTAGTATAGTTATATGTCTATATTTATATTACTTTGAAACTATAAAGACCCATAAAATTCAAGGGAAATTTTTCCAAATTTTCTTTGGGATTTTACAAGAACACAGTTTCTGACAGCGCAAGATTCTGAGGCCCGGTGTTCCTGGAATCAATTTCTGAATTTTAGCTCGGGTACATTAAGTGAACGAAAGAGTGAGTTTTTATAAATTTTGAATCGGTGCTCGGAATCAAATATTGAGGGCACCGATTGAACCACAGCACCGGTAATTGCTTAGGAACAAATTTTCCAAAGTTGTGTTTTCATGGGTGAAGTTGTTAAAATTTTTGGAAGTTAAAATAAAATTTAAACGAAAAATTTTATTTGTCATTCTAAGTGTTTAACCTTTGGGAGGAAGTTGGGTAACCACCCAACTTCCCTTGAGAGGTTATGAGGCCGGCGGGGCCCACAAGAACCCCATCCCTTCATATTCTCTAACCCCCTCAACTCACCATTAATTTTTGACACCTTATGTTAATTAATTAAGTGAGTTAAATGTGAATGTTTGAAATTCAAATGCTTAGGTTATGTTAATAAAAGAAGTGTTGAACTTATTTTTATTTTGGTTGGAATTCTGGTTGTGGGAGCCTTTGGGAGAAAAATAGTGATCTTAAGGATTCTTCGCTCTTCAACGTAGAACGAGAAGAATGCACCGCCGCCGACAAAAAACGCCGACCTCCGACGGCGGATGACGGCGAGAGACGCCTTCCTCGGAGATCAGCTAACGCCAATGATGCTCCTTCTACGACGGTTAATTAGGCGACGAAGTCTCGTTCGATGACAACGTTGAGGTAGGGGTTTGTGTGTTTTTATTTGGGAATTATTCCGTCAAATATCCTCGTTCATTTGGACCGCCTGATATCATTTAACGGGAGGGGTCGGACCGCACAAACACGGCTGACCATCCTCCCTTATTATTTTTGTTGATGCGGTTCAACGGAAAGTGATGTGGTGTCGTCGCACTGTGCGGGAACGAGCGGCGAGGTTGCGTGGTGCCGTCGCGTCACGCATTTGAAAATTGAACCAAGTCGCGGCGCCATCGCGCCGCGCCGGAAAAACCTGAAGACACCGCCGCCGGAGCGGGGCCGCGGTAGAGGGGCGCGACGCCGTCATGCCGCGTAGGACGGACCAAGGGTGCTGCTTAAGCCGCGGCAGAGCAGGCGAACGGACTGCCAGAATCGGGCCGCCGGCGTCGGAGCAGGGGGGGGTCCGGCCCTACCGGTCCCGTGGTGGCAGAAGCCGGCCGGCCAGAGCAGGCCGGCCAGACAGGGAAGAACCGGGGGTTCAAAACCCCCGGCTGGCCGGACGTGAGTGGCCCCATTAAGGGGTAGCGGTGCCCCCCCCCCCCGCATCTGAACGGCTCGGTCGTTCGGCCGAGCCACCTTTCTAGCGCACCAGACTGCCTGCGCGCTGGGCCGCGCCGCGCCGTGACCAAGCAGGCCGACCTGGACCCGGGTCGGCCCGACCGAGGGGGTCTCGGGCCGGGTCGGTCCGAGCCCGAAACCCCCACTTTCAGAATTTTCACGGTCTTTTGCCCATAACATGGGCTTCGGACCTCTTATTGACACACCACCAGCTGCGATGCGATCTCTGGATCGAGACGGTCGTTTTGGTATATTAGAATCATTGTTTTGGAGTACTTTGGGTTCGGCCGGGTTGGTTCGTACACGAAACCAACCAGGCCCTCGGAGCGAAAACGCATATATCTTGAGCTTCGGACGTCCGATTGAAATGTCGTCGACTTTGTTGGATTCCTCTTGAGGAGACGGAACATTTGGAATACATCTCCCGAGGTTTGGATGCAGTTGGAGTATGGATGTGTTGGATTGAACCCGAAATCCAACCGGGCCCATGGAACGGAAAAGCTGATATCTTTCAGACCAGACCTCTGTTTGACGAACCGTCAGCGGCGTTGGTGATCACGTTGAGAAACGGTCCCTTTGAGTATACCCTATGAGTGTTTGGGATATAGTTGAGATATGGTCGGGTTGGTTCCCACACGAAACCAACCGGGCCCCTAGGACGAAAAGGCTAATAACTCACAGACCGGGCATCCGATTGACGCGTCGTCTTTTGGGTTGAGACCCCTATGATGAGGAGGTCCTTTAAGATAATTCTTCATGGGTCTTGTGATAATTGGAGTATCGACCTGTAGCTCGTGGAGGGGACCCTCCCGGAGACAAGCATACAGAGTACGGAGACCGTGTAGTTGGTTGTGACTGATGAATTCTTGTCCGAATCGACTCGGATTGACTAGCATAGCCCAGTGGGGAGCACTAATTTGTGAGGTGGAAGACCCATGGCGGAGAAGAACTACTTAGTGAGGTGGCAGACCCATGGAACTCAACAGGAAGAGTACCTCTGTAGGCTATGAGGGGGAGCACTACTGTGGGAGGTGGCAGCCCCATGGCGGAGGAGCACTACTGTGTGAGGTAGAAGACCCGCGGTACTCGACAGGAGGAGTACCTTAGTAGTCTTAGGTTAGTGAGAAGTACCTCGAAGTTGTGACATGATCACTGTACACTCCAGAGACGGGCTCATCAGCAGTTACGGTTTCGATAATGAAAATCCTGGTTTGAGCTGAGTTTATGAACATTGTGTTTACCTCTTGATTGAGATGGGACACTTGATAACATAGGTATATGTATGGGCATATACCTGGGTAGTGGATATCCATTGATATCATAACCTTTGTGTTTCCTCATGATTGAGATGGGTTACTTGATAACTTAGGTATAAGTTTGGGCTTTTACCTAAGTAAGGGTTATCTGTTGAGATCCTTCTTTGTGGTTATCCTTGTTGATTTACAGAGACCTTGAGGGTCTCGGGGAACCTTCTATGTATCGTTATACTCACCACTGCACGGGCTATGCCCACACCTCGTTATGTGGGTTGCAGGCGATGGGCAATGATGATGGAGGCTGAGTGTTCGAGGACTGGACATTACATGGAGGTGGACGACACGACTAGTCAGTATCCGGAGGTGGACTTCACGACGTGATGATACTCGGAGGAGGATGACGGGCGAGAGCGTTGTGGAGGCTATCTGTACCTACTCTTCATGTAAGATCTGTGGTGGACGATCTAGGAGTTTCGTTATCTGTACCTACCCTTCATGTAGGATCCAAGGTGGACGACCTAGGAGCTGTTTCTATTCATCCAACTATTTGTCTTTTCTATTGTACTATCGTTCAGTTGTAGCTGTACTATTTAGTTGGGTTTGTATTCTGGCCCTTTTACTTTTTTTTACTTCTTTTGTACTTAGTGTTTACTTCCGCATGTACTCGATTGTGTTTTTCATACTTTTATAAAGGCATTATCTTCCCAATAATCAGGATTTACATATTTGGGGCTAGTCGCCAGCCCCTGGCCTATGGAAGGCGGGCTTTTGGTAGTCACGACACGGGCCTCGAGGACGGTTCATGAAAAAATAGTATCAGAGGAGTCGGTTCTACCGCAGAACGAATAAATTCAATATTTTATTTCTGTGAAGTGACAGTGTTAACAGTACCGAGTGTGGTTTTTAGTTCAGGGAGTCCAGTGTTGGTGCGGGCGGCCGACGTATCCATACACCAGGACCCTGACAACTGATTTATGACTTTGTGCACGAAAACACTGATTGCGTGTGTGTTTCAGAAGTTTTTAAATGTCAGCTCAAACCAGGTCAGCTCGCCAGGTACAAATTGTTTGACCGTGTCATGTTTGTTTCTTTCAAGATGCATCCCCGCAGACGACCAGCTAGAGCCCCAAGATTTGTTTGTACTGACAGCCTGCCGAGCGACGTGGCCTCAGTATATGGCCCTATCCCAGTTGAGGAACCAGCGGTACTACTACTCGTTGGGCCACCGATGCCACCGGCCCTAGCAGCATAGGGTGCACGTCGCATAAGTGCACTGCACGAGTTCCAGCGCCAGAGGCCACCTAGGTTCAGGGGAGAGACGGACCCGCAGGCGGTTGAGGATTGGCTCGAGGCTGTGGTGAGAGTCTTCAGGCTAGTTGGGACGCTAGCAGACTTCACGGTGATCATTACTTCCAGCCTTCATCAGGCAGTAACAGGAATATGGTGGAGCCTGATGCTCCAGATTCATGACAAGGCAACACTTCTATGGGAAGACTTCGAGAGCCCGTTCCAGGTAGATTTTTTACCAGCCACCCTTCGAGAGGTGCATATACAAGAGTTACTTCAGCTGCAGCAGGGAATCATGTCAGTGGCGTAGTATTAAACGAGGTTCACATCCCTCTCACGCTACTCCAAAGATATGGAACGAGACCCGTTCTTCAGGGCCCGAACCGTCGCGGAGGGGTTCAGGCGAAGGATTAGAGCTTCTGTTGTTTTTCACAGCATTCCAACGCAGACAGGGGTGTTGGAGCGAGCCCTCTTAGTGGAGAGTTTCCTTGCTGAGTAGTCTCCAGCAGAAGCACCCACCACTAGCCGGCATGTGGCAGAGTCCTCTGTAGTAGGAAGTAGACAGATGACGCAGAGGTCTAAGAGGACCAGACCTAATGGTGGTTGACCTCATGACTCTAGGTCGGTAGTGTGAGGCACCAAGGGGAATGACAAATCCAGACCTTCCATGCAGTGTTACTCCTGTGGAGGGATTGGTCACATGGCATGTGACTGTCCAACCCACCATGCAGATGACTATTAGTTAAATGAAGAACCTCCAAGGCAGAGGCAGAGGTTCGATCATGGAAGACCTCTAGGAGTTGAAGGCTGAGGGAGGGGAGCTGGCTATGCAGCTGGAGGTGGACGACGCTTCGAGGGGTTGCCACCACCACCACCAGGATGTCCACCCCGACCAAAGGGAACAGGTGGACATGAGAGTGCTCAGCTTCAGGCAGTAGAAGCTTATAACTATGTATCTCCGGAAGTGAGAGAACGGGGTCAGAACTAGTGGTTTCCTTTTATTCTTTGTATATCTAGTTCCATGTTGTTGTTGTTGTTACATTTGTGTCTTTGTACCATGAGCTACAATAATATAAGGACACTTACCTTTGTGACATTTTCTTCCTTCCTTTTTGAGTACTAAGAGGTTCTGGTTTGAACTATTGACGTGATCCTCACTTTCGAGATTCCTACTGGAAGAGACCCAGTGACCTCACGCTGATGCTGACAGTGTGACTCGACCCTTAGAGACGAGAGTGATGGTTGGATATCTTGGTAGTAAATTCGAGACCTTACGACATTTTCCATGGCATGAATACATCATTCATGTCCGGATTGATTGTATTAGTCAAAGAATGTGGTTTATCCAGGGGGTGATACCGAATTTATCTTATCGGAAAAGAAGAAATCATTGCAGCTCTTGTGGGACCAGAGAAGGTCCAGGTCATCCAAGAGCAAATGAGGACAGCTCAGAGCTGACAAAAGCCTTATGCTGATAGGAGGCAGAGACCACTATAGTTCGAGGATGGCGGCCATTTTTTCTTACGGGTCTCACCTCGAAGTGGAATTACGGAGACGTGGCTGAGGTGACATTTTATCTCTGAGGTTCAACGGACCTTTCTAGGTCCTCAGCAGGGTAGGAGAGGTGGTTTACCGCTTAACCCATCCACCTCAGTTGCACCAGGTGCAGGAAGACTTCCATGTATCTCAACTGAGGAGATACGTGGTCAACCCTTCGCATAACATCGACCATGGGGAGCAAGACTTGGGCGTTGGGGTGACTTTCTCGGAGGTTCCAGTGGGGACCGAGGATTGACAAGAGAGGATCCTATAAGGATGGTCGATTCCTCATGTCCACATTCTTCGACAGTACGTGAATATCCAGGTAGGCACATGGGAGCAGAAGGCTCAGATGCATGCTCAATACCGCTTTTGTATCCATAGTCTATGTTTAAGCTTTACGAGGACGTAAATCCCTAAGGTGGGAGTAATGTAAAGATCCGTAAAATTCAAGTGAAATGTTTTCTAAATTTTCTTTGGGAATTTACAAGAACAATGTTTCTGACGGCGCCTGATTCCGAGGCCCCGTGTTCCCGGAATAAATTTCTGAAGTTTAGCTCGGGTACGTTTTGTGAACGAACGAGCGGGTTTTTCTAACTTTTGAACAGGTGCTCGGAATCAAATTCTAAGGGCACCGATGGAACTGTATCGCTGGTAATTTCTTAGGAACACCTTTTCGAGAGTTGCGTTTTCACAGGTGAAGTTGTTAAAATTTGTGGAAGTTAAAATAAAATTTAAACGACAAATTTTATTTAAATTTCTATTTGTTTAACCTTTGGGTGGAAGTTGGGTAACCACCCAACATCCCATGAGAGGTTATGAGGCCGTTTGGGCCTATACGAACCCCACCCCTTCATATTTTCTAACCCCCCTCATCTCACCATTAATTTTTGACAACTTCTGTTAATTAATTAATTGAGTAAAATGTGAATGTTTGAAATTCAAATTCTTAGGTTATGTTAATAAAATAATTGTTGAACTTATTTTTATTTTGGTTGGAATTATGGTTGTGGGAGCCTTTGGGAGGAAAAGAGAGGTCTTGAGGATTATTTGTTCTTCGACGAAGAACGCGAAGAACACACTGCCGCCGACGAAGAATGCCCAGATTCAACGGTGGACAACGGTGAGAGACGCCTTCCTTGGAGATCACCTAACGCCAACGATGCTCCTTCCATGGCGGTTAATTCCGCGACGAAGTCTTGTTCGACGAAAACGTTGAGGTAGGGGATTATGTGTTTTTATTTGGGAATCCTTCCATCAACTATCCTCGTTCATTTGGACCGCTTGATATCGTTTAACGGGAGGTGTCTGAACCACAAAAACACGACCGACCCTCCTCCCTTATTATTTTTGTTGTTGCGGTTCGAAGGAAAGTGACGCGGTGCCGTCACACCACACGGGAACGAGCAGCAAGGATGCGCGGTGCCGTCGTACCACGCCAGAAAAATCCAAAGACACTGCGGCCGGAGCGGGGCCACAGCGGAGGGGCGCGGCGTTGTCGTGCCACGCCGGACGGACCAAGGCCGCGACTGAAGCCGTGGTGGAGCAGAGGAACCGGCGGCCGGAATCGGGCCGCTGGCATCGGAGCAGGGGGGGACCGGCCTTGCCGGTCCTGTGGCGGCAGAAGCCGGCCGGCCAGAGTGGGCCGGCCGGACAGGGAAGAACTGGGGGTTCAAAACCCCCGGCTGACCGGATGTGAGCGGCCCCATTAAGGGGCAGCGGTTACTACCAGCGGGGGCAGCCCCCCCCCCCCCCCCGCATCCGAACGGCTCGGCCGTTCGGCTGAGCCGCCCGGCCCGCGCTCCGGACCGCCAGGGCACCGGGCCACGCCCAGGCCGGGATGGGCCACGCCCAAGCGGGCCAACCTGGACCTGGGTCGGGTCGCCCAGTTCGGGATGACCCAGGGGGACTCGGGTCAGGTCGGTTCAAGCCTGAAACCCCCACTTTCGGACATTTCATGATCATTTGCCCATAACATGAGTTTCGGACCTCCGATCAACGCATCGTCAACTGCGATGTGATATTTGGATCGAGACAGTCATTGTGGTATATTACACTCATTCTTTCAGAGTAATTTGGGTTCGGCCGGGTTGGTTGGTACACGAAACCAACCGGGCCCTCGGAGCGGAAACACTTTTATCTTGAGCTCCAGACGTCCGATTGATGTTCCGTAAACATTGTTGGATTCTTCTTGAGGAGAATGAACTTTTGGGATACTTCTCTGGAGGTTTGGATGTAGTTGGTGTATGGCCGAGTTGGATTCTACCCAAAATCCAACCAGGCCCCTGGAACGGAAAAGCTGATATCATTCAGTCCAGACGTCCGTTTGATGAACCTTTAGTGGAGTTGGTGATCACGTTGAGAAATGGTCCCTATGAGTATACCCTTTGAGTATAACCTATGAGAGTTCGGGGTACAGTTGTGATACGGACGGTTTTGTTCACACACAAAACCAACCGGGCCCCTGGGATGAAAAGGCTAATAACTCATAGACCGAGCGTCCGATTGACGCGCTGTCTGTTGCGTTGAGACCCCTATGACGAGGCGGTCCTTTGATATTCTTCTTTTTGGGAATTGTGATACTTGGAGTATCGACCTGTAGCTCCTGGAGAGGACCCTCCTGGAGATGAGCATACAGAGTACGGAGACTGTGTAGCTCGCTGTGACTGATGTCTTCTTGTCCGATTTGATTCGCAGTGACTAGCATAGCCCAGTGGGGAGCACTACATTGTGAGGTGGCAGAGCCATGGCGGAGGAGAAATAATTTGTGAGGTGGAAGACCCGTGGTACTCGACAGGAGAGTACCTCTGTAGGCTATGAGGGGGAGCACTACTGTGTGAGGTGGCAGACCCATGGCGGAGTAGCACTACTATGTGAGGTGGTAGACCCGCGGTACTCGACATGAGGAGTTCCTCAGCAGTCTTAGGTTAGTGAGCAGTACCTCAGAGTTGTGACAGGATCACTGTACACTCCAGAGATGGGCTCATTAGCAGTTACGGTTTCGATAATGAAAATCCTAGTTTGAGATGAGTCTATGACCTTTGTGTTCACCTCTTGATTGAGATGGGTCACTTGATAACTTAGGTATATGTATGGGCATAACCTGGGTAGTGGTTATCCATTGATTTAATAACCTTTATATTTCCTCATGATTGATATGGGTTACTTGATAACTTAGGTATAAGTTTGGGATTTTACCTAAGTAAGGGTTATCTGTTGAGATCTTTATTTGTGGTTATCCTTGTTGGATTTAGTGAGACCTTGAGGGCCTCGAGGACCCAACTGAGTATCGTTATACTCACCCCTGCACAAGCTATGTCCACACCTCGTTGTGTTGGTTGTAGACGACGGGCAGTGCTAACGGAGGCCGAGTGTTCGAGGACTGGACGGTACCCAGAGGTGGACCACACGACAAATCTGTATACATAGGTGGACTTCACGATGTGACGATACTCAGAGGAGGTTGACTGGCGAGAGCATTGTGGAGGCTATCTGTACCTACCCTTATGGTAAGATCCGTGGTGGACGATCTAGGAGCTGTGCTATCTGTACCTACCCTTCAGGTAGGATCCGAGGTGGATGATACATGAGATTTTTCTATTCTTCCACCTGTTTATCTTTTCTGATTTACTTTCATTCAGTTGTAGCTGTAATTTTCTGTTGGGTTTGTATTCTGGCCCTTTTACTTTTCATCAATTCTTTTGTACATAGTGTTTACTTATGCTTGTACTCTGTGGTATTTTGCTTACTTTTATAAAGGAAATGCCTTCCCAGTTATTGGGATTTATGCCTCTGGTGCTAGTCGCCAGCCCCTGGCCTATGGAAGGCGGGTTTGGGTTAGTCACGGCACGGTCTCCGAGGACGGGTCGCAATAGAAACTTATAAGATTATTTATTTTATGATTTGGTTGATTCATATTATAATAAGATCAATTAATTTGAATACATTTATTTTCACATTATCCCTTTTTATATTTTATGTATAAGAGTGTTTTTTTGATGACTTTTTTTATTATAATACTTTGAATAAGGGTTTGACCTACAAAAAAATAAAATAAAATATTTAATTCAAAAATAAATTTCAATTAATAATCCATATATTATATGTATTTATCTTAAAAAACAATAATTCTATGTTAAATGAAATAATTATATATATAATCTATGTGTGTTCCCTTTAAAACAATGTATACATTCAATAATTTTAGGTGATTGAATAGAATTTAAAATTACAAATATTTTATTAAATACGTTTTTAAAAATATAATATTAAAACAATTATTTTATGAAACAATTTTACATTAAAATATGTTAATGTCAACAATGATCATTTATGTGGATTTTCATTAAAAATATTGATGAAATTGAATATATTTTTTTATGTAATTATATATATAACAATTTGTGTAAAATTACATTCTGTATAATTTTTTTTTACAAAAGGTGATTTATAATTTATATATATATCAATTTGTTGAAACAAGGAGAAATTATTGTTTTCTAAAAAAATGTTATTTTGAAAGAGAATATTTGATATAAAAATAATTTCTATTGAATAAAATTTATATTTTATTTAAAGGGGTTTTTAATTGTAAATAAATGTTAAAAGAATCGACAAAAATGATTTCATAAAAACCCGAAAATTGGGTATCAAAAGTGATCATGAGTTATAGTGAGGGAACCTGTAACCTAATTTGAAATTTTTCCATGAAGTGATACAAAATACTTCTATATGGATTTTATAAGGTATATTTATTATTGTTTTAATTCAATAAAAGTTATAATTTGAAAAAAAGAAGATTTTTAAAACTCAATGTAGAAATCCAGCTATTTTTTATGAACGAAACATGTTTTAAAAATAATATTCTCTATGCTATATGTATTTTCAATGCTTATATTATTTTGGAATATAATTTCAAAATTTTATGTGTTTTCAATTGATTTTTAAATTTTTTTACTTATATATATTTTAAATATTGGAGAAATAATTGTTTTAAAAAATACCAATCAAATATATTTTTTATATAAAGGTAAAAATAATTCATATTGAGTATTTGAAAACTATTTTCAAAAAGGGTTTTCAATAATTTTTATGATAACACTTTCTAGAAAATTATTCGCACCCTATGTTTTAAAATATACATTCACTGGATAATTTAGATGTTTTAAGGAGTATTGATTCGATATGGATCATGCATGACCAAAGTCAAATAGATTTCAATTATATTTTACATTTATATTTTATAATAATTTCTACATTTCTTCCATGACCTATAAAAGAAAATATCATTGTATTTTTAGAGAACATTTTACTTTCCAATAAATGTTTTTTTAAAATAGATTATATTCTTTCACCGGATCAAGAATCATGGGTCTCAATATGTTACAAAGGGACCTATTTATAAAATATTTAACTCCTAATAAAAAATATGGAATCCAATTTCAATTATTGAAAATAAATAGGTGCAAGAAATTAATTAGTATCAAACTGATGACAAACAATGAAAATATTGTTTTCATAATAATGTATTTTTAAGAAATAAATGAACTTATAGTAAATATATAACAAATACTCATAATGATAATAATCTGAATTAATATTATATGATATATAATATATAAATTAAATTGTAATATATTAATTATATTGGTTTTTTCAATAAATAAATTTGATAAACTATATACACTTAAACAACCTTCATAAATAAAATATTTTATTCATAAAAATATATTTAAACCAAAATATTGATTAAATAAAACTAATATGAAAATAATTATATCATTTTAAATCCAATGGATCATATGTCATATTAATAATAACTTAATAACATAACTATACATTGAATTATGTGATTTAATGAAATGAAACTATAGTTTTTGATACATTGACATTTTCACCATTTACTAAAATAGAACCATTTTAAGAAAAATCTGATTATTTTTACCTAATATAAATTTTGTTTGATAATTTAAAAAATAATAATTTTTTTATAAAACACGTTTCTCAAATTTTATATATGTTTAATATATTAGCTAATCATATAAATAAATAAAAAACCTTTTTGAAGAATATTTTAAATTATAATATGCGTCATTTTAGTAATGGATAGTCAATATATTTTCATTTATTATAATCTGTCTGAGTTTTTCATAATGTGGTTAACCCCATTTGTAACATTTGATTTAATTTCTATGTTATAAAAATCATATTTAAATATTATATTTCACGGGTCATTTATGATCAATGATGTGTTTCTTATACTATATTGATCATAATGGTTATATTTTAAAAACATGGGTCGTTAGAATGTGTGTAACATTATGTCTATAAATATTTCAATTTTTTTATCAGGTATTACCTATTGTAATTATTAATGTCCCTATGTGACTTCCACTCAGGAACGAAACCATAGTTTTTCTATAACTCCTCAAAACTGCATTTAATGATTATGAAATATCAAAGAAAACATTTGGATTATAAAAAATTACCCACTATGCCTATTTGATCCATAAAAGATGAAATATATCATATTTTGTGAAAAAATAACATATAAATTGATTATAATAACAAATAGTGTGTGAGCACAACATAGATACATTCACTTATGAACTATATAAATATGGGAATGAGTTTTTATTCAAGATCAGTTCCTATAAATGATATGAAGTGTCATTTTTATTTTTTTTATATTGAGTTATTACCTCGTCTGAGCACCCAAACATCATGAAATTAGTAGACAAACATTCTATATGTGTCCACAAATCCAAATAAATTGTTTATACATTATATTGTACAATGGGGTCATATTTGTAACCGTTGATTCCATAGTGAATATATATGGGGTTATTGATCTTAGTTTACAATGATATTATACAAAATATTCGAAAATATAGTGGAATGCGCATCATATATTTTAATAGACTTAAAAAAGATGAACTTTGGTGTATATCTTGGAGAATAGGCCTGGGATAACATTTCTCTAATTTTCATTCTCTTCAGTTTTTTTTTGTTTTCACCCCACATGATCTCTTTAAAAATTCATAAATACTATATTTGATATATTCTTGTATTACATGAATAAATTTATTAATCTAGGAAATATAAATCCCTTGATTCCATTGTATCTAACATTAAAGTAATGAGCAATATTATTTAGCCTTAGTAGGTTCATTATTATAATATGTATATATAACTTACTGATTTTTCATTTAAATTTGAGAGGTAAAAAAATATATTATCATAATCTAGGTATTTTTTAAAAAATATATTATTTCTAAATGGAGTAATCCCATAGTAAGACTACAATATACAGGTATCACACATCAAAGACGAAATCTGAAAACATTACAACCTTGGTCATGAATGAGTGTTATTCACTTAATGATAATACCAATATAATTTGGGATAAGTGTGTGACCCCAAATTACTATAAAGATTCATTGATCCTCAAAAAACATAGATATATTTCTAAACATCACAATTATATTCATGATAAACCTCAGGTGTAGAACATATGTTTGATCTACAATATCAGAGAGGCTTTAAGACATATTGTATATTGGCTAATTGGTACATGTAGAGCCCTGAAAAATAAAAATATCATTATAGACACATTGGAATTGTCTAATCTATTATGATATATTAGAAACATGTACACATTGCTGCATATTTAATATTTTGACTGATAAACTATAGGATACAATGAAAAAACTTATTTAAATACATCACTAATAACAGAGAATTTATTTACACGATGTTTTGAAATTAAATGGAGATCCAATCATTCATGAGATGAATTAGTAATTACACCCCCCTCTTATTTTTTAAGGAGGGTCTTATATCATGAAACAAAAACCATTAGTCCATACATCATTAAATGTTACCTAGAATGAATCCTAAAAATTAATTTCCTATGAACATATAAAAAAATAGTTTCATGGACGTGGATATTTATTCTAGATCATGGAAGGATTGAAGTCTCCCAAAATCACATATAGGGTTTATCCATTAACACATGATGATAACCCAGTAATAAAAATAATTATTTTGAAAACGTCTTATAAATGATGTGTGATTTGAAAATTATTCATAAATTAGACCCATAATAAAGGTTCACTTATTTATTTCTAATGTTTATGAGTGGCTACTTGTTACACATATATGACCCATTAACTAGTTTGATGATGGGTGTATAATTTATGGAAATATTTCTGGTAGAATCAAAACTAGTTTGGACCATTTTACTTGTCTTAACAAATATTGACTATTCAATCCTATATATTTATCATCAAAAATACTAATTTTATTTCCCTAGACCACCATATGTATTTTTTAGACTAATAATTGCACATTTTATGATATATGAGTTCTAGAACTCACATGATATTATTTTATTCCATTCCATCCCATATCAATATTTTTTTTATTGGTTCTATCCACTCACTTTGAATGAAAATGTTGTTGAAATTTATTTTTGGATTTCCCCATAATTAAATTTTACACAATATGGTGATGAAAAAAATGATGTTATTATAGAAAAAAAATTTATGGAATTTATGTATAAATCATATAAAATGTCACTTAGGGAATATAATATTATTTATTGATTTATTATCACAATATAATGGATCCACCCAACATATTTGTTCACTATTTAAATTTTATGACTACAAAGATATACATGATACCACATGTCATGGAATGGATGGAGAAACATATTAATGGGACTTTAATGGTTTTTATAATGAATATCTAGGAGGAAAATTCAGATAAAATTACACATACATAGATATAATCTATAATTTGGGTGTTATGAAATAATGTTTGGTGTTTGATCATGCCCTATCCTACTGGAATATTGAGATATTAGATTGTTTGAAATAGAAATTCAATATCTGAAAAAGAGAGTATAAGTCATTAGATGGAATGAAAAAAAACCGTATAATGGTTGTACTATGGCCTATGAAAATGATAAAAAAAACCAATACACACATAATAATTGAAATTTTTTTAATAAATAATCTATAAGAAATTCATTCCAATGAATTTTGATAGGTAAGGACCAAACTAACTATGGATTTAATAGTAAATTTTTTATTTATACATTGATTAAATATATTTGTACACATAAGCAGGATTATTTATTCATGTGTCCATGATCTACCCATCCTAAGGAATGAAACTAAATGTATAATCAGGTGGTTTGGTGTAAAATCAAAGACATGTATTATACTATTCAATTTGGAATATGTATTCCATAATTGGAAAATTTTAAATGTATTATTAAAACAACAAATAAGGATAATTTGCTTTAATTATATATCTACATTGTTGAGCGATAGGTAGAGTTATACATGACTAACAACATACCTTGTTCACCTAGTTAGTATATCAAATGTTGGTCCTCAAAGATGTAGATATGTTAGAAAATGATGTATCTAATGTGAATGGAGATGTTATAAGTGCAATAAAGGATATAAGTAAATGATTTTACAAACACCCCTTTATAATTTTATTAAATTTTAACATTTAAACATCTAATTTTCCAGCATACATGATTGTAGCTATTGGAACATATATTGTAGAACTTCGACAACATATAACCTTTTTTATCTATTTAGCATTAGAAAATTGTTAATCTATTTATTAATGGAAGATAACTTGTTTCAATAAATTATATATTTTATTGAGATTACAGAATATGATATATTTGATGTATAGCCTACAGTTATGATGTCAGGACCATAAAGAATGATGGGGAATCCCCTAAATTATTTTATTCTTTTGGAGTGGGATATTAGATTGGAAAAAAAAATTTATATATGAGAAAATTATTTGTCTAATAATTTAATAAATTCAATAAATTAAAATATTTTCATAATTAAATTCATTAATATATTTCCCATCATCATAGCGTTGGTATCACACATACCAATTGTGGCCGATTATTATGTGAAGCCTCGTAACATAATTCAGTCATAGTTTATTTGTGTGGGAGATCAACATAATTTTGGGGACAATATAGAATCATAAAGTTGAAAATCTATTCTCCAAATTAATCTTTCGTTACATAGGATTATTTATCAGTTATAAAAAATGTGGCCAAGAAAACTGTGATGTAAATAACTTGGGGACATTCTACATATAAAATTATGAGGATGGAAGTAAAAAAAATATTGCATTAGTCCTCCATCTATTATAGTATAAATTCATAGATCCTCGAGGAAGTCTCTCTTTATGGTGAAGGATGTTATAGAAGCTCAAATAGGGCCCCCTAATGTAAAAAAGATATCATAACCTGTTATTGTAACTAGTTTTTTTATTGGTCAAATAGATGAAATTTTAGGATGATTGTTAAATAATTTAATGATGTTATATGATGATCATGATCATTAATTCGTGATATTTTTTAAGAGGAACATTAAAATTTATTCTAGGGAGAGGCAAATTCTCATACTTCAGACTAGTGATTAATGACTACGAAATGTTCCAAACCTACTTCACTCATTAGCTACTAATTCCAATTGTTCTAATGGTTTCATGTCCTCCTTCTCGTATTCCAACAGCTATAAACTAGTAGTGAGTGTAAATGATGGTTTGTTGGGGATAGTATTCACTAATGGTAAGAGTAGTTCAGAATTATAATAAATGAATAATATAAATAATCACAACAAAGAAAAACAGAACAACATAAGTACATAATCAAAAAATTTATGATAATCATGAAACTAATGTGTCATTTAAAAATATTATGTGATGGTTAGGAAACTACCAATGAAAAAAATACAATGACTCTGCACACATTACCGTTTACGTTTAACTAAAGAACAAAAAACAAAATTCTATCTCCACTACCATAATGTGATTTATCTTTGTCTAATGTTACAGAGCTCTCAGGCTATGGATCAATGATGAATCCATGAATGGATGATTTTCATTTCCCCTCCCTACCTCCATGATGTCTTTTAAGCAAAACATTTATGGCCAAAATAGGTTTTGGGGTATACATAGTTGATCATCACCAAAGGTTTCTATAACGATACGAACCTGTGTATAAATCCATCATCATGTTCTGGTATAAAATATAATTCCACAATGAAAATGAAAGCTAAAAATGAATCTATAATCACTATTGTAACTATGAACAATCTATAAAAGATGAGTATCACAAAAATAAAATAATTATTACAAGGACCATATAGCAACCGTATATTCCACATATTTAATATCATCGTACCACATGGGCATGGTATCATGATTTTTGTGAAAGGTAACCTCATCGAGTCCAATAAAACTACAATAGTATATGCCTTATAAAGTCCATGTTTGAATTAGATAAAAAGGGAGAACTATGTAAGGATATGATAATGCATACATAGGTCATACGTTACATACGTACATCCTCCTCATCGGTGACATACCATAAGTAATAATACAATGGAGTTATAAGTAATATATATTCAATAGTTCTAGGTTGAATACCATGATTTCCAACACATGAAATTATAATAAATGACATGGATTGTATTAGGTTCCATACATAATTATAATGACACATAAATAAATGCATTATCCACGAAACTATCCATTTCATTCAAACTTTTAATTTAATTTAACAATTAAACCTTTTTAAAGAAATTTATACCATTTAAAAGGAGGTATGCACCTCTCCAACAAAATGATGTAATTTATTTTAGGATCCCACATGTTTATGATGTTCTCACAAAAGAATATAGGTGGATTTAGCATAGGGAAGATAAAATAATGGACTTCATTAGTGGATCGAGATGAGGTCAATGACCTCAAACCATGTTTAGGTACTATGGTGGAATTAAATTATGTTAAAATAATTTAATTTAGTTATTTAATAATATATAAAGCAAGGTCTTAATTTTATAGTGTATGAAAAGTAGTTATAATATTAAATATGATTATTATTAAGAAAAATGTATAAACCAACTACCTTATGATTCTAGAAGAGCAATTTTCTAGTTTCAATGAATTCTTCAACCTGAAACTAATGAAAATAGAAGAATAAAAAATTTGGTTGAATATACATCATATGATCTCCTACCCAATGGTATATAATGAAAGTGAGATAAAATAAGAAACAAAGAATGTGGATAAATTTTCATACCAATAGTGATCCAACATGATATATGATTTGATAAATAAAGGGTGGATTATGGAGATAGATTGAAGCCTTGCTCAGTCTTGGAGGAGAGTTACTAATCACTATATGGTTGTTACATTTGGAGAAATAATGAAAAATAATGGTGAGGTATTAAAGAGAGTGGGGGGGGGGTAATGTTTTTTTTCTTATGATTAATTTTTTCATGGTTTGGACTCATGGTTTGACCAAATATGAACTGATAGTACATATCCAATTTTCTAGGAGACAAATTCCCACACAATATGAGCTGTATGGTTAAAAAAAGATACTACATCCCATGAACACCAACTATCTTTTCCCCCATAAGAATGAATCCTCTTATTCATGGTATATACATATATTGTGGTTCCTTTATAGGGACTCATATTTTTATGTTCAAGGATAAAACTAACCATTCCCTAATAGTGTGCCTCACCTGTGTTCATTTAAAACCATATATCTATACTCCAAATAAACACCAGATGCTCCAAAATCGGTCCTTAAACCATAGGTAACTTTTTTAATGATAAAATTAATGTCTTTAATAAATAATTAAATGGTCCATGAATTAAAATAAAAAAAATTTTCTTATAGTATTCCGCCCATGAAGCATATCTTATGCTTATGTGCCTTATAAGGGTTACAAGTAATTATCAATGAAGAAATCCAACAATGAGAATGTAAATCAGTCTGTTTCTCCCATGTATTTTCATGAACATGGATTCGATTCCATAAGATATGTAAGAAAGTGAATAAATTTTTTTAGAGAGCATTCAACCTCTGATCGATAGTCCAAATATGATACTCCTCAAAAGGAGAATCAACCTCTAGTTAACATCCTTGGGATCAATATTTGTATATGGGTTGGATGATATTAGCATTGTTATGATATATTGAAGATGTCCTGAATGGATTAGTACTTATTAAGATGAGTTACCAATTGGGTACTAGATTAGATCTTTCTAATATATCAAATGGTCAACCGAACCTTGGAGACCTCATCCCTCACCTCAGCATCCCCATATGTCTCACTCAAAGGAAAAAAAATGATCCGCAACCTCGATCTTCATACATTTATGACTATGATCATCATTAAATTTCTACCTAGACTAAATATTAATCATTCACTTCTTGATAAATTGTACATTCTCTAATGTCTCCGGATGATATGAGGTTCTTATAGCACTCCCTATGCTATAACAAAGAAGCACATAACAGATAGTTATAATGTAAAAAAATTTATTTTTGGTTTACTAAAGAATATATTGATGATTCTTCCCAAAACATCTAAAATCATAAAAAAAATTTCAATGCACTATATCTAGTGCATTTACATTTTATTATGACTTTATTTTGGTATATTGGAGGTGATATATTCTCATTAGTACAAGCGTTTCTAAATCTCTTTAAAAAATTTCCAAAAGGTCACCATTAAATGAGAATCACATCCCAAAATGATAGTATTAAGGAATTTTTTTTGGTGTATAATATCACAGAAATACTATCATCTTAGATCAGCCACTAAGAAGGTCTACTATATGAAAAGAATGATGGATACATTTTTTCGCATATAAAAAACAACCCAAAATGAATCACAACCTCATTGTGAACATAATAAACGTGAATCAAAATCCATAAAAATTCCATAAAATTTAAATTTTCAAAAAATAAACTGATTTAATATAAATGTAGTAAAATTTTGTCCCACATTTTAATGGCGATAGGTGGAACACCATTTAATAAAACCTCTATTCTAAGATTTCTTCCCAACACAACAATACTGGATATTCATTTAATGACACATAATGAAAATTCATGGGTGAAAACCCCATGTATAATAATGAGAATATGAAATTTGTTCCTCTGAGATGGTCGAAGGTACCCATATGAATCCATTTATGTTAAATCCTTATCACTGTTAGTTATATAGTCATACTGTGGGTCCTCTTCTTAAGCCCTTCCAAATAGGACTAAACCCTCTATAACTGATTACAACACCATGTTCACTCAATTCAATGTGTGAATATGTCACTTCCAATGTTATAAGGATAAATTTACCATGATGTTTCTAAACCTATACATGTATTTCAGATAATATATGCATAAGATTACACTCACTACCAGCCTCCTACAATGCCTTTGTTTTAGTTCTCTTTGTTAAAGACTCCCCTATAGTGTGTCCCTTCTTATGAATAAAGGAAGATTAAAATAAATTAAATGTTAGTATTTATTCGAAATTATCATCTTGAGATTGAATTCTCAAATTTTAAATATTTAATTGATGATATTTTTTTCTTTATACACTCTAAAACAGTCTTCAAGAAGACAATTCCTCCAACAACACTACGAATGAACAACTGTTTCTAGAAGAAGATCTTGTGTTTAGTAATTATTTCCTTGTGGAATATTCATATGAGTCCTATAATCAAAAAACCAATCTTCTTCTGTTAGAATAAATCTTACATCAATCCATGATGTGTCATAATAGATTTTATAGCTTCTCAATGGATTCAGAAGAATCCGGATTAGTGTTGATGTTTGTATTCCTTTCATAACCTAAAAAAGATTTCTCAAATTATGTTTACAACAAAAATTGTACTCTATTATTATTAAAGACTATGCGTGTTTCTTCTTATCCATAATATTCATGAATTAATGGAAAATAATAGAAAGAGAGACCAAAAAAATATTGATGTCAAAGATACTAAAATTCTTATCTTTGGACACCATGACACTCACATTCTATAAGTAAACATACACTTCTCATTCTCAATTAATATGTCTTATCTAGTGAATATTCTGATTCTAAAAGTTGAATTCTCAAATCTTAGTTTTCAAGAGATGATGTATTGGTGAATTTAGTATGATCTCAAGATGCATTAAATTATCATGTTGAGTGAGGTAATACCCTGAGATATCATCAATGAAGACTACTAAAAATGAATCCAAATATGGGTTGAAAATAAGATTAATCAAAGCCATGATAATTTTGGGACATTACCTTAAGACAAGTAGAATAAATAAATTATAATTAAGACCAAATAATCTTACAAATTGTGTTCAAGGAATGTATAATGGCCTCACATGATCTTAGAGATAACATAAGCTTAAATCAATTTTTGAGAAAACTCTAGATTCTCTTAGTTGATCGAAGATGTCTTCAATGTGAGGGAAATGGAAAATTTAATTTATTATAATGATATTTAATTTATATTGATCTAAATAAATACTAATTATCTAATATCCATTTTATAGATTATCATTAGTGAATCCCAATGGTAAGTACTAGGCCAAATAAAACACTTATCTTCCAGGTCCTTTTGTTACCTCTTCAGATTTTTTATTTAAGGAGAAGATATCCTCTATGGATGATTAGAAACTAGATTATCTCATAAGAACAACCTCCATAGGGAACTCCACCTATCTATCTGGATGCATCTTTAATATTTTTTTTTGGGTTGAACTCCCAGAAACAATCTACAAATGTGTGAATTTAGCATGTTGTATTTCTCAGTCCTCTATATAATAATAGAAATATGGGCTATCACATTTCCAAACAGACGATGCTCAGTTCATGTTCTACAAAAAATGACATACCATTTTCCATTCTGGATTAATGTACCACCCTCTTCTGATGTGAAATAACCACTTTGGTGATTTATATAGATGATGGATAGATAATGAACTAAAATTTTCATTCAATGTATGATTTCAGATCCTTTCATCTCAAGGATAATTAAATTTTTACATAAAATTATATTTTATTACCTCAAGGTGGAATTCGGTGAACCTATATCAATCCAATGAGTGTACATGGAATGATGTTTCATGGTTCATAATGTTTAAAAAAGTACTCAATCAAAGGCCCAATGATTTTTATAATATCTACAAAAATAAATTATCAGGATACTCCCATATAAAATAAAACTGATACCAAGGTAGACATTAAAATCATTGTAAGTCAAACCATAGAAGGAATCAGACTTTTATCCACTAACATAGAATTTAATAAATATATCCTTCTACATATGATTCCCTAATATACTTCATAACTATCCTGATTAGAACCTCTCTTCTAGTGTAGTACCAATAGTGTCTAGCTACAGCGAACATGAATATAAATTAGACAAATTGGTCAGTACAACTCTAGTTTCTTTAATATCATGATGCTGCTGATATCTCCCATATAAAAAACGATTGTACAGATCCTCTACCATAGTCCACTAGACTATAATATATATATAAACTATAAATATCCTATCCTACTACAATTTCAGCACTCAATTAGGGCTCTATCCCACATTGTTTTTGCATGGCCTATCTTTACACACTTGTGGATAAACACAAAACTAACATCACACATACATTGACCTAAAACATCCCCAATATAGGTCTTGAAGGTATATTTCCTACATGTTAATTCTATACCATTAGGTTGAGAATTTATTTCACTCTGATCTGTACCTCCAACTCCCATTAGATTAAATTTAGTATTAAGAGGCATATTTACTACTTCTGGCATTCCAATCCAAAATCCATTCACATGAGATTTAATTAAAAACCTAAGACCATACTAAGAACATATTTATCAATAAAACTAATCAGGTTTATAGATATTATCATAGAATAGAATCTCTATGAGGTGAATTTAATTATAAACAACATTCAATGAACCCTATGTCAGGTGCATAAACACTCTGGCTTGAACATCCATTAACGCCATTGGGTAAAGTGTTTATAAAGACAAATTGAAAATCCATCCATAAAATTTACTGATGTTTATTTTCTAAGATCATGTTATCCAACCAAATCCTTGCCAGTCCATGTTTTATATAAGTAATGAGTTTGAATCTCCTCCATAGAGGATACTATTGGTTTAGAACATAAATAATATTGTATCAATACAAAACATAAAAACATAAGGGACTGTATCTTTAGATAATAAAGGTAGATATATTTACTGAAAATATCACGTAAAACCTTCCATAGAAATGTTAGGACAAAGAACTCCATGTATATTCTACCAAAGACACATGAATTCCTCTTAAATAATTAAATCATTGAACAATTAGGAATTAGAGGAGCTACGACAGGTGCAACTAATAAAGGTAAAATATGTGGATTCAGGCCTACCACCTCTATAGCATGGTCATTACAATCATGTTAGTGCCTAAATCATGATAGTCATGTATGCATAGAACTATAAATTACATGAACAGTCCTAATATATGATTTTATAATGAAGGGACATAAAATTAAAAGTAGGTCATTTTCATGCCTTCCAAATATTATGTCAAACCCCTCTACCTACTCTTAAATTGATGTCTATGAAACGTACTAAACCATAATAAATCATGAGAGACAATACCAACATCCCACTTCTATGATCTGATTTGGGTCAGATTCTTTGTATTAATTATTGGTCATGGTTGATGGAGTGTCAACTTCTCGTTATTGAAGAAAACACCATTTAATTTTCTATTGGGTTTCTCATTTAGTATTGGCTATATTATAATTAAAAAAATTATGTTTTCCTAATTTTAAATCATAGATGGTTTTAGTGAATTATCACTGTATATTTATACAATTAATAAATATGTAAATTAAAATTATTAATTCATTTACAATATACATAGCATTATATTCGATAATAAAATGTAATTGAAAACATAAATAATTTTTAAAAAATTTAATCTACATTCATTATTTTTAAAGTAACATGTAGTCTCTAAATGAAAAATGGTTTTCATGGATTAGAAATCAACAAATGTTTAAGACTATGTAACATGAGGTACATAACTCAAACATTTTTTAATTGGCTACATAAGGTCCTTTCATTAAAGTATTTGGGAAATATCATTTCTATTTATGAGAACACTCTAATTAAAAATTATATAATCTCATTTTCCTTAATAAATTTCAATTTTATAATATATATATCACCCATATAACATAAAATTGTATCATACAATCAAGAAATGAATCATATATGTCATGGAATAATGAATCA
This sequence comes from Viscum album, assembly GCA_963277665.1. Classification (NCBI taxonomy): domain Eukaryota; kingdom Viridiplantae; phylum Streptophyta; class Magnoliopsida; order Santalales; family Viscaceae; genus Viscum; species Viscum album. The sequence goes on from OY728140.1 coordinate 1,793,813,730, forward strand.
CATCTCATTCTATATGTTTTCTATAATTATTAATATAAAACACTTCCTTTCCATACCAAGCAAAGGAAAATTTTGAACCAATAATAATAATAACCAATAAAACACCTCATGGAAGTCACCCATAAGTGATATCAATTCAACTATAGAAAGAATAATCTTTATCCTCATATCCCATCCCTGGAAACAAGGATTTTCCACCACAGATCGGTTAGAAACTCCTACTCATAGGTTCATTACATAATCTTGAAAAATCCTTGTATTGTGTATAATAACGCAGAGTGTAAGAAAAAGGAATAGAAATACACTAATATAACTTTCCAGAATACTGGACCTAGTAATGCCATATGTAACTGTACATGATTTATCACATGGACTCATGTGCAACTCCCCATATTTGAGAGGCTATCAAATATTAATGTGGGTCCATGGTGATACCGAAGGGAGAATATACCCTCATGATCAGAGTAGAACATGGGTTTAATAAAATAATAAATAAGTGATGTATAACATTGAAAGATATAATAGTGAAAATCAATCTTCCAAACAACCATTATAATCAATCCTAAACCACATTATGCACAAAATGGTGTGTATCTAATTATTCTACTAATATAAAAAATGTAAATATAACTTATAATCCAATACATTATATGCAAAAAAATAAATCAAAAAAGTATAAAATAGTGATCCTTATTTTAATCACGAACCTAGGCTCAGTCATGATCTCATAATCTCCAATTCCATAAACTAATTAGGCATCCATGACTAGTTTCTTTTATTTTTACCTATGTGAATCCATTAAGTCTATCTATGTAAAAATTGGAATCACAAATATTTTTTGATATACACATGTTATATACCACTAATGGTGACTATAAAAAATCCTAAATTTGAACAAATCCATGACCATGTGTAGGTACAACAGGTAAGGCTACAATGAAAATGACTACACTAAATGAATTCATAAGAATGTATGTTACTATGAAAATGATATACATTATGAGTAAAACTAAAGAATTATTATTTTTTGCAATGATTTAATATATTTATGATAAAATACTTATGTTAGAGTATTAGAGCACATTGGTAAGATTATAAGGCTATAGACTATGGTGACTTTATCATGTCCAATGAACATGGAATGGTATCAGACCTCAGGGGTACAAGCCCTAAAGAAATAATTATTGTGATCTATATCTAATGATATGAATATGTACTGATTTTGAAAGATTTATATCCTAGTCCCCCACATCAGTTCTATACTGTATTTAACCATAACTATTTTTTTAGATTCAATACCTCGATATTTTGTTCGTGCATTACAAAGATATCCAAAAACATAAATGAAATATAAAATTACATGGGCTATGTTAGAGTCCTTATCCAAAAACAAACAAACTTATAAAAATGTAATATCTAAGAGACAATCCATTATATTCAACCATTTTTATGCCATCCATTAAACCATTTTATAAAACTCTAATATCTGGTTAAATGATTGGTTTGTATCTCTAATTAACTCACTTATTTAAATATAGCATCCGAATGTTAGATAGTGAGATCACACAGACAAAGGGGTGTATTTGGAATAGTGAAGATAAAATAACACACCTTATATGTGGCACATGATAATTATGATAACCCCCAACCATGTCTTGGTACTAAGAGGGAAACCAATTATGTTTCCAATAATTTAATTGAAGAAGTTAATTAATTTTAGAGAAACGTATAGATGGTCAAACATGCCTCATAAAGGTGATACATTATTAAATTATACATCATCAGGTAAAATATATTGACCACCCAAATAATGGTGGTGTATGAGAAATCATCAATATCGGTCCTTTCTTCATCCAAAAATAGAAAAAAATTAAAGAAAAAAATACTCTAAAAATATGGCATATCATCTTGCAGGAAAATAGAACAAAAAACTGTGAGAAAAAAATTAATGGAAATAATTTGATCAAATATCTCACTAATGTAGATGCAATGTTAAAGTGGATGTCACAAAAAATGGTCAAATGAAAGAGATAGTTCAAATCCTAGAATAGCCATGGAAGATATATTTCAATATCTAGAGGGTTTTTATTCATTTAAGAGGAAAAAATTATGGGTGACTCCCAAATAATAAGTAGATAATATTCTTTTTTACCAAATATTTTAATGTAACACAGTTTCGATGCATAGTTGGAAAAATCGTACACCAAACATTCACAAACCTCTATCGCGGTGACACGACCTTCATTACTTATAGATCATGTTTAAAAAAGGATGCAACATGAGATTTTCATTAGTTATAGACCAACATGAAAAAATTCTCTATTGGATTATAGAGAAAAAACATGTGGAGCCATTAAAATAATACATGTGTTTATAGGAACAGTTAACACTAAATGTGGGATTGTAGTTTTCCCATCTATTTTATCAGATAAATGGTGTCCCAAGAATAGAACAAGCCCTCGATTCTCCAATACCCTTCTTTAAGTCACATGGAAAAATTACAAGAATAAAATACATTGTATAAAACAACATTTAAAGGTTTTATACATTATGATAAAAATAGGAATCTTATATATACATTGAAGTAGAATTATTCCCATATTTTATGACTACATTACATGACTATAAGTATTCTATAGATGACATTTCACGTTATATCAAGTGTCCTCATATTCTAAGAATCAAATACATAAATTATCCTGACATATCAATAGTGAGATATGTACCAGGATTACTACTCAAAATGGGTAGATAATAATTGGAATTATCAAGACTCACTGAATAATATATGATCGACTATGATGACCGTCACATATACAATGATCATGGTATAACATTTAACTAATGATAATTGATAATAATAGTGTTATTTCCTAAATTTAGTTTGAAAAAAAACTATATAGCCTTATACATATGAGGAATTTATTATCATAATTCCACATGTTGTTATCCTTTGAGAGTATTGTAGTGATTCTTCCCATCTACATGGTTAATAACACATTTTATATCCATATTTTTCAAATTTAGATTTAACTATGATGATTAAACAATAAATTGTTTTCCTTCAAATATACATTTCATGTTTTTAACATATTTAATTACTCAACCATTGTATACTACACTAAAAAATTCACCCTATTTTAAATAATATGCTCGATTATTGTTTTCAATTAAAAAAAATATTTATAGAAGAGATGATTATTTTTTAACTCATGGACAAGGAATAGTATAATTTCTATTCAAATTTGAATTTAAAAATGATATTCAAAATTATAATTTTATTTAAATATTAGTCCTTACCCTTTATCTCTATACTTATTATCACATGGAACGAAATATCCAGGTGGATAGTAGGACAACTAGTGGGGTGAATTAATTCCCCAAAGAGTGGAAATTCAACTCTAATAACTGCATCATCTCAGTGAGATGTGACAATGATCATTACAACAAAAACTACTATACTCTTCTTCTATAGTTCTATATGAACATGTTTTTATTAAATATTTAGTAGATTGATATATTTTACCATCAATGAATATAATAAATAATAATAATCACAAATTCACATCAATCCATTCCATTTACACCATATGTCTATCTTCCTTATCTTGTATATGCTAACCATCATAACATAAAATGGTTATCTCTTAAATTACAACGATGATTTCAATTATTTGATTATTCATCATTTTCATCACGATATGATAATCATATACATGTTTTGAACATTTTCTTGAAACACAGGAATCATAATTCTTGATTTTGATATTTAAAGCTTAAATGAATATATTAAAATAATTACATCAGAACCCTCTAAATAAAATACATTAATATATAAGAAATTATTATCCTAAAAAATACATTTTGATTTCCATTCATCTATATGAAGTTTTGTAAATTTAAATATCTCATATTTGTCTAAAACTTTGTATCTTTTTTGTATGAAAAACTGTGTTTGGTCATAATATAAATTTTTTTTATTATATGGAAAAATACATGAGGGGAGAATTTTAGGAATAAAAAACATTGTATTAAAACACTTAGGAATGAATATCGTTTAACAGTTCTTCAACTAATGCAATTCCTAACCAATACAAATGACCATTTGGGTCTTAGATTCGATAGATACGATATTATGTAATACCATATGTAATGAATAAACTAATTTATTTTAATTGAAAACATTGATAAAAGTAATAAAAATCTAAATGATTCTACCATAAAATTTATAGTATCTAATAATAAAATATGTAATGAATGAATCTTAATTGAAACAATTACAATATAACAGAAAATGAATAGAAAGAAGAATTAATAATTATTCCTTTCCAATTACAAATTGCGGCGAAAAATTAAAGGTATTACAACTCTTTTATCCCAAATACTATGGTAACCATTAAATATGGACAAAAGGTATCTCTTGTCACCGCCTTGGTAATACCTCGGTGAAAATATCGACAATAATGTCTTCTAATCCCCAAATTCCCTTGATTATGAATATAATCAACACCTCTCTATTTCAAACACTTGAAAGCCCTCATTATGATGATCACAAGAACATATTTTTATCCTTGGAAGTCCTCGATCATTATTACAATGATCAGATTCACAATTTAGAAAAAAATATCTTATAGATAAAAAAGAACATGGAACAAGTCATTCACATATTGTATCATTCAGGCATTCACAAAAAATAATAGTGAAGTCACTCTATCTCTCTCTAGAACATGATAAAAGAAAAATTTTCGAAAGTTATTTATTATGATTCAAATGACCTCATATTTATATGCTTCATATTACCACAGTCATATTTCTTCCATTGGTCATATATCTCTAACAAATTCGGTGGGACGTGGTAACTTGGCATTACAACAGTCAAAAAAATAGAATACATGACATAATTTTGATTGGTATATACCTAACTCAATGCCATTATTTTTTGTTAGAAAATATTAAGTGGAATGATATGAAACATTGAGTTTTATAAACATGTAAATGGTATTGGTTTAAGAAAATTTTACAATGTATTACATTAATATGATTTATAATTTTGTTAACCAGCATAAAAATAATAAGATGAATATCATGGTTACAATTAATATAGTTTTTACAATTCATAACATTATTTGGATGCATAATGAGATTACAATGTATATACAGGTTATGATACATGGGTACGATGCATAAGATGATTAGGAGACATGACCTAGTAAAGAAACATGTGGTTAAGATGCAAAAAATGATTATAATACATGACCTAGTTAGGATTCATTTGTATACGATGCATGTAGTTATGTTGCTCAACATGAAAATGATTCATGTCCTGGTTATGATGAGAAACAACATATGTGATTTCTATGGAAAAAAATGGCATATTATTAAAATGTAGATTATTAGTATGTGTTGTTACGATGGAAAACAATGTCTATGATAAATATTTTTTTTGATTATGATATATTTAATTACCATGAGAATACAAAATATAAAATGATGTAAACACCATATATTTTTATGATAGAGTAAAACATAAATGAAAGAATACATTTGTGATTTTTATTGAAAAACAACATATATTATAACCAGTAGTAATTTTTTATTTCCAAAACAAAAAGATCAATGAGAAAGTCAAAACACATTACAACTCAAAAAAATCCTCCATTTTTTAAAACAAATAATAAAAAATACAATAAAAACATATCCCCCTGATTTTAGTAACTCGTATGAATATACTAGTGAATATTGCTAATTCCACCAAAGGTTTAAACTAATCACTAGGGATCATATTCTTTTTAATATTACATGTCAATTCTCATCATTTATAGTGTGTTCATCATGTTATTATTTTTAATACTAGTACCCCATTTTTGATTTTCAAAAAGAATATGGGAACAAATTCATTTCCTACAAATAGTTAAAAAAACATAGTACATAATGATATTAATTACTTTGAATTATACAAGATTTTATTACAATAAGAACTAAAAAATTCATTCATTACACTTATTATTTTCTAAAAGATTGGACATTTAATGATCCAACTTCTTGAATTCGTCTCAATCCTCTATCAGTATTTCAAGAGATTATTTTTGAGCCTTCAGTATCACATCGTTTTCATTGATAATCAATTTGTGTTTCTAGAGCCTTTGTTCTAGAATCCCATTTAGTTCTTCCTAATCATTAAGCTTTTATTCGTTAGTTTTAAGAATTTCTTCATTTGAATTGATATCATTTAATCTATGTCTACAATCAATATCTTAGATTACAACTCTATTTGGTAGTAAAACCACCTCATCAATCTCATTCTCATATTTTTTATTTAGACTATCATGAACATCATAGGTTATTCCATTAGAGGAACATGGTCATGGAATAACATCATTTTTCTCATTGAAATTGGAAATAAACATTTGTTAGAGGGAATAGAGATCATATACTTGTTTTACTAATTCATCTTTCTCATCTAGATGATTCATGAGACTATCAAAACTGTTTTACGACAAGATCACAACCTTATTACAAGTCTTACCATGGTTAGCATCACAATCCTTGAATATATTGAAATCAACTTCATGATTCAAGAAACATATACATCAAGGTCTTTATATAGTCGGTTCTATCATTATGTTCATTAGAAATGATTGATATACTAGATTCAATATTTGGAATTAATTGTATCATCTTTCCCAATCTATTCAAAGATTATTCGATGTATTTAATTACCTTCTATGTGATTATCCTTTCAAAATATGTATTTTTATTTATTCTGGGATATCATTGAAATGAGTTTCAATACTAATAAATTGAGGTGGGTGATTATGGTTCTAATTAGATATTCCTCTTCTCCTTTGGTAACTAAAATATGAATGAATTTAATTTATGAATATATTTGAGAGACTTTCTTGGAAGGCTAAGGATCAGGATATTAGTAAATAATCAATGGAACTTTAATGGATTATGTGGTATGAATTATCTAGTTTTCATCTTATTTTTCATCCACTTATATTTCTTCTTCTTATAAATGTTCTATTTCCCCTTATTCTTCTTGTTCATGGTCTTCTTCTTCATATTATAGAATAAGATATTGTTTAGATGATTGTTCATAAGAATGTTTTTATTTTTCATTATCTGCTGGATCCGGTTGATTCTAAAAACGGTGGCTTCATAATTATAAAACCTTTTTTATCTATTGTATTTATATTGAGAAGACTATCAATGTAAATTTCTTGTCCCATTCTCTTTTTTAACCACTTATTCCATTGTTTTTCATTTAAAGACTCTTCTAATATTTTCTTCAGTTCTAGTTCTTCTGCTGGATCCAAACAAAACTAATGATCACCTTCTTTCCTTTTGTCCTTCTTCTTCATCCACTCAGCATTAACCTCATTCGATACAACCTTTTGATTCTTTGATTACCTTGGTGTTCTAGTCATAACTACCATTATGTTGCTTTATGTTTTCATAGATGGATAACACGGTTTTTCACTTCCTACAACTACTTATTTTTCGTTCTCAGCATCTACATATTTATCAAAATTTTTAAATTCAAGATTGAACTATAAATTCAGCCTCCTTATTGTATCCTTATTTATTAAGGGCTCCTTAAGGGATGCTAGATCTTAATTGATTACAAAAATTGCGCAACCTCATGAATTATTTCAGAAACCTACTGATAATAGTGGGACTCATGATCAGATGAGATCTAATGGCACCATATTTGAGCTTCATAATTGTAAATAAAATGTATCCCATTAGATTGAACTTCCACATGTTCTTAAAACCCTGTATCATATAAACAAATGAAACTTTTAATGTTTCATTATCACATTTTCTACAGAACTAAAAATCCATTCATCCAGAGGTATGTGACTCTATTTTCTCCTGAGAAAGGAATTACATTTCTATTTCCCTCATGAATCTCAAAATGAGATTCCTCACCTTTGATCTTATTAAAAAATTTATCATATTCTGATAGTTTATGGAATGGTCATAAATAATCACCTTCAGATGGTACTCCTAGAAACAAAGCTACTTCTTTTATAGTGTTTTTATATTTCTTATAATACATCATAGTGAAAATATAGAGACCATTTTACCTCACCATTTCTTTATTAAATTGTAACAACACTTCATGATACATAAAATATTTATATGAATCTGATATATCAAAAGAAGTGGATACCTATCCCTAGAAAACATCTTTTCATTTTCATAGATGAATGAAAAGTCTCAAAATTTTTTGAGAGAATAACCTTTCACATTGAAAGGTCATATAAGAGAATTCTTTAGGAGACATTTTCATTGGAAATGATGTAGTTTACTTAGACATGAAAGAATAAATCAACCCCTAAATATATTCATGGTTAGGAAATTTGAGTAGATATATGATTACAAAAATTTAGGTAACTCTAATTATAAACCATGATTTATATATGGATCATTTTGACTTTATAGAAAATCAAAGGAGTTTGATGTGGAATAGGTACTTTTAAAATAAATATGATGGCTGTGATTAGAACTAAAATATCTAGTGGCGTATAATTATTTGGAACTCATGATGTTTAAAAAAAAAATATATTCAAACTAAAACTGATTAAATGTTTAAAGAATCAAATGTGAAACAACTATTTGTAATATAATGATTAATTTTTTTTTTGAAGTTGTACCTATTGAAGTATCATAATTGATGAATCAGTTTTATTATATTGTTCGTATAATACAAACAATACCAAACATCATAGGAGACTATTAGAATACTAAAACTGATAAAAATAATCTGCTATTGAAAAATAATAACATGATACCCATAATCTAGTACCAATGGAATGTTTCAATATCGATAATCTAGTACCGATGAAATAAACTTCTGGAAAGCCATGTTATAGACATGGTTTTAAACCATGGCTATAGGTCTTCAAACTATGGCTATGTTTGGCGTGGATATAGGCCTAGAATTACAGCCATTGTTTGGAACTGTGGATTTAGGTCTAGAGCCACGGTTCAAACCGTGGATCTAGGTATACAGCCACGTGTTTTACCGTGGTAATACCTCTATAGCCATAGTTTAAAACCGTGGATATACTATAGGAGGAAAAAATGTATTTCCACATTTTGAAATCATGGCATTAAACCTATAGCCATAGTTGTCAACTGTGGCAATAGACCTATAGTCATGGTTAGAAACCGTGGATATAGGGTCTGAAAAACCATAAAAACTCCATTGGGTGTCCATTGTCTGTCTAGGGGGTGTTCAGGATATACCCTGGACACCCCCTGGAAAGACCCTGAACACCCCCTAGAGAGACCCTGGACACCCCCCAAACAGACCCTGGACACCCCCCAGGACAGAACTTAAACACCCCCCCCAGACTGACCCTAGACACCCCCCGGACAAACCCTGGACACCCCCCAAACAGACCCTGTACACCCACCAGACAGCCCCTGGACACCCCCAGACCCTAGAAACCCCCCAGACCCTAGACATATCCACATTGACACCCTTCATACAGACCCTAGACACCCCCTCAGACAGACCCTGGACACCCCCCGGACAGACCTAGACACCCCCGGGATAGCCCCTGGACACCCCCTAGACCCTGGACACCCCCCAAACCCTGGACATAACCCTGGACAGCCCAGACCTCCAATCCCCTGGATAGCCACCCCTATCCTACTGGAGAATCCCTGGAACCCCCCCCCCCCCACCCCAAACCTGGACACCACCCCATACCCCCCCGGACATCATGGACACCCCCGGACAAACATTGGACACCCCCTTGACAGACCCTGGACACCCCCCGAACAGTCCCTGGGCACTCCCCGGACAGACACTGGACACCCCCCACCCGGACAGCCCCTGGACACCCCCAGACCATGGACATATCCCCTAGATAGACCAGACCTCCACTCCCCTGGACAACCACCCCCCAGAACCTGGACACCACCCCAGACCCAGGACAGATCCCCCTAGATAGCCCAGACCCCCACTCCTCTAGATTTCCACCCCCAACCCTCCTGGATAGACCCTGGACACCCCTTCCCATTTCCCCTCCCCCTGCCCCTGTGAGCTCCCACTTTCACACCCTACCAGCCCCCACTTGCACCCCCTGCCAGTCCCCCCCCTACCAGTTTCCCGTACCCCACATGTCAGTTCCCTCCAAATTAAATTATACACAAAATCTACTTACGTAATTTTAATTAAACAAACCCAAATATAAAGAAACACATAACTTCACTTACATGAGTCTCCCTATAAGAAAAACTATCAAAGAAGTCTGGAACCAACTCGAAAGTACCTATAACACAAGGTAGAACATAATAGTTCTCATCCCCTAAAATTATGGTAAAAAAATCATAGAATATTCAAAAAGAATATAACTCAATAAACAAGAATAGTGCAGCCCCCCCGGCTGGACCCACCTGGACAGTAGCCCCCCCCCCCCCCCCCCACAGATGGACCCCCCTGAACAGATGCCCCTAGACCCCCCTAGACATCCCCCCCACTGCTGGACCCCTCTGGACAGTAGCCCTCCCCCTGTACAGTAGCCCCCCTGGACAGCACCCCCCCTTCTGGACCCCCCTGGACAGCAGCCCCCTCGGATAATAGCCCCCTGCAGAACCCCCTAGACAGATCCCCCCTGGGACAGAAACCCCCTATTGAACCCCCTAGATAGAACCCCCCGGTGGGAGTTTTAGTTTTCTATGAAATATTACACTATAACAGTGGATGCTGGTGTAGAGTGTCCATATTATATTTTTTACTATATTTGGGTCCGTATTCTTGTGTAGGTGGGTTTTGGGTGATGTCGCGGTTTCTATTAGGTGGTGTGGCTACTAATAGATTTCCAAAATATTGGGTTATTATTTTTGTTTCTACAGATACTAGGAGATGTTGTTGAGTAGTTTTGTAAGATTCTAGATAGGAACCTCGAGATGGATGTTTGATGATGGATGGGTGTAGAGGATAAAGTTATGGCTGTTGTTGTCTTAGATGTGCGGGAGGTTCGGTTTCCATGGACTGGTTTTTTAACAGAGACTGGGAGTTATTCTTTACTGTGTGATGGTAAATAGGATTTTTGGTGGTTTTTTTATCTGGTACAGGATGCCTCTTTGATGGGTTTTGTTGCAGGAGTGGAATGAGATGGTTCTGGTGGCTTGGGATGTGAATTTGAGTACATTTCTAGTGGCTGGACATTGTTTTTGTCTTATAGGTGTTTGTGCTATTACTGTTGAGTGGGTTACTGCTAAAACTCTGTTTGTTATTGGATTTTTCTCTAGTACATGTGATATTGGGTAGTGTTATTGGATTATAGTAGGTTGCTGCTTGATGGGGAGTGCTTCTGGTGTCAAGCAGGCTACTACTATTTCCAGTTACACTAGGGGTTGGCTATTGATTGAAAACTGGGAGGTTGGGGTTTAGTGGTGATGTATATGATGGGTTTACTGGTTTTCTTAGTGTCTTTAGGCAGTTCTCTTGGATTTCTTTACGCTTACTCATTTCCTAGATCATGTTTACCAATTCACCCAGCATGCAAGTCCACTCAAACCCACCTTTGAGTCTTGATAAATATATTAAATTGGCATTGAATGCATGTGATCATATAGGTTCATCACTACCTGGAGACATGCATATTACGAAAAACCCTGACTTGGCATTTGTAGCTACATGGGACACCCTTTTGAACCCCTATTAAGGTAATAAAGCACTTCACATTTATAATGATCTTTTTAATGGTATGAATATTGACAATGGTAAATCTTCATACCATTATTCTTCTTTGGGCTGTGAATCAAAACAGGTTGGCAAACTACTTGACAGACAAGATGACCAGACCAAGCTGATTTTGAATAATGATTCTAAGTAGAACAAATGCAACCCTCTTGGGTGTTTACACTTGAGCAGTGACACTTATGTGGTGAATACCTTTAGCTATGAACAGACCCCTTAACCCCCACTTGGTTAGGACAGTGCATCTCTCTAGGAGATGGCCATGGCACTTGATGTTCTGGGTGTTTCAAAGACTGCTCTGGACAGTTACCCAAATAAATATATGGTTGCCTCGGGTTTCCCAGATTAGAAAGATTCCTACCAAAATCTACCTATTGAATTGGTCAAGAATTAGAGGTGTATATTTCCATCTTATTCAGAGCAACCGAACCGGGTGGACACACCATAGATTCCCCCAGGCTCTAGAAAAAAGCTGTAAAAACAATCAGGTACTTCACATGACAACCTTGAAACAAATATTTCAGGTACATCTCCTCCCCTTTTCATCAATAAAACTATTGGTATTTCTCATACATCAGATAAAATTAATTTTCCTACTAAATCTGATAAGGAACATACAAAAATTCCTTTTCATTTCCTCTAAGAGAGTTAACTTCATGTGAAGTAAGTAAAAGGAAGGGAACTTTTCTCTTAATATTGACATCTCTAAGGCTTTTGATACCCATAAATAGAGTTTTCTCATTGAGATACCTTGCAGTCATGGGTTCCCGAATAGATTTCTGCACTCGGTTAAAACTATTCTTGGATCCTCACGGATGTCAATTCTTGTGAAAGGTGCACCGAGAGGGTTCTTCTCTTGCTCATGCGGTGTATGAAAAGGTGACCACTTATCGGGTATACTGTTTTCAATTGCAGAGGATTACATAAGCCAATGCATCAATGAGATTGCTCATCTAGGTATTTATAAAAGGATTAGAGATGGTTTTAATGATCATGCCCCCTCCCATATTCTCTATGATGTTGGCATTGCATTTCTAGGGCAGGCTTCAAAGAGAACTATATCCTATATAATGTCTATTTTCACTCACTATGAGGATATGGCTGGCCATGCCATAAGCTGGGACAAATCTTCAATTGTTTTTGGAAATGAAATTACTGTTGGAAAAAATAACAGGATCACTTGATATCTTGGAGTGAAGAGGGGATCCGTACCCTTTCAATATATTGGGGTGAAGAGGGGATCCTTGCCCTTTCACTTGATACAAATGGTCGTGATGGATTATTAAAGAACATCAAGGCCTGGTGAGAATCTTTATATTGACAGGATCAATATTTGAAAGGATGTTGGTCACAGTGAAGTAGAAAGAATGCATAAAACCTGTGGAAATGGGAGGATTAGGGGTCATGGATCTTCGTACCATAAATGATGGTATGATTGGAATATTAACTTGGAGGCTGATCTCAAATGATGTTGATGATGAGTTAATTTCAAAAAGGGTCACAAAATGGATATATAATGAATATAAATACTACCTTGAATCCTTGGTATGGGCTTCCCTTATGCAGACCTATGTAATTATAATGCAGGATACTAAATGGTTGGTCAGTATAGACTCCACTCATAGTTTCTGGACCACATTCTGGCGGGATCATCCATTTCATTCTATGAATGTCCCATCTGAAGTTGCTTCATTGTCCATCTAGGGTTTTCTCTCATAACACATTTCACATGATTTGAATATTTATGACTATGTGTTGTCTCAAGTTAATAATTATGCATTTATGGATTGTGAAAAACTGGTCTGGCTTCATAGAAGGATTGGTATTTTTGACCCCAAAGAGTTTTACATGATTGCATGTGGCAGTACTGACCACGCCCCAACCTTGATTATGAAGTATAGGGCTCCATTCATTCGGCCATCCCGGTTTGTCCTTGTTTGAAGAATCAGGAAAAATAGACTTACTACATTTGAAAATTTGAAGTGAGATGGATTTCATATGGCCTCTCGGTGTGAATTATGTAGGGTTGCAGAATACACCACACATCATGTGTTTACGGAGTGTGGCCAGGCCCCACAACTTTGGAGTTATCTGGGAATGCTGTTTGTGCTTGTTGGTAACTCTGTCATTCTTCTTACAGATCTGATGCCAGGTCTGTTTCATATGCGCAGAAATGAGCAGTTGGGAAACCTCCTCACTACTGCTATTGTGGCAGTCATTGTGTCCTTCTGGGATTCAAGGATCATATCTTTATTTGGTGGTGCGGATGATGCTGTTTGGAAGGGAATGATCTCCATCCATATGGACGTGTACACTAAATCAGTGGTCCAGGATAGGGAGACGTATAACACCATTTATCACCTGAAAACTCTTATGTTTCTGGGAGTTTTTGGCTGGCCATGTAGACCTCGGATGCTTAAGTATATAAGATGGATACCACCGATTACATTGTGCCTCATTGTGAATGTTGATGGAGCTACGTCAGGTGTGCTGGGTCCAGCTGGATGCGGATGAGTTTTCCAAACATTTAAATGGGTTGAATGCCTCATCCTAGCCAATAATATAAATATGGTTGTTTCAAATGTGTATCGGGAGGCCAATTGGGTTGATGATACACTGGAAAAAAGGCCATACATGATATTGATATGATTTGGTCTTTCACGGCCCCTGATTATTGTGCTCTAATGGGGGATGTGAATAGATGTGGTGTGTTGCACACTCGCTTATGTAATAACCCCTTGTATGACTGACTCCTTCTTTTTATTTTAAAACTAGCTATTGTATTTAAAAATCAAAATTGTAATAATAGATACACATAGAAGACAATGAATAATATTTTTATCCCATGTTTTTCATTATGTATTTTAGGTTTTCATAGACTATATAACACTCAAAAACATAAATTATCATATTTGGATTCACTTGAGGAAACATTTACCTTCAAATAGTAAATACTTTTGAGTATTTAAAATAATTTAACCCCTCTTAAACTTTAAATGGGAACTCAATCACCCCACTAATTTACACCTTTAAATCCATTTAGATTAAAGAATTTCTACCCAAATCAACTACTAACATCCACAACCAAATCCTAGAATCCATATATTGGATTCATATCCAACCCTGTGTGTATTTAGTGAAATCCTAAGGAAGATTTCTCAAGAAGAGGTCATGTTCATCAATGATCATTTTCATTTTATTTCTTCCTCCACTACCAGAAAGGACTCCATGTGGTCACACCGCGTGGATGATGGCCACTGCCCCTGTATCTGCATAGTAGATCCGTTTTCTAAAAAAAAATCCCCCATTATTATTCCCCCTTCCAAACAACATCTCACATCAGCGTAGAGACATGTCATACAGGTTATCTATGATGTTATAAATATATGAAAGGTTCCCCTTGAGCCCCCTAAATTCTTTATGAATCTGATGGAGTCAAATTTATAAAATTGTACTTGTTTTTTTAGATTCAAACTCAATTTCATGGTATCACCCCACAAATCTATCAAATTTCCCTAGGGTTACCCTAAAAACTCATTTTACCAGATTCATGTCTAGGTTGTGCTACTGCAACTTGTTAAATATTGTTTAAAGATCATTGAAATAATCACATCTCTATTGAGATTTGATAACCATGACATTAACAAAATCATTAATCTATTCTTTCTATAAATGTATTAAATATATAAAGTGTGTAGTATTGGTATGTAGTGTCATCATTATTGAAACCAAAGGGAATGACCTAAATGGTGTGGGATAGATTGCAGGTGGATGGGGGCTGGTGCGGGCTCGAATGCAGGTGGAAGGGGGCTGGAATGCTAGTGGAAGGGGATGGTTGCAGGTGATGGGGGGATGGTGCGGGATGATTCAAAGGTGGTAGTGGGGGGCTATTGTAGGATGGAATGCTGGTGGAAGCGGGCTGAAATGATGGTGGAAGGGGGATGGTGTGGGCTGGATGTGGCTGGAGCAGGGCCAAACCACAGCATTATCTTGGCGTGATTGCGGCGTGACCGCAACGTATCTGTGGTGTGACTGCGGCGTGACCGCGGCGTGACCACGACGTGACTACGGGGTGACCGCAGGGTGAGTGAGGCATGACCACGGCCTGACCACGGCGTGACCGCGGCGTGTTGGCCAAGTCTAGTGACATCCATGGGGAAACATCTTCTGGCTCGGAGCGAAGAGAGCGAGAGGAGGCGGGGAAACATTCCAGATGTTTCCCCACCGACAGAAATTGTGACTAGTCAGTCTCAACATTGATCACAAGACTCATGGATACTATCATTGTGAACCGCCACTGGATGTCGTCCCGGTGCATGGCCAAATCATGGAATTACTGCGGGGAGACCGCGGGGTCACCGCGGCGTGTTGGCATGGTCCAGCAACATCAGTGGGGTAGCATCTTCCAACCAGAAGTAAAGGGATCGGGAGGAGGAGGGGAAACATTTCGGTCATCGCCCCACCGGTAGAAATTGTGATTAGTCAGTCTCAACATTGACCACAAGACTCATGGAATATTATCACTGCGAACTACCGCGGGGTGTCGTCCTAGAGCATGGCCAAATCAAGGCATGACCACATCGTGACCGCGGCATGACCACGACGTGACCACGGTGTGACCGCGGCATGACCACAGCGTGACCGCGGCGTGACCACGGAGTAACTACGGCGTGACCGTGGCGTGACCACGACGTGACCACGACCTGACAGCAGCATGACCGCGGCGTGACCGCAGTGTGTTGGCCCAGTCCAGCGACATCCACAGGGCGACATCTTTTGTCCATGAGCGAAGGGAGCGATATGAGGCTGCGAAACATGCCAGTCGTCACCCCACCAGCAGAAATTGTGATTAGTCAGTCTCAACATTTATCACAAGACTTATGGAATACTATCCCTGCGAACCGCTGCAGGGTGTCATCTTAGAGCAGGGCCAAATCACTGTGTGATCGCGGCGTGACTGTGGCGTGATCAAGGCATGACTATGACATGACCGTGGCATGACCGCGTCCTGACTGCAGCATATTGGCCCTGTCCAGCGACATCCGCGTGGCAACATCTTCTACTTAGTTTTAAATAGGAGGATATGGATGGAATGAGAGGATGTTTTCTTCGAATATTTAAATATATGAATGCAAATATGCGATGACTAGTGGATTTCATGACCCCTGATATACCTAATTCAGTGTGGTTTGGAGATCTAGAAATTTGTAGGAATACCTAGAGGAATACCCCCTGGGATCCAGAAAATCAGAAGTTACATAACATGTAATCTGACATTACCGGTACTATGGGACCCCTAGGCTGTGGAACTGGGATTTTGGTTGTATTTAAATGTCACATTCCATGTGACATGTTCACACAACATCTGACCTATATTAAAAGTCTAACGACACTTAAATAGTGTCCTGGTTAAAACAACAGTTTTAATCAAAATAGGGAAACACCCTATAGTGATATAAAAAGGGCCAAGTACGATGTGTTCTTTATGTCAAACAACGACATCAAGTATAAGGAAAACATCAATCCAATAATGGTACGCAAGGTATACCACTAGGATTTTCGCAGACAGCGCACCTCCGTTGGAGAGGTTTTTTTACAAAACCATGAATTATTTATCAAATGAAAAAATTATCATAACTAACATTTATTCAAGAATTCCAATTTAATATAAACATGAAAAATTAAGAAGGAAACTAAATGAAATTTAAAATATTCTAGAATTAAATAGGCTAGGAGAGGGACCCTACCTCAACCTCAAGGCGTGTTTGCTTTTGAAGATGGCAACTTGAATCTTCCTTTTCTCCGCTTGCACGCATATACAACTTAACATATATATAAGGAAACCTAGCCCCTATGTACATATTTTCATGTCCAAATATACACAAATAGGTCCTTATATTTTTTTAAACTTGCATATACTCCTTTAGACTTACACGGGTATGCATTTTTCATATCTATATATAAGCACACCTAGACCCAATATATATATTCATACGGCCATGAGTGAATATATATAAAGAGGGAACTTATATATGCATAAGCCTACCTATGCATACACATGTAACCCTTCATCAACGACGACTTGAATCTACCTCAATGAAATCCAAAACACACAACCAAAATATAAAGAACCCAAAAATCCAAAAAATAGTTAATTAAAATTGGGCCAAATAATAAAAACGGAATAATCCTTACCAAAATCATGAACTCATTATCTTCGATGGTGGTGGATAGAAACAGTCTTATCATAAGAAACCACCTATAAGAAAATAGTGGGAAAGGAAATGAGATATAACAAGTTTATATATATATATGTGATCATTGTGTCAATTGTACATGACGAATGATACATGAATCCATAACAAATAATGAAAAAATAATATTCAAATTGATATGTACATCCCAATACTAAATAACATGATAATTAATAAAGACCATTATTTTTCAAACATCACATTCAATTGCCTATTCAAAAATCAATAATCAGCAAAATATGAGAATAAATTAAAGCTCCATCATCACTTAAAAGCGAGAAATAAGGATTAGAAATTGTTATTAACCTAGAAAATCCATTCCATGAATGTATAAAATACCTAAAACTATTCATTCATATATCCTTCTTAATTTTCTAGATTGAAACCTCATTTTTAGCATGTTTTTTCTGGAATTCACCTTTATTCTTAGTTTATATAGGGTTTTCAATTTTATAAAGTAGAGAATTTTCCTTCTTTTATTATTACTCAGTCCGCATGGATTTTTCAAACCAGTTTACTAATATGATTAGACAATCTTTTGGTGCATGATCTTATTTCTTCTTGATTGTATATTCCATCTTTGTAGAAACTATTTCCGAACATGAGGTAATTGGTTCTTTCCTTTTATCTTTCAACAATTATTATTGTTATGGAATCTATGTAAAAAATTCTTAAAAATTTGGACTACTTGGTTTCACTTCCACACACACTTTCAACAACCTTTAGAGTACCCTTTTTAGGCTGCCTTTCAAACTCCACACTAGAATTGACAATCACTAGCACACTACAATATCAAATATTGATACTCAACCCAACCCATTGATCTGAATGAAATCATAAAAATACAGAAGCTCTAAATAGCATATTTACCAATATAAACTCCTCATAATTTACTCAACACACTGACTATACCAACCACTATAGGTAAATCATTAATTTTGGTGTGGTCTTGGAACCAAATATGGTTAATCCAAAATCCATCTTCAGACACTAAATTCATCCATTTACGGTCTAAGTTCATACATTTCACAAACTTGATAATGATCACCATCGATTGACATGGATTTCGCTAAAAAAGAACAAGTATGAATCTCCCCACTATAGTATTATCGATACCATCATCAAATCCTACATACACTTGTTTAATGCCTCATATCAAATTATGATCACTATAGAAGATCCTAGCCCAATAATCTCAACAAAATTTCTTCATTTAAAAACAATAATCTTTCAAACACACATTATATCCAACAAAAATAATACATTAAAAGATATTAGATAGAGAAATCCATATTATTGAAAAAAAATATAACTTTAGGAATACCTCATTAAGTATGTTACTAAAAACCACTTCACCTACGATGGATTATCCCAATAAATTAATATATAAACCCACATCTCAACACATACATGAAGCCTATTTTTTCCATCCCAATACTAAGGGAACACACAGACATTCTTGATACAAGAGAAATAGGCCATTGTTCATTTATTTTTCTAGTATTGAGCAGAGATATTACTCATTCAATTTACTTTGTCACCCTCATACTGAGGTCCACCAACCAACAGTCATTCCTACCTTGTTTCCATCCATCTCTGTGAACCTTACTATACAATGGATGTATCTATATAGATAACTCAGTCTTTCTTGAATATCTCCTAGTAGGTGTCCATATAAAAGGAAGCTACTCATGCCCATAAGGAGTGCATAAGACCATTTAAAAACTAGAATTACATTATGAATAAATTTCATTTAAAGGATGGCATGAAATGAATAAACCATTCAAATTTAGTGGAATACATCATTACTGATTCCCATAATGATATAGCTCCATGAATCTCCAAAACATGATCTCTTTATGTAAATCTACTATAGCTTCTCATAGAAGAGGGAATGAAACTCGATCCATAAAACCTCCAAATTCCTTCTTTTATGATCAAATGTATTTATTCATTCTGATTCATCTCCTTTGAATTTAGAAACATCTAGTTTCACCCATATATCCTATAGAGTTCTAATCCTTTCAAATAGGAACTATAATTTCTTCAATATTTTCCAAACATCCTACGATCCCATTCCAGTACTGAAAATTAGATACTTATACTCCTAGAACTAATGGATAACATAGAAAACCATTACTTTTCCTTTTCGAAGTCCTTGGTCAATGGATCAAAGTAGTTATAACATAATATGAGGGAAACAACCACATGAGATTCTTTCCGATGAGAACACAATGTCATCCTAATTAGATGCTCTGTTGATGAATTTTGAATCAACATCATCTTTTAATAACAAAATTACTAATTAGTAACCCATCACGCCACAATCCTTGGCATGCAATATTACCACAAAATCATGAAACTACCTTTAATCCTTAATTCATAAGAAAATATTATTTCCAAAACACCAAACCCTAAGGTTTATCATAATAATCTAAGGGTTAATCTACTACACCCCACGAATAACAACCAAACCCCACACATTCACTCTTGACAATAATAAACCCTCCACCCCCTTGAATGATCTAAAAAGAAAATTCCAAATAAAAATACACAATCAAATCACCCAGAAATCACCATAATTCCCTATATCGAGAGTTTTACATCAAAACATCAAGAAAAAAACCCAACAAGAACCACCAAAATGAGGGATTACCACCAACCCAAACCTCCAAAGGAAAATCCAAGACATACCCAATACATAGCCATCATTCTCCAAATTCCACCCTAACACCTGAACTCAATTGCATGAAGAGAGATATGCTTCTACCTGCAAATGGTGAGACCGCTGAGAAGAGGTCGTCGGGGAGGAGGGTTCCACGATGAGAAAGGTCGTAGGGGTGCATGTCGCCCATGTGTGAGAGGTCGTCAGGGAGGAGGGAACCGCTGTGCGAGAGTTCGTCGGGGAGGAGGGCATCGCTGTGAGAGAGGGTTGCACGATGAGATCATCATAGAGATCGTCGGAAGGATGATACGTCATCGGGGAGGAGGGCTACGTAGTTATAGTACTGCGAACTAGGGGAGGAGGATACGTCGTCGGAGAGGAGGGATGCACGGTGATAGGGCTGCGAATCGGGGGAAGAGAGGAGGGCTGCGGGGAGGAGGAGACATCGTCAGGGAGGAGGGCTACACTGTGATAGGGGTGTGAATCGGGGGAGGAGGAGGAAGGCTGTGGATCGAGGGAGGAGGAGGACCCAGATACAGATTGAAAAAAAATGACGCTCGTGGTGTATTATTGATTTATCCACAGAGATGTAATTTAACCATGGTAATAAAAAACCTATAGCCATGGACCTATAAAACAGTGGCTATAGGTCCGTGGCTATAGCCCAAATTTTTAGTAGTGATAGTTCAATAACGATAATCTACTATCAATGAAATAATGCACTACCTACAACAAGAAACCAATAAAAAAGTAAAATAAATTAAACTGAAACTGAATAATGTAAAACTGATAAACATGTAAATCCAATAAAATTGAAACCGATTAATTTGAAACCGGTAAAAATGTAAAACTGATAACGTTATCTATACTCCCACATTGAAAATGAGTAACATAATGTAAGGAAATGGATTAAACATGAAATAGATGAGAATTATTACTTTATAGAAATCATTCCAAGTTTCTGTTTAATATGTTCATATCTGTATAATGATAATGGTTTTGTGAAATATCATAAAGTAGTTCTTGTATTTCGATGAATTATAAAAAAATATACCCTTTTTGTATGTGATCTCTAAAATGTGATGCCTAATTTATATGTGTTATGTACATGAGTGATGTGAATGGTTTTTACTAAGAGAAATGGAAATAGTATTATCAAATATTATTTCATTTTTGAAAAAAAAAATTCATTCCATATTTATCGAGTGTGGGATTCATTCATAACACCTGAGCAGAAAAACATCCAACTCCAACTTATTTAGATTCAATAGTGGAATTTTCTACTAATGGTTGTTTTTTTCATGACAAAGAAACTAGTTTTTTTATAAATATAGATGTCCTTTTGAACATATCTTATATACAATGAATTTAATGAACCCTAGTTAAACAAAGTGGCTTCATTATATAATTTTGTGATTACATAGAATTTTTAGATCAGAGGATTCTGAAGATCTATTTCTTGTGAAATGCCTTGATTTTACCCTCAACTATCATTGGTAATTCCCCTATTTATCCATTTGGAGTGTTTTAGACTATATCAGTGGTATTGTTTTGGTGATGTTGGGATTATTTATTGATTAATATTATTGTGTTCTAGATTATTTAGGATTCAAAAATAAGTTTTATCCCTATGATTATCTTCCTCAGCTAGTTATTTCATATTATCATTGATATATCAATTTAGGTAGGTGATTTGAGACATCTTTGACACTTTTTTTGATTTATGTATGTTATATCAGTTTATTGTCACTCAGTGGATGAAAATGATTTAAATAATAGAGGTATGGAAATAGGAAAATGGTAATTGAAGTAAAAGGGGTATTTCGATTATTCAATTACATGATTCCTTGATATATATTTTTATATTGACTAATGATTAGGTTGATATAATATGCTGAATGAATATGATATTGGGTTTTTTATGATATGACAAAACTATATAAGATATTAGGTAAACCTGAATGATTTTTTGTTAGGGTTTGAGAGGAAAATACTAGTGGTGATATGATAACTGAGTACATTTATTTATTTATTTTCTTATATATTTTATGGTATATTATGTTTCTTTGTAAATATAATATTTAATGTTAGTGACCCTTAGTTAAGTTGGGATATAGTTGACTAAGTAGATTCTTATTGGTTTTACTACTTATTTGTAGAAGAAACCGTATGATCCTTCCGTATTTATATGGGTGGTCCTGAGGAAGATACTATTGATTATACATATATAATCACCCATATATATATAAATATTTTTCTCCCTATCTTGGACGGATCTAGGGATTGAACAAGACATTATATGATAATAACTAGGATTCATGGTTATAATTAGTGCGTAGTAGTATAATTTGGGTATTATATCATATAGAATTATTCTTGTATGGAATTTTAAATCATCATTATTATTATTAGACATTTGTTTTCTTATATTAGGTTTTTTGGGGGTCTTTATTATGATATTTAGATTTATAAGTGTAATTACTCATATTTTAATGTTTTATAGACTTTGTGTTTTTACTAAACGATGTCATATTTGATCGAGCATCTATGGTCACCTCATCCTTACTATATGCCTTTGAGGGGTACCCAGTTGTGTTGGTCCTCGATAAATTTGTTAAACATCCTTTTAATTATTCATTGGATGTGATAGATCAATAGATACATTCTCTTATATCATATTTTTTCGTATAACTTAATAACTATGGTGAATAAATTCCTTAATTAAATATTTAATAATAACTATATTAGTGATTTTAGAACCTCCTCACCATTTCCTGATGAAATATATTCTTCATTATTTGTGTCAACCTTAATAATTAGTATATGTCATTCATTATTGATATGAAAAACTTGTCACATATAATAATAAATGAAAAACCATTATTTCTTTCACCACATGATATTTTTCTTTTGTTGTTATATAAATCATTCATTTGGTAAATGGATATTTTCTTCTTGAACCAACTGTTGCTGATATACATCTTATAAAATATGTAACGCCCGACCCCAGTTACCGAGATTCGGTGCATTATTACATAACATTGACATGATCACAAAAGATCAAGTCTCAAAAAACCGATTAGTTTAGTAGACTTGGAATCAATAGATACTTTCATAAGGTTTACATTACATCATAAAGTGAAAACTAAAATAATATATTCTCTATTGTCCACACTCATATCCCCTTCAATCTATCCCTACAGGTCAGTCATAATATATTTCTTCACATCCTGGGAAAAATAATACATAGAAAGGGGTGAGCTCAGATGATCAATAAGGATAAAAATATAGCGGAAGAATTCATTAATAAGCATAAACATTTGAGACATTGTATAACTAAAAAAAATCCTTTAAAACCTGAACTTCTAAAATAATATGGCAAAAATAAAATTAAATAATTCCATTTAATTATTCACAAGGATATTCTACTAGTCTAATAGTCACTTGCAATATTAATAACCACTTTCATAAGGATATAATTCATAATGACGAACATTAATTTCTGTGTCAATGCCTTGTGCCATGACCAAAGGGATAACTGAATCCAGATCCCAACCCAGAGAGCCTCTATAACCAGACTCCAACCCGGAGTGACTCTAATAATCGGACACCAACACGGAGTGCCTCTAATAACCAGACATCAACCCAAAGTGCCTCTAATATCTGGACACTGACCCAGAGGATTTACCATAACTGGACTCCAACCCGAAGGGATTACTATTACCGGTCCCCAACCAGGAATAGACTAGTCCAACACATTCATCTTAAAAATAGGATGAAATATAACATATACATTTGTATTAAAACTATCATACGAAATGACAACACATTAACCATAAACCATTAATGACATAAAAAACCCATTCATAGTAAAACATATCACAAAACCTTACATAATATATGGATGATTTGTATTATAATAAATCAACTTCAAATAAGTGTAAAATTTATCAAAGGATGTTGACATAGATGAAATCAAAACTAATTGAGATAAATATCTCTTTTTTGAAATAATATAAAAGTAAAATAATTATAAATTAAAACATTAAATTTGAAAATATAATTATTTGCTTGTAAGGGAAGCTTCAAAGATTTTATAATGGTGGAAAATAGTTGCACCCACCGTATAAGTTAAAAAAAGACATTCTTACCTTAATTCAGTCGAAAAGGTTAAAAAGGACCTTGTTTGGAAAATGACAGAAATATTCCTTTATAAACTTTTTATAAAAAGTAAAACAAGGGTATAAATGAAATTAATCCATATTCTGTAAAATAGTAAGAATTTTTTGATATTCATTTTTACGAAACATGGATGGGGATGATAAAGAGGTCCCAGTAGATAATTACGTATAAACAACCTCGGATAATGAAGAGATTGTGAAATAAACCCTTACCAATTTGGTAAAATATGAATCATACACCACATAAAAGAGGTATAATAGAATTAATATGTAAATACACATAAATTTAAGTTTATTACACAAAGATTACAATTATGGGCCGTCCATACACCCCACAAAAGGTAATAGTGGCAATATGGCATGAATCTGACGGGACTAATGAGTGATATGAAAACCCCTTACCTTGTACTTTTCCTTAGTAGAGGGTAGATTAACATCCTATATAATGGTGAAATATTTTTTGTAAAATTATACAATAATCATATACATTAATATGATATCATATATGATCTTTTGGCATTTCTTTGTTAATAATATCTTAGTATTATCGTTGTTTCGGGTGTTAACTTACTCTTTTTATTTTATATGTTTTGTTACATAAGCCTTGTTTTTTATGGATAGGATGTATCTTATTCATATCTAGAATGATAGAAAGTATTTTAAAATAATTTTTAATCATGAAATTATAATTATACTTAAATGGATACGATGGGGGAATGAATCTCATCGCGTTGGTGGAGACGGTAGTCCGTATGTACGCACAAGCAAAAATATCACTCTTTTGATATTAAAATAATATATAATTGTATATTACATAATATATACATAATCATTATCATGTTATATTTATTATTTACATGAATTACACGTCATTATTATACACATCCATATAATAATGTTTTTAATAACAATTACACCACGACGTGGAGACGGTAAGCCGTATGTACACACGTATTGAAACATGTCATTCAAAGGATGGATAGTATAATGAATATGGTTGTACCATATTTATAATAACATCAATGTATATATAGATTACTGGAGTTATTATTTTAGAATGTTAATAACAAAGAAAGAAGAAGTTAAAGAATAAAGGAACTTGAAAGAGGGTGGTGAAAACAATACCTCTTCTTCGGGTACTTCCTTTTGATTTGATCAAAAGGTCTCATTAGGATGGCTTTCTGATCAAAATAATGCCTCTAAGATGAATTGAGGAAAGTTTATAGGATATTCGGGCAGGGTTGGGCCAAGCCAAAAGGCTTTTAATGTTTAAATTAGTGAGAAGGGGGAGTCCTCTTTTATAAGAGGGGCGAGGGGCACCTTTGAAAAAGGTAGAAATGTTATTTTCTAATTAATTTATATTCGGTTTCTAATGGATCCAATGTATATTATTAAACATCTAAGGTGTGGATGGGTCGAAAATACAATTAACCAATATATTATAGACAGTTTTGGGTCATTATATTAACCATATTTTTTAGTTTTAACTCAAAGTTAATTAGATTGACATTTACCATGTCACTTTTTATTTTTAAATTATATAGTTAATAAACATACTATATACATCCAAGCGACCCCCAAGTGGTCCATTAATTATACAACTATAATTATATATGTTTTTTGGTAGAACCATAGATTTTTAGGAATAGAATATCAATTAATAATATAATATTTGTTTTAAAAACTCATTTAAGTCAATTATGACACTATTCAATAATTGATTTTTGTTAAAGACTTAAAAAATATATTAATTCGAAAATAATTCATTTAAGAAATCATATATTGTCATATTAACCAATACAATTCATGGATATCATCAAAACATTAAAATTATAATTTTTTTAACATTTATAATACCATTTTTTGATTCATTCATTAATATTGAAAATACTTCATCCTTATTGTGTCATAAATAATATTAATTATTAAATGTCTAAAAATTATAAATAAAATACCATTATGTAGAAAATATTTTTAGATTTCAAATAAATATTTATAGATTAAAATTAAACATACATAACCCTATGTAAAAATTGTTTTTCTAAATGATATATGCTTGTGTCATTTTTGTATTTATTTTAACTTAGTTAATATAAAGTGTCCTTATCACCTACAAATGGCTCCATGGGGTCCCAAAATCTATCCAATGATGTCCATGGTCGGAAATGTGTCAACCAAAATGTTTAGAACACGTTTTAGAGTAATTTATTATTATTATAATATTATTTTTTACCCTTATTTACTGGATTTACCTTTTAACCATGGTAAATAAAATATTTACCGAAATAATTATTCAAAATGTATAAAAATAAAAGATATCTATTTACACAATATGAACAGCCTGATTCAAAATATGGAATCCATTTTTCCAAATTCTAAACACATAAGTGGCCAAAATTATTTTAAAATTAAATCTCGCTGTCAAAACAAAAAGCATTTTTTTAAGAAATAATAACTATCAAAATATTTACACTTGTTTATGTCCGGTTTAATTGTGAAATAATGTCTAATGACCAAAATTGTATTAAATGGTAAAAATATATTTTAAATATTCTTTAATACCACTAAAATTCATAATTTATCACTATTAATTTGTTTTGATTAAAAAGATATTTTTAATTAAAATTTATAAATTTTTAATATTCATCAAAATATAAATTTTATCGAAAAGTACAAAAAATTCACCCTAGGATAAATTTGATAATCCGAATTCAAAAATGAAGTACATTTTGAGAGATAAAATTTATAAATTTTCAAAAAGTGGGTATTACTATTCATAATAGCTACTTTGATTGGTTGTGTTGTGTGTCAGAACTCGAAATTTCACAGAACACAAGTTACTGTATTATTCAGAATAAAGCATACCATGGATGGTTGGGGTCTTACATTCTTCCCTCCTTCAATAAATGGAATCCTCACAATTTGAAATTATTCTTCGAAAATAAATTCTTGAAAATAGAAAATACCTTTGTGGAAAGCCCACATCGTAAATAAGGTAAACAAATTTATCCTCAATAAGAGGGAAAGGAAAATGAAAAAGTCACCACCCAATTATGATCTCAATTAGGATAATGTTGGTGGAAATTAGAGACATATAATTGGTGGAAAAACATAAATATTTGTAGGGTGTGATTGAGGTCATCAATCAAAAACAAGTGTGAAATTGTGGGTCTCAAATCCTTCAATCTATGTTGATTTAAAATATCATCAGTTCAACAAAATGAAAGGTATTAGGATAACACATTTTTTGTTTTAATATCCCCTTACTATAGTTTACGAATTAATTTATTCATATAATATGATAGAGGTATTTATATATATACTAGACAAGTAGAGTTTCAACCTTCAACTAATTTCTACCACAAACTTATCCTTCACTAAAAAATATAATGGAACTCAAAAATATTATATTTATCATAGTAATACAAGGTTCCAAACATTAAAACATAGTATTTAGAATTGGAAAACTATTTTTCTAATCACTAGAGAATTCATGTAGGCTAGTTGTAGGTAATAAAGGGCTGTCGCACTATGGTTGTTGGTTTGATTCCTACAGCTTTGTCCAACGAGACGGGTTATCTCCTGAGCTGCAGGTTGTCCTTTTCCTAAAACTATAGTATTATAATATCCCAAAAATAATCTCAAGAAATTATTTAAAATTATTCCATTCTATCCAAAGTTCAACATAATCCATTCCAACCTTTATAGTTATCCAAAATACTTCTTTCCAAATTCTATCTCTTAATGGTTTCTAAATTCCAAAATCTGTTGTAACATCAGATTCCCCCAAAGAAGTAATGATTCTTATTGTCACATACTAAAAATATGGTTACCTTCATCATTTTAAAACCTTAATGAAAACAACAAGTATTGTAGTATAATCCTTATATATATCACATTATTCTGATAACCAGAATATAGTCCTTGAGTCCAAAAACACAAATACACTAATTATTCATCTTCATCTGTATTATCAAAATAAGCTTGGCCTTGCTCCCTTGGACTTTTCTGAGGTACATTACCTTGATGCTTAGGGAATTCATTTTCATAATGAACCATTTCTCTTCAATTGTAACATTCAACATTGACAGCCTCTTTCTTTCCCATGCAATCACGAGTTCTGGGACCTTTTTCTCCACATTTGTAACAAAGTCCCATTAATTTTAGGCAATTACCGGGGTATTTCTTACCACAATTATAACATAATGGAAAATCCTTCTTTCCCATTTTCACTTTGTTTGTCCCTTGCTCCACCGTTATCTTCTTCTCTTTCTCTACTTTGTAGTCATAAGACTTAGAGAATTATTTTTCTGTCTTGATAGCACACGAGACAATATATTCGTATGATGAGAAGGATTGTGATACTAAGGCTCGACGGAGAAATGGTTTTAACCCATCAATGAAATGATCAATCGTACTTCATGGGTTACATATATAATCTACATCATTTCTCGCTATCCTTGTAAAGTTAGACTCATTCTTTGCAACATTCTCATCCTCCTTTTTCCTCAGGCTCAAAAATTTCCTTTCCATATCTGCTCGATGGTCACGAGGAAAGTATTTTCCTCAGAAAATCTCTTTGACTTCTCTCCATTCCATATTTTATACTTAATCATCTTACTTTGTGTTTTGTATCAATGACCACCATTGATCAGCATCTCCAATGAGGTGATAAACTGCCATGATAACTTTCTCCCATTCACTACTCCCCAAAGCCTAATTTTTTTTTCTAGGGAACTTATCCATCTCTCAGCTACCAATGGATTTTTACTCCCATTGAACATTGGTGGTTTTCACCTCATAATGTGATTTAACATTGAACCTCCACGTTGTGGATCGGGGTGCTACATATGGGTATGTTTATTATTCATAACCCTAGTGAGTTTTTCTAGTATGGTGATTAGCTGATCAGCACCAATTGCATCACCAACACCACTATAACTCTTTTTAGCAGGAGGTAAATCCCTACATGGAGTGCATGCATTGATACTGTTTCCATTTATTCCACTAGGCACCATTTCTAAACAATGGCATAAACTATAACATTTTATGAATCAAAATACATAATTCCATACTTGTAAAACTCTTAACATAAATTGAATTATTTATGGATATAATCCATAATCATAAAAATGTTTTCTTTGAGGATGTATATAATCATAAACCCTTCATAAATTTCTATAAAGAAAATGAGAATTATCGTAAGCATATCTCTCGCGAGTGTCGTAAGGAATAGTGTTGCAAGGCCCGTTGTCGTGCACCAGTTCCCATTCGAGTCTAGCTCAAAGCGGTGTTTTTGGGTTTTACCACTATGTACATATATGCCAGAGCCACATCTACCTGTTCGTATATGGACATGGATGTATTTCTCAGAAAACTCACAAAAACTCTATAATACCAAAATTCCAGGAAGATCTTCTATACTAATCCTCAATGTCCATCTTAGGTCTATGTGGTCTAATCAGAGTTTATCTAAATCAAGTTTCCAAGTTTTATACTAAAATTCCTCTGATAACAACTTTAATGCCCCGACCACAGTTTCCCAGAGTCGGTTCATTATTACATATCATTGGCATGATCACAAAAGAACAAGTCTCGAAAGACTGATTAGTTTAGTAGCCTTGGAATCACTAGATACATTCATAATGTTTACATTAAATCATAAAGTGAAAAACTAAAATAATATAGTCTATATAGTCCACACTCATAACCCCTTCAAACTATCCCTACAAGTCAGTCATAATATATTTCTTCACATCCTAGGAAAAAATAAAACATAGAAAGGGGTGAGCTCCGATGCTCAGTAAGGATAAAAATATAGAGGAGGCTTTCATAAATAAGCATAAACATATGAGGAAATGTATAACTAAAACAAAAGCCTTTAAATCTTGAACATCAGAATAATAAGGCAACGATAAAATTAAATAATTTCAT
Organism: Viscum album; assembly: GCA_963277665.1. Classification (NCBI taxonomy): domain Eukaryota; kingdom Viridiplantae; phylum Streptophyta; class Magnoliopsida; order Santalales; family Viscaceae; genus Viscum; species Viscum album. The sequence continues at coordinate 1,793,844,489 of OY728140.1, forward strand.
TTAGTTATTAAAATATATATTCTAATAATAGAATAATCAAATTCAATAATAATAACCACATTCATAAATATGGAATGCATAATGCTGAACATTAATTTCTGTGTCAAGGCCTTGTTTCACGACCTAAGGCATAACTATAACCAGAACCCAACCCGGAGAGCCTCTGTAACCGGACTCCAAACCGGGGTGCCTCAAATAACCTAACACCATACCAGAGTTCCTCTAATAACCAGATACCAACCCGGAGTGCCTCTAATACCTGCACCAACTCGGAGGGTCTGCTGTAATCGGACCCCATCTCGGAGGGCTTACTTTTACCGGTCTCCAGCCCAGAACATACTAGTCTAACACAGTCATCTTAAGAAGAGGATGAAATACAACATAATCATTCATTTTAAAACTAGCATATGAAATTCCAAAACATTAATCATAAACCATTAATTCCATAAAAATAACCCATACATAGTCATACATATCACAAAACCTTACATAAAATATGGATTATTTGTATCATAATAAATCAACTTCAAATTAGTGTAAAATTTATCAAAGGATGTTAACATAGATGAAATCGAAACTATTTGAGAGAAATATCTCTTTTTTGAAATAATTTAAAAGTAACATGATTATAAAATAAAATAGTTACATTGAAAATATCCTTATTAGCTTGTAAGGGATGCTTCAAAGATTTTATAACGGTGGAAAATAGCTTCACCCACCGTATAAGTTAAAAAAATACATTATTACATTAATTCTGTCGAAAAGGTTAAAAAGGACCTTGTTTGGAAAATGACAGATAGATTCCATTATAGACCTCTTATAAAAAGTCAAACAATGGTATAAATGAATTTAACCCATATTCTATAAAATAATATGAATTTTTTGAAATAAATATTTATGAAACATTGATATGGATGACAAAGAGGTCCTAGTAGTTAATTACGTATAAACAACCTCGGATAATGAAGATATTGTGAAATAAACCCTTACAAATTTGGTAACTTATGAAACAAACACCCCTTGAAAGTGGTATCATACAATGAATATGAAAATAAACATAAATTAAAGTGTATTACTTAAATAATACAATTATGGTCAGTACATACACCACACAAAATGTAATAGTGGCAATATTGCATGAATCTCACGGGAATAAGGAGTGAGATGAGATCCCCTTACCTTGTACTTTTCCTTTGTTGAGGGTAGATTAACCTATTATATAATGGTCGAATAATTGTTATTAAATTATACAAGAATCATATACATTAATATGATATCATATAGGATCTTTTAAAATGAGTAAGTTAACACCTGAAACGATGATAATGAATCTAATCGTGTTGGTGGAGACGGTAATTGTATTATTTAAGTAATACACTTTAATAAAGTCATAATTGTTAATGTGTGAATTAGTGAGAAGGGGGAGTGCCCTTTTATAAGAGGGGTGAGGGGAACCTTTGGAAAAGATAGAAATATTATTTTATAATAAATTCATATTTAGTTTATAATGGATAAAAAGTAGATTATTAAAAGTCTAAGGTGGGGATGGGCCGAAATAGTTTCAACCAATAGATTTTAGACAGGTTTGGGTCATTATAATAACAATATTTTTTTTGTTTTAACTCTTAGATAATTAGTTTGACATTTACCATGTCACTTTGTATTTTTATATTATATAGTTAATAAACTGACTATATACATCCAAAAGACCCCCATGTGGTCCATTAATGATACACCTATCATGATATAAGTTCTTTGGTAGATCCTTAGATTTTTAGGAATAGAATATCAATTAATAATATAATATTTTTTTTAAAAAAATCATTTAAGTCAATTTTGACACTATTCATTAATTGATTTCTGTTAATGTCTTAAATACATTATTAAATCGAACCAAATTAATTTATGAAATAAAATAATTTCATATTAACCAATAAAATTCATGTATGTCAACAAAACTTTCAAATTATATTTATTTTAACATTTATATTACCAATTATTTGAATCTTTCATTAATAAGGAAAATAGTGCCTCATTATTGGGTCATAAATAATATTAATTATTAAATGTCTAGAAATTATAAATAAAATATCATTATGTAGGAAACTTTTTATCTTTCTAAAGAATATTTATAGTCTAAAAACCAACCTATATAACATTATGTAAAAATTCATTTCCTAAATGATATATGCTTATGTCATTTTTATATTTATTTTAACTTAATTAATATAATGTGTCCTTATAACCTAAAAGTGGATCCATGGGGTCCCAAAATCGACACAATGATGCCCATTGTTGAAAATGTATCCACAAATAAGGTTAGGACACGTTTTAGGGTAATTTGTTATTATTATAATATTATTTTTTACCCTTATTTACTGGATTTACCCTTTAACCATGGTAAATAAAATATTTACCGAATTAATTATTCAAAATGTATAAAACTAAAAGATAACTATTTACACAAATTGGACATCCTGATTCCATATATGGAATCCATTTTTCGAAATTCAAAACACATAAGTGGCATAAGTTAATTTAAAATTAATTGCTGCTGTCAAAACAAAAGCATGTTTTTAAGAAATAATAACTATCAAAAGATTGACACTTTTTTATGTCTGGTTTAATTGTGAAATCATGTACACTGACCAAAATTATATTAAATGGTAAAAATATATTATAAATATACTTTAAAACCACTAAAATTCATAATCTACCATTATTAATTATTTTGACTAAAAATGTTTTTTTAATTAAAATTTAATAATTTTCAGTATTCATGAAAATATAAAAGATATCCGAAAAGTACCAAAATTTCACCCTAGGATAAATTCGATATTCTGAATCCAAAAATAGATTCCATTTTGAGAGATAAAATTTATAAAATTTCAAAAAGTGTGTTTTACTATACATAACGGCTACTATGAATGGTTGTGGTGTGTGTTAGAACTCGAAGTTGCGTACAACACACGCTACAATATTATTCACAATGAAGCGTACCGTGGAAGATTGGGTTGTTACATTCTACCCTCCTTCAAAAAATTGTGTCATCATAATTTTAAATTGTTCTTCGAAAATAAATGGTTGAAAATAGAAAATACCGTTGTGGAAAGCCCACATCAGAAATAAGGTAAAAAAATTAAGCCTCAATAAGAGGGAAAGGGAAATAAAAAAGTCACCACCAAATTATGATCATGATTAGGACAACATTGGTGGAAATTAGAGACATGTAATTGGAGGATAAATATATATATTTGTAGTGAGTTATTGAGGTCATCAATCACAAACAAGTGTAAAATTGAGGGCCTCAAAGCCTTCAATCTATGTTGATTTAAAATATCATTAGTTCAACAAAACATAAGGTATTAGAATAACCCATTTTATTTTGATTTAATATCATTTCCTAATGTTTAAGAATTATTTTATTCATTGAATAAGAGATAGGTATATATATATACATAAAAAGTAGAGTTTCATCCTTCAACTAATTTCTACCACAAACTCATCCTTCACTCAAAAAGATAATAGAACTAAAAAATATTATATTTATCCTAATCGTAAAAGGTCCCAAACATTAAATCATACCATTTAAATTAGGAAAAATATTTTTTTAATAACCAGAGACTTCTTGTAGGGTAGTGGTAGGTAATAAAGGCATGTCGTACTATGGTTGTGGGTTTGATTCCTGCAGCTTTGTTCGACGTGACGGGTTATCCCACGACCTGTAGGTTATCCTTTTCCTAAAACTATAGTATTATAATATCCCAAAAATAATCTTCTGAAATGAATTAACATTAATCCATACTATACAATGTTCAACATAATCCATTCCAACCTTTATAGTTATCCAAAAAACCTCTTTTCAAATTCTCTCCCTTAACGGTTTCAAAATTCTAAAATCAGTTGTAACATCAGATTCCCCAAACAAATTAATGATTCTTATTGCCACATACTAAAAATATGATTAACTTCATCGTATTAAAACCTTAATGAAAACAAAAAGTACTACAGTACAATACTTATTTATATCACATTATTCTTATAACCAGAATATAATCCTTGAGTCCGAAAACACAAATCCATTAATTATTCAACTTCATCTGTAGTAACAACATAAGCTTGGACATTCTCCATTGTCCTTTTCTAAGGTAAGTTTCCTTGACACTTAGGGTATTCATTTTCATAATTCCCCATTTCTCTGCAATTGTAGCATTTCAACACGATATCCTCTTTCATTCCCTTTCAATCACGAGTCTGGTGAACTTTTTTCCACATTTGTAGAAAACTCCCATTCCTTTTAGGCATGTACTGGGGTGTTTCTAACCACAATTATCATATTATAGAGAATCATTCTTTCAATTTTTCAATTTATATGTCTCTTGCTCTACCGTTATCTTCTTCTCTTTATTTACTTTGTTGTCATAAGACTTAGATAATTCCTTTTTTGTCTTGATAGCTCACGAGACAATATCTTCGTATGATGAAAATGATTGTCATACTAAATCTCGACGGAGAAATGGTTTTAACCCATCATAGAAATGATCAATATTACTTCATGGGTTAAATATATAATCTGAATCATGCCTAACTAACCATGTAATGTTAGACTCGTACATTGCAGCATTCTCATCCTCATTTTCCCTCAGACTAAAAAATGGCCATTCCATATCTTCTCGATGGTCACGAGGTAAGTATTTTCCTATGAAAATCACTTTAAAGTCTCTCCATTACATATTTGATACACAATCATCTTCCTTAGTGTTTTTTATTAATGACCACCATTTATTAGCATCTCCAGTGAGGTAATAAACTTCCATGATAACTTTCTCCCTTTCACTACTCCCTAAATCCTGGAATATTTTTTCTAGGGAACTTATCCATTGCTCATATACCAATGTATTTGTACTACCATTGAACGTTGGTGGTTGTTTCTTCATGAATCGATCTAAAATTAATCCTCCAAGTTGTGGATCAGGGTGCTCCATACGGGTAAGGTTATTATTCATAACCAGAGTGAGTTGTCCTAGTATGGTGATTAACTGATCAGCACCAGTTGCATCATAAGCACCACTATAATTATCTTGAGCATGAGGGAAATCATTACATGGAGTGCGTTCATTAATACGGTTTCCATTTCTTCCACTAGGCGCCATTTCTAAACAATGTCATAAACTAGATCAGTTTATGAATCAAAAGACATAATTCCATACATGTAAAACACATAACATAAATTGAACTAATTATGGATATAATCCATAATCATAAAAATGTTTTCTTTAAGGATGTATATATTCATAAACCCTTCATAATGGTTTGTAATGAAAATGATAATTATCCGAAGCATATCCCTCGGGAGTGTCGTAACCAGAGTGTAGCAAGGCCCGTTGTCATGCACCATTTCCCTTTCGAGTCTAGCTCAATGCAGTGTTTTAGGGGTTTACCCCTAGGTACATATGTGCCAGAGCCGCCTCTACCTGCTCGTATCCAAACAAGGATGTATTCCTCAGAAAAATCACTAAAATCTCTACAATACCAAAATTCTATGAAATTCTTCTATACTAATACCCAATGTCCATCTTTGTTCTATGTTCTCTAATTAGAGTTTATCTAAATCTAGTTTCCATGGTTTGTACTAAACTTCCACTGATACCAACTGTAACACCCTGACCTCAGTTACCCAGAGTCGGTGCATTATTACATAACATTGTCATGATCCCAGAAGATCATGTCTCGAGAGACCAATTAGTTTAGTAGCCTTGGATTCACTAGATACATTCATAAGGTTTAAATTACATCATAATGTGAAAATCTATAATAATATAGTCTCCATACTCCACACTCATATCCCCTTCATACTATCCATGTAGGTCAGTGATAATATTTTTCTTCACATCTTGGGAAAAATAAAACATAGAAAGGTGTGAGCTTAGATGCTCAGTAAGGATAAAAATATAGCGGAATCTGTAATAAATAAGCATAAACATTTGAGACAATGTATAACAAAAACAAAAACCTTTAAAACTTGACCTTCAGAATAATATGGAAAAGTTAAAATGAAATAATTCCATTTACATATTCACATGGATATTCTACTAGTCAAATAATCAAATGCAATATTAATAACCACTTTCATAATTATGTAATGCATAATTCCGAACATTAATTTCTGTGTCAAGGCCTCGTGCCATGACCTAAGGGATAACTGTAACTGGAACCCGACATGGAGAGCCTTCGTAACCAGACTCCAACCTGGTGTGCCTCTAATAACCGGACAACAACCCGGAGTGACTCTAATAACCGGACACCAACATAGAGTGCCTCTAATATCCGGACACCAACTCGGAGGGTCTTCTGTAACTAAAACTCATCCCAGAGGGCTTACTTTTACCGGTCCCCAACCCGGAACATACAAGTCCAACACATTCATCCTAAGAAGGGGATGAAATATAACAAAAACATTCATATTAAAACTAGCATATGAAATTCCAAAACATTAATCATAAACCATTAATGACCTAAAAATAACTCATCCATAGTCAAACATACACAAAACCATACATAAAATATGGATTATTTGTATCATAACAAATAAACTTAAAATAAGTGTAAAATTTATCAAAGGATGTTGACATAGATGAAATCAAAACTATTTGAGAGAAATAACTTTTTTTGAAATCATTTACAAGTAAAATAATTATAAAATAAAAAATTTACTTTGAAAATATCCTTATTATCTTGTAAGAGAAGCATCAAAGATTTTATAATGGTGGAAAATAGCCGCACTCGCCGTATAAGAAAAAAAAAGACATTCTTACCTTAATTCTGTCGAAGAGGTTAAAAACGACATTATTTAGAAAATGATGGAAAGATTCCTTTGTAAACATCATACAAAAATTCAAATAAGATAATGAATGAATTTAACACATATTCTGTAAAATAGTAAGAATTTTTTAAATACATTTTTATGAAACATGGATGTGGATGATAATGAGGTCCCAGTAGATAATTACGTATAAACAACCTCAGATAATGAAGTGATTGTGATATAAACCCTTACCAATTTGGTAACAAACTAAAAATACACCCCATGAAAGAGGTATCATAAAATGAATATGTAAATACAAAAATATTAATGTGTATTACTTAATGAATACAATTATGGGCATTACATACCCCACACAAAAGGTAATAGTGGCAATATGGCATGAATCTCACGGGAATAAGGAGTGAGATAAAAACACATTACCTTGAACTTTTCTTTGGTTGATGGCAGATTAACCTACTATATAATTGTGAAATAATTGTTATTAAATTATACAAGAATCATATACATAAATATGATATCATATATTATCTTTTAACATTGCTTTGTTAAAAATATCTTAGTATTATCGTCGTTTCGGGTGTTAACTTAATCATTTTATTTTATATGTTTTTTAACATAAGTCGTGTTTTTATGGATAGTTTGTATCATATTCATATCTAGAATGATATAAAGTCCTTTAAAATAAATTTTAATCATCAATTGATAATTAGACTTGAATGGATACGATGGAGAATGAATCTCATCGAGTTGGTGGAGACGGTAGTCCGTATGTACGCACGAGTGACAATATCACTCTTTTGATATTAAAATAATATATAATTGGATAATATATCATATATACATAATCATTATCATGCTATATATATTATTTACATGAACTAAACATCATTATTATACCCATACAAATAATAATGTTTTGGAGAACAATTACAACACGACGTGGAGACGGTAAGTCGTACGTACGCACGTATGGTGACATGTCATTAAAAGGATGAATAGAATACTGAATATGGTTGTACCATATTTATAATAACACACAGTATATATAGAATACTGGATTTATTATTTTATAATTTGAATAACAATGAAATAAGATGTTTAAGAAGAAAGGAACTTGAAAGAGGGTGTTAAAATCATTACCTCTTCTCCGGGTTCTACTTTTTGATTTGATCAAAAGGCCTCCATAGGTTGGCTTTATGATCAAACTAATGCCTCTAGGTTGAAGTGTGGGATGTTTAGTGGATATTTGGGCAGGGGTTGGCCGATCCAAAAGGCTTTGAATGTGTGAATTAGTGAGAAGGGGGAGTTCCCTTTTATAAGAGGGGTGAGGAGAACCTTTGGAAAAGCTACAAATATTATTTTATAATAAATTCATATTCGGTTTCTAATGGATCAATAGTGTATTATTAAAAGTATAAGGTGAGGAATGGTAGAAATAATTTCAACCAATAGATTTTAGGTAGGTTTGGGTCATTATATTATCCATATATTTTAGTTTTAACTCTTAGTAAATTAGTTTGACATTTACCTTGTCACCTTGTATTTTTGTATTCTATAGTTAATAAACAGACTATATACATTCAAGAGACCCCCATGTGGTCCATTAATGATACACCTATCATGGTATAAGTCCTTTGGTAGATCCATAGATTTTTAGAAATAGAATATCAATTAATAATATAATATTTGTTTTAAAAACTCATTTATGTCAATTTTGACACAATTCAATAATTGATATTTTTAAAGTTTTAAAAACTAATTATTTCGAAAAAATCTCATTTAAGAACTCCTATAATTCCATATTAACCAATATAATTCAAGTATCTCATCAAAACATTCAAATTATATTTATTGTAACATTTATAATACCAATTATTTGATTCTTTCATTAATAAGGAAAATACTGCATCATTATTGAGTCATATATAATATTGATTATTAAATGTCGAAAAATTATAAATAAAATAAAATTATGTAGGAAATAGTTTTATCTTTCCCATTAATATTTATAGATGAAAATCCAACATATATAACCTTATGTAAAAACTGTTTTTCTAAATGATATATGCTTATATCATTTTTGTATTTATTTTAACTTAATTAATATAAAGTGTCCTTATCACCTAGAAGTGGCTCCATGGGGTCCCAAAATCGACCCAATGATGCCCATTATTGGACATGTATCCACCAATAAGGTTAAGACACGTTTTAGGATAATTTATTATTATTGTATTATTATTTTTTACCCTTATTTAGCGGATTTACCCATTATACATGGTAAAAAAAATATTTACCGAAGAAGTTATTCAAAATGTCTAAAAATAAAAGATACCTATTTAAAAAAAATTTAAATCGTGATTCCAAATATGGAATACATTTTTACAAATTAAAAACACATAAGTGGCAGAAATTAATTTAAAATTAATTCTCAATGTCAAAACAAAAAGCGTGTTTTTAAGAAATTATAACTATCAAAAGATTGACACTTATTTATATCCGATTAAATTGAGAAATCATGTAAAATGACCAAGATTGTATTAAATGGTAAAAATATATTCTAAATATACTTTAAAACCACTCAAATTCATAATTTTTCACTATTAATTAATTTGAATAAAAAAATTGTTTTTAATTAAAAATTAATAATTGTCACTATTCATCAAAATAAAAAGTTATCCGAAAAGTACCAAAATTTCACCCCAGGATAAATTTGATTTTATGAATCCAAAAATGAAGTATATTTTGAGAGATAATATTTATAAAATTTCAAAAAGTGGGTATTACTATTCATAACGGCTACTTTGATTGGTTGTGGTGTGTGTTAGAACTCGAAGTTGCGTACAACACACGCTATTGTTTTATTCAAAGATAAGTGTACTGTGGAAGCTTGGGGTGTTAAATTCTCCCCTCCTTTAATAAATTTTTTCCCCGAAATTTTAAATTGTTCTTCGAAAATAAAAGGTTGATAATAGAAAATACCTTTTTGGACAGCCCACATCAAAAATAATGTTAAAAAATTTAGCCTTAATAAGAGGGAAAGGGAAATGAAAAAGTCACCACAAAATTATGATGTCAATTAAGAGAACATTGGTGGAAATTAGAGACATATAATTGGAGGAAAAATGTAAATTTTTTTATGGAGTGATTGAGGTCATCAATCACCAAGAATTGTAAAATTGATGACCACAAAGCCTTCAATCTATGTTGATTTAAAATATCATCAGTTCAACAAAATGTAAGGTATTAGGATAACACATTTTTTTGTTTTAATATTCCTTTCATAATGTTAGGGAATTAATATATTCATATAATAAGAGATAGTTATATATATATATATATATAGTTGACAAGTTGAGTTTCATCATTCAACTAACTTCTACAACAAACTCATCCTTTACTCAAAAAGATAATATAAATCACAAATATTATATTTATCCTAATAATACAAGGTTCCAAACATTGACACATACCATTATGATAAGGAATACTATTTTTTTAATAACCAGGGACTTCCTATAGGCTAGTGGATGGTAACCAAGGACTGTCGCACTATGGTTGTGGGTTCGATTCATGCAGCTTTTTCCGACACGATGGGTTATCCCCCGACCTGCATGTTTTCCTTTTTCTAAAACTATAGAATTATAATATCCCAAAAATAATATTAAAAAATTATTTAACATTAAGGCATACAATCCAAAGTTCAATATAATCCATTCCAACCATTATAGTTATCCATAACACTTCTGTCCAAATTCTCACTCTTAAAGAATTCTATATTCCAAAATCAGTTGTAACATCAGATTCCCCAAACAAAGTAATGATTCTTATTATCACATATTAAAAATATGATTACCTTCATCATATTAATACCTTAATGAAAATGAAAAGTACTGCAGTAAAATACTTATATATATCGCATTATTCTTATAAAAAGAATATAATCTTTGAGTCCAAAAACACAAATACATTAATTTTCCAACTTCATCTGTAGTAGGAACATAAGCATGGACTTTCTACCTTGGCCTTTTATGAGGAATGTTTCCTTGACATTTAGGGAATTAATTTGCATAATTCCTCATTTCTCTAAAATTATAGCATTAAACATTTACATCCTCTTTCTTTCCCTTGCAATCAATTGTCTGGTGACCTTTTTCTCCACATTTGTAATAAACCCTCATTCCTCTTAGGCAAGTACCGGGGTGTTTCTTACCACAATTATCACATAATATAAAATACTTCTTTCCCTTTTCCCATTTATCTGTCTATTTCTCCACCTTAATATTCTTATGTTGCTTTAATTTTTTTTCATAAGACATAGAGATTTCCATTTCTGTCTTGATAGCACACGAGACAATATCTTTGTACGATGAGAAGGATTTTGATAATAAATGTCGATAGAGAAATGGTTTTAACCCATCAAAGAAACGTCCAATATTACTTTTTGTGTTACGTATATAATCTGCAGCATGCCTCGCTAACCATGTAAAGTTAGACTCATACTTTGGAACATTCTAATCCTCCTTTTGCCTTAGTCTCAGAAATTGCCTTTCCATATCTGGTCGATGGTCCCGAGGAAATTATTTTCCTAAGAAAAGCTCTATGAACTCTCTCCATTCCATATTTGATACTTAATCATTTTCCTTTTTCTTTTGTATCAATGACCACCATTGATCGCATCTCCAGTGAGGTGATAAACTGCCATGATAAATTTCTCCCTTTCACTACTCCCCAAACCCTGAAATATTTTTTCTAGGGAACTTATCCATTGCTCAGCTACCAATGGATTTGTAATACTATTGAGCGTTGGTGGGTGTTAACTCATGAAGAGATCTTACATTGATCCTCCATGCCGTGGATCAGGGTGCTCCATACAGGTAAGGTTATTATTCATAACCTGAGTGAGTTGTCCCAGTATAGTGATTAGCTGATCAGTACAAGTTTCATCACTAGCACCACTATAATTTTCTTGAGCAGGAGGGAAATACCTAAATGGAGTTCATTCATTGATATGGTTTCCATTTCTTCCACTAGGCTCTATTTCTAGACATTTTCAAAAACTAGATCAATTTATGAATCAAAATACCTAATTCCATACATGTAAAATACTAAACATAAATTGAACTATTTTTTGATATAATCCATAATCATAAAAAAAAATTCTTTGAGGAAGTATATACTCATAAACCCTTCATACTGGTTTGTAAAAAAAATAAGAATTATCCTAAATATATCCCTCGGTAGTGTCGCAACCTAGAGTGCATCAAGGCCCATTTTCGTGCACCAGTTTCCGTTCGAGTCTAGTTCAAAGCGGTGTTTTCGGGTTTTACTCCTAGGTATATTTGTGCCAGTGCCACCTCTACCTACTCGTATCCAGACAGGGATGTAGTGATCAAAAAACTCACAAAATCACTAGAATGCCAAAATTTTAGGATTTTCTTATATATTAATCCTTAATGTACATCTTAGGTCTATGTTCTCTAATCAAAGTTTATCTAAATCTAGTTTCCAAGGTTTTTACTAAACTTCCTATGATACCAACAATAACACCCCATACCCAGTTACCCAGAGTCGGTGCATTATTACATAAGATTGACATGATCACAAAATATCAAGTCTCGAATGAACGATTAGTTTAGTAGCCTTGGAATCACTAGATAAATTCATAAGGTTTAAATTACATCATAATGTGAAAAAAATATTGTAATATAGTCTCCATAGTCAACACTCATATCCCCTTCAGTCTATCCCTGTAGGTAAGTCATAATATATTTCTTCACATCATGGGAAATATAAAACATATAAATGGGTGAGCTCAGATGATCGCTAAGGATAAAAATATAGCAGAATCTTTCATAAAGAAGCATAAACATTTGAGGCAATGTATAACTAAAACAAAAGCCTTTATTACATGAAATTCAGAATAATATGGAAATGATAAAATGAAATATTTCTATTTACTTATTCACATGTATATTATACTAGTCGAATAATAAAATGCAATATTAATAACCACATTCATAATTATTGAATGAATAATTCCAAACATTAATTTCTGTGTCAAGCCCTCATGCCATGACCTATGGGATAACTGTAACTGGAACCCAACTCAAAGAGCCTCTATAACCAGACACCAACCCGGAGTGCCTTTAAAAATCGGACACCTTACCAGAGCGCCTCAAATAATTGGACACCAACCATGAGTGCCTATAATATTCGGACACTAATCCAGAGGGTCTGCTGTAACCAGACCCCATCCCAGAGGGCTTACATTTACCGGTCCCCAACCAGGAACATAATAGTCCAACACATTCATCTTAAGAAGATGATGAAATATAACATAGACATTCGTATTAAAACTGGCATACAAAATGCTAAAGCATTAATAATAAACCATTAATGACATAAAAATAACTCATCCATAGTCAAACATATCACAAAACCATAAAAAAATATTGATGATTTTTATTATAATAAATCAACTTCATATAAGTGTAAAATTTATCAAAGGATGTTGACATAGATTAAATCAAAACTACTTGAGAGAAATATCTATTTTTTGAAATCATTTAAAAGTAACATAATTATAAAATAGAACATTTACATTGAAAATATCCTTATTATCTTGTAAGTGAAGATTCAAAGATTTTATAATGGCAGAAAATAGCCGAACCCGCCGTATAAGTTAAAAAAAGACATTCTTACCTCAATTCTGTCGAAAAGGATAAAAAGTACCTTGTTTGGAAAACGACGAAAAGATTCTTTTATAAACATCTTATAAAAAGTAAAAAAAGGGTATAAATCACTTTAACCCATATTCTGTAAAATAGTAAGAATATTTTGAAATACATTTTTAAGAAACATGGATGTCTATGATAAAGAGGTCCAAGTAGATAATTACGTATAAACAACCTCAGATAATGAAGAGATTGTGAAATAAATCCTTACCAATTTGGTAACTTACAAAACATACACCCCATGAAAGAGGTATCGTACAATGAATATGTAAATACACATAAATTAATGTTTATTACATAAAGAATACAATTATGGGTAGTACATACACCACACAAAAGGTAATAGTGGAAATATGGCATGAATCTCATGGGAATAAAAAGTGAGATGAAAACCCCTTACCTTGTACATTTACATGGTTTATGGTAGATTAACCTATTTTATAATGGTGAAATAATTTTTATTAAATTATGTAAGAATCTTATATAATAATATGATATCATATATTTTCTTTTATCATCTATTTGTTAATAAAATATTAGTATTATCGTTATTTCAGGTGTTAACTTACTCGTTTTATTTTATATGTTTTGTTACATTAGCAGTGTTTTTTATAGATATGTTGTATATTATTCAAATCCAGAATGATATCAAGTCCTTTAACATTATTTTTAACCATAAAATGAGAATTTTAATTGAATGTATACGATGGGGAATGAATCTCATCGCGTTCGTGGAGACGGTAGTCCGTACGTATGCACGAGCGACAATATCTCACTTTTGACATTAAAATAATATATAATTGGATATTATATCATATATACAGAATTATTATCATGTTATATTTATTATTTACATGAATTACACATCATTATTATATCCATCCAAATAATAATGTTTTGAATAACAATTACACTACGACGTGGAGACGGTAAGCTGTACGTACGCACGTATGGTGACATGTCATTCAATGAATGGATAGAATACTGAATATAGTTGTACCATATTTATAATAACATCACATTATATAGAGGATACTGGAGTTATTATTTTAGAATGTGAATAACAATGAAAGAAGATGTTGAAAAAGAAAGGAACTTGAAATAGGGTGGGGAAAACATTACCTCTTCTTCAGGTTCTTCCATTTGATTTGATCAAAAGGGATCCTTAGGTTGTCTTTATGATAAATATAAGGCCTCTAGGTTGAATTTAGGGATGTTTAGAAGATATTTGGGCAGGTTTTGGCCGATCCAAAAGACTTTTAATGTGTGAATTAGTGATAAGGGGGAGTTCCCTTTTATAAGAGGGGCGAGGGGCACCATTGGAAAAGGTAGAATTATTATTTTATAATAAATTAATATTCGGTTTCTAATGGATCCAAAGTATATTATTAAACATATAAGGTGGGGATGGGTCTAAAATACTCTCAACCAATATATTATAGACAGTTTTAGGTCATTATATTAACCATATATTTTAGTTTTAACTCATAGTTAATTAGATTGACAATTACCATGTCACTTTTTATTTTTATATTATATAGTTAATAAACATACTATATACATCCAAGCGACCCCAAGCGGTCCATTAATTATACAACTATAATTATATAAGTTTTTTGGTAGAACCATAGATTTTTAGGAATATAATATCAATTAATAATATAATATTTTTTTTAAAAACTCATTTATGTCAATTATGACACTAATCAATAATTGATTTTTATTAAAGCCTTACAAATTTTATTAATTCGAAACAAATTCATTTATGCAATACTATAATGTCATATTAACCAATAAAATTCATGTATGTCATAAAAAAAGTTATATTTGTTTTAACATTTATAATACCAATTATTTGATTCTTTCATTAATAAGGAAAATACAACATCATTTTTGAGTCATAAATAATATTAATTATTAAATGTCAAAAAATTATAAATAAAATAAAATTATGTAGGGAATTTTTTTTATATATCTAATTAATATTTATAGTCGAAATTCCAACATATATATCCCTATGTAATTTTATTTCTAAAAGATATGTTCTTATGTCATTTTTGTATTTATCTTAACTTAATTAATATAAAGTGTCCTTATCACCTACAAGTGGCTCCCTGGGGTACCAAAATCTTCGAAATGATGTTCATGGTCGGACATGTATCCACCAATAAGGTTAGGACATTTTTTGGGTAATTTATTATTATTATAATATTAGTTTTTACCCTTATTTACTGGCTTTACCCTTTAACCATGGTAAATAAAATATTTACCGAAGTAATTATTCCAAATGTCTAAAAATAAAAGATACCTATTTAAAAATTTTGACATCCTGATTCGAAATATGGAATCCATTTTTCCAAATTAAAGATATAGAAGTGGCAGAAATTAATTTAAAATTAATTCTCGTTGTCAAAACAAAAAGCCTGTTTTTTATAAAAGAATAACTTTCAAAAGATTGACACATGTTTATGTCCGGTTTAATTGTGAAATCATTTCCAATGCCAAAAATTGTATTAAATGGTAAAAATATATTCTAAATATTCTTTTAAACCACTTAAATTCATAATTTATCCCTATTAATTATTTTTATGTAAAATGTTTTTTTAATTAAAATTTAGTAATTTTCACTATTCATCAAAATATAAAAGTTATCAGAAAAGTACCAAAATTTCACCCTAGGCTAAATTAAATATCCCGAATCCAAAAAAGAAGTCCATTTTGAGAGATTAAATTTATTAAATTTCAAAAAGTGGGTATTACTATTCATAACGGCAACATTGATTGGTTGTGGTGTGTGTTAGAACTCGAAGTTGCGTACAACACATGCTAATGTATTATTCAAAATAAAGTGTACCGTGGAATATTGGGATGTTACAAAATTATAGAAATTCATTATTGAAAATTCATTATTGGAATCCTATTTATATTTATTTTTGTCCTCTTCTATATCTGGAAAAAAGTTTATCAAAATTGTCAATATGAAATAATTTATACACGTCAATGGTAAAATATAATTATATTTACCTTATCCAATTTAGATAAATCTTTTTATAAGTGAAATGATCTCTTAAAACGTCAAATTAACATGATCATACAAATGTAATATTATAATATGATATTTTTCATATTGAAAATCCTCAATTATTTTTGAAGAGATTACATTCATCAAGGATTTTAATGAGATTTCATTCTTAGATTAATTTTTTTTGGCATATTATTTACTCGTCTAATATTAAAAAATGAATTTAATAGGTAATTTACAAGGGATATGTCAATGTTTTCATCCAATATAGACAATAAATTACAGTAGAAAAAAATATATAACAATATGATGAATCATTTCAACAACCATTTAGTCCTTAATAGTCTCATTGAGTCTTTTAATGGTGATCATCAATTAAATTAACCATTTTAAGAATTCACCAACTGGATCTCTTTAAAAAAAATTCCTATATTCCATAATCATTAAAAAAATACAATTTATCCCTTTTCACATGAAAATTTCATTTATAATTTTGTTGTATATTTTCACCAATTACAATTATAGTCCTGATCTTCATAAAATGTAAATATTTTTTCTTTTAAACTATGTATAAAATAAAGCATCATAAATTCCAATCAATCTCAATATTATTAGTAGTAGTGGAGAATTATTTACTTCAAAATATTTTAACTTTTTACATTAAATTTGGTAAGTATATTAATTTTCTATAAATTAATATTATCCATGATTGATGTAAAAATTTAAAACACATCATTAAATATGATGAACACCATAAATAATGAAACCCAAATACTACTGAAATTATGAAAGAGTCAAAGAATCTAAAATAATCGATGAGTTTTGAACATGTACAATGCAGTAATATTAAAATTTATTAATATATTGTGGAAATAAAAAATATTATGGTAAATATTGAAATGTACACAAGAGATGTGTGGCTATTTTTGGAGGGGGGGTGATAGAATGAACAATATTAAATTGTTTTTCATTTGTGATTTCTTTTGAATAAACCACTATCACATCATAGAGTCAGAAATAAAATATCAATTTTCATGAAAAAAGAGGATGAAAAAAATGAAAATATGATGAACATGGTTCACCAAATTTTTTTATCCAATCATTATTATTATTCCAACTGACTAGAGACCCTAAAAATCTATGAGAATCACTATATAAAATACATTGAGTATGTTATATCCTTAATGTCGTGTTTTATGATAATAATAGTTCCATCTTTTAACCTGTCTCAAAAAAATTCCTCTATTGTTTTATATATATTTGAGGTCAATATTATCCATCTTCAACAAGTCATTTAATATTGAAAAATGTTATATTTATCATTCACTTATTCAATATAAAGTGATTTTGTGGATTACAATTTTTCTAAATGATAAAATAATTACTATTATAGACAAACAATTGTCTTATTTCCATTCTTTTTTTAATATGGTATGGTTAAAAATAATCTTACAGCACACACATTACTACACCAAAAATATCTCTATATCAAATAATCAATTTATTTACACTAATTAATTTAGTGATACACATTCATGTAAGACCACGATAATTAGATAAAATATGGAATCGTATATATTCTCATAAAAAGGTATCAAAAATTAAAATATATTCTATATTCTGGAATATTCATAAAATCTCATGAATCACTCATTGAGATCAATTGAGTTTCTATATCTTTTCTATTATAAATATGGTACATATGCCCTCAATATATAATATGAATATTTGAAATAAATTACTAATCTGAAAAATATATTATGTATCTTTTATTGAATTCAATCATTTAATCATTTCTAATTATGATAAATATATTACTTTTTAGAAGGAAAAATAGAAATTATAGTATATAATTATTTCTATAAAATCATATGTGTATAATAATTTTACATATTGTGGGGTGATTATTTTTTTATTTTCCAATACTCGTTGATAAAACATTACAAAATATGGACTGAAGTATATTATGGAATAATTTTTTTCCTTATGTAAAAAATATATTTTCAGTATTTCGTTCATCTAAAAATCTCTCTAAGATTTTATGAATCAAACAAACAACATCCGAACTGAATACTCAGTTTATGTTTTTGTGAGTTTTAATAATATTTACTCATTGTCAATAAAATTAACACATAAAATAATATTCATGCCTCTAATTCCATAAATATTTTCCCCTTGAAAAATACCAGACACTGGATAAGAAATCATTATCTCCTTGAATAATAAAACATACATTTTGTGTTGGTAGTATTCTCAAGGATATAATCAATTATACATCACACTTCTTTATTATGGTATCAAAAATATCCCATATCATTTTTTGGAATCAATAATTAGTCATTATCCTTTGTGTAATTAATTAATTTTTAATTTTTATTATTTATTATTTCAATAACCTATATATATATATTTTGATTCAAATAAATTAATTCATCTCTATACATTCCAAAACATTTCAAAACACTAATGTATGGACCATGAATACCTCAAACTATTTAGATAATATAATTAATTTACATTCCATGAGTGATTTTGATTTAAATAATATCTTATTTACTATAAGAGATTCAAATTTGGGATCAATGTATACATTATTTTAGTGGAATTTTTGTCAATGTTTGAATTGAAATATATTGAAATGGATCAGTGAGACCCTCTTCATTGGTAGGTTAAAAAAATTTAATTATTTTAAATACATTCATCATCATATGATTTTTAATATTTGATTATAATATAATCAATGCTTTTTAAATATCATTTTCCTTATGATAAAATGTTTATATAAAAAATAATTTTACATAACCGTGATAAATTCTACAACTCATATTGATATTATTTGGGGCTCTATTGTTCTAGATGTTTCTAATCATATGGTAATGGTGATAGGAAAAGAAAATTTATTTATTGTATAGTTGTACTTATGATTTCATATTTGAATATAGTAGGAAAATAATGAAAATAATGTTCTAAAGAATAAAAATATTATTTAACAGCCACAAATGGATGAGTATAATATAAAGTATTGATATAGTAATTGTTTCCAAATATAGTAGAAAATAACAAAATTTTTGTCAAAATATCAAAAAACTATAAATTATTATATGTGGTCAATAACTCAAATCTTATGAGTATTAAAAAAATTTATAATATTTTCAATTTAAACATTTACTTTTCTCAAATATTTGTAACAATTAGAGTGAGACACTAAACAATTATTCTTATCGAATGAATTAGTCAATTATTTAAATGATTCATTTTTTATACATACTCTTATATATTCAGTTCATGATATTGAAACTAGATTAGAGTATATATTATAATGTTATAATACAGTAAAATGAAATTTAATTATACTGACAATGAACCCCTAATAACCTAGTTAGTTATATAAGGAGTAATATTAATCCAATTTAATATCTCTGAATATTATGTAATACTGGTTTTAAAAAATCATTATTTAATATAAGTGAGTAAATAATTAATGTAGTTATCTTATATAACTTCATCTCTAGGAAGGTTATTTTTGGGATATATATGGTGTGTGTTTAATTACCATGAGTCGAGATCATATTTTTTGATAAAATAATAATGATGTTCAATTTTTTTCATGAGATGTGTTGATGGATATTTATAAGAGGGATATATATATTTCACATATTTTACCTCCATAACATATGTTTGGGCCTTCATAATTTAAATATATGAGTAACTAAATATATAAAAAATCAAAAGGATATCATTTTATGGTTGAAACCATAATCAGGAGTAGATTAAATACCACTAAATTATATTAATGATCTAAAAAATTTACCCAAAGCAGTGTGTTAAATAAAATGTATGGTGCTCTAAATTTTTCCGAATAAAAAATACTAGGAAGGTAATGATTAGAATTTTTATAGTGATATATATAAACCACAATACAACATTTCCAGTGATAATTTATATGATATATTTTTATATGTCATAAAAATATTATTCATACTGGGAAAAGACATTAATTTTTCTCTAGAAGGTTGTTGTCAGACATTTATACATGAAATGTCAAATTTTATCATTAAACTAAATTACATGTTCCTATAGTTTGGATCAAAATATAATGAATGATTTTCTACGATTACAAAACATTAACTAAATTGAATTATATTTATGGTTATGTACTAGTGATAAAAAGTGTGAGATATTTAATGTTTTATTAAATTTCCAATAGTGTATGTACTAATCTCCAAAAATAGATATTGGACTGTAATTGGGTAGTTTTATAACTATAATTTTATGAAAACCCTATGAATTACATGTCAAAAACTGGTGTAATAAGTCTTTCTTATGGCCTTGGAGGTAATATTATTGAAAACTAAAAGAATGTTACCCTAGAAAATTTTTGTTCTTCATGTATAGAGATATTAGATAATGAAAACCATAGATTTGTATATTTTAATAATTTTGGGTATAATTATAACATATAAGTTAGTACAATAATTGATCATATTCAAATGAAGTTATCATTACCATATCATTAGACAGATACAGAGGCATCAATTACCAATCATGTTAGAATACCATGTTAAATATCAATATTGTAAAAGTAAAACATAGTTAAATATTATGTTCTTAAGGAAAAAACAAGAAAATTTCAAAGATAATGGATGGTCATAAATATGGTGGATTTTTATTCACAAGGATAAAGTGGGTTCTCTTAAAATATATATAACAATTATCAATGGAAATTAATTGATTTTAAAAATTTAGAGACATGGTATATTAAATATGGGATGTTTGAGTGATTTATTTAATTATATTCTTAATTCTATATCTCCCAGAAAAACAAAAGGAGATGGAATATGGTTCTCTGAATTGGACATATTTCAATGATAAATCCGTGATAATCCTTGATGAGTTACTTCATCAATAACTACATATCACTTGGTAATTATAATCAACTAAAATATAGATATATAAAACATTCTTTTATACTATAGTATGGATAATAGAATTAACACCAATTAAAATAGGTAGGCCAAAACAATAAGATAAAATTAAATGATGGATATGATGAATTGGGAATATATTAATGGTATTTGTATAGCATATCCAGGAATTATCATTTTGTATTATATTGAAGGTCAATCATAGAAACCCTGGCACAAATTTGTGTTTCCATAATTGTTGATGGATTGAGTTAGGGATGGGATAAGCTATAATTTTATAGCTATGACATAAATATAATATCTCGGTGACCATAAGTACCCTATGATAAATGTAATAAAGCAATACATTATTGTTGGTTAAGGAAATGGAAGGTTCCCTTGGGTAAGGATGAGGATAAAAACATCACTTGATTTAGTTAGACCTGAGGACCAATGGTAAATGTAATTCTCTTGGATTAGATGAATTTTCTCCAAACCATAATTATTCTTTAGAACACTAATGTTAAATGAACATTGACACAAAATAGTGAAAATTGTGGATTCTATATTGGGTTTTTGAGGTCCCATGATAAGAGACATCTATTTGTAAATATAAATTGTTTGAATTGGTAATTGAATAAAAATGTACTTTATAGCTGATTTCTTGGTATGAAGTCCTGGAATCACTGTGTATATTAACCTAATAGAAATTTGGTTTTTCAATGTTCTATGGATGTGATATTACTATCATAAAATTTTCCAATTAATTATTCTCTAATATATATTAGAATATAATATATGGACATTTACTGAGTTTATGTTAATGATGAATAAAATGACCCTATTTGTTTATTATTTTACCAGATATTACTGTTAATGTAATGTTTGTTCACATGGGATGCAATATACACATTATAGTTTATGGGGAAGTGGTATATTTAATGAATCAAAAATTTTATTTTCATTTCATGAGTAACAAATTCCGTACAGTTTATTGTCCCATCACATAGACTTATAGAGTTAAAATTAAACATTTATAAAAAGTACATACTATGGAACCACACCTTCCAGATAGGTGTGATGTAGAAACCTTCCTAGATAATCCATCAGTAATACATGTTAGAGTTGAGATTATGTATCACCTATATAATTTTCCATTGTATTTATTGTTTTTTAAGTTTCTTTCCCATCATCATAAGTATCTTATAATATGGAACAAATTCATCAATAAAAACACTTAGAGGTGAAAAATGCTATTGATTGATAATGTTATATGATTTTTATGAATGTAAATATTATACACGGCTGATACAAAACTATTATCACAAAAATAATGTTTATGTAATTTAATTTTTTCATAAACAAAACAACTGATTATAAATTCCTACAATATTTGATTGAAATTGAAGAATGATAAAGAAATAAAATTTAATTTAATTAAATTTTAAATAGGTGGATTCTATAGTTTTAGTATATATAGAAATATTCTATGTACATAAATAAGGAACATGTTATTCGGGTTAATATTTTTATCTATATTCCATATTTTCTATATTATATTGAATTTTTTTATTCAATTATTCAATTTTTCTATTTTCGAGGAAAGATAATAAGATTAATGACTATACATTATGTTTTACATTACATAATACAAATTCAATTAATATAATTAATAGTGTGTACTAAAATTCTTTAGGAGAGTGTGTGTAATTACTAAAATTCTCATCTTATTGTAATTTATAAAATTAACAATGGATTTTTTGTATCCCAATATAAGGGTGTACCATTAGCCTAATTTGAATTAAATTTAATGTTAATAATAATAAATATGAACATAATAATTGTTACAAGTGGCTATGAACAATTAAATTTTTTCCCTTCACAAAATTAAAATGATGGGTGTATTTTTAGTATGAAAATATACCAGAGGATAATGGATGATGTCGAAATGTAATCATTCTTTTCTATTTTTTTCATATGAATTTGACATAGTCATAAATCATGGATGATCAAATTTACACAAGATTAATATTTTGGGAATATATATTTTTGTTCATTTATGATAACCTAATGAAATAAAACTAACATCATGTATAAAAGTGATTGTAAATTTTAATTTAATGTACTTGAGATGGATATGAATGAAGACTCATTTATTGAACATATTTTGAGTGTTTTAGTTATAATAGATTATGTAATTGGAATTATATATTGTAAAATAATCAATCATGGATCATTATAGAGTATAATCCATATAATTAATGCAATAAATCACAATAGAATATTTTTTCTCTTAATTAATTATCGGTTTTATGGGCCTAAATTTTTTTCGGTTGTGTTGATTTAAAATATTCATTCTAGATCATTATTTTAAAAAAGTATGGCCACCAATAAATAGGAATTATTGATGATCGTTTAATATTGACGATGTTTAGTGAGAGCCATGGTTAAATTATCCAATGTGTTTACTACTATGTGTTTTGATATAGTGATAGACTAAAAGTCTAGTTCTAGAGAAACAAAGACAACAAATATCACAAAAGTTCTTACAAGGGCATCAATTCTATTATCATATTAGTATTATACAAGGTAATTATTTTTGTCACATATTTTTAGACATCGTTTTTGTTCAAATGGTTATTGATATTTGAATGATCATCATTAGTACTATCATTTATTATTGGTAATATATATCATTATTAGTTAAACCACAAAAAATATGGATAAAATATTGAATAATAGCATCGATAAAAATGAGAATATATCCAAAATGGCATGATTGAGTTTTTTGTGATATATTTTATTATTGGTAACCCTCCTTATTCAATACGAAAAATTAATTTCCATGTTATAGAAGTCTTGTGGATATATAGTACAACCTTTTATAGTTTTATAATTTTAAAATGATTTATATATTTTACATTTTGTTCTTGTTTTTGAATCCCCATCCATAAGCATGTATTACTTACTATTTTTAAAAATCATTACACAAAATGAAAACCTGGGATTTAAAGAACTTTTTTTATTCCATGATTAGACACATAAATACATTATCTAAATAATAAAAACAAAATCATTATTTAGAACAAAATATTGTTCTCATAACTCACATATTTATTAGAAAACATCCTAGGATTCATTGAAAAAATAAACAATGAAAAGGGTTATCTAGAAAGACCAGTAAGGGGATAAATAAGATAACAGAGCATAACATGATAATTAGGAGGCATATGATGATATAAAAAATGGTGGGATAAAATGAATGATAACATGGAAAAATTAAATGTCATCATCAGATCATGGAATCATGGAATATTCTACAAAAAACACAATACATAACATCATAAAAATCAATCAAGGGTCACTGAAAATAACATCATTATGAAGTGCATAATTCCATATAATACATTATGTATTCTTTATAACCCATAACATAACTTCTCATGATATAGAAATCGATAATGAATGTGGTTTTTGGATATATAATCGCATCCCCACCCTACACATAATTAAAATAATATGTATGAATGTCATATGAAGAAAATAAACAATACATTTATTATTAGTTTGATCAAACACATTATAAGGAAGTGGATTTCATAATTAATATTCATTTCAAAAGAAAAGGGTTTTTTATAAGGATTAACATGAGAATATGGAAATAAAACAGTTTATAATTTAATTATTGAAAAATGGGTAATGATGTTGAACATTTATTTCCAATTAAGATAATTTATTATAATGATCTAGTAATGAAAGAATAAAAATTAATTTCTTCAATAAGGTATTTTGAAATCTTTAATATATTATTTTAAATAATGAAATAGATTACTTTCTTCCATAAAAACAAAATTATACTAATTTGATTCTCTATATACTAATTAACACTTATATATTGTATCAATTGTTTTAAAACATTTTATGGTTCTGATTCTTGTACTGATACAATAAATAGGAAATATCACTTAACCAAGGTTTTATTAAATGTGTGATTATTATATATAAACAATAAACATGTTTCAATTTTGAAATAAAAAATAGTATTTAACAATGCATATATTTACATGCACTTATTAATATAAATAATAAAATTCTTTTAATCAATAAAATAAAAAAGAATCTAATTAATATTTTCTTTTTATTTCATAACGTTAATTTAGTACTAGTTGTAAAATAATGTTAATACAATTTATTTTTATATAAGTTACTTGCTGTTTTTTAGTTTATTTGTCAATAACAATTTCAGTCACATAATATTGATAAAAATGGCCTAAAATAAATTATTGGTCCATACATTTTTTTATGATTATGTAATTTATTGTTAGATTATAAATTTATTTACAATTATAAAAAGATTATTCCAAAATGAATAGAAATTAAGAATAGTGTCTCCATCACTTTAGTTAAGGATGTTATTATTATTATAACAATTTATTTTTTTTATAATAATTATTATTATTTATATAAATTATATATTATGAAATATTCCTATTAATTTATTTTAAATGATTCATAAATATCTTGTTTTTACATTAGATAAATTTTTAATTATCATCCATTTTAAGATGTTATGGAGAAATAATATATATTATTCTCGGATTGTGGTATTCTGCACATACAGTAATGATGCACACATTTTTTCAGTGAATATGAGCAGTTTCTAGCAATAAAAAATAGTGTAAAAATATTATGAATTTTATAATTATTATATTTTTTTCCTAAACATTATCTTTTATTCCATCCATGTTAATTAGTTTATGAAAATTATAAATCATTGTCCATGTAGGTGTCACTTTACACAAACACGTTATGGAATTTCATTTTTCAAAATGATCTTAGAGGATGTTAAAAAATGGAAATTACTTTTTTATCATTAAATATAATAATATAATAATATTTTATTTTATAACAAGATTATAGATATTGTGTGACAAATGTGGTAAGGATAAGAAAATAACTTGGAATGTTTCAATAGTAGGATTACAAATCCCTTTGGAAGTTATCTATTGGGGGAATCTTTAAATAACCATATATTTATTATTTTGAAAGAGAGTGTCTTATATAAATAAATTAGGATATTTTTGAAATATAGTTTTAGATTTTTGATAATAATATTTATGTGGAATTATTATGTAACTGTAGAGGAGGTAATCCTTTTTATAAGTAAATGGAGTGGCATTTTTTTATAAAATATCTACACTTTTCTAAAACATCACTACTTTATTAAAGTATATAGTCTCCATGGATTTTAAATAATGGAATAAGAATGATATAATTTTGATAATCCAATATCCATATACTATTACCAATGTTTCTATCATTTTTTAGCTTTTACACATGTTTATCCCTATATTTTTGCAAAATTACTTTACCATGGTTAATATATTTTCCCTACAATAAAATTATAATGTAAATAAATAAAATTTAATATATTTCATAAATTGATAATTACAAAATGAAATTTGGAAATCATTTTTTAAAATAAAATTTATATGGATTATTAAAAATATTTTTATTATCAGCAGACAAACATGTAACAATATTTTTCTAAATAACTCCTTTTATTTGTAAAATTGATTATGTTGGATAATATTATCATTTTTTTAAAATTTGAAGACAAAAAATGTTTTATTATGAAAAATAAATGTTTTTTCATTCCACTAATAATCTGAAGATAATTATTTTAAAAACATATTTAATTCAAAGAAGTGTAGAAATTATCTTTATAACTAATAATTATTTAAGTTTGAAAATTCTAATAATATGTTCTTATTATTAAATCTATTATTTAAAAAACATAATTAATTATTCCCAAAATATATCTATCATTATCTATTTTATCAAATTAAATTTTCATAATGATTTTTATCTTTATTAAAAAAATGTATTCCCTCATTTATCTTAAAAATCAACTATTTTAAAAAATATTGGAAATTTAATATGATGATTTTTTGACATGAAGATTTATAAAATGAAATTAATATTATTATATTCAACTTATATGAGTGATAAAAATTAGTTTCAAATATAATTTCATTAAATTGAATACAAATAATATATTAACATTTTATTCTAAATAATATGATTCATATATTATTAATATACCATAAGTTGGATTTCTGTAAAGATGGATATATTAGTGAATTAATATTTTAAAAATTTATGAAAAAATTATTTCTGTTCTTATTATTGATATTACCTAGTAATACACACATATATATTAAGAAGGGAAATTTCTATATAAAATATCTTAGTCAGTTCACTGATCAATAATCATTCAATCTGATCCCACATTTTATTTTCCATATAAAAAATATAAAAATAATAGATCATGGTATAATATCTATCAAACAATATTTTTAACATAGTATACGAATGATTTACAAAAAAAAAAGTATAGGAGAACGGTGGATTATGTGATACTGTAAAAATTTCGTCTATATTTATAACATAATGATCAAAGTGAGAAATTGTTTTCATACTTTTGTATATTATTTAAACAAAAAATATAGTATACTTGATTAAAAAATGGATTTATTTTTTCCCACCTCACTCTCCAGGTTAATAGAGGAACCAAAAAATTCTTCTTGAGCTCCCACACAAAGGATACACCATTATCCATCAACTATTGGCATCATTTCTAGACGGTGCGTGATATATTACATTAATAAATCTAAATAATTCTACAAATAATTTTTCCAACAAAATATATGAAATTTATTTATAAAATAAAAAATATAAGACATAATCTTATGAGGTTATCAATTAAGTATCTGATATGAGTGAAACACAACATAAATCATCTCAAATCAAGGACATTTCATCGAAGAAGCATGCTAGTAATTACCTTTGATACATTCGTGATTGGAATAAATATACTAATAAAATACCATATACATTTATAATTTAACAGAATTGAAACCAAAATCATATTTCAATAGAGTTAATTTCACATTATATAGTATATATTTGGTGAATACCAATTTTAAATTAATTAATGGATCTTGATGTTGTTTAAACATAATGACTAAGTCATTATTATATCATTTAAAAATATTTCTAATATAATGATCTATGGTATGAAAATTTTAAATTTGATTAGTTTTTATAACATAAATATAGGAAAAATGTAATAAAAAATTGATCAGTGGGTCATTTTTATTTGGTTATAGAAAAAATAACCATAATGATGATGTAAATTTTTTTATATGAAGGATGTTGCTAAATCATCTTGCTCAAGGGTTATAGATGATTTATTAAATATTTTTAATGATTCTCCATTTATACTAATGTTAAACTAGTTTATAAAATTCATAGTGGTGGATACACATTCCATAAATGTAGGAAAATTATTCCCAAAATTTTATCAATTATCGACAAAAGAAATTGTGTATGGATAAAAAAATTATTCTCAGAAAGATCCAATGAATTTAAATTATCTATATCAGGAAATATAACAATATATAAACTAAATTATTTTATCTCTCAGATGTATAATTTATATATAGTGGTAAAATAAAATGTAAACCAATACATTACTTATAGAACTCCAAATAATATTCTCAATACGAAGAGAAAATAAAAAATAAATCATGAAAATAACATTTGATATCCATTATGAATCATTATGTAAATATTAATCAAGTTAAACTAGTTGTAAAATTAAAAAATAAGTATCGTGAAATGAAAAATGAATAATTCAATAAGGAACCAAATCTAAAATATCATAAATGCAATAGAGGGCTTGGAAAATGATTATGATGAGAAATTAAATGAAACTCTAACAAAGTGAACAACTTCAACAGAGAAGTCATCAAAAATGTAATATAAATATAATGATGAATTAATGATGATTTGTGTCTCATATTTAAATATTCACCAAATACTTTTAGAATATTATTTTTGTTAATACAACCCATATCTATTCTATTGTTTAACGTGATCAATAACTTCAAAATCCCTTGTAGGGACAAAAAAACATATCACTGGTGAAAAAAAGTCAACCACATACAATTTTTGATTATATTATGATGAATAACCAATTACTAATATAAAAATATTGATCTCATTCTCCTTATAGAGTAGGTGGAAGAAAAACTAGGTACCATAGGGTTGTCAAAGATTAAGAGATATCTATATATTTATAAGAAAACAAAACAAAAAACTACATAAGGAAGATCCATAAAATAAGGGACCAACATGTAGTCCAAAGAACAATTTTAATCTTTAATGTAGTAAAATATTACATGATCAACAATTTTCACATTTAGGATAACTTCTGGAAGAAATGAAAATAATGGACGAGGTCCAAATCCTTATTAATAGAAGAACTTTTCCACCTGTAAGGAAATGCATTAACACAAAACACAAATAAAGAATCATAAATTTAATTAAAACATCTATGAATAAGAATGATAAACTATTATAAAATTATTTAATGGACAAGGGATGTGATATGGAAACATGATCTATAGGGAACTAACAACCACCAAACAATCGAATGATTAATATCAATAATGAGAGAGGAATAAATAATCAACGATAAAATATATCAATCTAACACCATGGAGTCATTGGGACAAAGATAATCCCCAAGGGGATATACTAGATTAGAGCCATTATAGTTAGATATCCTCGCCAAAAGGTATAATATAACATGAAAACCTAGATGATTATATAAAGAGAACATATGTCTCCATCATACTATGTCTTTTAGGATATGAGATATGTAGTGTTTGGAAAACCTATTCGGTTCAAGATAAAACCATGTGAATGAAATTTAATATCCCAAATCTATGTTTTTAATTCCAGTGGTATTTTATTATCTATAAAATTTCATTTTCCAAATAACTTTTAAATCATAAAATCTAATGTTTTTTTGAGATATTGAAATCCTATTTTAATACTCATGGTCCATATTTAAATAATATCTAATACAAGTGATGATGGATTTATAAGTACATATACCTATCCATAGTAATATAAGTTTATTATTTTGGGGTATTCAGGTTTTTTATGAGGGTCATAATATTTCAAAAACCAACTTTTTCACATAAATGATGTTGGTAAGAAACTAAATAAAATTATTCACGTTGTTATAGGGTTTTCTACAAGAAAAATCCAATACATTATGACTGTATACATAAATTTTGTTTCCTAGACGTGACTATTTGGGTTCTATTTTTCAGTAATTAATTTGAATTCATTAATATTAAAAAAATATTAAGGGGAACCCTCTCAATGAAGTACTCTGTTTTTACCATCGATGGAAAATTTCAAAAAGAGCTGGTATGAAATTTATGTACCAATTTATTGTTAATGTATATAATTTCAAATAATTAAATCAGAGAAATATATTTGTAAATCTACATCAAAAATTATAGTGACATGATGTTATTAAATTATTCTTCATATCTAGATATTTGTTGAAAACATCTACACTAATTTTCTGTATTCATTATATAAAAAATATAATGAACATAGTTTTAATTTCGTAATTTGAAGCTTTTAAGTGACCCTAGTGAAATTATATTTATTGATAATCTCTTTTTTACTCATTAATAAATGCATATTTGAATCATTATAATTTTGAAATATATAAATGTTATGAATATATCCATAATTTCACGCATATTGTTATTAAAATATAATAGATAATATATGGATATAAAACATTTCAAATGATGTACATGAGAACTGTTTCCCATGAAATATTTTTGTCTCAATAATTTAAGATCTTTATAATACTTTGACTAGTGGATAAATATATTCATTGGAAATGAAATGTCCATCTATGATTTATATTCATTATGAAATTACTCGGAGATTCAATAACACATCATACATTTTAGATAGGGTCCTTTTCTTTTTTTAGGTTCAATTATTCTTGTGTTTAAAACATATATTGATTGAGTGTATGATGATATAAAATCCCTAGATCAACATTTTGGAGGTATTTTGTTATATTTTAGTTGTATATGTAAAAAATATACACATTATTGTGTTGAAATTGTGATTTCTTGATAGTTAATTAACACAGTAGCTTGAGATGTGGTTTGTGTGTATTAGGGGTTAAAACTTAGATAGATCATATTATTAAAAATTTAGTATTTCCATTTATCAAGTATTAGTAACAATTAATATATATTTAAGAGTAAACTATTTATTTTTTTCACAGCGTCAATATACAATTCACCAAACAAGATAATTTTTTACCATAATTAGAGGATCCCATTTTGTAAGAATTTTCTTTCCTAACACTTCTATCAATCAGATTAATGATAACTAATGACGAGAAGTAGTGTTTTTTAATTAAAAATCAATTCATTAATTCGGTTAATGTCCATCATTCTAATATTGGGGGATTAAATATATGATATTATTTTCTATTTTAAAAATATACGAGTAATTATTCTCTAGTTCGTTGCCTCAAGGATGCATATTTTATTGGTTCATGAAAGATCCTCACGGAGTGGGTGATACTATTATATTTGTTTATATATTTCGCTTAATAATATTGATTCTTTATTCCCATATAATGCCATACACATGGGAACTGATTTTTTAGGTCTTATAGTTATTAGTGTTCTATATATTTTTATCTACATAATATTTTTATTCTCCAACTTATTTTTAATAATTGGTAAAAATTATTGTCACACACACTATAAGAAATTCCAATGGTATTTTGACAACCACATTCATCATTTAAAAAAATTCCATTAAGGTGACAGTTTCTTGGAATACTTATTCTAATATACATTTGTATGTCATATAATTTTTATAATTAATTAATCTTTCAATAATGGAATTTTTTATTTCATTAGATAAAATTATGATGTTTTCATCTCGGGATAAAAATTAACATAAAACCCAATTATTTTAAATGGATTGAACAGTAATATTTATATATTTAATTTAAGAACCCGTCTAATTCTTATTATGAATCTGTGTCTTTATTGTACAATGAAATATTATTACCAAATATACCCATAATTAAATGAATTATATAAAGGGTTAAAATTTCATATATTTTTAGTATCTTTTCATTTTAGAGTTTCATAGAAGTATAAAAACTATTACTCATCATATACAGACTATAACTATTGGACACTTCCAATAAATAACAAATTTTCCACAAAACAATATAGTTTAATATAAAATTTCATTTCATTTATCATATTAAATTTTAATAAAAAAACAATAATCATGTAGGTTTCTTATAAATAATCTTCACTCATTGAAACATTTTATTCGAAAAAAAATACTTTTTTTCCTTATAAATTATAAAAAAATCATTTAAATATAATCTCATTATATTACCTTAAGAAATAAAATGAAATCCTTAAAAAAATCAGGTATATAATAACTTTTTATATTCATATTCTTTTCATGTTTGTATAACTCTTAAAATTACTCTTACATTCACTAATACAAATTTAATAACCTCATTGGTTAATTCCAGCATAATTCACAGAATAACATAATCATTACCCTAGACAACGTATAACTATATGGGGCTCACAAGCCATCAGGAATAATTATATAGAACTGTAACATACATAAATAGCATGTAATAATGCATTTATATTAAAAATATATTAAATATTTCATTTTAACGCATATAAATATTAAATTTTAATCATTACATAATTTATGAAAAATGACGTTTTCAATTGATAAAATTGAAGAAAAAATTTATAAATATTGTTAAAATTAATATATATAAATATATTCATTAAATATAATATAGGAATATTTTAAAAAAATAATGGATATAATGGTGAAAATGTATGTTCATGCATTATTAATTAAAAACATTCTTTTCATAACATTAATAAATATTACACCATTTGCAAAATGAAAAAGAAGAATAACTATTTTTACCCTTATAAAGAATTTAAATTTTCTATTAAAAAATAATGTTATAATCAAATTATGAGTAAATAATATATTAAATATAAAAACTAAATAAAAATATCGATTTCGATGGAAAAGTGTAAGAGGGAATACATAATAATGGGTAGAACCATTTTAATGGAAAATCCATTACCTTGCGTTCGATAAGCTACACACATACATTAACTCCTATATAATAATCATATATTAATTGCCTAAATTTTTAAGACCTTTTTTATTTTTATTCCCATATTAATAAAATTTATATTCCTTTATATTTGTGCTTTAAATATTTATTTAATTACTAAATTTCATGTCAGATGTTTTTTGGACATTTTGGCCATTATCAAAAAACAAAATTAAAGGGGTGACAATTTTCGTATGGGTATTTATTATATACATTGAAGAATTATAACTAGAATATAATTACTATACTTTTCCTTTGTATAAAATTTATACCCATTCATGAGATCTGCACATAAATGTAAATCATATTACATTGTGGATTAAAAAAAATCCACATAGGTATGGATGACATATCGTTTTCCAATGCATATGAGGTCAATAATATGGATGATATATTATGATAAAATATGATAATAATGATATTAATAACATATATATATATATATTAAAAAATTCATTATAAATATACATGAGATGTGGTGATGTAAAATTAAACACATCACATCATTGGAGGTTGTCGTCCATATGTTTGCAGAAATGTTGTTTTCATTCCCCATATGATGAAACATGACAAGAAAAATGTTTTAACATAATCATAGTAAAATTTATGTATTCTTAAGATAGTTATTTTGTTATTTCATTACTTTTTATCAATATTCAGAGGAGGTAGAAGAGGAAATAAGACTATATACCTCAATTAAGAGTTATACTTCTTCATAGGAAAACCACCTTTAGAACAATAAAAAAGCATTATAGGTTTGTATTTTTTTGAGACAAGGGTCTCTAGATAATGGGGAGGATGTATCATAAGATACATTGGTACTAATTGGTTGAACAAAGTGCTAGATATGAGTTAGTAAGTTATGAAAGGTGTTTCCATTTTATAATTGTGGGTAGGGGAACCCTTATAAATCATTGATGTAATAAATTAATATTATGTTATTGATTTATTAAAGTGGTAAAAAAAACTCCTTACATTAAAAATTGTATTATTATTTGTCCAAATAAGTTTATAAAATAGTAATTTTATATTTTTTTGATATTTTTTAACCATTATCATTTATTCTCAACCACTATTAATACTTCTAATGGTTATTATGATACCAATTTTATTTACTCAACATATATCCAGAATTTTTATAAAAAGGACTGGTAAGATATAAGTGATATTTGGTTCATATTAGAAACTATAACCCCTTACATGTTCCCTCATAATTATTTTTATGATTTATACACCATTATAGGTAATATGATTTAACATCATATAGCAATAAATTAATTTTTTAGAAAAATTACATAGTTTCACTATAATAAATTTATAATGGTCATAGAATTAAAATATAAATAATTTAAAAAAATTTAATATTTATAAATAAATCATATAAAAAAATAAATCAAAAAAATATTATTACATATAAATTATTTTTAATTTATATGTTTTATTTCTATTATATGAGAAATTAGTAACATAGGGTTGAATTATAGTATAAGGTAATTATAACATAACTAAAATTTAAAAAAATTACAAAAAATATAAATTGATTCATATTTGAAATATCCATTTATAACCAAACATAACCTTGATTTATCCTAATATAAAATAATAATTTTATTATAATAATGAGTGTGACAATTTTTTATTCATTACATAAAAGTATATAATGGTAATTATAAAAGTAAGTTGCCATGAAATTTCTTCAATTTTAATCACTGGATTGTTATTTTAGAAAAAAATATACAATAAAATAAATATATGTGGTAGGGATATTTTAGGAAATATCTCGTAGTTTTAACATTCTTTAACCTTTATTCCCTTTACATAGAGAAAAAATAATTACTATGAATAATTTTCATAATGACCAAAAAAGTGTGCTATTTTAAAAATTTACTCTCTATGACACTAAAGATAGAAACTATTAATCAATATTAAGTTAATATGAGTGGGTGAAATAATTTTAAATATAAATTTGAACAAATACCAAAATCATGTATAATTCCAATTATTATGTAATTAATAAAATAATATATTCTTAAATGTACATTACATTAGTAAAAAACATATCCTTAAAAAGATAATTATACTTTTAAACTAATTTATTTAATGAATATAAATTATAATTTTTAAAAAATCTATATTTTTCAATAATCACTAAAAAATAACTGTTTTTAGAAAAATCTCAAAAATACACATTGATATTTATTTTATATGATGATATTAGAAATGAAACTTGTATTATAAAAATAAATTTTTTAAATTTGTAAATATAAATTTTAGAAAATAGATATTGTATAAAAAAAATTATTTAGATTAAGACTATTTTTCTTGATTGGAAAATTACATATTTTTTAACCACAATTATGAAACCATAATATATAATAATACATATTAATAAAATGAGAAATTTAATTATTATAATCATTAATTTCATTGTCACATTATTTATTTCTTAAATAAACTTCATCATACCAATTTTAATCATCATTTAAACTCATAGGGGTACTTTTTTACTGACACACTTTTTATGTTCCCAAGTTTCTTCCTAAATCATTTTCATATTCAAAATAATATTAAAATGGTTACAAATGATAGTCAATAAAAACTACTCAATATGATCTATAATCTAAATTAAATTTTATACAAAGTATATATTATCTCCCAAAATTATTTTTTCATGTATTAAAACATCATATGCTTCATGTGCATATTTATATAAAAAATTAATCATGAAACAAATAATACACATAAGATAAAATCATAGGAAATGATACTTAGTTCGAAACTAATCCAACTTTTATTATAATTGAATATTACATAATAATGTATTGTATTATCATCCAATTATTTTAGAAACATATTTAACCTTTTAAAATACATATTTAAATAACAGTGTGATCTCATTCAATAAAAGGAAGGTCATTCCACAAGTTAGATTCATAACAATTCTGATTAATCTAAGATGCCTTCATGTGTTCATAAATAAAATTATACTTTTAAAATATTTACTCTAACAAATATAGTCTAAAAACATTCATTGACCCACATCATCCCAATTTGTTTGAGTCCCCAAATTCTAGATAGTTTCGTAAAATGGTCCATCTATGTGTTGAAATGAAAACTAGTATTATAAGTAATTTTCCTCGAATGAAATATAATAACCGCAAGGATAAATTTTTTTTGGGTTTTTTAATATTTTTTTTTCATAAATGGGTTAGGGTAGAAAATATTTTTAAAAATGGGTCCAAGATGTGTGAACCCCATTCACGCATCACTGGCCTCAGGAAGATGTGTGAACGAGGTTCACACATCTTAACCGCGCTGAAAGATGCGTGAATCACGTTCACGCATCCTTCATGAAGTTTATGAAGCATGCGTGAACGGGGTTCACGCATACTACATAAACATTTTTTAAATTTTTTTTAAATTTTTTTATTTTTGTTTTATGTTTTTTTTGTTTTGTATATATATATATACACAATCAAAACCAAAAATTCAGAAAAATTTATCTGCTATTTAATATCCAGAAGTACTGCCATTAAAACAGTCTGGATTCTGACAGAAACCCTCAACCAGGGCTATCTTTTATAAGAGGGCTTGCCTAAGAAATCATTCTGCATTTTCGATGTGGGATTCAGGTTCTCATTTTCCTGCGGAGAACATTCTGCATTTCCGATGTGGGACTCTGTTTCAAGTATGTGACTTTGAAAGACAATAAAATACAAACTATACAACCAATATAAATCAAACATAAAACATGGATTAAACATAAAAGAAATAGTTGAAGATGAAAAGAATTCCTTATAAAGGGTTGATGAATAATAATTTATAAGGTTTCAAAACCACCAACTTGAAACTTGAAATTGTTTCAAGTACGTGACTTTGAAAGACTATAAAATAAAAACTATAAGACCAATATGAATGAAACTTTAAACATGGATTAAACATACAATAAATTTTTGAAAATAAAAATAATTTCATAACAAGGTTGATGATTAATAATTTTTATGCTTTCAAAACCACCATCTTGAAACTTAAAAATTTATCAAGTACATGTCAATGAAAGATTATAATATACAAAATATAATACCAATATGAATGAAACAAAATATAAAGATTAAAAATATATGAAATAGTAGAAAATTAAAATAATTTCGTAAAAATTGTTGATTAAAAATAATTTATAAGCTTTCAAAACCACCAACTTGAAAGATATTAACGTTTACGTGCCTTTGAAAGCATATAAAATACAAACTATAAAACCAAAATAAATAAAAATTAAAACATCGATTAAACATATAAGAAATGGTTAATAATTAATTAGTCAATTAGTAATATAATTATTAATTACTTAATAATTAATATAATTTTTAATTATTAATTACTAATATATAATAATTAATTAGGTAATTAGTTATATAATTATATAATAATTAATTAGTTAATTAATAGTATAATTATTAAATGATAATAACTTTGTTAATTAGTAATATAAATATTAATTATAATTATTAAATATAATGAATAATGAATAATTAATAATTAATAATAATTAATTATAAAATAATTATTTAGTTAATTAATAATATAATTATTCAATATAATTATTTATTATTTATTAAATACTAATTAATTAGTTAATTAGTAATATATTTATTAATTATAAATATTTATTATTTATCACATAATAATTGATTAGTTAATTTGTAATATATTTATTAATTATAAAATAAGTAATTAATTAATTTATAATATAATTAGTAAATATAAATATTTATTATAATTATTAATTATTAATTATTAATTATTAATTATTAATTATATAAAAATTAAGTTGCTAATTACCAAAATAATTATAAACTATTAAAAATAAATTAGTTAATTAGTAATATAATTATTAATTATAATTAGTAAACTAATTATTAATTATAATTAGTAATATAATTATTAATTATGATTAGTAATTAGTAATTATATAATAATTAATTAGTTAATTACCAATATAATTATTAATTACTAATTAATAATTATATAATAATTAATTAGTTAATTAGTAATATAATTATTAATTATATAATTAATAAATATAATAATAATTAAAAATTATATTACTTATTAACTAATTAATTATTATATAATTAATAATTATATTACTAATTAACTAATTACTAATCATATAATTAATTATTAATAATTAATAACTAATAATTGTAATGAATAGTTATAATTATTTATTTTATTACTAATTTACTAATTAACTAATGAATTAAAATATAATTAATAATTATATTACTAATTAAATACTTAATTATTATATAATTAATAATAATATTACTAGTTAACTAATTAATTATTATGTAATTAATAATTATATTACAAATTACCTAATTAATTATTATATAATTAATATTGATATTACTAAATGACTAATTATTAACTAATAAATAATTATAATACTAATTAACTAATTAATTATTAACTATTTTTTATATGTTTAATCCATGTTTTAATTTTTATTTATGTTTCAGATTTTATAGGTTTTCAAAGACACATACTTGAACATTTTTAAGTTTCATGTTGGTGGTTTTGAAAGCTTATAAATTATTATTCATCAACATTTTTTATGAAATTATTTTTATTTTCAACTATTTCAGGTATGTTAAATCCATGTTTTAAGTTTCAGTCATATTGGTCTTATTGTTTTTATTTTATATTCGTTCAAAGTCATATACTTGAAACATTTTTATTTTTCATGTTGGTGGTTTTGGAAGCTTATAAATTATTATTCATCAACCCTTTTTATAGAATTCTCTTCATTTTCAACTATTTATTATATTTTTAATCCATGTTTTAAGTTTCATTTATATTGGTCATATAGTTTGTATTTTATAGTCTTTGAAAGTCACGTACTTGAAAGAGATTCCCGCATCGGAAATGCAGAACGTTCTACGTAGGAAAAAGAGAACCTGAATCCCACATCGGAAATGCAAAATGATTTCCTCGGCTAGCCCTCTTATAAAAAAGAGTCATGGATGAGGATTTCCGTAAGAATCCAGACTGCTGTAATGGAATTACTGCTGGATATTAAATAACAGATAAATTCTGCTAAATTTTTTGTTTTGTTTATATATATATATATATACACACAAATCAAATCAAAACAAAACAAAATAAACAATAAAAATAAAAATAAAAATTTTAAAAAAAATGTAAAAAAAAGTTCATGTAGGATGCGTGAA
This sequence comes from Viscum album, assembly GCA_963277665.1. Lineage (NCBI taxonomy): Eukaryota > Viridiplantae > Streptophyta > Magnoliopsida > Santalales > Viscaceae > Viscum > Viscum album. The sequence continues at coordinate 1,793,884,293 of OY728140.1, forward strand.
CCCTGTTCACACATCCTTCATTAACTTTATGAAGGATGTGTGAACGCGGTTCACGAATCGTTCAGTGTTGTTAAGATGCGTGAACCCCATTCACGCATCTTCTTGAGGCCAGTGATGCGTGAATGAGGTTCACCCCGGCGGTGGCGGGTCGGAGATAACCCCATACCACCCCTAATCCTCTGGCCGCCGCTCCTGAGGCTGCCCACCCGGCTCTAAGGACAAGCTCAAGCCCCCCATCATCATAATGATGGAGAGACCCAACACCCTCCAGAGCCACGTGCTGGAGATCACCAGCAGAAGTGACATCATCAAATGCATCTCCTCCTTCTCCAACCACCACCACTGCGGTGTCTCCGTCATCAGCGTCAGTGGCGCCATCACCAACGTCGACCTATGGCAGCCGGCAGCTCCTGCGAGGGTTCTGAACCTACAAGGGTGGTTCAAGATATTGTCGATGTCGGGGGCCTTCCTGCCGGAGCCTTCTCCATCGGGGATGATGGGGATGTCGGTGTTCCTTGCCGGCGGGCAGGGGCAGGTGGTGGGCGGGACGGTGGCCGGATCACTGTTAGCATCGGGTCCGGTGATGGTTATTGTGGTAATGTTCATGAAATCTACCTACAAGAGGCTTCCACTGTAGGAAGAGGAAGTGGCGGGCATGGATGGGGTGTAGTGCAGTTATAATTGAAAGTCACTAGAAGGCATTGCCGCCATTTCAGCACCGACATTCAATCTGCCTCTGAATCTGTTGCCCAACGGGCAGATCCCGCATGACGTCTTTTGGCCTCTACCTCCACATCCCCTCCCTATTATTAATGATTACCCTAATGTTATCTTTAATCCCTAATGCTAGAATGAAATCCATTTATCAAGTTTTCCAGCAATAATAATCATAAATAATAGATGTTATTATATTCTTGGTTGCATAAAAAAATGGATCACAATCAGATATAATAGATAGTGTTACTCAATATAACTTAGATATCATATTAGTATGATTTTTATTAATTTTATCGAAATAAATTATATCTTTTATTGGTATATAATAGGTTGATTTAGCGAAATTTTAAATTAAAAAAATTATTATTATTTCATGAGTTATTATGAAATACAACTGTAAACATCATGTATTTATTCTCCCATTTCTATTCATGTACTGTAAAAGGATGAAGCATCACATTCAATTATGTTCACTCATATTTAACCAATTAAAAATTATTTCATTTATTGTTGAAATTAGATATATTATTATTTATTAAATCCCACCAATAAAATTTCTAAATCTCCTTGTATAACATAATATGTAAATGATTAATATAAAATAAGGTTCTATAGGTAGAATTGATAAATTCCTTATTTAATTAGGGAACATTTCAAACTCACAAAGACATTTATATCATTCAACACCTTATTTCCCGAAAGTATCTTTAGAAAAAATAACCATGAAAACAATTTCTACAATTTCATATAAAACATGATCATATATCGGACCATTCATTATTGAATTTTAAAGGGTTTACTATGTTGATAATTAAACCAAAAGATTTAATGTGACTTCATGTACAATTTCTTGGACTACATTCAATAAATCAGTAACCAATGGATAACGTTATGAAAATTTCATATCTAATAATGTGTTACCATTTTGATTCAAGGAATGAGATATCATGTTGAATTTACCCAAATTATTATGAATTGTTACGTAATGGAACTTTATCATTTACCACCACCTTCTTTATATTACGTTCAACTCTTTATAATTAATGAAAACTTGAAACAAATATGGTCAATGTGAAAAATTGTATCAGAAATTTAATTTATTTTTATATAAAAATTCCATAATTTTTTATCCCATTTTATTCGTTCCATTCAAGCTGAATTATTTAAATATTCTTCTCATTTTTTTACAAGATGGAAATTCCCATGTTTTGTCACGTTTTACTTCTGGCTGTTGATCTTTTGCACCGACTGGAAATCCTGGACCGTCCATCGGCATCATTACTGTACGGGTTTGTTCATTTTCTTTTTTGGGGATCGTATCATGGCAGTCCATGGTTGAGTGTGTAGTTACGCTGTTACGTTGTTCGTAGACGGTTATCATCACCTCTATTTTGGGTTCCTTTACAATGATCCTTCTTTTTTTGTTGCCCGAGTTCTTGGTTCTGGGTTTTGGTTCTTGGATTCCGATTGTTTTCCATCCTCAACGGAGGACAGATTTGACGCCCTGCTGATCTCCCTGCATACTACTGGAGAGCGGTTCCTGGTGGAGCTTTTTTTCCTCTTCCATTAACGGTGAAGACGTGCGACCCCCTTTCAATCTTCAAAGAAGAATATTATTACCAAGGATCTGGAAAGAACTGGTTTCTGTAACTCCAAACAAAAAGTACTGGCATCGTCATCCATGGGGGCAGAAAGATATATGGACGGTCAGATTTTGTTTTGGCGTTGTGAGCTTCATCTTACCCTAGTTCTCAATTTGGATCAGTTTTATAGTTCTATTTTTTGATCTCATTCATATCAGTTATTTTTGTGTGTTACATTCATCAAAACATGTAATATGGTTTTCCTGTTTAGATCATTAATAATAAAGCATGTGTAGGGTGGTGTTCTTGTCGTGTAGTAGGTCCCAAAGGGGGCTGAAGCATGTAAATACCCGTGGCCTTTTATTATTCTGCAGTATTAGATTCTATTTTTAATCTTGCATTATCGAAATTATAGCTCCAGGTCAGTACTTTTTTATTTTGTGGATGTTTGGCTTGATTGCACTGCTGTATTTTAGTTCAGTTGGCCCAACATACCACAACAAGTGGTATCAGAGCCTTCCTAGCTGCTATGTTTCTTTGATTTTGATATTTTCTTGATCGGCGTTAGGTCCTTTGTGCTTTCTATAATCTATTATTGTTGTTTATTACATGCTACCACTGTTTACAGCCATGTTGTATTCTGTTTACAATTTATTGCTGTCTCTATACAACTTATAAATTTCTGTTTTCTTGCATCTTATTTGCATCTTCATCTCTATTTAATTCTGCCTTTTCAAATTGATTTCTACTTGTTAACATAAACCATTGTATTCATTGAAATCCTATGATTTTTGGATCTCATGGTACACTTTTTCCCAATGATGTTGGTCAGTTCATGGTGGCGTACACCTAAAGTTGTCACCAACCACTCAGCATCCACTCATCTGGATCAACATGACTATAATGCGATACGAAATTGAGAAATTCGATGGAGACAACAATTTCAATTGATGGAGAATTAAAAGTAGAGACCTGCTCATATAGTAAGGTTTAATTGATGCCCTAGGTGGGCCCAAAAAACCCATTACGTCTATGAATCAAGCTGGTTAGACTATTTTAGAATACCAAGATGTACCCATTGATGTGATTGTTAAGGCCCATATCTCCCTTTTACTTTCTCTAGGAGATAAGGTCCTTAGAGATGTTTCTTTCGAGTCCATTGTTGTCGACATTTGGTTGAAATTAGAGAAATTTTATATGACCAATTCATTAGTTGATATATTGTATTAAAAACATCACATGTTTACTTTTAAGATGGAACCTGGTAGTTCTATCAAAATGCAACATGATGAGTTTAGTAAAATCATGTTTGATCCTGTCAATATAAATGTAGCGGTCGATTAAGAGGATCATGAAATGATTCTCTTAATTTATCTTGACAACAGTTATTGTTCTTTGTTAGAGACTATGATGTATGGTAGGGACTCATTGACCTTAGAAGTGGTTATGTCTTCCCTTCTTTCAAAATATTTGTAGGTTAAGAATGGGTTAGGATCAGTGGGAGAGGGGATTAATGTTGTGGGTAAAAATAATGATAGGGGACAATGGAAAAGCAATGAAAAGGGAAAAAATAAAGGTATAGGTCAGTTTAGGACACTGAAGTTCTATCAGTGGGGGAATGCAGGAAACTTTAAAAGGTATTTTCCTGAAAGGAATGGTTAAAGGGGTGATGGGGCTCAGTCTAATTTAGTTGATCCTGGTTTCAATGATGTCGTCGTTCTGTAGTGTGTCTAGAATGATGAAGGGGGTAGATTTGTGGGTTCTTCTATGGGATTGTTTCCTTTTTTGTGTCCCAGGTGTGTTAGGCCTCTCGAGAGGTAATCTGGTGTGAGAACAGTGTAGCATTGGGTAGTGGATAAGAGAAGTAGATCATGGGATTAGTCTGGCTGATCACCAGACTTCATGATGGGTGTGTTGCTGGTATCTTTTTGTCGACATTGTATGGGTACCTGGGAATAAGGTTCTTGATGTCGTGGTTGGGCTAGACTATGATGGGTTTTCCATATGTCGGTAGCGGGCGACCCTTGATTGCTGGGTGTGTTTCCTTGTTGTTTTGAGTTGGGTCTAGGATTGGGGCTGTATGGGTTTTACAGTGGTTGAGGTTTGGAGGTGTCTTCCCCAGTTGCATGTGTCTAGGCAGTGTCTTGTCCTTAGGTGGAGAGAGTCTTCTGGGTCTGTCGTAGATCTAGGTGGAGTGAGTGTTTTCCTTTATCTGAGTATTATGTAGTGTTTCCCTATTTGCTTTCATTTCCATGAGCTATTTTCTTTTCTACAACTGTTTGCATATGCACTTCCGAGTTTATGTTCATGTCTTGTATTGCCGTAATGCTTTGAGGATTGGTACTGCCGTGTGTGTTGCTTCTGTACAGGTACTTGTTAGCAGTGTTATACCTTCTCAATGACCTCATTTTAGAGGTTGGCTCAGGTAAGTTCATGTATGAATTTTTTTTGCTTTGAGAGTTTACTTATAAGCATGTTTAACTTGTATCATAGATTGAATTGATTAGGGAAAATGTGTATCACATTGATACTCATGTTGGACATAAGCAGTATATAGTTTGACTATCACTGTTTATTTTTGTTTTTGGTTTTCATAGGTTGTTTATCTTAATTTCCCAATTTAATTCATAGGTTAGGGGAAAGAACATCGAAAATTTTCATTGAAAATGGTGGAGATTCGTGAAATACAGAATCGAAAATTACATTTACTTTCATATTAAAATTTCAAATTTATTATTCCCATTTTTATCATTTTAGTCACGTTATATTATTTTAATATTCTGCTCATTTTTTACATGCTGGAAATTCCTGTGTTTTGTTGAGTTTTACTTGTGGCCGTGGATTTTTTGTACCGACTGGAAATCCTGGACCATCCATCTACTGCCTTGCTAGTCAGGTTTATTCGGCTTCAGTTTTAGGGATTGTATCATGGCAGTCCAAGGTTGAGTGTGTAGTTATGCTGTTACATTTTTATTATAGGGTTATCATCGCCTCTGTTATCATTTCCTCGAAAATGATCCTCCTATTTTTTCCCCGAGTTCTATGTTCCGATTTCTAGGCCTTGGATTTTGGTGGTTCTCCATCCTCAACGGAGGATAGATTCGGCGGCTTGCTGATCTCTCTGCACACCGCTGGAGCAGAGTTCCTCGTGGAGATATTTTCAACTTCCTTCGACGGTGAAGATGTACGGACCCCTTTAAATCTTCAAAGAAGAAGATTGTAACCACTGATCTGGCGAGAACTGGTTTCTGCAACTCCAAACAGCAAGTATTGGTGTCGGCATCCATAGGGGCTCGAAGAGATATGTATAGTAGTATTTTGTTTTGACGTTGTGAGCTTCCTCTTACCATAGTTCTCAATTTGGATTTCTTTTATAGTTCTATTTATTGATCCCATTTGTATCAGTTGTTTTTTTGTGTTTCTTTCATCCAAAATTGTAATCTGGTTTTCCTATTCTGAGCATTAATATTAAAGTGTGCGTAGGGTGGTCTTCTTTCTATACAGTATGTCCCAAAGGGGGCCGAAGCCCATAAATCCCTATGTCCTTTTATTATTATTCACTCTTCAATTCTGTTTTGAATCCTGTATTATCAAAATCCCAACTCAAGGGTGGTCCATGTTTATTTTGTGATTGTTTGGCATGATTGTACTTTTGTATTTTTGTTCTGTTGGCCCAACATACCACAACAGTCAATTTATATTTCACATTTAAAACATAAAATATAATCTATGGATTTTTATATAATTAAATATTTCATCCAATTCAACACGATGAGTGGGTAAACCTATTATTGGATTTTAATATTTTTTAGGAACACTCTACTAATTGAATATGATTTATTATGAAAAAATAATTCCATTTCTAAAAAAAATTACTATAAATAAAAAAATCAATATCTCTTGATGGAATGACATATATTATAACACTAACCAATTTTATTTTCATTTTTAAAAATAGTTTATCACATTCATATAATTAGATGAATTTATAACCATATTGAGTTAATTTAGTTAGTGGGATAAATAAATGAGAAATTATTTCTACAACCCAACCACAATAACCTATTAGTCAAATAAACTATAAAATTAGAGATAAATTTATAGGTCTTGGACACAATATGATAAACATTGTTTTATTTAAATTAATATTTATTTAATATTAACAGACAACATGTCGATGGAAAAAAATTAGTTACAACTAAAAGAAATATTTATTAAATTTCACATATGTTTTTATTCTTTTAATGTATTCTAAAAAAATTTGATGTATTTCATTTTCCTTATAACATTTAAAGTAAAATAAAATACCTTTAATAAACATAAATTTTTTTATTCTAAATACTCAAAGAATCCTATATCCTAAAGATCCATAAACACGACATGTTTATTAGTAATAAAATGTAATAAACATTTAAATATTAATTAATATACATGTTAACATCTATGAAAAAACCTTTTAAATAGTAAAAAAAATATAAAAAACCAAAAAATATTAATTACCATAACAAGTAATAAATGTCCCTTTTGTATCATCTTAAACATTCAATTTCAATAGAAGATATCTGGGAATGATATTTATCATTAAAAAAATATGCCAATCCAATTGATGATAAAATATTTCATCTATATGATGAAAAAAAATACTTTTTCATATCAATAATATTCTTAATTTAACAATAATCATTATAAAGTATCATTGAAAAATAAATATTTAAAAAAGTAGATCAACCTAAGGTGATGTTTTGAGAAGAATAAAACCCTTTTCTTGAAATTATTTTCACTCCCTCCTCAATTGAAATATATATAAATTATTCACATAAAATTGGGAATATAAATTAGTAAATCATGAGGAATTAATTCAACCATACAATAAAAGTGTTATGTTATAATGAATCAAGGAAAATCATCTTAAAATAAATCCCCACATTCAATTAATACTTGAATATTACTAATCTGAAAAACATCCCCTTTATAAGAAATATGATATAGAAATGACTTAATTCCATCATTATTTAATTTATTTGTTTCATGATATGTAATCATAGACATAAAATCATTTATAAATAAATTAAAAAATACTTTTAAAATTGAAGCATCATTATACCAAAATTTTATCTTAGAATGATTAACCTGAATCCAATCTATACCAAGAATAAAACAAACTAATATATGGCTAGGACAACTAGAAATATTGGATAAATTATTACATATATAATCATTAGAATAATCCTATAATTAATTAATGAATTAATTCTTCCACAATGAGTTTTTTTATAAAACTATTTCTCTATTTATGGAGGTAATATTTCCATTATATCAATATATTACTCAAAAATAATTCAATGTGTAGAAAATAATAAAAATTGTACATTATGCTAATTATAATGAAAAATGAAAGTAATATTAACAATTTTATTTGAGGGTAATTTATTTTTTATAGAAATCTCAAATGAATATTCCACACCCCTCCACTTGTGGTATTGAAAATTCACATCTTTTATGATTCTATTTGGACATGTATCAACATAACGATCTATATAATTCAATATAAAAAATATATCTACCTTAATATCATATTTGATCTGATCATTTTGAAAAATAAAACCATGAGATGATTTTACTAACAAACAACATCGATAAAATTTGGTATCTCTTCTAAAAAACGTAACAGGACAATTCATACATCACTTTCTCCAAAGTAGGAAATTTTAGTTCTCTAAAATTTGGATATCCTCGATAGATATAATCAAATTGGCTTCTGCATGGGTTAATTTTTTGACTTTATTAATTTAAAATTCAAAACACTTTGTCTCACCCTTCTTAACATTCTACAAAGAATTATCAGAGAATCAAATTTCAGAAGAGGAAAAAACAACTTGTATTATTTGTTTCTATCCTAAGTAAACCAAATAATCATTACTATAATTGTCTAGAATGAAATTTGTTACATACCTATAAAATCTAGAAAAATTATATTTATATCAAATGATTAATTCCTACCCTATATTCACAACTTATAAAAACAACCCTTTATATCTCTATTATAACTCCATTGGAATATGGTTTTTATAAAAATATTCATTAAATATTATTCACTCTATGACATCAATATAATACATTTCATTTTCATTTTCGATTATAGAAAACTGAAGATTGAATTATATTTTAAAAAAGATAAATTGAAATTATTACATTTTGATTTTCAGAACATCCAACAAAATTTAATGACATTTATAGTTCATTAATACAACATTTGAGGATAACTGGATTTAAGGTTTCAAGCAATTCTAGAGGGAGATGTTTCATGCAATACCCGACTATAATCATGTTCCTCTAAGAGATTCCAGTTCCACTCTTGCATGAGTACCACCATTAGAATATCATTTCAACTGAGTTAACATAACTACACACTAAAAGATTATAACGATTGCCGGTTCCATATTTAGAAGTAAAACATCTTCTGGACGCCTCTCGAATTCATTCACCCTCATTCCTCATCAGAATGAAATTATGAGGAATCAATATAATAGATAATGTAACATAGTAAACCTCAGCGTTATTTCATAACAATATTATCTATATATTATTATTACCTAAAAATCATAACCTCAAATGTTTTCATAACATTTACTATGATACCAAATATAAGATCCAATAAATTATAAAATCTAAAATTATATAATTTATAACAATAGTTTCTATTTATTATAGTTTGAATAAAATTTTGGTTTATAGATTTCAGGAATTAAAAAAAACAAATAAAAATGAAACCCATAGAAAATAATTTTGAATCTTCTACTCAACATAAAATTCATACAAAAAATAGGATACTAAAATTTTCAATTGTTTCAATAAAAAAAATTCCCTCTTCGTTATGGTTGAATTGATATAGTGTAAATATAGAACATTCTATAGTTCTTAATCATTTTTAGTCCCAATTATAAACATATAAAAATATGGGATGTGGAAAATTTTCATAGTAAGGAATATGAAAATAAATAAACACATTAGTAAATTTTAAAAATTAGGGAATTCTGTAAATATATTTTTCACTTTTTAAAAACTAAATTTGAAACAAATATTCAGTTTCATATTCATGAAATTATCATCACTGCATTAATATTTTCCTAAAAATAATTGTAATAATTATGAAAGGGAATATTATAAACATGATATATTTTAGTAAAACCTAAGAATATATGGAAACTTTTTCTTGAAAACCAGGCTTCTTGAAATAAATATATAATATGATTTTTTTTGAAAAGAATATCATTATATTAACTTTTTTAGAACAAATATATCCCTGAATATATATTTTAATTAATAAAAAATTTACGTCAGTTCCTTAAAAAATAATCTATATATCAATTTTTAAATAATTAATATAAGAACTATTTGACAAAAACTATCATACATAGTAAATTTCAACATATTTCTGCAGATAAAATAATAATTACACAATTAATTGGAGTAATATATCAATATCCCCCATCATCATGAACATTTCTTATGGACTATAACATAAATAAATCACAATGAATCTTGTATTTCCATCATAAATTCATATAAATTTTTTTGTTAACCTATATGAAAATGTATTTTTTGTATTCATATAAAATATGGAAAAATTATTTTCCATATGATAATATTTCATTTTTTTTTCTAAAATAATATAAAAATTATTTTAATTTTAAATAATCTTGGAAACGGGTAAAATAAGATATTAAATAATAACATCCTTGAATATTGGAAAATTATTTCATTTGATATATGATTAAAAATCATTCTTTTCACTCCATCTGTAACAAGGACCATTTTCATTAAATGATAATAATATTCCCATTTTTACACTATTTTAAAAAAATAAAATGTAAAAATAAATATTTTTGTAAAAATTTTATGAGAAAATAATATATTCAATTAAAAAATTTATGAGAAATATGGTTATGGAAGAAATGTATTATGAAGAATACATAGGGAAATTTATAATATTTTTTATTTCAAATAAATTTTCTTAAGTCCATATTTCTATATTAATACCTATCTAAATTATAATACACTTTTATTAACTTTATAAGTCCCCATGATCCTATAATAGGCTTTATATCTTGTTATTATCCCTTTTATTTTATTTATTACCTTTTAAAAAGGGGAAATTAATACATAATCTAATAACAAATAAACATAAAATCATTCCAATTTTTATACATTAAATATAATTGTATACCCATCCATTAAATACATACATGTGAAAAATTCCATCACTTTTTAGAGGTGGAAATCATCAGGTATATTTGAGTGATGTTACCATTTTTTTTAAAAACAACAGAGTAAACAAATATTATATATCCTTTTACATTAAGGGATATTTTTTCTTAAATAACACATATATAAATTAAATCCTTCATTAAAAATAAAAATGAGTGGTGGTTATTTTAAACAAAATACAACACTCTAATGAGGTGGTAATTCTTATATACACATGAATGATTCATTCATTCCCTATTGGATGGAAAATAATATAAAAAAATAATGCATCATAATTATAAAATAAATTTAGTATATTTAAAGCACCGATGTTAATATTTTATCATTATTTCAAAATATTTTATGGTCGTTGAAAACTAACAAAAATGAATTTTAAGAGTTAATTATTAAACATTTTCTTTGGAAAAATACATTTGGATCACACATAATTACAAATAGGTTTGTATTTTGTTGACCCCAAATCCTCCTGATATGGTATATGATGTTAGGGATGTTTTTTTGGGTATGGTAGACCGTAACAACTGTTCTCAAAAGTATGACAAATAGAGTATAGGGGGTTCCCATTTCTAAATTAAACGAAGGGAATCCATGTAATTACTTACTAACTTTAAATAATATTTATTAATTATCATTTTAAAGTAGAAAAAACTTAAATCCTTAAAATATATAATGAATATGATTATCAATACACACATTTTATAATTTTTTCAAATTTTTATTTAGTTCTTTCACCCTTATCTCAAAGTTTTACACCATGTAATAAATCATTATAATTACAGCGATATTAATGTTTTTTACCGTATACGATTCAAGAAAGATAACATAAAAAGAAATGTAACCCATATGTTGAAAATGTTCAATTTAATATGTCTTTTACAATTCACATTACTTGTTATAATATTATTATGAAATTTAGATTACTATATAATATATATTTAACATAATATAACATTAATGTTATTATCGAAACTATTCCAAAATTTTGATTTTATTGATAAAAATACTATAATGGAACATGAATATAGATAATTAAAACATCAATGATGATTTATATTTAAAAATTAGTATAATGTAATAATTAATACATATTTTATTACTTTTAATTTTTATAAAAATCATTTACTTATTATTTCAATATCTTGAATAAGTAATATTTCCGTATTGCATAAGAAAATAAAGTTATTATTAAATCAACTAAAAGTAAATTTATATTACGATGATAAAAAATAATTATTATATAAAATATCCATTTATATCTTAACTTGAACTATTTTTCCCACCATGAAATAATATTACAAATATTTAAACAATTAGATTCTCATATTTTTAATTTTTACATATAATCATTTTAATGTAATTATCCCAAGAATGTGGCTCTAATTTGAAGAATTTACAACCACAATTTTTTATTGTAGAAAACTATATTTTCAATAAAAAAATTCATGTTTTAAAGATATCTATTGTCCTTATCTAATTTCAATAAACACTTTTTCTACTAATTTTACACATACCGAGGCGAAACATGTTTTGGAAAATTATTATTTATAATGATAAAAACATTTTGGACCATTTTAAAAAAATTAAATATGTTGAATCCAAATGAGGAACATATTTTTGATGAATTAATTTATTCAAGTCAAAATTATTATATTATTATAATTTCCTAAAACACATTGGAAATCAATTTTTAAAAAAATGTGTTTTTTAGACTAAAATTTAACTGATAATAAATTCTTGTGTAACTAAAATTAAAATATATTAAATTTGATTAAATATAACTAGAAAATAAGTATTTTATACAAAGACATATTTAAAAATAATATTTTAATTTTGAATTAAAATATTTTAAGAATAGAAATGACAATTTTGTAAAATTTATAAATTATCACTATTAAAAAATCTAAATATTTTTATATAATTAATATAAAAAACAATAATATATATTTTACATGAAAATATAAAAAGTTCATTCCATTTTATGAAATTAATTTTCTAAAACTTAAAAATATTAAATTAAAATTAAAGAAGACAATACATGGAAACCCTAAATGAAAAAAACTATTTATTTTTATATTGAAAAATAATATAATATTATAATAGTTGATACAAATATATAAAAAATAATAATTATATTATCCCATACTTTTCTTGAGATGAATGAGTCTTGTTTTTAGGTACATATTTCTGTTAATATTACATCTTTCGGTTTTGGTTATTCCCTTCAGTTGTGTTTGGGTGATGATTGAAAAAAATTGGATGGAAAAGGGGAAGTGCATGGTTAGATCATGGTTAGGGAACACCAAGGGTCCTATACCAAAAACCAATGTGAAGCTAGTCCCATGAGATTCAAATGCGTAACACATTGATTGAAAAATTCTGTGCCCTAAAGGACTAACTATTCAAAAAAAATTATTAAGACAAAAAATTAGTTCTAAAATTTACTGAACCCCCATTTAAATTCCAAATTAAACCCACTATACCCTAGGTCCTCTTTTATGTTTTTAGAACTCTATCGTAGAATTCCATGCCATCTCAACCTCTGTTATTCGTAATTTGAATCCCTGATCATAGATCGACATGCCACTATATAGGTGGATACTATATCGTTTGTTTTCAATTCAATATCACTTCTCCTTCCATCATTAAAATGACGTGTTCATCCTATGTTGGATTAGATATAGATCTAATATTTTTTATATAGATAATTTATTTTACATCCATATCTATGAGATATTGTCTTATTTAATCTTGATTTAGGTTTTTGATCCAGATCTTGATCTACACTATTACCCTGCTTAATTATTGGAAATTCCATTAGGCTATTGATTTTTGACGAATTTATATAGGAAGTATGTAATTCAAATAAAATTTTAATGATTTTATTATATATTTATGTCATTTAATATATTTTTTTTCTTAGAAATTTAAATTACTAAATTTATTTAATCATTGCGGTATGTAAGTTAATTGTCTTAGTTTTGATATTATGATATTTAGGGATTTATGAATTAGTTAACTAATTGTTTGATTAATTATGATTAAATTGAGATGGATTAATTGGAAAACTAATTGAAGAATTAATTATGGACATTTACATTTTTTTGGAATATTTAATTAATGGAATTAATTGTTGGATTTTGATATTCATAAATTGGGATCAATAATTGTTTTATTAAATATATGATATTGATATTGAGTAGAAAATGATTCATTGATTAATTAAATATGGGTTATCATCATGTTATATTTATTTATTTAATTGGGGAACCAATTAAGATATATTGTGATCAAATAATTTATGAATTACTGAGGGAGATTGATAAGATAAATTAATTATTGAGTTAATTAATAAAATTGAGAATATTAATTAATTGTAGTTTTATCTAATAACATTGAAAATATTAATTAATTGTTGAGTTAATTAATTAACATGCTATAATTAATTAATGGTTTTGTTAATTAATGAGATTTATATGATTATTTAATTATTGAATTATTTAATGAGACGATGAATTGTGACAATAGATTTCATATGATAATTGATATTTATAATGGTAAATATGGAATTATGAGATTGAGTTGATATGTAATGGAATAGTGAAATATTATATCATTAAATACCCGGGGAATATTTTACACTACAGTATTGGTGGATGAATTTATGAGGTTATTTTGTCACGAAACCTGGGGTAATTTATATGTATAAATATAAAATACTATTATATTGTGAGTTTAGTTTATTTATGAATTGTATTTATATATTAATATAACTACAGTCACTATTATATTACTATATTGTTTTAAACATTGTTGGTGGTGTCCAAATGAGTTTTATTCACTCCCTATTGGGGCTGCCAGATCGGTACCAGAATAGATTTCAATGAAGCAGGCTATGATAATGGAAAATACCCTATATTATATGGATTATCTTGGGATGGAGCATGGATAGGGAAACATGATGTGGTTCAAGACCCATTGAGGATTCATTAGTAACCTTTTCATGAGTTTATTTTGACACTAGACACATATTAAAATTTCATATCTACTTATTAGTTTTGACATTTTATTTTGTACATTGATTGAATTGAAATGTTAGTATTTTTGGGTTATATGCAATAATACTATTTATTATTTATTTTTGAAGGTTTATTACTCCTTTAAAAGAGGGTATATTCTCCCCATGATTGACTTATCAATCCCTTGAAGCTAGCCTGGAACCTATGATGTATGGGGAGGCATGCTCGAAGACATGTGTTGGTCCTGCTCAGGGAAATGGGGTGGGACACCCAGGTTGAGACACTGAAAAGTGTTATAAAAGGGTTACTTTTTTCTATTATATGACATGGTTATGGAAAGGTAAACATTAGAATATAATTATTTTTTCTTAGTAATGTGCTCATGCATGGGAGTTATAGACCCCTGTAATGGGGAAATACCATGTATCTAGGGTTGTATTCGTATTATTGACTTATGTTGTCATAGTTGAATGTTATTTCACATTGGGTGACACACATTTTGTGTGGTGTGATTTTTTATTCTGAGATTGTTTGATAATTAAATTTTGTCTTCATATGGAATGATGTTTATGGGTGGATGAATCCTTATAAGACTTATATACATTTTAAGACATGCATCATTTTTGGAATGCATAGGGGAATGTTTCAAGGGTGAGTTTTTAAACAAAAATATTTCTCTTTCCTCTGAAATTGAAATGCCAATACCGCCTAATGTGATTTCATAATTGAGAAATGATGAAAAATAAAAAAATATGGGTGTATTGTGTGAAAATTGTATAATTGTATGTGTTTAACATTGATAACTATGACATAGATGTATAATGGTTCAGGGTAGTAATAACACATTGTTATTGACTGTGTGGCGTGGTTTAGGGACATTAATTATTTGGACTTCCTGAGATATTCTTCATATTTAAATTTTTTAAAGATGAGAAAGGTATCCAATGTTGTCTTTCTCGATTTTAGATTTATGACTCCATGCCGACACTTGTTGGAGGGATGATAATAGGACATGGTTTGAGATGATATACCAGTAGTGGGACCTAAGGTCCTGATAGTTCCAAGAGAGGATGTAGGGGAGTAGTTTTGGTAGACCATCACATGATTCACGAAATGAATGGAAGGTTGTCTAGGGTGGTTTGTAAAGGGAATTTCTTAGTTAATGATGGTGTATTATATGCTGCACACTTTGAATTTTACTAAAGATAGTGGAACTAAGGGAGATGAGATATGGATTGAGTATATCTAGAATATACATGGACACATAGAGACTAATGATGTGATGAGTGTCAAACAATATTGTTATATTTTATGAGGGACAACTTAGCACTAGTTTCATGTCTAGACATTAACTAGATAGCTTTATGATATGTTATGTATGGAATTATTAGAGCTGTTCTTGGATATAATTTTTCAAGAGATTGCGGTAATATAGAGTAGTCCAGTCCAGTATATTTTAATTTGGGAGTTTTTTTTGTGGACTATAATATATTCATTATAAATATTAAATATTTTAATCCATCATTGGTATTGGAAAAGTTTACCGTGAAATGGATGTGACATGAAGGATTTATTTGTGAAATTTTGTCCTAAGTTGATAACATTAGGATGAAGTAGTTTTATGAAGTGGAAAATATGGATCTCATATCTAAGGGGATAATTATATAGGATTAAAATTCATGATATATGGTTGTTATTGGATGACCCAGAGGTTCTTCTACTGAGAGGAAAAAGTTTCATTTTGAGTACAATATCTAGAGTAGTGGGAAACACAGTTTTCAGGGGGAGAATTCAGTTTCACAAAAAATTTCCTTTGTGATTTTAAAATATTTTAGTAGTATAGAACACTAACACAGACACACTCTGTGACCATTAGTGGATTGTTAATCTTGTTTAATGATGGTACATCAATATATTATCAATTGGAACCCACTACAGATTGGTACTGATGGGGAATCTTTATTGGACCATATTTTGTGAATGTGATCTTCCAAAACATATCAGGCTGGCAGATGGAGCTCTGCTGGCCATGGCGGTAGAGGAAGTGGATGATGTACGTCATAGAAATAGAGATCATATTAATAATTTAGTGTCGTACAAGAGATTTATACTAAAATATAAGTAATATGGGATTGAAAATTTGATATAGTTCATCCTGCACAAGTAGATAGCGTGGATATAATATAGACAATAAAAGGTTCTGTTATGATTTATTCAACATTAGCGATTTTGTTGTTTTATATCGGTGACTATAATTCCATTATATAAAAAATCCATTGAAAGGAATGATCCAATAAGTGGAGTTTGTGAGAAAGGTAATAAAAATAGAAACACCTCTCGGAGCACAATCTAGGGGCATATTCTTGTGAAAGGGATTCTCTTTCAATGTTTCTGAGTATCCATTTCTATGGGATATCTAAATCCTTTATATATTAATATTAGACCCAATTATATTTATAGACTAGCTAGAATAATACTGAGACCAGATATACTGTTATCACAAGAGACTGACCCTAACAACTCATGACGGTGACATTTATACTCACCATGGAGAGTGGGATATCGAAGAAGTCAGGTCAGGTCAAATTACACTATAACTAAGAAAAATCAAAAGCTGGGTTTCAAATTAATTGGTGGATGATGGGGGTGTAATGAAGGATTTATTTCAACCTGTAGTATATATATTATAGGATCTTTTTCTGGAAGACATCACCTGGATCCCACATGAGAGAGATGTGGAATTCACTATTGAGTCCTTGCAAGCTTCCAAGCCAGTTACATTTCCACAATATAGAATGGTGAAGATATAACTCCAAGAGGTAAATAATATAATAGAGTTTTTGTAATTTATTGAGTTTATCTATATAATTATGTCACTTTTGGGTTCACCTATTTTCATTTCAAATAAAGAGTATTGATGATTTATCTTCTGTATATATTACCAGATAATGAACTGTATCAATGTGTAGAACTGATACGCTCTTCTATGTATCGATGATATCGAAGACCATTTAGGAGGAGATTTTGTATTCTCAATGATAGACTGGAGATCAAGGTGTCATAAGTTGAGTGTTTGGATATTTGATATACTTAGAACTACATTCATAAATAAGTTTTTTCTTTTATGAATTAATAGTAATGCTTTTGTGTTGATGAATGCATTGTCAGTTCTTATGGCCTTGATGAACACACTATTTCATCCATACATTGATCAATTTTTGGTAATATTTGAGGATTATATATTGTGGAACTCAAATACTCATGAAGATCATGGACAATACATTGACATCATCTTGAGTATAATGAGAGAGCATAGTTTACACACTAAGTTATCTAAATGTATATTTTAGAAATTATTAGGTATACTTATAAGATCACATCAAATTAGAGGAAGGTGGGTATATTAACTCGGAAAAAGTTTTTGTAGTTGTATCTTCAAAGAACCCAAAAACTGTTTTTTATATCTGTATATTATTGGGATTGAATGAAAATTACTAGAGATTAATCCAGGTCATTTCTGTATTGGAAACACCTATAATGGGATTTACCAAAATGTGGAAGATTTTTGAATGGTTATAACCCTGTGATAATGCCTTCCCTAAGTTGAAGAAACATTTTAGATCCACCCCAATTTTGATGATACCTGATATGGGTGAGAAGTATATGGGGTATTGTGATGCTTTAGGAGTTGTATATGGAGAAATGTTGATATACAATGATCAAGTTGAGATGTACGAGTTTCGGCAGTTGAGGTATCATGATAAAATATACAACTTACAAGAACTCTATTTGGATATTTATTTACTATTAGATGTGTTTTCGAAATAAACTACATGGTGAAATGTTTATGATGTATACTTATCATAAGTACATAATGGTTATATTATCCTAAGGATATTTGATCATCCGAAAGAGGTGATGGGTCGATTATATGTAGTCATTTGATTTTGAACTATCATATATGATGGAGAAATAGACTAGTGTGGATGTCAATTTGATGAGGAAAACACAGACATAAGAAGTTAAATATTATTGTTCTATAAAGAAGATGATGGCTTTAGTGGTTGAGATGCATTTTGTGTTTTAGGACAGATGGGAGTAGATGAATCTGGTATATGTTTCAATGTATTAGACTCTATTTATATGGATTAGAGATAGTTAGTAATAAGATATACAGTTGTAGGCCTCGAAAAAAATACTTGAATGTGGGGATTCACCTTTAGATTGGAGATTAAATGTGGGTGAGGTCATCTATATTAAGAATCGGGTTGTTCCTATGAGCATGTGTGGTGAGGCGATGTGTGAATTTCCTAACTCTAACTTGGGGGTATATCAAAGGGTGAGAAAAATTTATCATGACCTATGAAGAAAATTTTAGGGGCCAGTTGGGAAAAAATAGATTTTTGGGTTCATGAAATGATAATACCCTTGTGAGTATTAGAAGGCTAAGAATCAATAACCTGGAGGATTACTATATCCATTTCCTATTCCATAATGGTAGTTGGATGACATGACCATAGATATTGTACTTGGTCTCCCAATGATACATTGGGAGAACGATTCAATTTTTGTGTGTGTAAACCATTTGAAAATGGTAGCATATTTGTTTATTATATGGGATACTTTCTCAGTGGAGTAATTCGGAGTTTTGTATGTGATAGAAATATTTTTTTTTCATGGGGTGATAAAAACTATAGTACGAGATCATGACTCATGGATTATATCATTCTTCTAGAATTTCATTGAGTATGATATTGGTGCATGTGTTTTTTATACATAATTCCACTAACAAATGGATGGGAAGTTAGAGTTTACTATATAGGTTCATTAAGATATGCTATGGTCATGTGTTATATACATTAGTGGATCATAGGAGTAGTGCCAATCATTGTTTTAGTTTTCCAATAAAAATATTTATCAGCATATGGTAAAGATGGAACCATAAGTGGATCTTTACAGTTGTCTATAAAGATTAGCTTTATGCTGGATGGAGTTAGCTGATTTAGAGTTTATGTGAATGAGTCTTGTGCATATATATCTTATTCAAATTTATTCACATTAGATCATAGAATAATGAAGTCATATGATGATAGAATTTGATGAACCCTATAGTTTACAGTGGGTGATTGTGTATTACATCAGATGTCATCTTGGTTGGGTCATCCTTGGATACAATGGAAGACAATCTAGGGCATAGGTTTCTTGGATAGTTTGAGATTGTGGACAGTATCCGACTAGTGGCATACTGATTTCATCTTCCTAATAAATTTATTGAATGAATAAAATCATCCATGTATCACAACTATAATAATCTAACTACAAACCTTCTCATGTGATTGAGGTGGATGATGTTGAAATTGTGATAAATTCTTCAATTAAGCTACATTTGATACTTCAGTTTGATCAATATGTGAATGTGTTGCTGATAAAGTTTCCACATAAAATTTAAATATTGTGGAAACATGAATGTGTATAGAAGGATAAATGGGAATGCAATATAGATATGAGATATAAATAGTTGTGACATATACTTGAGGCAATATAGGTATTTGGGACATTCAATGGAGGTATTATAATTCAAATAATGTGCTTCATACCAACTTGGCCTTCAGTCCATAAATATATAATATAATAAAGCAACTTGTTGGGTGGGTTATCCCTAGGGGGTCAATGGACTTCCCTTATGGGTAGTGTGTGGGAGGTGTGTGTTTGTGTTAATTTAATTGAACCCCCTAAAACCTAATATAATATTTATTCTATATGGGTAGTTAATGGTCTAATTTTTTTTGATGTGGAATTAGAGGGATGGTTTAGAGTGCAGCAAGATGACCAATTGTTATAGTTTGGGAACATTATATGATCCTATCCATTTCCTAAGATGTATTTGGATTTCATTCAGGTAATCATTTGCATTAATTTGAGTACTATTCATTTTGGATTTATAATTGGGGGTGATTGGGTGAATATTAGAAAAAATGGATGAAAAAGTGGCAGTGTTTGGTTAGGAAAAACTATGCGCCCAAGCCCAGCGAATAGTGTGAACATGGGAAGAGGGGATTCATATAGATAGAATAGGTTTTTGAAAAATTTTCTCCCTAAAATAATTAACCCCGAAACCCAATAATTGAGGTTCAATATTTAGGGGAAATATTAGGGAATATTGTGCACCCCTGCATAATAAACCATGTCCTGGAATTAATTATGCATGAAAAATAATTTTAAAATTTCATAACCCATAATTTTAAAAGAAAATCAAACCCGATATGACCCCAAGTCACAATTCATGGTTTTTATCTCATTGGAAAAATTACATTCCATTCCAACAACATTTCTTTATGATTCATATCCCAGATCATAGATATTCATCCCTACTAGTTAGTGGATTCCATCACATTGGATTCTCATTCACTCTCCATTCGTCTCCCATCCTTGAATAGAATTTTTCATCCAGTTATTTAATAGATAATTATTTTATATTGTGGATCTAAATATTGGATTTTAGATATACATGTATATTTTTTTGATATTTTATTATTGAATGTTGATTTAGGTGTTATTTCTGAATCTCGTTCTATGCCATAATTCTATAGAATTTAGGGAAATTTTGTTAATAGAATTTTCATCGAATAATTAATTTAGGTAACCTATAATTCAAATCCCTTGTTCATGATCTTGATTTTAAATATTAATGATATATAATTAATATATGATTTTAACAGTTGAAATTATATTATCAATTCAATCAAGGTTTATATTAAATTATTGTGGTAATTATGAAATTATGAGATTTAGTGATAAGTAAGGTGGTGGAATCTAGGGATGAATGCCTGGAACAAGAGTGGGATGTGTCTTTTTTCAATTACCATAAAGATAAATAGAATATTCTTACTGAAATTATTTTCAGTTAGGAGAGTCTGGTCATAGACAAATCAAGAATCTTATGGCTTCATTAGGGGGATTAAAAGTATGGATACTTTCATGCTGGCATTAGAGAAGGCCACTGGGTTCAGCCGCCTAATATTTGAGGTGAAGATGGTTCCTACTCCATTGATCGTGATGAGGTAGGGGACATTATTATTTGGGATATCAAATATTACTGGATAAACCCTACTCAAATATGGAAGGGGGGTATCTTCATGGTAATTATGATATTTTTGAACGGATTCCTAGATGTGTCTCTGTGGCTATTGATGAGGTCTCGAGGAGAACTCTAAAGAAGGATTAAATTCATGAGGCTATTTCCTCTTTGAACCTAGAGAGTGCTCTAGGGACCGATGGAATTCGTGGTACATTTTATAGGGTGTCGTGGGAAGGTGTCAAAGTGGATCTTGTGAGAGTTTTTTAGGACTTCATTCAGGATGGGGATCTGCCACAAATTGTTTGTGCAAAAAAGATAGTTCTTATTCCTAAGGTGGGTTATCATAATTCTATTGATCAGTAGTGACCTATTAATATGTGTAACATCCCATACAAGACTTTTCCAGTATCCTCAACAAGATATTGGATTTTTATCTAGATTCATGGATGGCCTCAGGAGAACATGTTTTCATTAATGGGAGGAATATCCAAGGCACTATTTGTGTAGCCAATGAAATTGTGAGTGGAATTAATAACACGTCATTATGGGTAAATTTGGGGGTTATGTTAGACATTATAAAGGCTTATGACAGAGTGGAATGGTGTTTTCTTCACAGAGTCTTGGCCTGCACGGGGTTCTCAAGATGGACTATTGCCTTAATTTTATGCTGATCCATCTCGACATGGACTTATCCTTCGTTTAAGGGAATTTAATAATGTTTTTTCAAATCAATTAACGGTATTCAGGAATGAGATCTGTTGTCTACCACTCTTTTCATTATCTTTAAAAATTCTTTTAGATGATTTTTTAACCAAGGTATTAACATGGGGAAAATTTTCCCTTACCATAATAGGCCTACAAAAATGGGGATCTCCAACTTGATGCTAGTCTCATACCCCTGTACTATGGAATGCGGGCTTGGGGTAGTCACGACACGGGCCCCGGGGGACGGGTCAGGTCAAATTTGTATCATAGGTGTCGGTTCTACCTTATAAACCAGAACTCTGATCTTTCTTTTTTGTGAAGAAATAGAGTTAAGGGTACTAAGTTAGGTTTTTAGTTCAGGGAGTCCAGTGTTGGTGTGGGCACCAACATATCCATACACCATGACTCTAACTTTTAATTTCCAGTTCAGTGCACGAAAACACTGATTGCCTGTGTGTTTCCAAAAGTTTTCTTTTAGTCAGCTCAACCAGGCTAGCTCACATGGTATAATATTTTGACTGTGTCACATCTGTTAATTTTAGGATGCCTCCCGGTGGACAACCAGTTAGAGCCTCAAGAGTCGTACTCACTAACAGCCCATCGAGCGATGAGGCCTCAGTGCATGGCCTTTTACCAGTGCAGGCAACAACGGTACTACTTCCCATGGGGCCACCGATGCCACCAGCCCCCACAACAGACGATGCATGCTGCTTGAGCATGTTTCATGAGTTCCAGTGCCAGAGGCCACCTAGGTTCAGGGGAGATATGGTCCCACATGAGGCTGTGGATTGGCTGGAGGCTATGGTGGGAGGCTTTAGGCTATTAGGGACACCAACAGAATTCATGATGATCTTTGTCGTGAGTCTCGTTTAGGTAGCATCAGATAGATGGTGGAGCTGGATGCTCCAAGTGCATGACGAGGTGAAGCTACTCTAGGAAGACTTCGACACCTTGTTTCAGGCAGACTTTGTCCCAACCACTCTCTACACAGTGCGGATACAGGAGCTACTGCATCTACAACAGTGTTGCATGATGGTGGTGTAGTACTCAGTGAGGATCAGTGACCTCTCGCACTAATCCACATATATGCTGCGAGACCCATTCTTCTAGGAACAAACCATAGATAAGGGGATCAGGAAAGAGATCAGAGATTCGATGACATCCCTTAGCATCCCAATGCAGGCGGGGGTGTTAGGGAGAGCCCTCCTAGTTGAGAGTTTCCTTGCTGAGCAGTTACCAGCAGTGAGACCCAATACTAGCCGACATGCAGTGGAGTCTTCTTCAGCTGGTAGTAGAAAGATGTCGTAGTGGTCCAAGAGGACCATACCTATAGGTGATAGACCTCATGACTTAGGATCAGTTGTGTGGGGCACAGGGAGTAGAGACACACATTACAGTAGGAGGCAGTGTTACTCATGCGGAGGGAAGGGTCACATGGATCGTGACTATCCGAACCGTCGTTCAGATGATCACCGGAAAATTAAGGGGCCTCCCAGGTAGAGGTAGAAATTTGATTGATGTGGTTTACTTGGAGTTGGCGGACGTGGTAGAGGAGATGGTCATGTAGCTTGTAGTGGATGATGTTTCGAGGTGTTACTGCCACCACCACCCGGAGGTCCACCCCAACCGCAGGGAGTAGGAGGACAGGCGAGAGCTCAGCATCAGGTAGCTGAAGCATATGTCTGTTACGCTCTAGAGATGATTAAATGTATGATCTGTGTATACTATAACTTAGTTATAGTTCTTATAGACACAAGTTCCAATCACTCATTCATTTCCACTACTGTCATTCGGGTCGTGGAGATTCCGACAGAGCTGTTGTCTCGATCCATATGTCTAGATAATCCTATGGGACCAGACTCAATGATTACCCACTGGGGTCGGTGGCGTGAGCTTACTCTAGGAGGCGAGAGATTCGGCTGGGATCTCCTCATAGCGGCATCGAGGCCTTACAATGTCATCTTGGGTATGGAATTGTTATCTATAGTCCATGATCAAATCGTCTATATTAGGTGAAAAGTGTGATATGTCTGCACGGACGGGACCATGTATACCTTCACCGGCGAGAAGGGATCCATTTTAGAACATGAAAGACTTACGTAGAGGAGAGTGAAACCAATCACTCATCAGTTGGAATGCCTAACCCTCAGAGATGTTGATGCAGAGAGTTCGAGCTCTCCTGTAGCGGTGGACCAGTACACAGATGTTTTTCCCAACGATTTTCCAGGACTACATCCTCACCTAAAGTTTGACTTATTCAATGACATATACCCAAGGACAACACAAATATCTACTCCAGAAAATCAGATGGCTCTCACCGAGCTTCGTGAGCTACAGGTACAACTAGATAACTTTGTAGGGGAGGGGATTCATCCCACCCAGTTTTTCTCACTGGGATTCCCCTATTCAATTCGCTAAGAAGGTAGATGGGATCTTGAGACTCTATGTTGACTACCGTCGCTGAACCAGGTGATCTTGAAGAACAAGTATCCACTTAAAATGGTTGACGACCACTTTGATCAGCTGAAGGGGGAACAATGGTTCTTGAAGATATACCTAAGATCAGGCAATGACTAGCTCAGAGTTCGAGATGAGGATGTGCAGAAGATAACCGTCAGGTGTCGTTGTGGACACTAAGAGTTCTTGGTTATGCCTTTTGGCGTAATAAATGATCTGGTAGTGTTCATGGGACTCATGAATAACATTTTACTACCTTACCTCGATCGCTTTCTCATATTCTTCATCGATGAAATTCTGATATACTAGACTCCTAAGGAGGATCATGCCTACCATTTGCAGGTAGTACTAGACACACTCCAAGAGCACCAGCTTAATGGTAATCTCTTGATGTGTAAATATTGGATTACAGAGGTTCACTTCCTGGGACACGCCCTCTCAGAGGCTGGAGTTGTAGTGGATCTAGTGAAGAAAGATGTGGTACTTTCTTGGGAGCCACCCATAAGTGTGACGGAGTTACGGAGTTTCCTAGGTTTGGCTGGATACCATCGGAGGTTCGTTCCAGACTTCTCCAGAGTAGAATCACCACTATCAGCCATGATGAAAAAGGGGAAACCCTTCATGTGGTCGGAGGGATGCCAGCAGAGCTTTAAAAAATAGAGGTAGTGGCTGACTAGTGCCCCCATATTGAGGCTTCTAGAGGAGGGAATATGGTAACTAGTTTACTGCGACGCATCAGGGACCGGACTTGGGTGTGTCCTGATGCAGGAGTGAGGAGTGATCATGTATGGTTCTTGTTAGCTGAGACAACATGAGCAGAAATACACTACCAATGACCAAGAGTTAGCAGCACTGGTATACGCCTTGAAGTTGTGGCTGCACTATCTGATGGGAGAACGTTTTACCATGTCCTCTAATCACAAGTGTCTCATGTATAACTTCTCTCAAAAGGACCTCAACCTGTGACAACAGAGATGGATTTTGTTTCTCCATGACTATGACTTCGTGAAAGTATATACTCCTAGAAAGGAGAGCTTTGTTGCTGATGCACTTAGTAGGAGGACTCATATACAGCTGCTAGGAGAGGCGACAGAGCAGCTCAATGCTTTATAGATATTCTTTGTTAATAGAGATGTAGTAGTATTCCTACAGTCTATTATGGTCGTCACCCTCTTCATCAATAAATTAGGGAGGCACAACATGGGGACACTGACTGTGAGACACGACGTGCTCAAATATCCACAGGGCATGCACCTGATGGATTTTCTGAAGGTGTGGAGCATGTCATCCACTTCCGAGGGCGTACCTTGGTACTAGTGGCACTACAAGAGTAAGTGTTGATGAGTTCCACACATCCCCTCTAGTGGTACATCTAGTTGTGGTGATGATGTATCAAGATATCATACGTCAACACTGGTGGCCAGGTATGAAGAAGGCAGTAGCAGAGTTTGTCTCATGTTGCCTCACTTGTCAGTAGTCAAGGCAGAGCACCAGGTACAAGCAGGCTTGGTTCAGCCTTTATAGATCCCAAAGTGGAAGTAGGATGGGATATACATGGACTTCATGATTTTTCTACCATGTACATCTAGGGGTGATGACTCGATTTGGGTGATCATTGTCCGAATAACCATGTCAGACCACTTCATACCGATAAGAGAGAAAGGTTCAGTAGAGAGATTGGGATGCCTCTATGTGCAAGAGATTGTGCGTTTACTTAGAGTACCTTATTCTATTGTATCCTATCATTACACACGGTTTTCTTACCAACTATAGAAGGGGTTGCATGAGGCATTTGGGACACAGCTTCGCTTGAGCCCCGACTCCCATCCTCAGACATTTGGTTAGAAAGAGTGGACCATTTATACCCTCAAGGACATACAACGTGCATGTGTCCTCGACTTCGGTCACAGCTGGGTGGATCACTTTCCATTGGTGGATATTGCGTATAACAATGTCTATCACTCCACCATCAGTGTGGAACCATTCGAGGCATTGTACGAGTGCCATTGAAGATCAAACTTATGCTGGAATGACCTAGGGGAGTCAGCAGTACTGGGACCAAAGATGGTGCGAGCTACCACAGAGAAGGTGCAGGTAATCCAGGAGCGGATGATGACTGCACAGAGCAAGTAGAAGTCGTATGATGATAGGAGATGAAGACCTTTGGAGTTTGAGGATGGAGACCACATCTTTCTATGGGTCTCACCTTGAAGCGATATATGGATATTTGGTCGAGGCGGCATGTTAACTCTGATATTCATCAGACCCTTCAAGGTCCTCCGCAGAGTGGGCGAGGTGGTTTATCACATAGCTCTTCCACCTCAGTTGCACAGAGTTCATGAAGTCTTCCACATATCTTAGTTTAGGAGATACGTGCATGACCCTTATCACATCATTGACCATGTAGAGCTGGACGTTGACGATGGGACAACTTTTATAGAGGTTCTAGTGGAGATTGAGGATCGACAGGAACAGGTCCTACGTGGATGGTCAATACCTCTGGTGCGCATACGATGGCAGAACATGAATCTCCCGGAGTGCACATGGGATAAGGAGGCTCAAATGCGTGCTCAATACCCCAATTTTTTCCCATAGTTTGAGTTATAGCTTACAAGGACATAAATCCCGGAGGTGGGGAGAATTTAAGACCTGTAAATTCTATGGAATTATTTTTCTTAAATACGTGGAATTTTTATGAGTTCGAGAAAATTTTTTGTGTTTAATTCTGAGGCCTGGTGTGCCCACAATCAATTCCTAAAGTTTTTTTCTGGTACGATCAGTAAACGTACGAGCATGATTTTTAAAAATTTGAACCGGTGCTCGGAACTGAAATATGAGGACACCCTTAAACTCGCAGCGCCGATATTCGCATAAGAAGACTTTCACCTCAACGACATTTGGATGAGAATGAATGTTAGTTTTTGAGTTTTTTAAGATTAATTTAAATAAAAATAAGGTGTGACTTTATTTTTATTCATGGTGGTTAAAACCTCCAAGAAGAGGACATATGTGGGAGCGAACACACCTTAACCTCTCATGAGAGGTTATGGTGGTGGGACCCAGCCAAACATAACTTTCCATGGGAGAATAATTTTTGTGGGGACCACCCGGGATTATAACTCCTTAAAACCCCCTATTTAAGGGGGGGGGGGAACTCTTCAACTCCCAATTATTTAATTTATGGAAACCCTCTTTATGTAGTTAAGCCAAATCCAACCCATTTATTAAATGAGTTGTCTCATTTAATTTAACAACAAAATCTGAATTGTTATACCAACAAAATATAGAAAACGATTTCTTCTATTATTTTTCCCATGGAATTTTGGTGGAGCTTGGGGAGGAGAAGAACTCTATAATGAAGAACGACCATCGGAGAACAAAGAACACTCTCCCGATGAAGAACACCGATGAGGGATACCTTCAGCTACTCAGAACGACCCCTTCCAAACTTCTTCATCGGAATCATTCATCGTGGGATGTGTTCGTCTACCACAGATCGACGACCTTCCTTCCGCGATGTCAACGGATGAAGACTAACAAATAAACGTTAGAGGGGTTTACTTCGAGTAATATCCATATACTTTTTCTCACCTTTGATTGGAATAGAAACTTGCAGAGATTGAAAATAACAATTGAAAATCATCTTATTACTTCTTGATGAGCTGATTGTTACCAACCTATACGCTGGGGGTGCAGGAAAAACCAACATGTCCGGACCCCTCCGCCGATCGTGTTTATGATGAAACTCAACATGGCGATGAGGCGACGATGAAAAAGGCGGCAACGATAAAAGCTGCGCTACCCGCGACCGCCACGAATCGCGCCACCCCACGTGGTGCACTGATGATTCTGGCCGAATGTTGCCGACCCGAGCAGCGCTAGGCCCACATACTCGCGTCCTCCCAACGCCCTGCCCAGCGGGCAGCCTGCCTTCCCGCGGCCTCCCGGTGCCCTGCCCCGCAGGCAGCCCACCGGACCGTGGCCTCCCTGGGCCCTTCCAGGCACGACACCTTCCTGCCCACAACCTCCTGGCGCCCTACCCAGTGTGTGGCCCACCGGCCCACTGCCCCTACACCCTGCCCGACACCCTGACGGCGCCCCCACACCCCTCCCGACGTCGTACCGGCTCCCCTCGGCATTCAGGCCGCAGTCACGCCCTACCCAGCACCCCCACACCCTGCCCGACGCCCTGTCGCTGCCTCCGCGGCCCGCCCAGCACCCTACTGGCGCCCACACGACCTGCCTGGAAGCTGCCTCACCCTGCCCGACACCTGGCCGGTGCCCCCGTGGCCTTCCCGACCACTACCCCACCATACCCGGCGCACATACGGCTTGCCCGACGTCTAGCCAGCCAGTCCACATCCCGCGTGCTCATCCCGCGGCCGGCATGCGCCCCGCGCAGTCTACCCGCAGGCCTCCCGACTGATCGACCTCATGGGCCGAGTCTCTCGAGCGGCGCCCCTGACAGCTCTTGCCGAACCGGCCCTGGCCTTCAGGGAAAGCGACCTACAAAGCGAAATCTATGCCTAACCGCCCTCGCAGTCCGATGGGACAGGCCCAACAGACCAGGATGAACTTAACGGGCGGACCCGCACAACAGGCTGGGTCAGACCCCGTGAGTCTGACCGGGTCGACCTTGACCAGGTTGGCCCAGACCGGGTGGGGCTGAGCCGGTCCGACCACGTCAGACCGGACCCGAGCCCACTACTGACCCATTACTTACTTGGCCATAACAATGGCCCTAGATGACCATTTGAAAAACCATCAGAGGCACTGGTATTCTTGGATCACGACAGTCTCTTTGAGTATACCCCTCCAATGTTCAGGGTATATTTGAGTTACAATCATGTTGGTTCACACATGAATCCCACTGGGCCCCCAGGACTAAAAGGCTAATAACTCGGAGACCGGGCCTCTAATTGATGCACCATCGGTTGCGTTGAGACCTCCTCGATGTGCCGGACCACTGAGATACTTTTGCGTGGGACTTCGTGAAAGTTGGAGTATAGACCAGTAGCTTGTAGAGTGGATCTTCCAGAGATGAGCATGAATTTCTGTGGGAAACTGGTAGCTAGAAGATACTTGACGACTGTTGATTGATTCAACTCATAGTGATTTGACCATCCTAGTGGGGGGAGCCTCTGTGTGAGTGCGGAAAACCCACGGTGGGGTGAACTTCTATGTGAGCACAACAGACCCACTGTACTTGACAGGTGGAGTACCTTAGCATGTTATGAGGGGGAGAACCTTTTTGTGAGTGTAGTAGACCCCTGGTGGGGTTCACCTATGTGTGATCGTGACAGATCCATGGTACTCGATAGGATTACCTCAACAATCCAAGTTTGGGGGAAGATCCTTTATGTGATGCAACAGGCCCATTGTACTTGATAGAGGAGGAGGTCTCCAGTAGATGAGGGTTCAGATCGATACTACCCCTAGAATACTATCCTGGTTGAGCTGAGTCAATGAAATTTGTTTTATCTTCATGATTGATATGTGTTACTAGATAACATAGGTATATTTATTGTTATATACCTATGTAATGATTATCTGTTGATTTCATACTTAGTGGTTTATCCTTGTTGGATTCTGTGAGACCGTGAGGGTATCTGGGTCCCAACTGTATATCATTATACTCACCACTACATGGGCTATGCACGCACCTCGTTGTGTTGGCTGCAGACGCTGAACAATGCTAACTAAGTCATAGAGTAGTTGGACTGGACGGTACCCATAGGTGAACTACTCGGTGTGATAGTAGACGGAGGAGGCAGACAGACGAGAGTGCTGAGGGGTACATCTATACCTACTCTTCAGGTAGGAACCATGAAGGACAACCTGATAACTACTTTACTTTTCTTCAGTTGTACTTATATTTTCAGGTTTGGCATGTATTTCTGGCCCCTTTTACTTTATAACACTTCTTTTGTATACAGTTTTACTTATTTTTTTGCTTCCATTTGTGTAATCTAATGTGTTTGTTTACAGTTATAAAGGAAATGCCTTCCCTATTTTTTGAATTACGCCATTGGTGCTAGTTTCCATCCCATAACCGATAGAAGGAAGTCTTGGGGATTTCACGATACGGGCCTTGGGGGACGGGTCATGACAAATATTTTATCACTATAATTACATTCATAGTTTGTACCATTATGGGGACCTATATAATTTTTCGTATATTTTTGGTATGGGTGTGACATGAAATTCATGTAAATATATTTTCAATGCAAGACCATGATAAAATGTACATTATCCAGGATCTCATTCGGTGTTTCCATGTTTATCATAATGGATGTCTTCTGTGGAGAGTAACCACAGTAAGCCTATAAATATTCCTCTTTTTAGATTGATTTCATGTGGAGGACCTCACTGTAAGTGAAATATTTGAATTATTAATAGAACATCGATAACTATAATAGTAATCTAGGATGTACCTTGAGAGTATTTTGAAATTTATCTTTATTGAAGACCATTTTAATTTTATTTATTCTCTCTCAGAATTGATTATTTTGATAATTTATTATTAAACATCATCTTCATATATTTTTTATGCTTCCATCAAATGGTTTAAAATTGTTCTTCCAATTTTACTATCAATATTGGAAATTTTTTTTACAGAATATATATAAGGAATATCAATCCATTCAAGAATCATACTTATTGATTCCCCCCAAATGAATCTCCTATTATGTTCACAAGTCTAGAAGATTTTGAAAAAAATAAAATACTTAGAAATTTATTTTGGTAATGTATCATGTGATTTTTATGAGGACTTTGATTAGTTGGTTACATTATTAGAAGCACTGAGGAAGTTATCAAGATATATGACACGTCATAAAAAAAAATTTAGGTAAGGAATATGGTTATTTTATCACTCCCAATAAAGTGTATAGAAATGTTTTAGTGTTCTAATTTGGGATATTTTTCCCTTTTAGTACATCAAATATATACCATCTTTTATTGACTCCAATATTCATGGAAATCATTGATTACATCTAATATAATAATTACAACACTGTTAAAAAATTTCTACACTGTCACATTTTAAACACGATGTTATAGATGTGGGAGTAAATCACTATTTGTGCCTCAAAATTTAGATTGCAATAATGATATATTTTATGTGTGCTATTGTTGTATTGTTCAAAGAAATCATGATCATTATTTGAATGAAAATATTGGTAGCTGAAATATATTCCTATACATCTACATGATTTGGATGATATTAGAATATTTTATGAGATTCCTATTTATAAAAATAATCATTGTATTATAAAAAATTGAATGAATAGTAAATAACTGTATTTCTCATATAGTTGATTCACAAGGGTTCCCCAATTTCTATTCCTCATAATTAAAAAATATGCATAGTTGGGTCTTTTTTAGGTCATAATTGTATCCAAATGTATAGGATATATAGATAAAATCTCCCATAATGGATTTTTTTAGGCAAATACTTTATCGTATATTTATGATTATCTATGAAATAATTTTCATTTATATAACCAGGTACCCTTACAAGAATGTTTCTTATTGTTCTTATTATCTCAGAATAAAAAATAATAATAGGGTTTTCATATGAAATTAGAAAATATTTATTTTTCATATGTACAATTTTGGAGGAATAACATAATAATGTTTTAATAATTACATTACATTGACATCATATATCCTTTTTTCTGATTCTTACATTATATATTTCATATATTTATTAAAAATAAATCTATAAATGATGTAGGTGATGAGTATGAGTAATATAATTAAAGTTAGTATAATAAAAAACAAAAAATGAGCACTATTGGTGAAAAATGAAAAATTTTAAGAAATAAATACATTAAAATATATAGAATATAGGTGAAATATTGGGTCACCGACTATGGGAAGTATTATTTAAAATAATAGTTTTTACTAAATTTTATTATTTGAATTTTAAAATAACTCATAGATGATATACTCTTATGTGGGATATCAACACTATAATAATGAAACACCAAAATAATATTTCCTTATAGCTGTTCATATTGCCTTAAGAATAATAATAATTTAATTTAATGTATGAAAAATAAAATGATAACATATTAAAATATAAATTTTATTTGGACCCAATATGTAATTAGTATTATTAGTAGCGGTAGTGATTTATTGCAGTATATGATTGTATAAATTAAAGAAGAACACTCCACATTATATATAATATTATAAATATAATTGGAGGCATATCCCTAGTGATATAATATGATTTATTTTATACCATAATTTTTTATATGTTTCAAAGGGAATAGAATGACTATTTTTACAAAAGTATACATGGAGAACTATTTAATATGAATATATATTTTACTAACAAGATATAATAATTGTAGCCATTTTCCATGATATGACCAAATTGATATTATGTTTATTGAAGGTATTTTTTTCTATAGAAACAAGTTTCACAACATAGGATTATAGTTTTCATGGATATTGATATTCACGAAATGACAAGTCAAATGTAGTGATATAGTTAATTAAAGGATCCATTAGAATAAAACTTGATTATAATTTCTATTTAAATTCAATACACATTGAATGAACGATGAAGTGAGTATACATCCGACCATCTTATAAATCTATAAAGGATCATTGTAATAAATCATATATCATAAATATTTGTATAGATATATCAAATTATATTATAAAATCCCATTTAATTTTTGTTATGACTTTCATTTAGCTCATATTTTTTAATATGTATTTTTTAATAATTTATCTCAAAAGTTGTTCAGTAGATTTAGGATGAGAAAATAAGAAATAAAGAGTTACACTATAACCTAGGGGAAGATAAAAAATCTTATTAAGTGTTTTTTTGAAGTAAATAAGAATATATTTAGTGTAGTAAGATACAATGAGGCCATTTCATCAACCAAAAGACGTGTTGAAGCCATTAGGATCCCCATAGCCATATGAGTTTGTAAAAATGATCCATTGTGATTTTCAGGAAACATAATGCCAACATATTACAATGTTTATTTTTACTAGTCTTGGTTAGGTGATTATATTCAATTCCTTTATTCATTCATCCTTAGGCCACCCAAGTTCTATTATACATTCAACATTAGGATACTTGAATTCATTTCTTTATTACTCCTTAAGCTTCCAAATTTTTTAAACATACCACATCATAACCTTCATTCTCCACCATTTTATGTGATCCAAAAAAATTATTTATTGATGTATTCATTATTATTTTTAACTTATATTATAAAGGATAATGTCAACACCCACTTTATTAATTCACTTTCTTTTTCATTTTATTCACCTTTTTTACAAAAAAAAATTGTCATTTTTTATCATTTATGATTTCAGTAGGAAAATAATGAATCAATCATTGATAAGTGTAATGATAAATATTAATATAAAAAATTATGTGGTCTATATATTTAATAAATTGTTATTTGGGTAAACATGTATGTATTGATTACAAGATTGGGAATGGGGGATTATAAAGTAAAATTTTGTATAATATTTCATAGATGACCACTAAAAATTCTATATGGTGTTATAATCAAAACTAATTTTCTTCATTATATGTTACACTGTCAAATAAACTACGAAAAATAATCCAATGTGATGGAATTTCCATTTTTCTAATTATGAAAAAATACAGTGCGCTAAAAATTCAGTATGGTTCTGATAACAACAAGGTGTGTAGTCATTTAATGGTTAATATTCTATCACGTGTGGTGAGCCACCTATGAAGTATGTATTGCTATGTATAGTCTATTTAAAAAAATTTAGTTTATTTAGTGTGATGGATATTTTTTTAGTTTCTTTTTTTTTTGTTAATTTGGAACATTTTGTTACCTTTCATGAGATTCTACGAATGATGGGTTTTTAATCATTAAAAAAATGTATAGTATGGGGTTAATAAGTATATATAATGATGTAATCTATTTTTGGTGACTTATTTTGTATGCGTTGATCAGTTTTTCATTTTTGGTGGGGGGGGCTTTCATTAATTATACAATATAAGATAACATTGGTAGGAGTCCGTATTTTTGATTTTATAATATGAATCATTACTGTAAAAATATTAGACTGTAAATTAGTTTTATCCTCTAAAAATCATCCATATATTTAATAGATTATAAATGTTTGAAGATAAATTTGGAATGCTGAAAATTTGAGATGAGATATTAGTGTATATAACCGTATAGTTTAATGGGAATGAGCTCTGGGATATCATTTATGTAGTGATATTACTACTTATTTTGATTATTTTATTTAATAAATTATTTTATAATGATTTGTAATGGATCCTCATTGGAAAATATAGAAGATAATAAGATAACTATTTATTAATAAACATATATGTGTGGATCATTATACAGAATATACGAATTAATAGAATAATGTAATATTTATTTATAATGAAACAAAATACACATATGATAAAGACTATTTCATTAATAAGACGCATGTAATGTTTATATATTCATAATTTCACTTATTTTATAGAGGACACCAGTATCATAATAGTGAACATGGTTGTTTATATGTTGGGGTTTGAAAAAAATCTGAGGAATGAATTTTTTTTGGAAATTCCTTATCAGATGATGTTATTCTATATGTATAGATACATTTATAACACCTTTAGTACCTTATAATTCTTGATGGGATGCATTATTCTTATCAATAATTATGTTTTCCATTGAATTCCATTGTAAACATGATCATTTGAATATAATTCATATTATTTTACATTAATATTTGATATCTATTATCAAAGAGTAATCCATTAATTGGATAATAACTACATAATTTCAAGATGTTTAAAGACTTCCATATATACAATGTAGGGTTTTACATACAATATATTATCTATGTGTTAAAAACATCAAGTGTTTATAGTATCGTAACTTTATCTTGTGATAATATCCATTAAATTAATCCCAGTACATTTTTAATGAAATATATGATCCAAAACACCAGAAGTATATTATGTAGGATTTTTTGAGTTTCATAAATAATTTTTAATTAAATTAAGGAACGAAATATACATAGTGTCTTCTATTAAATCATCTATAAATTACATTACACTTTAAAAAACATATATTTATACTATATAAAAATATCATTGGTGTATTCCAATACATTTATATAATAAAAACCTATACTTTCACAAAGGTAGATATTTATAAATTCTTTTAGAATTAAATTTATAGTGTAGTCCCTAATATAGGTATGGAAAAGGAGTAAGTTGTTGTGGATGGGGAGAAAATACTAAACCAACTTGGAGGTCTTTTATTATAGAAATTTTTCCAAATTTGTTATATATTTCTATACAATGTATATTATTTTCATAATGTGTGAAAAAATTTTAACATATAACACATATATCACTATAGGATACATAATTTAAAACTTGGTGCTTTTAATCATTATGTAATATTTTGTCTATAAATTCCATATTTTACCAATGAATGAAATAATTATTAATATTTCAATTTATTTTTCTTTAATTTTTCTCCATGATATAGATATTATAATCCATAATTCACTTATTATACGAACCTTTCCACTTATCTCCAACCTTTATTATATATGAGGATGTGTTTGAAGAAATTTAGTGACATTGATTGAGACAATGGATGGGAGTAGTGTTAATGATATTATAATATATTATCACATATTTTATTTAATGTTTATATGAATTTGGAACATATTGTTAGTATAACGTTTTTTCATAATGGATGATATAAATCCTTGATATATTTACATTAAAAATATTTGGTTAGTGGATATGTTACTCTGGTTATATACAATTCTAGTTATCAAATTTAAAATTTATGTTTTTAAGAGTTTTAAAATTATGATGTTTACACATAAATATTATATTTTTCACCCATGGACTTCATTGAATGGTGGATTGTGTAAATATATTGTACAATGAATTTAGATTCTCCATTAATGTTAATTATAAAGAGTGATTGATGAAAAAATATGTCCAAAATTTTTTGGTTATTATAGGGAACAACCTATGTAACATTTCTATTGTATTCCTGAAAACCTAATTCAAGGAATATTAATTTACTTAATCAAATCATGATGACTACTCTAATATTTATAACATTGATGAAATTGTAAATTGAAATTCACATGGGTGTAAAAAATTTGAACATATTTTGGGTAATATTGTTATGTCAAATCTATTTTAGATAGATCTTTACGATGGGTGTAATTTCATATTTTCTTACACCATGTTGTTTTATTAATGAATAATGATTGTTGTTTTTGAGTTATAACTTATTATGGATGTATATTTAAGAATATTTCATTCCAAGTATGGTGTATTACATTAGATATTTTTAGTCATGAATGATCCATGTATAACAAGGCACTTTCATTATTCCTACTTTAGATAGATATATCCATCATGGAGGAATAACTATGAAATCATTATACGAGTGTGGATATCAAAGAGAGGTGTTACTGAAAGACTATGGACTATATCAAATGATTTGATCATAGAATATGAATCACCAGTTTGGAATGATTGATATTTGATATATGATCATGTCTTCAATTTTGGCATGTGGCTTATCTCATGTTTTTTTATAATTGAGAGTTTCTCTTCATAAGTGGTGTGATTAAAATATGAGAGATTCATGAAACTTTTAATAGGTGTGTTAGATGTATAATTTTAAAATATCACTCCTAAATGAATTAATTTAGTTTTTTATTAGTTATTTATGTTAG
Source organism: Viscum album (assembly GCA_963277665.1). NCBI lineage: Eukaryota > Viridiplantae > Streptophyta > Magnoliopsida > Santalales > Viscaceae > Viscum > Viscum album. The sequence continues at coordinate 1,793,921,855 of OY728140.1, forward strand.
TATACATTATTTCGTGAATAAAATTTGATATATTATTTGGATTTTACCTTTATATACTACATGGAGTTATGTTAAAATATTCCCTCTATGAATTAATCAAATACTTCTCTTAGTGTGTGAAAATTTATGAAATTATTAATTAAATGGTTTTTAATACCATGTCTTAACTGATATATGGGTAAGGAAATTGTACATTTGGAATAAGGAAAAATTAATGTTTAGTATATTATTGTGGTATAAGAGACTGTAGACTTTAACTATTTCAATAGATTATAAAATGATGATGTTTAATATAATGGAAATTTTAGATTTTATAATGGTCATGTAGGACCATGCATGCGATGTATTAATTTTTAAGAGTTGATCGAGGATGGTAGATAAATTTTCACATAGTATTATGATAGTACATACACCATTCATAGAGTGAATGATTTATGAATTATAGGATTTAATGAATGAGTCACAGGAAGATAAGAAATAGAAGATAATGTCATGAATATTATTTGAGGAAACTAAGCTAAACATTAGAGGTGGATTAGATCAAATAATAGTCAAAATTAGATAGAGAATATCTAATTATCCTTTGATCAATGATATTTTTTAATCGAGATATGTGTGTAAAGTATTGTTTTTATATAGGTGGATGAGGATTGTGAGTAGTTGAGGATAAGTGATGAGAATGAGATGGTGTTATTAAAATATGATGTATTTTTACACTCCCCAATATGATTACTTTTTTATTAAGATGTCAAACACATGGATGATTCAACATTTCATGGTGCTTTATATTCCTGAATAAAATTTAATTTTGTATAATGTCCAATAAAAATTTAAACTTTTCCTTTAGTCAAAATGATTGGGTGAAATACCATTTATTAAAAAAAAGAAAAATAAAGTATTAAATAACTTATAAATACATAAGGAAAACCCCATTACATTCTTGTTGGCTAATAGGAACATAGATTTAATTTTAAATGTCTTGATATTCTAGAGGAAAAAATCCCAGTAAAAACCCCAGGAACAAAACAAAACTGAAGTCCAAAGATAAATTACATCACAACTGATGTAGTATCTTGCGTCATCCAGGTTTGTAATGCCATTGTGGCCATTGATGAATGATGCCCCACACCACTATCCTGACCAACCATCATGATCCATAGTCAACTACTATAGAGTTTTCCCCGACCATTGTCTCCTACTATGATTTCCACTACTCATGGAAACTGAATCCCCTACAACTCAATAGATACAATGTGTCCAACACTTAAATTATTTTTAAATTTAAATAAATCAATTTATAAGGAGAATTTGGAATAAATTTTGACAAAAATTTTTTATATTCAAATTCAATGTTTCACTGTGACCCAAGATCAGTAACATGCACTCCATTGTAAAATACTATTCATGTATCATACTAAAAACTATTTCACATTCCCTTATCAAGGAAATTATAAATTCCAAAACCCAAACAAACAAATACAACAAAGGATAATGTTGGGTAAATAAAATTCTCATAAAAAATAAGGCACCCAAGGACTTACACTATCATATATGAATAATAATATACATTACACACTATATTTGATACAAATCATTAATTGGAATATATTTTAAAAGTAATGTCTCATCTACATTTTTAGTGCCTTTTTGGTTATAAAATTGTATATTTTTTGGAAAAGTTTTTAATAAGTAGGTTAGTTCATATGTAGAATCATGTCCCAAAAAATATGAATTTATGCTAAGAAAATCTAACTTTTAGAAAATTCTACATATTATGAACCATTTCAAATTTATAATATAAATAATAAGTTTAAAACCAAATAAAATATGCAATAAACTCCTGATATATTAATCAATAGGAATAATTTATCCGACATGGAACAATAGATGATAATAGGAAATCATCTAACTCAATGGAATGAAATTGAGTTATCATAAACCCTAAAAAACATGGTATCAATTGAATGAATGTACAATTATATAAAAAACATGATATGGATCTTAGAAAAATAATATGTACATTAATTTGGAAAAATAAATTCATTAGTTAACAATTACACCATATTGATGGTGGTCGTGGTTCTCAATAAGAAAGTAGTCCTATGAATTTATATGTGAGAGAATAACCACTCACCTTAGTTCGGATTCATTATTTCCATATTTTCAATTCTATGTATAATAAAAATATGTATATTGAAAATTATATTTATAATATTATTCATATGTATTTTAAATTCTAGGTGTTATATATTATTATTCATTTATTATTTATTATGTATTTTCCAATTATACATATTACTCTGGGTTGTTCAGAAAAGTTAACATATTGTTTTTATACACTATATGTTTTAATTTATATAAAATTAGATCATAAAATAAAACATTCTAGAATTTAATTTCATTTATTATTCCATTATTACACTATTCATATAATTCCATATGTTTCCAAAATGAAATCAAGTATAAAAGTTAACATGAAATATTTTTTATTGCAGTTAAATTTATTATGGTTGTTTATTGATAATAGAAATTTTAGAATGTTCAATAATATATCTATTGATATTAATAGAGAATAAAAATTAAATTTTTTTATCCAACATCATGATTAGTTATATTTCCAATGTCATCAAAGAAAAATATTTAGGTCATCATACATGTATATGGTGAAATAGGTCAGAACATGACAATGAAATAATTTATCGATAAATATGATATGATGTTTTTAAAAATAAATTATATTGATGGAATTATAATGATTTTTTATATTTTATTAATTTGGGTTATTATGATAAATAATAGTTGAAAAATAATACAATATTAAAAAAACTCTAATGATAGGAGTGGTGGTATGCACGTATGCAAGCATGACATTTTAATTTTTATTTCAAAAAATATGAAGAAGGTTGGTATTTTTGTATAATTTAATAAAATTAATAAATATATATATATAATATGAATTCATTAATTTCACTTTTATTACCATCCTTCTTAGCTGTATTTGTTTTGGACTTTTTATTCTTGGAGGTTGTAGTCCATACACATGAAACATACCATTTTTTGATAATGGATTTGAGTCATTGAATGATAATATTAATTTTAAATTTTCAAACCGTAATTATATTTTATATATCATTTAGTTATTTAAATACCAATATTAAAAAATACATTAGTGGTGGATATAAAAAAAATAAGATGGCATTTCATTGTTGATGTAGTCTTCATGTTCTCCTGATCTATTTCCATTGGATTTCTATAATAGATATAAATTAATAAATAAGGGATGTTCTAATAATAAAATATAATATTATTATTTTAAATAAATATATAAAATTCTATTATGGTGATTAGGTATGTTTTTTATGAGGGATATTTTGATGTAAAAAATAATATGGTGGTAACACCTACATCGAATGCTAGAGTTTTCACAATGAAATAACTATGTAAATGGAGGCCTTATATGAAATAATGGTGGAAATATTATTAAAAATTCAATAGAGGGTTTAAGAGGAAAAAACATTACTATTTTATATAGAATATCATATGGAATGGTATAACCTGATATGGTGGAATTGACCAAATTTTTTATGGGATGCTTTGGGAGATTTTTGAAACACATATTGAATATTAAATAATGCAATTTTGAAGTTTATTTTTCAATTCAAAATGAATAATAGGATGGAAGGTTATTCTTTGTGAATCCACACATCCTGCATATATTTTAAAACATGTTTTTAGATAGTTTTAATCATTTTCTCTACCTAAAGCTAATTTTTCAATTTTTTACTATTATATGGTTCTTTAGTTTTTAAACGTAGTAATTATGTATAACAAAAAATATAAAAATTATATTTTTAACAAATTCCATAAAATGATTTTAAATTTAAAAAACACTTTATTGAATACAATTTCTAATTGTGTGAATTATTAAATTAAGAATCACATATCACGTATAAAAATAATTCTTATGAAAAGTTTGTTCAATGAGAACAAATTATGTGTTGGAAAAATTATTAATGTTTGTATTTTTCTGACATAAATTTGTTTATAATAAAACAAATAACATTTACATGTCTTCTAAATAAAGAAAGAATTTCTATTCTAACATAATAATTTTTAATTCATTTTAAAGGAGAAAAATATTTTATATTATTGTGAAATACTACTATGTTCCAAAAAACTATACTTATGTATTCTATGTACCATCATATATTTGAAAATGAATATATTATTAATTACAAAAATACTTATATGAATAATTTTTTTATAAATTTGTTGTTTAATATATTCATAGGAGAATGCAGTAAAAATAATAATATTGGTAAAAAATAGTAATTTTTCCTTTTCATATTAAATTTTATTATTTAACAAACATATAAAAAATTATCCCTATTATAATTTAAAAAAACTATTTTTTTAATATTTTTTCAAAATGGATTTTGAAATATTTAAAATTTATCTTTTTAATGAAAATATGAAATAGAATGATAAATATATTTTATTAAAAAATTGATTTTTTAAAAAATATGTGTCCTTAGTATTATTAATAATAATTTTTATTTTAGATAAATAAAATATATTATTTAATACATCTAAATATCTATATATTATTTTTTAAATTTATTATATTTAAAATAAAAGGATAAAATTTATGATAATTTTGAAAATTATTTTAGAAAGAAAAATTAAATCACAAGTATTATTTATACTCTAAATGTAAGATATTTTTAGATAGATAATATATTCCAATTTATAAGATATTTTGTTATTATTATATATTATTCAATAGTATTTATCTATAATGACATTTATCATTTTAGTGTAGTGGTTTATATATTAGATGTTAATTACCATAATATATATTTTTTGAAAAAATATGGAGATAAATATTGGGTTTTAAAATTCTACCATCAAAATAAATTGGGTCTTATCAATTTTAAAAAACACTTGATGGAAGGAATTTCCATAGAGAGATCATAATAAATATTATACCACTAGACTATATATATTTTTTTAGTATATGGTTTTATTTATGAAAATTGATATGATATTCTTATATATTGAGATATTCCATTCCTAATAAAACACCAATAAATATAGAAGAGATAAGTCCATAGCAAGTATATTTCATCAAATTTTAAGAGGACAAATATAATCGTGATATTATAATTATATGAGAAAATTATTTTAATTATTCAGCATCTAATATGTGAAAGAAATGATATAATAGATCATAAAATACAGAGTCAAAAGTCAATATTCACTCAACTTTTATTCATTTCATAAGATTTTCATTATTCCTATTATTTATAGTTATTTTATAATTCCATTGGTATTAAATTGATTGGGGGATATAAATAAACAATTCCAAATTTCACTTCAATTGATGTAATTAATTTGTGTGCCTTCTATGTTTTCTATACACTTGTCAGATTTATATCCTTTATGTCCACATTTGCATGATTTACCAATACATTTATCACAATGATTCTTTTCAAATTTTCATTATATATGAATTGAATCATAATTCCTTAATTGTATATATCTAAAAATAATCTATGATACTATATCCTTTAATTCATTGTTTTTATTGAAAGATCAATAATTCCATCATGGTTAAGAATAATTCATAATAGTCGGGTTTGAATAATCATATGGTTTCTCCAAATATATTTTATCCCATTAGGTTTTCCATTTTTAAAATAATTTCATTTTATAAAGATTCTATTGTGTTATTGATTCTATTAGTAATCATGTATTAATAAAAAAATATAATAATTGAATGTGATGATATTTTTTCCCTGTTATATAATTTTTATACGATAAGAAAAATTCCATCTTAGATTTTATTTCTTATCAAAGTTATTATATTCGAAATTAATTCAACACAAATCATTATATGTTCAATATAGGTTTATTTTACTTGGCTTATATTATACCACTTAACCAAGATTTTTACTAAAATAATTCATTTCAAATTAATTATTAAGATGATTTTATTAAATAAGGAAACTACGAAATAAATTTCAACCATGATGTGTAGTCTTAGGCCCAGACATCCATCACCCACGTGAAGAATAAGTATATAATGAACCTAAATTTTTCATGGTGATTATCCCAGGGTGTATATATTCCACATCTTTATCCACATTCATGAATCCATACATGTATTTAATTGGGTTGAAAATCACATATAATTTTTTTTTCAAAACATTTTGATGTTATCCAATATTTAGATATATCAGTTACACTAATATCTACGAGTTTTTCTTATTATCTATCACTGTTATCCCAAATAAACATAAATTAATAATTATCATTAATTTTTATTTTTATTAATACATTCTATTTTTTGATCCTCGTTAAATAATCAACCAATAATGAAATCTATAACTCTTATTTTATCATCAATGATTTTCATCATAAAATAAAATGTTGTCTAAAACATGCATTGAAAACAACTATGGAACCCATATACCTAAACTATTTGATATAGTAATAATAAAAAAAATTACAAAAATTATTTTTTATAATTTATTAGTTTCATTTTAATTCCCAAATTATTTGACACTAACATTATAGGAAGCTAGGTTGGTTTAGAGTTTAATTTATTCAAGAAAATAATTTAACTAGTAGAATGAATGTTAGTTTCTACAAATAGAAAATAGTCACTAATATATAGAAACAATTAATAAAAATTAATATTCAACATCTCCCATAAATTCATTACACATTCTGATCCACTAGATATGTCATATATAATATATCCTTTAATGACATGGGGAAAACATAAATCTAAGAAGTTTCTAGAAAAAATGATTATTAAGGGTAAAAAAATATAGATTTAAATAATTAATTTATAAAAAATATATGATTATGGTTATAATAAATACATATAAGAAAATCATTCCTAATAAATTTTAGATAATAAAATATTCATCTTGTATTATGGAAGGGAATACCATAATATAGGATACACCGGAATGTGGAAACATTTGTGATAAAATTATACCATAGTCACAAAAATAAGTATATAATTATGAAAAATACATAAAAAGATAATAATATTGAAGAAATCCATGTTTCGAAACCACATGAAAGAGTGAAAAATCAATTTATCTCTATCCTTTTGTGTTTTAAATAAAATTTTGTATAAACACGCATCATTATTTTATGAGAATTACAACTGTGACAAATGCATAAGAGGTTGTTATATGATCCAAAATATAATTATCCATATATATGTTTTCAAAAATAATATAATAATTCATATTATCATTAATATCTTACTGAGGATAATTGGATATCATGTTGGTAAAATATATATAAAATGAAAGAGGGAGAATTTAAATTTTAAAAAAAATAAAGAAAATAAAAATTATAAAACATATTTATATATCAATGAAGTGTTCTAAACCATTATAAAATGAAAAAATATTAAAAGGAAATATTTAATTTGTAACAAATTTAGATAGTAGAAGATATTTACTTCTAGATACACTCAATTTCTTTTATATCTTGTGATGCCCACAACACCAGTTTTAAAAAACCTAGTACTATATTAAAACAAAATTATTTAATATTAAATCTTATATCCTAGAAGTAATATTGTAGGGTATGAATAGCTAAAAATAATCTTCTGAAATTATATGGTATAAATATTATTATTTTGTATCTATTGATGACAATTAAAAATAAATATTATTTGAATGAAAAGGAAATATTTTCTAAATAGTGGTTTAGTTGTGTTTTATAAAAATATATAAAAATTAATTATAAAAAATATAAAAAATAAAATTACAAAAAAAAACTTTTTTTGAAATGTTAATTTCAGTATTATCTTTAATTTAATTATTGTAATATTTTGATAAAATTATTGTTTTTGAGGAAATGTAAAAAATACATACTTTTTTAAAACTAACATATTTTTATTTAGATATTTTCAAATCCACATTTTGATTATAAATTGTTTTAAAATAATAAATAGTTCATTTATATTATTATTAATAAAATTTTGTTTATTAGTATCAATTTAATATTTAATTCTATTTATGAAATTGTTGTATACTTTTGATCACTTTTCATTTGGAAAAATAATTTTTTATAACATCAGAGGGTTAAATGTTAATTTAAATTTAGTAAATTATGTGAGTTGAATTTATTAAAACCGATTCCATATTTTTAATTATAATTATTAATAATATAATATGCTAATAATATTTTTACTCTATTTAATATTTAACATAGTTAAAATTTATTCCAATTTTTGTAATGAAAATTTGTATTCCAGTGGGAGGATAAACTAAGAAGATAAGGGTAATGAATTACCTAAAAATTAAAAACATTTGAATTTAAGGATATAATAATACATTATATAATAAAATAATATTTAGTGGCCCATTTGGGATCCCTTGGGTATTTGGTAGTTGTGGTGATAATTCATTCTTTTAAAAATTCTTTATGTGTCCTCTATACCACTTATAGAATGAAACACACATAACTCTATTCTTCCCATATAAAGAAAAAATTGATAAAAAATAACTACTAATATACAATCATTAATTATCTCAAAAATCTGAGCATAAAATTTTAGGTCATAAATTTGACCTATAAAGGATTTTGGGGAAAACATAACAAGGTCTTCTGAATAGGAGGCAACAATAATAAATGTACATTTTTTTATTTCTTCTTCCACCTTATTAAAATATTATTCAATCTTATAATTTAAAAACACTAGTATCCCTAATATAGTAAATTATCATTATGTTAATTTAATATACTACATCTATTTAATCTTATATCGCATGGTAAAATAACATGTTGATCCAGTGTATGGTGGACTACCACCTAGCGAACTGATATAACTCATATTTAATCAACACATACTATATAATGTTATACTGATAAATTAAATATATATATAAATAAATATATGTGACATATTTATGATAATTATAATTATGGAATAATAATTTTACATAAAACTTCTTACATTCCATTCCATTGGTACATGATAACGTCAGTCAAACTTATGTGAGACTAATGCATCTTGAATTGATGTGATTTTTTTGTCAATACAATACATGGAAGGTAATTAGGGATGAATTTCATCATTAAATTTTATATATATTAAATTATATTTAATCATTAATATTAATATACCTAAAAATTCCATACCATATCACTCGTATATATAATTATACAATTGGTCTTCTATACGTACAATATACCATCTCCATGAAGTGATGCGATTAATTTTTTTATCAATCATTCATGAATTATTATAAACTTGTATATAATGAGAAATTTTATTATTTTCAAAATTAATACCTTTCTTGAGATAATGGATATATAATATATTCACCCACTTCAATACAATCATTGAAAAAAAAACTTAGAATACATGGCAGTTATCCCCGGTAATAATGAAATCAATGAATTATTCTTGAAAAAGAGGTAGTTAATTTTTATTAGAGAACTATATATTTTTTCTATTTATAAATACTATTATTTTATATATTAACTAAATGTTTTTATCAATATTACTTGAATATAAATCGTACACAACTAAAGGGAAGTGTAAGGTATGAGGCTTCATCTCAATTTCCCATCAATGAGGCATATTGTAATTTTATGAATCTATAATAATTTAAGAGGATTATATTCTACAACATATATTTTTATATCATGATTTTATATTCATTCAGGATGTTAAATGTTTCAATAATAATTAATTCATTATATGGGGTAAATTTTTAATGTTACTAAAATATGTAAAAATCAATTTCACTGTCTCACTATCATTTGAGATTTCATTTACTCAGATTTGATGAATATTATTACTTATCATTCAAAAGATCTGATAATTATCAAAAATTTACAAATACATTGTATGAGGTAAATTATTATATAATAATTCATATATCTTAATTTAATAAATTTTTAATTTATATTTTTTTGATTAATTGAGGAAATATTGAAAAAATTTAATTCTTTACATAAGATAGATATTTGAAGATAAGGAATATAAATCATGATTTATATCTATTATTTGAAATATGGATAGTGACTTGAACAATATGTTATCCATGTTGAAAAACATTATGTATCCTATTTATTCATTGATAGTTATCATGAGATAAATTAGATGACCAAATTAAATTCGGTTTTACCCATATTGGTAAACTATATTATGGGTGGTCTTGACAGAAGATGAATCATGATGAAAGAGATTATGATATAATATAAATAGGAAATTGATTTTTGGTTATTTATTTATTATTATTATTAATGAGTTACCATTTATATTATTGAATGGAATAATTTCATTCTTTATTTAATAATAAAGATGAATGTGTTTTATATTAATTCTCCTTCCATAATGATTCTTCCATACCCAATCAAGATAGTAAAGTTATATGAATTTAATGTGTGCTCAGTTATTTTCCATCCAATATAGACTATTAATTATATGTTAATGCTACATGATTATTTACGTAACCCTTATTTTTTAGTTTCAATAACACTTATTTTGTTTCCATTCATCATGATACAAATAAGAAATCCTTGTTTGGGTTTATAGGGTAAAGATTATTTTATATTGTTATGAATTATGATTTATTTTATATTAGAAATGTAAAATGGTTATAATTTATGTATTTTGTAATAATAACCCATTTAAATTATTATTCCATTGGTTTTTGAAAATATAGATGTCCTTATAGAACCCCTAAATAATATTATTAGATTTACAATGCATAAATATTCAATTTCTGTTATGTGAGACACAATATTTTGAATTATCCAATATGATTTAAAATTAATAATTTCATGAGATAATAAAATATAGTTTATTGATTACTAATAGTTATTAGAATATATATTGTTATCAAAACTCATTTCCTATGTACAAATATTATTGTTGGGTGTGACAATATAGCTAGTATTGGATTGAAGTAGATCATGACTATATTAAGGGGAATAATAAGGTTCTGATAAATAAATTTATTCGGAAAGGAGATATTTTTTGTCCCAAAATATGATTATCTTAATTTGGATCCCTTCATGTTATAGAATCTCTAATATTTTAGTGTGACTATCAATCCAATGGTTGAATAGAAGTGGATTATATCACATTAATAGATATTTCTATCCGTTGGATTAGATGAAAAGAAAAAGATTAAACATGTAGTGAAATTTTTTCATGGAGATGGTATGTTTTGGTTTTGATTAGTTAATAAATTATGGGCAAGGAGGATGTAGAAAAAATTAACTACATTGATTTTACAGAGATTTTCATTAACTAAATATAATATATTGAGAAACAAATATAAATGGAGAGAAATTTCATTAACATAAATGAAAATGAATGAAATGTTCTTTGAATTATTACGATGTATTAATAATGATATACATGTATTATATATATTAAATACATAACACATAATGAAATAATTACATTTTATTTGAAGTGAGTAATCCAATTCTAGGAAATCTGTTTGTCTACAAAACTTTTTCGTTATATGATGAAATTGTTTTATGTTCAATAAAATAGAAAATAGAATATTATATATAAAATATGTTCAAGAGAAATATGTTAAATTAGTGGTTAAATGAGAACTATGAAATGTGGAATTCATAAACGTATAAGAAGAAAATGAAGAAATTTAAATATTTTTAAAACTATTGAATTAATCAAGATATGAAATTATTGAAGGTAATTTGAGATTTTTATGTGTTCAATAAGGGTAATTAGTTGAACCCAACAAAGGGTAATAATTGAAACACTTATCTATAGTTAGTTAAATATAATTAGATATGAATTATTCAAATCGTTGACCCATTAAACAATGTCATCTACCATAAAAGATGCTAAGTGGAGAAGGTTGAGCATATGAGATAACTACAAAAGAGGTGGATGAACCAAATTACGTTATTGAAGTTACTATAAACATAGTATAAAATTTATCCAATAATTAATTTTATTATTGATCTTCTTAAAATAATTTACATTCCATGTTATTCATAACAATTATAAACCTTTCAAGACCTAAATAATGGAATTTTTTATTAAAAAAATAGTTGAAGTATCATACAAAAATGATTTTTTCAGAAATATCCATTAAGACAAATAAGTGTGATCCAGTTTTGGACATTATTAATATCCCAATGGTTGAACTTGATAAAATCCATATAAATCATTGGAATTCAAAATTTATTCCAATGATTTATTTCAATGAGAAGTAATATATGATTCATAATGAATATGTGGAGTAACTTTTCATTATATTATAGCCTTCATCATTAAAGTCTATTATTTATCCACACATAGTAGATCTTTTGAATAAGATTCTTGTGGAAGAAGAGAACAAGGATATTATAATAAAGAATATAGTATTTAAATTGATCATATACCTATTGTACAAGAATAAAATGATGTATTTCAAGAGGAATTATTGGGACATCCATCAAAGCATGTGGTTGAATTTTCTACTGATTTAATATCTTATTGAATACAAACATAAAAACAACCTATATAATGGAAAAATTCTAATTATATTATTTGAGGAATCATCTAGATGATTTATCTAATTGTAGATATATTCAACATAACTATTCACAATGGGGTTACCCTCTTCCGATTGATTAAATCTAAGATGGATATATGATTTTGTGCATTTATTATAGGGAAATAAATTACTTTATGATAATGAAAAAGTATCAAAATAATTTTTTTAATAATTATTTTTCCAAGTTGATGAAGATTAATATTTTTCAATTAATGAAATTTGATTTGGGTAACATTAATTACTAGTCATGAAGGAATACATTCAAAATTAATCATTTGGATAAAGTATGGAAATTATATGTTTACTATAATTACACTTTAATTGACCGATTCACCCTCTATTTTATGTATCAAATGGAATGAGTTTTTGAATAATATCATGAAACTATGATTATGGTATTAATTTATGATAACTCGATGCATTATAAGATCCATTAGGACCACAATAATTACAGTATGAACAACAACTATAATCATACAAGAAATGATTTTTTTTAATTTTAGAAAATGTGATTTATGGATTCTAGATATCTATTTTCCTATTTATATTTCCTCTATGGATTCAATCTTAGTTTATATTATAATTAGAAGGTTGTTTTAGAATGTACTACCCCATGAAACAAAACTACAGTATGTAGTTTCATCAGTATGGTATGTTACCACAAATGATTTGTCCAAAAATCCTTTTGATAGGATAAAACATTAACGAACATTTCATGTAAAGGGGTTAACATAATATGGAAAGAGGAATTTCAAAAATGTTTTGTTGAATTAACGATGTAATGGGCCGAAGATTTGATTTGGACTCTACCATCCCAATATAACGATTTTTTTATATTGTGTCAAGTATCAAATAGATGACTGTATTTTTTCCCAATTGAATATAATAATGTTAATTCATTTGTATAAAGGTAGTTGAAGATACATGAAAAATTATCCATCCAATGATCTTGAGTTTAAAGATTTAAAATTTTCATGACGAATCAGATTCAATATGTGGATGGTGAAATCTATGAGGTATATAAGTATCATATATCCTAAAAAAACTTATTTTAATAGAATGAAAACCACATGAGGTAATTGTGGTGGATCTTGATAATCAAATATTATGATTTCTCTAGACACTACCACCTAGTGAAAGAATATAATTTTGGATATGCATTATATATGATTGATCATGGAGTTTTTACTCAAATGACGATTTATTGGGATCCAATGACCATGGATCTAGTAATGATATATAATGGAATTATTATGTAATGGGAGAGGACACTTCTTTTCCAATTTATTGGGAAATAACCTTTTTGGGAAATGCAAAAAATTCTCAATCTAATGATGGAAATTTTTAAAAGTAAATTATGTAATTAATGATGGGATATTAGAATAATTCATTTGTGAATATGGATTTTTATGGAATGATATTACGTGTTCCATCTATACATGAGCCAAAAAATAATTTATAGATGATTCACATAGATTAATTTTCTTTGTACATCCTAGTATAACCATGATCTATGGGGTTTCAGAGAAACCTTTTTGTTGGGTTAAAATGAATCATGAAATTACTGGTTATGTGTCTTGATTTTTGTTTGTTCAACATGATTGGGTAGGATAAAACATCATAGAAGAGTCATGAAAACCTCTCCCTATTCCTATACCAAAATGGGTTGTTTTAAAATAGAATTTACAACAACAATTTTATTTAATACATATTAATTCATAATTTATTACATAATGATAGAAATATTAAAAATAGGAAAATTTATAAGTCTAATTAATTTTCTGATTTTGTTCCTTACATAATAACATAAAAGTAAATAAATCATATTTATTGAGATCTTCATTAACATGCACATATATAAAACATCATGAGATATCTTGGGGACATACATAAAAAAGGGGTGTGATATAAATCCATGATAGGGAATAAATATAGAATACCCTAAATAGGATAATACCTATTATAAAATAGGAATATTAATGTGGCATAAAAGGGGTGCTAATAATGAAAATGAAAAATGATGCATGATATATTATTATACTTATAAATTAATCGTGGGAAATGTGGAATCAACATTGAGTCGTGCTTCATAAACATATTTAAAGGATAACTACCAAGAAACCATGATGGAAAAACTCCCATAAAGGAATCATGTTCACTCCCAATCCCATAATAATGCACAATGATACTATACATTGCCAAATTTATTGGAGAATAATATAATTATAGGAACACACATCACATTCATTTCATTTTATTGATTAATTGTGACACATATATCAAATGAAATGGATTCAATCATCGTCATATATTATTCCATGATCATTTAGTGTCAAATACGCAGATATAAGGCCAAAGTAATAATATTATAAGTTAATAAATTTGAATACCATTTATGAACATTGGTTTTGGTATTAATTATATAATATATTAGCCTTGAGAATCATGGTGAAATTTCTGTAGCATAACATCATCGCATAAATATTTATAAAATGGGTTCCTGTGAGGGAAAGGGGTCTCCCCTAATTTTTACATCAAATGGGTTATAATAAGGATGTGTAATTTCTTCCACAACACTGGGAGTTAGAAATAGAAGGCATAAGATAATAAGGAAACTTTAATATAGAAGAGAAGTTGACGATACCTTACATCAGTGTGTGATTCTAACTACCAGAACAGAGATTTTCAAACGAATGAGGAACCTTGGGAATCATATAGAGATGGGAATGAAGGATAAATAATAAAAAAAAAAAAATTTTGTATAGATATTTATGCGGTAGGGTTGGATTATATAGTAAATTAGTGTGGAAATTATTATCATTTCTCTAATGTAGGTTTTCTAATATATATTAAAAAACAAACAATACCACATTCCTTTCGATGGTATGTTACAATGGTTTTTGAAAAAATGTACTGGATCCCATTATTTAATGTTTAAAATGTCCAAAATTATTAAAATAATACCCTTGATTATGCATAGGTGAGTCATAATCATAAAGAAAAGATTTTAAAATTTTAAAACACATTAATAGTTCTGAAGGATTCCTAATGGATTTTTAAAATTACTAAAAAATGTAATTATTTTAAACTATAATTATATATTTGCTTATTAATACCATTATAGTATTTAGAAATCACCTTTTATTCGCCATAATATGACAATATAGAGGGTATAATTATAAGGTATTTAATTTTTTACCGGCAAATTCAACTATCATTGAAAATTATGACAAAATCCGCATTGGATAATTTTGATGTTCTAATTCCTAAAAATATATTAATTTTTATAAATATATTTTTTAAATATCTTTAATTTACCATTTAATATATTGAATAACTTTTAATGAAAATGTGGGGTTTTTGGACAATAACAATATTCAAAAACATTTAAAAACACATTGGGTATTTGTAAAAATTATATGATCATTTATATTTGATAAAAAATTTCTAATGAAAATATTTTATTAAAATATTATTTATTTCATAAATACATAAATTTAAGAAAATAAATTGCATAATTGAATTTGAAAATTACACAAAAATAATATGTGTCATTTATTGAATCAAAATAAAAAACATATTTAATGTAAAAATAATATGATGAATATATATAAATATTTCTATAAAAAATAATGTATATACTAATATATCTTTGTTAAAGATATATATGCATTTAATATGTAGGAAAACACCCAAAGCATAGATGTGCAACTGTGTGATTTTACTGCGGTGGATCAACAAACATGGTTTGCATTGGGATCTTTATGATCATTAAAATCTCATTTATATGATTTTACTAATGGATAGTTGATGGATATAAACTTGGTTTTTGGTAAGATAAAATCTCATGGATTGTATCCCCCTAAAAATCTCTGATAAATGTGTTTAATATGATATGATCCATCTGGTTGAGGCTTTAACTACCCTTTCTTTGTATGAATTCGATCGGTTAAATGACTATATCTTTGTTGATCATATGAAAATTCTTCCACATCTATATTATCAATGATAATGATAATTAATGGTATTTAAAATCCTATAGGATAAAATAATATCATATTAGTGCATGTGTTTTCTATATCCATATTACATTAAAAAACATGTAATTAATTTAAATGTGGAATTTTATTTTTTACATTTTGGGTCATTAGAATGTCCCCGCATTAAAAAATTTCTCCCACTAAATTCTATCATCCCATATTATAAAATATTTGGGTAACTCTATTTCATCACCTCCTATGTTTCCAACATTTTTTATACAAACTTATGGTTTCTATACAAGAAATTTACCATGTGTATGATATTATTCGGTAGAGCATTGTCTCTAAAATAATAAACCACCACCAACTGATCTTCATACGAAATACCATTCATCAAGGTACCCCATTTGGATTGAGTACATGTGAGGGGTATTGTATGTACTTCCCCAATAGGGATACAAGGAATACATCATGTACATGAGATAGGTTTGTTGTGAGTGATAATCAAAAGGACACTGCTCTGATGTGATTAGGGTTCTCAATGTGGATGAAGTTTCCTAGACTAAGAATCCCCATATTCCCAAATATCATGACATTATTCCATGGAGATATGTGAATTAATACCATGTCTCCGACAATATACACTATATCTAATCAATTATGATCATCATATCTTTTTTTTGTTCTAAGAGTAGTCTCTATGTATTTTTGAATAGTCTTACCCTTTTTTATCATGAACATGAAAATATCTAGTCCTCGATATTTATGCTCTCAATCATCATGCTAGTATTATGGTGTTCTAAACCTCTTCCAATAATGGTCTACATAGAAAGTTTCATGGATGATCGAGTGGAAACTGTTTTTTAATAGAACATGACCAGAGAGAAATTTTGATCCCATCCTACATTAATGTAAATTGTAAATTATATAAACATTTCATCTTAGGGTATAGATATTCCACTTAGAATCATCATTAGATTGAGGGTGATATTTCAAGATAACATTCAACTCATCATTCACAATGTTTTTGAGTATCTTCATGAACATAGAGGCAAATCTTAGATATTGATCTGATACAATCGATAGTGGTTCTACATGCATTCTAACCACTTCTATGATGTATAACTATTCAATTTTTTCAACTTTAAATACCTATCGATTTGAAATGAATTGATATATCCTTGAAAGACCATCCACAACAACCCAAATATCGTTGTTTCCCCTAGATGTATTTGGATTTTTGATGGAATAAAATACATGGTCATTTTTTACCATTTCCAATGTGGTATGGGATACGATTTCCTCACACCCTTAGTATTTTTCCTTCTATATTTATCTTTCAAACATACATGGAAATTGGATGTATATTCAACGATCACTTTAATCATATAGTCACATTAATAGTTTTCTCAAAGATCTAAATATAGAATTATGGTTCCTAGGTATATTGAAAAGTTTTATCAATAAGCCACATCCAATAATTTATTTTTTGAACTCAAAATTTTGGGGAAAACAATGTCTAGAACCAAATAATAAAACTCATTCCTCATTTTCATTGAAATATTATGATTTCCGTTTTTATATTGTTTCCATATTTTTATGAATACCAAAATTATATCTCTGATCATGTTTTTCATTTCCAAAAGAGGATTTTGAGAAATAATTTGTGAATGGATTGATAATATTCAATCCTTTATGATTCCCATGTCCACCCTTTTCAAATATAAAATGTTCATATCACTCTAAATCTTCAATTATTCTAGAACTTTTGGATACATTATAATTAGAGAATCCATCACTTTATCCTATGTACCTATATTGTATTGCATTGAGAAGTCATAGTCCTAGATCAAATCTAACCATCACCATTGTAGGATATTGTTTTTTATGTCTGAATATATATATTATTCTTTTTAATCAATATATATTTCAAACGTCTCTTCAAAAAGATATGTTCCTCATATTTTCAAAAAAACATTACAGTCAAAACCCCATTTCATGTATTGGAAAGTTATGTTCATGAAAATTCAACTTACAAGAATTACGTGCTACAAAATTTTTGTTATAAAATAGCACACTGCCCAAGGCCTACTATAAACCATTTCGAAATAATTGTACAAGATCTCCACTAGTGCGTAGTGTGATTACATGTGTATTGATATGCCTTCTTCTAAACTCCTCATTCCAAAAAACCCGACCCTCTTCTAGGTTATCTTGTAATGAGGTTTTAAAAACCATTATAAATTAATCCCAAATCAAAATTAATAAATATATAACTCACGGAATATATATATATATATATAGAGATGTTTACCTCATAAATACTTCAATTGCATCTGTTTTTAATCAGTCCATATATATCCTATTGCTTGGGTTGATTTATCCTAAGATTGAGACATCCTTCAACCTTACTAAATATTTATTTTACATTTCATAATAATTATATTTTTGCATGGTAATTGGAACATTTATCAAATGCACTTCATACTCCTCCTTAGTTATGGAGTATATTAGAATATAATCTATAAGGACTACAACAATTTTATTGAGAAAATCTCAATATATACTATTCATAATGTCCATTAATATTTCAAGAGAATTAATGAGTCCAAATGGAATTACTTTTAACAAAAAGTTCTCACACATTGTACGAATTGTAGTCTTGGGGATATCATAATTCACCCCAAATTTGTTAATATCTCATCTCTAGATGCACCTTGGAAATGTTTTGTTCTCCACATACCTAGTTGAACAAGTCATCAATATACAGAAAAATATACCTTTTTATTATCATGATCTTTTTTATCTCAATAATATTAATGAAAAGGATAATTGGCCCATAATTTTTCTTAACAAAGAGGATTGGTGCACCCTATGGTGAATAACATGGGAATTTGAACCCTTTATCTAGATTCTCCTGTTGTTGATTATTCAGGTCCTCAAATATTACATCAGCATTTCTAAACAAAATTATTAGATAATGGTAACACCATATGTATAAGAATAAATCACAATTAAACATATCATGTTGGAGTATGACTAAGAAATTCGTGGGGAAACACATCAGCATATTCCCTTAGAATGGGTATGTCCTCAAGGATGAAATTTTCCATAGAATCATACATTTGAGATGGACGCACATTCTAGTAGGGAAATAATATCCCTACTAATGATTTTCTAGCTAAATGTTATTCATACTCATTACTGTACTTGTATAGTATCGAATAAAGATTTACTATTCCTAGAGTATTTTTGTTCATAATATGATTTTTGTTAGATCTATATAATGAAATCCAATGTGTGATGAAAATGAATAAAATTCCACTAACGATAGAATGATATTATTTTATGGAATGTTCAGCCCAAAAAAAATTCTAGGGGGGATTTATATTGTTGTGATTAAATAATTGAACATTTTTCTGTTTTAACTGATAGCACTAATTCCATGATTTGTGGATGAGAATTAACAGTTTTGTAAACTATTAATGATAAGAATGATTTAATAAGGAATTTATAAAATATTATATTCACTATTAGTTGGAGATCCACTTCGGTATTTGTGATAGATAAATATTTCCCTTTCTCCCTTAAAGGAATGTAGTTGTCTCAAAAAACCTTTTGCATAGTCCATTGTTTTAAAATGTTTCATGGTTTTTTCAGTTGATGTAATGACGAATTCTATGATGGTTTATTGGAGAGTTGCATTTCTATATCAAATTAGTTGTTTATCCAGTTGGAAATCACTATCAAGGTTTCCTTCCTTCCCATAACTAAAACATTTACTCATTCCCCATTGAAAAAATCTTTGGTGCTTTTTTCCACACCATTGAAAAGTGGGATGTTTAATTTCCTGACACAATAATATTTCTCCATTAGACATTATGATGTATACTCCACATTATTATTCATATCCCAATTATACAGTTGAGAGTCTCTAATCACCATTTCGATATTGAGGTAGTATTAGAATATTTAATCATTTCTATCAACATATCAAATCACCATGGAATTTAATAAACTATACCTTTCCCATAGAAGAAGTTACCCAACATTCATTTAGGGATAATTACAATGTTGGAGGGATATAATTAATGTCATTTGATGTTTTACTCAAACAACCTGATATATTCGTCATATTATTTCATGAGGGAAAGTAAATATCATTCCATTTTACGATATAGAGTATGCGGAATGTATTAATCAAAAAAAATTATCAGGAATTACTTCCATCCCATTATTTCAATATATTTATCAAGATTAGTATTCTTGATCAATGTCCACTATTAATAAGTTTCTTACACTATGTGATAAACAACTATTAGAACCTTGTGTTTCTTATAATATTTTATGATAGAGAAGATAATCTTAGTGGATTTGATCCTTTGTTTACATGATTAAGTGATTAGATGATACAATTAATGTTAAAGGCATTTTTCACACAATGGTGTAAACTGAATAATATTTTCTCTTAGGGATATTTGGAAATTCATCTTATTATAGGATTTTATTTAGAACCTCACTTAGATGATAGAGTAAAATCACAATGTTTACTATAAAAAACTTTTATCATTTTGGGAATCTCATTGGGTGAAGTCATAACATTTCACATCACATTGATTTTTATCCTGATTCCTAAAAATTCATACCATTGGATATAATTAAAAGAAAAATAGGGATTATTATTTTAAAAATATTAAACCCAAAATGTGAAAATCCAATAAAATTAATGGGATAACTTATAACATACATTTACATCTTAGCCATTTAATTTAAATGCTTTAAACTAGGTTATCCTTGATCTAATTTCCTATCATATTTTCATATAATATTTTTTGTCTCCTGGGTAATTTTTTTTAATGATCTTGTGATTTTACCAAGTATATACCATAAGGAGTTCAAACCAGGTGTGCAGTAAGACTTGCCGTCATGTAACAGGTTACGTAGAGTCAACCTCGATGCATCTTTTTGAAGTTGTTACCCATAGATATATTTGTTCCAAAACCACACACACTTGTATTATACCAATATGGATGTATTATTTTGACAAAAAATAATATATACATTCAATAATTTGGGTCATTTTCATATACTTAGATAACTTTTATGTATTCATATAGAGTTTTTTATAATAAACCCCAAAACAACTAAACATCTATTTGATACAAACTATAACTACCCAAACATTTATTATATAATTATTCAAAAAAATTACATAACATTACAAATAATAAAATATGGATGATCAAAAAGTCTAGTGCCTTATTGAATAAGGTACAATACTTAGCATCTTAAATATTAACTACACCATCTTTATTTAATGCTTCCTTTATATGCAAGTAGTTAAAAAAATATTGGATAACATTGGGAAATGCATAAAAATGTGGTGACGTATATATATAGTAATGGAATAAAAATGGCATGACATTAAGAATATAATACCTGTTAGACAATATGAAGATCATTGTGTCATAAAATGGTTGAGATTCACAAACATGAATAATGAGGCATGGTATAACATAATAATCATAAATGAAACAAGGAAAATTTGGAACAATATAAATCAAATCACCTAAACATAGGTCATGTATAACTGCAAAGACATCCTGATAGAAAAATTCCCATTATGGAATTAAGTTCACTCTATGTCCAAAATTGAAGCCTCATGAGACAAAACACAACCCAATTCAATGGATTTCTATATAATTCTTATCAAATCCATATTATTCATTTCATTATCATGATTAAGTGTTCCTGATATATCATAATTCATTGATTAATTAAACATCACATTATATAAAAAAATAAACTATAATAGAATAAATATATGTATGTCTTATTTAATGTATGTATAAGTGTATAAAGGTGAATACCCATGATAGGATATGGATGTGGAATTCACTACACAATTTTCGAGCATAGAAAATCAAGGTGAAATTTTAGCAGCAAAACATTGGCACATAAAACGTAATAAATTATGTTTATAAGATAGAATGGTGTACATCATAATTTGAAAAAATGAAATAAATTGGAAGATTTAAATTCATATTCCACCATTGTGAATTAAAAATATATTAGATAAGATAATAAAGAAACGTCAATAAATAAGTGAATGTGAGGATCCCTTACATGAGTGTGTCACTCCAAATTATTGGGAGGAGCATTATAAGAAATTCAGAGAACCATGGTAGGACTACAAGGAGGGTAGGTCAGAGTAAGGACATGAACCATTAATTTTTACTGAATGTAAGTGGCAGCATTGGAAGGATTATATATGAAATGAGTGTGGGATTTTTATCATTTTTAAAATATTGGATTTGTACTCTTTATTTTAATTTAACCATTACCAAAATCAATCACATGGTTCCTTCATACTATTTATTTTAAAGGGTTTTGTTTTAAAATATTTTATATTTCAAAGGACTAAAATATTAAAAATACAGACATTCATATGTGGTGGTGTGTCACAGTCGTAACGGAATTGTTTTTAAATCTAAAAAATGTTGACTTTTCAATAATATTCATAATGTTTTTATAAAAATAATCAAATAAACATAAAATAAAATAAAATAAAATATTTAAAAATATTTTTTTCGGTATATCTTTTACATTATTTATCACATCACATTTGGTCATTACGATTCCATAATACAAATGTTATATTTATACAGTATTTAATTCTTTGGGAATAAATTTAACTGTCTCAAAAAATCTTGATTAATTTACCATTGGATATTTTTGATAATTTGATTCCAAAATAATATGTCTTTTATGACCATAATTTTATTAATATGTTTATTTTCACTTATAAAATTATAATCAGCATCTATTGATAAATAGTGGGTTTTTTATAATAATAATATTCGAACCCATGTAAAATTGGGATCATAAAAATTATATGATCCTTAATATTTAGTAATAATTATTAAATAATTTTTTTATTAAGTTATTAATTATTTAATAAATCAATTAATTAATCAAAATTAAATCCTTTACTAAAAGTTAATATTAACTATAAATTCTACTTTTTTATTATTTTAACTAAATTAAAATTATATTCATGTCATAATATTAGGTTGAAAATATATTCATTATTTTATAAAAAGAATGCACAAAATCATATATCTACTGTCATGATAAATATCCCATTAATAAACGATAAAATTCTATATGAGAATGGTTCATGATAGTGACATTTTCAATAGAAAATAAAATTGATGAAATGTCATTCAAAAGGTCTAATAAATTCACTTTATAGTGTAGGATCCTGGTACTTGTGACCGTCACATCCCTTTGTTGTGTATGTTTTATTTTTTCAAACCCAATATTTATACTAATCATTTGATCACTATTAAATTACTATATTATCAATGTCCATGATAATTAAAAGTATTTTAAATTTGAAATGATAAAATGAAACCAATTATTTTCATGTGTTTTATAAATCTATAATACGTAATAAGATATTTAATTAATTGAATATGTGAATTTTATTTATAATATTTCAGTTCATTAATGAAATTTTCAATAAACTATGAAAGAATCAAATTAAAAGTTATACAATATGGGATTTTTTACCTCCTAAGAAAATCAACACATTTCCTATATATAATATGATTTTTACCACTTTCTATCCTAATAAAGATATATATAAATGATGTTGTATAACATTATGGAACACCACATTCAATTGTGTCATATCATGATCATTGTCTTACATTTATATTATGGTAGAGTCATATAAGGGATATTGATTCAAATCATCATTTAAAAGACCACATACCACCCTGAAATTGATAGACAATTGAAAATGACTATTCAAATATTGGTGGAAATGTTGAATTTATTCTCATTAGAATAGTAATTCTTAGGGGATCCATATATTCCATTGAATGCATTTTTATAACAATAGTTTCCATTAATGTATTCATTTAGCGTTGTAAGAAGAATTATACAGAAAGAGATTTTATACTCAAAATTATTTCAATGATGTAGGTAAATGGAAAATATTAGGCCCATATATTTTTGAATAGTCAATAATAATGGTAAAGACCGTTCATTTTCATATAAAAGAAGGACAAGTTATGAAAAAAAGTTATGCCAACAATCGATGAAATAAATTGGAAGTATGTGAGGGAGATCATGTTTATTTGAAATTATATGAATTGAGCGATGTCATGTATTTTGGTAAAAATGGAATAAAAATACCCAGGTACATAGTCCCCTTTTCAATTTTTTTAATGTTCTAGATCTATGTCTTATTGGTTGGAAATGCCACCAAGATCCTATAAATTACTTATTGTGTTCCATATATCTTTGTTAAAAAAGTTCATGAATGACCCAACACATGTTCTCACATTTGAAGAAATAGTAATGTAAAAAAATCTATCATATTTTAATGATCCCATCATGATTCTTGAAACTATAATGAATGAAATGAGGAATCTAATGACTAGAATATTAAAGGAACTTCGATAAAATTATAAAATGTTGGAAAAAACGTAGGAACTATAGGATATTCTAATGAAGAAATTCCATCTTCTATTTATAATATAATATGCATTAAATTATTTTGGTGGAATATTTGTTTGAGGGAATAATGTGTCACACAGATTATTTATTACCTATTTCATTTCAAAAACAAATCAAATAGCTTGATATCATGTGATGAACACAACATCAGGTTTAATGGAAACACAATAATCAATTAAAATATTATTATTTAAGATTTAAAATTATAACCTAGCCATTAATATGGAATGTATGAATATGAATGACTAAATTATTAAAAAATTTAGTTTAGACGTGTTATTAGGGTATATAATGATCATTAGTATAAATTAAACTAATTTGAAAGTAAAAGAAATATTTTATAAAATTTGAATTCAACATATTTAAAAATTTTATTTTAAAATTTATTTTTACAGAATTTATACATTTTCATTAACAAATTAATATAATATTTGAAATCAGAATGTGAAAAATATATTTTGGTGAATTTTTGTGAACATATTAATTTTCAATGAATACTGAAAATAATAATTTTTATTAAAACCAATATGTTCATTTAATGAGTTCAGATGTTCCCTATTGGATTAATAATTGATCTAAAAGATTCTTTTGAAAATTTATAATATTACTAATTAATAAAAGGCCATTGTAGTCAATTTAATGTTAAATTTTTTATAATAACCAATAGTAGTGTTGAACACGTATCATTTGGAAAAGTAATTATTCATCGTATCTGTGACTATAATTTAAAATAATATTCTACAAATAATTAAAGTTGAATTTGAGAAAATGGATTCAATATTTTTAAACAAAAAAATTATTATTGTATAATAATATCATAATAAATTTTTTTACTTAATGAATATTGAAAACTATACAAATTAATTATCGTAGTAATGGTGAAACTAAGTTTAGTGAGGGGTTTAACTAAGAAGTTAAGGATTAAATATGACATAAAACTTTTCCAATTCTTATTTTATGGAAATATTTAGACCTAATATCAAAAATGTTATTATATGAATTTATTATGGAGCCTTTTGAAAAGTGGAAATTATAGGATTAATTCATTATTTTCAAAATTCCATGTGTGTCATCTCCTTTCACTTATAAATGGATTCCCACAGTTATCCCTTATTAACACAGAAAAAGATTATTGGTTCATCCAACGCCTACATAAATACCTTCTTTAATGTTCTACCAATATACTAGAGGCCATGGTTATAATAATATGAAATATTTACCTAGATTGTGGTGGAAACACATAATGTTTATCTAAAAAAGAGGCATATTCCTTAACCAATATTTTTAATATTATTTCCTCTTCCACATCATTCAAATTGTATTAAACAATTATGATATAATAAAACAATTATATAACATATAATTATATATTATGATGTTAATTTCAGGAAATATATCTTTCTCTTATTCTATATAATGGGAAACATGACACCCAATTATGTGGACTCTAGACCTACTTCTCCCAAATCGATGTAATTTGTTTTCCAAAAGCACCTAATTTGATTAAATATAATAAAGGATTATATATATATATATATTACATAGTTATAAAAAATATTTAATATTATCAGAAATATATTCTCTATTTTCATTCCATGGAGGATAACAAAACGTCGATTGTGTGTATGGTGGACAACCGCCTCAAATAGTGATGTGATTTATTTTTTTCCAATGACGGCCATAAAAGAAAATAATGATAAACCTCATTAATATATGTGATATATATGACATGATACTAAAAATTTGAAATTATTATAAAATCTATTTTAGCTTCCTTTCACTAATTAATGGAATGATATCGCCACTCGTGTGTATATTTGACATACCGTATCCATGAAGTTATTGGATTCATTATACATTTTCAGACATCATGAATTATCAAATATTTATATAATTATAATATTTCTTATTTATAACATTATTATCATTATTTATATAATTTTTTTATATCCTATGTAGACGAACAAAAACTTTTATTCAAAACATGCTTGACAAAAAATGGAAATTAAAACCTAAAACAGTGAAAATAATGCAATAATATTAACAAACAGGAGCTAAAATGATATTAGAGTATAATATATGCAATTATATATTCAAATAAGTTATAGGTATTAATCAATATCTTTTTATATACTATAATACATTAATTTAAAATGAGCTCAACTAAAGGAATGTTTGAGGTAAGGTACTTCGACTCAATTTTCCTTTATAGTGGCATGATATAATGTTTTCACCTATCAATGTTTATGTGGTGTATGTGCATCCCATTATATATATATAACCTGAATAAATATATATTAATCTATATAACTATGTAATTATCTAATAAATAAATTTTCATGTCAATAAGTATGAATTAAATTGTTATATTTATTATTAACATATTTAGAAATTTTTATATGAAAAAGGAATGATTTATTGAAAAACATTCCATATAATGTTATTATATAAAGTAATAATAAATTTTGATTATAATTTATGTCTGAAGAGTTCATTTCATATTTTAAATTGGTCTATCAAAATTTAAAACGGGTTTTTTTTAAAACTTCTTTTTCAATAAATAGATAAAATACTGGTTTTTGTAAAATTTTCATTTATTTTCGACTAATTAAGAAATATAAAAGACCTATTTTTTGAATATTATCTTAGGAAAAATAATTATTCGTTAGGTATATTTATCCCACTTATATTTATCTTAATTTATATTATATTATATTTTATTATATGTTTTGTGGGAATAAAATAATAATTTCATAAAAAATAATTTTAATGTTCATAATGTTTATACATTTTAATTAATTAATATGTCCATAATGATGAATTTTTTAATATATATATTTTTATTTATAAATAAATATTAATTTGTATTCATAAAATGATTATTATTTGTCATGGGGTTATTGTAAGATACATTTTTTTCTTGAAAAGTGCAATTCTTGAAACCCAATATTTATCAATGCTTGCATGTTTTGTTTTAAAATTATAAAATAAATTTATATGAATTTAAATAGATAAAATGTTTTATATATTTTTATTCCTAATAATATATATATTTAATAATGGATTTTTTTTTTAAAATATTCAATAATTAAAATGTAAAAAATTAGTTTTCACGGTTAAGGTAAAAATTAATTTATAGGGGGTTAATGTAAAAAGATAATGGACAAGATTGATTAAATTTTTTATAAAATATATTTCATAGATATATATCACATTTATAATATCAATTATTCTATTATGAACTTTTATGTACTTTTTAATATATCAATAAATGGATATGCACTTTTCATTTAAAAATAAAAAATTGCTCAACTCACATAACTTATAAATGGACACGAAAAATACATTCTTATAAACACCTTAGGTAAACATTGAATAATCTATTATGTTTCTATATACATTAATGGCATGACTAAAAATAACCACGATCAGATTATTTTCTCATAAATCCATGTTAAAAAGGATTTTGGTGCTTAACTGAGGAGGTTTCCCAAATAAGAGACATCGTGATCAATCTGGCGCTTTTAATTTATTTTTTTATCCACCTCCATTGAATATAAATAAATTATAAATATAATTAAAAAATTTACAT
Source organism: Viscum album (assembly GCA_963277665.1). Lineage (NCBI taxonomy): Eukaryota > Viridiplantae > Streptophyta > Magnoliopsida > Santalales > Viscaceae > Viscum > Viscum album. The sequence continues at coordinate 1,793,950,522 of OY728140.1, forward strand.
TCAATATAATAATATATTTTATGTTAATTTTATATGATAAATATATCTCCTCTTCAAACAAAAGGGATACAACATCATCATTTTTGTCTATATAAGACTAATACCTCAAAAACTGATGAAATGAATTTTCATTCATCAATTCCCAATGAATATAGAAATGATGGATTTAAAGAATAGTAAATATATATGTAAAATAATTATACTTTTGGAGTTATGATATTACATGTACCTTCTTAATTTCAATTCCATTGGAGATATTATAGTATCACTCATTTGTATGATGGATTAACACATGAGAAAGCATTGTGATACATTTTTCACAATCACATAAAAAGCAAGGTAAAAAGGGTATGTTTATTGAGAATTAGTGATATAAATGGAATCATAATTATATTAAATACTTATTTACCATTATAAAAATACAATGTATAATTATATTTCTTCAACAAAAAATTATTAGGATATTCATGAATGTGTGGACTAGCATCACACTGAATCTAAGTTATTTGATTTTCATCACCAAATCAATAGAATTATATATATAAGTATATTTTAAAAAATAATATGTTATATAAAATTTTATTATCATTATAAAATTATTTTTTACATTGCTCATTTCCTTATGTATAATTAAAAAATGGGAATGTTTCTCTTGCGCATATACAACATACCATATCAATGACCATAACATAAGTCATTTTTAAGAATAATCTCTCATGAACGGTTTTAAAAGTAATATAATGTCAGAAATATTGTAAATATTTCATTATTATAATTATTTAGATGATAAAAAAATACCACTTAGTCCAATAATCAATATACCAATGTAATTTAAATATATAAGCCAAATATTGTCGAAACACATATTTTAAACATAGTGATTAAGTAATTTTATTTAAAAATTTAATGAATAAAATAAATTGAATAATTAAAATTAATATATTTTTAAATATTTAAAATAATGGACTCCATTTTATTATTTATTGTGATAAATAACATATGTGAAAAATCAAATGCTGGGTAATGAATTTCATATCAATTCCCTTTCATTGAAGTATAATTTAATGTTATGCACATATATTTTTTGTAAGGTGTATATAGAGATGATTAACATGTTTATCATGAATTTATCTAGTATCAAAGAATTTATAGTGTTTTATTATAATTTTTTCATGGTGATAATGGATCTAATTTTTCCAAAGTGACAATAGATTTTCATAAAATTCTATTTTAATTTTTTCCAACTAACTCTATTTTCATCAATGTCCGTGTCATTAAATTTATATTGTTATAAGAATGAGAGTTTTTTAATGTAACATTTTTCATTTATATAGTGTTTATAAAATGTATCATTTAATATAAAGATTGAATTTCATTAAAAATTACAATGGTAATAAACGATTTAACGAATAAGGTGATAATGAATATTCTTAATTAGTAACCATTATTTCATTCATATATTCTTTTATTGTAATTAATGATTTCTTAAAAGAAAATTCAGACTTCCCTTTTTTGGATATTTTGGTCTTAAAAGTGTAATTATAATAGATAGTGGTTTTTTTACGTTGAATATTTTGTTTTAAAATATTAAGGTATTTTTATATTGAAAATGGTTAAAAATGGAATTTTGGAATTTAAATTGGATTTCCTTAATATAAATACATATTTATATATAATAATGTTATTTTAATATTATTTTGAAATAGGTTTCCAAATTTTTTTAATTAATTGTCAACTAAAAAATGTATTATTGATGATTTGTTCCATTGTCATTGTTTACAAAGGGGTCGAGAACAGTTATAGAAAACTAGTGCAACCATTATACCATATACAATGGGTAAAATTTAATAGAACTCTAATTCATTAGTCAGTGATTATATTTAATAAATAATTATATTCTAATTTTGGTTATACAGTTAATCTAATTTTTATGGGTTTTATGGGGGTTATAGGAGAAGAAATATTAGGGAGCATACATGAATTTTTATGTTATTATAATGTGTTTTCATGGAAATCGTTTTATTTACAATGGGAGAATAATAATACTTTTAAAAGGAAAAATAAATCCACTTCTAAAAAAGGATATGTTTTTATGAAATATTTTTTCAATGGTTTTCATTTTTTGGACTGTACTAACAGAATTATTCATTTTAAGTCATGTATTGAGCTTTGTGTTCTTATAACACAATTATAAAATGGTTTTAATAGGTTTTAATGATGGGTAATGTAAAATTATAATTTTATTAAGAAATCATGAAGATTATAAAATTAAAATAAATCATTATTTATTTTATAAATTACATACTTATGGAAAAGTATATACTAATTAGATACTTCCATATTAAAATTTATGTTTCTTATTTTTGAGTTTTGAACTAATTATATGAAAAAATAATCATACAAAGATCATCAATTGTAATAGAAATAATTATTAAAATAAAACTAAAGATTAGGCCATGTTTAAGGAAACATATTGATAGTTGGTATCAATGGTTGGTTTAGATAACATTAGTATTTAGGAAAATGATAATATTATACCTATGAAATATTCTACATTATAATTTAGATTAAATTATATTGAATTTCAAATTTTCTATATTGATTCATCTATGATATTTTCTTTTATAAAATTTTAACTTGAGGAAATAATGAAGATGTAGTGGGAAGATTCCAAGAGGAAAATATCCTTAAAACAGCATCCCTAGATGGTCAAAATTGGAAAAGAACATTTTTTATAATGATGGATAAATTGACACAAGATATAAATTACCATCTTATCCATGCTATAAATGAACCTGATCTGTGATAATAAAACATGTATATAATGGTTAATTTCATGATAAAACATAAAACATAATTTATAAGCTTATATAACCCTTTGGTATTTTAAGGATAGATCAAATCTATGGAGAATATATTAGAAATCCTAGAATTTTTGGAACATAAAATTCTATCTCATATTATTTATCATTTTGAAGGTGATTCTAAATAATAATGGTATTTTTTAAAAATCTCGGGATAAAATTTATCTTGATTCCACAAAATGTGAAATAGTAAAGTATATTTTTCTAGAGAAAACATTCCATATGGATGTTTGATTATAGATGGAAAAAATTCATAGAAATTAAGTAAAAACCTGAATATTACATATACATATATAAAGAAAATATTACACGACATTCTAAAAAAATAAATTATTTTTCATAAGAAATATAATTTAAATTTATATTATATTACATAGTATTGAAAAAAAAATCAATGATTATTTACTACCCCATAATTGAAAAACTATCAAAATGTATTTCATTCTGTTAAAAAAGATGAAATGGGATTTTTTGAGACTTATGTTACTCATGATTATGAATGTAAGGACCTATCAGGATGGAATCCAATGTAAAAGCATACATCAATGAAATATTGATGTAATAAAATGATGTTCCAATATTTTTTTATGCTTGGTTAAAATTAATCATGAGAATTTCTTATAAAATATGAAATGTTTTACTATTGTGGAATATTTGTTCATATAACTCATGATTTCATTTAGGTGAATTCTAATAATTACAAGAATGGGTTACAAGATAGAAAATCCATAGTGAGTAATTTTATTAATTATTCAGGTTATTATGCTATCATTTTCTTAAAGTAATTAACTTATAATGAAAATCATCTCGATCCGAAGAGAAATGGTGTGAAAAAATAATTTTCTTTTTCTATATTTGTTGTTTGGTTATCAGATGATGTATTGAAAGGTATGGTAGTTATGTATTTGAACTATTCTGTTTCCCTGTTGTATTATGGATATTTGATATCATTATTTAAAAAAACTCTTCTGACAATATTATATCACTACATGAAAATATGATAGATCTTTTAGTGAAAATCATATCTATAAATAATAATTTAACCAATAATTATAAAAATATTATTATAGTAATTATTGGAATGTATTTACAACAAATCATGTTGACATATACAATGTAGAGATTGATATCATTAATTTTATGGATTGTTTTTTTATCATGCTAAAATATACTGCATAGGTAAGAATGTTACATTAATTGATTTCATGAATTTTATAACATACCAAGAAACAATGAAATTAATTATTGATATAAGTTAATGTTACATTGAACATGTTGTGGATTATAAATAAATTGTTCAAATTAGTTATGTGAATGTAGGGAATGAATACCTATAAGTATTTCTTGATGATATTATTGGTTTTAATTCTTATCAAGAAGATGTGTTTACTTTTCAATAAGATTATGATTATAATTTTATTTTAAAATTCACATTTATAATGGCTAAAGTGGAACATGTATAATTGAAAAACCATTTATATATTTTCATATTCAAATTATTTATTCGACATTGAAAATAATTATGGGGTGCTCTGGTTCATTTAGAAAAAAATAAATTTAGGTAATTGAAACATTTTATAATCTATAAAACATTTAATAATATCATTATTTAGAACATGGATCCTTTTCCCCATATCAAAGATTTTTTAGATCAAGTAAAAGGAGAGCATTATTTTTTGTAGGTTGATATCTGGTTAGGAAACAATTTATTCATTGTGAAGGAATTAGATAATCAAAAGGAAGAATTTCTTTCTAGGTACAAGTATAATGAGATTGTTGCTATTCCTTTTGGTTTTCCAATGAACCTATTATATTTAAGGATATTATGAATATATTTATATATGGGTAATTATATAATACTTTTATTCTATTAATTAATGAAATTTAGTTATCATAAAATTTTATATAGTGACATGAGTGAAATATAAGGATAGTTTTGAAAAACATAAATGAAATAAAACTACATAGGAAATTTATAATGATTAAATTTCAGATACATATATTTTTATTCCATGGACACATTGTTTATAAATAAAACATTATTATTAAAACAAATAAAAATGATGTTAAATAATGGTCTAGTCTCATTAATAAGCTGTAGATTCATAGTTTTATTAGAATAGTTATTTACTATCAATGTTTTGTGGAAAAATTTTGAGTGTTTTCTATTCCTCCAACTATATATATAAAAGTAGGATTTTAATTCATAAGAAAAAAATAATGTTATGATTTTCTAGAATAAAATATAGGAATATTGGGGAGTGCTTTATTTTTGGACCTATATTTTTGAAATGGTGAATTCATCAACTACGATGATTCTTCATTGAATTTGAAATGTTGTGTCTAAATGAAGATTAATTGGGTAATTTATTGTGATTAAATTCATTTAAAACCAAATGGGTTAAACTACCCTATAAATGTTATAGAATTATCAAATTTAGTTTTTATATATAAAAATATTTATTTGTAAATTTTTTGGATTAAATACTGAAAATTATACTAACAAAAAAACATTAAGTATATATAAAATCATGAATAACTGAACACGAGATAGATAAAATTGATAAAACTTATCATAGATTATGATTTCAACATTCATCACCATCAAATAAAAGAAAAAACATTATCCTTTTCTTTGATTAAAAAATTAATACCACAATAACTAGGTTTTGTTTGAAACATGGCTATACGAGTAAAAATTTGATTAAATTTTTCTTTGATATTATTTATTATGTGACATCATGTATTTTTTTTTATGTTTTAGTGGAGTTTACATTTCTAGAAATAAATAATAATTCATATAAGGATGATCATGGTTTCTAAGTAATGGTAGATCCATTAATATTTGTAATTTTAATTATTTTAATACTAATGAAGGATGATTTTTTGATGTGGAAAAAGATTATGTGTTACTAGTATTTCCAATCTGAATAATGTGCTGTTGAGTAAAGCTCATAATTCTCTTTTTTAAATTAAACCAGGAATCTCGATGATGTACACAGGCCTTAAGTAGTATTATTTTCGGGATGGATTGGAAAGATATGTTACTAACATTACAATTATGAGTTTGACTCATTAATATGTTAAGAACAAAAAATATTACTATTGGGAATGATCGAACTATTTCCATTGGAAGAGTTGAAATAGGAAAATATATCAATGGATTTCAAGGAGGGAATACCGAAGACTACTCAAGGTAACATTTCTATTTGGGTTATAGTTGACTGGTTATCTAAATCACTAAATTTGCATTGTATTTGAGATAAGATTTGTCTGGTTTAGTTTTTAAATCACATATTTAATATAGATATTAATTTTATATAAAGTTACTCTCCATATTTCATCATATCATTATCCTATCCTTAAAAATAATTTTTTTAAAGGACTTATAAAATATCTAAGTACTGAATTATGGTTTATAATATCTTTTGATACTCAATGAGATGGCTAGTTTGAATTTATGAGTACGAACATGGAATAAAATAATCATTCTTATTTTGTGAATATTTAGGTAATTTGGGATTAACATGCTTCTTTTGTTGAGATTATTTATAAAAAATAAAATCTACTATACATTAGGAACAATTTGTTGAATAATAATGAAATTGGTGTCATACACAAGATTATTGGGATGAAATAGGAAAACAGATAATTATGGGGCCAAAATTGTAAAAGGATATGTTTTGAGAAGATTTAGTTGATCCTGATATATATGAAGATGTCTTAGAGAATGTATAAAGTTTATATAAATAACTATAGGAATGATCTTTCTTTTTAGGTGTGTGGCTATGTATTTCTCAAAGTATCTCTATGGAAATGTGTTTTGTGTTATTAAAAAGGGGAATAAATAAATCTAGGGTTAATTGGATTATATTAAATCCTAGATAAGGTTGGATTAGTTTCTTATTGAGTGTCTTTGAAACCGTGATTGACTTAGATACACAACATTATTAATCTCATGATATTAAAAAAATATGGGCCTTATTTATCTAATTTATTGATCTGAGAAGTAGTTCAGTTGGAAGTGAACCATTTATTTTAGGAACACCCTATTCATATTCCATACCATACATAGAATGTGTTGTGTAGTATGTGGATCGACTAGTTTTGGGTTTTAGGAAAAACCATATTGGTGGGGAGGAAACATGGGAATTATAAAATTCTACGAGGTAAATTGATCCCCACTTGCTTAAAAATTATATGAAATTGGAAGGAAGAAATTTATAAAATGAGGAATAATATAACAATATAGTTGATCATATAATAAATAATTTTAATAATTATTAAAATTAATTAAAAATTTATATTCCTTATAATAATTTTAATATATTTTTATGTAGAAATGAAATATTTTAAAATAAACTCTTTTCTTATACGATATGTACATAAAATAGTAATTTATTAATTTCAGAATAAGTTTTTTAAAAATTGATTTTTCTTTTTAAAATTAGTATTTAAATATGATATTGGGTTAAATCTAATAGTTTTTTTTCACAAAAATGGGTTATTTAAATTTTTTTTGGAAAATATAAAATTAAGTCAATATTTTAATTTCAATTAAATAAATAAAGAAATTCACAAGTATCATTATTATCTAAATTTTAATCAATATTACATAATTAATATATATTTATATTTAATTGACTTTTTATTAAAAACTCTATATTATTTTATTATATGTTTTTATTTGAGATTTAAAATAATATTTTTATATAAACTATTTTATTGTTCATAATATTTGTCCATTTTAATTAATTAAAATAATTCCTAATGAAGATTCATATAATATATATATATATTATCATTAAATATCATTCTATATTCATAAAATTTTTATTATTAGTGTTACAGTTAATATAAAATCATATTTTTCTAGATAAATACACTTCATCAAACCATTTGTTTTCTTCCCATCTACATGTTATGTTTCAAATTTACTATTTTCAATTATGTGAAATGAATTTTATAAAATGTATTCTAAATTTGGAAGAATAATTATTTATATTACATAATTAGGATAACATATTTTTTTACACATTTAATAGGGAAAACAATAAAAATTATTTACAGTGTTTATTGTAAAACTGATTTATCAGGGGTTTGACAAAAAATCAAAAGTTTAAAATATCAAAAAAACAAGTCTAAAATTTATTTCTTTAAAATATTTAGAACTTATAATTTATAATTATTGAAGAGGCCTTGTTTTTATCCTTTTGTAAATTCAAAAAAGTGCTTAACTTTTTTCTTTTCAAAATAGACAAGTGTGCCAATAACCTCAATTATAAAATTACACCCCTTTAATATATGCCTCACACCTCAAAAAAATTTATATTACACAATAAATCCCCAAATATATTAAAAAATAAACAAAAAATTACATAGATCCTTAATTTTTATCAGACATCCATCATATGAATTCTTTTTGGGATTACCTAAGGAGGTTCTCTAATGAACATGAATCCTACTTAACCGAACGTCTTTATTTCATTTCCTCTTCAAAATCCTTCAAATATTCTTCAATTATAATTATAAAATAATTTTTGTATCCATATATTTATATTTGTTTCCTCTTATATCAAATTGGATAGAAATCATCCATTGTGTGTATAACAGACTACAACCTATCGAACTAATGCCCCTCATTTTCTATAATCACATCTTACTATTTTTGGAAATAATAGATGTATGTTATATATGGTATATATGAAACATATTTATAATTTTGGAGTTATTATATAACATTTTACTTCTTATTTTCCATGGAATTAGGGAAATGCTAATTCCTCTCATTGGTTCAGGAGAGGATGATAATGTGATTTTTTTTACTAATAATTTTTTTATATGGTAACAAGGGTAAAATTAAATAATATATGTAATATAAATGAAATAATAATGATATTAATGAAATATTCATCATTCGTAAAATATAATATATGTGTTTCTTTGTTACGTTGATAATTTATAATCTCTTTTGTATAAATGTGTACCACCACCTCCACGAAGCGATGTAATTATGTTTTCATCACCACACTAGATGAATGATATATATAAGTATAATTAATTAAATAATATGCTATATATTTTATTATTATAATTATTTAATGATAAAATATTACATACAACTTTTCCATAATAATTTTTATAAATGGAAATGTGCCACATTAAAATGTAAGGCCTAATGTCTCCATGATCATAACATAGTTTATTTGGAAATATAATATTTCACTAATGTATTTTTAAAATATTAATTTATTTATAAATTTCATAAATATTTCATGAAATTATTATGTTGATTTTGAAATTTTTACCTCTTAGACCACTAGTCAACCTTATAATGTCATTTTGGCACGTAAGAGAAACTTAATGAAAACATACTGTATAAACATAATTTATTATGTAATTAAATATGAAATTCTACTGAGTTAAATAATGTGAATTTTTAACATTATAAAGGTTCTTATTAAAATAAATTATTAAAATTAGTTTATTATTAATGAAGATAATGAACGATTAGGAAAAATTGTTTTCAAGATAAGGGACTTTATCTCAATTTCCACTCGTTGATGCATAACGTCATATTATAAACATATATTCTATTATGATATTTATATAAATCCCTTTTTTACATGTTAAATAATGAATTTGTCTATTATAATGGTATTTAATGTTTTTATTTTATGGTAATTACAATGAAATTATTCTATACTGATAGGGGAATTTTCTTTTAAAAACATTTATTTTAATTGTTTATTTCTAACTGAAATTTTCATGGATATTCATGATTTTACTATGATTATACTATCCAAATGAGAGTTTTAGAATGTACATTATTTTCATTATTTCATTTTTTTGGAAAAAAATATCGTTGAATGGTATTATTTAATTTCTTTAACAATTAGAAAGTATATTTTTCATTTTGGTGAATAAAGGAGACACCAAATTTTCCCGCCATTCTATCAGTTATTTGAAGCATGGATTCCTTTATAAGATTTAAAATTTTTCTTCAATGAAATACATTATTTCCAATTTTCTTAGGAATTTTTCTGTTGAAAATTGGTTTATCAAAGAAAAGTGTATTTTGGTATTGATGTTTTTTAAACAATAATCATATTTTGGTATAGAAAATGGAATATTAAAAGAAATGGTTATATAAGAATTGAAAAGGGGGATTTTAAACAATATGATATTTGGATGTAGGAAAGTGATTTTCATATTAGTTTAAATGAAATGATCAAGAGTTTTATGTTGAAAAAAATAAATCTCTAATTATATTGATCGTGATATTGTCATTAAGCCTTTTTTATGAAGGTTTAAGCCCCGTTCTTGATCATGGGTGAGTTTATTATTGCTAATAAGTTGGGATATACTATATATAACTCTAATGAATGGGGTCTCAATAATTTTATATTGATAATTATATTTTATGGTTGTAATAAAGATATTTCAATTTTTGTAGAATGTATAAGGGTTCTACGATATTATGTCCAATGAAACCTACATGAATTTAGTTTTTTATAATGAGTTTTCATGTAAATAATTTTATTTCAAATTGAATAATAATGACAATTTTTTAAAAGAAAATTTATTCCATATCAGAAAAAAAACATATGTTTTTTTAGAAATTTCTTTTCACAAGATCTCAATATATTCACTAAACTAATTGAATTTTATTTTTATATACCTCAAAGATCTTTTTTTCTCTCATCCATTGTTTTAAAAATGATTTTCCCAGGGTTTATGGATGTGTAAGGGAAAATAAGAAGTGTTTTTAGGCTTTTAATGATTTTTCATAATGATAAATCATTGTTTATTTTAAATGTTTTCTTATTATGGGAAAATATATATTAATTAGAAGCATCCAATTTGTAATTAATGTATTTTATATGTATTAGTTATAACCAAATTATTTAAAACTATAAACATAAATAAACATCAAATGAATTTGATTGAATTATTTAAATAAAAATCATTATAATGTACTATTTAAGTCCATTTTTGAATAATAATTCATTTCAAATGTTTTAATATAAAATTATTCAATCAAGGGTTTATATTTTAAATTTTTCCATAATGGGTAAGAATCAATTTTAAAAAATCACATTATTTTGATATTTCATTTACTATTTTCAAAATAAAATCATCATTTATCCTTTATAATATTTAATCATTCTCTAAAATATCAACATGCATTTTATCATTGCTATTATTATTTCATAAACATTATTATGTTTTTACATTAGATGTTTACTTTGAAAATTTTCAATTTAGTGTATAAATATTGATAAATATGTACTCATTAATCAATATATATTTGACGATAGGGCATATTATTCATGTATTAAATTAATTTTGTGATATATGACAAATGATGTCGATATAATATGACAAATGATGTCGATATAATATGATGAGTGGGCCCTGAAATTTTATATCCCATTACTGCAGTTAATTGTATCATGGCATAGATATATTGGCCATAAAATGGGGGTTTACTCGTATTTTTAAACTATATTGTATTTTTTATTGACAGTAGAGTGAGCCTTATTATTGAGATAATGATGTTCAATAATTGAGCACATCCATCACTGTTATCGTTTTTTATTATTATCCATGAGATTTTCTCATGGTTATTATCTTTATGTGCATTTAATTGTCATATTATTGATTAAATGGCATGTTTTTTTGGGTATTTACGATTACATAGTGATTATGACTTATATAAAAATAATAATAACGTAATTTAAATAGAAATTCTATTTAGTTATTTTCCGTTACAATTGGATTTTAACATTTTAATTTATGATAGATTCCAATGTATATAACCAATATTGTGAATTTGAGATAACCCTTATTTTTTTGGTTTCCTATGAAATGATGAATACTTTTTCTCAGTTTTGAGGATGTATATCTTATTGTTTTCTATTTTATTAAATTTTATATTATATTCCCAATGTGTAATTTGTATCATGTATGTATCTAGTTTGTCAGAACCACTAGACTAATTTGTCCTTGAAGATCTCTAACATTATATCTATGATAATATAATAAAGAAGACATTACCTCTAAGTTATTATACTCAGGGTTACTATAGATTGGGAAAAAATATAAATAAATAGATTGATATAAATAAATGAAAAAAAATGAAGGGTGATTTGATGAAGTAATTTCTAAATAAAACTTTTATGTGATTTGAAAAATAAAAATGTTGACGATATAATTGACAGATTACAAAATCAATAAATGAATGATTAAATGTTATATAAAATTGAAAATGTTGAAAGTAAATTTGAAACAATAATTTTTATGTAGTTTGGAAATTATTTCTATAGTAACCTTATGACCCCAAAAATAATCTCATAAGGATTTAATGAATTAGTTATTGACTTTATTTGTAGCCAATATAAATAAATTTCAATTTATTTTTTGTTTATTTATTGAAAGATTCTAGATAATATATATATTAGATCTTTTAATGTGAAGATAGAAACCATAAAAAAGTAGACTGAAACCCTTTTAATGTAAATTATGGGAAATCAATGACCCCATACTTAAATTGTAGTAATAACAAAAAATATAAGAAAGATGAGGATGTAAAAAAATTATTAAGATCAATAACATTGGATATTTTTATATAATATCCCAAATAAGTTCCTAGAAAAATTATAGATTTAGGGTAAATAATAAGAGTGGGGAAGATATAAAACATGAAATGTTCTTTTGATAGAAGAAATCATATTTATGAAGAGGTATATTTAATTGATATTTTTGGAAATGGTGTGGGTTGTTGGTTGAATTAGGAATTTGTTTTTAATTTTTTTAAAATATCTAAAACTCTCACTATATAGTCTCCAAATTCCTTGGTAATGTTCTATAATCCCGAAAATATTTTTAATATGAATAAATAAATGTTTAAAAAATAATTACACTAAAAAAATGCATGTTTTTTATGGTTATTAATGATGTGGTCTAAAATTTAACACAATTGAAAATGAATTATCATTTAGTTGAAAAAAATGTGATGTGTTATGTGGAGGATAATTTTTTTGGTTATAAAATTTTTAATTTAACTGGTCCATGTAAAACTCTTGCAAAGATATCACTATTCCATAGAAAATACATTTGTGTTGTGGGGAAGAATGAGCTTATATGATTAGAAATTTGACTATCTAATGGATTTTAGATTCATTTTTGGGAACCAACTAGATAAAACTTTGAATTATTTGAGAACATATAAAAATGAATTCATCCCTCCTAGGACACCATAATGTTTTCTAATGAGGCTTCAGGTCTACGTAGTGTTTTTTGGATACACCAAAATACTTATTCTATGATACAGTTTGATTTGTTACACTATTTTCCTTATTAAATGTGTTCGGTTTCACCTCATGATGGAATCACCGGTTAGTTATATAGAAAATACATAAATACAATTGTACATCATCGAATGTAAAATTTTATTTAATTTCAGATTGTTTATGAGTACTGACATTAAATAATGATGAGAAGGAAACTAATTTCTAGCCTCCTTATAACCAAATAAAATTTAATAATAAATTAATAAAACTAGAGTATAAATAGAAATAAAAATTTTTCCCATAATTTAAACATCTCTGCCAAAATTATTTCCTAAAACACTTCTCACTAAATTATAATCATTACCCTTTGATAGAATTATTTAGACAACTATCTCATTAAAATTATAAAACATATCAAATATTCGGTTATATATTAATGAAATAAAAAATAAATATACAGTAATCATTATTAATCAACTATATATGGGGAAAATATGGTTTCTGAATGAGAAATTTTAAATTAACAATTTAAAAAAAATAATAAAGTTCTATATGACAGAAAACTAATATAGATAAAAAATTATGCATTATTAAGCTTGAAAAAGTGATTTTTGTAATTTAAAATAACTTCCTTTGAAAAAAAGGAATAATTTTATGAATATTTTAAAAATTAAAATTTCAATTATAAAACTATTTCATTATTATTAATATTATTCCGCCTTAATAAATAAATGAGTTGATATTTATGTGAAAATAACTATAAAAACGGTATAATAAATGATAAATCAAAAATGATAAATAGATTGAAAAATATTTTCAACATTGAGTGATAATTAATGGTTGTTCTAGTAAACTATAAAAAATTAACCATGAATATCAAAATAGGTGTGTAGTTACACGTAGTCATCATCCTCATAATGTTTAACGAGTAAATAAACATAATTAAATTGCATAAAGAGAAATCCCTAAGAGATTCGTCAATAGGACCACATCCACCTACATGTGTCATAACATGAATGTTTTTTTGTATTATTATACTTACATCAATTTTCAAATATTAGGGAAACATTTTGAAGTTTTTTCATAATAATATTAATATTGATGTATTTTTTGTATTTTTTGGAAAAAATAGATTTAAATAAATAAAGAATCGTCCAAATAATTCCATGGTCAATAAATAATAATCAATATATATCGAAAACAAATTAACAATTGATAAACCCAATGCAGTCAAGAAGAAGTGGTTTGTTGAAGAGAACTATATTTTTATATTCGTTAAAATAATTTAATGAATCATATCTCATATTTGAAAGTGATATCATAGAAACCGGTGCCTGAAGTTAATGTCATTTTTTTTTGAGATTTTAGGATATTTTTTTACAAATAATTATTGAAATAGTATATTAAATCATAATAGGGATATATGATTTTGAATAAAAAATTCAATGAGAGTATGTTATATCAATATTACATTAGCACAATTAAGAACAAATTATATGTATTCCAATATTTATATAGAAATAGAAATGAAAATTTTCTTCTAAATTATACAATAGATGATATATCTCCCTTATAGATATAGGTTCAAATCATAAACAGAATCCTAAAAAATCCGGTTTCTAGAAATAATAATGTCAATAGAAGGATTATTTTAATAAAATATTATATGGTTTTCAGATCCATTAAAATAGTAGCAAAATTATTCAGGCATTTAAAATTTGATTTATTCAGAGGAGACTAAAAAGAAGTATAATTTTTTACAATGAACATTATTTTTGGGATGGTCATAATGTGGTAATATATAATTTTAATCAAGATTCGATAAGAAATTTTTGTGAACTGATTGATCATCCTATATAATATTAAAATATATTTTTTTCTCATATTAATTATAATTTCATTAGAATGATCTATAAAATACATCGTTATTAGTTCATTACTGTATTTGCAAAGGTTTAACAAGGATCCATAATTTATTTGGGAAATTTAAACACCAAAGAAATATTTATATTTCTCCCATAACACTCATTTCATAAATAATTATTAATTAAATTAGAAAACTCATTAAATTGAGTATCATTAGTTTAGAGATAATAAAATCTTCAATGTAAATGTGAATGAATAATAAATCATTTGATTTTATTTTTAGAAAATATGTGGAATAATATATTCCTATTTTGAAATTTTCTAATAAAACAAATTAAGTTATCTAGTCATTCAATGTGAGAGAGGCTTATTTTAAACCATATAGACAAATGGTTAAATTTAAAATGGAACAATACTGGTATTTTTGATATTTACAATGGGATATTTACTATTGTATCTCGCCGCCAATAAGCATTGCGATGGGGTCCCATCACAAATAACCTGATGTAGAAAATAGGTGAATTCCAATAATATTATAATGGATTCAAGTCATGAAATGGGTGCACAATATTCACCATAAATAATACTTTATTCATTACTATAATGTTTGGTATCATGTTTAGAGTTTTCAAAGATATAATTTTTATATTGATCATATTTCATTAAAAATACCATCCTTGTACCAATAATAGAATGATTATTAGTATGTTCCATATCAGTCAAAACATTGTTCCATTATATTTGGTTTAACCCCTATTTCATAGAATGTATCAAATATTTATCATTTATATTATCATCAATGCATAATTGATCAATATTATAGAAAAAATATTAAATTTCAACATCATTTAATAATAAACATCTAGTAAGAGTTTATGATAATAATTCATTGATACCATTCTAAAGAGGTTAGTCATTGTATTAAGTCCATGAAATGATTTAATGAGAAGATATGGATTATTAATAATCATTAGCTATATTAGAAGATTTCGGTTTAGAAAGTATTCAACTTTGTTGGATAGCATAATCATCACATATCATATTTCATCATCATCAATGCATAATATTTTATTAAGAATAATGAGGAAAGAGAAACACAATACATGTTTAGTGTTTTATAAAGTAATGATGTCCCAGGGAATCAATCTTTAAAAAATAAACAAACTCATCTTGCAAGGAAACAATATTAGAGTAAATAATAATAAAACATCTCCAGTTCTACATTGATGAAAGGTCATCCACAACAATATTCCCTTCCAACTATGTATGCTTTAGGATGGCATGACCAATGAATTCCTTTCATCGTCAAATAATTTAGATGATATACCATGGTTGGGTAATAACTTAATTGGATATAATTTCATATAACTACATATTCTATTTCATTTTCTATGAGCGTGATATTACTAGAGAGACAAATATCAGGAATATAAGAAAAAGTACAATTCCAATGTAATATGAGAGTCATATTGTCTATAAAAAAATACTATATTCAAGAACCACTAAATAATGGAGTCAAAGACACCCCCTCATCCTTTCATGGTTCCAAGGATGAATGAGACATTACTGTAGAAATTAAATCCACTACAATGTAAAATCCAACTAACCCATCGACCCCACAAAGACACCTATAGAGGAGATGGTTGCCATCTCATGACAAGAAATATCATTATAGTAGACTATGATAGTTTACATTATATGATATTGAACCCCAGATCCACCATGGACATAAGGACCATGTTTTCGATGACATAAAAGAGCGTTTATAACCATTCTCCAGTGATTTTTTTTAGTATTCCTTTTAGTCCAACAACCTACAAAGATAATAGTGGACCTCTCTATCATCGCAACACTATTTCACTACATGACATGAAACCATCATAAAAGGAAGAACTCTTCATCACCAACATAAATATAGGCTCATATAAAACATCCAATGTTTTTCTATATTGTCTAATAACATTCTCTAAAATATAATAGGTGATGAAAAGATTCCTACTTGGTGTTATGAAAATATAATAATTTATGGTTGATACTAGGACACTTGGATCATTGTCCATACGGTGGAGACTTGGACACTCGGATCCCAATAATAATTTCAATAATTTACATTTCCATATTTATACAAAAAAAGAACTCCATTTTATTACTTACCATGGAAGTTTGGATTGTTGGCTATGAATGGGGTGAGCACACTGCTTATTAGAAAAAAAATCTGACTCTAGTGACTTATCAATTTGGCCCATGACACCCAGTGGCACCTAACATCCATATGTGCCTCCCAGAAAAAAGGACAAGGATTTTTAAAGATTACTAACCAAATTATTTAGAACATTTAATTATGAGATCACATCCAAGAATTGATTTTGGAAGATTATTTTAAAATTTCATGTGAATAGACACTTCATGGTAATTGTTCCTTCTATAAGAGACTGTGTAGGATTTAATTTCATTTGTGTACCAATGAAATATCCATTCATCAGATTTTTTAGAAAAAATATGTAATTATATTTGATATTAAAGGTAAATTATTTAATACAGAACACATTAACAAATACTTAATTTGGAAATTTTCTATTCAAAATTTCATATAGTGATTTTTATAAGATGATTTTCTTAAGAAAACATTTAAGAATATGGAATGTAGTAATGACCCCCTAAAACAAAAAATATTCATAAATGAAAACTAAATAAGGTGAGTACTAGAAATTTCATTGAGAATAATATATTCTCATTTAAATACCCCATTTTTTAGGAATCATAATACTTCAATAAGTTACATTAACATTTAGAAGAAAGAATCACATCTAAGTCTTTATTATAAAATTAATCACTAAATTATCATCTAATGAAAATCACATTGTGGACTTTTTATATTCTCAACTTTACTGTAATAGTTGATAAATATGATACATTACTTAATATTATATACAATAAAAAAGTAAACCCATGTAAATTCATTAAACTCATCTATAATTAAAATGGTTTAATAATTACCTCTAATGTTAGATACTTGAGTTCTTGAAATAATATTATGGTCTACTAGTTCTATGGCCTTAGAAGGGGAAACATTGTGTTATGTAATGAAAAAAATATTTGTTTTCTTACATTATGGAAAATATAAACAATATAAGTTATCTTTAATATTATATTTCAGTAAATATGATAAAAGTGGGATGTCTTAATTATTGATAAAATAATAGATATTAGAATGATTAAGTTTTATATTGGAAATCCTTAAATCATTATATTTTGTAATTAAAAACATTAAAATATTCCTTTATATAGAATTATTTTCTATAATTTAATCATTATGGATATTATATTTGATTAATAATGTTTATCATTTATCAGTAAAAACAATAAAAATATTCATCGTGTAATTTTGAAATTCTTATCACGTAATTCAATAATACATAGTAAATTATGCCTCATTCCCTTGATTTTTTTTAACAATATTAGGGATGAAAATACAAATTAAGGTATATATCAATTATTTTTCATTTTGTTTTATCTTTAAAAGTGACATATCCTTCCTCACTATTATAATGAAGAATGAATGTGGTAGGATCACTGCATATTTTTATTGATCAAATACAATCCATGTACCACATTGATTATTATTATTGTCACTTTTTCTAAAAAGAAAAAATCTACTATAGAATATGGTACAAATATAATGTTTCCACCTATTATATTTTTAATAGGTTTTGAGAACACAAAATCATAATTAAATTTTCATCACCATATGAAAAATAATGAAGAGTATAATAGAGATATTAAAATTTAAATATAAAATTTTTAATTTTTAGGGATCATTAGAATTTAATACCAAATACAATTTTTTTAAAAAAATTTCTTTTTATTTTTAAGAATAAATATTATTATTTTTCATTTTTATGATCATTCAATTATGAATGATGATCACTGTAAACATTTTGACATTAATATTTTTACTAGACAATATATTCCCAAGATAAATAAGAGGTTGAATATGTTGAGGAACATGAAGAAGAATTAAAAGGGGAGGGATAAATTTATAAAATAGTCTCAATTATCACCTTATAATGAGTTATGTGACACAAAGGGATTCTTTTTGTTGAATTTAATATAGAAATGGATTTATATCTTCAATTGTATCTTGATAAATTTAGTGATGTATATCCTTGAAACTGTTATTATTAATATTTGATGATCAAGGAAAAAAAACATGAAATGGTAATTATTTTAAAAAATAAATCATGTTAACCAGAATTATTGATTATTCTATATGATTATTTTTATAAATCATTACTTTTATGTATAACTTATTATAATTATGAAAATGATTGAAATTCCCAAGTCACTCCTTATGTGTCTTAATTTTTTCCTTGAATCAAATTTTTATTTTAAAATTCATAACCTATTTACAAAATATTTTTATCTTATATCATTATGGTAATACCATATTTCATGTGATAACCTACTAATTTCCCATCCTTTATATTTTCATAATGTATATCTTCAAGGATTGTGGTTTGTTTTGGATCCCAAAACATTGTAAACCCCAAATTATATTCTTCTCTAATGTTATAATCAACATAGTGTCATAAAGATAAAATTTCCATTTATAATTGAAGTGAATATAGTATAATTATAATAGGTTGACATGATAAGATGAATATATAAACACCTGAGGCCTTACCTACAAGTGCCATGTATTATATCATTAACTATATGTGTACCTTCAATTACAACTTCTTAAAATTTATTAATGTTATAGTTAGTTTAAAATTAATACAATATATTACAATTATTAACATCAAAACCATGAAATAATGCATCCATATTATGACATTTTATTTTAAATTATAATATTTCATCTGGGTTTTGTTTTTCGACTTTTCAGTTGATAATGTATACCATGCATAATTTTTTTTAAACATGGTAGAAAATAAATGAATTAAATGTAGTCATTAAAGGATTTTTGTAAAATAATTATTAGTATAAAAACGATATCCTTACACAATTCTTGTATATCACGGCCACAATATGTCATTCAATTATCCATGTAATGGAGAAGATAACTTGAAAAATTTATTAATTCTTTTGATATTCATAAATTTTATACAATTTGAACGAAAATAAAAAAATATCAAAAAATATTTTATATAAAATGTAGATAAAAGATATATAAACTAATAATAGATCACTGTTGAATAATGATTTAAATAAGATAAATGAAAATTTTAAAAATATATTTATTATTTATAATAGAATGAAAAAATTAAATCATCTTTAAAGTAAAAGAATGAATGGTTAAATTATTTGAAGAACAAATATATAATTAAACAGAATAATATTTTTGGGATATTAAAACTATGAGAGAATCAATTAATATAAATAAAAATAAGACATTTTTGAAATATTAAAAATTAAAATCAATAATAATTAATTCATGGATTACAAAATATAGTAAAATAATAGTTAAAAGTGTTAAATTATTCAAAATGATGAAGGTAAATTGGGAGAGGTATTGGTTATATTATTTCAACAATAGTACCCAAAAGTACCCCTTTGTCTCCTAACTCAATCACTTATGGATTTAATGTATTATTCCTTTCGATTTATTATTTACCAAGATACCGAAACAAAAATGTTTTTAGGTTATAGTAATAAGGATGATAGAATAGATATTATATACATTATAGGGAAGTGAGAAAAAAAATAGTATCCCTTTTCTATTCTAAATTAAATGAAACGAAATCCAATATTCATGATATTATTTTTGTAAGGACAAAAATAAGATGAAATTTGGGGAGGATGTATATTTATTTAGAGATATTACACTATTTATTAATCTCTAATGTCACAAATATTATAACGAAAAAATAAGAGATATATATGAAAGTATTATAGTATATAACATATACATTTTATCATGAACTCTTAAGAGAGAAAACTAATATTTAAAAAAGGAGAGCTATAAGGTAGATTTTGGGAAATAATGGTGGTTTGATATTGGATGAAGAAGTTATGGTTTTCTATTTTTCTCATTCCCAAAAAAGTTCTCTATTTGTATTCTCTAAATATATTTTTAATTATATGGATACATCAGAATTTTTAATGACTAAATAATCAATGATTAATGAATCAGGATCATAATTAAGGTATGCCCTGATAAGATGTTGGATTCAGTGTCTAGAATTCTACCCCAAATAGGAGGAGTTTATAGTACGAGTTAATACATTGTGGAACTACATTAAAAGTTCTATTTATATATTTATATGAACATTGAATTTTCTATTGAATATCATATTGATTGTGGTATGAAAATAATCTTAATGTAAATCACCTCAATTTAGAGTAAACAATGTGGTATGGAAATGAGTGATATTATAATTTATGAACATTTACTAGGGAGTGTTATTTTAAATATTCACAATGAATATTCAAGAGGAATTAATATAGATCAAGAATAATATGGTCTATGACGTGGTCTTTTACACCTTAAAATAATGTTTGGAAAAGTGGAGTTTTTGTGGTACGGTGGTTAATGATATAGTAAAACTCTTATTCTGTAGTATTTTTCTATATGATTCATTATTTTTTTGTAATCCTAGATAATTATATGAATTAATTAAATAATATTCAACAGGATCATTCAAAATGATATCAATGTATGTATAAATCTCATAAGAGAAAATATTAAACATTTTGATTGTCATTATGATCATTAAAATCAATGACTAGTAGGGAGTACAAAAATTGATTAAAAACATCATAAATAAACAATTTAGGGGGAATGGTTTTAATAACTTTTCAAAATGTATTTAGATAGATAAATAATTAATATTCCATAAATGATTATTAAATTTTAATACCATGATTAAATTGTTAGACTATGATAACCACTTAGTTTCCTGGTATATACCCTTAAATAAATATGGTAGGGTATTGTTTATCTAAACTATATACATAATTGGAATATATTTAATCTAATTATTTCCCTAATTAATAAATGTTAAAAATATATATCAACACCCATAAAATTGTGTATATAAATATAGATTGTTCATATATAAAGGTCGTTCAAAAAGAGAAGTCATATATATATATAATGGATGATTAGTTTAAAATTATGTACTGATGGATCATTTACCTAATAGAGATGAACAATAAACAATTATAAAAGAGAAATAATATGGCTAGTTTAATTTGAAAAATATCCATGATCTGGATTATGTTTTGTTAAGGGTTGATAACATAGATGAAAAATGTTTTTATAGTGTTTTAGGAAAATGAGAAATAAAAATAAAAATATATAAGATGATTGGAAATAAAGTAACTGTAATAATTAATAAAAATCTGGTAAATATTTTTATTTTTTAAACCAGAAATATTTAATTATACTATATTATATATAATGAAAATAATGGTCATAATATATGTCCTCATTGACTAATGAAAATAATTTATTCTTAACTGGTCAATGTAAAACTCCTGCAAAGATATCACTATTCTATAGAAAATACATTTGAGTTGTGGGGTAGAATGAGCTTATATGATCAGAAATTTGACTATGTAATGGATTTTAGAATCATTTTTGGGAACCAACTAGATAAAATTTCGAATTATTTGAGAACATATAAAAATTAATTGGTCCCTCCTAGGACACCATAATGTTTTCTAATGAGGCTTCATGGCTACGTAGTGTTTTTTGGCTACACCAAAATACTTATTATATGATATAGTTATATTTGTTACACTGTGGTCCTTATTAAATGTGTTCGGTTTCACCTCATGATGGAATCATCAATTAGTTATATTAAAAATACATAAATACAATTGCACATCATAGAATGTAAAATTTTATTTACTTTAAGAGTGTTTCTGAGTACAGACAATAAATATTGATGAGAAGGAAAATAATTTCTAGCTTCTTTATAACCAAATAAATTTTAATAATAAATTAATAAAACAAGAGTATAAATAGAAAGAAAAATTTTCCTATAATTTAAACATCTCTGCCAAAATTATTTCATAAAACACTTCTCACAATATTATAAGAATTACCCTTTGATAGAATTATTTAGACAACTATCTCTTTAAAATTATAAAAAATATATCAAATCTTCGGTTATATATTAAGGAAATATAAAATAAATATACAGTAATCATAATTAATCAACTATGTATGGAGAAAAATAATTTTTCTGAATGAGAAATTTTAAATTGACTATTTAAAAAATTTAATAAAGATCTAGATGATAGAAAAATAATATAGATAAAAAATTATGAATTATTAAGCTTGAAAAAGTGATTTTGGTAATTTAAAATAACTTCCTTTGAAAAAAAGAATAATTTTATGATTATTTTAAAAAATAAAATTTCAATTATAAAACTATTTCATTATTATTAATATTATACCACCTTAATAAATCAATGAAGATATTTTTATGTGAAAATAACTATTAAAAAAGAGTATAATAAATGATAAATCATAAATGATAAATAGATTGAAAATTATTTTCAACATTGAGTGATAATTAATGGTTGTGCTAGAAAACAATAAACAATTAACCATGAATATCAAAATAGGTGTGTAGTTACACCTAGTCATCATCCCCGTAATGTGTAACGAGTAAATAAACATAATTAAATTTTCTAAAGGGAAATCCCTAAGAGATTCTTTATTAGGACCACATCCACCTACGTGTGTTATAACATGAATGTTTTTTTGGATTGATATACTTACATAAATTTTTAAATATTAGGGAAAATTTTTGAAGTTTTTTCATAATAATATTAATATTGATATCTATTATGTATTTTTTGAAAAAAAAGATTTAAATAAATGAAGAATCTTCCAAATAATTCCATGATCAATAAATAATTATCAATATATATCCAAAACCAATTAAGAATTGATAAACCCAAAGTAGTCAAGAAGAAGTGGGTTGTTGAATAGAACTATATTTTGATATTCGTTAAAATAATTTAATGAATCATATCTCATATTTGATAATGATCTCATAGAAACAGGTGTCTGAAGTTAATTTCATTTTTGTGAGATTTTAGGATATTTTTTTACAAATAATGATCGAAATAGTATATTAAATCATAATAGGGATAGATGATTTTTAATTCAAAATTCCTTGAGAGTATGTTATATCAATATTAAATGAGAACAATTAAGAACAAATTATATGTATTCCAATATTTGTATAGAAATAGAAATGAATATTTTCTTCTTAATTCTACCAAAGAATATATATTTCCCTTATAGATATATGTTCAAATCATACACCGAATCCTCTAAAATCTGGTATTTAGAAATAATAATGTTAATAGAAGGATTATTTTTAATAAAATATTATATGGTTTTTAAATCCATTAAAATAGTAGAAAAAAAATTCAGGCATTTAAAATGTGATTTATTCAGAGGAGACTAAAATGAAGTACAATTTTTTACAATGAACATTATTTTTGGGATGGTCATAATGTGGTAATATATAATTTTAATCACGATTCGATAAGACATTGTTGTGAACTGATCAATCATCCTATATAATATCAAAATACATATTTTTCTCATATTAATTGTAATTTCATTAGAATGATCTATGAAATACATTATTATTAGTTCATTAATGTATTTATATAGGTTTAATAAGGCTCCATAATTTTTTGGGAAATTTAAACACCAAAGAAATATTTACATTCTCCCATAACAATCATTTCATAAATAATTATTAATTAAATTAGAAAACGTATTAAAATGGGTATCATTAGATTAAAAAGAATAAAATCATCAATATAAATATGAATGAATAATAATTCATTTTATTTAAATTTTAGAAAATATGTGGAATAAAATATTCCTATTTTGAAATTTTCTAATAAAAGAAAATTAGTTATCTAATCATTCAATGTGAGAGCGTATTATTTTAAACCATATATACAAATGGTTAAATTTAAAATGGAACACTACTGGAATTTTTGATATTTACAATTGTATATTTACTATTGGATCTCGTCGCCAATAAGCATTAGCTATGGGGTCCCATCGCAAAAAACAAGTTATAGAAAATAGGTGAATTCCAATAATATGCTAATGGATTCAAGTCATGAAATGGGTGCACAATGTTCACCATAAATAATACATTATTCATTATTATAATGTTTGGTATCATGTTGAGAGTTTTGAAAGATATAATTTTTATATTCATCATATTTTATTAAAATTACCATCCATGTACCAATAATTGAATGATTATCAGTATGTTCCATATTCGTCAATACATTGTTCCATTATATTTGGTTTAACTCCAATTTCATAGAATGTATCAAATATTTATCATTAATAATATCATCAAGGTATCATTGTTCAATATTATAGAAAAAATATAAAATTTCAACGTCATTTAATACTAAACATCTAGTAAGAGTTTATGATAATAATTCATTGATATAATTCTAAAAAGGTTAGTCATTGTATTAAGTCCATGACATGAGTTAATGAGAAGATGTGGATTATTAATAATCATTAACTATATTAGAAGATTACGGTTTAAAAATTTTCCAACTTTGTTGGATAACATAATCAAAAAATATCATATTTCATCACCATCAATGCATAATATTTTATTACGAATAATGTAGAAAGAGAAACACAATACATGTTTAGTGGTTTATAATGTAAATATATCCCAGGGAATCAGTCTTTACAAAATAAACACAATCATCTTTGAAGGAAACTATATTAGAGTAAATAATAATAAAACTTCTCTAGTTCCACATTTATGAAAGGTCAACCCCAACAAAATTCCCTTCCCACTATGTATGCTATAGGTTGGCATGAACAATGAATTCCTTTCATCGACAAATACTTTAGATGATATACCATGGATGGGTAATAACTTCATTGGATATAATTTCATATAACTACATATTCTATTTCATTTTATTTGAGTTTGATATTACTAGAGAGACAAATATAAGGAATATAAGAAAAAGTACAATGCCTATGTAATATGAGAGTCATATTGTCCATAAAAACAACTATATTCAAGAACCACTAAACTAATGGAGTCAAAGACACCCCCTCATCTTTTCATGGTTCCAAGGATGAATGTGACATTACTATAGATATTAAATCCACTACAATGTAGAATCCATCTAACCCATCGACCCCACAACGACACCTCCATAGGAGTTGGTTCCCATCTCCTGACAAGAAATATCATTCTAGTATACTAGGATATTTTACATTATATGATCATGAACCCCAGATCCACCATGGACAAAAGGACCATGTTTTCATCGATATAAAAGTGCATGTATAAACTTTCTCCCGTGATTTTTTATAGTATTCCTTTTAGTCCAAGAACCTATGAAGATAACGGTGTCCCTCTCTATCATCTCAACACTATTTCACTACATGACACGAAACCATCATAAAAGGAAGAACTCTTCATCACCGACCTAAATATAGGCTTATATAAAACATCTAATGCTTTTCTAGATTGTCTATTAATATTCTCTAAAATATAATATGTGATGAAAAAATTCCTAATTCGTGTTATGAAAATATAATAATTTATGGTGGAGACTAGGACACTCGGATCATTATCCATATGGTGGACACTTGGACACTCAGATCCCAATTATAATTTCAATAATTTACATTTCCATATTTATCCAAAAATAATAACTCCATTATATTACTTCCCATGGCAGTTTGGATTGTTGGATATGAATGGGGTGAGCACACTACTTATTAGAATACAATCTGACTCTAGTGACTTATGAATTTGGCCAATGACACCCAGTGTCACCAACATCCATATGTGCCTCCCAAAAAAAGGACAAGGATTTTTAAATATTACTAACCAAAGTATTTGGAACGTTTAATTATGAGATCACATCCAAGAATTGATTTTGGAAGATTATTTTAAAATTTCATGTGAATAGATACTTCATGGTACTTTTCCTTCCATAAGAGACTTTGTAGGCTTTAATTTCATTTGTGTACCAATGAAATATCCATTCATCAGATTTTTAAAAAAAATATTTAATTATATTTGATATTAAAGGTAAATTATTTACTACATAACACATTGACTAATAAATTATTTGAAAATTGTCTATTCAAAATTTCATATAGTGTTATTTATAATATGAGTTTCCTAAGAAAACATTTATGAATCTGGAATGTAGTAATGACCCCCTACAAAAACAAATATTGATAAATGAAAACAAATTAACTTGAGTACTAGATATTTCATTGAAAATACTATACTCTCATTTAAAAACCCCATTTTTTAAGATTCATAATACATCAATAAGTTAAATTAACATTTAAAAGAAAGAATCACATCCAAGTCTTTATTATAAAATTAATCTCAAAATTATCATATAATGAAAATCACATTGTAGACTTTTTTTATTTTCAAATTTACTGTAATAGTTGAAAAATAAGATACATTACCAAATATTATATACGATAAAAAAAAGTAAACCCATGTAAATTCATTAAATTCATTTATAATTAATGTGGTTTAATAATTACCTCTAATGTTAGATACTTGAGTTGTTCAAATAATATTATGGTCTACTGGTTCTTTGGCCTTAGAGGGGGAAACATTGTAATGTGTAATGACAAAATATTTTTTTCATACATTATGGAAAATACAAACAATCTGAGTTATCTTTAATATTATATTTCAGTAAATATGATAAAAGTGGGATTTCTTGATTATTGATAAAATAATAGATATTAGAAGGACTAAGTTTTCTATGGGAAATCCTTAAATCATTATATTTTGTAATTAAAAACATCAAATTATTCCTTTATAAAGAATTATTTTCTATAATTTAATCATTATGGATATTATATTTGTTAAATAATGTTTTTCATTTATCAGTAAAATCAATAAAAAAATTCATAGTGTAATTTTAAAATTCTTATCACGTAATTCAATAATACATAGTAAATTATGCCTCATTCCCTTGAATTTTATTAACAATATTAGGGATGAAAAAACCAATTAAGGTATATATCAATTATTTTTCATTTTGATTCATCTCTTAAAGTGAAATATCCTTCATCACTATCGTAATGAAGAATGAATGTGGTAGGATCACTGCATATTTTTATTTATCAAATACAATCCATGTAGCATATTGATTCTTATTTTTGTATCTTTTCTAAAAAGAAAAAATCTACTATAGAATTTGGTAAAAATATAATTTTTCTACATATAATATTTTTAATAGGTTTTGAGAACCCAAAATCATATTTAAACATTCATCATTATATGTAAAATGATGAATAGTATAATAGATATATTAAAATTTAAATATAAAATTTTGAATATTTATGGATATTTAGAATTTAATACCAAATATACTTTTTAAAAAAAATTGTTTTTTATTTTTAAGAATCAACATTATGATTTTTTATTTTTATGATCATTCAATTATGAATGTTGATCATCGTAATCATTTTGACATTAATATTCTTACTAGAGAATGTATTCACAAGATAAAGAAGAAGTCGAATATGTTGAGGAACATGAAGAAGAATTAAAAGGGGAGGGAGAAATTTATAAAATAGTCTCAATTATCACCTTATTATGAGTTATGAGACACATAGGGCTTCTTTTTATTGATTTTTATATAGAAATGGATTCATATCTTCAATTGTATCTTGATAAATTTAGTGATGTCTAACCTTGAAACTGTTATTATTAATATTTACTGATCAAGGAAAAAACAACTTGATATGGTAATTATTTTAAAAAATAAATCATGTAAACCAAAATTATTGATTATTATATATGATTATTTCTATAAATCATTAATTTTATGTATAGCTTATTATAATTAAGAAAATTATTGAAATGACAAAGTCACTCCTGATGTGTCTTAATTTTTTCCTTGAATCAAATTTTTATTTTAAAATTCATAACCTATTTACCCATATTTATATCTTATATCATTATGGTAATACCATATTTCATGTGATAACCTATCAATTTACCATCCTTCATATTTTCATAATTTATATCATCATGGATTGTGGTGACTTTTGGATCCCAAAAACATTGTAAACCCCAAATTATTTTATTCTCCAATGTTATAATCAACATAGTGTCATAAAGAGAAAATTTCCGTTTATAATTGAAGTGAATATAGTATAATTATAATAGGTCAACATGATAGGATGAATATATAAACACTTGAGGCCTTACCTAAAAGTGTCATGTATTATATCATTAAATATATCTGTACCTTCAATTATAACTTCTTAATATTTATTAATTTTTTAGTTAGTTTTATATTATTATAATATATTAAAATTATTAACATAAAAACCAAGAAATAATGCATCCATATCATGACATTTTATTTTAAAATATAATATTTCATCTGGGTTTTGTTTTTCATCTTTTCAGTTGACAATGTATACCATGCATAATTTTTTTAAACATGATTGAAAATAAATACATTAAATGTAGTCATTAAAGTATTATTGTAACACAATTATTAGTATAAAAATGATATCCTGACACAATTATTTTACATCACAGCCACAATATGTCGGTCAATTATCCATGAAATGGAGAAGTTAACTTGAAAAATTTATGAATTCTTTCGGTAATCCTAAATTTCATACAATTTGAACGAAAATAAAAAAATAAAAAAACATATTTTATTTAAAATGTAGATCAGAGATATATAAACTAATAATAGATCACTGTTGAATAATGATTTAAATAAGATAATTAATATTTAAAAAATATATATATTATTTATAATATAATGAAAAAATTAAATCATTTTTAATGTAAAAGAATGAATGGTTTAATTATTTGAAGAAAAAAAATATAATTAAACTGAATAATATTTTTGGGATATTAAAACTATGAGACAATGAATTATTATATATAAAAAAATCCATTTTCGAAATAATAAAAATAAAAATCAATAATTATTAATTGATGGATTAAATAATTTAATAAAATAATAGTTAAAAGTGGTACATTATTAAAAATTATAAAGGTATATTGGGAGAGGTATTGGTTATATTATTTCATCAATAGTACCCAAAAGTACCCCTTTGTCACCTTACTCAATAACTTAAGGATTTAATTTATTATTCCTTTCGATTTATTGTTTACCAAGATACCGAAACTAAAATGATTATAGGTCATATTAATAAGCATGATAGAATAGATACTACATACATTATAGGTAAGTGAGAAAAAAATAGTATCCCTTTTCTATTATAAATTAAATGAAACGAAATCCAATATTCATGATATTATATTTTTAAGGACAAAAATCAGATGAAATTTGGGGAGGATGTAGATTTATTTATAGATATTACACTATTTATTAGTCTATAATGTCACAAATATTATGACAAAACAATAAGAGATATATATGAACGTATTATAGTATATAACATATACATTTTATCGTGAACGCTTAAGAGAGAAAAATAATATTCAATATAAGAGAGCTATAAGGGAGATTTTGGGAAATAATGGAGGTTAGAGATTGGATGAAGAAGTTATGGTTTTCTATTTTTTTCATTCCCAACAAAGTTATATATTTTTATTCTCTAAATATATTGTTAATTATATGGATACGTCAAATTTTTTAATGACGAAATCCTCAATGATTAATTAATCTTGATCATAATTAATATATGACCTGATTAGTTATTGGATTCAGTGTCCAGAATTCTACCCCAAAGAGGTGGAGTTTATAGTATGAGTTTATACATTGTGGAACTTCATTAAAAGGTCCATTTATATATTTATATGAACATTTAATTTTCTATTTAATATCATATAGATTATGGTATGAAAATAATCCTAAATTAAATCACCACAATAAAGAGTAAACAATGTGGTATGAAAATGAGTGATATTATAATTGATGAACATTTACTAGGGAGTGGTATTTGAAATATTCACAATGAAAATTCCAGAGGAATTAACATAGATCTAGGATAATATGGTCTATGACGTTGTCTTTTCCCCTTTAAAATAATTTTTGGAAAAGTGGAGTTTTTGTGGTATTGTGGTTAATGATATACTAAAACACTTATTCTGTAGTATTTTTCTATATGATTCACTATATTTTTTTGTAATCCTAGAGACTTATATGAATTAATGAAATAATATTAAAAAGGATCGTTCAAAATGATATCAATGTCTGTATAAATCACATAAGAGAAAATATTAAACATTGTGATTTTCATTATGATCATTAAAATCAATGACTACTTGGGAGTACAAAAATTGATTAAAAACATCATAAATAAACAATTTAGGGGGAATGTGTTTAATAACTTTTCAAAATGTATTTAGATAGATAAATCATTCATATTCTATAAATGATTATTAAATTTTGATACCATGATTAAATGGTTATACTATGATAAACACTTAGTTTCCTGGTATATACCCTTAAAAAAATATGGCATGGTATTGTTTATCTAAACTATATAGATAATAGGAATATATTTAATCTAATTATTTCCTTAATTAATAAATGTAAACAATATATGTCAACACCCATAAAATTGTGTATATAAATATAGATTGTTCATATAGGAAGGCCATTCAAAAAGAGAAGTCATATATATATATATATAATGGCTGATTAGTTTAAAATTATGTAGTGATGGATCCTTTACCTGATAGAGATGAACAATAAACAATTATAAATGAGAAATAATATGGCTAGTTTAATTTGATAAATATCTATGATCAGGATTATGTTTTTTTAAGGGTTGTTAACATAGATAAAAAATGTTTTTATAGTGTTTTAGGAAAATGAGAAATAGAAATAAAAATATATAAGATGTTTTGAAATAAAGTAACTGTAATAATTAATAAATATATGGTAAATATTTTTATTTTTTAAACCATAAATATTTATTTATACTATATTATATATAATGAAAACAGTGGTCATAATATATGTCCACATTAACTAATTAAAAGAATTTATTTTTATCTAAAAAATATCTCATAGTGAAAACGTTATAATTTTTTAAATTTATAAAATTTTAAAATATGGTAATGAGAGTTAAAAATGAAATTTGTAATTTTTGGAAATAATTATATGGATAACCGTAAAATATAAACTCTATGATAAGAAATATGATCATAAAATGAAAAAAATCTACTTAATTATACCAGTGATAACAACATTGAACTAAATGAATATAAATTATCCAACATATAAAATGGTATTTAAAAAGAAACACTCGCCAAGTATAAAATAGGATAACAAAACTAATTTGATAATAGAGATAAAAACTATAAAATTTCCCCAGATAGATTATCAAATCCTAATGATCTCACTTATAAAATAATGATGTCAATATAAAAATTATGGATTGAGTATCATTTAAATAATAATATATGAATGATAAATAAAATTAAATTGAACATCAGATTCTATGAATATATTATAATTTATTATATAAAATAACAAAAATTCTATATATATACCATATAAATAGAGATTGGTTCATAACAAGAAGAATTCATAATAAAATACAAATTGAGACCATGAAACCCAAAATGATGAAATATTTTGGCATAAGAGTCATTTAATTATGTTTTTATAATAATTTTTTATAAAATATATGTTAAATAGGATAAAATTCATTATAAATTATTCATTATATAGAATTAATCACACAAGGAAAAACATATTTTAAAAACAAACCCTATAATTCAATGTTTGGAAATTGAGTTTGTAAAAACTCTTATAACATGGATATCATATGTATGAAAATCCATTTAAATAAAGAACATAATATGGATATTAAAACCACAATATATACATGATTATGGTTTATTTCATTCAAAAGTTAGTGATCAAACCATATTAATGTTGTCATGCTGCACAATAAGAATCATATCTCAGGAAATTATATTTGAGAATAGTATCATTTACCTTAGTCATGATTCATTCTACACATGGACATAACATACTAGATAATAAATTTATGTTTTTTATAAAATTAATATCCATTTACTTAAATATTTCAAATTTTTAGGTTTATATATTCTCATATATTAAGTATACATATTTATTTGAATGTTGTTTATGCATGGATGTTCAGTGAAAATTTTAATAAATTATTTAATATGTTTAAAACTGTAAAATTTGTTATAAAGTTGCTTCATACTCTCCATAATTATAAATTTTTATGTACTACATTGTTATATTTTTATAAAATCCCTATAGCCCATTCGGAACTCCAATCATTAAAGGTAACTTGAAATGTTTCTTGTTCATGGGTATATTTAATATAATAGTTTATTATCAATACCACATATAGAATATAAAATAATGTGTTGAGAAAACATGAAAAATCATTATTTTTTCAATTATTCTCAAATATCACTATTAATTTTATTTCTTTTATCACCCATGATAGATATTTATTTCATCATTCATATATGTGGTTAAACCAACTAAACCATGTATATAATATAATTAATGTGTAAGTATGACTTTGTGGAAATTTAGTTAAAATATAATTATTACATATGTATAATGAAAATATTTTTATGTTATTAAAGTGGTTAATCATATTAAAAAATTAAGGAAAATATGAAAAATCATTATAAAAAAGAAGAACATCACATTCTTGGAGGTGGTTTTCTTCACATAGACATATAGGGCATTAAATTTTTTCATAGAATGAGATGAATAAAGGTAACAGTTTATAGTTTTTAAACATTCATAATATTAAAAATATCATATCAGTTCATTAATAAACCATGTATTACTCTCACTGTTTGTTGGTTACTAAAAATAGAGAACATAGATTATAGAGATGGTAGGTCACATGGAGGCATACCAATATATTTATTTTATTTTTAATTTGAGAAAAATATTAAATTATCAACTAATATAATCAATATATTCTAGATAAAAAAATTTATAATAAAATCCATCATTAAATTCTACCATGAAATGTGTTTACAAAAGTTGGAAGAAGATTATTCATGGATGGACTTGTCAGTACAAATACAAGAACATTGTTCTATTATTTTTCATTGTGGATGGAAATAAATAAAAAATTGTTTTATCATAAATATAATAAAATCATGGTATTTTAATTATACTTCTTTTAGTATATGATGGTTATTAAAAATGGTAATTATAATTAATATTAAGATGAGATAAATATGACAGATCTAACACTTACATCGAGTTCTTGAGTTTCTCTTGGAAATATCCTAGGAATTATTAGTCGTAATAAAAAAAAGGTTACCAAAGCCATAATATGAATAATAGGGTTCTATTTGATGTCATATATAAAATTTTATGGATAAAATTTTATGGTAACTTTGTACTGGGAAGAAATAATTGAAATCCCTTATTATAACAAGAGATGAGTTTAAAATTGGAATCACCCCTAGAACTTTTAATAGTTACTGATAATATTTGGTGTTCAAGGGAACAAGAAATATAAAAAAGCTAAGGAGGTGATATTTTGGTGAGAAAACCCACAATTCTCTAATAGAAAATGTGCTTTTAACTTTTTTAACTTATTTCCTCTAAGTAAATATATATTTTCATTCATTACATTTTCCTAGGAATTTTTTTTATAAATTAGTAATTAATTATAATTATAAAAACACTGAATATTTTACTCAATTTAGTACTTATGATTTCATATTTTTTAATTATTATATTAAATAAAATTTATTATATTTTGAAATTTAAATATAGAAATAAAAACATTAAACACAATCTAAGAAAATCTTAAAATAATTTTTTATTTTGATTAAATTTTTATATAGAATAAATCATTACTAATTTATTATTGTTAATTATATAATTATAATTATTTGTAAGAATAATGTTTATTTGGATTTCATATAATTAATAAATTAATATTTAGAAAAAAATATAATTAAAAGTAATGTTAATAAAAAAAATTCTCACACATAAATAGTAATGAATTATTTAATTAAATAAAATAATATTCCTTAAAAGAATAATTTATTTCTAGTTCCTTGGGAAATATTAAAAGAAACTCAACTGGTATATGTTATCAATTTTATCTCCCACTATAGTCTTAATATGTCTAACTCTACATAAACATATTATAAATAACACCTTTCATCATATCTTAATGGAAATTATGGTAATAAAGTGTGATCTATAAAAGTTTAGTAAGTTTAATCAATGGATATATTCATATATCATGAGAATAAGGTTATGATAAAATGATAATGACATTTGAAAACCACACCCTTCATATTATTGTTCATTAACATGATTCATTCAATTAATTAGTCCAGTTAAAAAGACATGAATAATAATTCAATAAAATATAATAATCCATTAGAACATAATATTGACAAAACAAATAGTATTTCTGACTTTGACCTAATAATAAAATGTTTTTTCATTAGTAGTATAGTGTTATTGCAAAAACAATCATCGTAGACATGATTCAATATTCAAAAAAATTTATTGTTAATGGATATCTACAAATACTTTCATATTGAACAAATTCCATTACCAGATTGGGTTACCTTCCCATTATAATTAATTTTATCTCCCTATATATCTATTTTTACACAATGTATTTGAGGGAGATATATAAATCACCCTGCTTATAATAAAAATAATATATATATATATATATATATATATGTTCCCAAAAAATAACTTATTAGAAAGCATGTGAAGAAATTTTTTCTCATATAAATTTCATTAAAATATGAAATTTTGAAATGAAATAGGTTTCATAACCATTTAATTAATTCATTAATGACAACCTTTCCAAAAACGAAGATTGTTTCCAAATAATTTTATCATTGTATAACCCATGGATGAGAAACATTTTTCATAAAACTCTAATCATTATAATTATAAACCACATAGTGAAATAGAAAGAATGGTATCTTTCAATAATATACTTATTATAGAATAGGTAAAATCCAAGGATGTCAACTTCAATAGAAAATTATTTTGACATATCAGTTTGATAATTTATTGAGAAAAATAATCATTACTTGAAAATAAATTTTTAAAACTGAATGCTAAAAAATATTATTTAATTTTTTTTATTAATTTAACCTCAAACAAATTAATGGAATATTTATTCAAATCTATGTAAGTAGTGGTGGAAAATTCCATACATGTCATTCACATTAAAATAATTATTTATTCCACATGTTACACTAAAATCCAAACATGACTTTGTTGAATAAAATTAGATGAATCAATTTAAATAAAATTGTAAAATGAAACTATATTCAAAAGTGTAATTAATAAATAGTTCATAATTTGTTTGAAAACAAATTGAATTTATTTTTATAAAACATTTACATTGAAGAAAATGGGATATCAATATGGAGAGAAATAAAGGTGACTTCAGTCATATTAACATTCTATTAAAAAATTTATCGCATAATGGGAGGAAAATGAAGGTAATTTTTTTATCTCATTACATTATAATTGAATCAGAAAAATACTATTTTTCTTAATATTAAAATCATAATATTTCATTATTTTATTCATAATCATAAATAATCATGATAAATAAATAAATATTAATATCAATCTGTAACCAATTTTGTATCATTTGGATCATAAGCAACCATAATGAAAAACATAATATAAAAATTCTATTATCATGAAATGAAATATATTCATTATATAACATGTCAAAATGGATTTATATAATCCATATATAATAATATAGTTTCATAACATAACTAATGTCACAATAAAGGTAATTAGAGATAAGATTCCCTTTCATTAATGATCAATGTCCATCAGACACATTTAAAACTCATGTATAATAAATATATATTTATTATCAATATATAATAGACCCATATTTAAATATATTATACCATATGATATTAATATATGACCTTTTATTTCCCACTTATTATTATTTCAATGTTAATGTCACTTTTCCTGAACTAACTACTTCTTTTTTAGGTTTATTTAGTTTTTTAATTTTTAGTGCAATAAATAATTTCTTGGTAAAAAATTATAAAGTATTTTAACAATGATATAAATATCATATAAATTGAATATATATATTTATTTATAGTAATCCATAAAATTTAGAGGTATAAAATGAATAACAGCCTTAACAGAGATGACGAGCCATACTTACACATAACCATTATTTAAAGATTCTTGATGGATATAATGAGATAAAGGTATATAATATAAGAATAATAATGAATCATTTTTATTGTATATAATATATTTTCATTATAAAAATCATCATTATTTCCATGAATATCTTGAATGAATCAAATTACTTGACGAGTTGTTTTTCCACATTATGCACAAGTGATGTTATCATATTACCACATGATGGAATGTGAGTGGTATATGAGATATAATAATTATATTTTTACTATAATATCATTTATTTTATTTTAAAAAAAATATCCACAATTTTATACTATTGTGACATGTGGTGGTGGAAAATTAATAACATATGTTTGTCAGGTGATAGTACACAAAAAATAAGAATGATGATTTATCATCCCATATGATTGAAGTGGATACAAATATGTGTTGTAATAATATCTTAATGAAATATCAGTATATAAAATATAATTGTTTTGTTATATCATATTCATTGATAAATATTGGTATGAGTTATATTTAGAAAAAAATGAATAGTTAAATACATTACATCTTCTTCAGACAAGCCCTCCTGGTTTAACCTAATTTTTTCTTTGATTGAGTTTTTGATATCACCAAGGATTCTAGTATATGTGGAATAATCTGAGGAATATATTTTTGTAGTTTTTGTCTAAGAAAAAGGCTTTTTATGTGGTATGTGAATATAATATTGTGTGAAATTTATTATGTGTGCTGGGTGGGATACATGTAATTTATGAAGAAAAATTAAAAAAACATTTCTAGGTGAAAAAATTCTACAAAAATGGACTTGAATATAACCTGAGATATTATATGTTTTACAGATGTCCATAAAATGGATTTTGGACATTTTTTTATTCATATTTTACTCCAATCATTTTAATTTATTCCCCTTGGTAAGTCCAATTTTACTATAACCATGGTAATTAATATTTAAACATTTTTATAATATTTATAATAAAACAAAATGATGATTATTTATGAAATTAAATTTTTATAATTCCAAATATGGAATCTATTTATAGACATTCAACTCTTAGAACATAAAAAATATAATGTCAATTTAAAGTCATAGTCATAAGGAGAAATCGATTTTCCAATCAGAAGATTCTCAAATGTGTAAAAATTATTTATATCTATATTAAATAGTAAAAGGACCATAAATAATTAAATTTAAAGAATAGATATATAGGTTTACTAATATTAGTTATAATACATTTTAGAAATTGGTAGGAACCTTAAAAATTCTTTAAATATAAATAGAATTTTGAATAAAAAATAGAGTTTTATACATTTTTTTGAGTATTAATATTTTAATAAAAAACCCCAAAACATTCAATCCAGGTTAATTTTGACTTTATTAAAAAAATATACATTATTTACCAAAATAATTTTTTGAAATAGTAAAAAAATAAATTTATTTATTTTTTCAATAAATATATATCATCATTTAATTTAGGGAAATAAAATTTTTGAATCCATTAAAAACATAACCCAAAATTATATACCATTTTATAAATCTAGAATCCATAAATTATAAAATAATACATAATATTGAAAAATTAATTAGTACTATTCATACCATTATGCTCAGTTTCTATGTTATAATGGTTTCACTTTAAAAATATATTTAATAATATATGAGGATATGTTAACACTCTATTTATTAGGATTAACGCATTTATCTCATCATTGTGTGAAAATAAATATAATTTGTTTCTTTATTTTAATAGAAGCTATCATGAAAATTTATTTTTTGCAAAAAAAAATCATAAATTCTTGATATTTTACATTCAACATCTCCAAATTGGATTTTTTTGCCATGATATTTTCCAGCCAGATACAAAAAATCAAGGATACTTCATGATCAATATTTGATTAGGTTCCCAAATTACATCTTCAAACTTATGGTTTCACCACAAAATATTTACCAGGTGAGTTCTATGATTTCCTCAAACATTCTATATGTGATCTAGAATCTCCATCATTTTTTGATTTAATTAATATCTTTCTCTAGTGGTAAGAACTCTGTGTTTAGTAAATATGAAGGTTCCAAAAATTTAGTTTCGGAGGAAAGATTCCTAGAACCCGTCATGAACGTATGATAGATTTTTTTGTAGTTCCAAATGAAATTCTACTATGTTAATACAATAAAAATATTCAAGGGTAATTATATATATAGTGATACGTTTTAACATATTTAAAAATTACATTACACGCTTCTATTAGGAAATTTTTAGAAAATCATTGTCGAAATATTAAACTCTGATCATATAGGTGATTTTAATTTTAATTTTTTATCTAATCTAATCTTCTGTAATGTGATTATGAATAGATATAACCTTACTTTCCATTTTATAATCAACATAAATTCCTAATATGTGTCATTAACTAATTTTATCCTAGTACATTGGTGTTCAAGAATTATTTCCCTAGTGTGATTCATAAGTATCCATATGAATGCTCAAAGTAAAGATATTGTTGTTTGAACACTCTAATAGAACGAGTTATTGATCCCTTACACTTTTAAAATATAGATAACAATATATCTATATTTTCCCAAACATTTCAATTGCTCTATCATATTGATAATCTATCTGAGGATAAAAGGAAGTGGTCAAACACCACTCCTTATCATGATCTTCTTAGAGACATCACATGATCATTAAGGTAAAAAATGGATCCCAATTAGATACAATTGAATGTTTTACTCCATAAAACCTAACCACGTCATAAATGGTTATCCTAGAATGTCGATACAATGATTGAAATTATCAAATATCGATGAAGTGTGTTAACTTTAAATCAAGATCTACTGTAAGACAACTATAATTATTATTTTTTAAAAAAAATTGGATCCCAGTTCAAAAATATGTTGTAATGATTTCCTATTTGAATTTTGGTATGGTTAATCGATGTTAAATCCACTAATAATTTTGAATCTCGTCCATAACATGATGACATTCCATGTTTCAAGTTACATACTCTATGATATATCTCTTAATTCCAACCAACAATAAATTCTATCTCAAATCATCAATCATCATAATTCTTCTAGTTATAAAGATATAATGAATATATATGATTTTCCTATAACATATCATTCTTCAAAATTAATATCTATGGGAAAAATAAATTTCTCCTACACCTTATCATTCAGTCATGATCAAGATTAATAACAGGAAATTTTATCACCATCATTTTTAGCACTAAATATTCAATTTATTACTCTTTAATCATCCCATAGATAGATTGTTGAATATTTAATTTAATACAAATAATATTTATCTCATTCGATCAGGATTTCTAGATCCATCCAATTCAAAAATATAAATATTGGAGGATTAGTGATATCATATTGGATAATATACCATGATCATTTTGACTCAAATAATCAACCAAATTGTTCTCTTTCCCAATGTGGTAATGTATTGGGTAGTTATAATCAGTAATGATCTGTAATAGTGTTCTATGCAACATGTTGGAATCATTTTTAGTGATTATGTAATTTAAAAAATTTCAGTCAATATATATATATATAACATTTACACATAATTATATTTCTTCTATATCATTAATGTAAAAAACCGTATCTATCTCAATATCGTGAAGTGGATAATTTTTATCAGGAACATTCATTATTAATATGGGATAAAATGTGAACATTTTATTCTATCTAATAATTCATCACATTCCTATCATGGATATATAAATGTTGATTAAAAAACCTTCTCTAATAACATGTAATGTAATCGTGGGAGAATTGACTAATATTATATTCAGTTTGTTGATATCTTCCAAAAATTTATCATTCCAATGGAATTTCTCTACATTCCATGTAAACAAGGAGGAATGAATATATATTCATGGGAGAATCTAAAAATAGATTTGACAGTAACTAACTAATCAAAGAAAACTATCGAATTTTTTCACCATAGTTGGTCTGAATGAACATTCAATTTCATGTGTCATTAATTGATCTATAGGTATACAATCTCCAATGATAATATGACCCATAAGTGAATCCATTTTCATTAAAAGATAAAATATTTTAAATGTTGAAAATATTTTTTCATGTATTAGGGTAATTATTTCCATTCTCATTATATCTTTATGCCATTCCATTCTATTTTAATAGATATGAATACCCTCTAAAAATAATTCCAAATCCTTATCTTGTTAATCTATATGGACTATAATCATTACATACGTTAATAAAGTGGGGGAATATGAAATCACTATATATTAATTTTGTCCATATCTTTTACAAAATGATTTATTTGGTACATCCTTCTTATTGATGCTCAATTAACATTATAAGAACAAAGATTGCTCTTGTAATAATGTTGTTCTCTGCAATATTGATCCCATAAGTCATCAATTTAGTGTTGATGATAATTTTTCTTGATACTGATCAGCTTTATCTCAAAATAATCAATACAGAATCACATGGATCCATATTTTTTTAACAAAATGTAAGGGGGGCCTTATGGTGATACGTTGATCCAAACAAATCTTATGTTAATGTACTCTTGTAGTTTCTTATTTAACTACTCTATCTTAGTCAGGGTAATTCTATATAGATTCCTTGAAATATGTATTGTGAAATGTAAGAGTTATATTGGGAACTCATGCTCACGTTTTGCGGAAGGATGGGAGACTGTTCTTAAAAGACATCATAAATATCCTAAAAAACATGTATATCCTTGATATTCAGATTCACCATAACCATATTAGGTATAAAACCCTCACAAATAGGAATAAAAACCCATAAAATGGAAGTGATATATATTTCAAGATCATTTTTATCATTACAATTATATATAATTATATGATGATTTGGAGTATAAAATGTGAATGTTCTTCGTTGGAGAGTAATGTTTGATTTACCAAGAGAAATTTAATCCATTCATAGTATAATATTAAATTAAAATATTTGATGAAAGATTTTATTTCTAATAAGCATGTTCTCATAACAATCCTCATTGGAGGAATCATATACTTAAGATATGATTAAAATACTATAAGGGGTTTTCACAACAAATTATATATCTAATCAGTTGGTAGAAATCGTGGTACCTTTATCAAATTCATCTGATATGAATGAATGTGTATATGTAGAGTAAACTTTGACATTAGTAGTTCTATAGTGGATGGAATGTGTTCCCTTCACAATTTATTTATCACACCACTGATATAAAAGAGTGATCACATGAGATTTACCTCTGTATCTTATCTAATGTGGTTGATTACATTGATCACCATCTTTATCAATTATTTCTTATCTATTAAGAAAAATTCCTATTTAAATTTCATTTAAATTACTTGAGTGTTGGTACATAATTTTATGGATGATTCACTATATTTGAATCAATATCCTAATTCTTCCCAAAAAATCATAATTTTATTTCTAGATTCTATTCCATTACAAAAATAAATAATTTACTAGTCCCTTCATGAAAATTTCCACTATTCATCCTTCCACACATAGAGTATGAAGTAAATCTCATATTCTTCTCACAATGTTTTTTAGAGTGTCCGTTGAACTCCATTTACTTTTTTATTTTAATACAACTATATTAATGGATAACTATGTTCTCCCTTTACAAATTGAGAGGATATAAAAATATTTATTCATATATAATGATGACTTATATATCTAATTCACCTCAAAGACTATGTTTTATGATGAATAGTAATTTGTAATTGTTCATTTTAGTTTAAATGATAATCCAAAAGTGTTCCACATATGTATTTTAAAATTTTCATTACAGTACCTAAGAAAGTATTCAGCATTATACATTAGATTAATGAATTTAATATCAATTTTTGTATAATGGTTCTCAGGGATGTAAATATTGAAAATAACCACTTAGACCTATTCAACTACAATGAGTTAATTTGATCATGTTCCTATATATTCTTGAAAAGATTCCACTAATGATTCTATTTTCCTACTAGAAGTTAGATATAAAAAACGAATTTTTCATTGTTCCAAACATTATAGAATATACAATATCTATTTAATGGTGTTGATCTATTTCTCAAAAACTAATGGATCATTGGATCTAGAAATATAATGTTGATGTTTCTATATAAATGACTCAAAATAATGTTGTTAACTCCATTTCCCTTTTGTATGTTTATCATGAATCATGAAATGAGAATGTAGTTTGAAAAAAATAAATATATTTTTAATTTTATCTCCACTAACATTTGGATTATGTGTAGAAAAATCATTCCATTATCCATCACACAATGCATTGCAACGATTCATTTTAATTCAAGCCATTGGCTAAAATAGAAAACCCATATTTGAAGAAAACATAATCAATGTTTGAAAATAAATAATGATAAATCACTTTTAGGTCATCTAAATCATTACACATGATTTTTAATTAATGCCAAATTTGGATTAAACAAAATAATTCATGGTCATTATTCAGATTATTCATGATGATTTATAATGATTTTGTGAATTTTGAAAGACTATATCTCATGTTTATTATAAATAGTTATGAAGTACGGAACATTGTCATGATTTAGGTGATAACTAAGTCCAAATAAATGTTTCCTTTTAAGAAAAACACCTATGTACAATGATTATAGAGACACATCCACTTATTATGTCCAAACAGGGATGTAATTTCATATAGGCAACTATTTCCCTCCATTACCATGATTCCTAGGAATTTTCCAATACCTTGACTCATCCTTATAATTATCATTCGCAGTATCATTAGATATATCACTATAGTTTTCTCATCATTGTCCCCAATGGATTAATACACTTTTCTATGATAACAATAGTAATAA
Source organism: Viscum album (assembly GCA_963277665.1). NCBI lineage: Eukaryota > Viridiplantae > Streptophyta > Magnoliopsida > Santalales > Viscaceae > Viscum > Viscum album. The sequence continues at coordinate 1,793,994,539 of OY728140.1, forward strand.
CCCAAAATTTGCATGAACAACAATTACATCTTAACAGATAAATACTAATTATATAATATAATGATCCTTAACATATTCATTTTGGTTTTTTCTTTTTTAAACCATGGACGCATACAATATGTGTCCATTTGTAAGCTATATTATATCACAAAATATTCAATATAACTAGTATAAATTTTTGGAATACAACATATAATTAGATTCATCATAACATGGGAAAAATTAATTTATGATATGGTGAGCTAATATTCTCGGTAAGGGTAAATAAGACACATATAACTATATCAAGAGTATAAGGTTATGAGAAAATGATAGTATTTAAAACCACATGCTTTATATTATAGATAATAAAAATGATTCATCGAATAAATAATTGGGGTATATAAGATAGAAATCATAATGGAATCAAATATGATGAATAGTTATAAATTAACATTGACATAATTATTTATGTTGTAGAATGAAAATCAACATTAAAATTTTATCACTTATTAGTCAAGGATCATTTCAAAATCAATCATAGAAAACAGTTTTGACTATCGAAACCATTATAGTTGTAAATATTCCCTCCCTGGACTATCGTAGAATAAAAATACCAATTCTATGTAGGTCCCACCCCCATTATATATATTTTTATCTCAAGAGATATCAACATTTACATAATGTATTTATGGAAGATATAGGTCCCACCAATCAGAAAATGAAAATTAAACTTATATGAGATAATATTTTATAAAAATTTAATAATATCAAAACCAATTAAAACAATTGTTTCATAAATATTTTATCATAGCACAACCTTTGGAAAAAGTAGTTTCATAATGATAATATTTGATTTTAGCCAATTTTAAAACCATTTGGGTTCAAGAAGAATTTAATCAATTTATAATGTCGAGAAGAGATAAGCGATTCATAAATGTCTTATAATCATAAATATAAACCATCTAGAGAATGACTTTGAATCATATACCTATGTTATTCCCCTATTAAATCATATGTAACATCAAATGATTTCATCCTAGATAGAAAATGATTTTAAAAGATATTTTGGATTATTTCCATAAGGAAATAATTTTTATTTGTAAATATTTCTGAAATTGCAATTATTTATAATATATTTTGAAATTACTATTTATATAAAATTAACTAAAAAATGTTTTGTAGTCATGAGGTGTGAAATTCTATACATACTACAGATGCATAAATAAAAAGTCCTCTCACATTTTCAATAAAATCCAAATGAGCATTGTTTAATAAATAGAAAGATGATTCATTTTAAATCATTATGTAAAGTCAAAAGGGTTCAAGTGTCATCAATAAATTCACATGATAATTTTAAAGTAAGTCTGATTTTTTTTTTGAAAACAATCTTATTGAATGAATCGGGTGTTTGATAAAACACAAAAATAAAAAAGATATTTTTCTTAAAAACAATATTTAAATATTGAGTACTTGAAGGGAGGAAAATGAATGAGAAACATGAATTATCATTAAATACTCATAGGATATGAAGTTACCTATGTTTACAAAGAGATATAAAAAATGATTTAATAATTGAAAGCATAATCATAAACAATCCATATTATCAACGTGATTAAAACATTGCGCTTTTACCACTTTGGTATCATTTTCATAATAGGAATTATTAAATAATAAAATAAAATTAATATTTTAGTAACTTGATAATAAGTATATTAATTATTAAAAATGATAATGGTGAAGAATATGCACATCATATAACATGATAAGTACATAACACTACTTTTGTATCAAATAGGGAAATTTGGGGAAAAAATCAATTACATTATGAATCGATATACTTTATACACATTCAAACATCATATATAATATATATATTATTACTATAAATAAATTATAGAACCATATATATTTATATATATCATAAATCTTAGGATTTACTTTTGACCTTTTATTACTGTTTAATTAACTATCCCACATTAATGTCACATTTCATGCAATAAATGCTATTTTTATTTTGTCTATATTAATTAAATTTTATTTTTACACATGTGTTGATAAAATTTAAATAATATCTATAATTTTTACCTTTATATAAATATCATATATATCAATTATAAATTTATCTATATTAAACTGTAAATTTTGATGTTGAAAATGAAATACATTGTTCAAATATATGGGAGGTCATACGTATGCATGAATGTTGTTTCCATTTCGACGAATGATTGAAAATAGAAAGGAAAATGACATATTAATATTAATGAATCTATTCCATGTCATATATATCAAAAAAAATTGTTAAAACCATCCATATTAATTTTTATTAATTTGAAAATTAATCACAACTATTCATGGGGATGTAGTCTGTCCTCCACAGGAGCTGTATTATTATATTCCCATATAATTGATAGTGTAAAGGTATATAATAAATAATAATTCAATATGTATAATAATGTCATAAATATGATATATACGCATTTAATACATCACAATATAGATCCATGAGATGTGTTTATAAAATAAAATAACATTTGTCTGTCAAGCGGCAGTCCTCCGTACACAAAAATGATAACTTTGCCTCCTAATTAATGGAAATGGATGTAGATATAGTTTATTAATTAACATAATAGAATAATATTATATGAGTGATAGTTTTTTTATAATATCAACATAATTGAATAATATTTCAAGGATTTATAATAAAATTGAAAAAACTCATAGATGAAAACATTACCGTTTTTTTGTATAACGCCTTTAGGTTTAACATAACTCCTTCTATGGTTGTATTATTTATCTAACCATGGACTATATAATGTTGGGATATATGTAATGAAAATATATAGTAATGGATTGTCAGATGAAAATACTTAGGGGATCATAAATTTATGAGGATATGGGGAGTCCTTTTATAATTATTGTGCATGGCACAATTGTTATTTTTCAAAATGAAAATGTGCAACCATGTTTTTCGCAAGAAATACAGCTCCAAAATGGGCTATTAGAAAATTATATCTGGAATAATGTCCCTATAATGTCTAACACTCCTTTATAAATCATCTTCATCTCCCTTTTCCTTTTTTCACTCAAATTATTTTCCATGACTATCTTTAATGGTGTGTTTTCATGAATATAACATGATGATGGAATTCATAGTGTATTTGTAGATATTTTGTGATATGTTCCTAGTTTGATTATATTTTAGGTGTCACTCAATAATATAAATGACCTAGAAAGATCATTAGAGTGTGTAACCATCTAACTGAGATAGGGCATGGGTCATCAACCTGATGAGCGGAACTCTCCTTCTGGAAGATTTCATGGGGAATCTATCCAATTAGTGGATACCTTCTCCAAGGAAAGATCATTAGTACCTTATAAGTTGATAGAGTAATCCCTCATTCTTTAATAGGTCATCGGTTCTATATCAACTTTTAGAGTGTAACCATCCTGGTGTGTTAGGGAATGAGTGCTCTAACTAGAGAGTATAATCCCCTGAAAAACCATGTAGTGGGTCATCTACCAATCTATATAGTGGTATCCTCCTACTCGGATATGGTTTAGGTTCATTTTAAATGGAATGAGTAGAACACTCATGCTCCTCCAGAGAAAGGGTCAATTATGCAAATATTAGAACCCCCAAATGGAATAGGTCATGCGTTCCTTATTAATCAACGAAGTAGAACACTCATATCGTAGTAGGGAACGAGTCCTCTATCTAAATGTTATACCACCTCAATCATGTGTCACAATGGCGCGGTGTGGCTCCACATTGTTTCTCTTGAGATGGATAAATTTCATAAAAGAGTTTTTTTTTATTTAAGTGGTGTGGTTTCTTATATATAGGGAAATGGATGTGTTGAGTGACAAATGAATTGGCACATAGACATTTACCTTACATCACAAATTCATTTGGCCCTCTAGTTTTTTTCAAAATCCCCACACCACCCTGCCCCAACCTCCCTCATAGTTATAGATAATTAAAATTACAATTATAATAAATATATTTATAACAAATTTTGTTACAAAAATACTAAATACTAAATTTATAATTATATTTATTATAATTATAAAAATTAAATATTTATAATAAAAAATATTAATAATAAATATATTAAATATAAAATTATACTAATCATATAAATATAATATTTATAATAAATATAATATTATAATAATTGTATAAATATTATAATATTATAATATTATAAATAAATAATTACAATATCAATATAATTAGAAATATAATAAATATATAACTATAATAATTATATATTTTAAATAAAAATATACTTATAAATATAATAAATATAATAAATATATAATTATAATCAATATATAATTATAAATATAATAATTATATAATTATAATAAATACACAATTATAATTACAAAAATCATATATTTATAAATATAATAAATATACAATTATAACAATTATATAATTATAATATTCATATAATTATATAAATAAATAAATATACATATATAATAATTATATAATTATAATTATAATATATATATAATTATAATTATAATATATATATATTTATAATACTTATCAAATATAATTGTTATAAATATATAATTGTAAAAAAAATACTTATAAAATTGTAATATATATAAAATTATAAATATTATAATTATATAATTATAATAATTAAACAATTTTAAATATAATTAATTTATAATATTAATAAAATTAAAATAATAATAATTATACAATTATAAATATTATAAATATTCAATTATAATTGTATATGTTATAAAAATATATATATAATAATAATATATTTATGATAATTATATATCTATTATAAATATATATTTATATTTATTATAATTATATATTTATTATTAATATATATTTATTATAATCATCAATTTATTATAATTGTATATTTATTATAATTATTTATTTATTATATTAATAATTAGATATTTATTATATATGTAATTAATATATTATTATTATTATTATATATTATCGGTGTTTTGGGATAAATATATAATATAAATATTTATATATCTATATATCTGTTATAATTATAATTATTATATATTTATATATTTATAATCATTAAAATAATTATTTATTTATATATATTATATTTATTATTTTAAATATGATTATTATAATTATATAAACATATATATATATATATATATATTACCATTGTTTATTTATAATAATTATATATTTATTTTATTTATAATTATATTTTTATAATAATTTTCAGAGGCCATGGAGCTTATCCATGGTCTACTGTTTTCGGTATTATAATTTTATAACTATATGAAATATATAATTATAAAAAATATATAATTATATTTATAACTATAAAAAATATATAATTATAATAAATGTATAATTTTAAATATAATAAATATATAAATATATAATTATTAATATTGTTTGTTTATTATAAAAAAATATTTATTACAATTATATAAATATTATAATAATATGTTTATTATATTTTTAATTTTAAATATTTTTAATTTTTTATTATACTTTTATTATATTTATAGAATTATAGTAATTATATAATTATTATAATTGTATATTTATAAAAATTATATATTATTATATTTATAATTATATTTTTATTATGATTTTATATTTACTATAACAATATATTTATCTTCATTAATTGTTTAATATATTTATAATTATACATTTTTTAAATTTATAATAAATATATAATTATTAATAATATATATTATATGTGTTGAAGGACAAATATATAATTTAATAAATATATAGAAATATATATATTATAAATATTAAAAATATATAATTATAAATATAATAAATATAATAAATATATATTTATATATTTATTGTCATTATAATCATTATATGTTTGTATATTTATTTTGTTAATAATTATAAATATAATTGTTATAGTTATATGTTTATTGCAACTATATTTTTATTGTAATTATATATTTATTATATTTATAATTATATAGTAGTAATAAATATATAATTATAAAAAATATATAACTATAATAATAAATATAAAGAATCTATAATTATAATAAATGTATAATTATAAATTTGATAAATATATTGTCACACCTCGACCAAAAACGCCCATGTCTTTATTCTTTTCTCGGTCCTGCGACATTGGGAAGAGTTGTGTTGGGTTGAGTAATGAATTTTCTTTGAAGCGTTGATGTTTTCATTGTCTTTCGGGCCAGTGCGCAATCACCGCACTGCTAGCGGTCACCACACATTCGGTCCGGGTGGGTGCGTGGTCACCACACCGTTAGAAGTGACCGTGTGTTTGGTCCTTGAGAATGCACAATGGCGCGACACTTCAAATAAATAATAAACTAAATAAATTAATTAAGTTAATTAAATGTGGAATCCAAATAAAATTTTATATCGATAATACAAGGATGAAATATCAAATAAAAAAATGATAAATTGTTAAAAACGTTTATATCTTAATATGTATAAGATCATTGTTACTATTTTTATTATTGTAGCATTGAGATTAATAATATTATTATAATTTAAAATAAAATATATTTGAAATAATTAAATTTATTGGTTTTATTATTATTATTATCTTATTATTATAGTTTTTTTCATTGTTCATTCCAAACCCTAAAGATACCCCTCTCCCATAACCCACACGAGCCACCTCCCCTCCTCCCTCTATTTCTTCTTCTTTTTTTTCTCTCTACATGGTTGTCCCCTCCCGCTGGTTTCCTGCGCGCAGTGCCCGACCACTAGCCCATCAGCCGACCCTACCTCCTCATCTGGCACAACCTCCCAGTCTGGTGCCACTTGCTCCTACGCCCTGACGCACCTCCAGCCAAACCAGTGCTAGCCTCACCATGAATCCCAACTGCGCCGCTCTGGCCCTCCGCACTCCGCAATCTTGTGACCTGCGCTCCAGGCTGCTGCCGCCCTTGCCTCACACCCCCAGGTCCCTCAGGCCGCCACTGCCCTCATATGCTTGTCTAGAAGTCATGAGACCCTCTCATCCAGCCAGCGCGAGACCTTCTTCCCCCATTCTACTTGGCGTGACCTATTTGAAGCCACCCAATCTCATCCTCCCATCCAACCAGCTCCTGTGTCCTAGCTCCCATCCATTTGTCCTCCTTGGGCGCAGCCCAAAACCCTCTAGGTGGCACCCCCGCACTCCTTTGACATGACTGCATTTTCCGTTGCCGACAACCTTCTTCTCTGCCAGTATTTTTCTTTTCTGTTTTGGGGTTTTTATCAAATCAACCAAACCCCAAATGTTCATTTTGTGATTTACGTGTTTGTTCCTTGGTGTCTAGGATATGTGATTGACATAACGAGACCCATCGGTCCATGCTCCAACATCTACTTCCAAAGGAGAATCAGATGGACTATCTTCCCTATACAACTGATGTTTCCAGTAAGGTTAACGCAGATGAGTTTCTATTTCGCGCCATCCAGTTCTAGGTATTTTGTCTTGTGCGAGTCCTTGGTAACTATTTGGTCATGTGTTGGCCCTTGTTGCGCTTATTTTTGGTGTCAGGTTTTGTTACAGGGAGTAGAGATCATTTCCGAGTGTGCACACACTTTTTCCCAGGTATGAATATACATATATATATATATATGCATTCGGAGAGTGTGTTCCCTCATGGTGGGGGGTACACATGCATCAGTTTAAAATTGTATATATATATATATATATGGTAGTGAGTTTGCGCGTTCAAGTGAGGTGTTTCTTGAGTTGGAAAGTTTTGACTGGACTTCCTTGATGTAGGCAAATCCATGCATTTACTTTCTATTTCTTGTCCTTGATACTTGAGGTTTTCGTTATATTTTTATCTTTCTATGCATATTTATCGTACCCCCTTAAATCTTATAGAGGTGTTCAAATTTTTTATGGTGTTGTTAAAGATAGGGTTTACATGAATCTCGGTTTAGGCCTTGTATATGATGCCTTTGGTGTTTGTGAATTTTCCACTTTTTCTTTTTGGGTGAGTATTGATGTAAAAGCCTTACAGTGTTATTTAGAATTGTATTATAAACTTTTAACAGGTTTGTTAAATACTATATGTGGTGTGAATTATGTTTCAGAAATATTTTGAGGTGCGCTGGATTTAAAAATGGATTTTTGACATGTGGGTATTCTGTTAAGTTGTGTAATTTTTTATTTTAACTGTGCAAGTGGTGTGAATTCTGATTTGGTGTCGTGTGAGATGTGTTTTGAAAACATATTGAGATGGGGTTTGTGAATTTTTTTTGTTGGAATTGTTTTGAGTCCATGTTTATGTGTTTTAAATGTACGGTTGTTGTAGCGTGTCGGCGAGAAAGACCCACGATATTGCTGTCATCGGCTTGTGTGTGTTTGTGCGTCTGTGTGAGGCGTGACGTGCCATTGTTTTTGGAATGCGAGCCGAGGTAGGCCCCCCACTACACTCACCTTTAAATTTAGAATTTTTTAGTTGCTTGATGTGTAACACCCCGAGCTTCCACGATACGCTTCTCATTCAATAATGCAATAGCTTGCATTGTACGCAACTTCGAGTTCTAAAACACCGCGACTAATCAATGTAGTCGTTATGAATAGTAATAACCACTTTCAAAAATTATAGAAATTTTATATTTCAAAATGGACTTTATTTTAGGATTCAGAATATCGAAATTAGCCTATGTTGAATTTTTGGTATTTTTCTGAGAACTTCTAATTTTTTATGAATAGTGACAAATACTTTAAAACAAATTTTTTAATCAAAATAATTTATTGTGATAAATTATACTATTTATTGGTTTTAAGGTATAATTAGAATATATTTTTACCATTTTATCCAATGGTGGTCATTAGAATTAATTTAACATTGAAATTGGACATAAACAATTGCCAATCTTTTGATATAAATTGTTTCTTAAAAACACGCTATTTGTCGTAACAGCGGGAAATAATTATAAAATTAATTAATGCAACTTATATGTTTGGAATTTTGTAAAATAGACATCATTTTTTAATTTGGAATATCAATTATAGCTTAGGGTGAAATTTTGGCCTTGTTCTGAAAAACTTCAATTTTTGATGAATAGTGAAACCACTAAGTGGTAGTTAAATAACTGATTTTTCGTTTAAATAAAATATTACCACTTATGTGATTTGATTTTCAAAAATCTGACATACATGGTTGTCATTAAGATGTAAAATGTGGTTCATTGAGATTAAAATAATTTTTTTGGTGAATAGTAACTTTTAAGTTCTTAATCGCGATTATAGGTAATTAGTGTAGTTTAAGGTAAAAACAATGTTTTAATAATATGATATAAGCTTGAAACTTGTCCTACTCCTATTGGATGAGTCATGTCCGACCAAGAAAACCCATGGGTCAACTTGGGGACCCCATGTAGCCACTTTAGTTGGAAAATGACATTAATATATATTTATTTAATGTTAAAATTAAATTGACACAAACAAGAGTTGTTTTACTAAAACAGTTTTTAAGTGGGGTTACACAAGTCCACATTTTGACTATAAATATTCATTAGAAAGATAAAAAGATTTACTACATCATAGTATTTTTTTTTATAATTTTTAGACATTAAATAAATTAAATTATTTATGACATCATTATGATGCAGTGATGACCTCATTATTTAACGATTTAAATAAAATTAGAAGATAATGTAAAATACAAGGCTTACACTTGTCCAAAGGCTATTGGATGAGTATATTTCGAACCCTTATCACCTTATCCTCGAATTATATAAGTGTGGGACCTCTAAAATCCGAAAATCATTTTATAATAAAGTGACTTTTCTTTACGTTCCAAGAGTGCCCCTCCTCTCAACTTATAAAAGGCCCCCACCTCTCCCACCTCATTTACACTTTCAAGCCATTTGGCTAGGCCAAAATCTGCCAAAATACTCTCTCCACTTCCCTCTATTACTCCTAGAATCCTCACTTTGGGCAGAACTCTTCCCAAGGAAGCCTTTGGCTCAAATCAAAAAGTGTTACCCGATTTTGAGGTAATGTCTTCTCTAATGTTGTTTTGATTTATTTTTCTTCTCCAACCCCCTAAACTCTTTTTATTAATTTCTTTTGTAACAAAACCAGTATCCTCAATATACTAGGATGTTTTTATAAGAAGTATTCGAGCTACACTTACACACACCTACATCTAATGGTTAAAGAACATACAGTTTCTGTGGATGGAAAATTTCTGCCTCACGAAACGATGATTGTTCAACACTCATATAACACCTTCAAAGGTGGCCATTAAGATGTCACTATTTTTATATATGATATATAATATGTTTATGTTTTACTTATGCTTCTTTATTTTTCATTTATGGCATACTTTATGATTTCCATTATGGGTAAAACGCGATAATTTCATTTTAGGAAGTGCGGACTACCGCCCCCTCAAAGTGATTTGAATCGTTAATGACATATGTGGGATGTATAAAGGATGAATAAAATGGTATTATAAACTATATTATACTGGAATTATATTATACATTTATATCATTATGATTTAGTTCCATTAAATATGAAATTGAAATGAAAGTAGCGTTCATGCGTACGTACGGCTTACCATCTCCATGAACGATGCATTTCATTTCTTACCTCTAAATGTTATGTAATATTATAAATGAATGTATGTACTGGATATATGAGATATATATGACATCCAAATCATGAATATAATTCTGGAGATAATGGATATTCTACCACATAAACAACTTGTAATTATAAGAATTTTATTGTTGACTCAGGTACCAAAGATTGACAAAACGACCATTATTAACTTAAATAAATACATAATGTTCATATCATTGTAATAAGTGATATAAAAAGGATAATGAAATTGAAAATTGTTCTTAATAAGGTATATATTAACTCTAGTTTATTATTCATGAGGTTAAAGAACGGTTGGGTCAAGTCAGACACGAGGTAAGGGAACTTCTTAACCCAATTTCCATTCTTTGGGTTAATCTCCTATTTTCAAATTATGTCATGATGTTATTATGTCCTATTTTGTATTTTTACTCTCTTTATGTGTACCTATAGTGATTACACATAATAGATCTATTTTATTTTAAAAATTATCTTTTTAAGGACTTCGTCTCAATCTCCTTTCATTGAGGCATATTTGGTTTTATACACAACTTTCTTTTATACGGTGTATAAACCCCATTGAATTTTACGTTTATTCAAAAGGAATCTTTTATTATACGACGTGTTTACTAAACGGCAAAAGGGAATGTTTTTGTCGTACGTATGCGGCGACAACGACTTCTCTGCCGCCGTGACCACTATTTTAGTTTCGGATTCCTCTACAAGCCATCACTTTTTTTTAATGAAAAATAAATACAAAGTTTTAACATTCTTTTATTTTGGTATTGAAAATGGGTTTGAAAGAATTTTTACTATATAAATGTGTGATATTGATATCTTGTGATTGAGATGTGGAAATTTTATGTTTCCTTTATGCATGTTTTATGTGATACGATTATGTTATGGTTTATGATATGTTTAAACCTATTCATATGAGGAATGCATTGGACTTAATAAGTGACGGGTGGAGCCCGCTATAGCTCCTCGATGCATCGGCAGGTCTCATGAGACAAACTAGTGTCTTGGCACAAGGCCTTGACAAAATCTTATTTGTGGTCTTGGCACGAGGCCTTGGCTACGTGGTTATGATAGTCTGAAATTATGCATTCCATCATTATGAAAGTGGTTATTGATATTGCATGTGATTATTCGACCAGTAGAATATACATGTGAAGAAGTGAATGGCATTATCTCATTTTTCTTTTTCCATATTATATTGAAGTTCACGTTTAAAAGGCTTTTGTTTTAGTTATACATCGCTTTAAATGTTAATGTTTATTTATGAAAGCTTCCTCTATATTGTTAACCTTACTGAGCATCTGAGCTCACCCATTTCAATGTTTTAATATTTTTCCAGGATGTGAAGAAGTATTTTATTAATGACCTGCAGGGATAGTCCGAAGAGGATAGAAGTGTGGACTATGGAGACTATCTTATTATAGTTTTTCACTTTATGATGTAATGTAACGTTTACGAATGTATCTAGTGTTTCCAAGGCTACTAAACTAATCGGTCTTTCGAGACTTGTTCTTTTGTGATCATGCCAATGTTACGAAGTAATGCACCGACTCTGGGTAGCTGGGGTCGGGGCGTTACAGTTGGTATCAGAGGAAGTTTAATACTAACCTTGGAAGCTAGATTTAGATAAACTCTGATTAGAGAACATAGACCTAAGATGAACTTTGATGATTAGTATAGAAAAACTTCCTAGAATTTTGATATTGTAGAGATTTTGTAGGTTTTCTGAGCAATACATCCCTGTCTGGATACGAGCAGGTAGAGGCGGCTCTGGAACAGATGTTCCTAGGGGTAAAACCCGAAAACACCGCTTTGAGCTAGACTCAAACGGGAACTGGTGCACGGCAACGGGCCTTGCTGCACTCTTGGTTACGACACTCCCGGGGGATATGCTTAGGATAACTCTCATTTTCTTTACAAATCATTATGAAGGGTTTACGAGTATATACTTCCTCAAAGAAAACATTTTTATGATTATGGATTATATCCATAAATAGTTCAATTTATGTTAAGTGTTTTATAAGAAATGGGATTATTTATTTTGATTCATAAACTAATCTAGTTTATGCCATTATTTAGAAATGGTGCCTAGTGGAAGAAATGGAAACTGTATCAATGCACACACTCCATGTAGGTATTGCCCTCCTGCTCAAGATAATTATAGTGGGGCTGGTGATGCAACTGGTGCCGATCAGCTAATCACCGTACTGGGACAACTTACTCAGGTTATGAATAATAACCTTACCCGTATAGAGCACCCAGATCCACATCATGGAGGATCAATGTTAGATCGATTCATGAGGCAACAACCACCAATGTTCAATGGGAGTACAAATCCCTTAGTAGCCGAGCAATGGATAAATTCCCTAGAGAAAATATTTCAGGCTTTGGGGAGCATTGAAAGGGAAAAAGTTGTCATGGCAGTTTACCGCCTCACTGGAGATGCCGATCAGTGGTGGTCGCTGATTCAAAACACAAAGGAAGATGATGACGTATCGAATATGGAATGGAGGGAGTTCAAAGAGCTTTTCTTATAAAAATACTTTCCTCGTGACCATCGAGCAGATATGGAAAGACAATTTCTGAGTCTGAGGCAGAAGGAGGATGAGAATGTCGCAAAGTATGAGGCTAACTTTACAAGGTTAGCGAGGCATGCTGCCGATTATATACGTAACCAAAGGAGTAAGATTGATCGTTTATTTGATGGGTTAAAACCATTTCTCCGTCGAGCTTTAGTATCACAATCCTTCTCATCATACGAAGATATTGTCTCGTGTGCTATCAAGACAGAAAAGGAATTCTCTAAGTCTTATGACTACAAAGTAAAGCAAGAGAAGAAGAGAACGGTGGAACAAGATACAGATAAAGGGAAAAAGGGAAAGAAGGATTTTCCATTATGTGATAATTGTGGGAAGAATCACCCTGGTACTTGCCTAAAAGGAATGGGAGTTTGTTATAAATGTGGAGAAAAGGGTCACCAGGCTCGTGATTGCAAGGGAAAGAAAGAGGCTGTCAAAGTTGAATGCTACAATTGTAGGGAAACAGGGCATTATGCAAATGAATGTCCTAAGCGTCAAGGTAACATAACTCAGAAAAGGCCAAGGGATCAAGGCCAATCTTATGCTGTGACTACAGTTGAAGCGGAATAATTAATGTATTGGTGCTTTTGGACTCAAGGATTATATTCTGGTTATAAGAATAATGTGATATATATATATGGATTGTACTGCAGTACTTGTTGATTTCAGTAAGGTTTTAATATGATGAAGGTAATCATATTTTTAGTATGTGACAATAAGAGAAACTTTACTTTGTTTGGGGAATCTGATAAATTGATTTTGGAATTAAGAGACCTTTTAGAGAAAGTCTGGACAGAGGTATTTTGGATAACTATAAAGGTTGGAATGGATTAAGTTGATCTTTGGAGAGTATTGTTTAAGGTTAAAACATTTATCAAGATTATTTTTGGAATAGTATAGTACTATATTTTTAGGAAAAGGACAACCTGCAGGGTGGGGCATAACCCGTCCCGTCGGACAAAGCTGCAGGAATCGAACCCACAACCATAGTGCGACATGCCTTTATTTCCTACCACTAGCCTACAGGAAGTCCCTGGTTATTACAAAATAATTTTACTAATCTAAATTGTATGTGTTAACATTTGGAAGCTTATACAATTAGTAAAAGTATAATATTTTTGGGTTCTATTATCTTTTTGAGTGAAAGGTGAGTTGAAGGTTGAAACTCCAATTGTCAGGCATAAATATATATATACCTATCTGTTATTCAATGAATAAATTAATTCTTAAACTTTAGTAAAGGGATATTAAAACAGAAAATGTGTTATCCTAATACCTTATGTCTTGTCGGACTGATGATATTTTAAATCAACATAGATTGAAGGCTTTGAGGCCCTCAATTTGACAGTTGATTGTGATTGATGACCTCAATCACTCCCTACAAATATTTACGTTTTTCCTCCAATTATATGTCTCTAATTGCCACCATTGTTCTCCTTATCGAGATCATAATTTGGTGGTGACTTTCTTATTTCCATTTCCCTCTTATTAAGGCTAAATTTTATTAATCTTATTTCTGATGTGGGTTTTCCACAAAGGTATTTTCTCTTTTCAACCTTTTATTTTCAAAGAAAGAAATTTCAAACTGCGAGGACGCAATTTATTGAAGGAGGGGAGAATGTAACACCCCGAGCTTCCACGATACGCTTCTCATTCAATAATGCAATAGCTTGCATTGTACGCAACTTCGAGTTCTAAAACATCGCGACTAATAAAAGTAGCCGTTATGAATAGTAATAACCACTTTTTAAAATTATAGAAATTTTATATTTCAAAATGGACTTTATTTTTGGATTCTGAATATCGAAATTAGCCTATGTTGAATTTTTGTTATTTTTCTGAGAACTTCTAATTTTTTATGAATAGTGACAAATACTTTAAAACAACTTTTTTAATCAAAATAATTTATTGTGATAAATTATACTATTTATTGGTTTTAAGGTATAATTAGAATATATTTTTACCATTTTATCCAACAGTGGTCATTAGAATTAATTTAACATTGAAATTGGACATAAACAATTGCCAATCTTTTGATATAAATTGTTTCTTAAAAACACGCTATTTGTCGTAACAGCGTGAATTAATTATAAAATTAATTAATGCAACTTATATGTTTGGAATTTTGTAAAATAGACATCATTTTTGAATTCGGAATATCAATTATATCTTAGGGTGAAATTTTGGCCTTGTTCTGAAAAACTTCAATTTTTGATGAATAGTGAAACCACGAAGTGGTAGTTAAATAACTGATTTTTCGTTTAAATAAAATATTACCACTTCTGTGATTTGATTTTCAAAAATCCGACATACATGGTTGTCATTAAGAAGTAAAATTTGGTTCAATGAGATTAAAATAATTTTTTGGTGAATAGTAACTTTTAAGTTCTTAATCGCGATTAGAGGTAATTAGTGTAGTTTAAGGTAAAAACAATGTTTTAATAATATGATATAATCTTGAAACTTGTCCTACTCCTATTGGATGAGTCATGGCCGACCATGACAACCCATGGGTCAACTTGGGGACCCCATGGAGCCACTTTAGTTGGAAAATGACATTAATATATATTTATTTAATGTTAAAATTAAATTGACACAAACAAGAGTTGTTTTACTAAAACAGTTTTTAAGTGGGGTTACACACGTCCAAATTTTGACTATAAATATTCATTAGCAAGATAAAAAGATTTACTACATCATAGTTTTTTTCTATAATTTTTAGACATTAAATAAATTAAATTATTTATGACATCATTATGATGCAGTGATGACCTCATTATTTAACGATTTAAATAAAATGAGATGATAATGTAAAATCCAAGGCTTACACTTGTCCAAAGCCTATTGGATGAGGCTATTTCGAACCCTTATCACATTATCCTAGAATTATATAAGTGTGGGACCTCTAAAATCCGAAACTCATTTTATAATAAAGTGACTTTTCTTTACTTTCCAAGAGTGCCCCTCCTCTCCACTTATAAAAGGCCCCCACCTCTCCCACCTCATTTACACTTTCAAGCCATTTGGCTCGGCCAACCTCTGCCAAAACACTCTCTCCACTTCCCTATCATACTCCTAGAAGCCTAAATTTGGGCAGAACTCTTCCCAAGGAATCCTTTGGCTCAAATCAAAAAGAGTTATCCGATTTTGAGGTAATGTCTTCTCTAATGTTGTTTTGTTTTATTTTTCTTCTCCAACCCCCTAAACTCTTTTTATTCATTTATTTTGTAACAAAACCAGTATCCTCAATATACTAGGATGTTGTTATAAGAAGTATTCGAGCTACACTCACACACACCTACATATAATGGTTAAAGAACATACAGTTTCTGTGGATGGCGAATTTCTGCCTCACGAAACGATGATTGTTCAACACTCATATAACACCTTCAAAGGTGGCCATTAAGATGTCACTATTTTTATATATGATATATAATATGTTTATGTTTTACATATTCTTCGGTATTTCTCATTTATGGAATACTTTATGATTTCCATTATGGGTAAAACGCGATAATTTCATTTTAGGAAGTGCGGACTACCGCCCCCTCAAAGTGATTTGAATCGTTAATGCCATATGTGGGATGTATAAAGGATGAAGAAAATGGTATTATACACTATGTTATACTGGAATTATATTATACATTTATATCATTATGATTTAGTTCCATTAAATATGAAATTGAAATGAAAGTAGCGTTCATGCGTACGTACGGCTTACCATCTCCATGAACGATGCATTTCATTTCTTACCTCTAAATGTTACGTAATATTATAAATGAATGTATATACTGGATATATGAGATATATATGACATCCAAATCATGAATATAATTCTGGAGATAATGGATATTCTACCACATAAACAACTTGTAATTATAAGAATTTTATTGTTGACTCAAGTACCAAAGATCGACAAAACGACCGCTATTAACTTAAATAATTACATAATGTTCATATCATTGTAATAAGTGATATAAAAACGATAATGACATTGAAAATGGTTCTTAATAAGGTATATATTAACTCTAGTTTATTATTCAGGAGGTTAAAGAACGGCTGAGTCAAGTCAGACACGAGGTAAGGGAACTTCTTAACCCAATTTCCATTCTTTGGGTTAATCTCCTACTTTCAAATTATGTCATGATGTTATTATGTCCTATTTTGTATTTTTACTCTCTTTATGTGTACCTATAGTGATTACACATAATAGATCTATTTTATTTTAAAAATTATCTTTTTAAGGACTTCGTCTCAATCTCCTTTCATTGAGGCATATTTGGTTTTATACACAACTTTCTTTTATACGGTGTATAAACCCCTTTGAATTTTATGTTTATTCAAAAGGAATATTTTATTATACGAAGTTTTTACTAAACGACAAAAGGGAATGTTTTTGTCGTACGTATGCGGCGACAACGACTTCTCTGCCGCCGTGACCACTATTTGAGTTTCGGCTTCCTCTACAAGCCATCACTTTTTTTTAATGAAAAATAAATACAAAGTTTTAACATTCTTTTATTTTGGTATTGAAAATGGTTTTGAAATAATTTTTACTATATAAATGTGTTGTATTGATATCTTGTGATTGAAATGTGGAAATGTTATGTTTCCTTTATGCATGTTTTATGTGATACGATTATGTTATGGTTTATGATATGTTTAAACCTATTCATATGAGGAATGCATTGGACTTAATAAGTGACGGGTGGAGCCCGCTATAGCTCCTCGATGCATCGGCAGGTCTCATGAGACAAACTAGTGTCTTGGCACAAGGCCTTGAAAAAATCTTATTTGTGGTCTTGGCACGAGGCCTTGGCTACGTGGTTATGATAGTCTGGCATTATGCATTCCATCATTATGAAAGTGGTTATTGATATTGCATGTGATTATTCGACCAGTAGAATATCCATGTGAAGAAGTGAATGGCATTATCTTATTTTTCTTTTTCCATATTATGTTGAAGTTCAAGTTTAAAAGGATTTTTTTTAGTTATACATCGCCTTAAATGTTAATGTTTATTTATGAAAGCTTTCGCTATATTTTTAACCTTACTGAGCATCTGAGCTCACCCCTTTCAATGTTTTAATATTTTTCCAGGATGTGAAGAAGTATTTTATGAATGACCTGCAGGGATAGTCCGAAGAGGATAGAAGTGTGGACTATGGAGACTATGTTATTATAGTTTTTCACTTTATGATGTAATGTAACGTTTACGAATGTATCTAGTGTTTCCAAGGCTACTAAACTAATCATTCTTTCGAGACTTGATCTTTTGTGATCATGACAATGTTACGAAGTAATGCACCGACTCTGGGTAGCTGGGGTCGGGGCGTTACATGATATTTTATTAAATTTAATAAATTAGAAATAATACGAGATAATTAATTTTTAAATGATTATTTGGTATAAAAACAGTCATTTATTTTATACACAACACATGGAAATTTTTCTTGGTGAGCGGATACCCAGTATTGAAAGAATTCCCATTTGGTCTTTAAATATAATTCTCATAATTTCAAATGTGGTTCTGTATTGAAAGATAAATGATATCTTCTGAAAAATTGTTTCGAGTTTTCATGAGAGACGAGATTTTTCTTAAAAGATGGTGAAGGCCCATTTAGCACTGTAATAAAAATAAATTATTTTGAAAAACAATACATGGCGGTAAATTAGGGGGGTCCTTCGGGGTATGTTGACTGCATATGTTGTCTGTGATTTTGTGTTACTTGATTGACTTTGTTTTCTCACCCCTTTCTTTTTATTATAAGTGTTGACATGGTAACCTGGCATAGTGAGTGAATCTTCTGAAAATGATTGTTGCACTAGTTTAGATTACGCATTGGATAGTGGCCCCATAGCATGGGAATACTGAGTTATTGCTACTATTGGGATTGGGCCCCTCGGTTAGGACATGTAGGTCTATCCCGAGCGTTAGGGCGTTATGACGTCATCAAGTTAGGGAATGCATTCAGGATGAGTCAGATGTATAGTTTGTTCTGGATTGTTCATGATCTCTTACGTTCAACCCATGTTTGTTTTAATGAATATTTGTATGTGGCGGATGATTTAGTGGTCTAGCTTGGAAGATGGCCCATGTGTTCCACTTCTTTTCCATTTCCCTTATTGTGTGTGGTGTGTTGTGTGTTGTATTCCCTTTGACTAGCAACTAAAATTTGAATTTCTAAATTGCACGAAGAAATGTTTTAAAATTCTATACATCTGTTCCATTTAAACAGTAAACATATTTTAAATTAAAAAGTGAAATGGGCTGATACTTGTTTTAGAAATGAATGTGTGTGTGGAAAATAATATTTTATATCATTTAGTTCAGACTTGAAATTGATAAATTCTTCATTTAAATGTAGTGCATTAGCGAATTGTTATCGGGTTATCCTACTATGTTTTAATACTCACGCCTATAGTTCTTTTCTGTTTTAATGTTTGTGCAGGCTCCAGCTTGGGTGGATTTGCCTTGGGAGACGTTCGGTCGTGATATGGAGAGTGACACGCGAGGTCACACGGATATAGTGGTTGTCTCTTTTGGTTAGTTTTATTTTCTTCTCTTATTTTTTAGTAACATTAGTCTTTTTATTTTGCACTGCTCTGTTTTATTTCAGCTGCATTATTTATTTATCTATACTGGGCGAAATCATTCCCACATCCTCTGTTGATGCCCTGGCACTTGTCGCCAGCCTGGGAGGATCGAGAATGCCTCTCGGGCCATGTCGTGGGCCGGATCGGGTGACCGGTTCAGGGTTGACCCGGGTATGTTCGTGAAAAAATGGTATCAGAGGTGGTCGGATCTTATCAGACCCTACTTTTAAGAGCGCAAATTGTTATTTGGGATGTATGGTAGAAATATATTTGGACATTCGAGGCTCATGAGTCAGGTTATGGTTCAGTGCATGATCACCACTTCTCATGACGAGACCTGAGTTACCAGGGTTAGTCCGGGATTTGAATCTTTTTCTCTTTGGTTTTTTTGGATTGAGGAATGACAATGGAGGAAAATTGTTTCACTTTGCGGCCTCACATGGGGTGGTGACCTTGGTGAAGTCTAAGTGTCCGGTCAAGGTTATCTTATTGTTATTCTTTACTTTGGGCATGGCTCAACACTATGTTGTTGGGTCAGACATATGCACTAGTTTCTCATTCCATTGGGTTATTACTGCTTTTGTTTTGTTCAAATATCAGTTGGATTGAGTGCGTTCAAAGTGATACTTGTTTTGAAATGGAAAAGTTTTTCTTCCAAATTGTTTTGGAAATTACTAAATTGGGTTTCTAAAGAGAAAGTGTATTTGTTTGAAAAAACGTGGCATGTATTTGGATTTAGTAAGAAAAAGTAGTGTTTGAACCTTGTCACTCTTTATGGAGGGTCACACGTTCGTGGGTATGGATAGAATGTTCTTAGGGGCACTTGTTCAAAGATGAGGTGAGCAGGATTGAATAAACGCACATGTGACGGTTCACAAGGTTCCATAGGTGAGTTTTTAAAAATTGTATAGAAATAATGGTTTTGGAAAAGTGATTTCTCCTTGTGTAGTATATGTTGGTCTTATGGGCCTATTTCCCTTCTCTTGTGTTGTTTCCTTGATTGAGTTTTGGCTTGATGCTGGATTTAATGGTGTTTTTCGTGTTGTCATGAGTATGCCGACCCAAAATCCTCCAAAAATTGTTAATGAGTTATGCCCAGTTCTCTGTTCCTTTTGTGTGTTACTTTCTTTTCGAAGTAATCAATGTCTGTTAGAGGTAGCTGTATTATTCTGAAATATAATGTGTCTTCGGGTTTTCGGGAGATCCCAGGATAGTTAAGGTTCATACCGCCCTATAGTTATTTGTGGGTTCAGTATTGGAATAGTAAAGATGGGATGTATCATCGTCGTAGGAGTTTTGGTTGTTATTAATTCTGGTTGACTTCCGAAAAGGTTCCCCACCTGGTAAGGAGTGTGGGCCAGTGGAAACTGTCTCCAAGGAACCAACCTCATCGATACTAGCTCATAGTTCATCGGACTGCCCTCTTGTGCGCCACCAGTATGGCTTGTCTAGAAATTCTAAGTCATCATGTTGCATCCCTTTAAAAATGTATGGCCATTTTGGTTGTTCGAATCATCGAACAGAAGAAGGAGTTAGAGACCAGAAGAGGAAAATGCCCTACTGTGAGGCAGGAGACGCTTCGGCTATTAGGGCCCCAGCCACAGGTCTCGGGGTGAAGCTCGTGCACAGTAAGGAGTTGCTGAGGGTGTGTTAAAACTTGGACTGAATAATGTTTCTAGCATTCAAATGGAAATATATGAAATTTTATTATTCTGTTCTCGTCACTGTTGTAATCTTATTCTTGTTGTGGTGGCGGGTTGATAGCGTTCTCCCACAATCCAAGTGGTCTTATCTTCTCTTAGTGTGGTTTTTATGTTTTTGGGTTTATATGAATGGTGTGGGCCCGTGAATAAACACACATGTTCTATTTTTGAGGTGGTCCTAGCTATTTTCGATATGGGAATGTTTGTTTCATGAGGTTGATGGTAGGTGTTGAGTTAATTTCTCATCCAGAAGTTGTTGGTTTGTTCCACAACAAGATTTTCGTCAAGTATCAGGTGTGTTGGTTGGTACATGTCAGGAAGATAAATGAGTTATGTTTGGGAGTTCCCATGTTTACCCCCCCCCATGGGGGTTGTTTTTTCGGGTATCAAGGGTTTTTGTATTAGTAAATTCTTGTGGTGGGGAGAACTCTCTAATGTTTTCACCTCAATCTCGGGAAATGGTTTTTTTCTTGAATTGGTCTGGTGTGACATTTTTTGAGAACGGTTATCCTGAAGCTCTCGGTTCTCTATGATTTTTTCTTGGAATGAACTCAAGTTGTGTTAACTATTGGCTTGGTGACTTTCTGGGGGCAGAAAGTCTCTGTGGTGGGGAAAATTGTCATACCTCAACCATGAACGTCCATGTCATTATTCTTTTCTCTATCCCACAAAATTTCGACGAGTTCTGTTGGGTTGAGGTTTGAATTTTCTTTGAAGCGTTGATGTTTTCGGTGGGTTTTGGGATAGTGCATAGTCACCGCACTGCTAGCGGTCACCACGCATTCGGTCCAGGTGGGTGCACGGTAACTGCACCATTAACAGTGACTGTATATTTGGTCCTTGAAGAATGATGTGGCGCGACACTTCAAATAAATAATAAACTAAATAAATTAATTAAGTTAATTGAAAGTGGAAGACAAATAAAATTTTATATCGATAAAACAATGCTGAAATAACAAATTAACAGAATGATAAATAATTAATAATTTTTATATCCTAATATGTATAAGATCATTATTTCAATTATTATTATTATAGAATTGAGATTAATATTATTATTATAATTTAAAATAAAATAGTTATTAAATAATTAAATTTATTGGTTTTATTATTACTATTATCTTATTATTAGGGTTATTTTTCTTATTTCTTTCCAAAACCTAAAGATACCCCTCTCCCATAACCCAGGCGAGCCGCCACCCCTCCTCCCTCTCTTTCTTCTTCATATTTTTTCTCTCCACGCGGTTGTCCCCTCCCGCTGGATTCTTATGCATAGTGCCTGACCACTAGCCCTTCAGCCGAACCCACCTCCCTGTCCGGCATAACCTCCCCATCCGGAGTGACCTGTTCCCGCCCCCAGCCGCACATCCAGCCTCTTCAGGTCCGGCCTCATGATGGATCCCAACTACGCAGCTCTATCCCTCCACACTCCACACTCACGTGACCCATGCTCCAGGCTACCGCCGCCCTTGCCTTGCGTCCCTGGGGTCGCTAAGGCCGTCGCCGCCCCCCTAAGCTTGTCCAGCCGGCACGAGACCCTCTACGGGTTCTCGTGCGAGACATTCTGCCCCTTTCTACTTGGTTCGACCTATTGGCAGTATCCCACTCTCCTCCTCCGATACAACCAGCTCTGGTGTAGTAGCTCCCGTCCTTCTGTCCTCCTTTAGTGCGGCCCAAAACCCTCTGTGTGGCTCCCCCGTACTCCTCTGGAGTGACTGCATTTTCCGTTTCCAACAAACCTCTTCTCTGCCAATATTTTGCTTTACCTTTTTGGTGTTTTTATCAAATCAACCAAACCCCAAATGTTCAGTTTGGGATGCACTTGTTTTTTCCTTGGTGTCTAGGATATGTGATTGATGTAACGAGACACATCAGTCCATGGTCTCACATTCGCCACCAAAGGCAAGGTAGATAAACTCTCTTCCCTATACCACCGATGTTTCCATTAAGGTTAACGCACGTGATTTTTTGTTTCGCGTCATCAAATTCTCTATATTTTGTATTGTGTGAGTCCTTGGTAACTCTTTAGTCATGTGTTGGACCTTGTTGCTCTGATTTTGGTAGTCGGGTTTTTTTGGAGGGATTCGAGATCGTTTCTGAATGAGCACACACATTTTCCCAGGTACGAATATATATATATACGCATTATGAGTGTGTGTTCCCTCATGGTTCTTGGAACACATGCATCAGTTTAATATATATATATATATATATGGAAGTGTGTGCACATGTTCGAGTGAGGTTCTTCTCGAGATAGAATGTTTCGACTGAAATTCATAAAGGAAGGAAAATCCATGGATTTACTTTCCATTACTTGTCCTTGATACTTGAGGTTCTCGTTATATTTTTATCTTGCTATGCATCTTCATGATACCCCCTAAAATCTTATTGTGGTGTTCTAATTTTTTTTGGTGTTGTTAAAGATATGGTTTACATGAATCTTGGTTTAGGCCTTGTATATGATGCCATTGGTGTTTTTAAATTTTCCCCTTGTTCTTTTTGGGTGAGTCTTGATGTAAAAGCCTTATAGTGTTATTTACAATTGTATTATAAACTTTTAACTTGTTCATTAAATATTATATGTGGTGTTAATTATGTTTCGATAATATTTTCAGGTGCGCTAGATTAAAAAATGGATTTTTGACATGAGGGTATTTTGTTATGTTGTGTAATTTGTTATTTTAACTATGCAAGTGGTTTTGATTCTAATTTTTTGTGGAGCGAGTTATGTTTTGAAAACATGTTGAGGTGGTGTCTGTGCTGTTTGTTCAATTGAATTGTTTTGAATCCTTGTTTATTCATTTTAGTTGTGCGGTTGTTGAAGCGTGTCAGCGAGGAAGACCTGTGATACTAGGTTCGCCGTCTTGTGCATGTTTATGCGTCTGTGTGAGGCGTGACGTGCCATTGTGTTTGGACTACGAGTCGAGGTAGTTCCCCCACTGCACTCACCTATAAATTTAGAATTTATTAACTGCTTGATGTTTGATTAAATGTAATAAATAAGAAATAATATAAGATAATTAATTTTTAAATGATCGTTTGGTGTAAAAATAGATGTTTATTTTATACACGACACTTGGAACATTTTCTTGACTAGCGGAAACCTAGTATTGAATGACTGCACATTTGGCCTTTAAAAATAATTCTCAAAATTTCAATAGTTGTTCTAGTTTGAATGATAAATAATATCATCTAAAATAGTCTTTTGGGTTTTCTTGAGAAACGAGATTATTCTTAAAAGTTGGTGAATTTCAGTTTGGCACTTTAATACAAATAAATTATTTTGAAAAACTCTCTTTGGGGTGACTCTGGGGTGACCTATGGTGTATGTTGACTGCATATTTTGTGTGTGATTATTGTCCTACTTGATTGACTTTGTTGCCTCAACCCTTTCTTTTTGATGTATGTGTTGACATGGGAACCTGGCATGGTGAGTGAATATTCTGAGAACGATTGCTACACCAGTTTAGATTACGCACTAGATAGTGGCCTCATAGTAGGGGAATACTGAGTTATTGCTGCTATGGGGATTGGGACCATCAGTTAAGCCATGTAGGGCTATGATGAGAGTTAGGGCATTATGACGTCATCGAGTTTGGGTAGGCGTTCAGGATAAGTCAGATGTATAGTATGTTCTGGATTGTTCATGATCTCTGAAGTTCGACCCATGATTCTTTTAGTGTTTATTTGTATGCGGCAAACGATTGAGAGGTATAGTTCAGTAGCTAGCCCTTATGTTCCATTTCTTTTCCATTGCCCTTAGTGTGTGTGGTGTATTGTCTGTGGTTTTTCCTTTGACCAGAAACTTAAATTTGAATTTCTAAATTGCACACAGAAATGTTTTAAAATTCTATACACCTGTTCCATTCAATCATTAATCTAATTTGAAATTAAAAATGAAAATGGGGTGATACTTGTTTTAGAAATGAATGTGTGTGTTGAAACTAATATTTTATATAATTTACTTCAATCCCGAAATTGGTAAATTCTTCATTTAAAGGTATTGCATTGGGAATAGATATCGGGCTAGCCTAGTGAGTTTTAATAATCAGGTCTATAGTTCTTTTCTGTTTTTAGTGTTTGGGCTGGCTGCAGCTTGGGTTCGTTCGCCTTGGGCGAAGTTTGGTCGTGAGTTGGAGAGTGACCCGAGGGGTCACACAGAGATAGTGGTTGTCTCTTTCGGTTAGTTTTATTTTCTTTTATTCTTGTTTAGTTACTTTACTTTTTTTATTTTGCGCTGCACTGTTTAATTTTAGCTGCTTTATTCGTTTATCTATACTGGGTGAAATCTTTCCCACATCCTCTATTGATTCCCTAGAGCTTTTCACCAACCCAGGAGGATCGGGAACGCCTCTCAGGCCATGTCGTGGGCCGGCTCGGGTGACCGGTTCAGGGTCGACCTGGGTTGGTTCATGACATATATAATTATATAAATATGAAAATTTTATTATTATTATTATTATAATTATTTAATAACTATAGTTATATATTTATTACAATAATATATTTATAATAATTAAACAGTTATTATAAGTATATTTATATAATTTTTACTTATATATTTTTCTTGTAATTGTGTATTTATTATAATTATATAAATATTACATTTATAATTATTATAATTATTACAAATAAATTAATTGCAATAATATAAGTAGTTATAATTATATATTTATTAATGTTATATATATATATAATTATTATAAATAAAAGTATATTTATTAAAAATATATATTAATTTTTTTATAATTATATATTTATTATAATTATATTTCTGTTATAATTATTATATTTATAATCATAAATTAATTATAATTATTAAATTATTATAATTATATATTTATTATATAAATAATTATATATTTATGGTAATTACATATTTATTTTAGTTATAAAATTATTATAATTCCATAATTATTGCAATTATATAATTATTTTGATTATGGTAATTATATAGTTATTATATTTAGCTGTTTGGGTGTACAATTACATTAGACACACACAAACACACACACTGCACACAGACTGGCATGAATGGTTGGTCACAGCCCATCAATGGATAACCCACCAACTACCATCTTTTATTACATCGTATATATTTTGTAGGAAGGCCCAGTGGGAATGTAACCCATTACTTGGCCCATAGGTCTGAAATGTTTGGATTAAAGCCCATTCTATGAATATTATAGCTACAGTCCCCACAATTTCTTGTTCTATGGTGCCCACCACTGTTATAGTGCCTCCGCTACAACATTACCACCACTTCTACAATGCCTCTATAGTATAACAAAAGTACCAGCGACCAATGTGGTTTGAACCCCATTTTTTTATGTAGGATTATGGGGTGCTTACCACTAAGCCAAATTCATACTATTTTTATAATTATTATAATATTATATTTATTATAATAATATAATTGTTAAAATTATTTTATTGTTATATTTATAATAAATATAATTAGAAATTTATTATATTTAGTTTTGTAATTATATTTTTAATAAGAATATTTATTATAATTAATATTATATAAATATAAATATTCTTAATATATATATAGGGGTTTGGGGAGGGGTGGCCTGGGGATTGGGAAAAAAACTGGAGTGCCGATTGAATTTTTGTTGTAGGGTAAGTGTCTAAGCTCCAATTCATTTCCGCTGAACACACCCATTTCCCTTTATAAAAAACTAAATCACTTAATTTAAAGACAAGACCTTTTGAACACAATATTCTCGCTTCAGATAGATACATGAGATGGTGTGAATCCTTAATTTACCATTGGAAATGATTAGAGGCAATTTTCTTAAGCTGGTATGTGATATAGAGACCCATTTTCTCTCTCCTATTGGTTTTCACAATGAAAAAATATCATTTATGTTGGCTTACATTTCCCTCTTGGCCAGAATGGCCTGAAATAATACTTTTCATTTTTTATTATGTATAATTCCCCTTGCAAGGGTTGAAGGGGAACCCTAACATGACCCGTAGGCCCAAGGCACAAGGCTAAACACGACCTGAAGTTCATTACATGATCTAAATGCTCAGAGGCATACTATGCCCCTTACCTGACTCGTAGGCCCAACTGACTAGAACTGACCCTCCCCATCTTCTAAATCATTTATCACCTAGCTCTACACCTTGAATTGCACATCAAATAGCATTGTCCCGTAAAAATATGCTTGGTTCATGGCCCCTATAGCAGTTTCCCTACACTCTTAATCTTCCAATGCGGTTAGCTCTAATTCTTGTGAATACTACTGTTTTTTCTCTAATCCTATTCTATGGATTTCTCTATGTGAACTGGTTGACTCCATGATGGCTGTGGCCTGAATTCCCTATGGCCTAAATTCCATTGTCGACCCAATGGCCTTGAGACCAATATTGCCAAACTAGTGGCCTGAAGGCCCAAATCAGCTAATTAGTTCTGGCTACTTCACTACCATATAGTACCTGCTATGGTATTGATACCGTATCTTTATAGTTCCTGTTACAATGTTTTTATAGTCCCTTACGATCTATTCCATCATGTGTCTTGTCTATTCAAAATTACTCAATAGTCGATGGAGATAACAAAGGAAAATAGATAATAGTGATATGAAATTTACTCTATGCAGTATCCATGCCATAGAGATCTAGTGTGATACTGTCTTAGAATTTACATTTCCACTTATTGTCAGGTTGGGATAGATTTTGTAGTTTTGTATATATTTTCACTCATTTGTTTTCTATATATTCTAAAATATACTTTTTTATTCCCAATATTTTTCTATATACAAGACTATAACTCTTTATATTACTTTATTTTATGTTCATGTCTCTACGGGTATGTATGTAGGTAGTTGGGTTCATCAATACAAGTACTTTTTAAATGTTCTCCCCTATTATTTATTCCTTTTGAAACTATTCACTAGGTGTAAGCCCGTAGAGGTAGACTTGTTCACGTTGTGTGTTGGCTATATATTGGACAGGAAAGCTTTAGAGGGTTGGGTCAGAACACATCCACATCTCCAATAAATTATCAACAGAATATGATCTTCTAGATAAATTACACATTATAATTCAATTCGTGGCCTGTGTAAAATAGATATATTAGAAGGGGTGATCTCAAACATTCACTAAGAGAAAACATAAGTTGTGAAACTACATCTTCAAAATGGATAATAATTTAAGTATATTCGTATAATTAGGAATTATAATTATTTGATACCATAAAGTCATAGATTATTAAATATTAGTTATGATGTATGAAGGGTAATAACATATGAATTAAATGAAAAAAGTGTGGAATCTTTAGATAATAGACCTAATCCATATTAGTATATTTTCTGCATAAGAATAATAATAAGTAAATCAGAAGGACACAGGATTAGGATGACATTGTTAAAAACCATGTATGCCCCCATTTGTTGATTAAAAAAATCCAATGTATATCAACCCTATTATATTTTGAAAAAATAAAAAAGTGACAACAAATAATTATTTTTTGATATATAAATAGATGACCTATTCTATGGAAGATGATATATGATCTCACCCATCATCATCCACACCCACACACACACACACAAACATATATATATATATATACTCCATATGAAATCAATCATTAATTATTTCATAAAAAATAAATGGAAATAAAATGTCTTTAATTATAAAAATAATAAATTACCCAATGAATGAGTATTGCTGTCATATCCATTTCAAATGGATTCATATTAAATAATTGTTCACAAAGGATGGAAAATGAGTATTCAATTACCCTTAAAATCATAGTACCCTTTGAATCGATGGAAATTTAAAAAAAACATGATATGACTCTTCAAAACAAATAAATTTCATAAATTCGGTAAAATTCATTAATTATGTAGTAATTTAACTATATTAAAATTTTCGTGGTGACCATTATATAATACACATAAAATATTAATATTGATGAAATGAACCCCTTACCAAGGTCATATTTCATTATACACATTCGTTTAACATCATAGATAATAATAGAACATTTTTTAATCATATTATTAAAACAAATTAATCATTGTTTCATATGATATTGTTTATATGTTATAATATGATATATATTTTTTATATTGATTTCACATATGTCATTTACTAAGTTTTGTCTAGTAAAATATTCATTAACTATTTATCCATATTGAATATCAGTAATTATAGTTTAGATACCCATTAATATCTAGAATAATATTGTTATTTATATTATTATTTCATTATTTAAACAACAATATAGATCAATAGGATTATAAAATGGACTCCATGTATGAAAGGTAGCATGAAGTGTTTTTTTGAGGTCAAATTTACTATGAAAAGTTTTATTTAATAACACTTATTGAATGTCTATTATTAAAATTATAGAATCTTTAAAATTCCATATTTCTCAATTGTAATCAAATATCAGGAGTAATTATATGTGTATAGTATTCCATGGTGTAAGTTTACTGAAACAGTCATGTATTTGATGAAACCAACAAAAATATGATGTTGATTAAATTAACAAAAATATGAGATTATGGTATGTTTTTTTATAGTATAATTATTATATAATTATAATGAAATAATTAATATTTTATTATAGTGGTGTATAAAATTTATAATTTTATAAAAAATAATATTTATTTATACAAAATAAATACATTACTTTGATAGAGGTTGTAGTCCACAGATACAGATGTAGGAAATTATCAGATTTTTCATAAAATGGGAGAAATGTATGGAATATATTATAATTTAATAAATATAATAATTTAAAAAATATAATGTTTTTTATGTAATTAAAATTTTAGTACCATATAAATGTTGATGTTTTATTTCTTATAATTAGAGGGAATATAGGTAAATAATATTTTTACAGTAAAAAATAATTAATAAATATTATATACCATATATAATAATCTATAACATAAATAAAAAAATTCATAAGATTTTCTAAAAAATTCAAGACATCGACTCATAGAGGCGGTTGTCCGCACAAACACATGATGGATGTTATGATATTTTTTAGTAGAGATAATTGAAAAAATAAGGGTTCTTCCCTTAATATAAGACAATATTTTTATTTAAATTGTTCAAGTTCTCTTTTATTAGGGTGGTTATAAATTGTTTTCTATAAGATTATTAATAATTAATAATTAATAAGAAGATAACACTGATGAATATATGTTGTGTTTTCTTCTTGAAATCACATGGGAAATAGAGTCCTTATTCTATCTAAGGTTGACCATATGATTATGTAAGTTAGAAAGTGTTAAAATAAGAAAAAAAATTCCAATTTTTAGAACTAATTATGTTATGTTAAATGATTTATGTTATCACCTTTTATAACTTAAGAAGAGGAGAATTTTTTAAGAACCCATTACATTTTCAAAAAATTAACATTACTATTAAAGTTTCAATGGCTCAATATGGGATAAAATAGGAAGTTAGGTGTGTTTTATTTCAATCATATACAAGACCATTAATTTTTAAATATGTTACAATGATGTTATGTATAATTTATTCAATATAAATCTTTTTTTTGAATTTTTTATTACAAAAAATTAATTAATTTTCAACCTCAGTAATTACATTAAATATAAAAGTTAAAATTGATATTTAAAACTAATATTAAAGAATTTATTTTAAATTTTAAAATAACTTAATTAAATTATCATTCAAATACATTGAAATGTAATTTTTATAATATATTCACAAAAATCTGAAAATCAATTTTTCAAAAATTGTGTTTTTATAATTTGAATATATGGGAGGAATAAGATATTATTTTTTTATTTTTAATGAAATAAATACATTTATTTTAAAAGATATAATTTTTATATTCATTTTAATGAATTTAAAAAAATATTTGTACAAAATAAATGTTTAATTAAATAAAGAGACAAATAATTGTTTTTTATCCGGGAAAAAATATTACAAAAGAGAAAAATTGTAAGAATTTGTTTTCAATGCCCCTTGAGATATTTTAATAATATTAATTTTTTATATCTAAAATAAGTTATTGAATAGTTTTTTATAAATTTTTAATATAATATTATTTTATAATAATGAAATAAATATCTCAATTTTGGAAAGAAAATAATATTTTATACTATTCACCTAAATTAATAATCTCATGGGGAAAAAATTACATATTATATTTTTTGGATATAATAAATTAAAAATCATATTAATTTAATCAATATTGTATACTAAAAATTTTATATTTATCTTTTCATTGATATTAAAAAATATCATTATTATTTTCATTTATTGAAATATGTGCTTCGTACACATTGGGAATCTGTAGTATTATTTCATAATAATGTCTATTTTATGGGATAAAAATATATTATATAATATATTAAACAATTATATATTATTATTTTTAATTGGTTCAATTAATTAATTAAGATAAAATATGTGACACATTTATATGTTATTTGAGAAAGAATGATTAAATCACATTTGATATTAACCCTCTAATTGTATTTTTTTTAGTTAAATAATATAATTTTATTTAAATGATATATTATTGATATTATAGTTTTTATTCTTTTATTTATCTATTAGTTCAGAAATCAATTTATTTTGATGTTCTAAATAAAATATTCTAATAAACCATGTGTCTACTTAATGTAAAATTCATATTGTAAAATCATGGTTACTTATAAAAAAATAGGATTCATATGGATTTGTTGCCTATAAATGGACGTATTGGCTTGAAAAATTAACTTGTAAGGAAACATTGACGACAAGAACACATACAATTGTAGTTTGAATACCCTTGTACATCATTTAATCTTGAAGGTGCATTTCAAATCAATCTTCATTTAATGTCATAGAATGAGGTTTAATATGAGTCTTCTATAGGTTTCATGCAATAAATACTTGTGGGTGTTAAATTTTAAAAATCAATATGTATATACTAGTGTTAGTAATCACCCATGAGAAAATAATAATTCAATAATGGTGAACCAACATATCACCCATGTCTTTTTGATATACTATAACCACCCCCAAACCATAATACTTAATTTCGTCATGAAACCATCCAAGGTCGACTAGATAAGTCACTCATTATTAAAATTTATATTGGACTTCATTAACTTTTTGGTTCTATCTCACACATGTCTGTTCATTGATGTGGTTTATTCATGATGAAATTCTTGTTTATAGACCTATGAACAGATTGGGACATATTTCATATTCATGTGGGGATTAACAAAATTTAACCCCTTTGATAATTGTAGTGTTGAATCATCTAAATATATTTAAACCTTTTTTCCACTCCAATTTTTGGATAACTATTTATTTTTGAATATTTTGTACTATTTATTATTGGGATCCCCTATATTAAGGAACCAATAACATATATACATGGCTTTTATTTACGTATGGATTCTATAAATTTCCTTATTTTAACCAAGGATTCCTTTTTGGCTACTCAAAAATGGTAAACATAATTTGCGTGGAAATTGAATGAGAACAATGTAAAATTAGTATACCAATTTAGTTTAAGCCATGTATCATCCTTTCCATAAATCATCTATTTGGATAAACCTCAATATAACACTCATATGTATGTTTTAAACCAAAGACACTTTTAATAATAAATATCCCAATGGTCCTAGTCATATGAAGTTAATCTTTATGTCATATTCATCTAGAAAGACCAATCATTAAAGGAACCTCAACAAAACTAGATGAATTAAAATAAATGTGACATCTGTGTTTCAAGATGCACACCTGTAAATATATCTACAATTATATGCATAGAAAATATTATAGGGAATAATAGTTTATTTAGATGAATGAAATTAAAATGAAAATCATTTTATGATTCAACCTCACCTTAAAATATAATATGTGACCATTTTTGGGGATTTACTATATGATGTTTAATAATAAGGGTTTTGATTTACCTATAAACTTATTATTTTCAAATAGATTTATATGCTCCTGATTATTTTGTGTTTATAAGGACACACAATCAAATTTTGGACACACTAGTGATACCATGGGTTTCCAATTGTTCAATAGGATTAGATGTTAGCTCAACCCTTTTCAGATTTTATTATAAGTCTCTAAATCAGTTAAATCATTACAATATATTTGCATTCAATAGTCTTTCACAACTATAATATGTCTATTATTTAACATTGTTAATGTAATTTATCAATACCATGAATTTTCTAGTATACTATTATATAAAAAATAGTTACTACCTAAAAAATTGGTGATATCACGTTTTTCTCTAACCAAGGTCGTTGTATGTGTTAGGGTCTTCGGATGGGGCCCATAGAAGTGGATTCATGTATTTACTCATGAATGGAATTGGAATCAACAATGATCATTTCTAGTTTGTTAGATAGAATATTAAATATATGTCATGTGATAAGGATTACAGTGGTTTCTTATATGGTCATGCAACAATGAACATGTTCCATGAATTTTTTAGGGATTTCATCGAGGAAAAATGATGTCCTGGAATTTAATATCTATGTGTATTCTTTTGAATACCATTTTCAATAATAAAATCCCATATAATTAATCATTCATAGAATAAGGTCATGCTTTTGGACTAGACAATGATGTTTTCATCTTGTAGTAACGAGATATGTATCATTAAATTTTTTAAAATGGAATGTTGACTATGGATCATCAATGGAAAATTCTTTTCCCGTTAATAAATATCTAATTTAATGTATACAAGAAAAGGTAGGATTTATCTTATATGTAATATATAATGTGAGGATGTATTGGGTGTCTCATATGGTAGGCCTAGTAAGGATGGGTTGTATGGGGTACATGGCCTAGTGGTGATGAGATTTATGGAGAATATGACCCACTCAAGAACAATGGATCTAGGAATATAGAACAATGTTTTTTTGAACTTTGGGTACTTTTTGTTGAATTTTGGAGATTAAGATTAGTATTTATTTTTATAAAGGATTATCCTTTTTGGGGATTATCTGATCTTTTACTAACCATTATAGTATTAGTTAATGTATAATGAGAAGAGAAATATATAGTTCATTTTTTGGATTATGTGATTCCTTATAAGTTTATTACAGTGCTTCCGATGTTACCAAGTCATCTTTAATACTCATCATTTGGAAAAAATATGTTTTTTGGGTAGAAACTTATTAAAGGATGAAACTCTACTTGAAAAGTATGTAATGTCTCGGATTTTTCGTTTATTATTTTTAAATATTATATGGAATTATTTCGAGACCGGGTGTGAAGACTGTACATCATTCCGAGGTCCAGTGAGCCCAGAATGATGGTTTGAACTTGTTTTTTAGTTAAGTAAGTCAGTTCTTGTGCGCGGCTGTGGCAGTTTCTAAATGGATGCCCGGATTAAAAAAATGAGTGCACCATTGCATCCGGGAAGATGACTTTACCTAAAAATTAGGCTAACCATGGCCGGTGTCGGTCGAGGGAAAAAGTTATTTTTAGGATTTTTTAAGTAAAATAAAATAATATAAATTAGAAAGTTTATTTTATTTAATTTAAGGAAACATCTGTTGCAGCGCGGTAACGGCACAACTGTTTCCTAAATTAATGAAGCGTCATAATAACTTCAAAATGGTGAGTCAACGTCATTAATGCTGCCACGCAATTAAATGAAAACATGTTTCCATTTTAATGCGTTATGAAATTTTTGATCATTGGCAACATTTTAGAGAATCCTCTGCCGAATCTGTGGCGCGTTTAAGCAAACAATCGGTGACGAATGACGACGGATCGAAGTCGGGAATCACAATGCCAACAACGTTGATTGATCTCGAAGACAACGGATGCACGACGCCTTCATCAAAGATCAATCCTTTCAAAAGTTGGGGGTTGTTACTTCAATTTCTTTTCCCCGTATTTGAGTTTAAACGACGAACGTGGATCAACCAAGAACAAGTTGATCCACAGATTCATACATTCTTGTGGGATAGTTTTCATTGAAAGGATTATGGTGAATTGATCAATGTTTATGTTTTTGTTGATTCTTGCTCCGTTTAATCCTATTAACGGGAATGGATCAACACCGTGAAAAACGACGGTGGGGGTTTGTTCCTCAATTTGTTTATTTGGATTTCTCCCCCCTTCATTCCACCCGCATTCTTTGCGTTCTTCATAGGGCGACGCACAACGGATCGTTTCACATCCGTTCTGTGACCCAACGATCCCAAATAAGAGGTTCGACACCACAACGACCATGTGGACGTCCGACGACGATTGAGGACGATGAATCAGACCAGATCATAAAGATCATTCTTCTAGCATTCTTTGTGCAGGAAGATTGGAACACGTTTTCAAAGCAGATTGGATGCCCGAAAAAAACGGAAGAGGCTTTGTGGTTTTGAGGCTACCAAAACATGGGAGTCTTTCAGCGATCGGACGACCAGGTCGATGATCAGAGAACCACGGGAGGCGCGCTGGAGAAGGGCGCCATTTCTCAAAATTTATAGAATACACGACGTGTACTCTGAAGAACAAGACGTGTAGTTCTAGTAGTAGTGGCTAGGGTTTCGGGGTCAGAGAAGAATCACAAGACATGTGACCCTAGTCACACGGCATGTTGGACCTTCCCCGAAGCTCGGCGTGTAGTTTGGGTAGTACACGGACATGGGATGAGCTACACAGATTCAGGCAGCACGGGGTGTACAACGCGGCAGAAGCGGCTAGGGGGACCTGGTGTGTATCTCACATATACGCGGACACGGGATGGAGTAAATGACCACGTACACCATTATATGGCCAGGCGAGGACAATAGGGCGGGTCACCCAATGTGCGGATTACACAGGTTAGAGTACATAAGATGATGACCATGTACGGGCACATGGCCAGAGTGCACAGAGCCAACCCCATTTACTCGGACACGGCGTGTACATCATACTAAATGCCATGTACTACGTTTTTCTACACGACCAGCCTTTGACACGGGCCATTGTACATGGTTAGTACCTGGGGTCAGACAACACGTCGTGTACTATTTTTACATTCCTTGTGCTTTTTGGAAAAAGGCATGGTCCTTTCATTCACCATTCCTTGGACATCTTCCATTTGGGTTAGTGCCCCTTCTTGTGGTTCCCCTAAAGGTCATGCATCATTCCCTCAAGCAGAAATATGATCCCTTCAGCAAGAAATTCTATGATAGAGTCTGGCATCCATCTGAGAGGCCCAGATTGAGATCCTTTATCCATTATTGACCCTAGGTAGAGTCAGGCATTGACATGACCAACCTTACAGGGTGTTGATCCTCTACCTGGCTAGTGTATCACCTAACTGGTGAATTTGGATGAGTCGCGGTATCTGCCTTGGCCTGGGTAGTGGTCCTCATCTGTGTATCATGATCTTTCCCACTCAGGAGTGTGTCTCCCGTAATAATTGCTTCTATCTACTGTAACCTTTACATTCATGAGTGTGTATCCTGGAATTAGTGTAGCCATATCTCGTGACGGTTCCCGATGAACAGCACTTCTCAGACGGACGCCATCATATCTATAAGACACGTGGAGTGTGTTCCCCTTGAAAGAGAGAATCACATAATCTTTGAACAAAATCCCTTACGGGTTATGTCGATGTGTGACTTGTCTCTAGACCACGAGTCTGGGAGTTGAGTATATCGGTTTTGTTCTATATGTTCTGTAGACATATACTGTGCATAGCAGACTCTACCTTTACTTTGTGTACTACTTTGTGGTTTTCGTGGTCCTCTACTGAGTATTGTTATACTCACCCCTGTACGGGCTTTGCCCGCACGTCTGGTGTCTTTTGCAGACGAGTAGCCTTTCGACGGAGTCTAGGGCGGACTAGGATAGAACCGAGATTTCTGAGTTCCCTACAGACTGAGGCATTCCTACGGCTACGAGCAGCAGTCCCAGTATCGGCTGTGCTTACAGGTTGGACTTTGCAGTTTTCAGACTCTTGTTTGTTTTCTTTTTAGTGGGCTTGTATTTTTGGCCCAGTTTACTTTTATAGTACTCTACCTTTCATCGTACTCTGTTAGTTGGGTTTAGTGGTATGCATGCACTCTTTTTTCCTTTGTGGTTTTTACATTTCAGAATTTGTGGGATTAGAGATGTGTGTGTGTGTATAAGTACATAGGAAATGCCTCCCACGTTAGTAATATGACTAATCGGTGCTAGTCACTATCCCCTGGCCTATTGGAGGCGGGCTTGGGGAGTCACGGGGTGGGCCCCACTAGGACGGGTCATGACCGAGTGGTATCAGAGGTGGTCGATTCTACCTTATGACCTATAGTCTGTGAGTTTGGTTTGGGGCTACAGTGTTGAGTGTTTTGTGTTTTACATTCAGGCCAGAGACCCCTGTGTTGGTGTGGCGACTCACGTATCCATACACCAGGACTCTGATAACCTTCTTCTTGACTCGGTTCCTGAAAACACTGATGGCAGGGAAATAAAAGGTACATGCATCATATAGGAATGGGTTGTGTTTTCCATGTCCTTTGTGTAAGCTATCCAGAAATACTCATTTACCATGGTATATCTTGTTTGTTTACAGGATTCCTCCACAACGTATACCCACTAGGATTCCGCAGCACGATCATGAGGATGACCCCCTCAGTGTCGAGGCTTCGATACAGGGACCAAATCTCCGGGCGTTGCCACCAGGTGGTGCACCTACTATACCAGCACTAGTGGAGTTGCCAGTGGTACCCGCGGTACCGACCGGCGAGGTGTTCATGATCATCGTGCTCCATGAGTTTCAGAGGAAGATAATTGAACAGTTAGACCCGCCAGGTGGCGGACGTGGAAGAGGATCATGGAGAGATGCAGGTGGTGGCATATTCTTCGACTTACTTCCACCACCACCCCCCAGGAGGTCCGCACCAGGATCAGGGAGCTGGGGGACAGGGTGAGGATAACTGCATGCGGTCGAGGAATACGAACGAGGGGCTCTGGGGATGATTCGAGGTACGATCTGTGTCTTTTCTACCTTAGATGTCGTACTCATAGACAAAGGTCCCAGTCATTCCCTTATAGCCACATTCCTTGTACAAAACCTCGAGATTCAGGTAGAACTGTTGAATCGATCCTTATGCTTGGAGACACCTACGGGAGGAGACTCGTTGATCATGCACCTTTGCAGATAGTGTGATGTTACCCTTGGAGGCGAGTGTTTTGGTTGGATCCTCTTGGTGGTAGCATCAAGGCCTTACGACCTCATTCTTGGTATGTATTGGTTATCTTTAGTTCATTACCAGATTGACTTTTTTAGGCAAAGAGTACGGTGT
This sequence comes from Viscum album, assembly GCA_963277665.1. Taxonomy (NCBI): domain Eukaryota; kingdom Viridiplantae; phylum Streptophyta; class Magnoliopsida; order Santalales; family Viscaceae; genus Viscum; species Viscum album. The sequence goes on from OY728140.1 coordinate 1,794,033,238, forward strand.
GTCCACCGTGATGGAACAAGGTTTTCCTTTGTTGGAGAGAAGGAAACCCATGAAGCACAAAATGGGATCATGAATAGGAGGGTGCAACCAATCACTCATGAGATGGCTAGCTTTACCCTCAGAGCAGTAGATGTTGTGAGCTCTCAGTTCCCAACAGTGGTGGTGGAGTATGAGGACATCTTTCCGGAAGATGTTCCAGGACTTCCTCCCCGCCAGTAAATCGATTTCATCATCGAATTGCACCCCGGGATGGCACCGATCTCCTCATCGGAGTATCGGATGGCTCCCACAGAGCATCGCGACCTAAGGGTGTAGTTGGAGGATTTGCAGAGCAAGGGTTTCATGAGACCTAATGTTTCACCCTGGGTAGCTCCGGTCTTGTTTTCCATGAAGGACGGTGAGAGTTTGAGACTATTCGTGGATTACCGGCGACTGAACTAGGTGACAGTGAAGAACAGGTATCCACTTCTGAGAATCGACGACCACTTCAATCAGCTAAGAGGGACACTATGGTTCTCGAAGGTTGAAATTTGATCAGGCTATCACCAGCTACGAGTGCTGGATGAGGATATACTGAAGAAGACTTTCAGATGTCGCTACGGTCACTATGAGTACTTGGTGATGCCTTTCGGCGTGACAAACTCCCCTGCAGTGTTCATGGGACTGATTAATCAGATCTTGCAGTCGTACGTGGATGGTTCGTAGTGGTCTTCATTGACGACATCCTTGTGTACTCTGCGTTAGAGGAGGAGCACGCGAGACACCTGTGGATGGTTCTGGAAATTCTCCAAGAGCACCATCTTTATGGGAAGCTCTTGAAGTGTCAGTTATGGATTCAGGAGGCCCACATTCTGGTACATGTCATGTCAGCAGATATAGTGGTTGTGGACACAGCCAAGGTGGAGGCTATGTTAGCATAGGATCCACATCGAAGCGTAACAGAGGTTTCAGGCTTCCTTGGATTGGCAGGATATTACGGGATATTAATTCCTGATTTCTCCCGGATATCAGCACCAATGACGGGCTTAACCAGGAAGGGGCAACCCTTCGTGTGGATAGAAAAGTTCCAGCAGGATTTTTTGCAGCTGAGACAGAGTTTGACGAGCACCCCAGTCTTGAGATTGCTCGAGGAGGGTGTCAGGTACATAGTTTTCTACGACGCATCAGGTACCGGGCTCGGCTATGTCCTGATGTAGTGGCATGCAGTGATTTCTTATGGTTTGCGCCAACTTATGACACATGATCAGAACTATGAGGCCCATGATCTTGAGTTGGCAGCGGTAGTCTTCGCATTGAAGATGTGGCGAAACTACCTTTTGGGTGAGCTGTTTATTGTCTGCTCTGACAAAAAAATCCTCAAGTACATCTTCTCATAGAAGGATCTAAATCTGAGGCAGAGGCTTTGGAAAGAGTTCCTCCAGGACTATGATTTTGTGATTATCTATACTCTTGGAATGGGGAACAAGGTGGATGAAGCTCTTAACAGAAGTTCGACCTCACAACTGTTGAGTGAGACGACAAAGCAGTTAGCTACGTTACAGGTATCCTTTGTCGATGGAGAGGTTACAGCTTACCTATAGTCGATGGTTGTCACCCATCCACTATTACAACGAGTAAGGGAGTCACAACATGGGGATGTCGACTGTGTGGATTTATGAGCTTAGTTATCCACAGGACATGCTCCTGATGGATATTCACAAGGAGGGGATCACGTACTTCTTTCCAGAAGATGCACTATTGTACTATTGGCATTCCAGGTTCCAGTGGGATTAGCTCACCCCTAGAAGTCCCAGAGTGGTTTTGGGATGGAATATTGATGGACTTCATGAAGGACTTACCACAGAAATCCAAGGGGAATGATTCGATCTGGGTGATCGTTGAACGACTCACCAAGTCGGCCCACTTCTTATCCATCAGGGAGTAGATTTCTGTGGAGAGCATGGGACGCCTCTACGTGCATGAGATAGTTCGGCTTCATGGAGTTCCCTCGACTATATTCTCATACCAAGATTCCCGCTTCACATCCCGGTTGGGGAAGGGATTGCAGGAGGCTTTTGGGACACAGCTACTCTTGAGCGCCGTGTTTCATCACTAGACAGATGGTCAGACAAAGAGAACCATTTAGGTTCTGGAGGAAATGTTTTGAGCATGTATCTTGGACATTGTCCATAGTTGGGAGGACCACCTTCCACTAGTTGAGTTTGCGTATAATAACTGCTACCACTCCACCATTGGTATGGCACCGTTCGAGGTCTTATACGGGAGACCCTTCAGGTCACCGCTTTGCAGGACCGACCCCAGAGAGTCAGCACTCACAGGTCCATAGTTAGTGCGAGCCACCACAGAGAAGGTGAATATCATCCGGGAGTAGACGAAGATTGCACAGAGCTGGCAGAAGTCTTATGCTGATAGGCGGCAGAGACCTCTGGTGTTCGAAGAGGGATACAACGTCTTTCTTCAGGTCTCACCTCGATGAGTGTTGCAGAGATTTGGTCGAGTCCTAAAGCTATCTCCGAGCCTCATTGGACCCTTCCAGATATTGAGCAGGGTTGTCGAGGTGGCGTACTACCTAGATCTACCACCAAAGTTGCATCATGTACATGATGTCTTCCATGTGTCGCATCTGAGGAGTCACGTGCATGACCCATCGCACGTCATTGACTAGGGAGAGTAGGACATCAAGGATGGGGTGAACTTTTCGGAGTACTCGGTAGAGATCGAGGATTGATAAGAGAGGATCCTTCATGGGTGATCGATTCCCTAGTGCACATCTGGTGGCAGCACGGGAATCTTCAGGAGAGCACGTGAGAGCGGGAGGCCCAGATCTGTGTCCAGTACCACCATATTTTTTAGTAGTATTTGTTTGGATTTTTGGGGGCGTAAAGGACCAAGTTCAGGAGAATGTAATGTCTTGGATTTTCCATTTATTATTTTTAAATATTATATCGAATTATTTTGAGACCGGGTGTGAAGACAACACATCATTGCGAGGTCCAGTGAGCCCAGAATGGAGGTTTGAACTTTTTTTAGTAAAGTAAGTCGACGCTTGTGCACAGTTGTGACCGTTTCCAAACGGATGACTGGATTAAAAATTTGAACACATCGTTTAGTCTGGGATGACGACTTTACCTAGAAATGAGGCTATCCTCGACCGGCGTGGGTCAAGGGAAGCAGTTAATTTTCAGACATTTTAGGTAAAATAAAATAAATTAAATTAACAAGTTTATTTTATTTCATTTAAGAAAACATATGTTGCCGCATGGTAACGGAACAACTATTTCCTAAATTAATGGCGCATCATAATGAATTCAAAATGGCGAATCAATGTCATTAATGCAGCCGCGTCATTAAATGACAACATGTTTCCCTTTTAATAGGATAAGAAATTGTTGATCGTTGGCGACGTTTGAGCGGAACCTCTGCCGAATTCGTGGCGTGTTGAAGCAATCTCTCAATGACGAACGATGGTGGATTGATGTCAAGAATTGCTACACCAACAATGTTGATGGATCTCAACGACAACGCTAGCACGACGTCTTCGTCAACGATCGATCCTTTCAAAAGGTTGGGGTTGTTATTTCAATTTCTTTTCCTGGTATTTGAGATTAAATTACGAACACGGATCAACCACGATCATGTTTATCTGTGGATTCATATGTTATTTCGGGAGGGTTTTCTTTGTAAAGATTATGGGGAATTGATCCATGATTTATGTAGTTGTTGATTCTTTCTTTGTTTAATCCAATTAACGGTAGCAGATCAATGCCGTGACGAACGACGACAGAGGTTCTTTCCTCAATTTGATTATTTAGAATTCTCCCCCTTCTTTCCTCGAGCATTCTTCATGTCATTCATGGGGCGATGAAGAACAGGTCGTTGGGCATCCATTTTGCGACACAACAATCCCAAATCGAAGGTTCGACACCACAACGACCCTGTGGAGGTGCAACGATGATGGCGGATGACGAATTGTATCAAATCAGAACGAGATTTCTTAGAGAGTTCATCATGCGAGAAGATCATATCACATTTTCAGAGCCAATCGGATGCCCGAAAATGACGGAAATGGCTTCATGGTGTCGAGGCGACGAAAACCTAGGAGTTTTGCGGCAATCGGATGGATGGATAGATGATCGGAGCACCACGGGAGGTGCACTAGAGAAGGTCACCGTTTCTTGAAATTTATAGAATACACGATGTGTACTCCAAAGAACATTCTGTGTAGTGCTGTAAACGGTGGCTTTGGGATTCAGGGTCAGAGAAAAATTACATGACATGTGACCCTAATCACATGACGTGTTGGACCATCCCTGATGCTCGGCGTGAACTTTTGGTTGTACACGGACATGGGATGAGCTACACGGCATCAGGTGGCACGGTGTGTACAGCGCAGCAGAAACGGCTATGGGGAATCAGCATGTATCTCGCGGATATGAGAACACAGGATGGAGTACACAACCGTGTACTCCATCACACAGCCAGGTGAGAAAAACAGTTAGGGTTACCACGTGTGCGGATTACAGTGGTTGGAGTACACGGGTTCATGAACCTGTACAGGCTCATGGCCAGAGTGCACGGAGCCAACCCCAGTTACTCGGACACAGCGTGTACATCATACTACACTCCATGTACTATGTTTTTCTACATGACCATCCTTTGACACGGGCCGTTGTACATGGGCAGTACCTGGGGTCAGACAACACGGGCTGTACTTTTTTTACACGCCATGTACTTTCTGGAAAACGACATGGTCCATTCATTCACCATTCCTCTGGCATCTTTTCTTTGGGTTAGTGCCCCTTCTTGTTGTTCCCATGATGGTCAGGAATCATTCCATCATGCAGGAATATTATCCCTTCAGCAGGAGTTACTGTGATAGAGTTAGGCATCCATCCGAGAGGCCCGAATCGAGATCTTCTATCCATACCCGACCCTAGGTAGAGTCAAGCATCGACGTGACCAACCTTATCAGGCATTGATCCTCTACCTAGCTGGTGTATCCCGATGAGTTGTGGTATCCACCTTATCCCTGGCAGTGATCCTCATCTGTGTATCATGATCATTCTCACTTAGGAGTGTGTCCCTCGTATTGAGTGATTCTATATAATGTAACCTTTACACTCAGGTGTGTGTCTCCCGTAATGAGTGTAACCATGTCTGTTGATGGTTCCCGAAAAACAACACTTCTCAGACGGACTTCATCAGAGCTATAAGACTCGTGGAGTGTGTTCTCCCGGAACGAGTGCATCACGGAATCTTCAAACAAAATCCCTTACGGGGTATGTCATTGTGTGACTTGTCTCTAGACCATGGGTCTGGGAGATGAGTATATCCGTTTTGTTCTATATGTTATGTAGACATATATTTCTCATAGCTGACTGTACCTTTACGTTGTGTACAACTTTGTGGTTTTTAGGGTCCTCTACATTGTACTGTTATACTCACCCCTGTACGGGCTTTTCCTGCACGTCTAGTGTCATGTGTAGATGAGTAGCCTTTTGACAGAGTCCAGGGCGGACTAGGACAGGACCATGATTTCTAAGCTCCCTAGAGGACGAGGTATTCCTACAGCTATAAGTAGTTGTCCTAGTACCTTCTGTGCTTATAGGATGGACTTTGCAGTTTTTAGAATCTTGTTTGTTTTCTTTTTGGTTGGCTTTTATTTTTTGGCTCAGTTTACTTTTAAAGTACTCTACCATTTGTCATACTCTGTTAGTTGGGTTTAGTGGTATGCATTAATTCATTTTCCTTAGAGGATTTTACATTTCAGTATTTGTGGGCTTAGAGATGTGTTCGTGTGTACAGGTACATAGGCAATGCCTCCCATGTCAGTAATATGCCTACTCGGTGCTAGTCACCAGCCCCTAACCTATTGGAGGCGGGCTTGGGGAGTCATGGCGCGGGACCCACTGGGATGGGTTTTGACAAAGTATGCATATTTTCTTATGTTCTTAGACAATATCATAAATAAATTCTCCAACTATAAGAAAGGGAATGTAAAACAAATTAATTTAGTCTATTTACTTTTTCTATTGGGGAATCAAAGACCGTTTAACCTATAACATAATTCTGGTTTTCCTATTGATTACTTTCTCCTAGTCATGTTTTCTACCGCTCTCCCTTAGAACATGACACTTATTTTATCTTCAAAATCAATGTTTTCATACATGGAAACCAGGTATGTGTTATCTCAGGTGACCATTTTACTTTTCATTCCTTCTTTTAAATTTATATTAATATTTACTCTTTTGCCGATGTGGGACATTTAATGAAATGGCCAAGACCAATTTTGTAATTGTGAGGATGCAATTTCTAAAAGGTGGAAGGATGAAACATCCCAACCAAATAAGGAATATGAAATTTTCATATTTATTAATTTTTGGAAATTAAATAAAAATTATACACTAAACGGGATTCTATGATCGATGTCTTACTTGACTAGCAGCAATGGGTTCCTCCTGAAATCTCATGTTACATATATGGATAAGTCATACTGAAAAATAATATTATTATATTATGTAAATTAGTAATTAAAGCATATCAGTTGTATTGAATATAATTAATAGAACTAAAAATAATATTATCATACTTATTTTTTAAGTGTTTTACAGTTATCTAACAAAAGTTAGAAGCTAAAAATGAGAATGAATACAATTTTAAGCATAAAAACTCTAATATTCATTAAAAGGTCGTTTTACCACCTTTTGATGGTGAAACCATTTAAATATTGTTATTTATCACTTTTATATATTATATTTGACAAAATAATATTCTTATTTATAATAGGGACATAAAAATTTAATTTTGATGAAAATTTGGTATTTTTCTGATAATGTTCATTTTTTAATGAATAATGAAAATACTGCAATTTAATTAAAAACATACATTTAATATATTTTATTTATATAGTTATATAATTCTTCTAATTGGTTTTAATGTGTAATTAGATTATATTTTTACAATTTAATCCAATTTTGGTCATTGGAATTTATTTCACTCTTAATTTGGACATAAACGAAGGGTAATCATTTGATAGTTATTATTTCATGAAAACTCATTTTCTATTTAAGTAATGAAAATTAATTTAATATTAATATCAACAAGTTCTGTGTATTGTATTTCGAAAAATGTATTTCATATTTGGAATCAGGAGATCCAAATCATCTAAATAGGTATCTTTTATTTTTTGAAATTATGAATATTTACTTGAGTAAATATTTTATTTACACTGTTTAAAGGGTAAATATGGTAAATAAGGGTAAAAATGTAATATTAAAATAATATTAAAGTACCATTACACTTTCTATAACCCTACATTATGATACATTTCCGACCATTTTCATCCTTGGGATGATTTTTGGACCCCATGGGGGCACTTGAGAGTGATAATGACACTTTATATTAATTAATTTAATGTAAGGACGAAAATAACAAAAAAATGAATCTTGTTACTAAAAATTATTTTATATGGGCTTTTATAAGTTATCTATTAGACTAGATATATTTTTTTGAAAGATAAATTGTTTTACTAGATCATGGTATTTTATTTATATTATTTATATTTTAAATAAAAAAAAATCTAATTATGACACTGTGGTGATATAAAAATTATTTCATTAATAATGGAATCAAATAAATGATATTATATATATTAAAATAAATTTATTTTTACCCTTTTTATGACATAAATTTTTTTATCGATTATGGTGACTTGTTATATTTTCATTAAGGATGTTTTCTCCGATGAATCAAGTTGGTTTGGATTTTCTACAAAGTCATGATTTGAATAGTATTAAAATTTACAAAAAAGAGATTTTGATTCAATCAATATTTTATTAAATGATAAAATAGTATTAAAAATATAGGATTCTTCCAAATGACATATATGATGTTTGAAATGTTATTAATGAAACATTTTGGGTCCCTTGTAATTTAATTTTAAATAAATTACCATATAGTATGAATATATAAAAATACATGGTAGAAGTAAAATAAGATAACAAAGTGTTAAAAAAATTATAAGGATCAAAAAATATCTAAAATCGGTCCAATTATTGTTGAATAATTTTATTTCAATTTATATACACCTTATATTCGTATTAAATAATTTTTGGACATTTAGAAACTGAAAATAATTAAATAATAAAATATTATTTTCAATAATTCCAAAAGTCCCCCTCCTACCAATTATAAAAGGATATCACATATACCCTTTAATAACACCTCTCATTTCCCCTTGTATTGTCCAAGATCTACCCAAATAAGCTCCAAAAATCCTTAAATTCCCTCTTGTAGTCTTACTTTAGGCCTAAATCACTTCATGAAAGCCTTTTGGTTCCAACCTAATCGAGTTGCCCGATATAAATGTAACGTCTTATCTCAAGTTCTTTTCTACTTATTTTCCTTATAAAACTCATAAACTATATTTTTTACATTCATTAATAATAACACTAGTATCATCAAAATAGTATGATTTTTTTATGATGATGATTCGAACTATAGTAACACACACCTCCACCTAATTGATTTGAAAAAAATATTTCTGGGTACGGTGAACTACTGCCTCACGAAACGATGATAGTTTGATTTTCCCATACCACCTATCATCGTTTCCATTATGATATAAATGAAATTATGTGTGATATATATTATACTTATATTGTCTCTATGCTTTGTTATTTTTTATTTATATCATGCCATTATGGTTTCCATAATGTTAAAATGAAATAATTTCATTTGAGGAAGTGAATTTCATTTCCTATCTCCAAAAGATATACACAGTTATAAATATACATATATATACATGATATATATGATAAATATGAAATCAAAATAATTATTACCATTCTTTTGATAATGTATTTTTGACCACATAGAGAACTTGTAATTATATGAAGTTCATTTTTGACTCAAGTACCAATTCTCAACAAAAAAACTGTTATTAACTTAAATTATTATGTAATTTTAATAATGTGTTAATAAGTGATATAAAAAGAGTAATAAACATGAAAAAGGTTATAAATAATGTATAAATTAACTTAATTTTATTATTTAGGAAGAACAAGGAACAAACAAGTGAAGATTAAAAAGACATAAGGGAACCTCTTAACTAAATTTCAATTCATTGGGTTGATATTATACTTATTGATTATGTCATGATAGAATATGTGATAAATAAAATTTGAATTAATATCTTGTATTTTTACATTAATTATGTGTACCTATTGTTAATACACATAATTGAATGATTTTATTTAAAAAATTATCATTTTAAGTTACATCATGTCAATCTTTTTTCCTTAATGAATATTTGGATTTTTACTTGACATGATTTTCAACGGTGTATAAAACACTATGAAATTTCATTCGATTAAAAGTGAAAATTTTTTTTACGAAAAATTTTACTTTATGAAAAAATTAATTTTTGTTTTTAACGTACGTGGTGACAATGACCTTACCCCCACTGCCAGTGTTATTTAATATTTGGATTCCTTAACCAGCCATAATCTTTAAAATAAAAAAATATCATATACTCATTTATGTATTTTGATATTGAAAATGGTTTTGACAATGGATTGGTTATGTCGATATTTTTAGATGATATATTGTGATTGAAATGTGGAAATTTATCTTTCCATTATTTTTGTTTTATTTGTTATGAATATTTTATGGTTCTTGGTCATTTTTTACGTATACCGGTGGTTCCATGTTAAACCTTGGGAAGGTTATCTTTAGATATCTTTCCATTGAATTAGGTAACATTACTGAGGTAAATGGTAATGATTCTCCTAAGATATTAAGGTTATATACTATTATTGGTATATCAAATGTAATTTTAAATGAAGTTATGAAATCTATAACGTATGTAAGTTATGGATGAAAGAAGTTACCTTTATGATTTATGATTTCCATTTTTTATTTATAAATCTTAATATTTTTTGTGGTATGTTAATGATTGAAAAGAATGATTTCATTTATTTCTATGTATTTATGGACTATTGTTTTTTTTATTTGTTTTATAACCCTTACAGAGATTTTTATACTCATCACATGTTATGATATGCTTTTCACTTGACTTAATGATGAATAAGATCAAGGATGCGATCAAGGAAATGTCATGCTATATAAAACGTGGAACTAGAAATGGTTTTTTATGATTTTTTTTATGAAAAATAGAAACTGAGTATATGTGACTACATTTCAATTTTTGAAATGTAATGTAATAGTTATTTAATAATTCTCTAAAAAAATAGCCAAAAAATATCATCAATGTGAATTCTTGAATTAACTCATGAATAAGTAATTTTTTAATTATGTGTACTTATACACCGAACATAGTGGTCCATCTCAAATTACTATCAATACTTGACATGGTCTTACACGATCACTGTACAGAAGAGAGAAGATCATCACATTGACGTTCTTACTATAATGGTTCTTAGTATGTTGCTATTTCTATCAAATAATGATTTTACGTGGAGGATAGAAAGCGCATTTATAATGAAAACACATATTAAATGTTCTGGGCATAGTATAAGATCATATTGGGTTGGTTCATCCTTGTATTTTGGTCATTATTATGGATTAATTTGTGATGTAATTGATAAATATCGTCATAACCAATGAAATGAAACCAAAGATAAATAGGACAAAAATTATAAAGAGGAAGGTAATATATTTTCACATATAGTTTAAAATTTATTTATTAAAATAATAATTACATTTTTGGAAATTGATCTCCAGTGTCGATGACTATATAAAGCCTTTTTGGTGTATTTTTATTCTATATGAAGATTTAAGGGTACATTTTATCACGTGGTTATCTACATGTGCTCCAAAAACATCTGATCATCATTGTAGGATCATTTATGTGATATAAAATATGATTCTAACACTTGAAGAAATTATAATTGATTATAATGAAATCATTCAATATGGGAAATAATATCTCTAGTGGAACATGAATTTCACTCTCCATTCATGAGGACATTTTATGGAATAAAATATATAGGCCTTGTGAGAATACAATATAGAAATTACATGCCATAAGGACTTGAAATATATCAATTGGATTAGACAATTTCATAACTAGGTATATATATATATGGTTTAGAGAATAATAATTAAACTATGGCATCGTGATTCTATTAATCCCCTCATACACAATGTTTAACAAAAAATAACTTTATTTAATTGACATTCAATTAACTTATAGATAACTAATTTTATTTATTAAAGAATATAATACATACATATATTCAAATAATATTTGTTATACAATTTATAATATGAAATTAATACCCATTCTTCTTTTAACACCCTGATTTATAATTAAAAACCTTATTCTTAATATTGCTAACTATTAATAAAATGGGGTTTTAAATAAATATAAAATTAATCAAATGAAAATTTAGTAAATAGGTTTTTATTAAATACTAATTTTCTCTATGTGAAATGATTTTTGAAATATCTAATTATTATTAATAAATAAACACAAATAAAAGTTATAATTAAAGACAAAAAAATATCATAATCATTTTAATTATAGATTTAAAAAGTAATTTTTTTAATTTATAATAAATACAACAGTAATGTAATTTTAATTATGTTTTTAGGATTTCAATATACCTTATTATGTATTTATTAGTAAAAATATTAGGTAATAAATTAATGACATTTTTATAAACAATGTTCTATTTAAAATAATATTAATTTATTAATTCTTTAACATTTAACATTTTTATGATACTATTATAAATAATTATATTATGTTTATAACTATAAAAACTCATTTTTTGAATTTAAAGTAATCTTATAAGATAACTTTTTAATTTATAAATATCATAAATTAATGTTTTGAAATTATATGAAATGTTCATTATGAAATAATAAAATATAGAACTAAATATAACAAATTAAAAAGATAATCAAATAAAAGTAATATATTGTTATTTTGAAGTATAAATTATGATATATTTATTAATAAATTATTTTATGGTAAGTATTTTGTTTTGTTTATGATGGGTATTATAAATACTGTTTTAAAGAATAAATATAATTCTTTTAACATTATAATTATCAAAATTATTAATTTGATTTTTAGAATTAGAAACATATGGAATTGTGAAAATTATTATTACAATATAATTTCATTCTGTAAAAAATTGATGATAAATAATAAAAAAATATAATATAAAGATATTAATAAAAAAATTAATGAAACCAAGAATAGAGAATAGGTTTTATCAAAGAGGGTTCTATTCAAGTTCTGCAATGACAAAGAGATAGGATGAAATTGAGATTTAGTTAAGGTGTATTTAAGACGATTGCAAGTTTTTCTGGGAGGCAAAATAAGGGAAAGGATAAGGCACTAATAATTTATAAGGGTCTAAAGATGAACATGTTGGTGTAATGGTTCGACCATAGGGATGTCCGAGCACAGATCTAGGGCTAGAATAACACTAAGAGAGAATATTTTCAAAGATGCCAGAATTATTGAAAGATAGATTTTTTCTACATCAAAGTGTTATCGAGATCTATTCTATATAACTGTTCATTATTTTTTTAAATATTATTTATATATTTTAAATAGTAACCTAGTTTTTTAATTTCATTCACTTGTTTATCACTAAACCTAATGTCCTTATCTCAAATTTATTTATTTTCATTATTGTCAAATAAATTCAATCAGTTGTATTCAATATTTTTTTATTATCATATTATTTTATGTGTAACATTCAATAAAGAGTCTTATTCAATTTTATAATCTTTTTTGTGTAAATATAAGCACGAATTAATTTTATTTCTCTTATTTGATCCACCAAATCTTCTCTAAGGTCGTTGTTATCTTCATTGATACATGGAATATCTGCATGTTCTGAAAGCCTGATCCATCAATCTGCATGTTGGAACTAAAAATTTATAGATTTGTTTTCTCACTTGTTAGTAGGAATACTTATTTATTATGTATTTTAAAACATTTATCTATTCATTAACTTATTCGTTTTCTTATCTTATTCAAATTTTAGTATGCTATGAATGAAGACATTAATATATATCTCTCAATTATCAACTTCCACATCAACTAAGATGGATCAATAATAATGTTCATATAATATAACATTTTCCTATGATAATTATATAAATAGATATGGTACCACATGCCCAATTTACAGCATTTCACTTTTCTTCCCATAGAGTCAATAATTCTTCAATCAAGAAGTAGAAGGGATTTTGTGCAAGAAAATTTGTAAGGGATGTTTTTTTTAATTTCATGTTATAATCTCTATTTTATAGTTTTTCTTAATGGTGATTTTTTATTCATTAAAATTATTGGTTCTTTAATTAGTATGGGTATTAATTATTTCTCAAAAACATATTAAATGTTTTGTGAATTAATTTTACTGTATATGTTGATAATTGTTTTAAAAAATATGATCATTATTTTTTAGTTTTGTGTAAGATATCTATTATTTATTTTCATGTTCAAACATATTTAATTATGATCATTTTATAATTATTATTTTGGTTTAAACATATATATCACGGTTTATACATTAATTTGTTTTCCTATTAATATTTCCAAGGGATATTTCTCTTTGTAGAAATTTTATTTAAACATGAATTGATTATGTTGATTATGTGACACACACACTCACACACACATATATATATATATATACATGTATAATTTTCATGTATAAAAATATTTTAATGAATTAGTTATTAATTAATTATTATTCTATATATGAATTTATTGGGATTATCATAATTTTATCATACACAAGTCATATACAGACTATGATTACGGATAAATATCAATGATTTTGTTTTGATGATAGGTATACAGTAATATATGAAAATTTATATAAATATATATGTATATACACATACCCAACTAAAATGATTTAACATTATAAAAATGTACTTTTATGGGATTAATAATGAAATTTTATGCATGTGAAGTCAATTTAATCTTCCATGTAATTATGAAATGACTATATATCATGAGATTTTGTCGACCCAAGTCAATCATGTAATTTCAAATGAATATTATTATATATATATATAATTAAAAATTATCATAAATATTTCATGTATGATTATATATATATATATATATATAATCACATAAATGTAATAAAAAATTTTCTTTTCTTTTAAAGTAGATACCATAGTGGAAATGTATATATGTATTAATATAATGCTCAAATGTATTCATAAAACCTGAAACATCAATGTTGTAAAAATATAATGGAACTTGCGAGTGAACCCATCCCTCAAAATCTATATATTCCCAAGATATCCTTCATTATTCTAGTTGATGAAATGTTTTTTTTCAAAACCTTATGTTATGTTTCTGGAAAATCACTGCATTTTATTTGAAAAATTTTTGTATGTATGTCATTTCAAATGTTGTATATTATTTTAAATCTTCTGTAATTTCAATCATGTTTTCAAAAGGTATTTTAAAATGTATTTTTATGTTATTATTTAATGAATTTTCAAAAGAATTTCTCAAATTTATCTTTAAAGAAATATTTTCTAAAATGTATTTCAACAATTTCAAAACCACATACTAGGAAATTGAATTCTCACACTTTGTTTTTAAATGATTTTCAACAGGTTTCTTTGAGCTTCTATATTAGTGACCATTTCATTTGTAGTTAGTGTGATAAAGCATAGTAGGAATCTATTTAATCTTTATTTCACTGTAAAAAATATACGGAGTAGCCTAATCCTACAGAATCTAGACCAGTAGAAGGTCAACCTTTGTAAAATTATTTAGATTAATTTTATAAATAAAATTATATAGCATTTTTATGCACTGATTCCGGAAGCATGAGGTTGGTCTATTATACTTCTAGTTCTCTCCATAATATATTAGACATCATATAATTACTAATTATTTAAATTGATAAATATTATTACTATATAGGTCGATAAGAAAATATATATATAATATTCACTAAACAAGTGAATAAATAATCATTTTATATTCATGTAAAAAGTTAAATATATTTTTTGATACATTGTGAAGAGACCATAAAAAAATTACATATTATTGTAATTAAATAATTAATTACTCAATAAATAATTAAATATTAAATATTTTTCATATATGTATTCTCAAAAATAACATTCGAATGAATATTTGGGAACAATACAATCATGAATATTAATTAAACCATGTATGTAATTAATATTTTTTAATTATGTAAAATTCATAATGAATTTAATTAATTATCCAAATAAACATTATGTGTGATTAAATGGGACCATTTCGTATTGACATTAGACTACATTCCCTAAAGATCAAAGTATCATCTTAAAACACGCCAAGGCTCCCATAAATAATGACATTAATATCCTAATGTCATGGATGATCCAGTGAAAATAAACCATATAATATAATCATTTTTTCATGATATCAAAAATCAACTGAGATTCTTACCAGTTTCATCAAACTAAATACATGATGTCGATCTTCAATTAATTTTAACTAATTAACTTGTAGACAATAACACCATGTAATTGGACATTATCATGGTGTTTTAATCCAATAATATGTAATGATAAATTATCTTATACTGAACTAGGAAGGGATAAATTCATTTTCAAATTATTCATTAACATAGTATCTCTAATGATTCACCCAACACTTCCTACATCATTATGAAAATATTCTAGAATTTTTTCCATTAACACATAAAGTTAGGATACTCATACCCTAAGTGAATAGTAATTATATTTTCTATGTAACAATACACAATTTGAAATATAGGAATATCCAATTCCATAATGGAAAGTGGATTTCTTATAATAGGGTCATATTCACATAATCTCCGACTCTATTAATGACCAAGTCCCAACATAATAAGATGATGTCTAAATGTCCTATGTATCTTTACCATTAATATCCTATATCGTTTACATCATAAAAATTGATATTGTTCAAATATATAACATATATTAAACAATATAGTAGTGTATCTTCTAGATTCTCATTTTTATATGATATAATTTTAATATTTAATTATTGCTATTATAAAGACCCAGCCTAAACAAATTACATAATTTGGAGTTCATTCAAGAATTTGCATTAATGATCTTTTCAGGTTTATATTTTCTGATAGTTTGGCAATAAATATAAAATTAAATTTCAAAAGTTACAATGTAGACACTTCTACTCAGTTTCCATTTTTTTATAGAATAAAAACTCTTAAAACATGTATACTTCCATGTTTTAGACTACATGACTTTTTGTTGATCCCATCCTTGACCCTATTTATCATTAAGTCCAGTAAAAAAAATTTCTAAACATGGGATGAGCATAAAAATTCTCATTAGGGTTTTAAACAATTAATGAAAACATTAGTCCATTAATACATACAAATCAATGAAATCATACTTTTCAATCTTTACCATACCACAAAAAATCCAAATATTTATGAAGAATTAATGGAAATCACAAATCATAAAGTTATATTTTGGAATCTATGACATACATATGTTTTAGAATTCATAGCTACGTAGGGAATTACATTTTAAATAACCATCATAGTATATTACCTACATCTATAAGGTTAAACATTTACATTTACCTCCATCATGTTACCCAATGTATTAGAGAGGTATGTCTGGCTCACCCACCAAAGGTTTATCATGGTACCACCAATATACGTAAAAAAATGCACATTAACTATATTGTATTCATTGCATAGAAAAAAACATAATTAAATATAACATTTCCACATTCTAATAAAATTTCATGATATCGACATATCCAATCCAATTCCAAAACCATTTTAAAATTTTAATAAATATATTGTTGAGTGGAACAGACCCATACAAAATTGGAATTTTTATAGGAATTAACATTTCAAAACAGAAATATCTATATAAATAAATCTTTAAAACTATTTTGAAAAAATTGACCTAAATAATAAGTATTTATAATATTAAAACTTTAAAACAATTAAAACAATTTATTATATAATGAATACTTTATCACTTTAGAAACTATTGAATTAAAATAATTAATGAATAACATAAAGAAAAACTATAAATATCATGAAAATATAGAAATTCATGATATAAAATGTCAGAAGGGATGTATATACACCTTAGAATACATTAATGGTCCTCAATTATCAAGATATTCCCCCGATGAGAGGATATTGAGATGTTGTCTCTTACGAATATTGAATCATTAGATTAAGGTTAAATCAAAGACATAAAATGTATGAAAAACATAAATACACCCAATATAAGTGGATATTATGTGTAAAATAGTCAGAGGTCATTCACACATATTCATAAAATGACATAATTAATAAGTATAAGTTTAACCCAAATAATGGATATTAGGTTAAGCAGTTCCTTTACAATGATTATATCATTAAATTTAAGATAAGACAATTAAATAATTATGTGTGAAAAATATGAATGCACCCATTATTAGTAGATATTAAGTGTATAACTGTGAGAGGTAATTCACACATATTAATATAAAGACATAATAATTTATTAGAATATTATCCCAAAGAAAGTAAATACGGTTAAGGAGTTCTGTTACCTCATGTCTAACTTGACTCGTTTGATCCTTGTTCTTCCAGAATAATAATGATAATTTAATTTAAAATTTCTTCATAATCTTTTTATTTGTTTATTATTCCATTTAAATCACTTATTACCTTTTAATAATGATTATTAATTATTTTATTTAATATCAAACATTTTGTAAATGTTCAGAACACGAGTAAAAAAATGAAATTGTTATAATTAAACCTTGTCCATATGGTAAAAAGTAAATTATCTCCAGAATGATATTCATTATTTAGATATAAAATATATCATTCATAACCATTATATATGTATTTATAAATGTCCAAAAAATTTAGACATATGAAATGAAATGCACAGTTCTTGGAGATGGTAATCCGTACGTACGCATTAACGCTATATTCACATATTTTTAAAGGAATATAACAAAATGATACATAGTTATATTATAATTACATTATAATATATATGTTATATATGATAAATACGTTAACAAATTATATCTTTTATACTTTCCATGGATATCATGAATGAGTCATATCACTTTGAGGTTGCGGTAGTCCGCACTTTCTCAAATGAAATTATCACATTAACCCATTATGGAAGCAATAAAGTAATGATGTAAATAAAAAATGAATAATAATAGAGACAATATAAATATATTATAAATAACATATAAATACAGTCCGATCATAATGGCCACCATGGGAGGTGGTAGGAGATAATTGAACAATCATCGTTTTGTGTGGTAGTGGTTCACTGTCCACTGAAACAATACGTTCATATCCATTAGATGGATGTTTTTAAATTTATAGCTCGAATAAATCTCATTAAAATATCCAAGTATATTGAGGATACTGTTTTTGTTATTAAATAATGTAATAAAGAGGGTATATGGGGTTGGTGAAGGAAAATAAAAGAATAGAACTTGAGAGAAGACGTTACCTTTAAATATGGTAACTCCCTTTGGTTTGAACTCAATGTATTTATTGAATTTCCTTCTGACTAAGGTAAGGCTTAAAGGAGTAAGAGAGTATGTTGTTATCTTCTTGGACCACAGTTTGGATGAGACATGGTTCTTGATAAGTGTGAGCAGTGCATTAGTGTTGGTGGCATTTTATACGATGGATGAGGGGCTCTTTAGGATAGTATGAATGTATTGTTTAATAATAAAATAAGTTTTGGTTTCAAAAGTCAAATACATATTTATTTAGAAGATAAGGTGTATATAAAACAATATAAAATTATCCAATAATAATTGGACTGTGTTTGGATATTTTTTAACCCTTATCTTTTTTTAACCCCTTGGTAACTGATTTAACTTTTACCATGTGCTCTTATATATTCATACTATATGGTTATTATATTTACAATAAAATGACAAGAGACCCAAAATGGATCATTAATTACGTTTTAAATAATATTTACATCAGTTGGCCAAATATTAGAAATTTTAGATTATTTTATCTCTTAATAAAATATTAATTTTTTAATGACTCATTTATATCAATTTAAAAACATATTATATCAAGACATTAAACAAAATCTATAAATTGATTCTTTCATAAAAACTACATTAATTCAAATATAATAAGTCATTATTTTCACTAGATTTCGTGGATGGAATTAAATGTTTCCAAATAAATTTATTTTAATATTTATAATATCATTTATTTGAATCCTTTTTAATGAAGAAATTAGTGCATCATTATTGATTCATAATTAATATTATTTATTTAATGTCTCAAAATTATAAATAAAATACCATTATGTATTAAATCATTTTAAATTTTAAATTAATATATATAGTCAACTAAATAACTTATATAACCCCATATAATCATTTCATTACTAAAATATATATGCTTATATTACTTTGGTTGTTACATTAAATTATTTAATATAAAGTTTCATTATCACTCCAATGTGGCATCATGGGGTTACAAAATCATCCTAAGATTTCCCATGGTCGAATATATCTCATCCAACATGGTTATGACAAGTGTAAGGGTAATTTATAATTTTTATAATATTATTTTCACCCTTGTTTACTATATTTACCCTCTAACCACGGTAAAAAAATATTTACTGAAGTAAATATTCATAATTTATTAAATAAAGGTTACATATCTACACTTTCTGGAACTCCTGATTCCAAAATTTTAATCCATTTTCCTATATCAAAACACATAATTAGTATAAATTAATTTAAAATTAATTCACACTGTCAAAACAAAAAAAGCTTGTTTTTAAGAAATAATAACTATCAAAAGAGTTACCTTTGTTTATGTCCAAATTAAGAGTGAAATTTCTCACAATGAACAAAATTGGTTTAAATGGTAATAATTTAATGCAATTAAATTTTAAAAATAATTAAAAAAATAACCTATGTATATAAATAAAATAGATTCAATAGCAGTTTTGAATTAAAATGATGTATTTTTCATTATTCCTAAAAAATTAAAATTATTAGAAAAATAACAAAATATAATCCAAATTATATTTTGATGTCCCGATTATAAATAATAATAATATTTTGAAAAATAGAATATATAAATGTGACAAAAAATTATATTTAAAATGGAGCTTAATCAAATGGCGGTAAATCGACCTTTTATTGAATATTAGAGTGTTTCTGATTAGATTTGGAATCATTAAAACATTTAATATTTTATATAAAAACCAAGTATAATCATATTGTATTTTGTTCTATTTAATCCTGAAAATACAATGGTGTGGTGTTAAATACCATTTTAAAAAATATAATGTTTTTATTTTTTAGTATTACTCAGCCTTTTGAGCAACATGAGATTTTTAGAGGAGCACATATTTTCGTTTCAGGAATGCCATCGAACATGGAATCCATGTTAAAGTACAATTAATATTTAATTTAAAAATATTATTAAATATGAAAATTTCATATTCTTTATTTACCTGGGATGTTACATTATACCCACCTTTTGGAAATTTCGTCCTCAAAATTTTAAAATTGGGCAAGGAAATTTCATTAAATGTCACACATTATTAAACAAGTCAATTAACTATCACTTTAAAAGAAAGAATGAAAAGTACAAAGGTCACCTGAGATAACACATACAAGGATTCCATGTATGAAATCATGGATTTAGGGGAGAAACTAACAATCATGTTCTGATAGAGAGTGATAGAAAACATGATTAGGATAATGTTAACCTCTAGAAAATCACAAACTTTTGATGGGTTAAATTGTCCTTTATTCCATAGTAGGTAATTTTAATATACAAAGTTTTTTACTTAAGATACATTTCATAATGTTGAGGAATTTATTTATGTGATTAATTAACAAACTAAAGAGACATATTTACATGTCTTGTAGACTTTCATCCTTTACTAAATTCCTACTAAAAAATAATCTTTTCTCTAAATGATGCATATTAAAACTGACTTGGTCACATAAAACCCACTGGAATCAACTCCTATAGTTACACATAATCCCAAAAATATGAACTATATATTTCCATTGTCTTTTGAAATCATCCAAAACCAATTTGGTTAGTACAAAATCAGATAATCCACAAAACGAGTAATCCTTTTTAAATATAAATACTACTCTTAATCTCCAAAATTCAACAAATAGTACCCAATGTTCACCGAAGACCATTCAATACCCAATTGTCCTTAAAATTATTCTATATAATACAAACTATTCTTGAAAACCAAAACTCAAAAACCCTTGATCATATAGACATCCATGATAAATATTAATATTTATCTCCAAATAACATCGACTACTCTTAATGTTACATACTGACGTGTAAATAAATTAATCAAATATTCTCTATGATAGGTTAGTCATTTCAATAAATATCCAAAATCTTTATATGTCCACAATAAATACATAGATTCTTCCTGTAAGATCCCAAATTTTTTTCATGTACAAATCTTGATTTTTGGTTGTTTTTTAGAGGAGGATTTTATAGAAATTTCAGGTGTACACACCGTGTACTTTATGTACATGTCATCTACTCGGTTGATACATGATACCGTGTACTGGACGGGTAATGACCAATTGCATGGTAGCGTGTGGTGATCTGGAGACCACCTAAAGCAGAGGCCAAAAAAGGCATGTAAACATCGTATACATTTAAAATACATGTCGTGTACTTTTTTTCATTAAACAGACCGGGGTCACGTCTAATCTACAAATCCCCTTTTCTCTTCTTCTGTCTTATACAGGAGCGACCATACATCCGTATATCTCCCCTGATCCCCCGACTCACTTTTCCTTCTCTGAATCGACCTCCATCAATTGTGTTTGAATCACATTAGAGAGTTCTCCATTCATCTTGAATATCATCTGATTTTCCCCCTCTCTATTATGTTAGATTTGGTTGAACGTTTTTAATGTTTTTATAGATATATGGTGTAATAGGGTGATTCAAGGTCTGTGATTCATGTATATCGATCTTATAATATCGAGGTAGGTGGTTTGTTCATTTCTGTAGATAGTCCTTGAGTTAAATAGGAAAACAAGCACCATACCCTTGTTTGAGGTATTGTGTTTTTATGATTCTAGCTCTTTTATTTTCTTGTTATATCTAGTTTGTTCGGATAGAGGATAATTGTTGAGAATAGGGTTATCTTTTCTAAGATATGGATGTTTTCCCATGTTTTCTTGTTTTGACCCTTTGGTCTATCCTTTCCTCTATGGTTTCTGCTTTGCATCCATTCCTAGTATTGATAGGGTACATTGATTATTATCTGACATGCTATGATATTTTGTAGTTGTTTTTTCAATTTAGTTCATGAGGTATACAATTTTTTTATTATTTTTTGAGCTTGATTACATTACACAATGATGTGGGAAGATGGTGTAGTGAGACCATTAGGTAAATTGAGGTTTAGGGCTTCCCCAGAGTGTCTGTTATAATTATCACGCTGGAAGACCATAGGGGGGATTGATGGTGAGTTAACCCAAAGAGTGTCTATTGTCATGTTACAAGGTCACAAGGAGAATTGACGTTGATTACTTCCTCAGAGTGTCTGTATTTTACCCTTAAAAGGTTGTAGGGTTAATTGACAGGGAGTGCTTTTTGAGAGAGTCATTGATCACACATTACTATTGGGGGAATTGATAATGAGTGCTTCCTCAAAGATTTCATTGTATATCTATCCTTGTAATGTGAACTAGTGGGGTTAGGATTTGAGAACTACTCATAGGGTTCCTTATTTTTGTGTTGGTTAATTAAATACATAAAAGTATATATTTTTTAATGAAACAATAGGTTTTTTTGCTTTTGAGTAATTCTTTGTTTATTTCTTCTTTTTCATATTGATGTCCATATATATTCACTACCTATTAGGGATAGATCTTTGGGTGGTTTCCTAATGGGATTTGTCTCACACCATTTTTAATTCATGATTTTGGCCCCAGACTGATAATATAGTTGTAGGTATAGATAAAGGAAAGCTCCCTTCAACATAATGTACTTGATTTCTATGGAGATGGGGAGCAGAGGACCAAGGTGAATCATGCAATGTTGGGGATCTGTTTACATGATTTTCTTTTGTAATTTGGTTTAGTACTGTATTCTCGCATTTTAATTAGTTTGGGCCCTTTCCTAGACATATGTATCATGAAACATTTATATATGTATGTGTGCTCAAGTTGTTTATTGCCTTAGATTTGTAATTATCTCATGTTTTATGATTCCATTATTAATATTATTTTTCATCTGATGTGTTACTCTACCAATGAGAGAATAGTTTCTCCACTATCACACCCAAGGCCCTCACTTCTAGTTGGTATCCTCTGGTGTTTGAGAAAATGCGCTTGAGTCCATGTGACCAACCTGTTACATGGAACCATTGGACGGCTCCCAAAACTGGGATGTTACAAAGTGGTATTGTAAGAATTGTTTTCATTTTTACATACTGTATGGTGCCTATAGCTAGGGATAGGAAGGAATAACTACCTGGTAATAATTTGTTGCAAGGATTAGCTAACATGTGTACAGGTAAAATCTAATCTACCTCGTTATTGCAATTTTTCTGGTTTTTCAATTTTATAGTTGATTTGGTTTCCTCGTTTGGTGATTAACATGTTTTTTGTTGTTATTGTTGATGCTATTGAGGTTCTATTTCTAATGCTACCTGATGATATGAGGGTATTCCATCTCATGCCTCAAATAGGATCTTGTTAGAAATCACATGTCATGCAATCCTACAATGACATTTCAGGTGAATTAGTGGTAGCATGTTTTTGTGATAAATGTTGTGAAAGACATGAATTATGTTGTGATAGATTCCTTGATAGAGTACCTCCTTTTTTATATGGATATTGTGTTTTGTAAGGTTTGTTTGAATGAATGCAAAAAATTTGTCCACGAGGTGTTATGGGACCACATGGACCAGAATTTGGTGGATCATTACACTTTTATGCTTGTATATGACGTGTATAAGATGCCAAAATTTGAATCACGGGGACAATGGGCCCTTACAGTTAAGAATTTGGCACTTTAATGTTCATTTGAGTGTTTTCTGCGTCCCATAGTTGTTTAAAAGGCATACTATATAGAAGAACCCATAATACATGACATGTAATGATGAATACACGCCATGTGTCTTTCTGTGCGATAAGGATCTATTTGTTTTTTATCACATCGTGTAATGTATGTATACTCCATGTAGTCTCTAACCATGTCACTGGGTGTGTGGGAAGAGACACAGGGTTGGGAAAACATTGTGGGAACATGTCGTGTACCGATTGTGCACACAATTTTGTATAGAACTAGTGTCCAACCATGTGACTAATGACACTAAGGGATACAGCATAATTTATACATGCTATGTCAATCTTCAGAATTCCGGGTAGTGTATCCCAAGTATTCGGCCATGTAGAAAACAACATGGGTCTGTGAAATCCATCTAGTGTACGCCATGTCTGGAACCGACACAATGTGTTGAGTCAGCCATGTAACAAGCTCTGTAACTAACAACATGGGTCAGTGAAGATTTTTTAGTACACACCATGTTTGGAACTAACACACTTTGTTTTATAGTTCATGGAGAACTATGTGGCTTAGCTGTGTATAAGAACATGGGCAGAGGAATAGGATTCAAGCACACACCATGTGTTAGGACAACACGCTCTGAGTATGGGGTGTTACACGACCTAGGTTGGCAGAAGTGCACACCCAGGTGAAGGATTAGGGTAACATGTCGTGTAGGCCTTATACACACCATGTATCAATGTTTTGAAAAAATTGAATTCTTTCATTCTTTTTTCCCTTCATACACTTCTATGTTTCAGTCCATATTAATCTTTATCTAAGGTTTATGCTTGACCTTACAGAGTCAAGACACCTAGACATCCTCCAGATTTCCTCCAGTTAAAGGGCAGTGATGAGACACCACATATGGTTGATCAGGGGAAACCAGCAGATCCTTCAGTTTTTCCAGTCTTGGCACCGACCATAAATCGGCATACTGGTGCTGAGGAACAGTTCCATGTGGGAATTTTGAGTTTTCTGTAGACATTCCAGGAGTACCACATCCTTCCCTATTGTTGGCCGAACCGAATTAGACCATTCAACAACATCATCCTCCCACATTCTCATGGGATGGAGGACCCCTTGCTATAGAGTCATGGTTTGATGCCATGCTGAAATTTCTCAAGCATCTGGAGACGCCTCTAGAGAGGAGGGTGAAACTTGATACTTATGTGCTTCATTACTCTTCTAATAGATGATGGATGTGATATCACAGGAGGGATGCCATTAGGTTATGGCATGGGATGATATCAACTAAACTTCTATGACAACTTCTACCCAGAGACTTTGAGGGCTGATCGGTCTTTAGAGTTCGTGTGTTTGGAGCAGGGTGCACTTTCAGTCGGGGAATATTCTTATCACTTCACAAAACTGAAATGCTTTACACCATTTCTATGGGTAGATGAGTTATTCCTTGCATGGATGTTTTAGGATGGTCTTAGGTAGGATATTGAGCCTCAGATGAACATCTTCAGGTTGACTTATATATCTTCCATAGTCAACTAGACTTTAATCACGTAGCGCATCCGGAGGGAGTCTACACATGGAGATCCGTGTAGGTAGATACACCTTCATGTAACCAGGTCGTATGCTTCCAGTTCAGGAATGTTTGGAATACCAAGCCACATTGCCCAATATACCAAGTGGAGTGCCAATTTTGCGGCATGATGGGCCATATTCAGCGCTTCAGCAAGATCTTCTCTTCTGCAGCTACTGACATGGGTTCTTCTAGGACTCCTCATTTGGGAGAAACACCGAAATATTCTCACCAGTTTTAGAACTGGTGTTCTTCTGACCATTATGGCCAACATGAATGTCATGGTCATGGTTTGCAGTCATGAGGTTTTCAGAAAAAATAGGGTGGATCTACTCAGAGAGGTCAGGTAGGGTCATAGGGTCATGGTGTAGGTTGGACATTTTCTGTGGAGCAGACCAAGCAGAAGAAGGATCCCAGACCCTCTACTATTTGAGGTATGATCCTAGTTACCTCAGTTTTATATTTTTCTCTTTTCAATAGAGGGGCTTCCCATTTCATTATATTTATTTCTGTTATAGAGAGGCTTGGGCTATTTATCTTTTCTTCTACTAATTTCATGATACTAGACACTCACTTGTGAAATAGAATGACTGGTGTACAACAGTTAATGAAGTGTTGTATTGAGGTTGGTGGCTTTCACTTCTTATGGGACCAATATGTCTTAGATATGATAAAAAATGAAATCAATATCATAATGGATTGGTAAGTTACCATCTAGGATATTGGTGACTGAAATCACCAAAGGGTGAGTATAAAATCACCACAGTGTGGATCATTTAGTCATAAGGGTGAATGGGATGTCTAGGCGAGCAAATAAGGACCCAAGAATCATGGGTTGGATGGAGATACAACCTAGTGTGATTGTCTATATCTAGTTTACCAGGTGACTTCAAAGATAAACTTTCCTCTTGTAGGGTATCATTTTAGGGACGTCTTTCCAGAGGAAGTCTTAGGGTTGCCTTTATAGAGGGAGGTGGAATTTTATATTGATCTTGTTCCAGTAAGGACACTAGTGTAATTCCTTCTTATAGGATGACTACACCAGAGTAGTAGGAGCACAAGACGTAGTTAGTGGAGTTGCATGCAAAGGGTTTTATCATACTCAGTACTTCTCCTTGGGGATCACCTGTCTTATTCACGAAGAAGGAGGAAGTAACCCTGAGATGTTTTGTGGATTATCATAAGTCTAACCAGTTGACTGTCATGAAATGATATCCCATTCTGAGGATTGATGATCTCTTTGATCAGCTTTGTGGAGCCCGGGTGTACTTGAAGATTGACTTGAGATCTTGTTATCACTAGTTGTGCATTAGACCATCTAATATACCTTTTATATCCTTTTAGAGCTGGTATGGTCTATAAAAATATGTGGTTTTTCAGTTCTCCCTCACGAACGCACCTGCTGTTTTAATGGCACAGATGAATCAAGTGTTCCTTCCATACTTGGATTCCCTTGTGGTAGTCTTCGTGGATGATATCCTAGTGTAATATCTCAATTTACATGACCATGCCACACATCTTGAGATCATTTTGAGTACACTGAGAGAGCACAATTTATAGGATATTCACTCAAAATTCCACTTTTGGATGTGCCAAATTTACATCTTCGGTGATGTTAAATGAGAGAGAAGAGTATCAGTTGACCCTGAGAAAGTGAGAGCAGTTGTTTCCTGGGTGAAACCAACAAACATCTCTGAGGTGCAGAGTTTCTTAGGGATAAATGAATATTATAGACATTTAATACAAGACATTCCATGCTTAGCGGCACCATTGCCGGGTTTGACTATGTCAGATGCAAAGTACTTGAGATCAGATTCTTGTAATTCATCTTTATAAGAGTTGAAAGGGAGGTTGAATTCAACACTGATACGAGTATTTCCATTGCTGGCCAAGTGCTATATTATGTACTATAATTCATAAGGGATTGGTCTTGGAGAAATGATTATGGAGGGAGAAGGATTCACTGAATTTGTGTCAAGGAAGTTGATGCCACAAGGGAAGAAGTAGCCCACGTACGATCTCTAGTTGGATGTTGTTGTTCATGCTTTACTGTGTTGGAGACACTAACTTCTGGGAGACAATTTTTTGGTTTTCAACGACCAAAAAATTATCATGTATAATTTCCTAAGGGTGAATTGAATTTGAGATAGTGAAGGTGGGATGAGTACCTTCAGTATTTTGACATTGAACATGCCTATATGTCTAGGAAATGCAACATTGTGGATGATGTGTTGAGCAAGAGAACTTAGATAAAGACAATTCAGGAGGCCAGCAGTGAGGGGAAGCTTATGAATCTGTTCTCTGAGATTCATTTC
This sequence comes from Viscum album, assembly GCA_963277665.1. Taxonomy (NCBI): domain Eukaryota; kingdom Viridiplantae; phylum Streptophyta; class Magnoliopsida; order Santalales; family Viscaceae; genus Viscum; species Viscum album. The sequence continues at coordinate 1,794,061,185 of OY728140.1, forward strand.
GAGGTGCATGACATATAGGGTTAGACATTTTGTTCTTTGGTAGCTATTAAATCTACTCTACTATATCGACTGAGAATGAGGCATATATCAGATTCTGAAGGCCTAGTCCTATGAAAGAGTGTGTTAGAAGAGGACCATATTCATGGATATACTATAAGAGAGGGTGAAATCATAAATATTCATGAATTAATGTGGGTTCCAGAAGTCATAACTGAGTAGTTGATGCGTAATTTCATTCCTCAGTTTGGGAAAGTCATCCTGGTGTCACCATGACGTATTGAGATCTACCCAATCAATATTGGTGGCCTGGGTAATAAGGGAGATGTTTCTTGTTTTTTCATGAGGTATTCCACCTGTTAGTAGCTGAAGTCGGAGCATCAACGACCAGTAGGGATATTGTAGATGTTACCCATCCCCATGTGGAAATGGAAAGATGTCGCTATGTGTTTTGTGACAGGTTTTCCAAGCTCTCATCAAGGGAATGATGCAGTATGGGTTACCATTGTCATGCTCTCAAAGATAATCACTTGTTGCTGATCAAGAAGACTTTCAGTGTTGATGAACTAGGATGGATGTACATGTGAGATATTGTACGTCTATACAGGGATCAACACTCCATTGTTTCACACAAGGATTATTGTTTTACATATGTGGTCTGACAAGGACTTCATAGGGCTTTTTGTACACAGGTATATCTGAGAAAAGCTTACTATCTCTAGACATATGGCCAGTCTGAGCGTACGATTTCTATTTGTGAGGACTTTCTTCAGGAAAGAGTCTTGGAATTTGGAGGTTCTTGGTAGAAGACTAATCCTCATGTGGAGTTTTACTACAATAATAGTTTTCAAGAAATAATTCAGATAGAAGCGTAGGATGCCTTGTTCAGTAGGCTATTCCGATCACCCTTATGTTGGCTGTAGGTAAGAGAGGCGACTATATTGGGACCTCGTCTTTTCCAGGGTACCACATAGCATATTGAGTTGATTTGGATGTGGTTGGGTACTACATAGTCATGAAAAAAGTCTAATGATGATCGACAGAGTCATCCTCTGTAGTTCGATATTAGGGATCAGGTTGTCGTGTGTGTCACAATGATGTTGGGAAAGTGGAGGATTACAAGATAGGGTACGATTTTAAAGAGATATGTCAGGTCTTATGATGTATTTTAGAGAGTTGGTATTGTTTCTTATCGGCTGCAGTTACAAAATAGGTTTGAGCTATGCATGATGTCTTCCATGTTTATCAGCTCCGACATTACTTATCAGACCTGTCTCTTGTTTTCCAACCCTAGGAGGTTGATCTTGAGGTGGACGCCTCATTTGAGGAGAGTCCTATCCATATTGATGATCGAAGTGAGAAGGTTCTCCATAGACGGTTTGTTCCCCTGGTATGAGTATTATAGAATCACAGGCGGGTATAGGACGTGACATGGGAGAGAGATACTGATGTACGATCGTAATGGTTAGAGATGTTCGAGGATTCTTCTTCTATGCTGCATTTCTAGGGAAATTCTTGGATGAATTTATTTAAGCGGGGAAGTTTTTAATATCCCGGTTCTTCTTTTATTGTATGAAACATGATTTATGGTTGTTTTTGGGAAAAAATAGGAGTTTCTAGAAATTTCAGGAGTTAACGCCATGTAATTTAAGTACACAACATTTACTTAGTTTCCACAGGTGAATGTGTATTAGCTGACCAATAGCTGAGTACATGACCATGAGCTCTGACCTAGAGACCACCTAATGTGGAGGCCAGATAAGGAACTTTCGTGCCATTTACATGTAAAATACACACAATGTACCTTCTTTTGTTCATCAAATGGACCGATGTCACTACTAATTGACAGAACCCTTTTTCTCTTTGTACGTCTCATCCAGGATCAACCGTATGACCACCGATCTTCTCTGAGCCACTGACTCACCGTTCCGTCTAGAAATCGACTGTCGTCGACTCCGTTGGAATCACAAGGGTGAGTTATCCTTTATTCTTTAACTTCATCTCCTTATTTCTCTTCTCTATCATGTTATCCTCGGTATAATATTTTTAACATTTTTGTAGATATATAGAATTTTAGGGTGATTCAAGGCATGAGACTCAAGTATATAAATCTTACAACACTGATATAGGTGGTTTGTGCCTTTCTATAGAGAGTCATTTAGTTATATGTGAAAACGTTCCCAATACAATTGTTCGCGGAATTGGGTGTTTATGGTTCTAGCCCTTTTATTTGAATGTTATGCCTAGTTAGTTTGGATAGAGGTTAGTTATTGAGAATAGGGTTACCTTTTCCAAGCTATGGATTTTCCCATGTTTTATGGTGTTTACTATTTGGTCTAGATTTTCCTATTAGGATACTACTTTTCTTCGATGAAAATACTTGTTAGGGTGGATTGATTATTATATAGCATGCTATGATATGTTGTAGTTGTTTAGCTAAGTAGTTCTTGAGGTTTACATTAGCTGCTGATTATCGTTTGTACATTATTGCTTTACACGGGGATACAAGAACCTGTTGTAGTGGGACCATAGGTAAAATTGACGTTGAGGGATTTCCCAGAGTGTCTATTGTAATTATAACACTCCAAGACCATAGGGGGATTGACGTTGAGTGCTCCCATAGAGTGTCTATAGGTATGTTATGAGACATCGAGATAAATTGTTATTTTGTTCTTTTTCAATGTGTGTATAGTTTACCACTAAATGACTATTGAGGGAATTGACGGCGAATGTATCCTCATCGAGTCTTTTATAAGTCAAAAAAATAATTGGAATTGAGTGTGAGTGCTTCTTGATAGTGTCATTGGTATATCTGTCCTTGTATTGTGAAATAGAGGGGGTAGGATATTAGAACTACCCAAAATGTTGCTTGTTTTTGTAATGGTTGATTTAATACAGAAAAGTATATTTTATGAATAAAAGTATAGTATTTTTTACTTATTATTAGTTCCTTATTTACAAAATAATTTTCATTTTACATTCCATATATATTCACTGACTGTTAGGCACAGATCTTTAGGAAGTGGCCTATTGAAATTTGTCTCACACACTATTTGGTTCATGATTTTGGGACCAAAAATATCATATTTTTGTATGTAATGATAAGTGAAATCTACCTTCTACATTAGGTAATTGATTGTTATAGAGGTGGGGAGAATGGGACCAAGATGTGTCTTGTGATGCTATAGACCTATTAACTTCATGTTCTTGTAAATTTTGTTTTAGTACTGTATTACAACATTTTTTTTGTTTGGATAATTTCCTAGACATATGTATCATGCATCATTTATATATGTATGTGTGGTATAGTTGTTTATTACTTCTGTTTTTTTATTATTTCATGTTTTACTTCTTCATCTATTTATATATGTTTAATTCTACTGTGTTATTTTTCCAATGAGGGCATTGTTTCCCCACTATTACACCGAAGACCCTCACTGCTAGTTGGTTGCATCTGGAATTCAAAGAAATGTGCATTATTCCATGTGACCAACCGAGTACAGGGCACCCCTGTGCAGCTCCCGGGACTGGGACATTAAACTTCCAAAAAAATCAACCATTACTCTACAAACAAAATACCATAGTGTTCAATATTTTGTAATAATAAAATATTAACGAATAGAGAGAATGTCTTCTAAAATAACCTTTATCATATAATAATGCAATAATTTTCCTATATTAATGATATCCATTTGATGAAACAATGGTCCCCAAAATCAACGTATTCTTGTTCTATAAAATCATTTATAAAAAAAGAATAATTCATTATAACCAGAGAATTCATGTAGTCCAGTGGTAGGAGATGCACCCATTTCTCCATTTAGTTGCGGTTTCGAATCCCATAGCCTTGCTAGATACGATGGGTTGTCACCCATATTACAACTTATCCTTTTTATAAAACTCAAAAATAAACCCAACATGTTTTAACATCAATGGGTTTTTATACCTTTAATTTTCATCCAAATACATTAAGACCACAACATCATATATATTGTCATTTGATTTCACCTCTTTATGATAAAATAAAAATATTCTGAATAGAATGAACATCATACCTTGATCATAGTGTCCATATAGTTTCATCTCCATCTTACTCACATAGATATATGATCCATGCATTTCAACAATGATTTAAAAATATTAAAATTCATATTATTCCGTTATCCAAATACACCTCGTACAAAATAGGTCATATGGGTGATCACATAAAAACACTTTTAGAAACTAATCATGTGTGACATATAATTTCCAATCATCTGATAAAACATGCTTTCTATAAAGCTACTAACTGAGTTTGATTGGAAAGAGTCAATCAATAGTGCTTTTAAAAAACAATATGTATGTGCTATATGAATATAATTTAAAATAAAATATAAATAGGTTGTATAAGGGTCTCCTTCATCAACACCTTTTTTTTAAATCATAATATGCATCAAAATTTTGGGATAATGTAAAATATTTGAAATTGGATAGATAAAATTTTCCTTTCTTGAAAATATGAGAATATGGAGTAAATAGGATTTGATAAAATAAAACCCATGATCCATGAGGGTATCGAGTTATAGGGGAGGTGTTTGATATCTCAATCAATTTCATACAAGTTAATTGTATGTTATAAAATGATTTAGAGTCGGTTGAACCTGACTTTGCAATAATTATTGCAAGAAAGTAATCTGAAAGAGATAAGAATAACATTTGAGATCATCCTCCTTCAATTTGTAACAAATATTCCATGATCTAAAAATTTTTAAAAAAAATAAGGATTTAACATAATGAATAGACATAGATATTGACCTATTGTCTAACAAAAACTCATAATCACTAGTGTTCTCTAAACCGACATCTAATAACAACTATACGGACTTGGACATAAAAATTACTTAAAATTGAGTTAATTCAAGAATACACATTGGGGATCTATATAGGTTTAGAGTTTTACAGAATTAGTCCATAAATATTAAATTACATTTCAGAAATTACAAATTAGAGACTTCCACTCATTATTAATTTTTTTTTATAATATAGAAACTATTAAAAAAATATGTCTACGTCCTTGTTTTAGACCACATTAATTTTCCTTGATCCCATCCATGAACCTATTCATCTTTAAGTCTTGTGAAAAAGATTTAAATCCTTGGGATGAGCATAAAAATCTCACTAAGGGTTGTAAAACAAGGAAAGAAATCATTTTTCCATTAATACATACAAATCAATGAAATAAAACTTTTCAATATTTAACATAGCACACTAAATAATATTATTTTTGAATATAAAATAGAAATAATAAACCATAATGTTAACTTGTAGAAAAAATAACATACTTACTTTTTAGTTTTCATAGCTGTATAGGGAATTACATTTGGAATACCCATAATAGTATATTACCCAAATATCCTAGGAGAAACATTTACGTTTACCTTTGTGTTGTTACCCAATGCATTGGAGAGCTATCTCAGTATCATCCACCTAAGGTTTATCACGGTACCACCCGTATATGTAAACAATGACTAGGAACACAAACATATTCATAACACATAATGAAAACCTAAAGGAACGATATCATTTCAACCTTCTAATAACATTTCAAAATATTTAAATATCCAATCCATTTCAAAAACCATTTAAAAAATTTAATAAAGATATTTTTGAGTGAAAGTGTTCCATACCACAATAATATTTTCATAGGAATTAACATTTTAAAACATTATTTTCCATATAAATAAATCCTTAGAAGCATTTTGAAAACATGGACATCAATGTTAATTATTTATAAGAATAAATCATTAATACAATTTATTAGTTAAAGAATCCTTTACCGCTTTAGAAACTCTTGAATTTAAAGAATTAATATATAAAATCAAGGAAAACAACAAATAATAGTATAATATTGAAATTCATGACATATAATGTCAAAAGGGTTGTATATACACCATATAGGAAAATAATGGTTCACAATATCAATATATTCCCAAATGAATGTATATTGAGACTTAGCCCCTTACAAAGATTGTATCATTAGATTAAGGGTAAATCAACCACATAACAATGTGTGTAAAACATAAATACACTGAATATAAGTGTATATTTAGTCTAAAAAATCATTTTTCATTCCCACATATTCATATAATTACATAATTAATAAGAATAATATTAACCCAAATAATAGATGTTGGGTTAAGGAGTTCCCTTACAAAGATCATATCATTAAATTATGGATAAACCTTCTAAATGACTATGTATGTAAAATATAAACAACCCCAATATAAGTAGACATTAATTGTAAAATAATTTTAATCCATTAACACATATTCATAAAATGACATAATCAAGAAGTATAAGATTAACCCAAATAATGAAAATTAGGTTAAGGAGTACCCTTACCTCTTGCCAAACATCATTCGTTTGTTCATTGATCTTCCTTAATAATAATGATAAGTTAATATATATTTTATTCAAGACCATTTTCAAGTTTATTTTTCCTTTTATATAACTAATTAACATGCTATAACAATAATTAATTTTTGGATTCATATCATACATTTTGTTGATGTTCAGAACATGAGTAAAAAATTGAACCTGTTATATAAAAAATTGACCATTTTTTAAATTTTACATTATCTACAAAATGATATTAATGATTTAGATATCATATATATTATATATATCTAGTATATATGTATTTATAATAGTTTATAACATTTTAAAATTAAAATGAAATGCACCATTCATGGAGATGGTAAGCTGTACGTATACATGAACCCACTTTCATTTATTTTTAATGAAATTAAAAAAAATGATACATAAGTATATTATAATTATAGTATAATATATATGTTATATATGTTACATAAGGGCATAAATTGATTCTTTTATAAATAACATTTATATCATGAACAAGTCATATCGCTTTGAGGGGACGAGATTCAGCACTTCCTGAAATGAAATTATCACCATTACCCAATATGGAAACCATAAAGTTATGCTATACATGAAAAATAAACAATCATTGATACAATATAAATATATAATATTTCACATATAAATTCTGTTCCATCATAATGGACTCCATGAGAGGCGGTAGAAGATTATTGATCTATCATCGTTTCGTGAGGCAGTAGTTCGCCGTCCACATAAATAGTATGTTCATATCCGTTAGATAGAGGAGTATATAATTATAGTTTGAATCCATATCATAACAACATACTTGTATTTTAAGGATACTATATATGTAATAAAATAATGGAATAATGAGAGGTTAGGGGGTTAGAGAAGGAAAATAACTAAAAATAACATGACAGAAGATGTTAGCTTTAAATCGGGTAACTCTCTTTAGTTTGATCCAAATGGATTTCTTGAATTGTCTTCTGCCTAGGGGAAGGCTTCTAGAATGAAGTGAGTTATGTATTTAGCTTCACTGAATAGATTTTGGATGAGAAAAGGGGATTTATAGGTGTGAATAATGTGATATAGGTGGTGGCCTTTTATATGAGGGAGAAGGGGCTCTTTATCAATGATTAAAAGTATTATTGTATTATAAAATTATTTCTAGTTTCAAAAGGTCCAAAACATATTTAATTCAACAATAAAGGATATATAAGTATAAATAAATCATCCAATAAATATTTTATAGGTTTTGGATATTTTTTAATCATTATCCTGATTTATTTACCAATTTTTAAACTTATGTAAATTTTAACATGTCCTCTTATATATTCAATCTATATGGTTAATGTATTTGTTGAAAAATTATGAGCAACCAAAGATGTATAATTTCTGAAATTTTAGACATTATTTATTTCATTAGTCCAAATCATATTTTTTTGAGTAATATTTTATCATTTAATAAAATATTAATTCATTTAAAAACTCATTTATATCAATTTTCAAAAGATCCATATTAGGACTTTAAAAAACTTATAAAAACCAGATTCATTTTAAAACACAACATTATTTCAATGAAAATAAGTCATTATTGTCCCTAAAATTCGTGAATAGTATAAGCAGTTTCAAAATAAATTTATTTTAATATTTAAAATATCATTTATTTGAATCATTTATTAATGATGCAATTATTTCATCACCATTATGTGATAATTATGATTATTTATTTAATGTCCAATATTTATAAATAAAATACCATGATATATTAAATAATTTTATATCTCAAATTAAAATCTATAATTGAAGTGATCACTTATATAAACCCACATAATTTTTTTACTAAAAGACACATGTTTATGGTTATTTTGTCATTACATTCAATTAATAAATATAATGTGTTATTATCACTCCCATGTGTCTCCATGTGGTCCCAAAATCAACCCAACATTTACCATGGAAGAAAATATATCATCCAAATGGGTTAGGATATGTGTAAGGTTAATTTAATATTATTATAATATTATATTTCACCATTATTACCAGATTTACCCTTTAGCCATGGTAAATAAATTATTTACAGATGTAAATATTCATAATCTCTAAAAATAAAAGATACCTATTTAGACAATTTGGAAATCTTGATTCAAAATATGGAATCTATTTTTTTAAATTTAAAACATAGAAGTGGATGAAATTAATTTAAAATTAATTCTCACTGTCAAAATAAAAAATTGTGTTTTTAAGAAATAATAACCATTAAAAGATTTATATTTTTCATGTCCAAAAAAAGGGTGATGTTACATCCAATGAATAAAATTGGATCAAATTGTAAAAATCTAATCCAATTATATTTTAACATAAATTTAATAAATAATCTATTGATATAAATAAAATAGACTAGAATGGAGTTTGGAATTAAAATGATGTATTTTCACTATTCATTAATAAATGAACATTTTTAGAAAAATACCAAAATTTCACCAAAAGTAAATTTGGATACCCTGATTCTAATGAATAATATTATATTTTCAAATAAAATGTATAAAATTTAAAAAAAATTGATTTATGAGGGTTCTCCATCAACATGTGGTAAATCGATCATTTAAATAATATAATTGTGTTTACGCTTAAAATTGGATTCATTCACATTTTAAACATTAACATTAATTGGATAAATGTTAAAAAATTTAACAAAAAAGTATAATAATATATTCTATAGTTTTATTCCTTCCCACCAATACATAGGATTGACATTATATAAAATTTAAAATAATATTATATTATTATTTTTCAGTATGACTCAGCCTAATGTGCAACGTTATAATTTCGGAGTAACCCATTGATGCATGTCAGGTATGCCATCAAACATAGCATCCACATCAATGTAAAATTAATATTTAATTCAAAAATATTAATATATATGAAAACGACATATTCATTATTTACTTATGATGTTACAACTATTACCCTTAGGTTTTATCACATTATTTTTCATGCATAAGAACCATTGTGAAATAATAATTACAATATTAATATACAAAATAATAAATTCAACTATTTATAAAATACATAGTTGTTGGTCATAGAGAAGTAATTACATCATTCTTTAACTTTTTAATGATATAACTACTAATAATGTTTAGTCTACCTCATCATACATTATTCATATTCTTCCCTAGATATTAATCATTTTTATGGCTCTTGATGAAGTCTTTCCCTGGAGAAACTACAAAAATTTAATTAACCCCATTTAGAAAAATCCCATTAGAAATTATATTTATAAAGTACGTTAATCATCAATTTTTCTAACCTTGTCTCTATTATGAGATCCACTATTTCTATATTATCACAATACAATGTAATAAGATAATCATTTTTAGAAACTATGTCAATAACCAGGATGATGTTTTTAACCTAAAGTAAACTATTTTCTATATTATATGTTTATATATACTCAAACAACACTATAAAATTAATGAAAATATGAAATATTGAAATAATATAGAAAAAAAATTTCATTTGAGACAAATGGAATATACAGACTACGAAAATAGATCATTATTATATATTTTGAAAATATGAGATATTTATTTATATTATGATATTTATACCTCTCTTCATCCATTAACTACGAACATTTACTTATATTCCATTAGATACTTATGGATCAGCCAAACAAAAAGGAAATACCATTTACATAGATTTGGGTGATATCGACATACCATGCTTAAAGAATTGGAAACATCAGGCCTAGTAAACAACATGTAATACATGATGTATTATATCATAGAAACATATATTATCTTTCCTAATCCCTCTCTCAATATTTTTTATTATTATTGAACATTATCTCGTAATGTTGTATATAATGAAACACCAGATCCCATCCCCTATTGAATAGTTCAATACAAATAGTATTTAGTATTTGGTTAATGTGTATACCATGAATTAGTATAAGTTAATTCTTGAATAAATCATTTATGATTTTGATTCCATTTATATAGGCTACTTCATATATGTTATTCCATAAGGAACACATTTTTAACAAGTACATAATAGTTTTTAATATTGGATTTTCATTTCTAAAAAGTAATATATCATTGACATATAATTGCAGGAATAAATTCAACCTCCAAATAAACACCTAATAAACACAAGGAATAAATTCATTCATTTTGTGACCCAAATCACATGTGGATTCATTGAGCTAAATATTCAATTATCTCAATGCTTTATTTTCATAATAAATGTATCTCTACAACATAAATATCGTAGTAGTATTTCTTGGAGTCACAAACCCTTCAGGTGGGGTAATATATAAATCAACTTAAAGGTTACCATTGAAGAAAGTTTTAATTTTTCTACATCATTTGAATAAAATAGTCAAGGAAAGATTCTATAGAATATATATATATAATTGATTTAAAAACAAATAATATAAAATTATGACAATCATTGGTGAATAGATGGGTCAATGCCACAGTTCGACACGACCTTTTCTGTGCCACCACGTGAGTATGACGGCACCAATAATCATTGAGGGAAATAAAATAATGGTTGGGGAGTATACCCGTAGTAATAATATCCATAAAACACATAATAACAAATATAAATAAAACAAAAGAAATATATAATGGAATCTAAATCATGACAAAATTTGTATTAATATTTTATATAAGGGTTCAAATATAATAATTAAAATTATCCCAATTGTGGAAGATAATCCTCGATTGAAATATAAAATAAAAAATTTTATGAGAACCAACAAAATAATAGCATGATTTCACCTTTAATTTTCCCTTCACTAGATCCTTGTGCGTGAATTTTTCTTACAAATCCAGCTTTTTATGAAGGGTTTTAGTATTTAAATAATAAAACATCACCAAATCATTCTTAAAATTATTAAAACAATAGACTAATGTATATTCCATAAAAAGAATATAGAAAAATTATTTTAAAATCATATGTTGAAATAATATTTTCTAACCAAGTACCACGAACCCTGACTCTACCTGCATCAGCAGTAATTATGAGTAATTGTAGTGGTATTCATTACATGAATTAGATCCTGTAGAAATATCCACACCCCAAGTCGATAAATTCATAAATTATCCTTTATCTATGTTTTGATAAAAAAATATCAATTCCATGATTATCTTCCAGGAAATGCAGCTCTTTAAGGAGTAGTCATATGGGTCATCCAAAAAATCACAAAACATGACTATTTTATTCCCCATAATTGTACATACTCCTAAAAATCTAGAATCATTGTAATTATAATCATGCACATTGATTTTTCACATTAGTAGAATATGATAAACATTGTGAATCATTGATCACATCTAACACTGCACAGACTTTACCACATTAGCTAAAAATTATAAGCCTTGAACATATCCCAGATGTCTTTCTAAACCAGAAGCATTCAATAACTCCATCATATCCCCTCCAAAGAACCATCTAGACACTATAGAGAAAAATTTTATTGTTGATATACTAAGTAGAAAGATTTTTATATCAATAATGTACTCAAGGTTTAAACCCACACCCAGCTGTGAATAATATAACGAATGTGACTCATAAGATAAACACCAAGCCTCATGAAAATAATATAAAACAAGGGAATCAGTATCCACACATGCACCAATATGGAAATAATAACATATAATTTTATAAAAAATACATATACATTATTTACATCCTACAATAAGAAATTTGATTTTAAAAAAAAATTAATTTACACCTGAAGATAAATTTTACACAAATGATCCCCAAATCTATCTCCAAATCATCACATAATGTTACTAGAAACAATATCCATGTAGAATAATAATAAAATGGAAATATTAAAATTGGAAATACTTTATGGAAACCATCATCACGAAAGGATCTAGACCTGATCAAGAAATACGGAATGATCCAAAATAAATTGAGGATCTAAACCTTTAATGGTATATGATCTTTCTATTAGATCATATATGAATCTATGTATCTGGAAAAAACACTATATATATATGATTTACCCATAAAGAGTGAGGTGTTCTTTTATAGATCAACATGAACATAATGTATTGAATCCAACCAATCAATTTTACCTTCAAAAGATGACATGATGAGAATAAGGATGCCAATTTATCCAAGAAAGATCACCTCTATTCATTATACATGAATGGCTGATGAGGAAGGTTAGATGGATAATTTATAAAGGTATAGAATTGAAAAATTGGGCCTCTCCAGAATAAAAAATCTATTTGGATACCATTTGTTAGAAGGATGTCGTAGGGGGAACCAATTATACTACCCCTTTAAATAGATTGGTGGTCAGACCTAGGTTTTACTTGGGATATATCTATATCTTATAGATAGGTGGTTTTACTATACTGGATTGTTAGTGGCACCCAGGTAGCTTCAAAACAACTGTTTATTTCCCATGACTTTTTATGATTCTAATACTAGGGATTCAAATGAGGTCAAAACGTCATATATTCTATATAAAGTCAAATAAGATATAACAATCTTAAATCAAAATGATCCTATTAATTTTTTTAAATTAAAAAATTTCTCAACATGGTCAATTAATTTATTCTATTTAAACCCTATAGTAATTAATGTTTCTTTTTATGAAGCCACACTAACTATTATATTTATTTTTTCCCTTGAATAACCATTAACACCAAACATTCTACACATAAATTAGAAGACCATTAAAAAAATATACTTGGTCATGATACATGTAATCCATCTCATTAATCATATTAGTTTACCATAAAATATATTATTTTCTCTCTATATCAACTATCTAGTTAGTCAGATCATTATATTAAAAAAATATGGTTTAAAATTATTAGTGAATATAAAAAAATATCTATTTGGTCCTAAAATAAATTTTGGAGATCCATTGATCAAATTTTTTTCTAAAACAACCACATTAATGGGTAGCTATGTAATTTTTTCCTACACCAAATATTTTTTTTCATCATTAGTTAAATCATTTATGTTAATATTATTCCCACTATCCTTTATGAGGATGTTCTATGTGTCATTAAATGTTAATTTTCTGGAATTTTTCACCATTCCCTTTGTGGGGTTTGGAAATCATGATCTCCTCATTTAAATAAGAATACATATAGAGATAATCAACATTCCCCATGGTGAATGTTTTTTTTCAGACATGGCCTCAAAAAATGATTCATTACCACATGTATTTTTTCTGTCAAAAAACAAATTTCCATTCATAAATTTATTAAAATTATTTTCCATTATCCACTATAGTTAGTAATTAGTTTAGAATGTTTTATTTAGTGTGTATACCAAATCCCAAAAAATGAAATATAATATGTTCACAACTCATCAATGAAATCACTATTTTTATTGTTTTATAGGTTCTTTTTTATATACACCATACCACTGAATTATAATTTGGATTGTGTGGATAGATAAGAAAATACTCATGTTTAAAATTAATATATTTTTGGATAAGATAATTTCCACAAAAAAGGATCTATTATTCATTATCATCATATAATTTTTATTATTTACATCCTTATTTAATTGATTTATTTTCTAAATAGACATAGAGATATAAGTCATTAATTTGAACTATTCATATCTTTTGAAATCATCAGTGAATCTAAGGATGTAATCTTACCCACATGTGTCTTATATAGGATATGTTTGTTGTACCCCACTCTCTTGGATTTTAATGATCACAATCACTCTCATAGTGATCTAATGTTGTTTCAAGTGTTCTTGTTAATAGGCATGATTTCAGGAGCAAGAAGTGGCAAAAAAAAGGAAAAGTGGACTTTTTTCAAGTCCACCGGCCAGCCGGTGTAGGACCACCGGCCAGCCGGTAAGGGCACCGGCCAGCCGGATCCAGCCCATCGGCCAGCCGGTGGACAAGGCAGAAGGGCTTGCCCTCTGCCAGGTGCCACCGGTCAGCCGGTGTCTGGCCACCGGCCAACCGGTGGACCCAGACAGAATGGGATGCATTCTGTCCAGACCACCGGTCAGCCGGTGGCTCTGCCACCGGCCAGCCGGTGGCATCAGGGCTCAACAGTGAGACCTACTGTCTCACCACCGGCCAGCCGGTGGCCTTCCCACCGGCCAGCCGGTGGCTCCTGGACAGAAGCTCTCTCCACCTTCCAAGGCACCGGCCAGCCGGTGGACAAGCACCGGTCAGCCGGTGAGCAAAGTCAAACTAGCCGGTGGACAAGGACGGTCTTCTCAAGGCCTACTCTCCTCAAACTCATTCCCATCCTCCTGCCAATGCCATGCCTCCTGCTATCGCCGCTGCCTATCCCCTTTCAGACAGTGAGGATAGTGATGATGATGAAGAGGAAGACAGTGGTGACAACGAAGATGAGGCTGATGCTGCTGCTGATGAGGAGGCTGGAGAGGGTGATGATGCACCTGAGCCTGCTGAGGCTGTGCCCCCTCCTACTGATGCTGGTGGCTTGCCGGTGACGGCTGACCAGTTCCTACGCTTCCAGGATCAGATTGAGAACCGGCTGGACTTACAGTTCTCCTACATCAGCTCTCAGTTTGATCAGCTTCACTCACGGATTGACTCTCTAGATCGTCGCTTTGAGGCGGTCCAGGCTCCTCCGGCTCCTCCGACCTCCAGGCGCCGCCGTCCCTCTCGGCCCTCTAGGAGTGAATAGAGCCGTTCCTGTTTTTTGGCTTGTATTTGTATTTGTTTTTGTTTTTTGAACTTCCTTTGTATCGTTTCATCTTTTATGGAATTCAAGTTATCTTATCTTTCCATCCTTCTTTGTCATTCTTTATTAGTATGTTTCTTTCATAATTTTTCTCCTATTTTGATAATCCCAAAGGGGGAGAAAACCTCTCTATTACATAGCTTTTTATTAAAATGCTCTTTTTACAAGTTCCATTTTAAGTTTTTGATGTCATCCAAATCTGTTTTAAATAGTTAAGTTATTATTTTTAATTGATTTTGGTTGCAATTTCAAAAAAGTCCTTTCTCAGTATTTCAATGCTTTCATGATCATTATAATTGGCACGTCTCTAAGTTTTCCAAGTTCAAATTGTTTATTTAAAGTTTTCAATTGACATATTTTTTTTTAAAGCTTTCATACCCTTTTTAATGTTTTCTTTTTTGTGATTGTGATCATCAAAATAGGGGGAGATTGTTGTACCCCACTCTCTTGGATTTTAATGATCACAATCACTCTCATAGTGATCTAATGTTGTTTCAAGTGTTCTTGTTAATAGGCATGATTTCAGGAGCAAGAAGTGGCAAAAAAAAGGAAAAGTGGACTTTTTTCAAGTCCACCGGCCAGCCGGTGTAGGACCACCGGCCAGCCGGTAAGGGCACCGGCCAGCCGGATCCAGCCCATCGGCCAGCCGGTGGACAAGGCAGAAGGGCTTGCCCTCTGCCAGGTGCCACCGGTCAGCCGGTGTCTGGCCACCGGCCAACCGGTGGACCCAGACAGAATGGGATGCATTCTGTCCAGACCACCGGTCAGCCGGTGGCTCTGCCACCGGCCAGCCGGTGGCATCAGGGCTCAACAGTGAGACCTACTGTCTCACCACCGGCCAGCCGGTGGCCTTCCCACCGGCCAGCCGGTGGCTCCTGGACAGAAGCTCTCTCCACCTTCCAAGGCACCGGCCAGCCGGTGGACAAGCACCGGTCAGCCGGTGAGCAAAGTCAAACTAGCCGTTGGAGCTTGACCAGACTTGTCTACTTGATCCCCAACGGCTCCGAAAGCCCTCCAACGGCCATATTGAAGTATTTGGGAGTATTTATCCTATAAATAGACGTCCATGGATGCCGGGAAGACTACCGATCATATACCAAAGCATACCAAAGCTATTTTGATCATTTGAGGCTCCTACGACAATTCTCAAAGGCCACTTGGGATCCAATTGCCACCCTTGAAGCTTGGGCTGCCTCTACATCAACTACACTCACTTCTTGGCGCTCAAGGCTTCCTCTAGTTTGTTCTAACTTATTTACTTCAATTGTTTAGTTCTTAATTGGGTTTGTATTAAAACAAACCACCCGTTTTCTTTCTTCTTTCAATTTGGGTTTCTTGCTACAACCAATATAAAAAAGCAAGCTGTAAGAGGGTGATCTAGCCTACCTTAAAACGGCTAGTGGGTTTCTTGCTATAACCATTAAAAAGCAAGCGGTCGTATAAATCTCCCAACGGTTGAGTTGGGAGCGGAGACGTAGGCTTGAGTTTAAAGCCGAACTCCGTTATCAATTGTGTCTTGCCATTTTACTTTCCGCTGCATTTAAATTTGTTTTAAATTGTTAATTAATTTTAAAAAGGCAATTCACCCCCCCTCTTGCCATCACCTCCGACCCAACAATGTTCTACCGGAAAAAGTGGTTTCCTATTATAAAATCATTATAATCCTTTCATATTTCCCATAAACTGATTCATAGTAATATTTACTTCGAAAATTGTATACCAACTCTCAGTTGGTTTTTTTTAATTGATTTGATAAAAATGTCTTCCTAGAAATCCAAAAAATGTCTCTCATTTAGATGACCATGAATGTGATACCATAACATGGTGTGAAATGAGTCATGATAACTAGATTAATTAAAAATTAGATTTAATTCATCTATATAATTAGAAATATAAATATATTTATTGAGTAGTTCCATACCATAAAAAAATCCCTTATTATAAAAGTAACATTACCTATTTCTAGATTTTCAATACAAATCCATCATATTCATGAAATGAATAAAATATGATTTTATTGGAATATCTTGACACATATATATAGTTTTTTCATTGATTGATATGTCATTTTGGAAAATTGAGGTAATTTTCTCTAATGGATAGAGCTGACAACCTCACAATTTTGGATGCCCATAATTCATCCACTTATTATGAAACATTATAAAACATACATGGTTTATATTGTTCAAAAATTATTTAATAACAAAATAATTTATATAATACCAATGTTTTTTACATAGAAAAGTTTCAATTAATAAGGAATACAATATATGGTTCCCCTTTCTTATATTACCTATTGTAGTTGTTATTCTAGTGGCATAACATACCAAATTTAAAACATACTACATCATTTTTCATTTCCTATGTTTAAATATTCATTTTGTTTGTGGAGTTTAATATAAATCCTTTTATATATTATCATAATCATTATGGAGGTATATAAATCTATTTAAAAGTAAATTTGTATGCATAAATTCCCAATTTCATTAACTAGTATATCCTTGATAAGTTGAGAGGTTACCCCAATCCTGAAATCCTTGACAAGAATTTCCTCAAAAATTACATACTAGTTAGACCATTTCATAGAGAGGTGATAAACCATTAATGAGAACTATGTAATATCAATCAAAAACACATGATTGATATTCAATGATAACTGAAGACACCTAATATAAGTTTGGTTAAACACTTTATATTATGGTTTTATTTCTACAAAAGTAGCGAATGTCTATAAATAATTATAATTTTTAATAGATTGATTTATATTTTGATGTGTAATCTTCCATTTCTGTCATATTACATTATAGTTAATATTATGAATATTTTTTATAGGTGACTAAACATTTATATATAAAATTTTATTATTTTTTTACTTTTATTTAATTACATATTTCATGGCTTCCAATTAAATTAAATAATTATTAATCATATATATACAATGATTTATTTTACTAATAGAAATAAAATAAATAATATGGACTGAAATTTATTTATTCTTATGGTTGGTTAATCGAGATGATGATAAACTAACCCTTGAACCTAGAAAATTAACTCATTGACAATTCATTGTTTTTATCTATAATTTCACCAATTTTCCTTTGTATCTCATTATTTTATTTCTCCCTAGTGAAGAACATGAACCACCTCTACATGCTATATATCAATATCCCTTAAATACTGTTTACTCACACATAGGTGAGAGGAACCAATGGATTGACTAATAGGGTTTACATGATATAAAAAATGTTCACATTAGGATATATATAATCAGAGAATGTGAATGAAATCTATAAAATTATTAACATTAATAATTTATTAAAAAAACAAAATAACAATAAAATAAATAAACCATTCACATAAAGAAGTTAAAAAAATATCATTGTTTTCCACAAACATACAATTAGTAAAAAAATAAAAATAGATATAATTCCATTTAAAAAAATCCATTATTCTTTTGATAAAAAATTTTAATTAAGATTAATAATGATAAATTAATTAACTAATTCTATTGTCTTATTGTCTTTCTAATGATTGTTGAAAATTCCCACCATAAGATCCATTTTAGAGAATAATTGGATAGACCAACATTTAAAGGTAATTAAAGAGAATTAATGGATAACATAATAATTCAAAAAAAATACAAATTCAACAAATTATATTCAAGCAACGTAATTAGATTTCCATTGATGTAAATAATTAATTTTAAATAATTTAATTCGGTCTACATCAGGGGGACAATGTAATGTGTACTACCAAGCTACAATCCCTTTTTATAACTTATCATGTTTCCGGGTGAGTTTACTAGGGGGTCCTCATGTACCACATTCAAGATACACCATGTTTAATAATTCTATATGTGTTATGGGTTCCTATGATTTTGTATTCATAAAACCCACTAGATATCTCAACATGTTTTATAAAAATATAGATTAATGAGTGACACATCATGTATAATAGTTAAATATCATATATCTGATTAATCTTATATTTGTTCAGTATCTCATATGATATGAAATTTATTTTACTAAATAGTTATCAATAATTTTACAAATAAACCATATGAGTTAGACTGTGTTTATTCTATCTATGTTTCATGTAGTCTAAAAGACCATGTTCACATATAGAATAGTAAACATGTGGTGTCCAAAAAATATAACACATGTTTTTAATCCATAGAATTTAATGTCTCCTAGGCATACATTGGGGAAGTGAAACTTTTTACATGATCTGTAAATTTGACCACATGCCTTGTATCCAAGATCTGTATAGAAAACCATTGGCACCTCATGATGGAGTCTTTCATTATTCTACATGTAGTATAAATATGTTCAGGATGATATGAGACCTAAACATATGGTATTATTATATAAGAAACCTATAATTAAACTACTCATTAATTAAAAAATTATTCTTCTAGGGAAAAAACAAGATTTATTCATATATTAAATTCATAATGTATTAATAATTATAAATTATTATGTGACTACACTGATAAAACATAAGGGTTTTGGGGAAAATTGAAGGACTTATTGTTGATATGTAAAATCAAAATTTTGAGACAATAAATGATAAATTTGATATATACATAGTGAATAATGTCAGGAATATAAAAATATAAAATAAAGATCAAAAGATGGAAAATGAACCCAAAAGATTAGATCTTTTCACATATAATTTATAATTTATTTATTTTTATATAAATTTTATATTGGTATATTCTATTTTTGAAATAAACAATTTGATGAAGACCACTATTTTATATCATCATTTAGGTAGAACAATAGAGGGTATATTATCTCAAGTAGAGACCCACACATGTTCTAATAACTTCTTATAATCATCGTAGAATACTATAGGTTCTACCAATGGTTGTTCCTCGATGAGAGGTGATCACTGTTAATCGGAACTAAATACATCATGGCATAAATTATCATTTTTTGGGGGGTAGGGTTATTTCACTCTAATATAGAGACAATTCTTTAGATTGTTATCTGTATTGCTTAATGGAATCCTCTCTAGAACGAATATTTAATAATGAATATAAGTATATGGCTAAAATTATATAATTTCAAGACCGATTATATATAGATGTAGGGTTTAGAGAAAAACAATCTCAATATGACCTTATGATTACCTAAATCTCGAGACACCCCCATGTGTAAACAATAATAATAATAATATTTACAGGACATGAACATACTTTGTTGATAAATAAATATTATTTTTTGAATAAATAAATTTTAACATTAGGATATAATATTTATTATGAAAATTTCCTCCAGACCATCAACGTCTGCATTATAATAAATATTTATATTTACCAGACATCGTACAGTAACTATTTTTTCTAAAAAATAAATATAAATACACTATATGAAGTAAATTATTATATATTATATTCATAATAATAGTGAGAAAATATTGTGTAAATATTCACATATATAAATAAATAAATAATTTATCACCTTGTTAACAAACAAGGTTAAATAAATACTACAGTTTCTGATAATAGATTATATAATTAAACGGTTAATAAATGTTTATTAAATATTCAACCGAGATTTATATTATCTCATATTACTGGAGAATTAATATTTATGATCAATCAAATAGTTAATATATATTACTGGTCATTTGGGGATAATACTTGTTTCTTGTTAAATTCATATATAATTTAACTATGGTTCGAATAAACCTACTATTTCATCCTATAGTCAATTTTCATGTGGGCATTGTTGAAAATACAAAAATCACAAGGTCACCATCAATAAATATTCAATGGATCCCATATATAAATAAATAATGTCTCAAATATTTGAAACCTCATACATACATTCAATGTACACTATAATATCTCAATCATGATATCATTAACAAAATGGTTTATTCTAGTGTTATTAATCTATATAATATATTTCAACATACTTTGTTATTCTGAATAGGATCATTTTGACAAGACCATCACATCCAAGGACGTAATTAGATTATACCATACCAATTAAAGGATATATGATATCTAGATCCACATACCAAGGAATGGAAAATTAGTCTCTCACAATATTTCATAATACAATATGCCTCATGAAACACACAACACATCCTATTTGACTATGAGAATATATGGATGTGGTTTATTAAAATAAATAAAATTACTAGAGTCTTGATATGAATTAATAACAATCATACGGTGTAATGAGAAGTACACATTAATATAGATAGAAATATATAGGGAAAACTAAAAAATAATACATCCTACTAGATGGTAACACTTTCATAATCCCATGATTTATAATTTACCAATGGAATACATCATGAGATGGTGTCTTAATGTCAAATGATTCACTACACCTACTATATGGTATCATTTTCACCACATTAAATGATATTTCCTATCAATGAAACATATATTTATGAATACTGTTGTGTAATTTTTGTGTCCTCATCTTATTAGGGATTTATTATGACCGTTTAGTGTTAGAATTACATATCAGACAATATCACATACTATTCCATTGATAAGTAAAAACATGATGTGTTAATTAATATATTCATATTTGAAAAATGATTATAGGTAATCATATAATATATATAATATGAACCATAATTTTATTACATTGATGTTGTAACATTCTAAAGATAAACACCATAATATTTATTCATTCAATGATCAAATGGTTTAGTATTTTGGGAAAATTTGAATAATTTATCACATTTACTTATTAAAAGTTAATTATTTATTTAAATAATTTTTTATTACCCGAATAGAATATGATAATCTCTTCAATACAAGTATCCATATAAGTATATACAAAAATGATATGTGTGAGCCAAAATCCATGATATAAGAAGAATAATTTTCTTAAATCAATATAAAAGGGGTGAGAAGAATCATCATAACATTTGCAGAGTATATGTTCGTCATAAAAATTACGTGGGATATATTTTATAATCGAATGGAATGAGGAGGTGCATACAAATGAAAAATCACTTCATATTTGTCAAATAGAACAAATAATTGTGAAGAAAGCTTGCATCATGTTCATGCATAAAATATGTGCATAAATAATATCATTATCATTGTCATCAATTATTGAATCATGTTCATGAATAATACAATTTATCGCATGAGATAAAATACATTTCCAAATTCTTTTGGGGATATATAAATTCAAGATCATCTAGCATATCATAATATTTAAATAATCATGAATTTAATATAGAATATTTAATATTCATTTCATGAATCCCCCAATAGAAAGGAATGGGTTTTAAAAGGAATTAATAAATAATAATTTCTAGAATAATATTGGGGGTCCCTAGTGATTGAGGTAAAAACAATTTGGAAAATACATCATCATTCTGGAGTGAAGATAAATACTCAGGGTGATTAAATGATGTGTTTGTGAAATAATATACTGTTTGAAAATCATTGTATATGGATTAAAAAAAATGTATAAGAAATTTATAATTTTGAAAAGAAAATAATATAATAGGTAAATGATATTAAAATAAAATTATAGGACAATCCATTTTAAATATGTCATGAACATGGTATAATCAAAAAAAGAGATTGGTTCAAGAATACCATTACCATTAATACTTATTTATTTCACATATTTTATACCTCATGGATAAAAAATTTATATTTACTAAAACATTAATAAATATATTTATTTTTATTTATAAAATTATTTTTTTGTAAAATTATTTTTTTATATTTATGAATTTTCATTATTAAACAGAAGACATTTTTATATCATGTTTCCTTTCAATTTTATAGTTTTCCATTGATACACAATTTTTATCAAGGTAATTAATAAAATAGTATAATTTAATTAAGAATCATAAAATACATATATTTAGACATTTATACATCACAAGTTATTTTTTCTATCAGTATATATGTTTGGTTATAGGAAATGTATTGGAAATGTCCTTGTAAGAAAATTTTTGACCATTGTCGGGTCATTAACTAGTGAGTGGGAAAAAAATATTTGAAATTTATTTTTTCATAAATAATATGCATCATTTTGGTTAAAATCAGTAAAACAATTTTATCAAATCATAAAATGAATTTAATATAATTTTTTATAAATGAATTGGTAAAAATAAAGAGAAAAATAAAAAGAGGGAAGTCTGGACAAAAACATAATATTTCCTTAGTGTAGCTTCTCATCTATGTTACTGACGCATCCTTGGTTTTTGGAGTTTTATTATTCTATAACATCACAATGTATTATAATTTTATTTATTGGGAGTATTTTGGAATGTCATTGGATTTTCATTTTTAGGATTCAGTGGTTTCCCAAGGTGTGGAAGATGGGTAATTTACACTTGAGAAGAGATGTATTTTATGAAAAAAAAAATGAATATGATTATTATATTCAAGGTAAAACATATAATAATTATTTTTAAAATATATTTCATATATCAATATAATATAATATTTTTAAAATGTAAACCCCATTTATTTTTCTAATTCACATAATTTATATAAAGGATTTTAGAAGAATGAAAAAATTTATTAATAGGGGTCATTTTTTACTTTAATTTTTGGAAAAGAGTTTTCCGGAATGGAAATTAATTTAACTTTATTTTAATGAATCATTTCGAAAAAAGTAAATAATTAAAAAAATTATGTTACAGATATGAATACACAATTATTAAATCATGAAAGATGTAAAGACCCGTAAAATTCAAGGGAAATTTTTTCTTAATTTTCTTTAGAATTTTACAAGAGCGCGGTTTCAGACGGCACCTGATTCCGAGGCCCGGAGTGCCTGGAATTAATTTCTGAAGTTTGGCTCGGGTACGTTCAGTGAACGAACGAGCGGGTTTTCCTAACTTTTGATTCGGTGCTCGGAATTGAAATCCGAGGGCACCGATGAACTCGCAGCACCGATTTTCGCTTAAAGAGACCTTTTCGGAAGTTGCGTTTGTTGCGGGTTGAAAGTTAGTTTTGGGGTTTTTTAGTTTGAGTTAAATAAAATTTGTGAAGAACAAATTTTATTATAACTTGATAAAACCTACCAAAGGGGGTTGGAAGTGGGACCCACACCCACTTAACCTCCCTTGGGAGGATTAAGTGTGGTGGGGCCCACACGAACCCCTAAACCTTTCATCTTCTCCCAACTTACTTAACCCCTCATTAAATGACTTGAGTTATTTAATTTGGAGTTAATCCTTTTGAATTTCAAACTTTGGAAATTCTTTTGTGTTGATGTGTTAATAAAATAAGATAGTGTCTTATTTAATTTTGGTTAATAGCTTTGGCCACCTTGAGAGCTTTTGGGAGATTTTCTTCTTCTTCTTCAACTCTGACGAAGAACACGAAGAACGCTCAAGTTCCGACGAAGAATGTTGCTCCGCTCTTCTTCGTCTTCCGTGTCAACGAGAGGGAACGCCGCTTCCTCCTCGAATTCCCTTCGTCGACATAAGAGGTTTCGCCAACGACGTATCACATCGGACACATCTCTTCGTCAACGGAATTGATGAACGACGACCGTGACGCCCGATCTCCGCGACGTTGACTTCCGCGGACGTTGTCAAATCTTCGAACCTATACCCGAGGTAGGGGTTGTTGTTTATTGTTTAATTATTTTTATTCTTGATCGTGGATTTAGCAAGTCTAACGTGTGGCTTTTGAATATTTAAAGTTGAGTTATTATTTTAATGTGAGGGGGGCCGGACCGTATGAACATGGCTGAACCCCCTCCATCGTTCTTGTTGTTTAATCTTGCGGGAGGAAGCAAGGTGGCGTGGTGCCGTCGCACCACGCGAATAATTGTATGTTTATCTTGCGCGACGTCGTCACACGCGCGCCGAGGAAGAATCATCAAGAACGTGACGCCGTCGTGCCGCTTTGAAAGAAATCAAGGCACGGCGGAGGGGCGCGGTGCCGTCGCACCGCGCCGGACGACGAACACCGCGGCCGGTTCCGGGCCACGGCGGAAAGAGAAGACCGGCGGCCGAGCCACCGGCGTTGGAAGCCGAAGAGGGGACCGGATTTTTCCGGTCCCGTTGGAGAAAACCGGCCGGCCAGCTGGCCGGCTGGAAGGCGTTAAACCGGGGAAAATTAATTCCCCGGCCAACGCTCAAAACCCCCCCTCATTATGAGGGGGGCGGTTTCCATGAAGGGATGGGGGGGCAGCCGCCCCCCGGTTTTAAGCCGAGCCGGCCCCCACGTGGGGGGGGGGGGGGGGGGGGCGTTTTCTTGCAAAGGGCGCGGCACAAAGGCCGCACCGCCTTCTCAATAAGCAGGGGCTTTGCCCCCCGCGTTCGGCCACCGTGCGGCGCCAGGCCGCCGTGGCCCCCGCGCCGCCGCCGGGCCGCCCCAGGGGGGGGTCGGGCCGGGCCGGCCCGGACCCAGACCCCCCCGTTTCGAACCAGTTCCGGTCTTTTGGCCATAACCTGAGCCTCGGACCTCCGATTGACGAACCGTTTGCGGCAACACGATCCTTGGATCGAGACGGTCGTTTCGGTATATCGCACTCAAGGTTTCGGATTATTTTGAGTTCGGCCGGGTTGGTTCGTTCACGAAACCAACCGGGCCTTCGGAGCGGAAACGCTCATATCTTGAGCTAAGGACGTCCGATTGACGTGCCGTCAGTCGCGTTTTGTTCCTCTTAGTGAGACGGATCTTTTGTCATACTCCGCCCAAGGTTTGGACGCAGGTGGAGTATGGTCGGGTTGGTTTTACCTTAAAAACCAACCGGGCCCCAGAGACGAAAATGCCAATAACTCTCAGACCGGGCGTCCGATCGACGCGCCGTCTGTTGCGTTGAGTTCCTATTGACGATACGGAACTTTTGGATACATCAACTCAGGACTTTGTGACAGTTGATGTATCAGCCTCTCGGCTCGTGGAGCGGACCCTCCGAATGAGCTTGTTGTGTGCGGGAACCCTAGTGCTGGCTGCGACTGTTACTGCGACTGTTACTGTGACTGCTACTGCTACGACTGCTACTGTGACTGCGACGACAGTACATAGATCCTGTGTGGATTCGACGACGACAGTACAGAGATCCTGTTTGGATTCAACGACGACAATACAGAGATCCTGTGTGGATTTGACGACGACGACTACATCACTCAGCGATCCTACGTGGATCAGTGCTACAGGTCCTGTGTGGGCCCGATCTTGTGTGGGTCCGATCCTGTGTGGGTCCTTGCGCTCAGCGGTCCTGTGTGAACCAGCGCCTACAGGTCCTGTGTGGGCCCGATCCTGTGTGGGTCTTTGCGGGGGTTAGTTACCTATCGATCCTTCGTGGGTCCGATGACTTAGATGGATCAGTGATCATCTTTATCGTCCTTTGAAGAAGTATACCTGTGAAAGCTGAATCCTGTTGCTTTCCTGTGTGGATTGTGTTGTGCAATCCTGTGTGGAGTACGTTTTTATTTCCTGTGTGGAATACATTTACTTTCCTATGTGGACTGAGTTGTACTTGGGCTCGGAGGTTGAAGCGTATTTGAATTGATGACATAAGTATATGTATGGGCATATACCTAAGCAGTGTCGGTTGTTACTTCCTGAATATACATTTCTTCGTGGTTTATCCTTTGTGGATTTGAGATACCTTCAGGAGTCTCGGGGTCCCTACTGAGTAGCTTATACTCACCCATGCACGGGCTTTGCCCGCACTACGTTGTGTTGGTTGCAGACGACGGACAGCGTTGACCTTAGCTGAGGCTTGCAGAGCGGGATGGTACCCGGAGGTGGACCACTGGGCGGGACGTGCACGGAGCAGACGGCGGGACCTGTGAAGCAGAGGAGCTATCTGTACCCACCCTTCAGGTGGGATTTCCAGTGGACAGCTCAGTGTAGCGGCATTTACTTTTCAGTTGCTGTTTTCCCTTTCGATTTGTACTTTACTTTCAGTTTTGGGTTTGTATTCTGGCCCATTTACTTTTCCGCACTTTCAGTTGTACTCTGCTTTTGTTTAGTGTTTACTTTCCGCTTGCTTACTCTGTGGTGTTTGTTTACTTTACAAAGGCAATGCCTTCCCTTTTTACCGGGATTTACGCCTTGGTGCTAGTCGCCAGCCCCTGGCCTATGGAAGGCGGGCTTGGGGTAGTCACGGCACGGACCCCGAGGGCGGGTCGTGACAAATTGGTATCAGAGGAGTTCGGTTCTACCGCAAACTCTGATCTTTTCTATGTGAAGCAATAATGTTTAGCGTATTGAGTGTGGTTATCAGTCCAGGGAGTCCAGTGATGGTGCGGCGGCCGACGTATCCGTACACCAGGACCCTGACTTCTGATTTCCGACTTAATGCACGAAAACATTGATTGCGTGTGTGTTTCAAAGTTTTCTTTGTGATTACTTATATCAGCTCACCAGGTATACTGTTCTGACCGTGGCGCACCTGTTTCCTTTTCAAGATGGCCCCACGACGGCAGCCAGCTAGGGTTCCGAGAGTCGAGCGAGACGACATCCCACCGAGCGACGAGGCCTCGGTGTAGGGCCCTTTGCCAGTAGTGGCACCGGCGGTAGCTTTACCCGCCGAGCCCCCGATGCTTCCAGCAGCAGCCGCTGACGATGCACATCGCCTCAGCGCACTGCATGAGTTTCAGCGCCAGCGACCGCCCAGGTTTCGCGGGGAGACGGATCCCCAGGCAGCAGAGGACTGGCTGGAGGCAATAGTACGAGTGTTTAGGCTAGTGAGGACACCAGCAGACCTCATGGTGATCCTCGCTGCGAGCCTACTACACGCAGCAGCAGGACGATGGTGGAGGCTGATGCTCCAGGTGCACGATGAGGCATCTCTACTTTGGACGGACTTTGAGAGCCTTTTCCTCTCGGAGTTCGTCCCAGCCACCCTTCGTGCGGTGCGTATCCAGGAGCTTCTACAGCTGCGGCAGGGCAGCATGACGGTCGCTCAGTACTCGGCGAGATTTACCGATCTCTCGCGCTACTCGACCGACATGGTACGGGACCCATTCTTCCGGGCCCGGACCTTCGAGCAGGGTTTGAGACACGAGATCAGGGCATCACTGATCTCCCCCAGCATACCGACTCAGACAGGAGTACTGGAGCGGGATCTTCTGATCTAGAGCTTCCTTGATGAGTCTACACCAGCACAGCGACCCACCGCAGGGCGGCACGTGGCAGAGTCATCTGCAGCAGGCAGTCGACGGATGACTCAGGGGTCCAGACAGACCAGACCTTCGGGAAGACGATCTCAGGGCACTGGCTCAGCAGTGCGGGGCACACAGCGAGGAGCCAGTCATTCGAGAGGCAGACAGTGCTACTCATGCGGCGGGCAGGGCCACATGGCTCGCGACTGCCCGACCCGCCGTGCCGAGGAGCAGCAGTCAGTTGATGGACCACCGAGGCAGAGGCAGAGGGTCGACCGTGGCGGTCCGCAGGGAGGAGGCGGACGAGGCAGAGGAGATGGACGAGCAGCCGGTGGTGGGCGACGCTTTGAGGCTCTGCCACCACCACCACCAAGAGGTCCACCCCGACCACAGGGAGCTGGCGGGCAGAGACAGGCACAGCTCCAGGCAGCAGAGGCCTACGACCACGGCACACCCGAGATGATTCGAGGTACTATCTGTGTCTATTCCACCCTTGCTGCAGTTCTTATAGACACAGGAGCGAGTCACTCTTTCATAGCCGCTGCCCTTGTTCGGAGCTCGGAGATTCCGACAGAGACGTTGGCTCGATCCTTACGGCTAGAGACTCCCACGGGAGCAGACTCGACGATTACGCACTGGTGCCGGCAGTGTGAGCTTACTCTAGGAGGCGAGAGCTTCGGCTGGGATCTTCTTATAGTAGCATCGAGGCCTTACGACGTCATCTTGGGCATGGATTGGTTATCTACGGTCCATGCACAGATTGACTGTTTTAGGCACAAGGTGCGATGTGTACGCACCGACGGGAGCAGGTTCACCTTCACCGGCGTGAAGGGAGCCTTAGCAGCACAGGATGGACTTCCGCGGAGGAGAGGACAGCCCATCACTCATCAGTTGGCTAGCCTTATCCTTGGAGCAGTTGACGTGCGGAGTCCTGGTTTTCCTGCAGTGGTGGATCAGTTTGCAGACGTTTTTCCTAATGACGTTCCAGGGCTACCTCCTCGCAGAGAGGTAGACTTTTTTATTGACTTGTACCCCGGGACAACCCCGATATCCACTCCAGCATATCGGATGGCCCCCGCCGAGCTTCGAGAGCTACGGGTACAGTTGGAGGACTTGCAGGGCAAGGGGTTCATCCGACCCAGTGTTTTACCCTGGGCTTCCCCGATATTGTTCGCCAAGAAGGCGGACGGGAGCTTGCGACTTTGTGTTGACTATCGTCGCCTGAACCAGGTGACAGTGAGGAACAAGTATCCGCTACCGAGGATTGATGACCTCTTTGATCAGCTTAAGGGAGCACGGTGGTTCTCGAAGATAGACCTCAGGTCAGGCTATCATCAGCTCAGAGTCAGAGACGGGGATGTGCAGAAGACGGCCTTCAGATGTCGGTATGGCCACTATGAGTTCTTGGTTATGCCTTTCGGTGTAACCAATGATCCAGCAGTGTTCATGGCTCTCATGAACAGGATCTTTCAGCCATACCTCGATCGGTTTATCATGGTCTTCATCGACGACATTCTGATTTACTCTACGACAGAGGAGGAGCACGCCTATCACTTGCGAGTTGTACTAGACACACTCCGAGAGCACCAGCTTTATGGTAAGCTCTCGAAGTGCCAGTTCTGGATACGTGAGGTCCACTTCTTGGGACACGTTATCTCTGAGGCGGGAGTTGCAGTGGATCCCGCGAAGATTGAGGCTGTGTTAGCTTGGGAGCCACCCAGGAGCATGACTGAGGTTCGGAGTTTCTTGGGACTAGCTGGATACTATCAGAGATTCGTGCCAGACTTATCTAGAGTTGCGGAATCACTCACAGCTTTGACGAAGAAGGGGAAACCCTTCGTATGGACCGAAAGATGTCAGCAGAGCTTCCAGGAGCTGAGACAGAGATTGACCTGCGCACCTATCTTGAGGTTGCCTGAGGAGGGAGTAGGGTATGTAGTCTACTGTGATGCATCAAGGACCGGACTCGGATGTGTTCTGATGTAGGAGCGGGCAGTGATCGCCTATGGATCACGTCAGTTGAGGCCGCATGAGAAGAACTACGCTACCCATGACCTGGAGTTAGCAGCAGTGGTCTTCGCTCTGAAGACATGGCGAAACTACCTGATGGGAGAGGGCTTTACAGTCTTTTCTGATCATCAGAGTCTCAGGTATATCTTCTCTCAGAAGGACCTGAACCTGAGACAGCGGTGATGGCTCGAGTTCCTCCAGGACTATGACTTTGAGATAGTCTATACTCCTGGGAAGGGGAACGTAGCAGCCGATGCCCTCAGCAGGAGGACGGGCATTCAGCTACTTGAAGAGGCGACGGAGCAGCTAGCCTCTTTGCAGATATCCTTCGTGGATAGAGATGGAGCATCCTTCCTCCAGTCTCTCACAGTCACCCCTCCACTACTGCAGCGAGTCAGGGAGGCACAGTGTGAGGACGCTGACTGTGAGACACGGCGTGCAGAGATATTCTCGGGACAGGCACCTGATGGTTTCTCCCTTGGAGCAGAGCACGACATCCTTTTCAGAGGACGTACCATGGTACCAGTAGCTTTGCGAGAGGAAGTGCTGAGAGAGTTTCACACTTCTCCTTTGGCGGTACATCCTGGAGTGGCGAAGATGTACCAGGACCTCAGACGACAGCACTGGTGGCCGGGCATGAAGAAGGCTGTAGTAGAGTTCGTTTCTCGATGCCTCACCTGTCAGCAGGTGAAGGCAGATCATCAGGTACCAGCAGGCTTGGTACAACCCTTGGAGGTTCCGGAGTGGAAGTGGGACGACATATCTATGAACTTCGTGACTGGTCTTCCACGCACTTCCAGAGGTCACGACTCCGTCTGGGTGATTGTTGACCGACTCACCAAGTCGGCACACTTCTTACCCATCAGAGAGAAGGGCTCAGTGGAGAGCTTGGGACGTCTCTACATTCAGGATATTGTGCGACTCCACGGTGTGCCATCATCTATCGTATCCGATCGAGATGCCCGCTTTACATCCCGGCTTTGGAAGGGGTTACAGGAGGCGTTCGGGACACAACTACGTCTGAGCACAGCCTTTCATCCTCAGACTGATGGTCAGACGGAGAGGACCATTCAGACTCTTGAGGACATGCTCCGCGCATGTGTCCTCGACTTTGGTCGTAGCTGGGAGGACCACCTACCCTTGGTGGTGTTTGCGTACAACAACATCTACCACTCCACCATCGGGATGGCACCGTACGAGGCATTGTACGGCCGACCTTGTAGATCTCCTTTGTGCTGGAAAGACCCTGGAGAGTCAGCACTCGTGGGACCAGAGATGGTCCAGGCCACGACAGAGAAGGTCCAGGTCATCCAGGAGCGGATGAGGACAGCTCAGAGCCGGCAGAAGTCATATGCTGACAGGAGGCGGAGGCCACTAGAGTTCGAGGATGGCGACCACGTCTTCTTGCGGGTCTCACCTCGACGTGGTATTCGGAGATTTGGCCGAGGCGGCAAGTTATCTCCGCGCTTCATCGGACCCTTCCAGATTCTCAGCAGGATTGGTGAGGTGGCTTATCGCCTGGCTCTACCACCTCAGTTGCACCGGGTGCACGACGTCTTCCACGTATCTCAGCTGAGGAGATACGTGCACGACCCGCCGCACATCATTGACCATGGGGAGCTTGACGTTGATGATGGGGCGACTATTACGGAGGTCCCGGTGGAGATAGAGGATCGACAGGAGCGGGTCCTGCGTGGGCGATCGATACCTCTTGTGCGCATCATATGGAAGCACGGGAATCTCCAGGAGAGCACATGGGAGCGGGAGGCTCAGATGCGTGTTCAGTACCCTCATTTGTTTCCCTAGTTTTGATGTATCTTTACGGGGACGTAAAGCCCTGAGGTGGGAGTAATGTAAAGACCCGTAAAATTCAAGGGAATTTTTTTCTTAATTTTCTTTAGAATTTTACAAGAGCGCGGTTTCAGACGGCACATGATTTCGAGGCCCGGAGTGCCCGGAATTAATTTCTGAAGTTTAGCTCGGGTACGTTCAGTGAACGAACGAGTGGGTTTTCCTAACTTTTGATTCGGTGCTCGGAATTGAAATCCGAGGGCACCGATGAACTCGCAGCACCGATTTTCGCTTAAAGAGACCTTTTCGGAAGTTGCGTTTGTTGCGGGTTGAAAGTTAGTTTTGGGGTTTTTTAGTTTGAGTTAAATAAAATTTGTGAAGAACAAATTTTATTATAACTTGATAAAACCTACCAAAGGGGGTTGGAAGTTGGACCCACACCCACTTAACCTCCCTTGGGAGGATTAAGTGTGGTGGGGCCCACACGAACCCCTAAACCTTTCATCTTCTCCCAACATACTTAACCACTCATTAAATGACATGAGTTATTTAATTTGGAGTTAATCCTTTTGAATTTCAAACATTGGAAATTCTTTTGTGTTGATGTGTTAATAAAATAAGATAGTGTCTTATTTAATTTTGGTTAATAGCTTTGGCCACCTTGAGAGCTTTTGGGAGATTTTCTTCTTCTTCTTCAACTCTGACGAAGAACACGAAGAACGCTCAAGTTCCGACGAAGAACGCCGCTCCGCTCTTCTTCGTCTTCCGTGTCAACGAGAGGGAACGCCGCTTCCTCCTCGGATTCCCTTCGTCGACATAAGAGGTTTCGCCAACGACGTATCACATCGGACACATCTCTTCATCAACAGAATTGACGAACAATGACCGCGACGCCCGATCTCCGCGACGTTGACTTCCGCGGACGTTGTCAAATCTTCGAACCTATACCCGAGGTAGGGGTTGTTGTTTATTGTTTAATTATTTTTATTCTTGATCGTGGATTTAGAAAGTCTAACGTGTGGCTTTTGAATATTTAAAGTTGTGTTATTATTTTAACGTGAGGGGGGCCGGACCGCATGAACATGGCCGAACCCCCTCCATCGTTCTTGTTGTTTAATATTGCGGGAGGAAGCAAGGTGGCGTGGTGTCATCGCACCACGCGAATAATTGTATGTTTATCCTGCGTGACGTCGTCACGCGCGCGCCGAGGAAGAATCATCAAGAACGCGACGCCGTCGCGCCGCGTTGAAAGAAATCAAGGCACGACGGAGGGGCGCGGTGCCGTCGCACCGCGCCGGACGACGAACACCGCGGCCGGTTCCGGGCCGCGGAAAAAAGAGAAGACCGGCGGCCGAGCCGCCGGCGTTGGAAGCCGAAGAGGGGACCGGATTTTTCCGGTCCCATTGGAGAAAACCGGCCGGCCAGCTGGCCGGCCGGAAGGCGTTAAACCGGGGAAAATTAATTCCCCGGCCAACGCTCAAAACCCCCCCTCATTATGAGGGGGGCGGTTTCCATGAAGGGAGGGGGGGCAGCAGCCCCCCGGTTTTAATCCAAGCCGGCCCCCACGTGGGGGGGTCGTTTTCTTGCAAAGGGCGCGGCACAAAGGTCGCGCCGCCTTCTCAATCAGCGGGGGCTTTGCCCCCCGCGTTCGGCCACTGTGCGGCGACAAGCCGCCGCGGCCCCCGCTCCGCCGCGCCGCCGCACCGCCGCCGGGCCGCCCCAGGGGGGGGGGGGGGGGTCGGGCCGGCCCGGACCCGGACCCCCCCGTTTCGAACCAGTTCCGGTCTTTTGGCCATAACTTGAGCCTCGGACCTCCGATCGACGAACCGTCTGCGGAAACACGATCCTTGGATCGAGACGGTCTTTTAGGTATATCGCACTCAAGGTTTCAGATTACTTTGAGTTCGGCCGGGTTGGTTCGTTCACGAAACCAACCGGGCCTTCGGAGCGGAAACACTCATATCTTGAGCTACGGACGTCCGATTGACGTGCCGTCAGTCGCGTTGTGTTCCTCTTAGTGAGACGGATCTTTTGGCATACTCCGCCCAAGGTTTGGACGCAGTTGGAGTACGGTCGGGTTGGTTTTGCCTTAAAAACCAACCGGGCCCCAGAGACGAAAATGCCAATAACTCTCAGACCGGGCGTCCGATCAACGCGCCGTCTGTTGCGTTGAGTTCCTATTGAGGATACGGAACTTTTGGATACATCAACTCAGGACTTTGTGACAGTTGATGTATCAGCCTCTCGGCTCGTGGAGCGGACCCTCCGAACGAGCTTTCTGTGTGCGGGAACCCTAGTGCTGGCTGCGACTGTTACTGCGACTGTTACTGTGACTGCTACTGCTACGACTGCTACTGTGACTGCGACGACAGTACATAGATCCTGTGTGGATTCGACGACGACAGTACAAAGATCCTGTGTTGATTCGACGACGACGACTACAGCACTCAGCGATCCTACGTTGATCAGTGCTACAGGTCCTGTGTGGGCCCGATCCTGTGTGGGTCCGATCCTGTGTGGGTCCTTGCGCTCAGTGGTCCTGTGTGAACCAGCGCCTACAGGTCCTGTGTGGGCCCGATCCTGTGTGGGTCTTTGCGGGGGTTAGTTACCTATCGATCCTTCGTGGGTCCGACGACTTAGATGGATCAGTGATCATCTTTATCGTCCTTTGAAGAAGTATACCTGTGTGAGCTGAATCTTGTTGCTTTCCTGTGTGGATTGTGTTGTGCAATCCTGTGTGGATTACGTTTTGCTTTCCTGTGTGGAATACGTTTACTTTCCTGTGTGGACTGAGTTGTACTTGGGCTCGGAGGTTGGAGCGTATTTGAATTGATGACTTAGGTATATGTATGGGCATATACCTAAGCAGTGTCGGTTGTCACTTCGTGATTATACCTTTCTTCGTGGTTTATCCTTTGTGGATTTGAGAGACCTTCAGGAGTCTCGGGGTCCCTACTGAGTAGCTTATACTCACCCCTGCACGGGCTTTGCCCGCACTACGTTGTGTTGGTTGCAGACGACGGACATCATTGACCTTAGCTGAGGCTTGCAGAGCGGGACGGTACCCGGAGGTGGACCACTGGGCGGGACGTGCACGGAGTAGACGGCGGGACCTGTGGAGCAGAGGAGCTATCTGTACCCACCCTTCAGGTGGGATTTCCAGTGGATAGCTCGGTGTAGCGGCATTTACTTTTCAGTTGCTGTTTTCCCTTTCGAGTTGTACTTTACTTTCAGTTTTGGGTTTGTATTCTGGCCCATTTACTTTTCCGCACTTTCAGTTGTACTCTGCTTTTGTTTAGTGTTTACTTTCCGCTTGCTTACTCTGTGGTGTTTGTTTACTTTACAAAGGCAATGCATTCCCTTTTTACCTGGATTTATGCCTTGGTGCTAGTCGCCAGCCCCTGGCCTATGGAAGGCGGGCTTGGGGTAGTCACGGCACGGACCCCGAGGGCGGGTCGTGACAAAAGATTCAATTTTAGATATAAGGTTTACAAAAAATATATTTTTTTACTATTGAAATGAAGGTTGACATATATGAGAAATGTTAAAAAACCATTGGATTATTTTGAGGTGCCTATTAAATACATTGTCTTAATTTTACCAAAATAAAACAAATTTATATAATATGTATGATTTAATCTTAATATAAAAATTATGATTTTTACCAAATAATTTATAATGTTATTTTAAAAAAATATTCTTCTATTTTCATTGAGTTATTTAAAAATAATAGTTGTTTTTTGAGATTAATAATATTTATTTTTTAATATATTAAGCATTTTAATTATTAATTATATAAACATTTACTATTTTGAGGTTAAATTACTATTCCAAATATCACTCTACTTTTCCAACTTTTTCGGCAATTATTCCCTATGGCCTGGATACCATTTGAAAAGCCTCATTGTTATTCCAACATCCACATTACCTAGATTAAATACTACTTAATTAATTAATTCATTATCCACCTCAATTAGTCTAATGGTTTTATATTTATATTTTCTATAATGTTGATTCGTTTAATCATATTCCATTTTTTCTCTATAATTTTTTTATGAGAGGGATGTGTATAATATATTTTGGTGATCCATATTTTCCCATTATAGTTGTTATATTCTTTATTTAAATCAGCTTGTAATAATTTAAATTATAATGTATTTATTTATTGATCAATGTAATGGTATTCTGTGATGAAATAATGTGTTTTATTTCAATCATTTTCCCCATAAGTATAATATAATATAATACAATATTATTTTTGAAAAAATTATAATTTAAAATGAAAAGGTTTTAACAATCAAAACACATTTATAAAAAATTTTACATAAATTTAAACTATTATTATCATTTGACAGTAGGTTTGTGGACTTGTTTTTCATTACATCATCTGGTTTCTCTATCACCTATTTATAGTTATAGTATATACACAACACAATGATAATGGGAGTTGTGTTGCTGTGTATATTGTTGTCTTTATTCTATAATATCTTCATGTTCTTCTCCTCATATGAGAGGTCATTCTCCAGATGATCCACATCTATATTTACTAAATGTGATGTTTATTATATATACATTCTCACAAGAGATACCTGGAATACATCATGAATTTGATCTATATTTATTTGTAGTGCATGCACAATAATTACTTATCATATGTGATCGGGGATCACAAATGGGCTAATGTACATAGGGATAATGATCCATTCTTACTTAAACCACATTTATCTCTTCCATATAAATATTTGAAGGATTTGTTTCTCTAATATCAATATCTATGTACCATAATTGGTTGAAAATATTTCTATTCTTCAAATTATAAAAAAACATTACATTTTTTCAGATGGATTTAATTATCTGAATCATCTATTTCACAAGATAATGTCCATGTAACTTTTGTTTACCAAATTCATTAAAAAATATTTGACTTCTACATTTCTTTCCATACATAGCTTCATATAGACAGATTTGAATTATTTAGTGGAATCTATTTTTGTATGATAACAAAAAAATTGGATAATGTTTATCTCATCATATTTTAAATTCTATTTACTAGGATCTCAACATGTCATTTCAAAATAGTCCTTTAATTTTTTCCATCATTTTTTTGGATGATAGGCCATGCTAATATTGAATTCATTACACAAATCATTTTGAAAACTTCTATATAATATAGATTATATCCTTTGATTTTGATCAAAGGTGATATATTGTGGTACATGAAAGGCCCTCACATATTCCACTACATATATTTCAGTATGTTTTGGAATGTGAGAAATATAAGAACCCAAATTTTTTCCAATGGAAATCCCCTTCTTATAATTATTTTATATTGTATAATCACATAATGTAACTTTAAAAACACAACAAAAAAATTATAAATTATTTTAGAATGAAATACAAGTTTTTTATATAGTTTAAGGTAAATATAATTAAATAATAATAACATGACATTCAGAATAGTTATATGGCCCTTATGAATAGTAAACAAGACAATTGAAATGTGACTTCATTAATGAATTTATTAATAAAATTTATCAGTCTTATAAGTGACAATATAATATAATTATATCAGAGTATAAGTAGTTAATTATTTTTAAAATTATTAATTCAGGGTTGTAATTTTATAAGTAGAAATTTTTTACTTAAATTATTATGACTAATTTAATACATTCAAAAAAAATTATTTTCACAAAATATAATCATAAACAAATATTTTATTGTCTTATGAATGTAGTAAAATTTTTTGATACCTTATTTATGTTGTTAATGGGTTAGAAAAGTAGTTTTAATTTAAAATTTTTTATTTTCCATGTAGATGGTGATTTTAATTATTATGTAATATTTTTATATTTGGAATTTTGGTTTTATAAAAATGGATTTTATTTTTGGTTTCTATGTGTTTGAAAATTATTAGTGTGATTTTTTGGGAATTTTCAAAAAAAATTGCGTGTAGTAAAATATTGTAATTTACAGTATTTATACATTATAAGTTAAATACAATATCCCTTGAATGATAAGTGTTGTAAGAACTAGTAGTTCAAAAAATAATTATCTACTTATTGTATTTATTCTCAAGAATCAGAGATATTTTTTTCCTTGATAACAATAATAAACTATTGAATAAAAGAATATGAGAACACTCCTATCCTACACAGTAAATACCACCATTCACTAAGTCTTCTCCCATACCTCTTGATAATTTTTCCTTGTTAATATTCTCCACATATCATTTCCCAAGTAAGTCCCCGTCGTCTAAGACTATTATTTCATAACAGAATACCAAAACTAGTCTGATGAAAAGGATTCCAAGAAGAATGAATCAAGAGGTAATCAACTCTTCCTTTTCATTGATTATTTATTAATGTTTATTTTATTTCCTTTTATATCCTCAAATCCCACCATACTAATTGTTTGATAAATCCAATACATTAAATATAATGGAATTTTTTTATAATAATGGAAATAATCATAATTACCTATCTTTTCTCTTCCTCTTAAAGTAAAAATAAACAACATGTGTTTTCTGTTAATTTATTACATTTAAAGACAATGATGTTTTCCATTTCCATTAAAATATTTGAGGATGGTCATGAATCAACTTTCATTGTTGGAAAAGATAATAAAATTTGTATTATAACTTATTTAATTTTACAAAATCATTTTTTACACATGATACTAATTTATAAAACATAATGGGTTCATTATAATCGAAAACCTCAAATGTTATTATAAAAGTTTATATATAAGTATTTATGTAAGGAATAATCCACATTCAATAAAACCAAATGATATATAAAACCAATGGATACCCTATAATATCATTAGTAATATTTTAGTTCAACTCAGTATAAATACCCCAACATTAAATGATCTTTCATACATGAATAGAAATATACCAATCATGAAACCCAAGGAAACCAACATTCCCAAACAATGATGTTGAATGTATAAAACAATCAAAAAAATAAATGAAAGTTATAAAGGTATTACAAATTATTTACATGGTTAAATGATTCACTAATTATAAATTAAATAATCTAATTTGATTATACATGACATTAAAATTATGTCAAGAACACCTTCGTACTCACGGTAAGGGATTCAACCAGAACATCCATGATTAATTTAGGATATTAATTAACTATTCATACCCAAATAATACATTGTTTTTTTGTACAAATTCAAAATTCATCATATATATTACAAATTTCAATATCATGATCCATTATTCCTTCTTTATTAGTGATTAACATGTCCAAAAAAGATTCCATACATGATTCTTTCCGATAACTAAGCTAGTTTAAGGGAACTTCCCAAATTCATACCCAATTTAAAGTTCAGTCTATCATATATTTTCTTCCACCATTATTTTTATAAAATTATTCATTAATTATGAAAAACTTCATGGATCACTTCTGGTATTATATAAAATATTATTCCCTTTTGTATTTTAAATTCTAATTAATGTTTTCCTTATACTGGAATAAAATGTTTTAATTCTATATTATTGAAATAATATTATTATATGATTTAACATTAGTTTGACATATAATATCTTGATATATATCAAAATTTAAATATTAATGTCCATTTATTTTTTAAATCCAGTCATTCATGTACACCCTAATGATATGATCATTCATTATGCCCTATGATAAGATTATGATACCCAATTATTTCCATTGTTAACCCTTATGTTTATGTTTCAGTCCTTAT
This sequence comes from Viscum album, assembly GCA_963277665.1. NCBI lineage: Eukaryota > Viridiplantae > Streptophyta > Magnoliopsida > Santalales > Viscaceae > Viscum > Viscum album. Next base: position 1,794,100,877 of record OY728140.1, read on the forward strand.
GTAATATTATTTTTGTGGAGCATATATTCATAAAAATGTTATGATGGTTGTTCCTAGATATATCTCTAATGAATTGGGTAATTTTTATTCCAATAAGCATGTTATGTTTAATAGTATAGGTGGTCAACCTTGATTTGTGCTTTATGAATTGTGGTTTTGGTTGATAGCCTTGCATCATGCTCCCCAATGTTAAATGAGGCATGACTCGTGCACTTTTCTATGAAAAGGTCCATGATACGTAATAAATTAATGTTTTTTATTGCACCCACAATAATATGATTCCTTTATTATATGATAACATACTATGATTCCTTATATTTATTCATTTCCCATGCCTTTTTATATCTGTATATTATGCCTTATATCTAATGTTATAAGCATTAATTTATTGTTTAATCCCTAGTTGGGGTTTTAACTAATCACATTGTTCATGTTATTCACATATTATCTTATCATTATATAAGGTCTCAAAGGTAGTTAAGATCTTTTTATAATTAATAAATAATGAAATATTTTAGTTATTTACATGTTTTTTGTTATATGTATAGAGCATTCAAAGACACTAGACATTACAATTCATGGCTTGTAATTTGATGTTTAGTTATTCATAAAATCATTTATTTATATTTCTAAAAGGATATGGTCATAATTTGTTAGAATAAGAGAATGGTCTAACTATTTTAAGAGAATAAGACTAGAGAAATTTAGTAAGAAACATTGGGATGAGACTTATAATAAGAAAACATCCCTAAATATTGATTAGTATAGAGTAATTTTCTTATAATGAAAATTAATCCATGTATCGTTTATAAAAGTTAGGGTTGTTCATGAAAAAATGTACATAGGAGTAACAACTCTGATAAGGTGTTCAAGGCTAAACTCTAGGTAACCTTGTACATGTATATGGGCCTTAATACACACATGGATGGACACTCCCAAGGGGGGTACCTTAGTAAATTTACAATATCATTAAAAAAATTATTAAGGGAATAAATCCAATCCATAATAAAATACGTTAGTAAAATGATCATGGATAAACATGAAATAATCCTCAGGAATCTAAAGATAAGATACACATTCCTTTTACATGTTTTTCATTTTATGATTAATGTTTCCTATTATATAATTATAGTTAAGCATTCAATCCCCTTAATTATACTTTATTTTTCTTTGTTAATGGACTTAATTATAAAAACATATTCCACCAATAAATGTGATAAAAAATGTAATTATTTCTAAATAGATATTTAAAATATGATAGGAATAGGTGCTCAAACCATTATGAAATTACTTTCTCATATAGCTTATGTTATTTATAATAACATGAATCATTCGTAATTTTTTCATTCTACATGGAAGGAGAATGTATCCATAGAATCCTTCCTGGAAATAGTCCCCCATGTTTACATTATCTTATTACCCACTATTCTTAGGAATGTGGATTAACTCCCTTGAAAATATACTCCCTTTTATATATTCCATTGAAAAATAGAATATTTTTCTAATGGTCTATTGCTACAATGGGGAAGCAGCTCACTGGTTTAATCTAATAAAAAAGTTGTGTCCATTAAGGATATTGATTCCATGGGTTGAGATGAAACTAATATAATGTTTTTACATAAATATTTTCCATGAACCCTCCATATCAGGAATTAATAATGATTTCTTTAGACTTATGCAGAAGGAAGATGTGTATATCAGGGTGATTGAAGAAAACATTACAAGGATTTCATGATATGACTCTAGCTTGGTCCTAAACACTAAAATAAAGGAAGATAATTTTTTTAGAAGACTATTTTGGTGTCTATTATAATCATTGTCAATTAAAAACATCTATATTTGTTAGGATATTTTATGTTTTGTCTTTGATGATGGAATATAGATTGGATACACTCAGTGGCCACGAGGGTTCAATGGAAAAAATAGGAAATTTCAGTCTAATATGGGTGGATAAAAAAATTCATATTATAGAAAAATTATTAATATGCCATAGGTCACCATTATTAGAATATAAATCATGGGAATTATTTAGAGGGAACAATTAAATGACTCAAATTTCGATGAATGGGGCATTTGTATAAGAAATACTGAAGTTATATGATGAATATTGCTAAAGATGATAGATGGATGATGATTTAGATCAACACTCATCCCATATGGATTTATTACAACTTCACGGAACATGGGAATTGTGTGAACAATTCCCTTTACCAAGGGTTATTAGAGGAAATCTACTAAAACATCCAACATAGCATTAAATGGATTATGATATTACTACTGCTAAGGTAGAGAAAGACAACGATGAGGTTACTAGTATGCTTGTTATTCATTTATTAATATCAAATGTAAAATTAGATTCTAGTTCTACTTATTATTTCATAATGTGCAAGTTTAGTAGAACAATTCATACAACCCATATAATTATAAAGCTTCAAATATCTATGAGAACATAATATGGGTCAATTATATCATCCAAAGTATATAAATCTGTCTTAGTTATTGTTTGAGGACATAAGTTTCCGAAAAATCCCTCTATACTTCATTTGGTGCAGTTCGATTCTATTTGGTAGATAGATTGTCTACCTATATACAAAGGCAACATTATCTATTTGGAATGGTAGATCTCTATTCACATCTAGATGAATACTCCAATTCTGTATAATTATAAGGAGGATGATGATTCCCCATTAGGATAATTGAATGGTGTATGGATATGAATTATTTAAGAGAAATTATATCTCACTCAAATGATTGAGAAAAAGGAGATGGTCATGTTAGAATATAATCCCATTGAATGCGATTACACTGACTACTCCATGAAGAATTTCTTGATCTTCCTCTTGACCAAGAGGTTTAGTTCTCAATTGTACATATTTTTGGATCTCTACCTATTTAAAATACACCTTTTAGAATGGAAAATTTAGATATCTGAGAGATGAATAATAATTTATAGGAGAATCCAGAAAAAAAAAATTTATACGCGGGTATGCTTCCGCATGGATTGAAATAATCATCTTTGTCATAAATAAGGATGGATCAATGTTCCTATGAATTGATTATCATGAACAAAATAATATAATGAAAAAGAAAATGTATCACCTTCAAAAAATATATGTTTTTTTACAACAACATAGGGATAGTTATTTTTGTATAGTGGAACTTTGGTTGAGATATCACCTTTTAAAGAAAATGAAGGATGATATTCCAAAACCAGCCTTTTTAATGTGATGTGGAAAAATTGATTTTAATGTGATTATCCTAAAACTAAATATTTCTTTAAAAATTTTCATATATTTAATTAATAGATTCTGTAATGATTAACCAAACACATTTTTGGTTTCTAGTATTGATGATATTATGATTTACTCGTAGTGAATATACGAAGCTAAGAAGAATCTGAATACTTTGTTAAAGACTTTGTAATGGAAAAAACATCATGCAATGTATAGTAAATGTGTGTTCTGGTTAGAGGAAGTATCAAACATGGTGAATGTTATCACCATTAGAGGGATATCAATGGTCACTTTACAATGATTGGCTGTAGAAGAATGACATAGGACAATATATATAATTGAGACTTGTAGAATCATTGGAATTATTGGGTAATATTGATGATTTGTGAGGAAACTCACATGTTTTTCAAACCCAATAACCGACATTAAAAGGATTTTAATGATGTTTGTACTCAAGAATTTGAGGAATGAATTAAGGATCTATAGTTTAAAAATAATATATTAATCAAGATATCTAATAAATGAATTTAAAATGAGTTTTAATAGTTATTAATTTTTCGAATTAAAAAACCATTGTGAAAGACCTTCTAGAAATTCTATTAATAATCCATTTTCACGTATAAAAAATGACGTGAAAAAGTCATTTTCAAACATCGGTTATTTAAAAACCGATATTAAAAATTGACTTTTAATGACAGATTTTATATAACTGACGTAAAAAATGTTTACCATATTATAGATTATTTCATAAGATTTGAGTTTACAATTATTAGATCTCAAATCGAGTTACAGATTCAATGTTATGAACCTCATTAGTTTGATATATTTTGTTGAGGAAAGATCGAATGGGTCAACCATAGCTTCGTATTAGAATAAATTTATGAATCTGAATAAGGATTTGTATTTTTACCATGATATAATTAGTTATACACCATTATTAGAAAATAATAATCCCTATATGGTATTTCAATTAATAAAACTACTAATAAAAATATAAATGCTTATTTTTTTAACAAATACATTGACGAGATCGTGGGAAAAAGAAATAGTGGATTAACTTGGAAGATCAATCAAGTTGAGTTGGTGGAATTATTATGGTTGAAATTAGCAATTTTTAAATGATATATCAATTAAGAAAACAAATCATAAAAACCACAAATCATTGATAAACAATTGAAAATACCTTCACGCGATCAAAGAAAGAAGAAATAATTGATTCACATTGATGAAAAAATGAGTCTAGTTTAAGTAATGAAGATGGATAAAAGAAATTACTGAAAAATTAAGATATCTTTATACTGAAAACATCTTATTTAAATGATATAGTAAAACACGATATTAAAAATTTTATTCAGAAATTGGAAATTTCGAGGCCATGATGCCAAGAAATTGAAATTTCACGTTGGCGGGATATTAAAATTATCATTCACGTTGTTTTTATTATATCAATCATGTAAAGGTATTAAAATTTTAAGTTTTTTTTCAAATTGGTTATTAAATAAACAAGTTGAAAAATCAATTTTAATCATTTTTTTTGTTGATTATTTAGTAACTGATTAAGAAACTATATTTTCAGGATTTTTCAAATTGGTTATATAATAACACAATTTAATATTTATTTTCAAATCATTTATTAAATAAAAAAAATGAAAAATGTTTACAAAAATGAAGTTAATTTCCCAAAAATGGATTTCATAGGTCACTAAGCTCAAATAGTGTTACAGATTAAAATTTATAGCCTTTGGAATATTGATTTCCCAAATACTTCTTTTTATGATGATCAAATTCCATTGCTCGTATCTTTTTATATGTAACATAATTTGAGATCTCTGACCTTTCAAATAGAATAATGGAAAATGAATTACATGTTTGTAAACCTTTTTCATGTCATTTATTAAATTAATGACATGAAAAAAACTATCAATTTTTCACGTTTGTTTTTAAATAACAGACATGAAAAAAGAATTTTCATGATTTTTTCACGTGGGTTATTTAATAACGGACGTTAAAAAGTATTTTACAATCGGTAATTTTATAAAAGACGTGAAATTTTTTAGAAAACATGTTTTTAATTTCCCAATATCCGATTTGATTGGTCATAGTGCTGAAATGGAGTTACAGATTAAAAGTTATGGCTTCAGAATATGGTCTTCCCTAAGACATCGTTTAGAGATGATCACCTTCTAATGGCCATAACATTTGATCCGTAACTCTATTTGAGCTAGGTGACATATTAAATCGAATAGTATGAAATTAAATAAATGTTTTAGATAATTTTTACATTATTTAATACATAACTGATGTGAAAAAGTCATGAAAATTGTTTTTTGACCACATTTATTTATAACTGACGTAAAAAAGTATAGAAAATAGATTTTTCAGAATGGTTATTTTTTAACCGTCATGAAAAATGATCAGATATTTAGTTTTCATGTCTTTTCTAAAAACCCAATAAGAAAAATGGGGACAATAAAAATAGTTTTTATACTAGTCATTCTTAAAACGAGTCTTATCACTACGCTAGTACTCACACTCCTATCAATTGGAAAACTATTTGTAGTGTGAATTTATGAATCAAAATCGGGATCAGTCCTATTAATGATGAAAAATGATAATGTGGTAGATTATGCTTAAGGATATTGGAAATCCATGATAAATATTTCTCAACACATGATCTGGAGTTGGGAGTTTTGATCATTGCGTCCAAAATATGGTAGAATTATCACTATGGTGAGAAGTGTGAGATATATACTGATAACAAGATTCAAAAATATATATTAACACATAAGAAGCATTATATTCACAAGTAAATTTTTCAATAGCCCATCAATTATTATGAATTCTCAATACACTACCATCCAATTAAGGAAAATGATGTTGTAGACGCTCTGTGCAGAAGGATCCTATATATTTATTAATGATGAGAATTGAGAAGCATTCAATCTTCATAGACATAAAATTGATGTACATGGGAATTATTATGTAAAAAATCATTAATCCTATATCAAATTATATTTTAAAAGTCCCTTTATTAGAAAATAAATGATCATCATAGAAATGGTGCAGAAATTCAGAAAATGGATGAAGCTATTAGAAATGGTAAATATTTTAAGATAATGATTCATAAGGATGGGTTTATATGATTTGGGTCACGATTATGTGTACTATTCGATAAATAGATAATCATTGTGCTTTTGAATGATTCACATATCTCAAACATCTCTATTCCCCCAGGGAGCACAAAGATGAATTAGGCACTCTAAGGGAACTATTGGTTAGAAAATATGAATAACAACATCACTAAATATACATCAATGTGTCTGATGTTTTAGAAAATTAAGTTTGTATGAAAAATCTCTATATGGATGATTCCAAAATTATCCATACCAACATGGAATTGGGATAACGTCACCATTAACATTCTCATTTGACTTCCAAGGACATCTAGATTAAAAAAGGTTGTAGGGGTAATTATGGATGTTCATATAATTATAGATTATATTATCTCATTTAAAGACATCTTATCATTGCATCAAAATGCACATGATATATATCAAAGAGTTGGTAAGGCGTCATGGATAACCATTATATATTATATCCGATTGAGATGTGATATTATCCTTGAATTTATGGAATGTATCCAACATACTCTAAGAACTGAGTTGAACATCTTTATAACCTATAATCCTAAAACTGATTTCTAATCTGGGATAACTATTTGGACAAAAGAAGAAAATTTGATAGCTTGTTAAATAGATATCAAAGGAGGATAAGACCAATATCTTCCACTGGTTGAATTCTACTACAACTATAGTTTCCACTCCAGCACCCAAATGGATCTATATGAAGTTCTTAATGGTAAAAGGTGTAGAACATCATCATGATGGAATGATGTCAATGAGTATAAGTTAATAAGTCATGAAAATTTTGAAAAATGGTATGAATGTTGAAAACTATTCAACATAATATCAAGGTTTACCAAAGTGGAAACAATATTTATGAAGTCAACCGTTGATGTGACCTTGAGTTTAATGATTACGAAATGGTATTCCTTTGGATTTCACTCGTAAAAAAGACAATGAGATTTCGGAAGAAACGAAAGTTATGTCCTAGGTACATTGGCCACTTTGAGATTCCGTATCAGGTTTGTGTTATGGACTATCAACTAGAAAATCCACCTACTATGTCTAATGTACAATATTTATTACACGTTTCTAACTTAATTTTGTAGAAAACTGATCCAAAACATTTACCAAATTCAATGGAGGTATAGTTGGAGAATGATATTTCTTAAAAGAAGTAGACATTAAAGATCTTGTATTATAGGTAAAATGCTACATTCAACCAGAAAACTCTCCTAGTTAGTGTTTTATTGAGGAACCATAAGTTACAAGTGTTAACATGGGAACTATAGGATGTGATGAAGGATGAGTACCCACACCTCTTTCAACAAAGAATTTGTAATGAAATTTCATGGGATAAATTTCATAAGTGGGGTAGAATGTAATGAACCAATGTTTCATCAATGTAAACTTCCTTCTAAAAATGATTTCATATGGTATAATCATATAAAATTAAATTAATAACATAATATAGTGTTTATAAATGATAAATGAATGAAATAAAATGTATTTCTATATGTTAATGAACATATATTAATTAAATAATAAGATATCCATCGGAATAAGAACATGAGTCATATGAATATTAAACTAGAAAATTTAATAGTAATTCTGAAAATAAAAATATATATAATATGTTAACATATTATAAGTTTCCTTCATATTATTATATCATAGTATATGTATAAAATATTTTAGAAATTATTAAAAATGTTTTTGAATTTTTTTAAGTCAAAATTATTTAGTTACAATTTTATGACTAATATAATAAATTAAAATAACATTTATGTTAATAAAATGAATTCTTAAATTAACTTTTTTTATTTTATTTGATTATAATATAATTTTTTCTGAACATATTTAATTTTTCAATGTGTTTGTAAAATGGTTTTATATTTAAAATTATTATTTTCAATGTAACTGATAATGTTTTAAAAATTAATATTCTCATATTTAGAAAATTATTTTAATAAAATATAGTTCATTTTTCAATTCTACATATCAAAAAAAATTTAGGGTTATTTTTTTAGATTTTTCTAAAATAGTTTATTTTTGGAATAGTAAAATATGATAATTTGTGTTACTTATAAATTATATGTTCAATTAAATATTATATAAGTGATGGATCATATAACAAAAAAAAGTTAGAACAGACATTATATTATTAATATATTTAGTCCCAAGAATTGGAACTATATATTTTTTTAGAAAATTAATAAACTAATTAATTAGGAAATGGAGAACACCACTCTCCTCCACTATAAATACAACCCCCCATAAACAACGCTCCTCACACATATCTATCCGTGTTCCTTCTCAATATTCATCTCAAATATCATCCCAAGCCCCTCCCCCTCATACAAGATCTATTTATCAAAAAAATGAACAAAACTAATCCACTATGGATGTTCTCAAGAAGAAAAAAACAAGAGGTAAACCCTTCTTCCTTTTATTTCAATTTCATTTCAATTTTCATTATTTTATTTTTCTCCCTTAACCATAAAACAAAAAAAGTTGTTTGAAAACAATAGAACCAAAAATATACAGAAATTTTATTATCATTGTGGAATAATTCATCATCATTTATCTTTTCCCCTACATTTATACATAAATGAAAGCAACATTATTGATGTTGTAATTTATCACATTCAAGGACAGTGGTGTTTTAAATTTACATTACCATCCTCAAGGATTATCATGGCAATTTTTTTCAGTTGAAATAGATTATTATATATGTATTATATATTGTGTAATATTTTGGTATCATTTATTATACATGATAATAATTTATCAAAAAAATGTGTTCATTGTGATCGAAGACCGCCGAAGTAAATCTGAACATTTATCATTAACTACTAATCTAATGATTCATTGTAATTCCATAAAACCAAATGATTTATATGACTAATATATCCTCTATATATCATTAATAAAATACAAATACAAATTTTGATTACTACCCCCTCTTTACGTTATTATCCATTCATTAATACAGGTAAACAATCAGGAAAACCATGGAAACCAGTATCCCTAATGATGATATTGAATCTCTTAACCCGTAAAACATGACATAAATGAACATAATAAATTTATAAAAAATTAAATAACTGTAAATTTTTTATTTATTATTAATTAATTATTGTTGATAATGTATCATGTACATTATGATCGAGTGATGAACACCTTTGGACTTAAGGTAAGGGATTCTACCTGAACCCCCAATATTCATTTGGTTTATTATTTATCTATTTTCATCCCTAATGATTTTATATTTTCATATCATTTTTATCTTTTAAATTATTTGAACATGTTCCAAACTCATGTATCAAGATCCACTCATTCTTCCCTTTTAGGGATATACAAGTATTTAATCGATTCCATAATCGATTCTCCTTGAAACATAATCCGATTTAACAGAACTTCATGAATACATACCAAATATAATGTGAAATATATCATGTTTTTGGTATATCTTTGATTTTATAAAATGATTCTTTTATTATGAATTTATTCATAGTTCCCATATGATCTCATATAAAATATTATTCACCATTCTATTTTAAGTACTCTTTAGTGATGTCGTTAATCTGTACTAAAATGTTATAAATTTAGAGATTCCTAACTACTATTTTTTTATGAATTCACTTCAATTTGACATCAGATTTCATGATATATTCCAAAACTACCATATTGATGTCCATGTTTGATTTAAATTCATTTGTTAATGGACACCCATATGATATTATCTTTAATTATTCCTTATTATATTTTAATGATACACATTTTTTTTATCTAGAAAACCCTTCTGTTAATGTTTTATTACTTATATATGTTTCCTTAGGTGGAACACATTTTCAGGAACATTTTATGACGGGTGCACCCAAATAAGAACCCCAATTCATTATGTAATGTTTAGTCTCATGATTAATTATGTGAAACAGTTTTGGTCATTAGCCTGGAGTTGTGGTCCACTTGCAAAAGTTTTGTTGGTTTTCCCAAACTCATTATCCTCTATGTGATACAAGACTTGAATCATGATCCCCTATATGGAAAGAGGATTGAATCATTCTAAAATATTGTTTTCTGTTTCTTCTACTTTTCTATGATTCCATATATTTAATCATGTTTCATTCATTTTTATATCATTATGTTATTCTTTTTCAACCATGTCTTAAGATTTATTTGACTGTTTATTCACTAAATGGGATTTTATCTCATTCCATTGTTAAATTTATTCACCGTTCATCCCATTCCAATGTAACGTAACAATGTAAGTTTTAATCTCTTTTTTAATATTAAATAAACTAATGTTATATTTAGAGCCATGTTTTCAGTTTAATGTCAATTTTATTCAAATAAAACAGTCTTTATGATCTTTGACACATCATTTTATGTTTAATTATGTTTAAAATAATTAAATAATTGGTGTAAATGTTTAGGGTCCCTATAATAAATATTCATGAATATAAATTATGTCAGGACTCTTGATGATTCAATCTACCAAAACCAATATCACATTGTTTCCGTTGTATGTCTTCAAATGACTAGTGACATATTACATTATTATATTATCCCATTTTCAGTTGGTAATATTAAATTATTTCATAATAATCATACAGTTATATTTTCATTTATTAACATTATATCATGCCATTAATCTCAAGGTGTACTAAGAAATTTCATTCTTCGTATTTTCATAATAGAAGGGGTCTGTAAGATAAAATTTCTTCCTTGTACTTCAAGGATGGATGAATTTTTTTTATATGTGAATTATCCAATAGAAAAATATTTATATTGAGGGATTGAAGAAAACAAAATATATTTCCAAATTCAATGGTACTATCCCCATTATTGTCACACTCTTGAAGCTTCCCTTGTTTTATTCCAATAACATTATTTTGAAGATCGAGATAATTCATTATTACCTTCTTGATCTTATCATCTATTTATGGATGGGAAATAACTGGGATAAGGTATGATTGATTCAATTCCATTATGATTTCCAAATCCATTATTTGAATATCCAGAAATATTGAATCATTCTTAATCTATATCATGGGTATTGTAGCAGGTACTTTTTTCAAAGAGAGTAAACAACATTGTTCTTATTTCATAGGTGGTTATGAATTGATCAATCTTATTCCCCGATATCTCTAAATATATTCTATGACAAATTTGAAACTCCTTATATTTGATAATATAATTTATACTATTTTAATCCTTATAAATGTCACACATTCCTCCATATATGTAGTTCCACCAAATTACTATGGAACCCATCATAGATTCTAATTCCGTATCATGTGATGGGTAGTTCATCTCATGGATCATACATAATATTTACGAATATTAAATAACTTTTTTATTTTTCATGAGTACATAACACAATCATTTCATTGAAGCATCAATGTATATGACTAATAAATTTAAATTTGATTGTACTTTGAGTATTAGAATTGTGATTAACCTCTTCATAAGATCCTTATAGATTTCTTCAAATTATTAAAAACAAATATACTTTAACACTTATCATACTAAATTTGTTATAAAGTAAAAAAAATAAGATAAATTTCTCAAAAAACTACAATAATACCATACTATTCTATTAAAACTATGTTTTTTCGAAAACTAGTTGGTATGGTCCATTCCTCAAGTGGATTTTTCATTAAATGATCCAATGAAATTCTGTATGTTTTGGACACTTTCCCCATGAAATTTAATTATTGTATCCAAAATTCACTCATTCTAATCATAGAATATATTTTCTCTTTTCTTAATATAAAAAACAATATCCCTAGATATCCTTCTTATTCCTCCATTTAATTGGAGTAAATACGAATATAATTGATAAAAAGTATAACATATCTTCATCGGTATTATATATCATAATCTATTCTAGGTTGAACAAAAACTAATCCCTTGATACAATTTGTGAGAGGGCCCATGAGGCATTCCCGATCCTCCTGAGTTAGAAGCTATTTCCGATCATAAATAGATACATGAATGGGAATGATTTTTCCCATAGTAAATTGTTACAAAAAATTAAGCTATATAAACAATGAAACATAAATATGATGATCTAAAAATCACATACAAGAAAATAATATCTAAAACCAATCAAGATAAGAATGTAGTATAAAAAAATAAAAAAACTAAAAAAACAAAACTGAAAATAATCAGAATCGATATGGTTATTCTGTGATCACTAGGTCACTAGAATCCATAAGTCCAACCCTCTTTACCATAATCCCAAAACAATGTTGAACCTAAAAAACAACTCAGGTTTACTGATATTGTTTTTAATAGGTATGAAGTTATCATAAATTACTCCAGATGGTATGTAACATAGAATCCATACCTGAAAATTCTCCAAATAGTATATAATATATAGTTTGAAAAATATTTTTTGCATAATGTGGATTTTAAAATTTAGAGGGTCTAAATCAAACATTCATTTTAAATACCCAATTTGAAAACTAAAATAAGAGACTTAGAACAAAACCTATTGAAATTAATTGTGAATATAAAATTACAAATAACAAAAATATCAAGGTAATGATACTAAATCCATAAATAAAGGGGAACCATACAATTTTTTATAAAAAAATACTGATATATCAAGTAACCATGGTGATGTAAAAAAATAGGAATATACACTTATGTAATCATGGGATTTCCCTATACCTCCCTTGAATTAATCCCTATATATACTAGGTTAAAACACATGTATAGGCATATGTGGAACCTCCATATTCTAGAACTAACATGGAATATCTATACTGGCCATTCCATTGGAAAACCCCACATAAAAATTAATTTTTATTTTGGGATATAATATATCTAATTGGGAATAGATGTAAATAATCACTCGACCCTCAATATGATGTCCAATAAAAAATTTCATATTGTAAAAAGAGATATGAGGAGATCATCAAATGATTGGAATTAAACATTACCCACTATTGCAACGTGAATTCCTTGACCACTACCATACATCACCAATACAATTCCACCCTTCACTAAAGAAAATATATATGATTTCCTCTGTATATAAAACATTTATATAATTTCAACCAAGCCTACTTTTCATATAGGTTCAATGAAAATACTCAAATCATATCAATGTACAAATAGATGAATAAAATTAAACATTCAAATCCATTTCTAATAATAATAAAATACCTTATAAAATAATTTGAAACTAATAGTGTAAATTATTTCCATCCTCGGATGTTTCGAAATGGTACATCAAATTGATTGGGATATTGATCATGATTAAAGGTACAAATAGTTGCATGTTTTGGATAACATAGTTAAAAACCACATATGATGATAGTTGGACACATAGTATCCATTTCAAAATCAATAACTATTTTTGGAAGTATATTTTGGGGAATAATGGTAAATATATAATACGGTAAAAAGAATTTCTAAAGAAATGGTGTTTTCACAAAAGATAAATTATGGAATTTTTTTTCGTATGTGTGATTCAATATATATATGCCTCCATGAACATATAGATTTTCCATTATACACTGTTATATATATGTATAGTTTTAATAGTTTCTAATGGAAAAAACAAGAATAAGAACGAGTTATAAACTATAGTTCAAGAATTCTAAACGTGAAATAAACAAGAGGAAGCTCCAAAACTATAATATCCTCAATTTCACCTATTACACAATTTTACCAAATCCCAAACAAGAAGAAAATATTTGTCCAAAAATCCCATTAATTTTAAAGATAACTAATAATTGTATGCATATATTGTATATAAATTCATATACGCATATCAAATAATGGAATTTCATAAATCAGGATTATCAAATTATCGACATCGAAATAACATAATAAATAAATTTAATACATCATAGATATGCATAAAAATATTGAAAATTATTTAAGGAATCTCAAGAATCAATTGTAATTTTCTAGATAATAAAAGTATTGAAAACCTATATCAATGATGTGTTAATTTAAAGAAACTACATGCAATTGACGTAGAAAGCCTAAAGTGAAAAATACACACCCTAACAAAGATGAAATCATCCCGATAATACCAACCTCATCCTATGGGTCGACCAAGATGGAACACTACCATTAAAAATATGAATATAAGATAATGAGATATTTAGAGGTGGAAAACACCCAAAAATATAATGAATCATATTTAGGGACCTTGGAGAAGAATCAACGAAGGAATGAGAGTCATGTCAAGAGGCGGTTTGGTACCTCATTCATTCAACCAAAATGAGAAAGATGAGAGGATGGGAGAATGCAGTCAAAAATAATTGGGGTAAATAAATATATCATATCCTTTTTACATATAATTACATGATTTGAAGCATAATTATATAGTCGAGTACAAAACTAGGATCATGAATTATAATGTATTTGATGAATAGATATATAAAACCTAAAACATTGGACTATGAAAAAAATTGTTATTTAATCATAAAAAATATCCCCAGAATTCTATAGTTCTTATAAATCATTATGGGGTACCTTGGGACCACATGAACAATGCGATGAGGGAAATATACCAACAAAGAAATAAAAACATAATAAAGCATTGCACATTGTTTAGAAGGCATGGCATGATGATATGAAAAGGAATGTAACATATGGAATCATAACATAAAAACATGGATGCAAATAAACATGTTGATAATAATGTGGTAGAAACATAAATCATGACTATAGTATTATTCAAGGCAATCCCCCGTGATTTTTCCACATTATAACATAATCCTAGGCTAACCGCCATGAACGTCACACATAACATCTCAATAGAAATAATATTACCCACTAAATTAGATCTCTATATGTGTTCACCAATCATAAAGTTTTATAAGCATGTTTTCCACATAAATAATCAATCATAATCAATATTACATAATTACAAGTGTTACCCAAGGAATTAATTGTGTACAATAATCATGTCATATAGCATAACAAATGTTCATATAATAAAAGTGTCCACGAAATAATGGAACTAAAATATACATGGAAATTTATATGGAAAAATACTAATGTTACATTGTAATGGATGTTAAATTGAAATTTCCATATTTAAGTAAATTAGTGAATATGTTTTAGTATAAATACAATTTTGAGTGATTTTAAGATAACTAATATAGTGTCTTTAAAATATAAATGGTTACAATCCATTATAGAAAACCAGAAGTGAACCAAAAATATTTTTAAAATTAAAAGAATTATTTTATTAATTAAATGGTGGAATAAAGAAGATATAGTTAGTATGTATTTATGTAAATTTTTTTGATGTTCCCTTAAAATAGGTTTCCTTATCATGATATATTGAGGAGGGAATCACTTAAAAACAAGTATTAACCTAAAAGATAATGATGAATGGAACATGATACAAGACTTTGGAGCATTATAATTTCGTTAATTATATTAACATATGAATAATAGATAACCTCATACATGTAAAATGAATGATAATGAAACCTGAAGGAATCCAGTCGTTTCGGGTTGAATCCCTCGTGGAATCTCGACATTGTATCGTGTGTACATTGGAGGGATTAATGATTGATTAAAGTGTTTATCATCATTTAAAAATCATAGGGAATGTATGAGGGGGGTTTATAATTATACCCTATCAATAGAATTTACACATATCAAGGAATTACATAGAGTACAATAATAAATAAAAGTGATGTAGAGAGGATCCTTCACCTTATGTCTGATGATCTTCTCCACTTGATATTAATAAAATGAATATTAAAATTAGGTTCACTAATTAATTATTCCAGAACATATTATTTATTTAATATTTTTATTATAAATTTTTATGTTAATTTATAACCCTTTGGATTGGTTATGTGGTTCAATTTTGTTGTTCAAATCCTTTTTCTTCTTCGGTTTAAATGATCGGTTCAATTATATTCATGTTCGAATAAATATGTATGATTAAGGTGATTGTCTAAAATTGAAGTCATATTTTATTATATAAGATCCTGAAGGTTACATGGTTGAAAATTTTATTTGATTACTTTATTTGAAGTTGTATTATAATATAAAATGTTATTGATAAATGCTTGCATTAATTTGGTTATTTTCTCATAATTAACTTTTTTTGCATTATTTTGTTACATAATGGGGGAATGAGGATTCTAAAACAACACATAAGATACAATAAATAATTCATTGTCTGGTTCATCCTTAAAAATGGTTTAATAATGTGAATAGAATTTGATAATTTAAATTGATAAAATTTCATCCATGAATGTGATAAATTAATACATCCCATATGGTGTTATCATTTTTTCGTATAAAAGAAGGGCAAAAAAGATATGATAATTAAATATCCAATTATCATAAAAATTTAAAGTAAATTTATTTTGTTGGATTTATCATACCATTTGGGTGAAGGGAGGTGAGTATTGAAAAATGAAAAAAAATAACTTGAAAGAAAATAAATGAATTGGATAGAGGAATTTAACTATGGGGTTTATCTCTTTTGAGAACTTCATAAGGTGGGAGGTTTTGTAATTTTGTGGAGACCAATGGTGGGTGAAAGTGGGAAAGGTAGTTGTGGAGTGATTTGGGAAGAATTTATGTTAGAGAAATTTCTTGAGAGAAGTTAATATAATAGTGGAGTGTGGGTGGTTTTTATAGTGGAGGAGAGGTGGGTTATCATAATATTATAATAATTAGTTTGTTATTTTCCAATATGAAAAATAATATTAATTATTCTTCTGACCAAAAAACAGTAATATGTGAATGTTTTTAGAACCAATGTCCATTTAAATCATCCCGGAAAAAAGCATGAGGCATATATTTAGGATTTTTCATTTATTGTGAATTATCATATTTTACTATTTATAAAAAAATCACGAATTTTTGAAAATTCCCCCAAACTTCACCCTAACCATTTTTCGATGTTTAAGAACCAAAAATGAAGTCAATTTTTCAAAAATAATTTTATAAATATGAAAAATTTAAAATACAATTAAAATCATAATTTACTTGAAAAATGAGGATTTTAAAACTAGAACTCATTTTATAGTGTATTCAAAAATTACATAAGGACTTATAAAATTTTTTAAAACCAAAAGAAATAAAAATTATTAATTAATGAAAAGTATTTTTGAATATATATTTTTTAACTATTTATTTATATATAATTAATTAGTTATTACTTACAAAAATACAATTAATTTTACTATGCTCATATTATCACTTATAAGATGGCTAAATTTTAATTATACTCTCATGGGTCAGAATACTATTCCTTTAGATGATTTACAATTAATAAGGGTAGTATTATTATTCAAGAGGGTATATTAATATTCATAATGGTTGGATATTATTTACCAAAAAATTATGTTTTTCTTATCAGATTCCAAACATCTTACTGATCACAACTGTGAATGTCAAATTTTCAAAATTCAAAACACTCATGGGTCAAAATTATGTGTAATGGCCAAATAAAACATTGTAGTTCATTTTTTTGAAATTTCATTTAATT
Source organism: Viscum album (assembly GCA_963277665.1). Taxonomy (NCBI): domain Eukaryota; kingdom Viridiplantae; phylum Streptophyta; class Magnoliopsida; order Santalales; family Viscaceae; genus Viscum; species Viscum album. The sequence continues at coordinate 1,794,118,729 of OY728140.1, forward strand.
ATGTAAAATAATTATATGAAATTAATTTCTATTTCAAAACAATGCATCATTACTATAAAGGTGTAATTTTTTGTAATTAAGTATATGAATATGTTTAATCAATTTTTCACACATTTTTACAAATATTGTGGAAAACCTGCACACTCTAATGAAATGAATAGACATCTACATAGACTATCCACTAATTATGGGAAATTATGCACCATTATTGAAAATAAAATGTATCAAAATGATAGACTCCCCCACATTGTTTCCATATAGTTCCATCTAACTATGCGCAAGCCATGCGCCAGGTCCAACAAACCTCCAATCAGACCCATAATTTATCCTTCTCCATGCTTGGTTTGGTGAAAACAAAGCACAAATCATGATGGAAAATAAACGAAATTTACAAACTAGAAACACACTTCTCACCAACCAGCCAAATGATTTGATCCTAAATCGTACACACTAATCATGCGTAGAAAAGAATCCAAAACCTCCATAAATCAATGAATCACATAGGTAAATCAACTGAAACATCAAAAAAAATGATAAAAACACAAGATAATAATCATAATAAACGAAACAAAGGAAAACAAGGGTCATGGTGTGAAAATTCTCCCACAAAATATTCATTCTAAATGAAAAAACACCTCTCCAAACAATGATAAAATCTTTAACCCAAAACAAAGAATGTTTAAAAAATAAATAACCTTATTGTGATCTATAGAGACCCATAATTCACACCCAAACAACTCTATAGAAATCAAAAACAAGAAGAATCATGGGGAATATGAGAGGGGGAACCACACTAATTAGAAACCATTAATAATAATGGACTAAGAATAAACTCAATAAAATAAGATAAAACGATCATTGAACTAAACCATGATACAAAACTTTAGAAAGTTATAATCATATAAAATATGAAATCTCCAAAAATGAATATGATACCATTAGACTGACATCCATTAATAGTTTCACATCCATTAATAAAACCCCAAAACTATAAAGTTTTTATGATATTATCCAACCAATTTTTTTAAACCAAGAAGTGTTTAAAAAATAATAATATAGGTATGACATTAAAAATATTATACACCACCTAATCCATAATTAGTAAAAAAATGAAGTTTTATAACCCCAAAACAAATAATTTATAACAATATGAAGAGATTCATTCATGGGATTAACGCTAGAAAAATGGTGTCTTGATAAATGTATTTCACCTAGTAAAGAGATGGTATCCTACAAATGAGACCTCCCATTCTATAAAATGATTCTTTAAGAACATCCCCATGTATAAAAAATATTCACATAATTGTAATCTATTTATAGGATAATGGTATGATGGGTTCATGTTCCCAAATCAACCACACTAGAAATAGTTGAGTAGGTGGTCCGATGAATGAGAAGTATGAATTAACAAGGGAGACCCCATAGATATTATTTCATCAGGAACACACAACTTTTCCGACGTGGAACCCTCTTTAGTGACATGTTACATAAAATTGATAACATCTACAAACATCGCATTGGGAACTAGTTTGGCGAAAAGACATTATCCACTAGCATCATGAATAGAATTTCCCTAGATTATAGAACTCAATCATTAATCTCAAAAAAATACCACAACCATAGATGGGATCATTTAGTGGTTCCTATGATAAAATCATGGAAAAATAATTCGACAATTATAAATGATTAACACATGCCATAATCCTTCATTAATATTTAGAAACACCAAGATTCTCTACCTTTTTCCTCACCATGAACTCTTCTGAAAAAACCATTGTATTAAATTTGTATTAATAAAACTCAATGAAATACCATCTTATAATGATGATAGTATTATAACCATAATACAATCCCTATATAAACCACAAACGAACCTATAACAGCTTGAAACCTCATGGCAGAAGGATTACCCAAAGTCCTAAAAGCACCGTCAACTTTCTCAATTCATTGTGCAGCACCAAATAGACCTCAATAACAATTGAAAAATATAAAAAAAATTCAATAACATGACCCATCAACTAGAATTAGATATTGGAAATTACATATTATATAACAAGAAATACTAGAGACCTTTTAGATAGTTCTTTGTGTAATACTCTATATTACTTAATAAAAATTTCTAATCGACACAAAAATAAGAATGAACCTAGAAAAAAAATTATAAACAAAAACATTATCTCATTAATGAATACATTTAAAATAAAAAAATAAATTCCTATATCAAAACATCTACTCCAAATTCAAAAGAATTTACTTTCAGTGAAATTATCTGAAAATAACAAAATCACCTTCAAATGGAATGCAAACACAAAATCACACATTTTAATTAAAATAATTTCTAAAAATAAATTACATATAGAGATCCATAATTTTGAGGACCCATTATGAACTAAAAATACACTGACACCAACTAAAATCAATAAAAACTAAAACTCACACTGAAAATCAGAAAATAGAGACTTTTTGTACATGAATAACTGAACCATATGGTTTAGAATACAATTCCTTGAGCCAAATATAACTAATTTATGTACCTTATTATCATGAAATCGGACTCTTTATGGGTTAATACTCAATGAAATATAATATTATAGAAAAAGTTCACTTACATTGTCATTCCCCAACACACAAACACAAAAAGAACTTACAAATTAAACATAAAATCAAAAAAACATAATACTCATGTCCCAGACCACCAATAGTTACTTGAGGCTCAGGATGATCATGATTTAATGATGACTTTTTTAACAAACACTAGATTTCCAATAGTATTATCTGCATATTACCGAGAACAAAAAATAATAAAGGGCTTGTATGATACACTATTTCCTTGAACCATCGTGGTTGGACCCCAATCCAGTCACATGATCTGATTAATAACAAGGACATAAAGGTATTCATCATCATACCGGGTTTTAAAATATTATTGAGTATGAATAGAAACATAATTTTGAATGATTTAGACGAAAATAAATTGTAAAAACAATCAATAAAGACCATGATTTTTAAACAATATGTTATAATAATCAATGAACATAAATAAATTTATAAATAGAATCTAGACACAATTTAAATTGATAACAATAGGAAACTACAAAAATGAAAATATCAAGAACCAATATGTTCACCATATGAACTCCATGTCACCCCATTCATAAAACTAGCCCTCATCTCATGAAACTCTAATAGAATATGAAAATGTTAAATAGCATAGGTATACCATCACTAAGTGGATAAATTAGGTTATTACTATTAAATAACCTAGTGTGAAGGAATCAGTGAATTTATAAATTTATATACGTAAAATAGACAATATCCACTAGTCTGAAGGACATTTTCAGAAAATTGGGTTATTAATAACAAGCGGGAAAAACTCAACAATCTTTTTAATCCCAATTTGAAAACCAAAAAGGTGATTGAGATCACATCCAGAAGAAAACACTAGGAAAAAAATTCAAGGGTAAATTGTATAAATCTAGAAATAACGAGAATCCATAAATGTGAAACCATACATATACCAACATATCATATAACCAATGCGATAAAAAATAAAATCAGAACAGTCACATATGTAATCATGGATGTTTCTTAAAAAACCTAATAAAAATTCTTTGAAATACTCAATTTTGAACCACTTCTTGAAATGTGGTGCACCTCTATAGTCAATATCCTACTTGGATGCTCTAAACCTACCTCCAAACTGGAAAATCCCACCTAACCAATCCACTTTCTAGTGAGTTATAATTCATATAACTTGGATGATAATGAAATCATCACTCGACCATCAATTTTGGATTAGGTAATCACATGATAATTGAATAATGTGAAGTGAAGAGGTCATCATATGTTAGAGATTATATATTACCCATAAATTACATTATACATTCCATTCCTACTCTTGAACATCATCTATGTCAAGGAAATATCAAGGGATGGGAATTCATTATTGTTGTATTATTCATATAACTTTAACAAATTTCCAATTGCTTCTACATGTAATTTTGTTTTATTTCCAATTAAAAAACCATCATAATGGTCAAACTAGACCTTAAAATATAAAAATTAACTATCATTTTCAATAAAAACACATTAACATTAAAATCATTTCTAAACCAAAGGTGAATGTACTATCATTTTTAAAAAGTTCACTAGTGTATCTTTAATTTCATGGAGTTAACAATCATGTTTCGAGGTACCAAACAAGCTATGTTTTACATAACACATTTAGAAACCACAATTTTATTTATTTGTAAATTGAGTAGCCATAAAGAATAAAATAGATTTTTTTATGGAAGAACATTTAGAGGAAAGGAAGAAATAAAACTAGAATAGGGGAATGGTGTTTATGAATATACATATATTTCTCAAAAGAAACATAATATAGTTTCTTTTTATTTTCATGAGCCCATATATATGTGAAACTATGCACCTAATGATGCTTCCATATTTCCCAAAATATTTTTAGATGACCATAGGAGTGTCTAAGGGACCAAACAAGGAGCACAACTAGTGTAACATCAAAATAAAATGGTTCACTCATTGGTAACCAACCCATAGAAAGCCCAAAATCCATACTTTTCAAAATTCAATATATATAAAAATGTTACCAAATATGAAACTAGAAAACACACCTTAAAAAAAACTAAAATCCATTTTAAATAAGAATAATAATTTTATCATACACCATTAATAAATATAAAAATAATCATAACTGATAAAGAAATTTGATATCCTATTACTATCAAATTTATATCATCGAAACAATATAATATGTAAAGATGTTGTATGAAAATCTTAAATAACATATTTAAAAATTGTGTATGAATTTTGATGAATAATGTTAAATGTTTCATAATGGACATCGATGGAAATATTGTCATTAATAACATAAGAATGTGAAAGAACTCCATGAAGAGGAAAAATAAGGTCTTTGGAGAAAAATGCACATGATAACAACAAATAAATTATTCCACAACAGGAAATCCTTACCCTAAGGATTAGTAATGATGTAACACAAACATGGAAGAATGGGAAAAAATGATAGGAAGATGTGGAGAAGAGGAAAACCACCACAAATCTGATGAAACATAACTAGGATCCTTGGATGAGAATTAGTTGAGGAAGGAGAGCCAAGGGAAGGACTATTTGGTACCTCATTTTGAACCATAATTGAGAATGAGTAGATTAGGGTTGAATAATTTTATAACATAAGATTGGTAGAACTATAAAATCATGTTTTTAATAATATTGTAATGTCACATGATTTTTCCATGCTGTATGAAAAATCATGCAACAACATTGAACAGCCCACTGGAAGAAAGAGACACCCACAAGATCTTGCAATATGGTTTTAGGAACCACATTCCAACCATGGTAATTATTTTAGTCAAAATGATATACTCCCTTTCATGTTTGTTCAATGGTTCCATTTAACCATATCCAATCCGTAAACTAGTTCTTGGAAACTACAATGCAGTCACATTGTGATCCTTTTCCTTAATCAATTTTCAAAAAACCATCTGTAAACCATGAAAGAAAAACCATTAATGAACAAATGAAATATAAATTCTATTTACATCCAACAACTAAGTGGTTTCTCCCTAATGAACTCCAAATAACCATTTATAAAGCTAAAAACAATCCCAAACCTATAACCGTAAAAATTTCCCACAAAGATCTCAATGCAAACCTCAAACTAAATCATCAAACACCATGTTAGAAATAAAAATATAATAAATAAATTAAACCCCTGGTTATGGTGTGACTATATCTAAAGGCACTATTTTTCATAAACATAAATTTTTTTGGCGAATTATTATGCATTTTGAGTATCACTAGGGATACATAGTGCCCATACCTTGTGTGGAATATATTTTTGAGAATATATTTGGTATCTAACATCAGTTTATGGTATCCAAAATTAAGATCCACTTTTGAGAGGTATTATTATCCTCATAGTTGATCGACCAATTAAGAATTCCCTAGATAGGGAGACATGTTCTTCTTTGTGATCTTATTGAGATTTCAATAATCAGTAAAATTACATATTGATCTATCATTTTTTTCGGTTAAATTTCACTTGAGGACCCCTAGGAAATAAACGCTTACATACAGACCCTTTTTCTATATTCCCTTTTAGCTACATAATTAAACTTTTCCATAAAGTTGGGGTCATTTTAAAGGGTAATGTATATATTGGAGTGGATTCATGTATATTTTATATTGAGAATGTTACATCATGATTTGGGGGTAGTTCAGGTAAATCAAAGAGAAATACACAATTTTACTCTATCATAATGGGAATTATCTATAAGAAGACACCTTCCTTTATCTCAACCATTTTGGCATGTTTATGCTTCTTCACATGGTATCAATAATAATACCCTTGATTTATTTTCCAATATATAACCATGATTATCCATAGATTTTTACCAGATCGTGAAATGATATGGAAAATTAATAGATATTTATTTTTCCAAATAGATAATATTTCCACTATAAAATGATATTAAATTGATACCTAGTATATCAACCAATTCCACCAAGGTAAAAATTAATATATTTTCCAGATTAATTTTTACACATATGAATATAAGGGAAGTGTCCAACACATTAGTTAAAATGATTCAACTATATGATGTTTTGGTAGATATATCTACTTTAACAAATTAGGGAATTGATTAATAAGTTATTGAAAACATTAAGGTGATAAATAAATTCATATTACAAAGATGAAACATGGATTGTTTCCATTTTTTAGTGGATAATAATTGTATAACGTGTGGATTTATTTCAATGATCAAAATCAGTTGTTGTGGTGACATAAGCTTTCTGCAACTCTATTGTTATATGATCATCACCGTTTTTTGATATGAGTCGATGCTGATTTCTATTATTATTATTTTCTTTTTTAGCGAATACATATTTTTGGTTCAACCCATGGGTGTGATTGGGTAACAATTGAGAAAAAATTGATGAAATATAGTTGTGCTGAGTAGGTAATTGTTTTGGGAAAACCATGGGCCCAAGTTAAGAAAACAATTTATCCCTTAATGGTGTGGATTTTCATAGATCATTTAGGGATTTTCAAACGATGTGAATTTTTAAGTGTAACATTGCACCCATATAGAATAGGTTCACAATTTAGGTTCATGGTCAAGGAACACCCTGTACCCCATGCCTAGAAAACTATGCGAGATAAATTAATTACAGATCAAATAGATTGTAAATAATAGGGACCAACCAAACTCACCATATTTGCCCAAACAAATACCAACTCATCTATTTAGGATTTTGATGCCCCCTGAAATATTCCAAGTCTCCATGAATTCTGTTATTCTTTATTCAAATACCTCATCGAAGATCTACACCCTTCCTGATATAAGAATCCTATCCTGATTAGATTCTTATTAAACTTCCTTTCATCTCCCATTCTAGAATGGGATGTTTCTACTATTATTTTTGGATTTGGACCTAGGATTTTATATCTATATATATAATTATCATGATTTGATCAATCTAGATTAAGGGTTTTAGATCCAAGTCTCATTTAACATCATTATACATTTCAATTTTTGGTGATTTTCAATGGGTAATAGTTCATCAATGAATTGAGGTAGGTCATCTATGATTAAAATAACAAATTCTATATTTTAATTACATAAATGTATTTTTAGAATTTATAAATGATTCATAGAAACTTATTTATTGAAAGAAACTATTAATGTGGTGATTTAAATAATTAAAGAAAATCATGGAATTTCAAATATTGCAATGTTAGATATTGGAAAAATAATATTTTATTTTATTAATAGATATTAAAATTGTTTAATTGGATAATTGATTGAGGAATTATTTAGTGAATACTGAATTTATTAACATGAAAAATTAATTATGTAATGAATTAGGGGATATTGATATTTTTTAATTTAGTAATTAAATGTGGAATTAATCAATGAATATTATTATTTTTATATTCAAGAATTAATTGAGGTATTAATTTGGGGATATTGAAATTTATGAATTGAGTATTTAATAGGGTATTTAATGAATTATAATTATATTGGGATATTATTAATTAATTTTTGAGTTATTTAATAATATTGACTTGATTAAATTATATTTTAGTTAATTAATAATATATAGTTGATGAATTTATTGTTCTGTTAATTAATAATATAATGACTATTAATTAATTTTTTTTCATAATGAAATTTGTAAGATTAATTAATTCTTAATTTACGTAATAAGACTAAGAAGATTAATTAATTTTTAATATATTCTATGATATTGAGAATATTAATTAATTCTTTAGTTAATTAAGGACATTGATAAGACTAATTAATTTTTACGATAATGAATTATATTGAGAAAATTAATTAATTATGGAATTATTTAATGTAATGAACAACATAAATAATGGAATTCATATTACATTTTTGTTCTATAATTTTATCTATGACATAATGATATTTTAGATGATATATATAATGGTAATAATTGAATTATAAAACATTATATCCATTGGTGTTATTTTAGGCTCCAGGGATGGAAAATGATGGTATATATGTTTTTGGTGTCATTGAGAACCTACGGGTTTATGTGGTTAAATAAATAATAATATATATTTTTACAACTCCTTACATATGTAGTTTTTGTGTTTATATATAATTACGAAAACAATATTCTTGAATTGATATTATTTTAGACTTTGTAGGTGGTGGCTTACTAATATGTACTCACACCCAACTCCTACTTCTTTATCGATACCTAAATAGATTTCACAATTCCAATATTCTATTTTCAAAATTCCATATGTTGTGAGGCTGAATTGGGATAAAGTACGGATGAGGAAACCATACATTGTTCATAAAACACATTAGAGTTTTTAGTGTAATTAATTTTGAGTTTTTCTTTGACACTTCAGAAATAATTTATCATTTCAAATGTATTTTTCACTATTGATTTTTTGTTTTCATTGTTTTTTCATAATGTGATCCCAGTATTTTTCATATTATGTAATATCATTTTTTATAATGATTACTATTTTTATTTAATTTTATCAGAGTATTACTCAAATTAAAATAGTGGCTATAGTATCCCAATGATAAAAAAAGTCACTCTCTTCTGGTTGTAAGCCTCTTACATATGGGTAGGTATTCCTGAGGTTTTATGGAGAACCAACATGTGGTGTTATGGCATGGAACTCGGGATGGGATGTCATAATGTGGTATTAGAGTTGTTATCTTTCCTTATTTTCCATTGTCAAACTATTTGGGAAAGGAAGATATAAGACATGGAATTGTTGGGCCTTGGTTATGATCTCATGTAGGGGTGTAGCTAATCCATATATGTGTGTGAACCAAAGATCCTAGTGTGGTATTGGTGTTATTTCTATTTTTAGTTATTGTTGAACATTATTGCACTATGGGTGTTTCTCGTTTTGTTGAATCTGATATATTTTGATGAAATTTTCAATGGATTGAGATATGGCCTAGTAAGGCATGAGAGTTGAGTAATAATGACTAATTCTACACACATTGGTTTATTTTGATATAGACGTCATTTTAAGCATGCACCGGAAAATGTGTTTTGGGTAATTTGTTGACCATGAACTATTTTCCTTTCATAAGAAATTGAATTTAAAATTGTGACTAATATAAAATTTAAAGAGGTCAAATGATTCAATTTGAGAATTTTTTTAAAAAAAATTATAAACCTGAATAAAAAAATGAGTTACATTTTTCTATCTAATAAATATATAAATAATGTTTAACACTAGTGTTAGCCACCATATTTTTACCTTGTTGTGGTGACTTTGAGAAATGTGTCTATGTGCCTTATTACATTTCCCATAGATGCTTCAATGTTTAGAAAATTATACTACAGTTTTTGTTTGTATAATATAGGTATCACTATATGTCTATGATTGTTGAGTAGAAGTGATGTCAATTGGATATAGATTATCCTCCAGTGGTGGGACATAAGGTATCAATAGTACTGATAGAGAAATTAAGAGAGTGGTTCTAGGATAACATTTCTATATTCATGGAATTCATGGAATGATATCTGGGGAAGGTTTTGAAAATCATGTAAAACCTGATGTTGGCATTTCAGTTGCATCACCCTCTAAAATTGTTTTGTTGAAGGTGGACCTTATGGAGTGGAGTTTTGGATTGAATCTATCAAGACTATACTTAACCACTTAGAGACTCTAGTTGTGAAGAGGGTCAATATAGATAATTATATATTATGAGGATCAATGCATCACTTATGGGATGTTCATTAAATGACTGGATAAGCTGAAGGTATTTTATTTAATGACATATGTGGTTAGTTCATGGAGAAGTTCAATCTAGAGACATTGAGGTAGGAGATAGTAACTGAATTCATGAGGTTGAATCATGGAATTCTGTCACTTATTAACTATGTTGGACCCTTGATAGATTTACAATTCTATACTATTACATTTCTAATTGATGATAATAAATATAGAAAAAAAAATTAGTATGGGAATATGTGTGAAATTAAATACCATGTTAACAAATTGGGCTTGAAGAAAATTTTAGAAGTGGAGAATCCAGATCTCATAGTTAAGGGGGACATAATAGAGGCTTCTAGTACAATATAAATTGTTTATATTGGAGGTACAAGTGGTTATTATTTATAATTTAGGATGTTTCATTATGTGTACATTAACCATATTAGTGGAACATTGAGTATTAGGGGAAAATTCTGTTGCACAATACCTTTCTCTTGTGATTTTCCTGACTTAGGTAGGCCTGGTCACTATCGTAGACATTATCCCTATCCAACTATGGAGATTTGATCTTCTAGAGAGATGGTACATCTGGAGATGTTCATAACCCAATATATATGAGTAATTATGTGATATCTAGAAAGAATTATATATTTGTTAGGTGATCTTTTATGTTGTGTGTGGATATAAATTTGAGCTCATCTAGATTTGGTGGCATAGTTAGTGGATGTGGAGCTTTTATGAATGAGAAACGAAACCATTAGATTGATTCTCATGAATATCAGATCATATCATACATAATATTTGAATGAAAGATTCATGTGTCGTATCCCATCGTTTTGGATAGTAAGGTTTTACAATCAACACTGTTGGGTACTATTCTTGTAGATTCTCTATTAAATGCTACATTAAATTTTACAAGTTCCAATAATTCCCTTATGTATTCACACCAACTATATATGTTTATCCTAGAGGTGGAGTTTTAGTTTGGGGTATTTATAATTAGAACACCTCTAAGAGTACGATCTAAGGACATCTAGTAGTACATGTTATATTCACTTGATGTTGGTGAGTATAATTTTTTAGGGGATATATATGTCTTATACAATACAATAATTGGCCTAATATTGGGTATGGATGGGTTTCTTTCATAATAATCCCATATTAAATGTTACTAAAGTAGAGGGGATTCTACCTCTCATAAGGCTGACCATTAATCTCACAGCACATAATTTGATACACATGATGACCAAACAGGTAGAATTACTTAGCAACTAGGAGGTCTCACATCCCTTTTTCCAAGACTATTACATGATGATGATGGTGTAGAAAAGGATATCATTCCATATATAGTGGACCAAATTCATTATTTGTTTCATGATTAATTATAATGTATTTTCACTTTATAGAGATGTGGAATTTACAATTAAGATCATAATAATATCCAATCCCATTAATATTACACCACATATAATTTTAATCATAAATCTTCCATAGATTAATCTCAGCTGGATGGTTTTATGGATAAGATGATTATCCATCTGATTTTGTCACATTTGGGATCATTAATATTATTTTTAAAATAAAGAGGAATGTATTATTCCACAGCCTTTCAATTAGATTATATTAAACCTAGTGACCGAGAAAAATTAGAATACTCTTCCGCAAATAAGCATCCTTATTGACCTGTTGAGAGGATCTTATGTCATTTCCAAGATTTACATGACATCATTATATCATCAACTGAGGCATTAGACATATGATGTACAAAGGACTACTTTAAAAAGCGTGTATGGCCTATAATATATTTCTGTAATGTTTTTTTTGTGTTGGTAAACAAATTAGTATTGTTCATGGAACTAGGGAACATGATTTTTCATCTATACTGGGAACAATTTATGGTAGTGTTTTCCAATGTCATCTTGGTTTACACCATGAATCAGGATGATCATACCCATCATATTGACATTATCATGAGTATATTGTGTGATAATTTTTTATATTCCATGTTATAAAAATGTCAGTTTTTGATTGATTAGGTACACCTCTTAGGACACATCATCTTAGAGGAAGTTCTATTAGTGGAAATAAAGAAGGTGAAGGAAATTGTTTCATGGGTGCTTCTTAACAAAATGGTCAATATCGGAATATTTCACGGATTTTGTAGATATTATATTAGAATAAAGTTTGATTTTTTTATTTGGTAGAGATACTTTTATGCTTGACCAAAAAAGGGGTAATGATTGATTGGTCAGAAGCATAGGAAAATTATTTCTATGTGTCGATTATGAACATGAAATCAACACCAATATTGATCATACCTATTCCATGTGAGGAGGGAAGGAATTTTTTCATCCTTCTAGGATAGGTATTGGAGTTGTGTTGATTCTGAGAGATCATGGTTTGGTGTATAGGTCTCGAAAGTTGACTCCACATGAACAGAATTAACCAGTGAATGTCCTCAATTTGGATGTGGGGATTTTTGATTTGAATTTATGTTGTTATCATATTTTTGTAAAGATGTTTACAATGTTAAAAAATTACAAGAGATTAAAATATATATTCCCAAAATGTGACCAATATGATGATTATGATGATGCTGGGGTTTATTTGTTTTCATTTTACATTGGATTAGAACTATATTATAGCATTGTGACTTGTTTGGATGTTTTATGAGACATATATTTCATGCATCATTTGTATATGTGCTCCAATTTTTTTTTACATTCTGTCTACAAATGTTTAATTATATCATGTCATTACTACTTTTTATATCGTTTTCTATTTTTTACTAGTACATTAATCTTCTAATGATGGCATTATTTCCCCTCTATCACACCTATTTCTATCACCAATAGTCGGCAGCCTTCGGCATTTGGAGAAATGTGTTTGAGACCATGTGAGTAACCGGGTACATGGCAACTCTGGGTGGCACCCATAACTGGGAAATTACAAAGGGGTATCAGAGGAATTATTTTTTATTAACTTATTATTTGGATCTTATAGCCAGGTTGAAGAAGGAATTGGTACATGGTAATATGTTTTTCCTGGGAGTCACTAATCTCTGTACAGAGAAACGCTTATTTACCTCAATTATTATAATTTTTTCCAGTTTTGTACTTATTACAATTGATTTGATTTCACAATTCGTTGACTGACATGATTTGTGATGTATACATTAATAATATCGAGGTTCTATTTTTCTTGCAACCAGATGAGATGAGAGTATTCCATCTCATGCATCATACATGCACTTACTATAGATCACATGACAAGCATACATTCCATGCCATTTAGGGTTCATTGCTGATTGCATGTTGTTGTGATGGATGTTTTCATAGATAAAAATGCTATTGTGATTGATGCCATTATATAATACCTTCTATTTTATAAGTCACTATATTTTCTAAGGTCAAATTTAAATGAACGCCATACATTGGTTCTTAAGGTGTTTTGGACCCTCATTAATCGGAATTTGGTGGATTATTTCACTGTTATGCTAATTTATGACAAGTATACGATTACAAACATTTACTCACGGGGATTATGAGCACTCATGGATCATAATTTGGCACATTAATGTTTATTTCTATTTTATTAGGGGTTCTAGAGTTGTTTCTAAGGCTTACTATAGAGAAAAACCCTAGAATATATGATGTGTATTGCTAAATACACACCATATATCCTTATATTTGGAATGGAACTTCCCTTATTAAGTACATTCCATGTAATTTAGGTATATGTTGTGTAGTCTCTAACTGTGTTGTAGCCTGTGGGGGCTAAGACACGTGGTTGTGAAATCTTTGGTGGAATACGCCATGTACCAGACATACATGCCCTGTGTGTACACCATGTGACCACCCATGTTACTAATGAAACAGATGGATAAAACATAGCTTATACACACCATTGAATGACTGAACATGGCATTTAGTGTAACCCATATATCAGGTCGGGTGACTAACAACACTGTTTGGTGAAATTATTCTAGTACATTCCATGTCTAGAATGCACATGCAGTGAGGTTTTTTTCTATGTGATCCCTATGGCATAGCCGCGTCGAGGAACTCGGGCAAGGGAAAAAAATTCAAATACATGATGTGTCCTAGGGAGGAACAAGCCATATTTGGGGATGTTACATGACCAATTTTGGCAGAAGAACATTCCCACGTATAGTTTTAACAGAACACTCTGTGTAGGGGTCACACACGCCGTGTATCCCTGTTTTGAAAAATTTTAATTCTTTCCTTATCCTGTTTATTTACCATTATTATTTATTTAATTCCTATATAATAGTGAACTATGTTTTGTTATTGACCTTGTAGAATCATTACACTATGATGTCCTCCAGTTTTACGCCAGATACAAGGCAGTGACTCGACACCGAACTTCTCTAATTAGGGACTACCAGCAGATCCTCCAATTGTGCCTGTATTGGCACCACCCATTATCCCAGATATAGGTCCTGAGGAACATTTTTGAGAGGGCTTCATGTGGTTTATACAGAATTCAAGGGAGCTCCACATCGTACCCCATATATGGGAGAGTTGGCGCATGTCTTTTAGTGGAAGGATCCTACCAAATTCTTAGGGGATGTAGGACCTCATACTGGAGAGTCATGGTTCGATGCCATGATGTTGATATTCGAGCATCTACAGATTCCTCTAGAGTGGTGGGTGAAATCACACTACATACATGCTTCAAGATTCATCCAATAGATGGTGGGATGAGATATCACAAGTGGGATGCCAAAAAGTTATGGCTTGGGATGAGTTTCAGCGTGCTTTTAATGATTACTTCTTCCTAGAGTCATTAATGGATAATATAGCCCAAGAGATTATGAGTCAGGAGTAGGGTAATCATTATATCATGGATTATTCTTATCGCATCATAGTTCTGCAATACTTCACACCCATTCTATGGGGTGATGAGTTATTCCTAATGAGGATGTTTGAGGATGGTTTCAAGAAAAATATCTGATCATAGGAGAAAATATGTATGTTGATGTAAATCACCTCTATAGTAAACCATGTTCACAATGTGCAATATGAGGGATTATGGGGACGTGAGCTAGGGCATAGAATCATCAAATGTTGGTACCTCTTCAACTAAAATTAGGAAGTGCCATATGGAGTCTACAGTTAGAGAACTGAGGAGGCAGGGAACTTCTTCTTCAGGTAGACATGTGGTGTGCCACCGGTGCGAGAATAGTGAGAATACAAGGTGGGATTTACTAAAAGTCCCAGTGGAGTGCTGAACATGCGGAAAGATGATTCATATTCAGTGTTTATGTCAGTTCATAGCAACAACATCTAGTGATATGAGTTCTTCAATGACTCTATTTCCAAGAGCAGGAAACCAGCTTCTCTTTAGTTTGGAAATAAGAGTTATTATATAGTTCAAGCCGATGTGGAGGTTGCGACCATGGTATCTAGTCGACAGGCTTCCAGTGACAACAAGGTGGAACAACTCTGGGAGGTAAGGGAGGGTCATAGGGCCATGATATAGGACATACATTATCAATGGAGCATACCCAGCAGAAGAAGGATCCTGGATCCTCTACAGTTCTAGGTAAGATCGTAGTTTCATAAGTTTTAGAATCTACACATTTCGATTAAGGGGATTCTCATAGTTTCATATTTATTGATTTTTTGGAGAGCTTTGGGATTTGTATCATTTCTTATGCCTATGTCTTGACCTTGGACACTCTGTTGGGGACATGAACGGCTAGTGTACAGTAGTGCAAGGAGTTCCCTCTCGAGTTTGGTGGGTGTCACATCAATGGGACCTTTATCACTTAGAGATGAAATGCTATGATTTCATTTTCAGAATGTACTGGGTAGTTCCCTTTCATGGTATGGTTGATTTCTATCATTCTAGGGTGAGTTTCACGAAAATAGAGGGAAGTTTGTTTCTACACAATGGAGAATGGGAGGTCTAGGTATGGTGAGCTGGACCCAAGAATCATAGGTTTGGAGGAGTTACAGCTCCTATTGGTAGACAATATCTGGATAATCGGGGAACCTCACAGATGGGATTTCCTTCAATAGTCGAATGTTTCATGGATATATTTTCGGGGGAATTTTTAGGATTTCCTCTAGAGTGATAGGTATAATTTTCTATTGGGATTGTGATAGGAGCATCACTGGTGTCCATTCAACCCTATTGGTTTGCTACACCAGAGTTACAAGAGATCATGAAGTAGTTAGATGAGTTATCGGCTAAGGATTTCATCTACCCCTATACTCCCCCATGGGGTTGGCCTTTCCTATTTTTGAAGAAGTCGGATGGTACCCTCAGATATTGTGTGAATTATCGACTATAAAACAAATTGACGGTCCAGAGTCGATATCACTTTTTGAGGATTGATTACCTCTTTGTTCACATTTGTGGATCCCAAGTGTTCTAGAATATTTAATTATGACCCGGTTATTGTATGTTTCACGTTAGGTCGTTTGATATACCTCTTACAGCCTTCCAGAGTAGGTATGGTCTACATGAGTATAAGGCCCCAGCCTTAAACCTTACTTAATCTTGAGTTATTACAAGATTACACATTGAGGATCTTTTCAGGTTTAGAGTTTTAGAGAATTAGATCATGAAACTTGCATTACATTCCACATTTAAACAAAGTGGTTACATAAAATACAGTATTCATTCTTCCCATCAACGGAAACATATTTAAAATATAACACGGATTCTTTCTTGACACATCCTTGACACTATCATCACATCATGTACCTTTCCCTTGACCTGTGAAAAACATTTCAAAAACTTGGGATGAGCATAAAAAGCTCAGTAAGGGTTATAAAAATATGGAAAGGAAACATGAGTTCATATATACATAAGAATGAAATCATACTTTACCCATAAAACATAGGCACTTTAACATACCCCATCAAACCATGAATAAATCATTGAAAACATAAGACATAAAGGTAACTTGAGGCATTCATAAAATTCTTACGTGGGGAGTAACCCTCTTGGTTACGTTTGGAATACCCATCACAGTATATTCCCTAAATCTCTTCGGAGAAACCTTAACGTTTCACTCCTTCGCGTTAACCAATGCATTGGAGAGCTATAACGGGCTCACCCGCCCTTAGTTTATCATGGAACCACCCATTTTCATAACAATGCCCAAGAACCATAACATAAATGTGTCACATAAAACATGCATAAAGGAAACATAACATTTCCACATTTCAATCACAATATAACATTTTAGTATATTGAAATATTGAATCCATTCAAAAAGAAACCATTTCCAAAACCATTTAAAACATTTAATAAAGAGATTTTTGAATCAAAGTGTCCCATACCACCTTGAAGCTTAAAATAATAAATCCTTAAAACCATTTTGAAAACATGGATATTAATAAGAACAAATAATTAAAACATTTAAAACAATATTTTGGTTAAAGGGGTTTTACCAAAATTAGACACACTTGAATACAATAATTTAGGAATAACATTTAGTCAGAACATTATAATATCATGAGAATAAATGGATTCATGATATAATACTCCAAAAGATAGTATATACACCATATAAGTGTGAATTGGTGCATAACAACAATGAACCCTCAATAGAAATGTCAAATGTGATGAAATCCCTTATAAAGAAGGTATCCTTAAATTAAGGACAAATCAATCTCAAAAATATGTGTGACAAATATAAATACACACAATATAAGTGGATATTAAGTGTAAAACAATAAAATGTCATTCACACATATTCAATGGATGACATATTCAATGACTACATGTTGAACCCAAAGAAATCGAAATTGGGTTAAAAAGTTCCCTTGACAGCCTAACGGCATCACATAAAAATGAGTTGATGAGAGATAAAAAGTGTATATCATCACATGGACATAAAATTTACATCAATAAGGATATATGAGAACATATCCCAACATAAAAATATTCAAATTAAAAGACCCAACAAAAAAAGTCTTTTAAAAAAGAGGAGGGTGAAAGGTTCCCTTACCGACTTGGGTATCTTTCAAAACATACACCCCATGAAAGAAAGACAATAGATCATTGATGTAAATACTCATAAACGAAATTATATTACCCAAAGAGTATAATAATGGGCAGTACATACACCGGTCAATGGAATTTGTGGAAAATGTAGCATAAATCTCACGGGAATAAAAGTGAGATGAAAAATCCCTCACGAAAACTCGGCAGCCTAACGGCGCCACATAAAACATCCGAATATGGATTGATGAGATCAAATAGGGAATCTCATCACATTAAAATATAATTTAAAGCAAGAGGAATATAAAAGAACATCCCCCAACATTACAAATAGGAGTTTAAAAGAAGTGACATAAAGGAGAGTACTTAAAAAGGAAGAGAGAAGTTGGATCTCTTACGAAAGTTCGGCAGCTTAACGGCGCCAATCAAAACTTCCAAAATAGATTGATGAGAGAGAATAGGGTCTCTCATCACATGAAAATAAAAATTACAGTAGGATTAATATAAAAGATCATCCCAATAACAAGAAAGATGAGCTTTAAAAGGAGTGACATAAAAGAGTGTACTTAAAAAGAAAGAGAGGAGTAAGATCCCTTACCTCGGGTCCGACTTGACTCGATCGTTCTTTAATCTCCTGAATAATAAACTTGAGTTAATTTCTACTTCCTTAATAACCTTTTTCAAGTTAATTATTCATTTATATCACTTATTACCATGTCATAAACATTATTTAATCATTTAAGTTAATAATATTTGTTTTGCCGATATTTGGTTCTTAAGTCGAAAGTGGACTTCTTACAATTACATGTTGTTCGTGTGGTCAAAGGTTCTTTATATCCAGAATGAAATTCCTGATTTGGATATCATATATATCATATATATCCAGAATATACATGTATTTATAATATTACATAATCATCTAGAGGTAAGAAATGAAATGCACCATTCATGGAGACGGTAAGTCGTACGTACGCATGAACGCTACTTTCATTTCTTTGTCATATTAATGGAAATAAACTAAATGAGAGGTATGTATATTTTAATTCCAGAATTATATTCATAATTTAGATATATTATTAATTATATATATCAATTATATACATGTACTTTTAATATTACATTACATTTGGGGATAAGAAATGAAATGCACCGTTCATGGAGACGGTAAGCCGTACGTACGCATGAACGCTACTTTCATTTCTATCTCATACATTAATGGAAAGAAATAATAATGATATAGAGGTATATAATAATTACAGTATAACATAATATATAATAACATTAAATCCATCCTTTATACGTCCCACGTATGGCATTAACGAATCACATCACTTTGAGGGGGCGGTAGTCCGCACTTCCTAAAATGAAGATATCGCGTATACCCATAATGGAAGCCATAAAGGTAAGACACAAATGAATAATACTGAAGCATAAGTAAAACATAAACATATAATATATCATATATGAATATAGTGAAATCTTAATGGTCACCTTTGAAGGTGTTAAGAGAATGTTGAACAATCATCGTTTCGGGAGGCAGAAATTCACCATCCACGAAAACTGTATGTTCTTTAACCATTTGATGTAGTTGTGTGAGAGTGCAGCTCGAATAAATTATATAAAAACATCCTAGTATATTGAAGATACTGGTGTTGTTACAAAAGAAGTAAATAAAAATAGTTTTGGGGGTTGGATAAGCAAAATAAATCAAATGAACATGAGAGAATGAATTACCTTTAAAAGTGTAACTCCTTTTGATTTGAGCCTAAAGAATTCCTTTGAAAGGATTATGACCAAAGGTAATCCTCTAGGATGTGGATAGGGATATGGAGAGAGTAAATGGGCAGGGGTTGGCTGAGCCAAAGGCTTGAGGAGTGTGTGAAATGAGGTAGAGGTGGGGGGCTTTTATAAGAGGAGGGGAGGGTCACTTTTGGAAAGTAAGAAATATTACATTATTTGAAAATGTTTTTCGGTTTTAAAAGGTCCCACATTTATATAATTCGTGTATAAGGTGATAAGGGGTCGAAATACACCCATCCAATAAGTTTTGGACATGTGTAGTTCATAGATTTTACATTATCGTTCCATTTTATTTAAATCGTCAAATAATGATGTCATCACTGCATCATTATTATGTCATAAATAATTTAATTTATATAATGTTTAAAAATTATAAAACAAATACCATGATGTACGAAATCTTTTTATATTTCCAATGACTATTTATAATAAAAATTTGGACTTTTGTAACCCTACTGAAAAATTGTTTTAGTAAAACATATCATGTTTTTGTCATTTTTACTTTTACATTAAATAAAAAGTTATTTATGTCATTTCCCAACCAAAGTGTATCCATGGGGTCCCCAAGTTGGGCCATGGCTTTTCATGGTCGGCCATGACTCACCCAATAGGTGTAGGACAAGTTTCATGGTGTTTTCACATTCTTATAATATCATTTTTACCTTAAATTACACTAATTACCTCTAATCGCGATTAAGAACTTAGTAAGTTACTATTCACCAAAAAATTTATTATAATCTCATTGAACCACATTTTACTTCTTAATGAAAACCATGTATGTTGGATTTTTGAAATTCAAAACACAATGATGGCAAAATTTCATTTAAATGGAAAATCAGTCTTTATAAGTACCACTTAGTGGTTTCACTATTCATCAAAAATTGAAGTTTTTCAGAAAATTACCAAAAATTCACCCTAAGCTATATTTGATATTACGAATTCAAAAATGAAGTCTATTTTACAAAATTCAAAACATATAAGTCACATTAATTAATTTAATAATTAATTCCCGCTGTCAGATCAAATAGCGTGTTTTTATGAAATAATAAGTATCAAAAGATTGACACTGGTTTAAGTCTGATTTCAAAGTGAAATTAATTTCAACAACCACTGTTGGATTTAATGGTAAAAATATTTTCTAATTTCACTTTAAAACCAATTAAAAAGATAATCTAATCATATAAATAAATTATATTAAAAAGTGGTTTTGAATTAAAATACAACATTTTACACTATTCATTAAAAAAATGAACTTTATCGGAAAAATACCAAAAATTAACACAAAGTAAAATTTGATGTCCCGATTATAAATAAGAGTTTTATTTGGTCCAAAAGAATTTATAAGAGTGAACAAAACTATATTTAATGATGGTTCCACATCAAAAGGTGATAAGTGAACCTTTAGTGAAAACTAGGGCATATACGCCTAAAATTGAATGCTTTCCGTATTTTAAGCCTCTATCGTTTATTGGATAAAGGTAAAAACATATAAAAACATATATAATAATATTTTAGTTATTTCTATCCATTCCCGCCATTACAACAGCTACATGTTAACTACCATTTAAAATAATATTATTTTATTATTAGAGTGCAACGTAAGATTCCCAAGAGACTCGTTGTTGCGTGTTGGGTATGCCATCCAGCATTGCATCCCCTTTAAAGTAATATTAATATTTTATTCACATATATGTATAAATATGAAAATGTAATATTCTTTATTTACCCGGGGTGTTACATCCTTCCCCACTTTTGGGAATTGTGTCCTCGCAATTTTAAAATTGCGCATGGAAACATCCTTGAACGTCCCACATCGGAACAAGAGTCGGTAAAACAATCACTTTAAAATAATGAAAGTTAAGTACAAAGGTCACTCGAGTTAATCCATACTAGGATTCCATGTAGAAAAACATGGACATGGAAGAAAAAGAAAAGGGTCATGTTCTTGAGGAAGAGTGATAGTAAACATGTCTAGGAGAAAGTTAACAATGAGAAAATCACAAAAATGTGATGGGTTAAACGGTATTCGATTCCCCAGTAGGAAAATCTAATAGACAACGTTTTTGTTTTAAGCTACTTTTTATTGAGAAATTTATTCATAAGGAAACATAATCGCTTATCATGTTGACTTTCAACTTTTACTAGATTCCTTAATCAAACTCATATTTTCTTCAGAAGGCGAGTATTTAGGAAGACTTGTTCACATTAAGAGTACTATAATCAACTTTTAGAAAATCACCAAATCCACAAAAGAGAACTATATACCTCCCATGTCTTCAGACTTTAACCAAAACCAAAACCAAAAAGGCTAGTAAAAGATCAGATAATCCAGAAAAGGATAACCATTTATAAAAGAAAATCTATTCTTAACCTCCACGATTTGTCAAACAAAACCCAAAGTTCAACGAGGACCATTAGACAATCAATTTGTCCATAAAATCCTTCAATGTAATCCAAACTAAGATTGAAACCCAAATATTTGAAGGATTTAGTCACATAGTCTTCCAAGTTAAATCGTAACATTTATCTCCAAACAACATCAGTCGGTCCTAAAGTCTAGCATTAAAAGTAATTATCCTAATCACATATCCTCCATGATAGGTTAATCATTTTCATAAATAACCCAAAATAAACTTACTCTTAATTCATAAAATCATATAACTAAAAATAATCAGTCAAACTAACCAGGGACTTCACGTAGTCCAGTGGTAGGCGATAAATACATGTCACACTTTGGTTGTGGGTTCAATTCCCGCAGCTTTGTCTGACGCGACGGGTTATCACACGGTCTGTGTGTTTTCCTTTTTCCAAAACTGTATAATTCTTAAAACATTCCCCAAAATGAGATAAAATCTTCAAAAATAATCATAATATATTTTAACCTCAAGTTTATCTCATTCCTTTCATTTTCCATCATATCATAGAGTAACCCATAATTACCTAAAAGTAAGGATCATATAAACCCTAATGGTAACCGTAATAATTATTACCTGAATTTCCACATCGAGTTGGCCATCTCATGCATGATGCATTAGGGAACTCACCAAGTTTGAAGTGGTTGATCATGACTTCTTGATAGTTGGTTTGGAATAACTATGAGATTCCTCATTGAATCCTCCATCTCATCCAGTATCTTAATCAGAGAACCACCACAGTTTCCTTCAAACCCATTGTCACTTTGGTGCCTGCTAGATCCAGCCATTTAATAAAACCAAAAAGGTCAGTGTGAGTATATCAACATAACCATCATGTACTAATGAGGAAGATAAACACTAAGATATACTTACTCGTTTACTTTATCTATAACTAGGACTCTTTCTGAAATCCTAACCATTATGGTAATGTCACATATGCTTAGAGAATACCCTAACCTCTAAAGTTATCTAAACCGACCTCTGATACCAACTATAAGACCCCAGCCTTAAAACTTACTTAATCTTGAGTTATTACAAGATTACACATTGAGGATCTTTTCAGGTTTAGAGTTTTAGATAATTAGATCATGAAACTTGCATTACATTCCACATTTAAACAAAGTGGTTACATAAAAGACAGTATTCATTCTTCCCATCAACGGAAACATATTTAAAATATAACACAGATTCTTTCTTGATACATCCTTGACACTATCATCACATCATGTACCTTTCCCTTGACTTGTGAAAAACATTTCAAAAACTTGGGATGAGCAAAAAAAGCTCAGTAAGGGTTATAAAAATATGGAAAGGAAACATGAGTTCATATATACATAAGAATGAAATCATACTTTACCCATAAAACATAGGCACTTTAACATACCCCATCAAACCATGAATAAATCATAGAAAACATAAGACATAAAGGTAACTTGAGGCATTCATAACATTCTTACGTGGGGAGTAACCCTCTTGGTTACGTTTGGAATACCCATCACAGTATATTCCGTAAATCTCTTCGGAGAAACCTTAACGTTTCACTCCTTCGCGTTACCCAATGCATTGGAGAGCTATAACGGGCTCACCCGCCCTTAGTTTATCACAGAACCACCCGTTTTCATAACAATGCCCAGGAACCATAACATAAATGTGTCACATAAAACATGCATAAAGGAAACATAACATTTCCACATTTCAATCACAATATAACATTTTAGTATATTGAAATATTGAATCCATTCAAAAAAAACCATTTCCAAAACCATTTAAAACATTTAATAAAGAGATTTTTGAATCAAAGTGTCCCATACCACCTTGAAGATTAAAATAATAAATCCTTAAAACCATTTTGAAAACATTGATATTAATAAGAACAAATAATTAAAACATTTAAAACAATATTTTGGTTAAAGTGTTTTTACCAAAATTAGAGACACTTGAATACAATAATTGAGGAATAACATTTAGTCAGAACTTTATAATATCATGAGAATAAATGGATTCATGATATAATACTCCAAAGGACAGTATATACACCATATAAGAGTGAATTGGTGCATAACAACAATGAACCCTCAATAGAAATGTCAAATGTGATGAAATCCCTTATAATGAAGGTATCCTTAAATTAAGGACAAATCAATCTCAAAAATATGTGTGACAAATATAAATACACACAATATAAGTGGATATTAAGTGTAAAACAATAAAAGTTCATTCACACATATTCAATGGATGACATATTCAATGACTACATGTTGAACCCAAAGAAATCGAAATTGGGTTAAAAAGTTCCCTTTACAGCCTAACGGCATCACATCAAAATGAGTTGATGAGAGATAAAAAGTGTATCTCATCACTTGGACATAAAATTTACATCAATAAGGATATACGAGAACATATCCCAATATAAAAATATGCAAATTAAAATACCCAACAAAAAAGTCTTTTAAAAAAGAGGAGGGTGAAAGGTTCCCTTACCGACTTGGGTATCTTTCAAAACATACACCCCATGAAAGAAAGACAATAGGTCATTGATGTAAATACTCATAAACGAAAGTATATTACACAAAGAGTAGAATAATGGGAAGTACATACACCACTCAATGGAATTTGTGGCAAATGTAGCATAAATCTCACGGGAATAAAAGTGAGATGAAAAATCCCTCACGAAAACTCGGGAGCCTAACAGCGCCACATAAAACTTCCGAATATGGATTGATGAGATCAAATAGGGTATCGCATCACATTAAAATATAATATAAAGCAAGAGGAATATAAATTAACATCCCCCAAAATTAGAAATAGGAGCTTAAAAGAAGTGACATAAAGGAGAGTACTTAAAAAGAAAGAGAGAAGTCCGATCTCTTACGAAAGTTCGGCAGCCTAACGACGCTAATCAAAACTTCCAAAATTGATTGATGAGAGAGAATAGGGTCTCCCATCACATGAACATTAAAAATACAGTAGGATTAATATAAAAGATCATCCCAATAACAAGAAATATGAGCTTTAAAAGGAATGACATAAAAGAGTGTACTTAAAAAGAAAGAGAGGAGTAAGATCCCTTACCTCGGGTCCGACTTGACTCGATCGTACTTTAATCTCCTGAATAATAAACTTTTGTTAATTTCTACTTCCTTAAGAACCTTTTTCAAGTTAATTATTCCTTAATATCACTTATTACCATGTCATAAACATTATGTAATCATTTAAGATAATACTATTTGTTTTGCCGATATTTGGTTCTTAAGTCGAAAGTGGACTTCTTACAATTACATGTTGTTCGTGTGGTCAAAGGTTCATTATATCCAGAATGAAATTCCTGATTTGGATATAATATATATCATATATATCCAGAATATACATGTATTTATAATATTACATGATCATCTAGAGTTAAGAAATGAAATGCACCGTTCCTGGAGACGGTAAGTCGTACGTACGCATGAACGCTACTTTCATTTCTTTGTCATATTAATGGAATTAAAACTAAATGAGAGGTATGTATATTTTAATTCCAGAATTATATTCATCATTTAAATATATCATTAATTGTATATATCAATTATATACATGTACTTTTAATTTTACATTACATTTGGGGATAAGAAATGAAATGCACCGTTCATGGAGACGGTAAGCCGTACGTACGCATGAATGCTACTTTCATTTCTATCTCATACATTAATGGAAAGAAATAATAATGATATAGAGGTATATAATAATTTCAGTATAACATCATATATAATAACATTAAATCCATCCTTTATACGTCCCACGTATGGCATTAACGAATCACATCACTTTGAGGGGGCGGTAGTCCGCACTTCCTAAAATGAAGATATCGCGTATACCCATAATGGAATCCATAATGGTAAGACACAAATTAAGAATACAGAATCATAAGTAAATCATAAACATATAATATATCATATATGAATATAGTGACATCTTAATGGCCACCTTTGAAGGTGTTAAGAGAATGTTGAACAATCATCGTTTCGGGAGGCAGAAATTCGCCATCCACGAAAACCGTATGTTCTTTAACCATTTTATGTAGTTGTGTGAGAGTGTAGCTCGAATAAATCATATAACAACATCCTAGTATATTTAATATACTGGTTTTGTTACAAAAGAAGTAAATAAAAAGAGTTTTGGGGGTTGGAGAAGCAAAATAAAACAAATTAACATGAGAGAATAAATTACCTTTAAAAGAGTAACTCCTTTTGATTTGAGCCTAAAGGCTTCCTTTGAAAGGATTCTGACCAAAGGGAATCCTCTAGGATGAGAAGAGGGATGTGGAGAGAGTATATGGGCAGGGTTTGGCCGAGCCAAAGGCTTTAGGAGTGTGAGAAATGAGGTAGAGGTGGGGGCCTTTTATAAGAGGAGGGGAGGGGCACTTTTGGAAAGTAAGAAATATTACTTTATTTGATAATGTGTTTCGGTTTTAAAAGGTCCCACATTGATATAATTCGTGGATAAGGTGATAAGGGTTCTAAATCCACCCATCCAATAAGTTTTGGACATGTTTAGTTCATATATTTTACATTATCTTTCCATTTTATTTAAATCGTCAAATAATGATGTCATCACTGCATCATTATTATGTCATAATTAATTTAATTTATTTAATGACTAAAAATTATTAGAAAAAATACTATGATGTAGTAAATCTTTTTATATTTCCAATGACTATTTATAATCAAAATGTGGACTTGTGTAACCCTACTTAAAAATTGTTTTAGTAAAACATATCATGTTTGTGTCATTTTTACTTTTACATTAAATAAAAAGTTATTTATGTCATTCCCCAACCAAAGTGTCTCCATGGGGTCCCCAAGTTGGCCCATGGCTTTTCATGGTCGGCCATGACTCACCCAATAGTTGTAGGACAAGTGTCATGGTGTTTTCACATTCTTATAATATCATTTTTACCTTAAATTACACTAATTACCTCTAATCGCGATTAAGAACTTAATAAGTTACTATTCACGAAAAAATTATTATAATCTCATTGAACCACATTTTACTTTTTTAATGACAACCATGTATGTCGGGTTTTTGAAATTCAAACACAATGATGGCAAAATTTCATTTAAACGGAAAATCAGTCTTTATAAGTACCACTCAGTGGTTTCACTATTAATCAAAAATTGAAGTTTTTCAGAAAATTACCAAAAATTCACCCTAAGCTATATTTGATATTACGAATTCAAAAATGAAGTCTATTTTAAAAAATTAAAAACATATAAGTCACATTAATTAATTTAATAATTAATTTCCGCTGTCAGATCAAATAGCGTGTTTTTATGAAACAATAAGTATCAAAAGATTGACACTGGTTTAAGTCTGATTTCAAAGTGAAATTTATTCCAACGACCACTATTGGATTTAATGGTAAAAATATTTTCTAATTTCACTTTAAAACCAATTCAAAATATAATATAATCATATAAATAAATTAGATTAAAAAGTTGTTTTGAATTAAAATACAACATTTTACACTATTCATTAAAAAAATAAACTTTATCGGAAAAATACCAAAAATTAACACAAAGTAAAATTTGATGTCCCAATTATAAAGAAGAGTTTTATTTGGTCCAAAAGAATGTATAAGAGTTAACAAAACTATATTCAATGATGGTTCAACATCAAAAGGTGATAAGTGAACCTTTAGTGAAAACTAGGGCATATACGCCTAAAATTGAATTCTTTCCGTATTTTAAGCCTCTATCCTTTATTGGATAAATGTAAAAACATTTAAAAACATATATAATAATATTTTAGTTATTTATATTCATTCCCGCCATTACAATAGCTACATGTTAACTACCATTTAAAATAATATTATTTTATTATTAGAGTGCAACGTAAGATTCCCAAGAGACTCGTTGTTGCGTGTTGAGTATGCCATCGAGCATTGCATCCCCTTTAAAGTCATATTAATATTTTATTCACATATATGTATAAATATGAAAATGTCATATTCTTTATTTACTGGGGTGTTACAATGAGTATGTGGTTTTGTCGTTCGGTCTAATGAACGTGCCGATAGTGTTGATAGAATAGATAAACTGAGTATTCCATCCATAATTGGATTCTGTTGTGGTTGTTTTTGTGGGTTATATCTTGGGGTACTCTCACACTAAAAAAAACCATTAAACACATCTTGTATCCATTTTGAATACATTGAGAGATCATCAATTATATGTTATTCTCTAAAAATTCTACTTTTTGATGGACCAAATTCACTTCTTGGGTCATGTTACCTCAAAGACAAGAGTATCAGAAGATCTTGAGATAGTGTGAATAGTAGTTTCCAAGGATCATTCGATGAACGTCATTAAGGTATGATGTTTTCTAGGTATATCTAGTCACTATAGATTTTTTATACAAGAATTTTCACACTTATCAGCGCCACTGACTTGCCTAACTGAGAAGGGTGTGATGTACCTATGGGTAGATCCTTGCGAGTCATCCTTTCAAGAGTTGAAAAAGATGTTTACATTAGCACTGATATTAGTTTTTCCAAAAGTTAGAAATAATTATTCCGTATGCTATTATGCATCAGGTATCGGGCTGGGATTTGTTCTTATAAACGTAGATGAAGTCATTTCGTATAGGTCTCGACAGTTGAGGCCACACGAGAGGAATTTCCCAACGCACGATCCATAGTTGGTTTTTGTTGTTCATGATTTACACTAATGGAGACGTTATATTTTAAGAGATTATTTTTTGGTTCTCACTGAACACATAAGTATCAATTATATCTTCAATCAGCGTGACTTGAATTAGAGAGAGCGTAGGTGATCTGAGTTCCTTTAGTCAATTGATTTTTATCTTTCCCACATGACTGGGAAAGGAAACAAAGTGGATGATGCTTAAATTTGTAGGACTCTGATACATGCAGTTCAGGAGGATTTCAGTGAGTGAAAGCTTATGGATCTGTTCTCTGAGATGAATTTGAGGTGAATGACATATATGGGGAGATGTTTCATTCTTCTGGGATATTACCTTTACTCTACTTGATCAAGTGAGAATAAGATAGATATCGTATTCTGAAGGTCGATCCCTATGAGAGTGTGTGTCATGGTAGGACCATATCCATGGTTTGATAGAAGGCTAGGATGAGATCATTAATTTTCATGGGGGTGTATGGGTGTCAAAAGACATATGCGAGGAGATGATGTAAGACTTTCATTCCTCAGTTTGGGATAATATTTCGGGTGTCCCCAAGATGTATCATGATCTATACCATCTATATTGACGGTGAGGAATGAAGAGAGTTGTTGCTGGGTTGGTCAGGAGGTGTTACACCTATATAAAGGTGAATGCGTAGCATTAATGATTAGCATGGATATTGTTGTATTTACCTATTATAGTGTATAAGTGGAACGATGTCGCGATGGATCT
The DNA here is from genome assembly GCA_963277665.1 of Viscum album. Lineage (NCBI taxonomy): Eukaryota > Viridiplantae > Streptophyta > Magnoliopsida > Santalales > Viscaceae > Viscum > Viscum album. Next base: position 1,794,148,603 of record OY728140.1, read on the forward strand.
TGAGAGAGGGTTTCTGAGGTCTCCTCGATCTAATGATGCAGTATGGGTTTTCATTGAAAGACTCACAATGGTTTATCATTTAATTCTGATCACGGAGACCTTCTATGTGGATGAGCTGGGAAGGCTGTACATCTGAGATATTGTACGTTTACATGGGGTTCCACACTCCATCATTTCTGTTAATGACCCTCATTTTACTCTCTGGTCATGTAGGGACTACAGTGGGCTTTGGGTATACTTGTACTTCATGGTAAAACATACCATCCCCAGAAAATTGGCCAGTCCATGTGTATGATACTTGTGCTGATGGAAATTCTATAAACATTCTTCCTAGATTTTGAAGGTTCTTGGTAGAATCACTTACCTGTTTTTGAGTTTCCTAAAACAATAGACTTCATGTAACTATTTAGATGTCACCTTTTGAGGATTTTTACCGTATGCCTTGCCAGTCAATCATACGATGGATGTAGGTAGGAGAGGTATCTTTGCAGGGACCACATCCATTTTAGGAGACAAAAGAAATAAAGATTTGATTTGGAATAGGTTGGCTACTAAACAGTAATGACAGAATTCTTTTGATGACTGGAAAAGATTACCCCTAGAGTCTGTGGTCGGAGATCAGGTTTTTTCTATGTGTCACATTGAGGTTGGGTCATAGGAGGAATACAAGATAGGTAAAGAATTCACCGATATATTTTGGAACATTTGTGGTTTTAGAGAGAGTAGGGCTAGTTGTTAATCAGATGCTGTTAACTCAAAGGTATCAGGATATGCATGAAAGCTTCCACATTTCTCACCTACGATGTAACTTCATAGACCCTTCTCATGTTTTTAAACATGACGAAGTTTATTTGGAGGTTCTTGCATAATTTTAGAACCATCATATCTGTATTGTTGATCAATGTGAAAAGGTTATTTGTGGCTGGTCTATTCCAATGGTACAGGTGATATGGACGCACATGTTAGTTCATGATATGTATTAGGAGAGGGAGGATGGGGTAAAATCATCATGGATATAGTTGTTCGAGGATTCTTCTTGTATTATTCCATGCTAGGGAAATTCAAGGACACATTTATTTAAGTGTGGAAGTTTGTAAAGAATCAGACCTTCTTTTTATGTATGGGATTTCTTTTATAGTGTTTTTAAAAAAAATGAGTAGAATCTGGAAATTTAATGATTACATGCAGGGTACTTTTGAGTACACACCATGTACCCAGTTTCTGAATGTGACCATGGACTAGCCATGTAATAGCCATGTGCATGGCTATGTGGGGTGACCTTGAGACCTCCTAAATTGGGTTCCAAAAAAGGCATATAAATGGAATTTTATTTTAAAAGGCACACAATTTACTTTTCTTTTTAATTTTTATATCTGACCAGGGTCCCATATCATTCATTGAATCCCCTAATTGTAATGGTGTCTCATTTAGGGGCGACCACGGAGCATGGTTCTTCCTGAATCCTTCGATCAATCGTCCATTCTATGAATCTACCAACGTCGATTGTGTTGGAATAGCCACAGTGCGTTCTTCATTATTCTAGAGCCTCTCCTCACAATTTCTCCTCTCCCATGAGATATCATTTGTTCAATGTTTTAGACATTTTTTTAGATCTACCAGGTTCTAGGATGATTAATGGGCCGATAGCGGAGTTTATTGATCATACAAAGTATTGGTTGGTGGTTTGTTCCTTTCTATAGATAGTTTTTCAATATTATTTGAAAAAGTGACAAATAAACTAGAATGAGGTATTGAATGATTATGGATTTTATATTGGTTAATGACTAATATGACTTGGGTGCCTCAGCAGAGGTTGTTTGATTAAGAATATGGAAATTTCCTATGATATGATTGTTTTTCCTTGATTGTTTTAGTATTGATTGTTTGTTCTATTTTTTCCAGTTAGGCTACTTGTATTCATATCCATGTGTTGTTTGGGATAATTGATATTATCTGAGGCTGTTATATACTTGTAGATATTATCAAAGTAGTTTTTGAAATACATTAGCTGAGTAGTTCTTAACTTTTAATTTGGAGGTTGAACATCATTGTGCACGACTGACATACATAGGTCTATGAGAACCTGTTGTAGTAGACAATTAGGGGAATGGACTTTCAGGGCTTCCCTAGAGTGACTGTTTCCTTTTATGTAGTGAGGCTACAGTGTGGATTGGCATCAGTGTTCCCTCAGAGTCTCATTAGTTCCATGTTGTGAGAACACATGTGGTTTTGAACATTGAGTGTTCCCAAGAGTTTATGTAGTTACTGTTACCAGACCACATGGGGAATTGTGGTGAGTGGCTACTTAGAGAGTATTTTCTAATGCTGAACTAGAGGGGTTAAACTAAGAGTACTTCCAAGAGGGTTGCTTGTGTTTGATTTTTGGAACCTAAAGGGTTATACTGGGATTTCTTTATAGAGGGTTACTTTTTTTTATTAAGTTCTTACATGATATATGAATATGAATACAATGGAAACTATATGATTGTATACATTTGAGTACTTCCTTGTTTAGAGCTTCATTTCATTATTGCCTTCCATATATATTCAGTTACTATTATGAACAAATCATTGGTTGGTTTCCTACTGGGATTTGTCTCATAACCTCTTTATGTCAGGCTTTTGGGACCAAATAGATTATATTGATGTAGGTAATGGTATGGGAAATCACCCTTATATGTAACGTACTTGACAACTTAGGGGATGAAGAGCATGTGACCAAGCAGAGGCTTATGATTCTCCTGGGGTTTATTTGTTTTCTTTATACTCTATTTTTATAATATATTCCACCATTGTGAATTGTTTGGATGATTTCTTAGTCATATGTTTCATTAATCTTTTATATATGTGCTCTAGTTGTTTATTACTTTCAGTCTTCCTCTTTTTACATATTTTATTTTATCACTGGTTTCTCTACTATTATATATTTATTTCCACTACATTACCCTGCCAATGAGGGCATAGCTTCCCCACTATCACAGTCATGGCCCATGCTGCTAGTTGGCAGCCTCTGGTATATGAGGAAATGTTCATGATTCTATATGACCAAATGGGTACAAGGAACCTCTGGGTAGTAATTGGAACTGTGACGCTACATATCATGATTTGTTCGATCTTGATTTGGGATTTTAGATCTATTTTTCATTCTATGACTTTGTGCCTATGAACATTTCGGGATTTCAGTTGGCCAAATTGATTATCAATTAATTGAGGTAAGTGCTCAATGAATCAAATACCAATGTCTTATTTAATTTAAGACTATGTAATTATATAATTGTTATAATATATTTATAAATTGATTTATATATATAATTGATAAATTTTGTGATTTAATTAATTTATGAAAATCATGGAATTGGGGATAATTAAATTATACATAATGAGTAAATAATTTTGGAATTAATTAGTAGATATTGAGGTTTTAGAAATTATGATTTATTTATTTACATAATTTTGGGATATTGAGATGGTAATATTTACTATGTAATAGTGGAATTAATTATGGAATATTGAGATTTTTGAAATGAGTAATTAATTGTTCAATTAATTAGGTGATATTGTGATTGTTGAAATGAATAATTAATAATGGAATTAATTATAGGATATTGATATTGTTTAATTGGAAAATCATTTATGGATCAAATTCCGGGATTATGGGATTGTGAAATGGTTAATTAATTTTTGAGTTAATTTACTATGAGTGAGATGATTATTTAATTAATGAGTTAAATAATATGAATATGGTTAATAATTAATTTTTTATTTATTTAATAATATTAAAACGATTAATTAATTTTTTAGTTTCATTATTTTATAGATTAAATTAATTAATTATCGACCTAATTGATGGGATTAGGAAGATAAATTAATTATTGAGTTAATTACTATGATTGAGAAGATTAATTAAATGTTTAGTTATATAATGAGATTAAAAATATTAATTAATTATTGAGTAAAATAAAGGGAATGAGATGATTAATTAATTGATGAATTAATTAATGAAATGATCTTTGGTAACAATGTTATTCATATGTGAATTAATTTTATGAACATGAAAAAGGGTATTTGGAGATATGAGATATGATAAAGAATGTTAACTGTGAAATTCTAGACCATGATATCGACTATAGAGTTTTGATACTCTAGTTTAGGCCTAGGTATGTTTTGAGGTCAATGGGTCCTTAGGAACTCATTGGTTCATATATCGAAATAAAAAATAATTGTTAATATGAATACTATATTCTTATGATTTTTTTCTACCATTATAAAACTGCATGCATTGTTATTGACTAGATATTGTTTTAAATGATATATGGGGTGCCCAATAGAGCTTCACTCACACCATACTCGGGATAACTGATCAGTAATTAATAGATATCATGATCACATGAGTGAATAATGGGAAAGACCCTATATTATGTAGCTGATTTAGGATGGAGAAAGGATAAAGGAACTAGATGTGAATCCGCTTGAGTGTTACTGTATTTACTATGGAGTTTCAATTTGACACTTCACATGTACATCAACATGGCATATGTACTATTCTGTATTGATATTGTATTTCTTGTTTTGGTCATATTGTGTTTGTGGTAATGTTATAGTTATGGTATATCAATTGGTAATCCATCAACTATGGATATTTATTTCATTTTTTTATTTCACTTATGAAAAAATGATGGTAAAATATAAAACTAATCAAAAATAGATCATCACTATTAGATAAAAATATATAGAATATAGGGAGACAAGACTGAGGTCCTTCATTGAACTAGATTGGGGAACCAAAGTGCACAACTGGGCTAGGATATTACAATTATATTTGGTAGTTTCTAACACTTATTTCCCTATACGACAAGTGGTTTTGAGCAGAATCAATCATAGTTCCCTTTAACCCTACAGTTACAGCATTAGAACATGGGTGGTGCATTTGGAGGATTCAACCCTTCCTACAGCAGGATGAAAAACTTCCTTATGTCTTTTTGAAGTTGATGATATTATTAGTGTTCTGTCCCAAAATAAAATAATTTCTCAATCCCGTTGAGGAAATTACCATAATATTTTATACAAATGTTTTGACTTGTGGGTGGCCAGATCCACTTTCATCCACTGCAATTTTCCCCTAGCTTGAAGTATAATTATGCTATTCTTATCCCAATATTTAGGGACCAATCTCAAAATCCATTTCTACAATAACATCACAAAAAAATATTTATTCATAAATCAAAATGTATCCTATATTTTGAATCTTTCAAATGTGTTGATATAAATTACAAAAGAATATGTCTATTTCTCTGTCATTATTGAAAACAAATCCCAAGGTTTATCTTATATAATCTACGATGTTTTTCTCATAATCCATTACAGATTTACATTCATCTTCCTTCTGTTTTTTAATTCCCTCACCATATTATTTCAAAGAGTTTATATAAAATACATGTTATGAAATATTTTCATAATTTCTTCTCATAACACCCCTTCCATTTTTTCCATTGTGTTTATACAATTTATCAACACAACCCATTGATCGAGTTATATCTATAAACCATCGAAAAATAGAGTCACCTTCTCTATCCTAGATTACCAGATCACAAAAACTGCTTCTCAATTAAGTTAAAAGATGTCTCAAGACATATGGAATTGAAGATACATATAATTCTCGTGGTCATTTCACCATAATGGAATAAATAGAAATTTAATATTTCATTGGTGAAGGTGGAAGTTTTATAATGTTCTGGGTATTGTTCAAATACTTATACAGTAGGGTATGTATCTAAATAATGTTTTGAACCACACACACTTTGAATTGGGGGATGTTTTTTAGATAGTCTTTGCATTGTCTATCACATGGTTTGTTGGCATGGTTTTTCCACGTTCCATCCATTTTCTAAAATATAAATGTTTAAAAAAAACAGTTGTAATTAAATCAAGGATAAATAATTTATTACTTTTAAATGAATATAATAACTGATCTCTATGTTTATTATTTTTCTAAATATAGGACTCATGGATGCTTACATATACATAGACATATCCTAATGGTTTCCATTCAAAGTTTCTAATCATATTTCGTAACATTACTAAACAATATATATAATAAAAACTAATGTAGCCCTTGTTTTTCTTACCCAACTATTATATAATATTAATGGAAAAAGAAATAATATTAATTAATTAACATATGTAATGTTTTGATATATTAGAAAAATTAGGATTATATATCATTTTAACATAATAATACATTATACATATATTTTTACTATTCTTCTTTATACATCTAAAAAATCACATTTTCCTTAGTATATTTTATCACCTAGGGATATACATAAAAGAAGGGGATGAGCTGAATTCCTAGAAAGTGGAATAAAAATGGATATGAATACATATAACACACGGAGCATAATCATAATCATCATAGAATAAGAATATGATCATTATAAACAAAATGATGGAAATATCTGATAATGTAATCTAATATGGAAATGAATAAAAAAGATACATCATGCAATTATGGTTAAATACCCCCACATAGATGAGATAAATGTTATAATCAATTTAACATTTAAAAATTGTTCATATATAATAAAATAATAATTTTAGACTATGATATAATCATTTCATTCTTAATAAAAATTATTTTTTTAGATGTATCACATTACCCAATGCATTAGAGTGAAATATAATCCAATCCCAATCACCACACTATATTATTTACAAAATGATGGATTCCACATAGAATTTATTATTATCATATACAATAAATTGAAAATTAAAAACCATGAAATTTAAAATGAGGTTATAGAATATAATTTCATAAATAATCATGGGGTTCCCAACAAAATAAAGTAAATCATATATTGAATTAACTAAATCGTTCTTGAGTGAAGAAGAAACAAATTTAGTTGTGTAAAAGATGTTTTTTTAAAGAAAATAATTTTTCTTAGATAATTGTTTTTTTCATAAATTATATTGTGAAATATTAATAACCCAAATAAAATGATATTTCTATGAAAATACCATTATCAAAAATCCCTCTTTATTTCATTTCATTTACATCTCTTGAATAATAATAAAATAATTTTTAAAACATTTAAAAATAATTATAATATTTTAATTTATATAACTATTTATCAATTTTATTAATTTGATTATATTTTATAAATTAAATGGATAAAGTGAAGGAAATTATATATGTTTTTGGTTTAAAAATGTCTCACTTAAATTCGACATAACTATTTTGTTCAATGTAATTTATACATTAGTATAATGAATTCCATAACATTCCAATAAATATATTTATACTAAATATATAATAAATATTCATTATTAATTATTCATATATTTCGTGAAAAGAAATCTATGGTAATGAACTTGATATAAATAATATAATGATGTTGGGACATTGTCAAGTGAATGAGAATGAAAAGGATAAAATTTATATATTTCAGAAATATGATAAATCTAGTTTGTTTAAATCATTAATATAATGTTAACACAATTAATAAATTATATTGTACTATTTTTTAATAGAGTTTGAAAAAATACATTTTAAATATAAAAATAGATAAGAGTTGATAAAAACATACTCTTCCCTTGGCGGTGCTTCTCTAGTATTACAGTAAAACTCTCGTGATGATTTTATATAGTTTATCCAAAAACGCCCATAGAAATTATAATTTTCCAATAGGATATTTTGGGATGAACATTTTGTTTTTAAATTGAAAAAGGAGTGGTTTACCAAGGGAAAGACGAATGGTTATTTATATATGAGGAGATTGGTCTTTTTTGGGGAAAAATAATAAATAAAATACTATATCAAAGGTAAAACATGTAATAGTGAATTTATGAAAATAAAAATCAAATATATTATTATTATTATTATTATTATGGTTTTCAGACATTAATCCCTTTATAATTATAATTATTTGAGTATATGAAACTGTAATGGATAAAAATAATCATTTTTATTTTACGGGATCAATTTTGAATTTTGGTTATAGAAAATGATTTTTTAGTCATGAAAACAGGTTAATTTAATTTTATTTACACTTTTGTGAAATTAAATGTATAATTTCATAACCTCATGTTATATTAATTTTTAGGATATTATTACATAATTAATGACGTAATTTGAGATACTATTGTTATGAAAAAGCTTTATTTTTTTCAAATTCACTTGAAAACTGATGTATTTTCTAAAATTAACAGAAAATATCCCCCAGATAAATTTAAGTTGTTCATTTCAATATTTATTTTAAATTTATATAAAGAATTTTCCATTGTTGGTATTTTAAATTATTAATATAAAAAATATTATTTTAATAAAATCCATAAAAATACAATTTTTAAAACAATTACTTATTTTTGGAGATGTTTTTAAAGATGATAGTAATTTATTAAAATACAATATTATATTTGATTTGTTAATTATGAATAAATTATAATACATTTTATTATTTTGAAATCAAATTACATTTCCAATGGTTAGTTTACTATTCTATCAGTTAGGTTTATATTCAAATGCTCACATTGTTACTTCAATAAACACAATATTTCTTATTAATTATACATTATTAAAGAATTATTTATTACCCTATATTCCACTCTAGGTTCTATATTTTATTTTTCTATAATTGTTTCTTGTTTACTAATAGTCATTTTTTTCTATAGTCCACCTCATGCGATTGATGACTCTATCTAATCGGGGTGATCCATATTTCCCATTATAGTTTTTATATATTCTATTTGTATCCCCTTGGAATAATTGTAAATTTAGTAGGATTATTAATATACTAATTAAAATATTATAATTGATAAATTAACGTGATTTTTGTCTCAATAGGTGATCTAGGGGTATAACACATATATAATATAATATCAGAAAAAAAATTATGAAAAAATTTTCATTTAAAAGTACATGGATGTTACAATATATAGGTTTTTATGTGGTATTAAATCCAACTGATATATGATCCTGGTGGATACAAAATATTCTCATACTAACAGTAGGAGTACTATTTTTGGTGCTGTAATAAATCCAACTATAAGAAACACCTTATTGGACCTACAATATATTATTTATCTTATTTGAATTAATATTAGAGCATATAAATGACTATGTAATGAGAATAATAGGTTCATCTCATCAACATGATAAGAAGAATACACTACTAGATATTTGGGGTTTAAATGAATAAAAATATATTCATAATTCTTGGACAAAACCATAATGAATTATTAAAAATTAATCATAAAATATCAGAAGGTTCAAAAAAGGATTCCTGTGGATATCATAATTGGTTTAGTGGATGATTGTTCCATTATAAAAACACATCCAGATGGATGAATTATAGAAATAGGTGATTGGGTTTCTATCAGTGACCCTAACATTCAATATTGGTTTGGGAGCCATCTTTTCTACTTACCTGAGGTGATCCTAACTCTATACAATATAACATTCGGGTAACAGACACCCTATGATTCAGTGACAATTGTATTGAATCCAAAAATGTATGGATAACGATAAACCTAACAGTATACAAAAAAAATGACATCAAATTTTTCGTTACCAAAATTATATTAAATCATGTAGGAATACTTATCTTAGAGAGGTTTTGAGAGAAGTAATCAATTAAACACATGGAATACCCTACAAAACAAACAGGATGTCCAAGCAAGGATATTGTGATAGGATGACATATTTATCTTTTAACAATTACTAATGAAAGGAGAAAATATAAAATATAATGTACCACTATGGTATATAAAGATTCAATTTGATACACCAACATAATAACCCTAGAGTTTTATGCAAAAATATATATTGATGATGTTCATGTTTAAAAGGAATCCTCATTGCTAAGCACTCCTGAATTAAGTTCTACTTATAACTTTGTGAAGTGAAAATAAATTTCTCCAATTAAACCACTTTCTTATGTACATTATAGTTTTAGATGATGAGTCAACCCTAGGTAATGAGGATGAAACCACAAAGAACATAATGTAATTAAAATGAATCCATTCCATAACCACTTCTAAACTCGACGAGAAATAAAGAGACGGTTAGATCCCATCAAAAAACAATTTCGGGGTTGAGGGTTATGGAACATCAACCATAAATATTATTTTAACTTTTATTCATTAAATATTAACCATTTAGAAGAATATAGATGTTCAAGAGAGAGTCCTATATGTCTTTGACAACAAAAACTGTTTGAAAAAATCCATAGAACAAAATACTATGGAAAAGGTTTGAAATAACATCAAGGAACCAAGAATATGTTATTTGATTGGATCTTCAGAAATGAATATATATCAGAGAACATATTATTCATCATAAATTAAACCAATACCATCAAATTAAGGAATCCTAAATTGGCATCATGAGTAAATTATAAACAATCACTAGTTGAATCCAAATCTAATGGCTATGTAGTCCTCAAATAATAGACCAATAACACTCATTTAATATTATTGTAATTTTCGGCACTCAGTCAATTATATAACATACATGTCATTTATTGAAACTTCTTTATAATATTTGAAATATATCATTATACGATGTATCTTGATCTTGGATTGTAATCCCCTTACACTTATTAAATTTCGATAGTAAATGTGTTACACTATTTTGAATATATAGAATATGGTGTAACATTGATAACAAATTCTTGATAACATACATAAATAAAAATGTTTGATAAAAATATGAATCCATTTAAAAAAATTTCAAGATAGATTACGAAAATGATATCATTCAAAACCATGAGCCTAGTATATGTACGAAAAAATCCAATTATAGTTGAAAAAGATATCATTGATGGATGTTAGAGGGATGAATATTGAAGAATGTATTCTATTAATATTTATCAATGATACTTTATTATATATTACAATAGAGAACATGGTATTCTCATCGGTGTGTTTAGAAATATGTATATAATAATCCATATTACAGGGGAATATATACCATCACTATATTCTATGGATATATCATTTTGTTAGGTTTTTCTCAAATATGGTCACTTAGATCGATATAAGTTGTCCAAATACAAGGAAACTACACCATAACCATAATATAGGGTAATTATGTTCTTATGTATGAAATATGAACGATACAAAATAACAAAACACTTGAAGGGTATTTTATGAATACGTAATACAATGTTCAAAAATTAGCGAGTACTATGAAATAACATCATTATGAAAATTTTCACTAATTAATTTAAAAATATTTGTGGAATAGATGGGTTATAAAAAAATTCCTTGGATAGATCGACCTAGTTTTCATATATTTAATTTTTTCTAGTATGAATTTTATACCACAAATGATTCATGTATTTTTAATTTTTACAATATATCTATCATTATTTTTTGATGGAGGAGGATAATCTAAAAGAAAGTGGAATTTTTTGGGATTATTTTTCAATTTGGTACATGAAATGTGGTGTGAAGTTTTTCATTTTATCAATGGCTCATATTTTTTCCAATACAATAAAAAATTATTTCTTTAGGAATATAAAAAATGATTTTCTCATAGAGTTTACATTATTAGATTTCTAAATAGAATTTTTTATTTAAATAATTATTTATATTTGAAGGTTATGAATTTATGCCCATCATGCCATGTGGTCTGAGGTGAAACAAAAATGAATATTATGTCACAAAATTTAGTGTCATCTGATGAGGACAACAATAACATGAATTTTAGGGTAATTTGATGTGGAAATTTTTATCATGTACTTTCGAGTCACATGATGAGGTAGATTGGGTATTGTGGTCTATTGTATCAAGATGTGTACATTTTTTTAGTATTTTTTGGTTTATTAAATGAGGACTATATACCCAATTATAATGTTTCAATGTGGATAATCTCTAATAGAGTAATTGTTTATTTCAATGATTATTATCTAAATACAATGGAAATTATTCATAAAGAAAAATGTATTATGTGATATGAAATTGTAACAGATTATGATTTCATATTCCTTAATGTAAAGTGGAAATGTTCCCTCCCTTAATATAAATGAAGGATTTTTAATACACATGAATAATTGTTTATTCGAATGGGTAAATCAAAATGTAATAATTTCTGTGACATTTGGATGTAAAGATAGGTTGGAATAAGCCAACCATATTTAATGGAGATACAACTAATATATCATCCCTAAATAGTTCTTGGTTTTAAGTGGGAAAATTCATAGACTAAGATAAATTTCAAATGACTTCCAAAATATCTCAAAGGAAAGTCATTTTTTCACAATCTATTCATAGAGTGATCCATTCATGTATGTTAATCACGTGTTTTACATTTCATCAGATAGGGGAAACACAAAAGATACACTCAAGGATTTGGGATGTGATGAAGAGAATCATGACACAAGGAATCATTTGGTGACGATGTAAACATTAATTTTATCAAAATTTCACTTTTATAAAGGTTATTTAAGAAGATTTTGAAATACCTAATGGTTACTTCACTATGTATTGAACTCATTCCCATGATGAATAGATATAACATGAAATATATTTCCAAAAAATTCACATTTATGTGTGTGCTTCCTTAACATGAATAATTTCCATTCCATATATTAAAATATACCCATGGAAGAGTAAAATAAAATGTTCTAGTGGGAAATTAGTTTTTTGAACAATGTTTCCCTATAACAATTGGTATAGTGAGCATATATTTACTTTTTCTATGGCCAAGCTTGAATCACTAAAATATATTTTATTTATGAATTTCAATAAATATTTTTTACTAATCCATGATTATCAAGAGATTAGTTAGTGTGTTTGTTTTGATGAAGTAATGTTTGGGTAAATTTATATTTATTATTTTAATAAACTGAAAATATATCTTATTTTAATATTCAATTTCCATTGACTATTGATTAATTTTTTATAAGAATTATTTTTTGAATTTAGTTGAAGAAGTTTAATTTTTATATCCATATCCTTTATGTGGTTAATTATAAATTATATATTTTAATTAAATTTAATTTGTGATTAAATTTATTTTATTTACTATTTTATCATCTGTATATTTTAATGGAAGAAATCATATGAAATTTGAGTAATTTAATTTTTTTGTGGAAATGAATATTATTTTTATAATAATTTATCTATATTAACTATTATTTATTTATTTATCATTTATTCATATTATATTTAATATTCTTCATAAATAATTTAAATTTAATTTATTTTAATTTATTTTGTGTTTGAATTTTATTAATATTTAATTTTTAATGATTAAGAATATTTTTACGTAAGCCTTGTAAGCTTGGTTATTCACAAAAATAGCTGGGGATTTCGCTTAATTTATTTGTTTAGAATATTCACTAATAATCTAATGGTTCTCAATACAATTATATGAGTACCCTTACACATTTTATTAACCATATGAAATATTCAAATTAAACATACTTCACTGGTGATAATATGGGATAACCCATTTGATACTTTTTGTATCCTTACAGAAAAATTGTGTACTCTTAGAAAACCAATGTAAAAAAATCTATACACTCAATAATGTAAATTTTCACAACCTATTATTTTAAAATACTAATAAATGGTTATTTTTACACAATGCACCCTTATGAGAGTACCTTTATAAGTCATACCCATATATGAGTTAAATAACGTACTCAATCTTAGAGTACTACAATGCAATATATAATATTTTTTAATTTTCTTTAAATGTTGGGGCTGAAACCTCAATTTATTATTTAAAGAAAATGATTATTTAGATTGGGTAGAGGAAGAACCATTACATAGCTTGAAGGCCCAAGGCCAAGTGGCCTAAATACAAGGCATGAAAGCCCATTTTTTGGGCCAAAGTACCCCTCGATGAAAAGTAAAGCTACAGTTCCCCCACAGCTATAGTACCTGAAATATATTATCCTTATTATGAATCAATTTTTGAAGGGCATAAGACCACTATATTACTCATGTAATATTCATCAAAAATATCTATAATTATTTTTAGTATTATTTTATTGTGTATTGTTTTTATATGAAATATTTAAAAAAAATGTTAAACCTTGTTTTTTAAATGTAATTACTGAAGCAAACATTTAATTGTTTTTAGGTTGATTGGTTTTGTTGAAAAAGGTGGTGAACATGATAAATTGTGGTGTTCATTCAAGGGGTTTTCTCAGTATGTTGAAAATGATCCATGTCAATGAAATGGATGTACATTAAGAGGTACACAAAGTTGTTTGTAGTAGGTAGTAATGTTCCCTAGTATTTTCAAAAAAATTGAGGTCGAAAATGTGGAGGATTATTCAAGCATCATCATAATTGGCTTTTGCTGAATTATTTATAAAAATTTTGTATAGAAATGTATATCACAAATACTAAATTTTTACAATGTTATATTGTTTTGTAAAGGTGTCATGTGTCAGGAAGGTTATGTTTAATAAATGTATAAAGCATCATGAATGCGTGTTGGAGAGAATTTAAACCTCTATGGTTATGAGATAAATTTACAATTGGAAACTTCTTATGGTGTTTTATGAAGATAGGTATGTTTTTATAAAAATTGGATATTTTCTCAAAAATGTGAAGATGAGCATTAATACTTCATGAATGTGTGGTAGTTCATATAAATAGGCCTCTACATCCATCCCAGTGTTGAGAGATCCCTTGTTAAAATAAAAAGTGTCTAAAATCATGAAGGTGATTCATGGAGGACGTTCATGAAAAAAAGTCCCAAATAATGGAATTTCATGAGAATATGAATTCCAACTAAATTTTTTAGGATTAAAAATTGTATTAATATATGTGAAGGATAAGTGATAATTGAAAATGTGATGATCTTTATCAATTATTGGTGATCATCGATATAGGATGGTGCACCATAAAGAATATTTGACATATGAGAATGTGATTATCATGAAAAACATTGTGTGGTTCACGAAATTTGTATATTATTATGATTAATTGGGATATTTCATGAAGGTTTTGTGAACATTACTAGGGATGTGAGCATTGTGAATGTGTTGAAAAGGGATTTCCCAACAAATATGTGTAAAAGTGGTATTCATCAAGTGGATGAAAATGAAACTTAATGACTTACTAAATGAGGCGTAACCCATATTGATTCATGTGAACAATAGAAGAAATATCTAAAAGGGAATAATTGACACGTTATTTTTTGGGGTAGTGTAATTTCAAATTGTGATTTATTGTAAACAAAGAGGGATATTGAGTCTCCTCTAATGACTCTATCAATAGTTCACATTAGTAGATTAGGTAAAATGTATTATTTCATTTATATTCTACTTGTACATAGCCCAATGAGGTCGATCCATGTAAAACTACTATGTCTTGTGCATGAATTAATTTCTGACCATACTTATCTTCCTGAAATAGAGAAGAGGGGTTTCTGTTGAACTATGAACATGACCCGATAGTGGTGGTCATATAAATACTTCATACCCTAAATCACCCCCACCCCTCTTGGGGTATTTAACCTATTTGGTAAAGTAATTGATATCACTAAATTGTATAATTTTAGTGTTTATCTCAAAGGGATTTTAGTGTCTATTTTAAATAATAATGTAATTATGACCATTGATGGAAATATTTTTAAATTATAGGAAACATGGATCTAGTGATACATCCCATCATTACAAATGGATTCTTTTATAGTATCAATTCATTGTATTTTTGTTACTATCGCTAGTGTTTCTTTAACAAATGCTTACGGATGAGAATTGAATGGTGATGCTAAAGTAATAAATTCTTTTGTGGAGTCACTATTTGAATAAATCTATATCATTGTGATTTCAGGTAATTAATCACATTATATGTGGAAAAATTTACAAAACAATTATGATTGAGAAACAAACGTCATAGACGAAAATAATCATTTTCTACAGAAAAGGTATGAAGATCCCATAATAAACCCGAAAGAGTTTGTTGATGCATTATTTTACTAAGTGAATTCTTTTGTGAAATACATGCTTAGTCATGGTGAAATTATTTAATATTTAATGATTGTTAAACAAATTATTAAAACCATCCACCATTGTTAAATATGAAATTCACTTCATTTGATGATAATGATCCAAAGGGGATGACATTAGATGGATTTCAATGTACTCTAGTTTAATTTGTGATGCGAAATGATGATAATGAGTCTATAGAAAAGAGGAAGTCCAATTAAGTAAAAATCAATTGCATGAAGAAGATCAATATTTTTGATTGATAGGATGAAGAATAGAAACATGAAGCAATGTTATTCCTTTAATCAAATTTATATGGGGGAAAATAATTTTCAAAGGGAAAATTTCACTCTCATGGTTTTGTTGTTGGAAGGAAAAAATATATTATTACATGGTTCCCCAAAATTTTTCAAGATGATGATGAGAAAGAATTATAAATTCTTATTAGAACTTCTATTTACAATTTGAGTGGAATGAAAAAAAATTATGCAAATTTTTTTTCACAAATAAATATATTATTTCATAAGAAAATAAATGTTCATATCAATATGAGGGTGAAGAAATGGGGAAAATAATGGATCATGAAGAAAATTATAGCTTATACTTTATAGGTATCTATAACACAATAGAAGAAATAAAAAAATGATAAATAAGATTATGAATGAATATTTGATCTCTATGAAGATTTAGAAATTACTATTGAGGATATTGATGGTTGGAGAGACCTAATTAAGAATGAAAATAGCGTGGTTAATGATTCCAAATATTATATAAAAATAAGGAAGAAGATGTGATTGATATGAAAAATGATATTATAAAACAAACCTCTTCAATTATAGAGAACATAGAACAATATGTTGATCACAAACCCAAAATAAAGAAATATAAAAAAGAAATAAATAGTATTAATAACAATTGAATAAAAATTCAAACATATCAAAGAGGAAGAGGGGTAGGTTTTCAATCTACAAATATGGTTAAATATTCTATATAAACTATTCAATTTGGTATAGATTTATAATTTTTAAGTGTAAATATATATGTAGAATTTATATATCTAGTGATATACAAAAAGGAGTCTGTTGGAAAGAAAATTATTGATTATAATGATAACTCAATTATGGGGTTAGATTATAAATATGAATAATTAATTGCTAAACATATAACATAATCTCCCACTTTGAGGAAGAAAATTTATTTTGGTATAAATTAAGACAAGAAGATCCAACCATTATAGGAGATAAATTGTGGTGTAG
Organism: Viscum album; assembly: GCA_963277665.1. Lineage (NCBI taxonomy): Eukaryota > Viridiplantae > Streptophyta > Magnoliopsida > Santalales > Viscaceae > Viscum > Viscum album. Next base: position 1,794,165,809 of record OY728140.1, read on the forward strand.
TGGAGCCCCACATGAATTCACCCCATAGTGGATGTTATTGCTGTTAAAACATGTTGCACTTACAAATAATATATTTCATATCTTAGTGTTACTATCGTGAACTAGATAAATAGAGGCATCAAAATGATGTTTAATATTCAATGAATTATTTTTTTGGTTTTAATTTTAGGTTTGGATGATTCAGACAAATAATTAGTTAATTTTCATCGACAATGAAATGAAATGTTATAAAGATGATTGAATTCATTTTTATTAAGAAGCACAATGTTTAATAGAATGAGTTGAAAATGAAAAATCAATTTTCATCAATAGAAGATGAAGTTGTTCGATCATACTCCAATAATGATCAGGTCAATCCAGAAATAATGGGTATGAAGTTAATGTCTAGAATACAAATAAGAGAGTTGATTGGGAAGTGATTTTAGATATTTCCATTAAACCAATAAATCATTGTTGGGCATGGATCGTTGAAAGTTTATTAATATCCCATATGATTTGAAATAAATATTTTATTTCATCAATCAAATTATATAATGAATGGGTTGTGAAGTTTTTATATAATGAATTCCTAATGATTCTTTGGCTAAGGAAAAGCCAAATTTCAGGTCAAAAAATGACATTTTTTGATGTCATGATTTTTGATGGTCTTAATCACAACATACATACATTCATTATACTGTATGACTCTTATAATTCTATAAGATTTATAATGAGGATATATATCATCAATTAATGATATGTTGTAACCGTTTTAAGGTAAATTGATTGGGAATATCTACTTTGGTATTGGATAAGAAGTTATATTCTTTTCTTAAGAGAAGAAAAGATTAGGTTTTGGAATAAATGGCTTTGACATCTATCTCAAAATTCCATAAAAGATCTAGTAAAATGAGAATCTACTCAATATATACTTAATATATCAAATGATTAAACATCAATGACCGATACTTTTAAAAAATAGAAGATCGTCATAATGAAATTCATTGAAAATTAAAAAAAGTATACCATAATGTATGAATGGGTACATGATGTTGTGTGGAAACCTATTTCCCAAAGACACATTGAATGAAATTCGTATAATTTTATTTTCATTTTTGATTTAAGAATAATGTAATAAGTATTTTTCATTACCCATAAGTATGATATGTTTAATTGCATGAAAAATATCTGATGGAAAATGAATGGATGCTTTGATGTTAAATAATGATGTTTCATACTTAAAATGGTGACGAATTAATATATATAAATGTGTAATAATATGTTTTGAAACACATGAAATTTCATTAGGTTTTAGTAGCGTGAACTTCTCAAAAAAATGGGGTGGTTGTGAGGGGATAACAGATCATCAATGGCATGGAAACAAAAATTCTTATTGAAAATGACAACCTAGGGATACTATTGAAGGGACCAGTATGGAAATCAGTGTACATATCCAATAATAATTAGTTTTCTATAATGTAAGAAGTGACTTTATATGAGTTTTGGTGAGGAATAAATTCATCATTGACATAAATTAAAACATTTCAATGTAAACTTTCAATAAAAAATAAGGTGAAACAGAAGATATTTTAATATCATAGATATTATGGTATAGTCCTTGGTTAACTAGAAAATATAAAATCATATAAATACATCAACAAGAGGAAAGTAAATGTATTTGAATGAATTGATGTCAATATAGTATTGAATGAATATATTCCTCAATAAAACATTGAACAGTTTCCTAATAAAAATGATATTTATGTAAGAAAAATAGGTTGATATGAAGTGTAAAATGATGATTCAATAGAATATAATAATGATCCAAAGGTGGAATTAGAATCTGTTTATAAATTGAAGATGAAAAATCATGATCAAATTGTCTTGAAAAATACCCTTGGTGATCAAGATGTTGTAGCTCCAACTTGGAGAATGAATTCATTATAGTATACATTTATTTTATCCCACTGAGATCCTAATGTTTTTTTGGTAGAAGATATATATGACAACCGTGTTCAGGATATGAATAAAGATCTTGATCATTTTGAGAATAGTCAAAACTGTGAGATTTTTTCGATGCCAACAGATATGAATGTCAATAGGATCAAATGGGTCTTTACCAACAAAATTAATGAATATGGTTTAGTAATTATAAAAAACTCACTACTATTGTGAATATGGTACTCCTATCAAGAGGGTATTGATTTTGGGGAATCATTTACAACTGATTCTCAGTTATATATAATCAGATTATTCTAGTTTATAGTTTGGAATAGTAGATTCAATGTTTTCTTGATGAATTTCAAGTTAGAATTTCTAAATGGTGTTTTAGAATAAGAAATTTATTTTGAGAATCCTAATGGTTATCCCATTCCTGAATATGATAATAGAGTTTTTTGGAAAGGAATGGTGCTTTATGTGTTGAATCATGAACTAATACCATTGTATTAAATACTGTATATGTTTTTCAAGAAGGATAGTTTTCTGTGATGTGGAGTTTATTACATTATCTATGTAAAAAATGAAAATAATATAATTATGACGGACCTAGTGCATGTCATCGATTGAAATATTTGTTGATCAGATTAATCTTTGTGAAAATGGTTTACTAAATTCATGAAATATGTGTTAATGTATATATAATTATTGAAATGACCATTTTCTATAGTTTACATGTGACCCACTAAAGGAATGGAAATCCATTTCAATAAATGAAAAAATGTCTTCAAGGTTCTAAGAAGATATGGATTAAAAATTCCCAATGATATGATGGCGTCCATGGATTCATAGATGAATCATTTATTAGATGATAATTATAGAGTGGGTAATTTCATAGAATCTATTTATATCATTTTATGTATGTTGAAATTAAAAGTGACATCCCCATATATTGTTTTCCACATGAAAAGTACAACAATATCAAAAAAATAGAAAATAATTCCATTTTTTCATAATTAATACATAATTATATCAATGGAAAATTGGATTTTAACTATCAATACAATGAAAAATATAAATAAAATCTATTAGACTACAAAAAAATAGAATGGACTGTATCAAAATATAATATAAATGCAATGTCAGCTGGTTCATTCTATATTAAAAGATTATGTTTTTATTAACTAGTTAGAAAATATTATTTCATTTCCTCGGACACCAAATGAAGCTGAATATATTGGTGGTACTGATTCCTATAAACATTTATTTTGGATAAATCTGATCTTTTTGATATGATAGTTAATGTGAAGTATCTTATAAAAAAACAATTACGGTATTTCAACTGTTATAAAACTTATCTAAAATCCAGTCCATCAATCAAGTGATATAAAACAAAAATAAAGTACCATTTTGTCTAGGAGAAGGTTGATCATAGGCATGTGATGCTGGATTACATGCCTAAAAATCTACAGGTTACAGATATTTTGATAATGGCCATACCCAATGTGGAATTTTAAAGGAATCCGATGGCTCTTAGACTACATTAAAGATAGTGTTCCTAAAAAAGTATGTACTACTGATTACTATTCCCCTATGATTTATGTTTTTTTCAATAATTTTTTGATCTTTTTTCGTTATCCTATAGTAGAACATAAAGGAGGACCTTTTAGTTTTTTGTCAAAGGGGAAGAAGTTTTTTCTACAAATAGGTGATGAAATTTCAAAATAAATAATGGGGAGATTCTAATAGGGGAGTAGTGAATTAAGGGAGTTTTCGTGAAGTAATTTGGTTGGAGTTTTATATATGACACTGTTATAAATGATATATCAAGGGTTATATAAAAATATTTCTATGTTTCATGACGAAATCAGATGAGTTGTTTTGGAATGACATGTTTTAATGATTAACACTGATATCTACTCGTGTTTTTTAATGCTAAACATGGATCATGTGGGGATATAGTGTGTATTGAGTAAATATTTTATCCCTATATTAATTATAAAAACATATTTTTAGTTGTAGATGAATGATTATCTAATGTGTTATAAATGATTGAACATTTACCAAAAAACTGAACGGAGATATCATTGGAAAAAAATCCAAAAGCTAAAATTTTAGTATTTTTTGTTTGAATGTTTATATTGATTTTGTATTTAAATAATATTAAGTTTAGAGATACAACATTTTTGTTGACTAGGTATGTGGAAAATAATCCAAGAAAAAGGAATGTTAGATATATAGGTATTATAAAAACTAACTTGTACAGTATGAAAGAATAATTATTTTTCCAAAATAAAAGTTTTAAAAAGTAATGAATATTTGTGAAAAAATATAGTGTTTCCAAAGATAGTTTTCTGGAAGGTGTGGAACATCACAAAAAAATGATGAAAAGACAGTAAAACTATGTGAAAATTATAATACATTTTAACATAAAAAATTTTCTTGTTCTTTGCGAAGATAGGGAGATTCAAAAAACAAAATGTATCACATCATGAAAATGTGATTTAGAGGAAATATTTCTATAAATGATGAAATTAAAAATGATAAGCATCAACCACCTTCAAAAATGTTATGTGATCCCTAAAGAAAATGAAAAATCTATGACTTTTATATGGTGATTCATAAAGGTTGTTCTGGTGAAAGATTTGATAAAGAAACGAAGTTTTTGATGGATATTAAATATAACCAAAACATATAATATTTTACGATTTTTTGATATTAAAATATTATATGTGATATTCTTGAGTATATTGAGATCCACAATGTCTGATTATGTTTCTATCATGGTTGGCTCCTCACAAATGATGTTTTAGCTTCGAAAGTCTGGAAATCTTAATGAAGGTTGTGTTTTTTCATATAATAAGTAAATTATTTTGCTTATTTGGGAATTATTTAGAAGTTTGTGTCAGCATTATGATGTCAATGTATATAAAAAATGGTTTAAAATATATTTCATAGTAAATCTACAGAAAAGTGGTATTCATAAAGTGGATGAATGTGGAACTTAATAATGCATCGAATGAGGTGCAAAACATATTTAAGAATATGATCAATTAGATAATATTATAGAGGATAAATAATCAAAATCAATTGAGAAAGTAGTCAGATATTATATTTTTATTGGTTTTATGCATGGAGGGATAATGGGTATGCCTAGAACATTGTAATAGTAATACGCATTAGTGTATTTTGTATATAGGAACTTTTCATTTTTTTTCTCCATAGATGAAGCCCAGTGAGGGTGAACAATGTATAATTGATGTTTCTCATTAAATTTTAAATTTATTCTCATCCATCACTTCAATAAAGAGAGATAAGTGTGTATTATTTAACAATGAACACTTATCCTAAGGGGATGCAATTTTATTCCATCAAACCATTAATCAACCCTCCAAATGTTTTTTACATGGTGTGGATATTTTTCCTTCAAAGGTAATTTTTGGTTATTAATACATAACAATAGTAGGAAATCAAATATTTTTCTTGTAAATACCCTATTATATCGACAGGAATGTTGATTTGGTTGTGTATTGAGACCCAATTCATTACAAAATATTATTTCATGATTTTAAGCTTAATTAACCAGAAAATAAAAACCTAGGATAAATAATAATATTTTATTTAGAATAATATGTACATTTTTATAAAAAAGACACGACAATAAACAATTTATTTTTTTGTCTTCATAATGAGATCCTCACTCCCTTTGATCTCCTATAATGAAATTGGATAACTCGTGAATTATATATACAAAAAGGGTGAGCTTAAAATCCTAATAAGGGAGTAAAAATGGAAAAGAAGCATTTCACAAGAGATAAAAAGCATAACAAAAAAAAAATGGATCATGAATAAACATATAGAGACAAAAAATATATATTATGGATTCATATGAACATGGAAAAGTTGGAATGTTGAAGAACCACATATCATGACATTAACATGAGTCAAGGAAAACTTCCATGAAAAATTCACATGGTCTATAGGGTCCCAAAATTGATTAGGTCAAGTCTCAAATCCAACACATAATGTATCATCAGAATAAAATATCACCCAATGGATTGGATATTTTTCTATTTTCACTTATAATAACATATAATTGTGTATGTGTTCCACATAATGAAATAAAATATTCTGAATAATTATTATTGTTATACAAGGAATAAATGGTTTTTATAAAGATGTCATAAGAAAAAACCATGGGCATATCATAATGTTGTCTATGAAATAAGGGATTTATATTATTATTGGAAATCAATAAATGAAATTAATGAATATATCATGGCTAATAAAAATCAACAAATTTTGAAACATTTAAAATAAAATAACAGTAAATGTAGAAATGTATGACTTTGCATAGTTTTCATGAAAATAATGAAGGGTATTTTAGAATATAAGGAAAAATTATTTCCAAAAAAACATGAAAAAAGTAGTGTATAAATTTTGGATAAAATTTTATATTTTAGGAAAATATTGATTGATTTAAATGGTAAATAAAATGTACATGAAAATAGTTAATAAATAAAGGATACCTATAATTAGGTTTTCTCATCTAGAGGATTTGAGAAGGGATCCTTTTGAAAACATTTATTTACCATAAAAGTAGACTAATTGATCAAAATATATATGTACGGTACATATACATAAAATTTATGATAATTATTTAAGACAATTGATGATAAAAATTAATTCAAATAGAGATAAATAATGCAACTAAAAGGTAAAGTGGAGGTTTAGATAAATAGAATTCCTTATGCACAAGTACATTCCTAACGAGCTCTTAATATCCTAGAAAATAAAAATAAAATCATTAACTATTTAATTATAAACATATTACACGCATATATTTTTTTATTAAATTATAAATTTATTTTATTTAAATTTTGATGAATTATATTGTTCATGTATTTCATTCAAGTATTGTTAATTTCATGGTTTCATGGTCACTTCACTTGTGTATTGTGATAAATGTTTTTTATTGGTAATACCACTCGATAAGGGAGTTTAAATGGTTTTTATGGACTTATAAAAGTATTCATGGTCCCATATTTTTTTTAAAAAAATGGGAATGGTTATTTAAATATAAATTTTATCATTATGTTATTAGTACATTTAGGTGATTTTAAAAAAAATGGAGAACTCATTTCATTTTATATTATATTATTCTTATATATTATTTCTAGAAAATGAAAAACGTTGTAATATAAATATTGAAATATTATTTTTTCACAAGAATTAATTATTCTTATCCTTGATTTTTTAATGGAATCTAAAAACTCATTATCCATTAAGATGGTTAACTACCATAATTTGGACTTTGGTTTCATATCAACGAATTAGAGGAGTTGAGAAAAAAGATGGATAAATGATATTCTATTAGAATTATAATATTATTGTATAAAATTATTCTGATGATTTTATGATTTTTTTATGAATTTTTTGAGGAAAGGTATAATATTTCATGAAATTAGAAGTGGTTGTTTTACAATGTCCCATTTTTAATATCACCTTATTGATGTACCCCTTATAGTTCATAGAATTGGTGATTTGTTTAGACCAGGATCACATGGATGTGGGGAAAGTTGATATAAGAGTTATTGGAAGATATTTGATAGACATTAGTATTAGAGGGCATCAAGATAAATTGTATGAAGGATTGGTATTTAAATTATAGTAGACCTATTGTTTATATTATTATATTCATTATATACTACTCTCGATTATAACTATCAATATTATTTATTTTTGTTACTATATACGTTGTAATGGTGATTGTGTTTTCAAACTAATGTGTTCATTCATTATCGATGATAAAAACATTTATATATTTTTATTATAATGTTAAATATATTGAATTTACAAATTTTTCAAATCCAAATAGTTCATGAAAATTATTTTTTAAATACGTGGCATTTATGATTAAAATAAAATTTCCATTTATTTGATTTGTTTATTATTATAATAGTTTAAATGACCTTTTGAAAAATTTCATAAGGTATCATAATGGTTTATTATATTTATTATACAACATAATACATATTTATTAATCTTGTTATGAATATAACCATTATATTAAATATTTATATAATTTAGGAAATAATAAAATTAATAACCCTGTTTTAAAAAAAGTGAAAGAAAAAATAGATCATTTTAAAAAATTCATTTACATTTACAATTATATAAATATATCATATTTTCATTTTATAAGATACATAATATTACATTAAATTTCCACAAGGAAGGTTACAATTATTATGGTTTTATTACTATCTCTAATAGTTATACTACAATTACAATGATCATGTATCTATTGTAATTTCCAGATTACATTACCAATTTTAAGATTTATAATGGTTATAGGGGATATCTACAACTATTAATACCTTTTATTCCATTCATTCTAAATTTATTCCTATTATTTTTTATGTTTATATATATAATCACCATTAAAATCAATATTGTAATATAAAAGTTATTTTCAAAAACCATTGGGCCTAGGTTACTGTAGCAGTACTGTAGCAGTACTGTAGCGGGTACTATAGCAGTGAAAGTACTGTTGATCGATGGGTACTGTAATTGTGGCAGGGAAAATTAGTGGCGGCGGTACTATGCAATACTTAGTAGCCAGGTTACTATTCACAGAATAAGAATTTGGTCAAAAATTTGGTCCTATGGGCTATGTAATGGGCTACAAGCCCACTGGGCCTTCGGGCAATGTAATGGGTCTCCCTCTACCCAGTTAAAAGAGGTCTTTTCTTTGATTTATTAATAAAAATAAGGCATCAGCCCCAACCTTTAAAAAAAATATAAATTCATGTGAATCATTAAGATCCAAATTATCCTATTATTAATCACTTTTTTTATAGCTATATCGTTTGGAGTTATTATTATGTTATATTATAACTAATGTATCATTATTTATCTATGAGAATAATATTATTTTTGATTCTATATGTGATGTACATGCTCTATAATACCAGATATAATTATATTAACAGAAATTACATTGATAAAATAATGGGTTACATTATCCCAACATTATAATATTACGAAATAAAATTTTTATTTTACATAATAACATGAAAAAAGGTTATGGTAATTTTATTTTATCACAATATCTTTTTCTGATGTCTCCTCCTCGTATTTATGGTTCCTCTATATTATTTTACCTAGGTGAGTAGTTTTTTAGTGTAGAATATTATCAATATAATCTTTGATATTTTCTTCATACTCTTCATAAGAGAGAACATTTTATAGTAGTAACAACTATGAAATTAGTACATGTGGGGGATCTGGTATGTACTTCCTTAAGAGGGATATGTTGAATACATCATGCACCTGAGACAATTTTAAGGCATTCTAGAATATCAATGAGGTTTATGAACCTAGAAATTATATTTTCCGGTTACCAAAATATCATGAATCTCTTGTATGGTGAAGTGTGGAGGAATACCTTATCTCTAGCCACAATCAACAGGTCTCATCGATGATTGTCTATGTAGATCTTCTATCAACATTGTGAATCCATGATGTACTATTGAATGGTATTTATAATTTCTACCATATTCTCAACAATTTCATGTCCCATCAGTTTTTATTAACCAACTTCATTGTATAATATATGTGTTCTACATCGTTAGGCCTAAATGGACTTATATGGATCCGTTGAATTAATTTATTGGAAAAATTTTTCTAAGGGAATTTAACCAGTGGAATATGTTGTTCTCATCCACCATTGATTCCCATCATTCATGTTATCAACATTTCTTCCACCATCTAGATATTCCTATCGTAATGGTCATTATTATTTCAGAGATATGCCTTTATTATTTATAGCTCAATGTTAATGTCCTGTTGGAGACATTAAAAAACATAGTGGAAAGTCTCATATCTCGATTAGATATAGTTGATAATGGAACTCCATGTAGAAAAAAACATCTCTAATGTATATTTTATCATGTAAATAGAGTTCAAAGACTTCCCCATATATAATAAATAGTAAAACATTTGTGTGATGATCAGAAACAACCAATATAGCTTTATATCCTCTAGAATTATACAAAACTCTAATGATATATACTATAGTTATATTATCCATTTTCCTTGTTGGATATGTTAATGGATGCATCATTCACTCAGAAATGTTCCTCTAAAACTCCTCATGGTCACAATCCAGTTACTTAAATATATATATATATATATATATATATAGTTATCTTGATCTTCATATTACCCAAATAATTGTTTTCTGTATGATAATTATAAATATTTTTACTACCTAAGGTGATAAATAAGTTTGAAATATATTAAAGATTCAATATATCATTCTTTATGTCCGAATTCGATCGAACACATTTTCATGGAAAAATATTACAACGCATTACTCACCAATTTTAAACAATATATATTTCCCATTTCTAATAGATTCCATTTTTTTTGAATTTACACATCGTCTCATTGAGCATCCTTTATCTTCTATAAATGGTAGGGTAGGGAAATAATATTAGAAAGGAATTATTATGTTCCATCATTTATGATTCCAATTTAAATATTTTAAATGGGAAAGGATATTGGATTCTTATCAATTTTTATCATTTAAAATGTTGTTGCATGCATTCTACTTAAATAATTTTTGGATTAACTATAATTTATATGATGGATGTGGATTGACAATTCCTAATCAATGATGTTCTCTAAATATCACCACTAAAAAAATTTATTCTATTTCAGTGTGAATATGTATTGGACAATCTTGTGATTAGTATATATCTCACAAATATCCTCATAGAGATTATGGTGCCATATATTAAACATGAACATAAACTTTGTCGACACCAAATAATATTTTGGATAGTTTTTCTTGTCAAAATTCCGATACCCTGAGTAATATTCTATAATTTTTATTATTTTCATATATAAATATTCTATGATCTTCTTTGATGCATTAATGTATTAAATAATGACATTCCCACTTATGTATAGTGTAGATATCAATGTAGTGATAAGCTTCTTTTCCAATTATTTGATGTATTATCCACATTACCCTTTCCAAGAAAAACATCACTTCATTCTATATCATCTTTGTTAGAGGGTCTTAAAATCACAATAAATTCCCCCAAATCAATTCAAATACATAAATATACCATAGAATATACCTATATTAGTGAAAAATGTTGGATTATCTACTCCTCAATAGTATCTATCTTAAAAGGGTATAACGATATCCATTTTTCATTTATAACATTCCCCATTAATGAAAATTCATCCATCAATACAACACACTCATTTTACACTTAATATGGTGTCTCCACTCACAAATGTTTTTATCATGGTATTATAATTCTCCACATCGTCGTCCTTTATCATAGTGTATATCATGATATAATTTATTAAGATGTCAATTACATATTTGGTAATATCATAAGACTATATTAATAAATTACATGAATATTTAAACTTTATTAGTGATATTATATTGAATCTATATGAAATCATAGTGTCCATACCTCATTTGAAAGGATGTGATGGGGAAATATTTCTTCTTTACTTTTAATTAGTGATATCATGACCAATGTTCCAACATATAGAAATACATGGCCTCATGAAGATGATAAAATAATTCATCTATCCATGTCAGAGGATTGATTTAATTCATAATTAATTTATTTAACTGATGATAATAAATTTTGGGGAGCATTGATTTATCATTCCATTGGATGAATAGGTTTGGTTTTCAACAAGATGATGGAATTGCAGGTGTAAGACCGTTGAAGGGATTCTCATATATATATAAATTTATTTCTCGCAACACAATAATATCGATTCCAAAAAAGATTCATTGAAATTAGATGATATCTTTGAATATGTTCAATTCAAAAATCAACTATTCATTTAGGAGGATTACGTCGAAATTGTATGGGGGAAACATTTGTGTAGTCCCTAAAAATTTTCACAATATTAAGAATGACACACTAAATTGACTCAATCATATTATCATGATATTATTTCTCATAACAAAATAATCTCCATGATTCATAATGAGATATTAATATATATTCATCAAACACTATAAATTTTACATAGATAGAGATTTCCTTGGGATTTGAAGAGTGGTCTCCCACTCTAGAAAGTTGGTTTTGGATTTATATAATGATAGATATAAAATTCCCAATATATAATAAAACTACACAAATAGATTTAATAATAGATTTTATGGGACTTTAAAACTAAAATCATGGATTCAGGATGAGTTTTAAATATTATATTCAATAATATACCCATTCTTTGTCATCATAGTTTACTCAATTTCTACATTTTGATGTCGGTTTTGAATAAATATACTAAATGTGGATGATAAGAAGGAACATGTAGAATAAAAATCATAATGTTTATTTCTATCGTTAAATTAAATACTAGAATACCTTCCATATATTTCTTTTTAGCTCCCTCCTCAATATATGTGAAAGCATATTACCTTTTATGCATCATAGAGGATATTTTCATTGACATTCTCAGAAAACAATTGAATTATAAAATTTTGTAACATGATGTTTGTATACATTGTAATTGATTCATTGTACTTTAGGATTAGTATTGATATGAAATTTTTATTCTTCTTCTACAATATTGGAATTTATTATACCCATTTGATAATAATTAGAATGATTCTAATCGTTTACTCCTATTAAGAATCCCTAATTCCCCTTTAGATAATTTTAATGATACTAAATTCCAAAAATTTGACATGTGGGATGTTGGGTTGTGTATCCCCCATGGAAATAATCTATTCATACTCCCAAATTATTGTCCATTTTACAATTTTTATACCAATTCACATGATACAACTTATAGTCTCAAATATCCATCTCATATTATAGGGATCAATGAAAATCTCCATGTAGATTACATTTCTTTGAATCACCAAATAATTTCAAATGATTTGTTATAATCAACTAATGAAGCAGTCAACCTTTCTTTTAGTGTTTGTGACATTTCCAAGGGCATATCATGTAGGTCTTGTTATTTTTTCCATGTAATCCATATTATCCTAATCATAATATTTTATTTGTATAAAGTACTAAATCTTTATCTTATGATAGAGAGTTAATGGTCAATTTTATTTAAATATACATTTAAAATCAGTCACTCTCCATGGAATATGTTTCCTCTTTTGACAGTGTGTTTTTTAATCGTGTACATTACTGATCATATACCCTATATGAAATTAAAGCAGCAATATTATTTTCACATCTTCTATGCAATTGAATATACGAAATATCTTATCAATGGATTTAGTCTATTTTTCTAAGTTGAAGGGATTATATGACACAATAGAGGGAGGAGGATATTATCACATAAATGATTCAAAAATAAAATTATATTTATTAGAAGGTGCAAGTTATACATGATTCATGTTTTTATTTGTAACATGATTTATTTGATCTAGTATTGTTTCGATGTTACAAGAACATCTTCCGATCAGGTTTGGTATCCCATTAGAGAAATAATTACATTACATATCACATGGGTTATTAGTCCATGATACTTTACATCTATGAATTAAATAGAAAAATAAAAATAAAAATAGGGGGATCATGAATTGTTATTTAATGAGAATATAAAAATAAAACAATGAACCTAGAAATATAAAAATATAAAAGAAAATTTTATCCTTATGTATTATTCCCTCTGATTAAATTTTGGTTATCCATTAATGTTTTTCATAAACATAGACATATCCCTATGGTTATTAATAATGTTTTCAGTAATAATCCCCAAAAATAACTTACAAATCCATTTGTACCAAATATAGAAACCCAATGATTTGATATATATTATTCCATGATGTTAAAAATAATTATCGATAAAACAACCAAGTATTGAGAGGAAAGGATTATCAATAAGATAAGGTATATATTTACAAAACATTAAAATAAAATAAAATTTTATTTTAATCATCTTCTTAATGAGCTCAAAAATACCTTTGAGCTCTATTACCTACATCAAAAAATATGTGAAATACAAATATAAAATGGGATAGCTAAGAAGATCAATAAGGGTGTAAACATGGCACTGAACCACAACACATGAGTCAGAATGAATAAAATGATTAAATAAAAATAATTGAAGAATAATTAAAATAGATAGGAATAATATATAGATTATGGAATCATATGATCATATAAATATATTAATGCTTCAACAAAATATATCATGAACCAAACACGATTCAAGGCTAACCTCAACGATGATTTCACCTGAAGGATAGAGCCCCATAATAGATTAGGATTACTCAATAATCCAATACATAACATCTAATGAGTCTGAAGAATAACCCAATTCATTATAGAATTATAATTGTGCTCCTATCATAACATTAACATGCATATGTGTTGTAAACAATGTAATAAATAATGTGGAATAATAAAGAGGGTTAACCATTGAAATAAATGGGCTTCATAAGCATGTCATGAGGAGAACCCAAACGGTATATCATAATGGTATTCATGAAATAATGGATTAAAATTATTACAAGACATTCAAAATTGGAATATAAGAATAAATAATAAATTATGAAATCCAAATGAAGAAAAAAATGAAGAAGAGTGGAAAATTCACTTTAGAAATTCGAAACTTATGTATAGTTTTAGGGGAATGAATAATGTATCATTAAATAGGATAATATATAATTATTTCCATAAAAATATTAACTAAGTAATTTATTTCATCATGAAATTATTTATTTTAGAGAACTATTGGTTGGTGAATAATGTTTATGGAGTGATATTAAATATGAGTAGGAAACCAAAAATCTCCATTTCCCTAAGTTTTATCATTGGGTGGAATTCAGTAGTGAACTTTTTGATAAAAATATTTTCCATTAATGGATGATGAAATTATCTAGATATATAAGTGAGAGACATATATAAATAATATGTGATAATATTATTAAATGAATAATGATTAAAATTTCAGAAAGGATATAGTGAGAGAGAGTGTGTGTGTTTTTGTGTAACCGAAATTAACCATGGATGTTTATAGATGTCCCTATCCTTATATCTAAATGCATTCTTCACTTTCTCATATTTTAAAACATAATTTAATTGGTATCTTTAGTTATATAATTTATATCCTCATAAAAATATATTTTATTCGTTATGAACATAATAATTTAATTTTTTTAGGATTTATTATATTCAATTTTGTTATTTTTTGAGCATTTGTGTCATGGTTTCATGGATGGGTCACTCCAGTATAGTGAGGGATGTTCATGTAAATTGATATTAGTACTACACATGTGAAATGAATTTCTATTATTGACATTTGAAAAGTATAAATGGTTGCAAATATCATTTTTTCTGAAATTTGGATGAATAATTTATTTAAAACATATTTGTTATGTGATTATCCAATTTAGGTGGTTTCACAAACTATCAAGAATGATTTTCAAATTATTTTCAATTATGTTAATATTTTATTTAAAAATCATAAAATAAGTTATAATATAGTTATTAAATTATTATTTCACCATAACAATAGTTTTATGACTATAATTGAAGGCAGTGATGGAAAATGAAAACTCATTATACAAGAAGACAATTAACAACCATAATTTAGAAAGAAGTTTTATTTCATTGAAATTGATATGATGAAAAAATAGATGGATTGAATATATTCCAATAGAAACATAAAAGTACACAATATATATTATTCTCCTATTATTATGTAACAATTGTATAATTATTTGAGGAGAATTTAGATGAAGAAATAAAATTAAATAATGTAGTTTTAAAATGTTTCTTCTAGAGTATCATCTCATTCAATGACCCCTTTAGACAACTAGAAAAGTTATTTTGATGAGACAAGAAGAAAAAGGATATGGGTAGAGTAGGGAGGAAAAGGTTTTTAATTTATTTGGGAAGCTATATTCTTTATATGGTCTGAGGAGATGGAGTGGTAAGGGTTGGTATTTATAATGGCAGGAAAGGGATCTTTTGAATAATATATTCATTAATTTATTATTTTGGATCAAAAATATAAATAATATTTTTTTTGTTAATATATAAATTAATTGGATCATGTGAGTTCAAAATGATGGTTTTTTTACATAATCCATAAATAAAATATTCAGTTATTTGGATTGTAAATTCAAATTCCATAAATTACTTTATGTCACTATTCATCCAAAATATATCAATTTTAGAAAGAAAATAAAAAACTAACCCATCCTTTTTATTAATTCTATATTATAGAATGGAATACATTTTATGAAAATGTGCTTCTAAATTATAGTTAATTTTTTTGTAAAATCGTCATTTATTCAAAAAAAATATCGATTTTAATATTACAATAAAATTTATCACCCATTAAAAATTTCCATATGGTCTCAGTAAATTATTATATAATTTAAAGAGAAATAATATTATTTTTTATTCTATTTTATGAAAATAAATTTTTTCTTAAAATCAGTTTATGAATTATAATATTTCTAATAAAACGGTTGTATTCTTTAAAAAATTCCATCCCATAATTTATCAATTTAAAATAGGTGTTTACTTGAACAATGATATAAATATTCAAAATTTAATTTTATAACAGAACAAAATATTATTTTACATTTACATATGAGAGGTCACTATTATAATCTTTATATCATAATTCATAATAATAAGATTTATATTCCATTGGTTGGGATACTATTTCAAATGTTAGATTACTATTCCAACTGACGAGTTTATAAATTGCATATTGGTTCTATATTTTTATAAATAATATTATTCCATTAACTCATCGTAATATTATATTTTCTATCATATTTATTTATAATTTTATCATTACAATTAGTATTTTCTATATTATAATTGTTTATTTCTACTATATTGTTCATGAGTGTGGTTATTATTGTGGACCACGAAAATCTAAATAATTCTTTTATTATTCTTGAACATAATATTTATTTTCCTACTTTAGTATTTGGAATTCTTATCGCAATAATTCTTTACCAGAGTATCATTCATAATTTAGGACAATAATGTTTTTTTAATTCCCTATATGTTTTTTGTTTTTTTATAATACATGACATAATTATAAGAAGGGGATTTCCATTAATTAAATTCAGGTTCATTATATAATTATTTATTCCTTATAAAGTGTATTAAAAAATATGTTTCTTAAATTAGACTATATTTTTTCTTTTCCATTGAAATGGTCGGTACGGTATTTTCTACATTGTCATAGGTTAGGTTTTTTATGCACTAATAAAATAATCTGCATATAAAAAATTTAATGGGAACATTTTATCATACAATGATATAAGTGATTGGAGTGTAGATTAGGATAATGTCTTGTGGACTGAACTACTATAAAAATCATGGTGTTCTTTCACATTATTTTTATTAGAAAACAAAACTATCTAAAAAACACACTAACATTGATCTATTATTGATAATACGATAAAAAATATATATGTGTGTTCAAAAAGTAAAAAATGACTATTCTAACCACTACAGTCCACTATTCTAACAATTTTTGGGATACCAATTCATATCAATGGAATATCATTAAATGGATGGTTCATAATCGGTTTTTTGATACTCTATATCTTCATTGATTGGTCATGATAAATTTTAATGTTTTTTTGTTCCTACATTGTCCTAGACATACATTTCTAAGGAATTTGAAATTAATATTTTAAATGGAAAGGCTATAAAAAAATGTGAGACATCATATTTGACAACCATAATTTATTTGATGTGAATATAAATATTCGAATGATCATATGAACATATTTTGAATAATATTGGAATTGAGTATTTCAATATAATTTTTAAGCCATAAAATATCTTTAGAATGATTCATAAATACTATCATTGAAGGATGTATGATCTTTTCCTATATTGGAGATGTCTCGATATTTTTAATGAATTATTTTTACTTGTTTTGAGTTAATTGTATAATTTTCAATGGTGGTGTAATTTGGGAGAAAATAAGATATTTTTTGAAGGAAGAGAGGTAGTGTTCCATTGTTGTTAGGGTTTCCCAAACTCTTCACCCATCCCAACAAACAGTGTGATCCCAAATAGTATATATTCACATGAAAAGTGCATGGTTTGAAAAAAAAATTCCCTCTTAGAAGTAAACATGTGGCACTCCTAGGTGAGGTGCATCGTTAGGGAACACAGTTAGGGGAAACTATGCACCCCATTTAGGAAATCATAAACATCAAATTTTTTACCATCATAAAATTATAAAAAAAATACCCAAACCCTCATAATTTATCCAAAATGGTCTCTAACTCATTCTCAATTAATTTCAATATCTTTTAGATGATTAAATATTGATTATAGTCACATTATATCACCATTCATTTAGAATCAATTCTTTAATTGAAAATCCTCACCACTTTGGGTATGTAGTTTCTTGCCGATTAGATATCTTTCTCCGACTGATCATTCCATATAAAAGAGGATTGTCTTATCCGTAATTCGAAATGGTTTATATCTCAATTTAATGGATCACTAATTTTTTTATATTGGACCTTGGTTTTGGATCTAGATCTTATTCTTCATTGTGATCTCGGTTGTTATTATTCAAATATGGATTTATGTGGGAAACCATTTGTCATTAATTTTGAGGTAGCTGGTCAAAATTTCCAATCTCATAGTCTTGTTTTGTTTACATTTATTTAATTGTGTGTTTATTAATTTCCATGAATGATAAATTTTTTTGGTTATTAAATTGATTTAATTAAATTTCTATTAAATTTTAATTTGGGTAAAATTAGGGAAATGTAAATTGGGAATTTGGATTAAATAAATGTTATATTAATAAATGTAATTTATATAATCAACGAATTGATGTGATATTATGATTTCAAAATCGGATTAATTGATTGGGAAATTATTGATAAGAATATTTTAATTGTGGAATTATAGGTATACTATGTTCGAAAAATTAGACCAATTAAATGGCCAATTTATTAATGGAAAATTTTGAATGTGGAATTGATGGGATACAAGGATTGTTGAATTTGAATAATTAATTTGTAAATTAATATATATAAAACTGTAATTGTAGAATTGGTCAATTAATGTATCTATAAATTAATTGACAGTGTGATTTTTTTTATTTTGCAATTAACCTTAATTAGTTAAGGGGTTATTTGATTAAGTAATAATAAATGGTTTAATGGTGATTTTTCATATTATTACATTTGAAGTAATTTGTTGAATAGTGAATGTTATGTAAATTGAAATGGTGAACATTAATTAGAATTCTAGATAATTAGATTAATTATTCATAACCATTAATTATATGAGATTATGAGAAGTTTGATATTTATATACATTTTTTTATATAGGTTTGTGCCACATGGCCTAAAGCATCAATAGACCATAGTGATAAATTGGTAAACATGTGTGTCATATGGACTGCTATTTCAAAATCTCATAGTTATAAATGAGTGTGGGACATATACTACGAATTCAAAATAACACATGTTTGATTGATTTATAATGTTGTTATGGGTAAAAGACGACTAATTCATGTTGAAAAAGATTAAAGACATGTCCATCTATGCTGAATATATAAGCATTGGACTATGGTTCCAATTTGTCTTAAAATAAATCAAAATAAAATGATATTTTATAACCATTATATTTATATGTATTATATTTCACTGGGAATTTCATGACTATGCCACATGGAAAATTATGTATTCTGGTTTTGGTGTCATCAGGAACTCAGAGGTTTATGTGGTTACATAAAGAATAATAGAATATGTTAAAACTATTGTTCATATTGTTTTAATTTTTTTCTTTATAAAACAAAATAAACACTAATTAGCAGTATGTTGTTTTTGATTCCGAATCTGGTGGCCTACTCATTTTTACTCACACCATACTCATGATTCCTAATTCGTGCCTAAATAGACTACATGTTTGCAGAACATGATAAAGAAAAAACATATATATTAGATTTCAAATTTGTTAAGGGAGATAGACATTGGAACCAAACATTATTCGAGACCCTCCTTGTAATTTTTAGTGTCATAAATTATTTTTGTGTTGTTCATATTAGAACATGAAACATACATAAAATGACATATCTACATTTTAGTTTTGGATATTTTATTTCCAGTCTTGAACATTATGTGACACTAGTTTTTATTTATTTTTTGTTATGTTATTTTCATAGTTCTTAATTTTTTTGGTTGTTGTATTAATATGATAAGAATTGTATAAACTAATATGAATGATATTAGTCAATCAATGATTGTAGGAATCCACTGGAATATGGAGAGGTATGCCTATGGACATGTGAAAAGCGAACATAGGGTAATAATGTATTCCCCCCCAAGTTTGGATGTCACAATCTGATATAATAGGCTCAAAAATTTATTTATATTTACATAATATTTGGGAATGTTATATGGTAGAATAGTCTTAGTCGAGCCATGGATAACTGATAATAGATGGGAATAGATAACCCATATACGTGGGTGAAATCCAAGTTCCCATGATAGTATTTTTTATAATAATATATTTTGTTTCAAAATTATGTTATTCACCTAAATTGATTCACTTTTTTTATTTGAGAATTGAAATATTATTAAAGAGTCTTATAACATTGATAAAATTTTCCATTTTCATCTCTAAAATAGAAATAACATCCACAATGCGGTTGAAATCCATAGTCATTTATTAATTCAATAAAAGATATGATAAAGGGTGTCTTCTTCTGAAATTTTTAAAGGAATAATAATGGGATCCTTTATCAAATCATGTACAAGTGATGATAAAGAGAACAATTAACATGTGCTTTTGTTTATCACTTATAAAAAGGAATATTTAAATGTGATGTTATTGCACACTATAGAACAAGAAACAAGGATTATTATAGTGTTCTTTAATAATAGGCTGTTACATTAGATATAATATGAGAAATTAGAAAAAATATACTGGAAGATATAATTTAAATGAAATAAAATTTATAGAACAAATATAAAAGAAATAAAAATTAATATATAGAAAATGAACACGCATATATTAAAAAAAACCACCACTACTCAAGAAAAATAATTATCATATATTAAAAAACAATTCCTATATAAGTAATAATATAAAAAAATAAACTGAAAATTAATTGTTATTTTTAAACTAAATTTTTTTCATATAATTGGATCACTATGTATCCGCTTGATTTTTGGTTGAATTAGGAAATTCACACCATTTATTTTTCATCATCAAGAAATATATCAATATAAATTAACTAAATTAGTATAATATAAATATGATAAGGTAATTAATTAATTAATACTAGATAAAGTTATTTGAAATAAATCCGGGATGGTTTGTTCTATTTTAGTAATGTGATGCATGTTTAAAACTAAAATGACACTTATATATTTAAAATATTCTCATGAAGTTATAACGTTAAAAATATTAATTAGAATAAGGTGTGGATAATTCCTACATTCCCCAAATGACTAATGTATCATTATACTATAGTATAAAACACATCCGATTTTGTTTCTTCAATATTTAGTATGAAATATGTGTTTTTTTCTTAAATTTCATTTTCAACATTAACACAATATTTGAGTCATACCTATCACATCATGAGTTAGATTGGAATGATAATGATTGTTGCATGTCACAATTGAATTTTGAATCATTTTCCTAATCTATCATGAAAATCCATGTTTGTTATCTTAGTTTATAGTGAGTGAATAATTTTTAACTAATATTTATATTTTAAATTAATATTGAATACTTCAAATCACATTGGGCACATAATGTATTAGATTGAGGTTCATCTGATTCTTATATGAAAAAAATGAATTATGGATCATTTTTTAAAAAATATCAATGCAATCTGAATGAATTTTCTCATCTTTGAGTATTTCTTTTGATATTTTAAAAAAATAATTTCAATTATAATCAAAATGAGGCTATACTAGTCATTCCTATCACAACATGCATCAGATTGAGATAAAGACGATTCATACCCTACCTGAATGAGTTATTTATCATTTTCTTAAGTTATCAAGACAATAGGAATGAACATTTGTAGTTTGGAGTATGACACATTTGATTTTTTACTAAAATTTCATTATAAACTAGAAACACATACATTCAGTACTATTTGTGACATAGTTTGTGGGATTGACATGAGACTGACTCATAAGAGTAACAAATGAATTATGAATTTTTTTTCCTAAATTATCATGTCAATATGAATTTGGTTTATTTGTTTTTAGTGAGTGAGGTCTTTTGAACTAAAATGTCAATTTTATGTTGAAATTGGATAGATTTTGTGATATTATAAACTATATGTACCATATTTTGGTGAATCTGACTCCTGCATGTCAAATATTACATATGGATTAGTCTCTTAAATTATCAAACCAATATGAATGTGTTTTTTCAGCTTTTAATATGCCATTTTTAGTTTAAAAAAAATTAAAATCAATGTATATAAAAAAATGAATAAATATATATCAATCACACTATGAATCGCATTAAGGGGATGTGGATTCCAACATGTATTTGATAACATATAAATCAACTTTCTAATTTATCTAAATAAGCCAAATGTTCTTCCTTGGTTAGGAATATTTCATTTTGTTTTACTATAATGACATTTTAAACAGGAAACACACACATTATGTCATAATGGTCTCATATTGTTTCAATTTAATATGAGACTCATTAGTACATGTTAATAATGAATTATAAATTTTTTTTCTAAATTATCATGATAATCCAAAAAACATTTTATTATTTTTCAGGGATCAAATCTTTTTATCTAAATTTTCATTTATAAATTGATAATGGGGACATTGATTCCAAATGAGCACATCATGTAATAGATTGAGGTTAGGCTAATTACTACATGTCTAAAAAAAGTATGGATCCTTTTTCTAATGGATCAATATAATCCCAATACCTTTTATTGATTTTGAGTATTTCAGTGGTTTTATTAATAAAATTAATTCCAATTTTAAATACAATGATGTACTTGGATTGATACCGGTCACAATGTGCATTGTTTTGAGGTGTATATGATTCTTACATGTCTCAAATGACATATGGATCAATTTCATAATCAATAATCACAATCAGAAAAAATGATTCTCTATTTGGAGGAGACCACATGTGATTTTACTGTAATTTCATTTTAGACAGGAAACATACACACTGAGTTTTCCTAGTCACATCTTTTTACGTATTGACATGATTCTAATTCCTACACATCAAAAATGAATGATGATTTTTTTAATAAATTAATAACACAATATGACTTCATTTAACCATTTTTCAGTTACTACATTATTTTGGAAGAAATTATTAATTTTATATTGATAATTGGGAATTTGATTCTTATTGAGTATAATGTGTATTAGAATGAGATGTAGATGATTCCTACATTAGTAAAATTTCTTATAGGCAATTTTAATAATGTATCAAAACCATATGAATTCAATTTCTCACATTTGACTTTGTTAGTTGTATTTTTTACTAAAATTGATTTAAATTTAAAATAAAGACAAACACATGGTGTCATATCAGTCTTACCAATAATATTATTGAGGTACAACTGATTTCTACACATCCCAAATGAGTTATGGGTAATTTTAATAATGTATCAAAAAATTGGATTGTGTTTTCTTGGTTTTTTTATGCCACTTCTCTTCTATACTAAAATTTCATTTTAAAATAAAATGGGAATTTTGATTCATATTGGTCACATCATTTGTGGGATTGAAAAAATAATGATTCACACGCACCCAAAATAAATTATCAAAATTTTTCCCAAATATTCAATTTAATCCGAGAATGATTTTTTGGTTTTTATTGAGCGACACATTTTTTTAATAAAATGTCAATTTAAAAATGATTAAAGTGACATGGAGGATTATAAGATACCCAATATATCAGATTAAGGTGAGCATAATTCGTATAAATAAAAAATGAGATTTGGATCATATTATAAATTTTTTAATATAATCAGAATTAATTTTCTATTTTTAGATTATGTCATTTTTCCTTTTTTATTAAATTACTGATAATTATAACATAAAATGTGCACATGGAGTCATACCAGTCACACCATGCATCATATTGAGGAGTGGATTATTAATACACATCCCACAATTCTTATGTAATTTTTAATGAAGTTTTAAAAAATATGAATGTGTTTTCTCAGTTTTTAGTATTTGACTTCTATTTTTTTACTAAAATGACTTTTTATACGCAAAACAAGAACATTGAGTCAATATACCCAAATAGTTTTTTATATTGATGTGAAATGGAATCGTACATATAGGAAATAAATTATAAATCATTTTTCTTGAATTATAAAGACAATCAATGTGTAGTTTATAAATTTTCAGTGAGTAACACATTTTGAACTAAAATGTAAATTTTAAATTGATAAAGTAGACATTGAGTCATACCCGAAATATCATGTATAGGATTGAGGTGAGTCCAGTTTATACATGACATAATTTACATATGGAATTCGGTCATAAACTATTAAAAAAATATGAATGAGTTTTATTTGTTTTGAGTATGTCAGTATTCGTTTTTAATAAAATTTAGTTCAATTTAAAATAAAAAGACTCACTTGGAGTCATATCAGTCACATTGTTCATCGGATTGAGGTGTGTCTTAATCCTAGGCATCCAAAAGGCCATATGGATCATGTTACTATCATATAAAAACAAAATGAATGATTTTGATTTGTTTTTATTAACTGTTGTCTCGTTGAACATAAATTTAAATTCTAATTTAAAAATATACCATTAGATTCTTTTCTGTCACACGACTCATCTGATATAGGGGAATCCGATTGAGTATGTGATGTTTTACTTTTCTTCAACTATCTACACCAAGATCTAATATATATAAATTTTTTATTTGTATGGAAGAAAAACCCCCATGTTTCATGGAATGCCTCGTCTAAAAGAATCATGTTCCCTATTTTCTTTATTATTCCACATGATTGAATGAAAAATATAAATTACCAAGATATCTATGAAGAAAATAAAATTTACAAAAAAATGATAAGGGAAATAACAGATAAATAGTTGATAAACTGCTGACAATCTTAACTAAATATTTTGTTGTAATTATATATTCTAGAACGTTTGTATAAATTTTAAACTCATTTACTTGTTTTTTAATCTGAGTTGAAGCCATGGAGTCCAATATCTCACAAGCACGAGATGAATAAAACAACACATCTAATCTTGGGAATAAATTCAACTATGTAATGAACAAATTATTCTATTAATAATACTAAAATTAAATAAATTTATGATAATTATGAAACAATACATTAATTTAATTACAATTTTAAACTGAAACCACACAATTTTATTCAAACTAGGTACAACTTATATTTCCTTGAGGAATAGTTTATTACACGTTGTATTTTTAAACTAAAACAAATTCAACACATAGCATCATCTTACAATATAGTTGTTTGATTACCCATAATTTGAATGCATTAGATAATATAATGAAAATTATATTAATATGAGTGAATCTTTATTATTGAGTGCATGGTTGTAATATAAGAGTGAATAACCCTTGTTGAGAAATTCATTTATTAATTGAAAACGTTTACCTTTAGTGTAAACCTATCAATATTCATTAATTGAAAAAAAAATAACCACATAAGATTTTTAATGGATCTTGATAAAATATATCTTATAATTTCTACAACATAGAGGTTACAAACTCCATGATTAATCAATAAAATTAAATTAAGGAATAAAATTTATTGTGACCCATTATGTATTTTTTTATGAAACAAAACTCAAATAGAAATTTTTTATCTTTATTGACATTATTAAAAATTAGTATAGCCTTTTATAGCATCTAATTGACTATAAAATTTTAAACACCGATTATGTCTTATTTAATTGTTCTATAGATTAGTATATCATTTTCAAATATTTGGGTGATGATAAAATCTTATATAACATCATAATTATTTGTCCATAAAAAATAATAATATTACTATAATCGTGTATCTCTTATTGATAATGATGATGATTTTTTATTAATGATCTTGTTATCATGCACTATTTTGTTTATTGTATGTGCACATTCATAATGAATTATACTTGTATGGGTCTCTAAATAAATTTTTATATTATATCTTTCGTATAATTAATTATAAAAGAAAATAAAAATTCTACTACCAAAAAAATTGATATCACTATATTATTCTTTTCTAAATGTTCATCATTCAATCAATGAAATTTTTTATTTAATTATTTTTTATGTTTCTGTTAATTAAAATAGCTTCTTTTTAAAAATTGGTACTCATTTTGATATTAGGTTCCTCATGATTTAATGTTAAGGGGGTTGTTAATTTTTTTTGGATTTCTTCATAAGTCATCTTCATTTCATTTGATGTTGGGTTTCCTTTGAAACGATCCCTCCTCTAAAATCGTGATCCTTCCATATTGGTTTTCCTCCAACAGATCACTCATACACAAGACAGTTTAGGTGGAAGATTAGGGATGTATTTATTTGAACATTTTTTTGGATTATAATCTTGATTGATTATTTTTTTTATATTTATGTGGCCATTCTCTACCCAACTACGACACCTTCCATGTACTATACACATGTCCTGGGAATTAAAGACTTTGTTTTTCATGTTTTTATTCAATTTGATCTTGATGAGTGTTTTCTTTAACTTTAATGAAGTGGTGAAATTCATTTTTTCAACAATCCACCAGAAACACATGAACCATAGCTCTAATACTGACTGAAAGGTATTATGTGAAATAATCAATAATTGTTTTCAGATGAAACCTTAGTATGATCCTCATACTACTCCAATTATTAAAAATTTTATTATTTTCAATCTAGATGTTCATACCATCTTCTTCCTCGGTCTCAACCACTATCGCTGCATTTCCACATACTTCATATTGGTCATGGAATTTGACCATTCCTACATCTAGGAATCCAAAATTTCATAAATATTTTATTGTTTATAGGTAAGTACCTATAAGAGTATTTATTTCCCATTTTATACTAACCCTTGAGAAACAAAAAATAATAATATATAAGTATTCTGATACAAATGCTTCCCACCCCAAGTATATTTCCATGGTCACAAACCATAGTAGATCATTAACATAGAATATAATCACATTAATTTATTTTATGTAAATATTTTTGACAACATTTTCACCACCTAATCATCTATAATCCAACATACATCTTTCTTTTATTTTGAATGGGTCATCAGAAATCATGATTATAATAGGAAAATATTTAAAAATAGATTATTATGAAATACATTTGATGAAATTTTATCTACTGTCAGATATTATATTTTGAGGGATTCTATACATTTCACATTTTATGATCCTTATCATATATTTTGAAATATATTTTCCACAATCAGTGGAATTATATTACTACAGATACTGCTGAAACATAGACCCAAATATGTATTTTTTTTAAAAATGTTATGATACATAAATTAGTCTTGCTGTATACCATAATATATTTCAATTAGTAGTATTTCAGATGTTTATTATGTATATATACATACTACATTCCCTAATTCAATTTATATATAGTTACTTCCCTTTCGTAATTTTTTAAACACAGATTAATACAAATAATTATTATTTTATCTATAAAATGTTGATTTTATTGTATTAAAAATTCACAATAAACATCATGTGTGGTCTATTTATTTTATATCCATGCATTAATCAAATAAAATATATATTTTGGTAATCCAAATTGAATGTGATCCGTATCCAGGGTAGCCTAAAAACCAAACACCAATATGTAATGAATGAAAAAGTAAAATATAATTTATTTAATGGGATTGTAGATTATCACTTCTAAATTTTATGAACCAAAAATTTTATGTTGTTTTTTTTTCAAATTATTTTTTTTCTTATCTTTTTCCTTTTTAATTTATTCATTATTCAAATAATTTTTTTCAATAGAAATGGCACATGGATTAATGAATTTGAATCATGCTTTGAATGGTTTTTTTATATATTATTATTATAAACTCATATAGAAAATACGAATAGTAACCAAATATAATAAACATATTACGAGAATATTTGGATATACTTATTATAGAAATTCACATCATTTATGTATTCAAAACTGTGACTCCCATCCATTAAAGCATGAGAATCTTATTTAATGTCTTGAGAAAAATTATTTATGTCATGATTCTTCTTTATAAATATTTTTCTAATAGACTATAATATATATTATTATTTTTATATGTGCTATATTAATTAAATTTTAATGATAATAATTGTTTAACTAGAACTATGAGGGTGAATGAATTCATGAAAGGTTGTTTTAAAATCATGGATGATTCACAAGAATTTATTGATCTGACATTATTTTCCCTGTAGAATTATCCATATGTAAAATCAAATCTCACATAAGAACTTCTTTTTGTCAAGTGTAATATGTTTTTCAAAAGATATAATTTTCAAAGTCATAACTAATATACCATTATAAGATAATACATCCAAGTTTTGAATGCTCCAATGTCACCATTTACCATTGTAGTATCATCATCACTAGGTGTGCTAGGAAACACAATAATCAGTTCATGAGAAACATCAATCACCACTCTCATGTGATTATTAGAGGAATTTATGTGGTGTCTTGTCATTTGAGATGTTATACATTGTTCCACTCACAACAAGGTAGAACTTGGGTGTTGACATATACAAATCACATTCAACTATACCCTTAAAAGTTTTAGTAATAAAATGTAATC
The DNA here is from genome assembly GCA_963277665.1 of Viscum album. NCBI lineage: Eukaryota > Viridiplantae > Streptophyta > Magnoliopsida > Santalales > Viscaceae > Viscum > Viscum album. The sequence continues at coordinate 1,794,194,522 of OY728140.1, forward strand.
ATATGTGTTTTGAATCATCTATAAGAGAAATAAAAATTTTAACATTGATTACAATAACTTATTAATGTGGTTGGGATGAATTACTAACCTCAATGATTTTGGGGTTATTTTGTTTGTTTGTGGATCTTTGTTCCACCTCGTGTTCTCTTTGATCATTTCTTATACATTGATATGCCAAACCTAGCAAGACAATAATATCTCACATTGAGTCTATCAGTGTCTACAATCATGTCCCCATATTATATGTATCATCATGAGGATTTATCTTCCAGAAATATTTTCAATGAGACAATCTAAAAAAAATCCTATAACGTGACCATATTGTTTTAGCCTCTTCAATGCTTTGGAACTTAGATATTATTCTAGTATGGTGATATAAAACTCTAGAAGTCATATATAAAATTTTAAAATCAACTGTTATTTTAGATAATACTGTAAAATGAATAATGAATTAAAATTATGTCCTACATAATCATGTTTTCTATACATATTGTTTGTTTCAATCAACTAGTTTACACTACTTATTTATTATAGCATAATTCTATATCACAAGATGTGGGATAGATGTGGAATCAAATTTAATTCGTCAATCTACATATAAATAAAAAACACATGTTGTTTTATATCATATAATAAGTTTATTTTTTATTTAAAATTATAATCAATTTCATCAATAGTGATGTGTACACCATTCTTTTTTTTTGTAGGGGTACATTAGTTTCAATAAATGTTCTATATTATTTGAACATTTTTACTATAATTTAAATTAACAATTCTGAATCAAATTATATAAAATAATTAATGATAAACATTATATTATTTAATTCAATTTCTCTAAAATTATTTTCCAGTGAACATATTGATGAAATCATTCCATGTTTCGTGATTTATAATGTGTTCATAATGAACTGGGGGGTGGGGATTTACTCTCCCCTCGACATACCTGATATGAAAAATCATAAGATAAGTCGAGAAGACACTATTGTATTTTTTAGTGGTCAGTAAGACATATTTATTATGTAAATCATCTAAAATAAATGAAATATTCAAAGAATAAGGATAATTAAATAAATGATTTGGTACTAATTTGTTTCCAAAATAGAAGATGTATATTGTATAACTACCAATCTTTCATTATAATGGACTTCCATTGTTACATGTTTGAGATGCAGCCATGAATCAATATCAATCGGCACATCTGTCTTCATAGTACCAAAAAAATAACTTATGAACATTGACTATTTGAGGTCAATAGGTTGTCCTTGTTGATTACAACCAATTTCAATGTCTGTGTCCTAACATCTTACCCTCATAATTTCTTTCAACAATGTGACAGAGCATTGTTGTTCATTATCATCAAAATCAATTAATCCTAAAAAACTTATGCAGTTGCATCATCAACTGTTTTTTCTTCATTGGGATTTGAATCATCATCGTGTGAAGAAAACATTATCTTCAAAAGTATTCAAACATATAATTTTTCATGATAAAAAAATGACAACATGGAAAAAGGATTTGAGAAGGGTCGTTTTCATGCTATATTGATAACATGATTATGTATTTTACTCCATTTCATACATTATTCCAAAATATTATAGTGAAACCATTTTTTAGTGTGTGAGTATAAAAATAAACATTTAAATAAAAACCAGGACCATAAAATATACATCAATTCACATATTTGAATATTTTTTCTATTTTTTAACACTCAAAATACACATGTATGTCAAGACATTTTGTAATAACCGGACCACCATGATAACCATCACATGTAATTGTTGCATCAAATTCATGAAATTGATATAACACATTAATTTATAATAGAATGCACATTTCAAATATTGGATGTATTAATTTAATTGGATCTATTAAGAAAGAACAAAAAAATGGTAATATAATACATTAGTTAATCCTGACATCTGAAAACCCATATCGAAGAACAAATAACTACATAAATTTCACATCAATCTCACCATAATACATGATTAATCACTAACATGTCTATAGTAAATTAAATTTTCATGTATCGAGAATATCATAATATTATATATTCTATAAATATTTCATAAAATACACTATCAATATATCAATTTATACCATTAATCCACTATAAATAATTGAAAATAGATTTTTTAAAATGTTTTTATTATAAAAAAAATGTAATTTTTAGATTATTTTTTAACCATTTAATCTCCCTAATAAAATAAAAAATGAATGTTTTTTATTCAACATTTTAATTCAATTTGAATATAATTATCATTAATATCAATTCATAATAAGATATATATGACCTAAATTCCAAATAATTATATTAAATTCTCATGGAATATGTAGCCAATCAAGAATATCATATGTAGGAATAAATTTACAAATATGATAATCAAAATTAACGACCCTAGTTTATTGATTATTAACAATACTCAATAACGGAAAACTATATGTTGATTCAAATTTTATGTTAGTACATAATATAACCCATATGATAAACAATATCCTATATCACATGGAAAATAATAATTGACCCAATAATAAATAATTTTACATTGAAATCACTATGTAAAATACGTTAATTGTATTCAGTAGATCATTATATAAATTTATTTTGGATCAATGTATTAAATCACTTGATATAACAATTTCAATTATTTATTAATTTTTTTGAGAATGTTATTATTATTTTATAAGATTTATTAGAATAATAATATAATTTTTTTTATTTATCAATAGCTTATTAGTTATGGATGAAGTAGAATTGGTTTAGTTAAAGAAATTTATGAAAATATTCCATAATACATATTCTCACTCTACTAATTTGAATATGATAAACAGTGACTTGTCAATTGTAGTGAAACATTTGAAATAATATATTGGAATATAAGTGGAATAATTTTAATCATTCATGGTAAACCTACGAAATTTTTATATACATCATTAGAATAATGTATTATTTCATTTTTTGAAAAAGAATATTTATATAAATCTCTTGTCACCAAATACATTAGATATTATGATGATATATTTGGGAATTACTATAATTTATAAATTAAATTTCATGAATTCTACCTTATTTTTTTGCGATATGGAATGAATTATTGAGTAACACTAGATGTCAAACAATAATGGAAATGGTGGAAAGAATATAAAACTACCTATATATAAAAAAATCGATGGACCCAATTAGAATTCCTATGGAAAGTAAGAATTGATTAATTTTTAAAACATCATATTATATAATTTACTAATATTTATAGGACATATAAAGACTAGTTTGTATAAAATATAAAATTATAAAATAACTCACAACACCATAAATAGTTTAATGGTTGTAATACAAGGATCTTGAGAATAGAGTAATCTAATAAACAAGAATAATTTCATTTGAGTGTAACCATTATCATAATGATCATAGGTTATAAAAATAAGTATGACGATGTGTATTGGTAAATAAGACTATATAAAGGTCATGAGAAGTCAAAATGGGTATGAAGGCTAGATCATGTTTTATTGGTCACTATGTTCAACATCATATTAGACTATGAGAAATGGGAATCCCCATATAAGAAGGTTTGTCAACCATTGAAGAAAATTGAAATGTTAAGAAGCATAGGTAATCATTGTTCTCTAGTGAAGATATAGGATTCATAATGTTTGAGAAATGTTTAAAATACAAATCGCAAAACCCCTACAAATAATCAATGACAGTGGAAAATGAAAAAATAACATATTGTGGATTTTATCCTCGATTCGTCTATGGAATATAGATAAAGATCTTTGAATGTAGGTGATTCAAATGAGATCATGATAATCATGAATAAATCAGTCTTGGTTAGGGATCTTTTCAATAGACTAGGTATACTTTTATCATCACGTTCAAAAATGGGGTGATAGATACCTTTTATCAGTACTAAATTGATAAGTGCTTATAAATTCCATGTTTATCTAGACTTGTTTAGCACAGATATAGATCCAAATGTATCAGTGCTAAACAAGAGATTATAAAATCAATAGTTACCAGAAGTAACTTTTTAGTGATGATATGGATTCCCTTTATCATCATGTTTTTTGCACTGATAAAACTTCATCTTAGTTAGCACTAATGAAGTACTGATTAAAGGAATCTTTATCAGTAGAAAAAATTTTGGACGAGAAAATGATATATAATAAAAGATATAAATAAATAATTTTTTTAAAAATATTTATTGAATTATATACTTTATTATTATTAATTTATAATTATTAAAATATTTAATTTAAAATTAATACAATATTTTAAATTTAATAAATTTTATTTTAAAAAACAATTTTTTAAACATTTATCAATATATTTATATCTATTTATTAATATCTATAAATATATTTATTTAATTATATAAATTTTTATATTTATATAGTTGAATATAATTATATATATATATAATATATTTATATATAAATATAGATAATATATTCATTATTTAAATATAGTTATTATATATTTATAACTATAAATATATTTATATCATTTTAACATCTATATACATATATATGTTTATATATATAATATTTTGATTATTTCAATATATTTTTTTATAATATTATAATTATTTTAATATTTAATGATTTCAATATAAAATTTTGAATATTTTTTTTAAAAAATAATATTTAGATTATTCTATATATATAGCCCTCAGGGTGCCTCATAGTGGTAGCAATAATTGTGGGTCTTTGTGAGGTCTCAGGATTGAGTCTCAGTGAGTACATCCCAGAATATTATGTTTCCTGCTTTTCGTAGTAATATATCCATTATCCATGAATTAATTAAGGCTTAGACATGATCTTATATATATATAATTAATATAAATTTTAAAATATACAAATATAGAATATTTAATTTTATAAAAAATATATTATAAATTTAGAAATAATTTAATATACATATTTTTTATTTATAATTATTAAAAATTATTTTTAAAAAATAATATTTATATATTTCTAATAAATATAAATTTATAAAATTATAAATATAGTAAATATACATTTATTTATATATTAAATTATAAGTATTTATTTGTAGATATATTTTTAACATTATTAATGAATATTTAATCTTAAATACTGAATTATAATGATGAGATAAATTAAATAATGGAAAATGATTACAAATTAAAAATAATTTAAAAATAGAATAGTTTTATTAATTAAATAAAGAATATTAAAATAATATGGTATATAATTACGAAAAATTAATATGCTTTGAAAATAATATAACATAGAATATATATATATATATATATAATTAATTATATAAAATAATTAAATTTCAAAAAATAATTGATAATTTATAAATAATATATATTTATAATAATATTTAATTTAAATAAATAAAATTTACTAAATAAAAAAAATTAATGTATCGTGATATAATGAAATTCTTAAATATACTAATATTTTAATAAATTAAAAAATATTAGGTGTATGTGTTTCTCAATAAGATATCGTTAACTGTGTATGTATTTGTGTGTCTTTTTTTTATATAAATATTCAGTAAATATGTATATGTATGTGAAATCAATGTAACACACATCTAATATATGTTAAATTGAAAAATAAAACAACATTAAAAAAATAAGTCGTTAATATGTTTTTTATTACAACCTTATTTTCATTTTATATATATTTATATTTAACAAAATGTTACACGAGGTAGTTGGGGTTTTTCTTAGTGGTAAGCACCTCGTAATCCTACAAGGAAAATTAGAGTTCAAAACCCATTGGGCACAATGAATTCTAGCTGTATAGGAGCACACTATATTAGTGGCGGCATTATAGAAGTGGCAGGTCATTATAGTAGTGGTAGAGCACTGTAGCGGCGACGGGTGTTGTGTGGCACTATAGGAGGGGGTATTGTAGCATTACTATTTATAGAATGGGCATTGGGCCAAACAATTGGGTACACATGCCTTGTAATGGACTAAATACCCACTATGCCTTCATGAAATGTAATGGGTCTCCCACTACCTAGATAAAGAGGACATTTCATTGATTTAATAATAAATGAGGTGTTGACCCCAATGTTTAAAAAAATGTTAAAGGAGCCATGAGAAACTACTCCTACCAATATTTATTGTAAAATAAATGACAACACATGGAAGAGATAATGGAAGAGTTCAAATAAAGGGAATTTCCTCATCTTAAATTGAAAACTACAAATGAGGAGAAATATGATCAACATCAACATTAGATTCCCATTCTAAATTTTAATTCTTTCATTAAAGAGTATTGAGTACTTTTACATAACATTAACATACTTAAAATTAGTTCCATTGACAAAGACCTAGTACACTCGCCTTCCCACTAGCCCAATCATCTCTGGCATGTCAATGACCATAATTTTTTTTGATAAAGTCCCAGTTTTTATATCTTAGTTTGTTTCCAATACCCTTCAAGTTTATCCCCCCTATGAAAGAGAACCATTCTACATGAAAGGATTCCCCTTAGAGTGATGAGATTTCATTTGTGAAACAATCATCATTGTTATTGATATATACGTTCCAATAATATAATTTCATTTGTAGAAAATGGATCTCTCTTGCACATGTTCTACAAACACTTCTTTCTTTTCAACCATTTCATCATAAGTTTGATAGAGGGAATGATATAGTTCATCTGGGAACCCATTTTTCTTTCATAGAACCATCATGACACAAGAATCCGACAAAATATTCTCAAGACATAGATGATGTTTTCAAACTTATGAGATCTCTAAAAGTATTAAAACCTCATATGGAGTTTCCTTGACTCTTCTTGTCACATTAAACATTTTGTTACACAAACATGGAGTTACACTACTAACCGGCAATGGTAACATCCATTTTAGAAGATCAAGAGTCCTTTCAGAGGATACATCTTTTCCAACAATATATATTTTCATTAGAATTCTCATAGTTCACAACTTCTTATTTTGTAAATTTCCAGCATCCTTATGCTTGGAAGAAAAAAACTGTATTAATTTTTATTATGATATCATGAAATTTACCTAAAACATTATGGCCAAAATCATTGTAGAAATCAAAAAATAAGGAGCAAATTCATATTCTAACTCAACATAAATCATTAATCCATCAACTGACATTGTAATATTTCTTATACTTGGATGTAAAAGATTAACATAAACTAAAAACCGAGAATAATACCAATATTATCCTATAAATTTACTATCATCATGCTTCTATGGTGCCCCTAAACATGATGAAACCTTTTTTTTGATTCTGATATGACAAAGAAGACAACTGATCCTAGGAATGCATACCCAGATATATGCATTTGTATTCAATTGATTATAAGGATTTAAATCAATATTCCATGGATAAATATAAAAGACACCTAGAATTAGATTATAGAGTCTAAATCTATAAGTAGTAGAACAAAGAAAATCACATTGAAAACAAATATTGAAATATCCATTGGCAGTCCTAATTATTTTCAACTTAATGAAGCCCTGAATTTTTCCTAATTTTTTTTTTAAATCACCCACATTAATTTGATTTTTCTTTTTCAAAAGGACCAATATACTAATTGGTAAAGATTGATATAGATGAATCCCTCCATGAAATACATCACGAGAAAAAGATATAAGAAATATACAATTCTCATTTCGAGAGATTCACTCCTCACTCATAATCAAATATAAATAACCACAAGCATTCAAAGGTAAATTTTTTTGAAATGATACACCCTTTCTATTGGGATAAGAACGTCTGAATATTTCATAATAAAAATTACTATATTCAGAAGTGATCATAGGATTTAGATAGGTGACATCAGTGCATGGGGAATCAACTATAATTTAATCAGAAACCACAACATCTTTTATAGGTGATACCCGACCTGGGATTTGAGATGAAACCTCGAGTCTGCCCCAAACCTTATCCACTAAAGTAGACGATGCCAAATAGGGTTTGACATCTTAATGGTTTGATTCAAAACCTGATCCCCTGATGAAACATCATCCACTTGATCAGTGAATGATAATACCTGATTATGGTTTGCAACATCAAAATAAACAACATTCACCTGATTATTTAGAGGTGAGACAACCTCACACGGGTTGGTTCAATACCAAATCTGGATAGTAGTATAAAAATCCATTGAATAAGATTGAAACCATAAGAATCAGTTGAGAATGCTATTGAATCGACCAAGAATCACCCATCCATCAATCTTAATCCCCAACTTGAATGTCATTGTCTTAATATATATTTATATTAAAGATTATTTATTAGTATTTATAATTAATATATATATATATATTAAAATTATTATTTTTATTAATAATTTCTTCAATAATAATTTTTTCAATTATTATGCAATTATTTAGTTTCAAAATTTTATATTTAATTTTTTGAAATTTTTATTTTTTATTTATTTTCTTTAATGACATCACTTATTCTTTATAGATATATATATTTAATATATATTATTTATCATTATATATAATATATATATAGGTATATTAACTTAAATCAATTTTGTTAATAATTATTAATTTGATAATTTTTTAATATCTTATTAATTGACACATTTCTAATTATTATTTGTTTAATTATTTCATATTATTGATTTTAATAATCTATATATTTAATATATACTATTTATTAGAGTTTAAAATGAATATATATGTATATTAAATATATTAATTTGTATCAATAATTGTTTAATTAAACATATTGTATGTTTTTATTTAAATTTTTAGATGATTAATAATTTCCTTTTATTCTCAACCATAATCAGGGAAAAATAATTGCTAATAAAGTATAACTGTTATAATAAAAAAACAAATGATTAAGGGTACCCGTTATAAGATTTTTTAATAATGATATACGACACCTTTATCCGTTTGTATTCCTATCACTGATAAAGGCCAAAATAGTTAGTGGTATGGTAGTATTGATTCTAATTATCTGTGATTTGACTCATGGATTGAAATGGAATGAGTGTTGAGAATTATTGAATTACTATAAACATTAAATATTAATTTTTTATGTGCATAATTTTTGGAAACAATAGGAAAATAAGGTTTTGGGTAAGTTGTTAGATGAAATTTATTTTCTTTTCTTCTATAAGAATTAATAAAAAATGTGATTAATGTGAAGTTGAAATTAGTGAAATGATAAAATATGTAATAAATTGAAATGTAAATAGGGTATCTAATGAGGATCTTTAATTGTGAGAATCTTTTTACCCTTTTTAACATAAGCATTGTTGTGGTATTTTTAAGGGTTTTCATATATCCATAACAATGAATATATAAAATGGTTTGTGGGAAATACTAATTTGGTCTTATTCTAATTACCTCTAATTTAAATGTGCTAAATATTTGTATTCTGTCAGGAGAAGTGTTGTTGGAATTGTAGAGATATACATCTTTCATGATACTGTTTGAGTTTACAAAATGATGATATGGATGGAAATTATTCCACTAAATTAGATCTTGAGGTAATATTAGCGATGATTGAGGAATTCGGGGAGTAGTTCTATCATTTTATTTATCATTTCATGATGTTTCCAAATAAATTCCTAGGATGGATTGTGAAGTGCATGTCTATCCTAAGACAACAACTTCATTTTCATCATTCATCTATATTAACCGGAGAGGGTGGACCTGTGGTTTCAGAGTTTCGGATTGAGTATATCTAAAAGATACATGACCATTTGAAGTCAAATGATGAAATGAGAGTTGAATTTTCTACATACATGTTATGTGGGAAAGAAAAGTGTTTTTGGGACATCATGATACAAGATAAAAATCTATACCACACGGATTAGAAAGAAATTTATGAGTAGTTCATGGAGCACATTTACAATAAGATCCTCATGAAATAGATAGAAGCCTAGTTTATGATGTTGAATCTAGGGAGAGTGTTTATTTTGAACTTTTAGGGCCACATTACATATTTTGATTTCTTTTTCATAGAGTAGGAAATATATGAGGAGACTATGGGAAAATAGTTTTAGGATAGGATTAAATGATAAATTATGTCCAAAGTGAATATCATCTTGCTAATGAAGATTTCGAAAGTGGTGAATTACGCTCCCATTTCTAAGGGGACATGATAGAGGCTTCCAGTGATGTATAAGTGGTTTTTGTGGATGGTTTGTTTGTATGTCATTAGAGAGAAGGAAGCGTCCTTATGAGAAAAATTACTATAATAATGGAAAATATAGTAGATAGGGGGAGGTTCAGTTACACATGACCTTACTACAGTAATCTTTCACCAACATGGTAGGAAGGGCCACTTTAATAGACATTGCCCCTAAACACTAGTAGAGTTACAATCATGAATAAATATGGGAATCCAATAATGGTTCTACATGAACACATGATATACAATTAGTGATGGAGATAATATAAAGAATTATAATTTTTAATGGAAACGTTTTATACTGTATCAAGCTGGTAGTTGGCTATGGGAGAAGAGGTAGTGGACATTGTGATTATGGGAATGAGCACCCATATCGGCAGAGTGTTATTGATTTGGGGACATATACTGTATTACATGGAATAATGGGATGCCATGTGCATGTTTCTATCCAACACTGATGGGTATCATGGTTTGAACATCGATATGTAGTGGAACTATTATTGGAGATTCATTGATATCTAGTTACATATTAGATATTGGTGGAACTATTTCATTTATAACATCTCAAATTGTGAATTTTTTGTCTCTACCAAATGGGAGTTTTTGATTGGGTTAATGATGATCGATACATCATTGGGTGTTTAGTCAAGGGAAATATATTTATTCATGGGCTTTTCTCTATATGATGGGGAGTATGATTTCATTTGGGATAACCAAATTCTCGATATGGTAGATTGGAAATAATTATTAGTATCATTTAGATAGTATCATACATTTCCCACATTGATTTTTACCATATGAGATTGAATATTATGTATCCTAGGGTGAAATATATAGGCACCAAGTATAGTGAATATCTAGGTAGGTTTTGTAGGGACAACTCATTAGAAACTGGGGGAGCTCACATCCCATGTTGATAGTATCTTATTGAATGATGTTGGTGTGAATAAATATGGAATTCAACCTATAGTGTATATTCTCTAGGATATTCTTCTTATGGACATCTCAATGCATACTCTTGAGAGAGATCATTATTTTATAATTGATCTCATACATGTGGCTAAGATAGTTTCTATTCCACCATACATAGAAGCACCAAAAAAGATTCAAGTTCTCAATAATAGGCATGAAGTGTTGGTGGATAAGGGGAATATCCATATTATTATGTCTCCATAGTGTTCCCTAGTAATGTTTACTATAAACGATAATATGACTCTATGTTTTTGTGTTAATTTCCTGATGTTGAACTTGATTACTTTGAAGGACCTCTATACTCTTCCACATATTTATGTCCTATTTTGTGAAGCATATGGGAGCTATTTTTTTATCTATGATTGACTTTAGATCATAATATCATCAATTGTGTGTTCTACCTTATTATATATTATAAAATGATTTCAGATGTATTTTTTGTCTCAATGAGTTAGTTATTATTCTATTCTGGTTGGTGAATGAGAAAGCCATGTTTATGGTCATGATGATCATGATCATCCATCCGTTCCTGGACAAATATTTGTTATTTTTCTGTATGAAATCTTTTGGTACTCCAAGACACATGAAAATTATTCCCATCATCTTGACATAATCCTTAGTATACAGAGACAAAATCACCTATATGACACTCTATCAATGAATTAGTTTTTTATTGATGTAGTAATCATATTCAATCACTTTATATTAGATGAATCTATGTTGGTGGTCCCAGAGAATATATTGGTTACTTTGTCATTGTAGAATACAAATTACATTTCTGAAATCAATAGTTTTCAATGGTTAGCAAGGTAATTTTCAAAGGATCTTCTAGGATTTTTCCCATTTGGAACCACTACTTTCGGGCCTAACAAAGAATGGGTTAAGGTTTGATTTGAAGGAAGCAATGAAAATTAATTATAGGAGCTGAAGAAGCACAATAAATAAACACCAATCATGATCCTACATGTTCCAGGTTAATATTATATGACGTTTTGTGATGCATCTAGCATAGGGCTTGGAGTAGTGGTTATTTATATAGATTAAGTTGTAGAATATGGTACACAACTGTTGAGGCCACATGATGAAACTATAAAAAGAACAAACATGAATTTGATATATTTTCCTATAACTAGTCGTGGGGGAATAAATATCTATTGAGAAAATTTTTTACTATGTATAATGATCCTAGACACATGAATCTATGGAATCATTTTTTGGTAGAGTTTATGCAGTCATTTGAAATAGATTTATCATATATGCCCGGGATGGGAAATCGTGTACATGATGCATTAATAATTAATTCTTAAACTCAATCTTTTTTGGAGTATAGAGAAGAGAACAAAATGATGAATTTATTGGGTAAAATGCAAGTTGTGGCTCAGGGGTGTCAGGAGATAATGACCCCATAATAATTTTTATTAGAATATAAAATTTTGATCCAAATTTTAGATCATTATTTTCTATATATTGATTTATTTTCCTTGAGGGGAATCCCTAATGGTGGGAACTCAACTACGAACAAGAAAATATATGATTCAGATATTATATATGTTAAGAATCACGTTGTTAAGACTAAGAGTATTCTAGAGTAGATGATGTGTGATGGTCATTCCTCCAAGTGGGTTTTGTATCTTGGTGTGAAAAGAATGTATCATGACCTTCAATGATAGTGTTGGTTATAAGAATGAAGATGTTGACTGTAGGACTCATGACACAATGCTAATCAATTTAATATCTAATGGATGAGTATCAAGGATTTGGTGTTTTACTAAAGTGATTTACTATATTGGAATGGAAGTAGATCACATTACCATGGATTTTGTACTGGGGTTTTTAAGGATTACATTAAATAATGATGTTATTTTGGTGGTAGTGAATAGAACAGATAAACTAGTGTATTTCTTTATTATACGATAGACTTTATAAATTTTATAGTTTTTAGAGATCTAGTTCCATGAAATAGTTCATATTCATAGGGTTCCATAGAGTATTATTTTAAAATATGACTCACATATTACTTTGGGTCTCTATATTTCTAGAAGAAGGCACTTGGTATGAAATTTTTACTAAGTGTGGTGGTACTCCTACATATATAATAGTAGGTGGAGTGTACTATATAGGTTCAATATGGTATGTTTTGTGAGTGTCTCCTAGATTTTAGTGGGTATTTAGAGAATAACCATGTTTTATCAGTTCAACTATAAAACTTTTTTCAGAAAAATATTGAGATGGAACCGTACAAGGGTCATTTTGGATGTCCATTCAGAAAAAATGAATGCCGGTTGAAGTTAGGTTAATCAATACTGATATGATAAAGTTTCCTGTAAGAGAGGTCGTTGCAGGTTATGATGGTTTGGAAGTATATTTCTATGTCTTAGAAATGGGTAATGTTGTATCATAATTGATATCAAAATCTCATAGATTTTAGTAAGGTCCATAATGTTTTTAGTATTTTTCTCTATTCATGAATATACCATTTTAGGTTATATCTTGGGAGCATTATGATATAAATTGGTGAGTTTTGGAAGTAGGAGGTGTAGTGCACGTTTGCCGCATAGTTTTCCCACATTGTTCCTCCAACCCTGAAAAACATGTTCTCCCTTAAGTGTAATCGTGAGAAACGCTTATGTGATATTCAAAATTAGGATGAATGGTTAGGGAAATGAATTAGCACCGTAGGTGAATCCTTTATCATGATATTTTTAAAAACTTGTTATTTTATTAAAAATACCGAAACCCTTGAAAATTTTTCAAAATCAAACATAACATTGACCTAAACAATATTAATAACTTGGATAGTCTCCAATAATGATTCAAAGCCTGTATAAACACTATTTTTCAGGAATATATGATCATATTAAAGATCTACAACCCTATGGGTAGGTGTTTTGTCCTGATTTTATATCTCAATCTCTCTAAATATTCATTTTAGATAAAAGATTAATGTATTATCCTCTTTTTAAAAGAGTACACATCTAGCTATGATGAATATTTTTTCATTTGATATAGTAACTTGATTTTAGATGTAGAAATATTTCTTCATATTGATATCCAATTTCACACCACAATTGGGGATTTAATTTGGAAATAATTTGACAATAAAGTTGAGGTTGGTGGTCTAAATTTAATGTCCAATAGTATTTATTTATATACATGGGTTTTATTGTGAATTTGTAAGTATCTATATTTGATAAATTTTTTAGGTGTTTAAATTGATATTATAAAATTTCCACGAAATAATGATTTAGGTTAACTTAGGGAAATCAAAATTTGGGTTATAGATTGATAAATTGACTAATTAATTAATGAAATTTATGGAATCATGGAATTAATCAAAATTTGGGATTGTGAAAGAAGATTAATTAATTATGGAATTAATTATAGGTATACTATGAAAGTGTAAGTGTTCATATACTGGGTAAGCGAAATTGTAATAATTAATTGATGAATAGATTAATGATATATTTTGAATGTGGACTTCAAGGGATTTTTTTTATGAAATTGGTTTAATTAAATGTATAATTAATTGATGGGATACTCGGATAGTAGAATTGGAAAATTAATGTGATTCTGGATTAATTGAACATGTGAATTATGAGATCTTATAGCTAACCTTATATAATTAATTTGGAATACAATTAAATAATGATAAATGGTTTAACGATGATTTTTTATATAATTCTATGTTAATTATTGTCTTGAACCTTGTTTATTTAGTGAATTGAAATTGTTAAATTTAATTATAATGTTATATGATATGGTTAATGATGCATAAATTGATGTATATAAAACTATGATCTGTGGGATGTTTTAATAGATGTGATTTTGTGATATTTGGGAGTAGTACATAGATTTATACATCATAAGACAATAGTGACAAATTGATAATATTTTGGGGAAATTTACTGATTCTCGAAAATCATAAAATGATATATGAGTGTTGGACATATACTACTACATCAAAATCCATCAAGTTTTATTGATTGATAAATGTGTTATGGGTTACAATATATGCTTCAAAGACCCACAAATTACTAAGAATGGCTATTTATGCCCAATATATTGGCATTGGAATTTGGTTCCCATTGGATGAAATATGAATTGTAATGAAATGATAATTGATATCAATTATGTTTTCATAAATTCTATTCAAGGAGATAGTCCAACATCTGGAACATGACAGAGCATGTATTGTGGGTTAGGTGTCCTCAAGAATACTATTGTATATTTTGTAAAATAATTAATAATTTAATATGGGTAAACAATTTACATTTTTTCTTTATATTTTATTATATATACAAATTCATACACCGTTATTAATAGGATATTATTTTTGATGCCATTGGGGTTGGAATACTGAGTTGTACTCACACCATACTCAGGTAGCCTGATCAGAACCCTATGAGTCATCATATTTGAAGGATTAGATAAGGTAAATACCCCCATGTTATATGTCTAATTTAGGATGGATCATGGATGATGGAATGAGACGTGATACAAGATCCTCATGGGAGTTGTCAGTGTCTTTATTTATTTGGGGTTTCTACATATTGACATCTTATACATATATTGTGTGACTATCTACTTGTTAGTTTGGGATATTGTATTTTCTATTATGGTGATCATTTGAAACTAGTTTTTTATGATTATTTTTTTTCATTGAGTGATTTTTTATTTATTTTTGATGTTATATTACTAGATAAAGGGGTTATAATATCACAATGATCTATATATGAACTTTTCTAATAGTCAGAATCCTATGGTGTATTGAGAGGTGTTTTTGAGGACATGCATCCAACCATTATAGGGAATCAGTGTGTTGTACCTAGATCAGGATGTTAGAAAATATAAATGCATGTATGTGATAAAATAAAATATCATTTATTTTCATTATTTTGATTTATGTTGCGACATGTATAACTTCATTACATTTAATAAAATTTAAAGAAATTTAGAGGACATTAAAATTAATTCATCATTGATCAAAAATGTTATAGATACCTAATTATGAATACATCTAGAAAAATATTAAGAGTTTATAACTTTTGACTATGAAAACATCAGTGAGATTTATAACTAATTTACTAAAATTTTCAATGGAATCTTATCTCTCAGAGAGACTATACTAAATGATGTAATTATTGAGATAATACTTCAAGAATAACATATGATATGAAACTCAAATATGTTTTCAATCGATGAATGAAATTATTTCACCTAGTACTGTATATATGAATTGATTGGATCCATTCTTTAACACAAGTTGGAATTGAAGTCAAATGATAATGGTGTTTTTTAGAAATTGGTATATAATTTAAATAAAATAATATTATATCAATTAAACATTATGTAACATATTATTTAAAAAGTGATTAGGATAACATATCAAATATACATAATTTGATGTATAAATTAATAAATGGAAAATGTTTTATCTGGAAAATATCCAAAATGGAATAAATGAAATTTTAAATAATAGAAATTCTAGAAAGCACTATATTGAACCTCAAATTATTTTTTTGAATGTAATAAAATGTGTTGTATATTATATGACAATCAAAAACTAAAAAAAATATGGTGTATATGTGTAGTATGAGAATGAATAAAAGTAGTCATATCATAATATAGGGAGATATATGGAGGATTTAGGATCCTTTCAGGAGGAATAGTAAATTGAGAGGAAAATAGGTAATGTCACATTAATGGATAGAAACAACTAAGGAAATTAATTACTTCATCACACCATTGTAAATGATTATATTGTTATAGAATAAATATAATTATGAAAAAAATAAAAACTCAGATTCTTTATAGGGTTATGAAACTGATGCAAACTGGTTATATTAACATACTGATGAGAATGAAATGTTACAGAAGGATGTTTTGAAAAAATTTGAACAATATTATCTATTAAAATAATGATATACGAATATGAAAAATTGAAATAAAAGGATGCATAAAAAACAAAATAAATATAAATTTTTTACAATATGTTTTAATTATCATGTGCCATAATTTCATGAAAATTAAAATGAGAAATGAATAAATGAGAGTGTATGAAAAGATGATTTTATTTCTTTTATTTATAAGGAAATGGAAATGATTATCAATTTTATTTTTTATAAATTGTTTAAATTTGAGAAATAATACAATCTTATAAACAATAAAAATATCAAAATATGGAATATTACTTTAATAAAAAAAGTAAAATTAGAGCAGAATCAAAAAAAATTCCAAAAAATAGTAATATAGTATAATGATTTATTATTATTTTATAACGACACTTTATAGTATTTATAATGATAATAAATTCCTGAAAATATGATATACATGAATAAAAAAAATAGTATTGTGGTTATATTAAATAGATTTATATGATTTATTATAACATATTTATAAATATCACTAATAAAAATGGTTTAATGTTTTTGGGTTATGTGTGGAATATTTGGAAACAATGAATCATATTTCAATTAAGATTATGTTCAATCATTAAGAAAAGGAATGTATTTCTTGAAAAATATTCTTTCTATCATAAGAAAACTACCACTTTCACAACATCGATTCTGGATGGATTATATTAAAATCTAATAGGTTTCATGATAGATTACATTTAGAGAAGTGTGTTTTATTTATGGTATCATTAATTTTTCAATATTTGTTATTGAATATAGAATATTAGATGTTATTAAATTTTTTTTCTCAATATCCTTTTAGTATTCTATTATTTTTTAATAGTATGGATTATTGTATTCTTCATAAATATTTATTCCTCATTTCTATGAAAATATATTTCAAATTATTAGAATATTTTTGAGATGCAACAATTTTAAAGGATTTTTACTATATGTGTTAAATTGTGTAAATTATTAGAATTTCTTTAATTTATATAATATAATTTTGGCAAGGAGATATTTTCTAGAACATTATAAGATTAAGTATAATTGATTATAGATTTTTGATCCTGTAATATTGATTATTATGTTTTTACTCTATATAATAATTCTCATTCCTAGATATTGGTAGTATATATATTTATATATATATATTGATGAGAATTAATGTATAAGAGGAGATAATAATGTTCATACTTATTAGTTATTAAACAATAATTAATTATTTATCAAGTATTAAAATAATATATTAATTTTAACAAGAGGAATAGTAATTAAATTATTTATTGTTCATATAGTTAAATCTATAAATGGGGGGAGAATATTATTTGTCTTTTTGAAATAAAAGTTCATTTTTTCTATTTAATAAATTGTTTAGATTTTTAATTTTGAGACACAATAGTTTTGATGTATTTGTTTGTAATGTCTTGAAAATTTAAAAAACATTAATATTTAATTAAAAAAATTCAATTGTATATTATTTGATATTTATTATTGTAATTATAGTTTAATTTTTTTTGGTGATTTTTAATTTTAATATTCACATCCTTTATTTGGTTCATTATAAATTGGGAATTTTAATTAAATTACATTTTAGAATAAATTTATATAATTTAATGTTTTACATGATATTTAATTTAAGGTTGTAAATATTTTGTCATGTGTTGAATTAATTTATTTATATTAATTCATTGTCTATTAAATTTTTAATATATATTTTTTATTTTAATATCTACCTCTTTATTTTTAATTTATAATTATTATTTTACCTATTCATTTTATTAAATGTTTTCTAATATTGTGAGAATATAATTTTACAATGATAATTTTTTTCATTTTTATTTACCTTTTTTTTTCTTGTCCTACCAATATGTATCATGTTTTTCACTCACATTAGTAGTTCTACATCTACTCTACCTTTGTAGAGGTTCTATTTACCATTTTATGAGTATAATTATGTATGTCGTTGAATTTATGTGAGAATCATATTATCATTATATAATTTGTGATTTTTTAAATTAAAAATTATAAAACATCTTGTACCCAAGAACTGTGTGTGTGTGCATGGTCATCCTTACATAACCCAAGTAAAAACATGTATACCATTATGCATGTAAAATTACATAACCAGTTGCATTTATAAATTACCCTTACATGATTACCTTTATATATCATACACTTATGAGATTACCTTTATGTATGCTTCCAATTCAGTAGTTATGAAATGTAAATTTAAGAAGTTTACACCATACCCTTTACTTCAATTATTTGACAATGATTTTTTCCTGATACCATGAATAAATATTATTGATTAACTAAAGATGATACTTGATGTTAAAATGGTAATATTTTTCATCATATTTATTATAAATTATTTTTTAATGAATATGAATTATCCACAAGAATGTGGTTTTTGGAATTTCATTAAAGAATAGTAGCCAATATTTATTTGAAAATTGGAAGGATTCATCTAATACAATTTACAAAACACAATCCATTGTGAACATTGATAGATTCATTACTGTTTATTGATCTTATATTGTAGGCTTCCAACAAATATTCATCTACTACATCTGTTTTAGAATCTCTAAATACCACTATTCTACTAAAACATTCTTCATGGAAACATTCTAATATTATAGTGTAATTTTATACATGTAAGAAGTGTTTTAATTTTTACGTTTACACATATAGATTATAAATCATTCAAAGGATAGTGATTATTAAAGATTACCAAATAAAAAATTTTGTCACATAGGGTGTGTATAGATATCCCATGGGTTGTATAATGGTAGTTTGTTTAGGGTATTCTGTTCCCTTTTAAAAAAGTAGCAATGGATTAATATAAATATTAGGATATATAAATTTCATATTCTAGTGTTTTTTATTTAGAATTCACATTAGATGATTTTTTTAATTTATATATATATATATATAATTAGGTCAAAATTCGTACATAAATATCCAATATTCTTGTAAAGTGGATACTACAAAAACAATATAAAACTTTTCTGAAATAATATACATTTAAACAAAACATGGATTCAATTTAAAGAAAAATCATAAAAAAATTCAACCCTACATAATTATTTCTACCACCCTTCCCCATATCCTAGGAAAATCAATTTACATCATGATATAAGAACAAAATTCTTACTAAGAAACAATAATAACGAAAATTATTAGTCTAGTGAAAACCCAAAAACCAAATAAAAAACTTTTCATTAAAACTCAATATCAATCATAGAAAATTAATAATGGGTCAGTCTGACATCATTAACATATTAATCTTACATTATCACTTAAAAATGATGTTACATTATGATCAACATCCATATCTAGAGTACCAAATGCATTAAACATCTTAAATGGGGCACACACATAATATCATGGGCTATAATGGGGCTCAACCCATCTTATAATGGGTTATAATGGGGCTCAAAAAATAATATAATGATCTAAAATGGTTTAAAATAATGAAAATTTCTAAGGAACATATCATGAAAAAACCCCTTTATTTTTTTTAAACCCATGGTCTATACACTTTAAAATAACAAAATAACATTTTCTTGTAAAAATAACATTTATGTTATAAAAACTCATCACATAATATTGAAATTATTTTACTAAAAATAATATAAAAACATATTATAAAAAAATTTATATAAAAATCAAATTAAAAGTGGGATAACCTGCTCATTTCATATAGTTTAAAAAATCATTTTATCATTTGTAAAAAGAGTTGAAAAAATGACATTTAATGTTTCTTTTTAAAATAACCCCCATTACATTGTGTTAGAAACCCCCCATATAAAATTTAATCTCCAAGATAACAATGAAAATTTAATTCCTTAATTTATTGATAAAATTTAAATGTTTATTATTTATGATATACAATTTATCCTAATTTTATAATAATTTGGCAATAATGTATGATAAATTTTGATTTTTTGTCAATATTCGGTAATTGATTCAAAATAATAATTGTATCATGTTATAGTCAATGTGGTAATTAGTTAATCGTCTCCAAATTATATTCATGAAAAATAATAAATATTATATAACAATTATACATTTAAATAAAACCATTTATCTTTGTTAATGAAAAGTGAACAATGTTATTATCATGGTGAATGTAGGTAGTACAATTAGTGTGCACAATAAATTATTTGTCAAATTTGATTGATGGATTTGATAGAATTATGAATTTGAATTTGTGTTTTTAATTTGTTTTTCTTTTTGAAATTTATTTTCGGGTTTTATGTGTGATTTTATAGTGATGTTTTTATATGGTTCCAACTTATCCTTAAATTGGGTTTTTACATTAATACAAAAAAATTAATATATTGTGGTAGGTCGTATATACGGAAGAGTGTATAAGGACCCAAACTTATTTCATAAAAGATTTTGAATTTAATCAAGAAAACACTTCATTTTACATTGAGGACCTTTTCAAGTTTAGTGCTTTAGATAATTAAGACAAAAAATTCATAACATTACATATTGTTACATAGTGGATACCATAAAATTAGTTTATATTTTCCTCAGAATATAAAACATTAAAACATAAAACAAGACTCCTTGACAATTCTTCAACATTAAACATGTCTTCCTTCTTTGTATTACTCATCATTAACCTGTGAAAAATCATTTAAAAACTTGGGATGAGCACAAAAGCTCAGTAAGGTATGAAAAAGAAGGAAAAATCACACTAGTCCATGAATACGCATGACATATGAAAACATTTTCAAAAGACATGCTTTCCACCCATAAAAAATTACTTAGCGTAACATGAGATTTACACAAGATCCACACAAACATAATTATAATAATAGAGGTATATTGGGGCATTACTTACATAATCTTGTAACCATCTTGGCTACCTTAAAATTTGTAACCCTCACGGCTACATTACTTTGTGTAACCATCACAGTTACACTTGGAGTAACCATACGGCCGACCTCCAACATACTCATACCCAATGAATTGGAGGGAAATATAGGTCCCACACTTCATCATAAAAAATTACCAATAACCAAAACATAATCATACAACATAAACAATAGCATAAAAACATTGCCTTTGAATCTTATAAAACAGAATTTTAAAAGAGGATTTTAGAAGAAAAGTCCGTTATAAACATCATATAATTTAAGTGAGGCTTAATAGAGTGGATTTAATATGTATATACTCTGTAAATACACATAATGAAACATAATATAAACAAAACCCATCACACAAACAATTTAAATAGATCATAAATTATAAAGTAAAATGTTAACCCAATGAATGGAAATCAGGTTAAGAATTCCCTTACCTTAGGCTTGTCGTACTTAAAAATTGTTTAAACCTCTTGTATAATGGTTAAAAGAGTGTTATTAGTATTTTACAGAAACATGTTCATGTGTATAACATCTTATATGGTCATTTCATAACCTCATTTCACCCCTTAATTGTCAGTATTTTGTTCCTTGCATTATTTTGGGTGAGTTCTTTTGTGATTTTCACGATCGGTTCATGATGAATCGTTCTTGTTGATTGGAAGTGAAACTCCAGAATTGGAAAGGAGTAGTATTTACATATTTCCAGTACCATAAATTTTACCATTTATCACTTTGATTCTTTATATGATGATGATTTATAAGTTAAAACATTAATTATGTTCGTTTAGATCATTTAAGTGGTTCTTTGATAATTACAACTTCATTTAGTCTTATAAATTTGAATCATGAGTACAAAAGAATTACAGAACCTTATATGAGTCAAAAAACATATATTATAACCTGGTTCAACCATGTAAATGGTTTCATGAACATACTTGAAATAATTAATGGAAATTGAAAATACATCGTCCACGATATCGGTAATTCGACACAAATGGACAATGTTTTTTGATTCTTTAAATAAGTGAGAGAGGAGAGGAATAATGATTTGTAATTTTCCATAAACATTAAAAAATCCAGAATATACATGATTCTGGAGATTTCATGCCTCTTGGATAAGAGGGGGTGAAGAAAGAAGAGGAATGAATCATGAAATAAAGAAAACATGAGAAATTTCATTCAAAAAAATCGGCAGCCTAACGGCGCCTCTTAAAATTTCATAAAAAAACAATTGATGAGTGGAATGGAATATCCCATAAATAATACAAATTTTGGACATTAAGGGGAAGTATTTAATTAAATATCCCAACAAAATACAAAGGGAAAGGAAGAGAATAAAATAAAATGGAAAAAAGAATGAAAATGAAAGAGGATGTTTACCTCTTGATCTCTTATCCTTGAGATCCTTCTTAAGGGCTTTGATTTTGGTCTTTTGGTGAGACCAGTAGCTCTAGGACGTGGGGAAGAAGATTGGGGAGGGAATTTGGCAGAATTTAGACAATGTCAAAGGCTTGAGAGGTGTGGGAGGAAGAGGGGAGTGAGGGTGGTATTTATAGTGGAGGAGGGGAGGTATTTTAGATTATTTTAATTATTATTATAATATTTTTATCAAGACTATGAATAATCTCAAATAAAGTGGCCCTAAATAGTGATAATATCATGTGATTTCGAAGAAAGTGGCCTTGCATCACTTATGATGTCATAAATAGTGCATTTTTACTGATAAATTGATTATACGGTATTTTACCGTATTTCACTATTCACCGAAAACTCAAGAGTTTCAGAAAAATACCAAAAATTTACCCCAACCATTTTTCGATATGTAGAATTCAAAAATGAACTCAATTTTTTAAAAATAATTTTCTAAATATTATTAATTTAATTTTTAAATAAGGTCACAGTTAATTCGAAAAATAATAATATTGAAGTGCAATTAGTTTTATGTGACATTGGAAACTTAATTAAGATCCCATTATCCTATTGCCATGGGAAAATAAAATAATAATATTATTTACTATTCATGAGGTCATATTACTATTCATATTACTATTCATAAGGGCATGTTACTATTCACCAAAAAAGACAAGTTTGTTCCATCAGACTCTAAATAACATACTGAACACAATTGTAGATGACAGTTTCTTGAAATTCAAAACATAGAAGAAATAAAATTATTTTTAAAAGATACTTATAAATATATTCCTTAAACAAAATTTCAAGCATTTTCAATTTATTTTTAGAAAACTTTGGGATGTTACATTATCCCCACCTTCTGGAAATTGCGTCCTCGCAATTTTATTTACTTATTAATCAACTGAGGGTATTTTTCCCTCATAGCATTTTCAGACTCCCATGTTGCTTCTTCAACCATGTGGTTTCTCCACAAAACCTTTACCTGGTGGATTACCTTATTCCGCAATACCTGTTCTCTTCGATCAAGAATCTGAACCGATTTTCCTTCATAAGAAAGGTTCTCTGCCAGCTGAACTGCTTCCGGCCTCAAGATATGTGATGAATCTGGAACGTACTTTCTCAACATCGAAACATGAAAAACATTGTGTACCTGAAATAATCTCGGAGGCAAAGCTACGCAGTATGCAACTGTTCCAACTTTATCCAAGATTTCAAAAGGACCGATGAACCGTGGACTTAGTTTCCCTTTCTTACCGAAACGCATCACACTTTTCCAAGGAGATATTTTAACCAAAACATGGTCACCTACCTTGAAAGAGAAGTCTTTCCTTCTGTTATATTCCTAACTTTTCTGCCTGTTCTGAGTTGTCCTCATGTGTTGCTGGATCATCCTCACTTTCTCAGCCACTTCTTCTACTAATTCTGGCCCCATCAACTTTCTTTCACCAACTTCATCCCAAAACACAAGAGTCCGACACCGCTTTCCATACAAGGCCTCAAAAGGTTCCATCTGAATACTGAAATGGAAACTGTTATTATAAGAAAACTCAACTAATGAAAGATGATGATCCCAACTTCCCTGATAGTCCATTGAACAGGCTCGAAGCATATCCTCCAAAGTTAGAATCGTTCGTTCTGACTGCCCTCTGATTGAGGATGAAAAGCTGTACTGAAATTCAACTCTGTGCCCAAAGACTTCTGAAGTCCCTTCCAAAATTTAGAAGTGAACCTGAGATCTCGGTCAGACACAATGGAAAGAGGAACTCCATGTAACCTGACAATCTCTTTGAGGTACAATCAAGAAAGCTGATCTAATGTCATTGTATCTCGAATAGAAAGAAAATGAGAATAATTTGTTAGCCGATCAACAATAACCCATATCACATTGTTACCTCGAGAAGTATTTGGTAGTCCCAGCACAAAATCCATGGATATATTCTCCCATTTCCATTCTGGCACTGGAAAAGGATGAAGCATCCCCTTCGGTAACTGTCGCTCTGCTTTAACCTGCTGACATGTCAAACATTTCATTGTAAAATCAGAAATATCTCTTTTCATCCCATTCCACCAGTAATACTCCCGAAGGTCTCTGTACATCTTAGTACTTCCAGGATGAACAGAAAATGGATAACTATGAGTTTCACACAACAATTCATTCATCAGCTGGGAATCACAAGGCACACACAACCTTTTTCCAAAACCTAAAACACAATCACTATCAAGATTAAATTCTGGAAACTTACCCATTTTAACAAATTCTACCTTTTTCTATAGCTCAAGGTCTTCCCTCTACGCTTTCATAATTCTACCTGACAACGAAGACTACACAGAAACCTGAAACAAAACAGATATATTCCCTGAACCAACAACTTCTAAGACAAAATTTATCAAATCATTATTCAATGGATCACGTTCCAAACGTAGCATGGTTAATGATGCATGATTTTTCCGACTTAAGGCATTCTCTACTTTGTTTGCTTTTCCAGGATGGTAATTAATCGTGCAGTCATAATCCTTTATCAGTTCTAGCCATCTTCTCTGCCTCATGTTTAATTCCTTCTGAGTGAACAAACAAAGTACCTGAAACAACTTAATTGGATGGCCCAACATCTGCTGACGTAGTCGCAAAGGATCTCACTACACCTTTCTGCTTGTAGTCTGGCTTCTTTGCATCATTTGGATCCCTCTTTAGACAGGCATTTGCATAGTGACCCATCTCACCACATTTAAAACACTTTACAGTTTGCTTATCAGGATTAGTCTTTGGATCATTTTCATTGCAATCTCGAGCCATATGTCCAAACTTACCACATTTAAAACACTTCTCATTTTTGATAAGACATTCCCCAGGGTTCTTCTTGCCACACTTTTCACAAACTGGAAACTTTATTTTCTTACCATCATATTTCATTGGTTGATTCTTACCCATTTCTTTCCAATTGGACCTCTTCTTCTCTTTTTGTCCAAATTTCATGTGATCGTCAGCAAACTCCATCTCTACCCTCTCAGTACATCGGACAAGTTTCTCATAACTTTTGAATTCACGGGAGGTCAACGCCCTTCGATACCTTGGCTTCAATCCTGAGTAAAAGCGGTTGATTTTGCTATCAATATCCAGAATCAGATTTGGAGCATACCTCGCCAGTCAGGTGAAGTTCTCCTCATACATAGCCACTGAATCGTCCTCCTTTTGTTTCAATTCAATCAATTGTTTCTCCATTCTAAGTCGCAGCACCTTAGGAAAATATTTTTCAAGAAAAATACTTTTAAATTCATCCCACACTAAGGCATCAAAATCCTCTCTACCCCTGATATTCCTTACCATTGACCACCACTGATCAGCTTCCCCTTCAAAACGATAAATGGCAAGACTTACCTTTTGATTGTCTGAACATCCCATAACATCAAATATCTTTTCAAGGGCTTTAATCCATCCTTCTACTACCACTGGGTCAGAAGATCCATTGAATGCAGGGGGGATGTTGTCTCATAAAATGTTCCACCACTGTCATGTTCTGTTGGGGTACCTCTATTTTTCCTCTTTCATTGATGCCACCACCATTTATTTCTTGCGTTAGCTGAGCCATTACTATCACAAACTGCTCAGTTCCAATCCCTACCATTCCGGGCTGTTGATCAGGAAGGATGTCATTCTGTCGGTGCCTATCCTCTTCAGCATCCATGTTCCTTCTGCGGACAACCATTCTAAACAAACATTTCTTAGATGAAGCAACATGGTAATCTTTAAATGCTATAACAAATTAAACATAGATTGAAAATTATTTATGGTATTCTATTAGCATCACCTTAACCCCTAATGTTATCTAAACCATCATTTGATACCTACTATAAGGACCCGAACTTATTTCATACATAATCGTGAATTTAATCAAGAAAACACTTCATTTTACATTGTGTAACATTTCATGTTTCGAGCTTTAGACAATTAAGAAAAAACATTCTTAACATTACACATTGTTACATAGTGGATACCATAAAATCAGTTTCTATTTTCCTCAGAATATAAAACATTAAAACATAAAACAAGACTCCTTGACAATTATTCAACATTTAACATGTCTTACTTCCTTGTATTACTCATCATTAACCTGTGAAAAATCATTTAAAAACTTGGGATGATCACAAAAGCTCAGTAAGGTATGAAAAAGAAGGAAAAATCACACTAGTCCATGAATACGCATGACGTATGAAAACATTTTCAAATGATATGCTTTCCACCCATAAAATCTCACTTAGCGTAACATGATATTTACACAAGATCCACAAAAACATAATTATAATCATAGAGGTATATTGGGGCATTACATACATAATCTTGTAACCATCTTGGCTACCTTAAAATTTGTAACCCTCACGGCTACCTTACTTTGTGTAACCATCACAGTTACACTTGGTGTAACCATACAGCCGACCTCCAACATACTCATACCCAAAGCATTGGAGAGAAATATAGGTCACACCCTTCATCATAAACAATTCCCAATAACCAAAACATAATCATACAACATAAACAATAGCATAAAAACATTGCCTTTGAATCTTATAAAACAGAATTTTAAAAGAGGATTTTAGAAGAAAATTCTCTTATAAACATCTTATACATAAAGTGAGGCCTAATAGAGTGGATGTAATATGTATATAATGAAACATAATATAAACAAAACCCATCACACAAACAATTTAAATAGCACATAAATTATAAAGTAGAATGTTAACCCAATGAATGGAAATCGGGTTAAGAATTCCCTTACCTTAGGCTTGTCTTACTTCAAAATTGATTAAACCTCTAGTGTAATGGTTAAAAGAGTGTTATTAGTATTTTACAGAAACATTTTTATGTTTATAACATCTTATATGGTCATTTCATAACCTCATTTCACCCCTTAATTGTTAGTATTTTGTTCCTTGCATTATTTTGGGTGAGTTCTTTTGTGATTTTCACGATCGGTTCATGATGAATCGTTCTTCTTGATTGCAAGTGAAACTCCAGAATTGGAAAGGAGTAGTATTTACATATTTCCAGTACCATAAATTTTACCATTTATCATTTTTATGCTTTATATGATGATGATTTATAAGTTAAAACATTAATTATGTTCGTTTAGATCATTTAAGTGGTTCTTTGATAATTACAACTTCATTTAGTCTTATAAATTTGAATCATGAGTACAAAATAATTCCAGAACCTTATATGAGTCATAAAACATATATTATAACCTGGTTCAACCATATAAATGGTTTAATGACCATACATGAAATAATTAATGGAAATTGAAAATACATCGTCCACGATATCGGTAATTCGACACAAATGGACAATGTTTTTTGATTCTTTAAATAAGTGAGAGAGGAGAGGAATAATGATTTGTAATTTTCCATAAACATGACAACATCCAGAATATAAATGATTCTGGAGATTTAATTCCTCTTGGATAAGAGGGGGTGAAGAAAGAAGAGGAAGGAATCATGAAATATAGAAAACATGAGAAATTTCTTACAAAAACTTCAGCAGCCTAACGGCGCCTCTTAAAATTTCATAAAAACAAGATTGATGAGAGGAATGGAATATCTCATCAATCATACAAAATTTGGACATTAAGGGGAAATATATAATTAAATATCCCAACAAAATACAAAGGGAAAGGAAGAGAATAACATAAAATGGAAGAAAAGAATGAAAATGAAAGTGGATGTTTACCTCTTGATCTCTTATCCTCGAGATCCTTCTTAAGGGCTTTGATTTTGGTCTTTTGGTGAGACCAGCAGATCTAGGACGTGGGGAAGAAGATTGGGGAGGGAATTTGGCATAATTTAGACAATGTTCAAGGATTGAGAGGTGTGGGAGGAAGAGGGGAGTGAGGGTGGTATTTATAGAGGAGGAGGGGAGGTATTTTAAATTATTTTAATTATTATTATAATATTTTTATCGAGACTATGAATAATCTCAAATCAAGTGGCCCTAAATAGTGATAATATCATGTGATTTCGAATCAAGTGGCCTTGCATCACTTATGATGTCATAAATAGTGCATTTTTACTGATAAATTGATTATACGGTATTTTACCGTATTTCACTATTCACCGAAAATTCAAGAGTTTCAGAAAAATACCAAAAATTTACCCCAACCATTTTTCGATGTGTAGAATTCAAAAATGAACTCCATTTTTCAAAAATAATTTTCTAAATATTATTAATTTAATTTTTAAATAAGGTCACAGTTAATTTGAAAAATAACAATATTTAAGTGCAATTAGTTTTATGTGACATTGGAAAATTAATTAAGATCCCATTATCCTATTGCCATGGGAAAATAAAATAATAATATTATTTACTATTCATGAGGTCATATTACTATTCGTATTACTATTCATAAGGGCATGTTACTATTCACAAAAAAAAACATGTTTGTTCCATCAGACTCTAAATAACATACTGAACACAATTATAGATGACAGTTTCTTGAAATTCAAAACATAGATGAAATAAAATTATGTTTAAAGGATACTTATAAATATATACCTTAAACAAAATTTGAAGCATTTTCAATTTATTTTTAGAAAACCTTGGGATGTTACAGAGTGACAATTCCATTTTGAAATAAAAATAAAGAACGAAAGTAATTGATATATTATATTTCCGTAATGATTATAATATCATAAATATCAAATTTTTAATTCGAGTTTTTATATATATATCATCAATGTTATGTGGTGATTAAAATTTAATTACATCACTTTATGGATGTCATAGTTCACACATATACTCGTTAAACAATATAATTTTGTTCTGAATGAAAATGTAATATTTAAATGTAAAATTAATCATTAATAATGAATAATATGTAGTTTATATCATATATAAACCTTAATTCCCTCATTATAACTAGTCTTGAGAGATGGTGATGGAGAAAAACTTATATCAATTTGCAAGATAGTAGCTCGCTATACACATGAACCAATAATTTATATCCCATTTGATGAAATTGGAGACGGATATAGGTAATGATATTAACTTAAAAAATATTATTTTTATTTATAATACTAAATTTATTATTTCAACAGATTTGATGATGTTTTTAGGATGTGGATGATGAAATAAAACTAAAAACTACAAATTAAAAATGATACCTCTCATTCAGATGACTTCTTTTGATTAAACACCAAACACCCCTGAGGAGGGTTTATTCATAATGTATGGAATCTATTAAGACTAGAGGTATTATATGAATTTATTCAGATAGATATTGGACGAAATTTTTTATGTATATTTAAATGAGAAGAATTGGTGCCCTTTTTAGGAAATGAGAGATATAATCTTGGAATGCATCAAAATATTAAATTATTATAAATTAATTTTCATGTCGAGTTTTCTCCAAAATGATTTATTTATAACATATGATGATTATCTGTCAAAATCCATTCATATAGTAAAAATTAAGAAAATACGATTATATTTATATTCCTTATCTTTCTCTTTTAATTATTATTTATCCCTTCTAACACTTACCATGATATCATGTAATATAAATATTGAGGGTTATTATAATTGAAATAAAATATATGAATACCAATAAATCTGTAATAAATAACATTTAAGACATATCCCAATAATTTAGAATAAATTTATAGTTTTTATAAATCATATATAATTTAATGAAACATTAATTTTTTTTAAACATCAATAATATAAATTTTTGGCTCTATTCATTACAAATCTTTTATACAATATCATAAAAATTTATAAATTAGATAAACTATTCTAAAATTTTTGTAATATGTAATTGTAATATAAAAACATCACATATGATAATAATTATCTAATATTATATTAATTTTAGTTTTTTTAATATAATTTTTTCTATTTCCTTTAACCAACAATTACTGCATCAACACTACTCACGGATTAAATTCAATTGTTTTCCACTAAAATAAATTATAAATAATACTGATAAATATAAATTTTTTATGTTTCAAATTTATATTTATTCGGGTTAATATCCCTTATAAAACCCCCTATTAAAAATATTTCACATGGTAAATAAAAAATTATTTTAAAATTGATTTTCCAATAAATATAATATTAATAGGGTTATATTATCATCCAAAACAAAAAGGTGGTATCCTAACCATTCCTTTAATTATTATGGAAAAAAAATAATAATCTAACAAAATTATTACATGACATAATGTATTTCTATAATATTTGTAATATTATTGTTACCATTTGTGGGCAGATTTACCCTTAACCACATGAATAAATAATCTAATGTCACTATTAATATTTTCCAAAAACATGAGGGATTTATTTTATAAATTTGGAAGATAAGATTAGAAATATTTAATTCATTTTTAAATATTTAAAATATTTAATTTGTGGGAAATAATTAAATATTTATCCCATTGATTGTACTAGAAAATATGTTTCTAATTTAAAAACCGATATAAATGGTCACAATGTTATTATATAAAATTTCCTTGTGAAATCGATTGTAATGACATAAAAATAACTAAACGATATATAAATTATTTAATTATACTTTCAAACAAATTATAGATTTTAATGGATGCAATACATTTTTTATATGAATATGATGTTATAAATTAAGAATGGAATATTTTTTTACAATTTGTCGAAACATAAAACATATCTGAAAAATATTAAAAAAATAATCCAAAGAAAAGTTTGATATTTTGATTCCAAATAAAAAGTTTCTTTTTGAAAAAACAATTTATAAATGTGTGAAAAATGTATTAACAACAAGTGAACCAAAGAAAAGGTGGTAAAACTGATTTTTTGAAAATTTGAACTTTTATGTGTAAAACTAAATTTCATAATATATTTTACTAACTAAAAATATTGGTTGAATATAAATTTTTTTTATAAAATTGTGTAAAAATATTATATCATTTTTTGGTTTTCACAATCATCCCCACTTTGGAAATTGTGATCTAAAAAATTTATTATCATATTATATAAGTGGGGATATCATTCCCTCATAGAATTTTCAAATTTATTTGTTTCCTCGTCAACTATATGGTTTTCCCAAAAAACTATAACATGTTGAATGAAATTATTCCAAAACACATGATCTATATAGTAATGAACCTGATTTTGTTGTTCTTCATGAGACGTGTACTCTTCCAACTGAACTCCTTCTAGAATCAAAACATGAGATATACACTACATATAAATTCATCACATTGAAACATGAAAAACATTGTGTACCAAGGACAAACTCAGGGGATAACCCACTATGTGGGAAGCTGATCATACAATCTATAGGAAATCATGTGTTCTAATTAATTAATTTCATAACTTCCATTTCATAACAAAACTCATCATTCTATAGATAGGAAAATCATTGAGAAATACATAATCACCTACCTCGGTAAAATATCCTTCCTCTATTTATTTAGGTAACTTTTATACCTTCATGGAACATTACTCATGTGTAATTCGATAAACATAAATTTATCTTCCATTTTACCAACCAATTATGTTCCCATAAACGTCCATTCCAAAACATTATCCCAAAATGATGCAGTTCGTTAGTACTTTCTATATAATTCCACAATTGGTGGAATATATATACTATATCGAAAACATTTATTATATGAAAACAAAAGCAATGAAATACATTGAACCCAAATTCCATGTAAATCCATAAAAAAGAACATAATTTTTCCTCCAAGGTATCTATTTATATTCATAAATATCCCTCATAACGAAGATGAATTGTATTGCTGAAATTTAATTTTGTTCCCAATGATGTCTAAAAGCCTCTCCAAACATTAAAAGTGAACCTGAGGTCACTATCATATATAATAGAGATTGGAACTCTATGTGACATGACTATACCTGTATGTAACAATGGAAAATGTTGAACTAGATAGCGCTCATCTTGAATAGGATGATAATTTTGATATTAAATAAATCGATCAACAATAACCCAAACATCATTGTTACCTCAATATTTCATTGGAAATACCACTAGGAAATTTAAAGATATAATTTTCTATTTCCAAAATTGAATTGTAAACTGTTGAATAATCATATTCATCAATTACAATTCTTCTAAAAAAATCTTTAAAAATATTAATGTTAATGTGATTAATATCTTTGTTCATCCCATCCCAACAATAATACTCTTGAACGTTTTTTATATCATAGTGCTACTCAGATGAATGGAAAATGGAGAACTATGATCTTTACTCAACTACTATTTGCTCGAATGAGAATTACATAGGACACATAATCTATTCCCAAAATATCAAAATAATTTCATTATCAATCATTAATTTATTAAACCTACCATTTTAACCAATTCATTGTTTTTTATTACTCACTATCATCCTATTTCACATGATTAATTATTTATGGTTGATTTTTTCCACTATGACTTAAAATATGATAGAATAATTTTCTTCACTAATAACTTCCATTTAAAATTCATAAAATCATCATGTGAGGTGTCGTGATCCAAATTTAACATGCTTAATGTAGAATTCTTTTTCAATCAAAATTTATCAAACACTTTATTTTCTTTTCCATGATGGTAATGAATCCTACAACCAGAATCCTAGATCTATTCCAATAATCAAATATTCTCTTGGTCAATTATTTTTGACTGAATATATACTTTTAACAATTATGATTAGTATATATTTCGCATTTTACTCCACAAAACTGATACCATTAAATTTTTAATTGAAATAAAACAACCTCTAAATCTAAATCATGTTTTTGGTGAGTTAAATCATGAGTTTTCTAATTGATGTGAAGAATAAGAAATTAATTAATCACTCTGTATTATGAAACATCAATGTCCATTCAATGAAGAATAAATTTAGAGATAAACTCAATATTTCTAATTGGTATGAAAAAACTGGAGCATTGAAAAATATTCCTTTCAATTCCAGAAAAAAAAATAAGCAAAATATTTTGTCGAGATGAACGTAACACATTATCATGTTAACATTGTCAATGATTTTCATGATAATACAATGATATCGAATAAAACAATAGTATTTTCCTAAATAATAAATAAAAATATAAATTAAATTTTTATTTGGGTGTCTTTCCATTCATAACCATCATTATTTTATTTTGATCAGCAGTTATGCCATTTTTTATAAACAATGTTACCATTGAAATATTTCTCAATCAAAATTAAATCTTTCTAGATTTTCAAAAAAAAATTGGTTTCATTTGTGGATAACAGAAAAAATACTAGATTTTCTTCTACAATTATTTTAATATAGAGTCTACCTATTTTTCACCAATAAACACTACCACAAATTTATATGAGAACTCGTGAAAAAATATTCTAATATGTTCCATGAATACACTAGGTACATTGAATAATAAAAATAGACAAATTAAATTTTCAAAATTTTCTATATATTGAATTAAACACATTATTTGGAATGAAATATTCCAGAAACCTAAAATAATGATACCTCATCCTCAGTTTAACGATTTAAAAAAAATATTTTTCTAAATCTGATCAACAAATTCATTGATATGGGGAAAAGGATAATAGTTTTTTGTAGTGATGCAATACATGACTCTATAATAAATGAAAAGTCTAAATGAACTATAATTTTTAATAAAACATGAAATTGGTACCCCATGGTGATGTTCTCAATCATATGGAACATGTATCTAATAACTACATCAATTTAATTTTCTACTCTAAATGTTCCACATGATCCTTTTGAAAAGGGGTATTAAAAATTTTATTAGCATTAAGAACAATAAAAATATAAAATTTTGTATAACGATCTAGTATAATTACATGAAATTAATCAATAATAACATCTAGAAACACATTTACACCCAAAACATCATTAATATGAACAATACCATTGTCTTATTAAACATATGCAATGTAACATTTATTTCTAAATTTTAATAGTTTTTCGGCTTCATTTTATGTAGTTAATGGTAACAGTTCAATCTGGTATAGAAATTGAAACTATTATTGGAATGAAGCAACATTAGCTATAAAATCTATATTATCATGGTAAACATAGATCCAGTCTATACCTAGAATAACATCACTCACTATTAGATAAATAATGATAAGTTTTGGAAGCAAAATCCTTCAAAAATCAATAGAAAGAATATTAATATAATTTATTTTTTCAATGATATCTCCCAATTCATTTTACCCATGTATTTTTTCATTTTATGAGGTGGATTTTCCAATTTACAAGAAAATTTATAATAAATGAATGAATTTGTAGACCCTAGATCAAACAACACATTTTTAAAATATGTAATCACATACAATGTTCTTGATACCACTCTATTTGATTCCCCAAAATCATCTGATGATGTTTCTATGTATATTGAGAAACACATGAGATTCCAAAATTATTTAATCCCCATTGAGTAGTGAAATCTTAATTGAATTAAAAAAAATGAATCAACTATTTACAGAAAATTAATCTCATAATTGATGTCCCTTTATTTTTCTGACCGTTTCATTGCACTTAGATGACATGTCTCCAAAAATTCCACATAGGAAGCACTTTCCATAATTACCAATCCATTTAAAAGGATAATTCCTACCACACATTTAATATAATGGGAATATTATTTTTTTACCTCTATAATTCTTTGATGAAATCTTTTCTAATTCCTTCCAAAATGACCGCATCTTATTCCTATAATCCTCGGGCATATACATGTCATCATTATACTTCCCAATGTTTTCAACATAATAAAAAAGTTTCTCATAGTTTTTAAACTATGAGGAACCCAATGAAATTCATAAAAATGGTTTGAAACATATCTAAAATATTTTAATTTTAAAATCAAATTCCTAAATAAAATATGGTACGTACATGCATAGTCTCATAAAATTTTCATTATACGCCACCATAGAGTCATCAATATTTTAAATTAGTTCATAGAATTATTTATCCATTACAATTCAAATAGTTTTTCCTAAATATTTTTCAATAAATTAATCTCAAAACAATCCATTTATAGTGTTTGATGTTCATCTTTTCACTGGAATTCTTAACCAAAGAACTCCAATGATCTACATTACAATTAAAATGATAAATATTTACAGTAACCATTTTTCATTCCGCACGTCATATGACATCCAATATTTTTTCAATACCATTGATCCATCCATCAGCTACCATTGTAATTGAGGTCTAACAAAATTATAGAGCTTGTATCATCATAAATTACTACATAACTATCAAATTCTTATATGGTTGATACAATTTCTCCCTTACATGGATACCACAACCATTTATCACTTGTGTCAACTGAGCCATCACATAAAAAAAATGTTCAGTGAAAATGTCAACAATATCATGATGCAGTTATGGACAGATATATCCCTCTTGGATTCTTTCCACAATAGCTTCCTAGTGTTCTATCTGGAAAACTATTCTAAATAATCATATTTTATAGGATTAAAATGGTATCCTATAAATTGTTTATTTTTTTACAGTATTTATACGGGAAATTATTTCAAGATAATTTTAATAATATTATCATAAAATATAATGATATCTAAATCAATCCATTATAAAAAATTTAAATATTAGTCCTTAAATAGATCTGGTCACCACAATTAACGACACCAAACCCGGCCCATGTTAAGGCCTTTAGGGCGTTCCCTATTTCCACAAGCTGGCACAAGTGCCTGTGTATCAAAAAAATCTGTTTTGGGAACGATGTACCCGAGTAAGAAAGCATAAAACATAAAAAAACAATCAATAATTAGAATTTAATATTTACATGCTAAATAATTCATAACAAAACCATATGTGAATAAATTTGTTTAAATACATTAAATGTGGTCCAAATACAAATATTTATAATATAAATACATCCCCAAGGACTCCACACGACAAGGGGGCCATCACCTGCAAGCCTTCTCCACAACTCCTCCACAACGATGTGGACTAACACCCTAAACCGCCATCACCCTTAGCCTTCCCTTTACCTAAGTCAAGCATATGAAGATATACATACACCCAAGGGGTGTAAGTAGGGTGTGAGACTAAGCCCAATAGGATAACACTAGATGATTCCAAAGAGCATGCAATACAATGTGAACAAAATAAGCAATTTTAATACACAAGGTGAAACGGTGTTATAATTCCATGAAATGCAACCTTCAATTGAAAACAGTTTTCAATCCGAGAATTTTAGAATGTTAACACATTAAAATAAAAGGGATAGATACTGTAATGTACTACCATACACACCCTATTATATGGGTAAATACCACAAATCCAATGAGCAAAAAAATATGGAACACCCCTAGGCAACTAGATAGTCTCAGGCCCTATGTACATCGTGCCTCGGTGTAATGTAACCATAAAAAATCAATTCTCATGCACGAGCCACTTGTAGGGAACATACCCATAACATAGTGGTCCCAAATCATCGTCCACATAGTTTAGTTAGAGTATTCTTATCCAAATGCTAATAGAAACAGAGACAAAACCCATCCGGTCCACTAGACGTACTAGTACAAATCCTCCCCACCTAGGTACCCGGGCTTCCCCTTTTGTGCTCAATAAATTTCATCATGCAACACAAATATATTTACATATAACACATCACTACTATTCATACATAAATAATATAGTAGCTATCACATTTTATACCACTTAAAACACACAACAAAACACTTAGTTTTTTAATAAAACAATTTCTCAAAATCCTGTAATGTTTCACACACCGAACTCCTTAAGAACCAAACATGAACACTATGTGAACACCATAAAGTTACCAAAATAGAACATTCATACCAATAAATTTCTATTAAAACAACAAATCGTTTTTAGGGAATCCCCTTGTGAACCAATAAATGATAACTTAGAAAAACCTCCATTTTTACACAAACATGGGACATAAAGTTCACATGTTCCACTAACACTATTAAAACCCATTTTCACAGAAACAAACAAAGGGGATAAAATTAAAAACATTATGGGAATACCTAATATAGTTCAATAAAATCAATTAATTAATAATATGGAATTCCAAAATAGGCAAATAAATCATTCTCATGAAACCCCCCAATTTCACATGAAATTTTCATTTAAAATTTCATTTTCAAAACAAACACTAATAAAAATAATTTTTGCAGTAATAATAAAATGATATAAACCTGAAATTATGATAAATACAGCATGATAAGACACAAAGATTGCATTAACATGGAATCACCTACCAAAGTAAGGAAAACCATTGAATCCTCGTGGGAAAATTAATTCGCAACACTACCGCACCAATAAGGACCTAGAACAAACCTAAACCTACAAGAATTGGAAAAGAAAACCCAAGGATAAAAATTAGGTTTGAAACACTAACCCCTTTTTATTTTTTACTTCAATTAAGAGGGAATAAACCCTAATAAAAACCAATGAAACCCTATAAAATTTGAAAGGGGAAAGAAATGGACTCACTTACTTGATGTATCCTGATGTAATCACTCCAAAACAATAGTAGATGAAATTGAAAACTTCCAAAATTTAGGGGTTTTTCGAAAAAGGTCTAGGTTGTCATTTAAGACTTGTAATTTTTGGAAAAGAGTAAGAATCATGAGAGTTAAGAAGGGATGATGTTACCTCTTCAGTTCTGGCCGATTTGAGACACCCTAATAAGATCTGCCCTAATTCAAGATTTCAAAGTGCTCTAAAGAGGGTACAAAGTCAATGAGAGAACTATTGGGCTTCTTAGGGTCGAAAGGGAGGTGGAATCCCCAAAAAATTCATTATAATGAATATGATATTAAAAAATAAAAAAACAAATTAAAACAAGAAAATGGGCTTTCTGTTGGCTCAATTCTTAAATAAAAACCCAAATACCCCATTGTTATGGATTCCTAAGGGGTCCAAATTTAGTTGATGGTGTAAAGAGGTCAGTGGAGGATATTTTGGAAGTGGAATGGGTGAAAACATTTATAAATTAAATAGTTATAAAATAATCAAAATCAGTTTTTAAATCTGGAAATGAGCTCTCGATTTGGCCTAAATCATGAAATCTCGCTCTTTCCTACGGAAACGAATGGGAAATCCCTAAAACAAAGAATTAATGGAAATTAAATGAAATTTACCTTTAAAAAAGGTTATTTATGTGACAATTATCCACACCATTAATGGATTTCCACCCAAGAAAGTCAACATGAAGCTTGATTTGAAAACAAGAATGGGTACTCTTTCTCGACCCATGACTTCTGCTCCCTTGCCTCATGAGTATCACTAACATGGTGCCAACGAACGTGGTCTAGTGGAATGGACTTCCCTTTAAGAACATTGTCTTGGGAGTCCACTAATTATAGTGGCTGCACTACAATAGACAGGTTAGGATCTATCTCTAGTTCTTTCCAACTCAGCACATGGGACGAATCCGGGTTGTATTTCTTCAACTGGGATACATGAAAGCCATCGTGGATGGAAGACAACTAAGAAGGTAAGGCCAACCTGTATTCCACATTTCCAATATACTCATTGATATCAAGGGGCCCAAAATACTGCGACGTCAGCTTCCCTGGCTTCCCTAATCGATGATGGCCCAGACGAGGGGCCACTTTTAAGAATACCCTATCACCCACAGAAAACTCTATGTCTCGATGCCTCCGATCAGCAAATGATTTCGGACAACTCTGGGATTTCAATAAATGTTGCCTAATTAATTTTACCTTATCAGATGTCTCCTGTACCTGACTCGGCCCCAACAGTGAGGTCTCACCTACCTCCACCCAACATAGGGGGGACTGACATGGCCAACCGTAGAGCACCTCAAAAGGGTTCATTCGAATTGAGGATTGGTAACTGGTATTATAGGAAAACTCAACCAATTCCAAATGGCTATCCCAAGAACCTCCAATGTCCAGGACACATGCACGAAGAATGTCCTCCAAAATATGATTCTCCCGCTCTGTCTGACCATCCATCTGAGGATGGTATGTCGTGGTCATCTTAATCAGAAACCCCAAAGCCTTTTGAAGGCCTTTCCAAAATCGAGATGTGAAGCGGGGGTCTCTATATGAGAAAACTACTGATGGTATGCCATGGAGTCTAACCACTTCCTGAAGATACAGATGGACCAACTAATCAATAGTTGTATCTTTTTTCGGAATGAAGTGGGCTGATTTGGTCAGACGATCAATCACCGCCCAAATGGAATTCTTACCCCGAGGTGTGCGAGGTAAGCCAACAATTAAGTCCATGGTGACCTCATCCCACTTCTAGGTAGGAATGGGTAGTGGTTGGAGCAAACCAGAAGTCCGCTGGTTCTCTTCATTCACTTGTTGGCATGTGTAGCATCTTGAAACATTGTCTGCTATGTCTTGTCTCATACTAGGCCACCAAAACTTCCTACGGACATCATAATTCATCTTAGTGGCACCTGGATGGACAGCCCACTGAGATAGGTGGATATCCTACATCACGACCTTCTGCAGAGATAATGGCACTACTGAATGGCCCTTGAAGCACAAGATTCCCTCAGGAGACGATGCCCTTTCAGAGGATGTCTCCCCACCATGAATAAACTGTTTCGACCACTGAAAAAGCTCATCCCTGGGCTGTTCTCGCTAAATCAACTCCAATAGAGAAGAAGACAACTGGACGCTCGCCAAGAATGCCCCTCCACTTTTTTCCCTGGTCTCCACATGCATGTGTGAAAAGAGACCCATCAATGTCCACTCATTACTATACTTCCTCATAGCCTGTACTTAAAATCTTATTCTCAAAGCATCAGCCACCGCATTACCCTTTCCTGGGGTAGAGACAATGTAAAATTTGAACCCCTTCAAGTACTCGATCCTACGACGCTGCCTCAAGTTGAGGTCCTTCTGCGAGAAGATGCAGGCTAATATTTTGTGATCAGAGATGACCAAAATCTTCTCCCCAAATAGGTAGTGATGCCATGTCTTCAAAGCATGCATCACTGATTCCAACTACAAGTCATGGGTAGGGTAGTTTTTCTCATGTGGTCAGAGTTGGTGAGAGCCATAAGCCACCGCCCGATCATCCAGCATAAGCACACACCCAAGACCCATACCTAAAGCATGAAAATAAACCGCATACCCCTTCTTGGCCTCAGGAAAAATTAGCATGAGGGAGGTATTCAACCAGATATTCATCTCCTCGAATGATGCCTGACAATCTGGCCCCCATAAAAACTTCACCCCTTTCCGGGTGAGCGCAGTCATCGGTGATGCAAGCTAAGAGAAATCCCGAACAAATCCCCTGTAATAACCAGCTAGGCCAAGGAAAGTCCTAATCTCGAACAAATTCTTCGACTGCTCCCATGACCTAACCGCACTAATCTTCTTGGGGTCCACTGAAACCCCCTTCTTAGAGATCACATGCCCCATAAATCTCACTTCCCTGATCCAAAAAATTGCACTTTGACAACATTTCATAGAGGCGGTGATCTCGTAATGTACCCAAAATGATCCTCAAGTGGTGTTCATGTGCCTCCTCAGAAATAGAGTATACCATAATGTCATCCACGGACACCAAAAAAATCAATCGAGATACTAATGGAACACCCTATACATAAGTTCCATAAAGACTGCTGAAGCATTGGTCAATCTGAAGGGCATGACCAAATACTCAAAGTTGTCATACCTGCTTCAGAATTCAGTCTTTGGGATATCTGACTCCTTAACCCTGAGTTGATGATACCCAGAATGCATGTATATCATTGAGAACCAGTTTTCCCACTACAATTGATAAAAAATCATCTATTCTGGGAAAAGGGTAATTTTTTTAATTGTTTCTTTATTCAGCTTCTTGTAGTCAATGCACAAACGGAGGGATCCATCAGCCTATATGCGAAAAACCTAGGAGTGGGACAAGGAGAGATGCTCAGTCAAATGAATCCTTTGGATTATAAGTCATCCAGCTGTATCTTTAATTCCCTCAACTTGGTGGGGGCCATGTGAAAAGAGGGAAGAGATATCAGATGTGTTCCCCGTGCCAGATCAATCAAAAAATCCACATCCTGCTCCGGGGGAAAACTTGAAAAGTCATCAGGGAATACCTTTGGAAACTCATTCACTACATGAGGTTGTGAACCTTCAGGATAAAGTCCATCCTCTAGAAAAAGCGAAGATAACTGGAAGATAACACTTCCCAACTCTGGGATTGGAGGCC
Source organism: Viscum album (assembly GCA_963277665.1). Classification (NCBI taxonomy): domain Eukaryota; kingdom Viridiplantae; phylum Streptophyta; class Magnoliopsida; order Santalales; family Viscaceae; genus Viscum; species Viscum album. The sequence goes on from OY728140.1 coordinate 1,794,236,978, forward strand.
CTACACCACCTGACTGAGGATCCCATTCTCCACGAAAAAACTAATGACTCCCATCAGGTGCCATGAAACTCACATGCCGTATGTAGCAATCGATGTGTTCTTGGATGTTTACTATCCAATACATGCCTAGTATTATGTCAAACAGTTCCATATCTATAACCAGGAGGTCCCACTCCATCTCAACCCCTAACACGGAAGGCGCACATGAGGGGCACTTGAGGCCCTGCTCCTTCTTTCCCAGTGGTGTCACCAACTCCATCGCAAAAGGCATCAACTCAGTTGGAATATTCAGAATGTCCACAAAATGGGAAGAAATGAATGAAATAGAGGCACCAGTATTAAAAAGAGCTGTAGCTATAGAAGATGCAATCATAACGGTACCTCGAACTGTCGACGGTCCTGCCTCTGATCCTGCTAGTGCCTGATCCACTGGATAAAGATGTCCAGTATCGGCTTTAGGAATACTGCTAGTCTATGGCTGTGCCCTGAACTGGCTCTTCCTAGAAGATGATCCAGCCCTACCACCACGACTTCTAAATCGAGATCCCCCAGTCCACGATGGCTCGGATTGTGCTAGAAGACTTCTTGAAGGCACTGACCCTGCCCCACATGGGATTGGACGTGCCACACCGCAGAAGCGATGAAAATTCCTCACAAAACTACACTGGTAACATGGTTTATGAGGAAGTGGAAATACTGGTCGAATATTCCCAGGATCCCCACATAGGTGGCACACAACTAATCACGCATCAGAAGCCTCAGAAGAAAGATTTCTGGAAGTGTGGCCTAAACTACCCCTACTTTCTTCACATGATCCTCTTGCTTCCTTTTCTTCTAAGAGGAGATACCACTGCCAACTGCTGATACTGAACCGTAGAAACCCACCCTACCTTTCCTATCAATCTTCACCATGCACGCCCGATCAACGAGATCAGAATATTTCCTCAGCTTAAACAAGAACACCTGGGAGTATATCTCTGGTCAAAAGCCTTTCTCAAACCCATGGGCCTTCACCTTCTTATGAGAGACAACTTCTGTATCATACCGAACCAACTCCGTGAAATGGTTGGCATACTCCACCACAGATTGATTCTCCTGAACATGTTCCATGAACTCTCTTGACCTAGAATAAGCCAACACCTTAGGACATTACTTTTCATTGAAGACATCCTTGAAATCTCCCCATCTCATCTACTCATTCTTCCCAGCCTGAAGCACTGACTCCCTCCACTTACGGCTGGGACCCTCCAAAATAAAGGAGGCACACTACACCCTGAGCTCGTAGGGTGTTTCCAGGATCTCAAACATATGATCGATCTTCTCGATCCATTCTTCTGTTTCCTGGGGTTCTGAGCTCCCTCGGAAGGTATGAGGCATGTTATTCAGAAACTATTGTGCTTTATCTTTTCTAGGAATTGTCTCTTCTGCCCTAACAAGAATAGGAGAAAGAGCTGGTCCCAGTCCAAAATCTCGGATAACTAGAACCACAGCCGCCACGAGCCTCTGATCAATTGGTGTGGGAGAACTCTCTCCAGCTTCCTCTTATGGGCACATGGGAGCTTTCTGTGGAGGAATGTTGCTACAAAATGATATAGTCCCAAAACAATATTCAATACCACAATTCTGACAAATGTAATCAAATACATCAAATATAAATAAACTAAACACATTCCAGTAATAATAGAAACCACTACTCCACATCCGCCTGATGTCCACATGTGGTCTGCAGCCCACACGTCTCACCTAGAAGTGAAGTCAATCCGTAAATTCCAACATTCCCTGGTGACTCTAGATCTACCATGAGAGGTGCGGGCTAGGAACCCTACTCACAACCAAAACCCCAAGCCCCGATAGTCCTAGCTCCTGTCTATACTGAATCATCCCAAAATACCAATATAACCCAAAAAATTTAACCCCCTTTGATATCATTTTTTCATAAACCGGATCTGCTTTCCACCATTAACGGCACCAAAACCAGCCCATGGAAAGGCCCGAAGGGCGTTCCCTATCCCCACGGGCTAGCAAAAGTGCTCAGGTATCAAAAAAAAGCATCTTTGGTGATGATTTACCCGAGTATGAAAGCATAAAACAGAAAAAACGATCAATAATTAGAATCTGAACTTTCCATGCTAAATAATTTTTAACGAAACCCGATCTGAATAAATTTGTTTAAAGAAAATACAAGTGGTCGAAACCAAATAATTACAATAACAAGGCATCCCCAAGGACTCCATAGGACATGGGGGTCATCACCCGAAATCCTTCTCCACAACTCCGCCCCAGCGATGGAGACTAACACCCTGAACTGCCGTCACCCATATCCTTCCCATTACCTGAGTAAAGCATAAAAAGGTCAACATAAACAGAATGGGTTTAAGTATGGTGTGAGAATAATCCCAATAGGATACAACCAGATGATTCCAAAGAGCATGCAATACAATGTGAACAAAACAAGCAATTTTAATACAAAATGTGAAACAATGATAAAATTCCAAGAAATGCAACCTTCAATTGAAAACTGTTTTCAATATGAGAATTTTAGAATGTTACCACATTAAAATAAAAAATGTTAGATACTATAATATAATTTCAAAAACACCATAGTATATGTGTAAATACCACAAATCCAATGAGTAACAGAATCAGGAACATCACTATGCAACTAGATAGTCCCAGGCCCTATGTACTTCATACCTCGGTGTAAAGTAACCATAGAATAATCTGTTTTTGTGCACGATACACTAGTAGGGAACATACCCATAACCTAGTGGTCCCTAATCATCATCCACATAGTTTAGTTAGAGTTGTCGTTATCCAAATTCTATGTAAAATAGGGACAAAACCCATCTGGTCCACTAGTCGTACTAGTACATATCTGCCCCACCTAGGTACCAAGGCTTCACCTTTTGTGCTCAATAAATTTCATCATGCAACATAAATATATTTTAATATAACACACCACTACTGGTCACACACAAATAATATTATATCTATCACATTTTATACAACTTAATCACAAATCAAAACACTTAGATTTTTTATAAAACAATTCCTCCAAATCCCGAAATGTTTCACACATAAAACTCCTTAAGAACCAAACTTGGACACTATGTGAAAACCATAAAGTTACCAAAATAGAAAATTCAGACCAATATATTTCTATTAAGACAAAAAATCATTTTTAGGGCAGCCCCTTGTGATCCAAAAAATGATAACTTTAAAAAACCTCCATTTTTACACAAACATAAGATTTAAAGTTCACATGTTCCACTAAAACTATTAAAACCCATTTTTACAAAATAAACAAAGGGGATAAAATTCAAAACATTATTTTAATCCCTATTATAGTTAAATAAAATCAATTATGTATTAATATGTAATTCCCAAATAAACTAATAAAACATTCCAATGAACCCCCCCCCCATTTCAAATGAAATTTTTATTTAAAAATTAATTTTAAAAACAAAATCCAATAAAACTAATTTTTTCAGAAACAATAAAATGAGATAAACATGAATGTATGATAAATAGAACATGCTAAGACACAAATATTTCATAAACATGGAATCTCCTACCAATTTAAGGAAAACCCTTGAATCACCATGCGAAAATTAATTCACACCACCGCTTCACCAATAAGGACCTGGAACAAATCTAAAAAAACAATAATTGGAAAGGAAAAACCAAGATTATACCTTAGGTTTGAAACCCTACCCCCTGGTCATTTTTGATTTCAAGGAAGAGGGAATAAACCACAATAAAAACCAACGAATCTCTATGTAATTTGAAAGGGGAAATAAATAGACTCACTTACATGAAGTATCCTCAAGTAATCACACCAAAACAACAATATCTAAATATAAAAATAGCCAAAATTGAGGGGTTTTTAGAAAAAGGTTTAGGAGGTAATTTAGGAAATAGAATTGAGTGAAAATAGTATGAATTGAGAGAGTTAAGAAGGGATGAAGTTACCTCTTCAATTCTGGCCGATTTGAGACACCCTGAGATGTTTGGCCCATACTCTCGAAATCAAAAATCTCTAAGGAGGGGAGGAAGGAAACTGGAGCGTGCCTGGGCATCTTAGGGCCTAAAGGGAGGTGGAATCAATTAACATTTCATTATAATGAATATGATATTAAAAAATTAGGAAAATAAATTAAAATTGGAAAATAGGCTTTCGGGTTGGCCCAATTTATAAATGAAAACACAAATACCCCATTATTATGTATTCCCAAGGGGTCCAAATTTCATTGTTGGTGTAAAAAGGTCAGTGGATGATATTTTGGATGTGGAATTGGTGAAAAATATTGAAAAATGAAATAGTTATAAAATAATCAAAATTTGATTTTAAATCTGGAAATGTTCTCTCGATTTGGCCCAAATCATGAAAACTCAACATTTCCTCCAGAAATAAATGGGAATCCCCTAAATTGAAGAATTAATGGATATTAAATGAAATTTACCTTTAAAATAAGTTATGTATGTGACATTATGCTACAAAAACATTATCATATTTTTCTAATATAAATCTTTCGAAATAATATATGTATTATTTTTCATGAAAAAACATCATCAAATTCAACTTCACCGCCTTATTTGTGTTTCGTATATTTATAAACTATGATATAATTCAAAACATTGGATGAGGACAAATATTTTTATAAGCAACATATTGAAATAAAATAATCAGTCTTGTGAAAAAAAGAATACCAAGTAAACCCATTTTTAGAAAAACATATTAGCGTGTATAGAAAATTCATGTAGGTTCATTTGGAAATAATTACAAAATAAAACTTATATTCAAAGGGAATAACCATATGGTAGACATCCACATTTTGAGTACCCAATTTACTATAGAGAAATTATAGGTCCCACACTTTATATCATGAGCTATAATAGGTTGAGGATGTCATATATTGAGATATAATGGTCTCAAAAATTAATAATAAATTTTCAATGGAATATGTTAAAAGTTAAAAATATTAAAAATCTTCTATAACCATGAGAAAAACACTATGAAATAAGTAAATATATTTTCCAGGTAAAAGTCTCTTTTCTGATTCAAAAATCATGCACCTAATAATGAAATTATATTTATATAAAATATCTATTCAACTAGAATAAAAACATTAATGTAATAAATAATAAATAAAATAGGTGAACACTCATTCAATATATTTAAAATGAAATAAACATTTCCAAAAAGAGGTCAAAATAGAAATATAAATGAGGGTTGTTAATGTAAAGTCCCATACCATAATTCTGAATCAGTACAATCATTATTTATCTTCAAATATAATAAATTTTGGTTAATAAATTAAATTATTGATAACATATTGAAGATTATTCTTCGATTTATATCACATATTATCATATTATAAAATTTTCTAAATTATTTATGTCAAAGACATACATTTTATTCATACTCGATACTTGATTCCAAAATGACTTTGGTATAATGTTTATAGTCAAATTGTTTATCATTTCATCATCTAAAAATTACTATAAATTATATAATAATAACTTTTATACCTCAATTATTATTTTAAATGAAACTCTTTAACAAATATATTTAAAATGAACAATATTATAATCATAGAGATGGTTGACCATACATACGCATGTGTAAGATTTCAGTTTTTAAAGATCAATATTGAAATAAAGTAATTATTAGTTTATATTTCCAGAATGAACATAATATCATATATATCATACTAATAATTTAAATATTATTGTATATATCATCTTTGTGGTGTCACTAAGAAAACAAAGCACATCGCTTCATGGAGGTGGCCGTTCTCCCACACGTACAAATGACATTATCATATTTATGTTCTTGGAATGTTTAGAACTAAAATGATATATTATAGTTAAATAATGATATATATGTCATAAATATATTATATACAAATTCCTTCTATCAATTTAAATAGTCTAAAGATATAGTGATGGATAAAATTCATATTAGTTCCTGAGGTGGTAGTCCATTGTAGAAATGAATGAAAAATTCATTTCCCATTTGAGGAATTTGGAAATGGATTTAGTTCATGATGTTAACATAGTATTATAAAATTTATATTGAGGATATTTATTTACTATTTCATCCATATTGAAAAATATATTAATGATGTGAATGAAAAAATATAATATAAACACTTAATTAAAATCATACCTCTCCTTTAGATGACATACTTTGATTAACAACATCAAATCTCTAAAGGGGGTGTTCTACCCATGATAATACCTATAGATATTTTGTAGGGATTATAAGAATGAATTTTCGTTGATCGGGTAAAAAAACTTGTTTTTATGGGAATTGAAATATAAGAAATGGGTTCCCTTTTATTGGAGATGGAAGCGACACTCTTAAAAATTTTCAAAATATTAAATTACTATATATTAACTTTATTTATTAAATTGCCTTACAATAATTCAATTAAAAGATATGATGATTATGGGTCTATATCAGTTCATATGTTTAAATTTATTGATATTTTTATTATATTTCTAAACCTTATAATTTTGTTTTAATACATATTTTACACTTTAAGCATTGACCTAGATACAATGTAATTTATAAATTGATTGTTTATCTAGTAATAATAACAAAAAAATAAAAATAAATGAGTCAATAATAATATTTCAAAACTAATCCCAATCATTGGAAATAATTTATATTTTAAATAATATTATATCATTTAATAAAAAATTATTTATTTCAAAATATTATTAATATCAATTTTGTTATTACTCATCACTCAAAATTTTATAAATAACATAAAAAGATAGAAAAATACATATAAAAGTTCATTAACAAGTCATATAAATTTCCAATTATTTTCATGAAATAAATAATCTCATAATATATTTATAATAATATTTTTTAATATCATTTATAAGATATTTCCTTTAATTTATCAAATTTTACAGCATCATTATATGGACCATTAATTTAATTAATTCAGCCCAAAAAATTAATATTATATAATAAATATTAAATACCTTTTTAATGTCACTATACATTTTATCATCGAATAATTCAATATATAACTCCATATTAATTTTTTCCCTTTTTAAAAACAAATATATGGAGAAACTGAGTTTTCAATCAATACAATATTGTTATGGTTAAATTCACATAATAAATGTATAAATGGTGTCATAAATTTTCTTTTTATGATTATGGAGGAAAAATAACCATCTAATAAATATTATACAAATGTTTGGAATATTTTCTATTATTTATAATATTATTTTTTCACATAATTATCCAATTTTTTAATTAAAAGTGGTAATAAAAATATTAATAAACTAACTATTAATATTTTTCAAAAATAAAAAACTTAAATTTCAAAAATATGAAACCGGTGATTCCAAATAAGGAATAAATTCCTCAATACCTAGAACAAAAAAATAATTTAATTAATCAAAATCTAATCTCATTGACGGAATGAGAAAACATGATTTTAATGTAAAAACCCTTAAAGGGTCACAATGTTTTTATATCCAATTTTGATGTGAATTTAATTACAATGACCACACATTAATTAAATGAAATATAATTTATCTAATTATCGGTTAAAAAAATTAAAAATATTTCTAAAAAAAGATAACTTCATAAATGAAAATGCTATATTCAATTAAAAATGCAATATTATTTCACTACTCATAAAAACAAGATACTATTTAGAAAAATTAAAGAAAATTTATCCTACGTAATTTTGTATGTTATTTTTAAAAATTATATTTTATTTCGTGAAAGATACTTTTTAAAAGTGAAAATAACATGAATTAAAACAATGAATCCCTCAATAGGTGGTAAAACTAAGTTAAAAATAACACATTTTTCATGAGTGAAACTGGATTTATTCTTATATTTTGACTATCAAGTATATTGGATGAATGTAGAAAAATAATAAAAGTGTTAAAATAATTATATCATTACTTGGGATGAATGATTTTGAATATCTTTTAAATATTATGGGATCTCTTTATTCCCAAAATAGTTATCTTTTTTTTGTTTTTCCCTGTAATAGTATGGGTTTATTTTTCACTAGAAAAATAATTCTACCATATTAAAATTATAGGGTTCTAATACTCTCATTAAAAAAACTGGTATTGATTATTAGAAATCATTTAAATTTTGTGACCTGACTGATTATTAAAATCTTGTTGTTTTAATTCCTTATTTTTATTCCAATTTCATCTGATTGAACAAAAAACATAGCAGAAATGCTCAGCCTAAGGAAAGCCTTTAACAATTTATTAATAAAATAAAATAAAATCAGCTACAAGAAGTCTATAAAAAATACATATCATAGAAATAATACTCATTACCACCCCCTTTATAGATTATGTCCACTAATTTATTTGTATCCAAATCTGAGCATTCATAGTTTTTAAGAACCTTGTCATATTTCCTTCTAAGATTCAGCTTCTCCATGGTCAAAAATTCCTTTGAGGACTTCATAGTCCAACTGTCCCTCCTGACAAAAGATATAGTGGAAACTGGACTTGGAAGATAAGAATAGTCTTTCTTCTATCTTCTCTATGGTGGGGAGGTCTTAGCATCTTCAACCCCTTGCACTTCCATCCTTGCACCCTGAACAACATTAATTTAAGAAGGTCATACCACGCCACTATCCTTTTCCCTGTCATTATCCGAGATATCACCCCCCATTCATAATATTTTCACATCTTGATAACCAGCCTCCAACCCAAAATCCTACTTTACCGGACTTTTGACATAATTATAGAAATACATTGTGGCCACTCCACCAGTTCCATCACACCTTCCCCATTTGCAGCAACAATTGGGTTAACAGAAGTCCACAATAGACCACTTTACTGCCCCACATCAGTTTCCTTGTCATGCAGTATCTCCTCATTTTCCAATTCCAAAAATCTATTACCAGTGGAAATCTTGATCTCCACTCACCCATCATCACTAATCGGAATTTCTGGAACACAAACCTCCACATCCCTTGAGACAAGAGAACCCGAATCTGAAACAAAACCAAACACCAACTCTGGTTGCACTGGGTTTCAAGCCACCTACTCCAATTTGGTCTGGTTTCTAGAAAACCCCACATCCTCAACAACAGAATTTCTAGAGGACACCCTATAAGTATCATCACAACTCACCCACTGTAAAAGGCCCGGACTACATCTCCTCCACTATTGCAAGACCAATATCCCCCTCTTTAATGTTCAACAATTCCTCATAAGAATATTTAATCACCTCAGTAGCACCCTTCTCTAAAACCTCCTCTACAACACCTGCAATACATCGCTTAAAAACCCCCTGATCTCCAACTATAGTGGCCCATTGTTACTTAGATGAAGTAACCCCTTGTAGATGATAAGAACTCCCCTCCATAGTATACTGAGACTCCACTGCAAGATCATGTTTCAACCTATCAAAAACATGCATCACTGATGGATTCAAGGGTGTCTGTATTGCATTCACACCACATGCAAGTTCTGGTATAGCATCGACTAGGCCTTCATCAATGCAAGAGGAACCCAAATGGACTCCCTGTCTATAAACACCTTCATATCTGATACACACCTTAGTTTCAAAAACGGAACTCATGACAACATCTACACATCCATTTCTCACCACCTCTTGAACATACCTCAAAGCATTACAGATAGCACAACCTTCTCCACACTGCCCGTTTATCACTTGCGGTACACCACTACTCCCTTTATTATAGAAAACAATCTTCAGATGCCTAAACCACTGACAGTTCCCACATAACTTCATCCAAGACTCAAAAACAACCTCTTGCCTTCGGCGAAACTCTTGCTCATCAGTAATCCAAACACAACGCACTAGAGGCCTCGCGACATCAACCTCAACACAAATTCTTGGGCAAATTGGATGAGACACAGATCATGTTCATTGATCAGAACAAAGATAATGGCCAACCATGTTACCAATTATATTGAGAATTGAGGGATTTTGAAAATAAATAGGAATTTCGGGGAGGCTTAACCATGTCGCGATCGAAGAGGGGTCACACTACATATGAAAATAAAAGCTCCAGCGGAACAAATAAAAGAAAGAATCACCACACCTTCATAGAGAACATGACCAGGCAATAATCATATCCTCCTTTGAGCCAAATCGAACCATGATGTGCCGTATATAAACCAACCCAACGACTTCATGCTCACGAAGCACCTAAGATTTAGAGAAACACTGTGTGAACTCATCCACCGAGGGCCTTTGTGGATGAAAGCGAGCCACCAATGTGAACATACACAGATCTGCAGTTCTATTTACCTACGATGGAAAAAGAGATAGTTGTGTCGCCTCCCAGAAGAGACCCATCACTTTCGGGGGGATAGAAATCCGAGGGAAAGGCAAAGAAGGACCTTGGTGAGAAACCTCCCTTGTGGGCATCAACAGGGGCAAACCTCCCACCTCTGATAGGGAGGGGGAAGATCTCGGTGGAGAAAACAAGTTTTGTGAAATGAGGTATAGGTTATTTCCACACCACGCATATTCTGGGCCCCATTCACCACCTGTGTGCTGCTCATCCCCAGCGAAATTCGAGTGTGGCGAGACTCGAACCTACACCAGATCTATTGCTAACGAGTGGCCACCTTACACGCTACCACTAAGCCAACCCGGGTCAACTTAATCTATTATATATAATAATATTATAGTTATACAATAATGTTTATAAATATTAATGGTCCTATTAACATGAACCAGTCTATCATTACATCCACATCAATGCAAAAAATTTCTTCCTAATAAGTATCTATAATGGGATTGTTAGTGCACAATTATATTTTAGGACAACCTATCTCCATAGAGAGGATATTTTTTGATTTTATTTTATTTTTCTGATGACAACATCATAGAAATAATAGTCTAAAAAATAACATTTAATTCAATTCAATGTTACTCAAATGATGTTATACATCTGCATATACCTCCTAACATCAAGTGATATTATTATGCATATTTAGAGGACAAGGTTCAGATGTATTTGGGGAATATTAGTATTGAATATTAGTATATTAGGGTTAAACTATATAAATTTACATGATTGGATTTGATTACATTAACAAAAAATGATTCATTATTGTATATTTAAAATAATACAATAATTAATTTCCTTTATTTTTCATTATGAAAAAACATTATTAGTCAAAAGTCATTATAAAAAATATCTTATAAAATATTGAGGATTTTAAAAGTCATTCATCTTGGCACTAAGAAGATTTAGAGATCTAAAAGTGGAATATATTTTACAATATTTCAACAATTCAATATTTTGTAATGAGATCATCAATGAAACGTAAACAAATTTATGAATATTGTGAATAATATGGTTTACCTAGGGAATAATATGTAGAATGATGTAATTATTGAAATAATTTATAGATAATGACCTTTTATGTGGTACTCATAGTATTGTAAAATAAAATTATGAATGGTATTAAACCTATTCACTATGGATGAATTTATTGGATATCTTAATAAAAATGAGATGGAAATTAAGGAAAGTTTTAGTGAATTTTTTAAACAAAATAATGGCATAGTATCTAAATCCAATAGTAGTATTTCTGCAAACAAATATGATACAGATTTTCAAATAAGTGAGTATGTCTAGGTTATAATATTAAGTATGTTTATTTTCAAATTAAAAATTTGAAATGGTGGTTTGAGGAGAATGTCTAAAAAGAAAACAAGAAATTAGAATTAAAAATTAGTTAAAGGTAATTATTTTGTGTACTATTTGGTTTCACATGTAATATGTATTGATTCTAAGAAAAAAGAGACATATTAAATTCTATTTAAAAAATTTCAATCATGATAGATTAGAAATCCATTACGAAAAGGGATCAAATTATTAATATGATGATCAATGGAGTTTTATTGAAGAGTAAATCCCATGTACTAATGATTTGAAATGAGAGAAAGTAAAAGATAATATTTATATCTTTGATAAATATAGGGTTGTACAACAATTATTTTTTTCATAGTTTTTTAATTATTGGTTTGCTACCTAAAAAGTTAGTTGTGAAAAAAAAATATGATTTCATATCAGGATCTGGTAATGAAACTAATTCTAATAGGTTACATGAATATATTGAAGTGCATGATTGGTTAAAAATTAATATTTAAAAAATTTTAAACTTTAAGATGGTGTGAAAAACTCATGAGAATGATAAAAAAGAAAAATAAATTATTAGACAACATTATAATTAATTATAAAAATTAAATAACATGTAATAATTATCATTTATTCGAAATTCATCAAATATAAAAATTGAAATTATGATATTAGATTATAATAAATAATTACATATTTTATATTAATTATAATGAACATGAAATTGGATTCAAATTACTATTTTAAGAAATTTATAAATTGGAAAAAAAATTCAAGATTATAATTGATGGAAATATAAAGAAATGGAATCTGTATTCCTTCGAATATAGTAAATTCTGGACATAATTTTAAAACCCTAAAAAATAGAATAAAAAGCATAAAAATATTCATATTTGGAGTCATCTAATTTTACAATTGTTCAAGGGAATCTTATGTTTCATAACAATATTTCTGTGAATAAAATAAGTAAATATAAATATAAATATTCTTTTATTAAATATATTCATCATATTTATATTAATATATTTTTTTATTAGAAAACAATTGAATGGGTTTTAATGTTACTTATTTTATTTGTTAAAAATGTGGTCACCATGGATATAATTTTTTCTTTAATCATGTTGCATAAATGTGATATACGAATTTAATTATTTAAAAAAAATTCAATATTATATGTACCAATAATTGTAAAACACGGCTTCTGATATGATTATATTCAAATTCAATTTTTCTCGAACTAGTTTCCATTCCCATGTATGTATTTTCTCTATGGAAAGAATTAATTTCGAAAAAAATATAATATAGTATGATGGATTTTATTAATCCATTTTTTATCTCTCTATCCTATGAGCATGCTCTTAATTTTTTTTATAGTTTTCCATCATATTGATAATATTTTATTCAGTAATTATATATATATATAAAATTAATTATTGATTTTGTAGAATCAGTAGTGTATGTGTATTTGTACCATAATATTTAGATTGTATAAAATTATGGAAATATTAAATTTTGTTTCATCTTCATATTTTAGTTTTTAGATATTAAAAATATTCATTGTGTGTTATGGGATTATTGAATATATATTTTTGAACCTCTATTCCACATTAAGAATGATCTTTGGTTTATATTATATAATTCATGTCTAAAATTTAGTAGGATCCATTTCTATATTTGTGTGATTTAATGTATAATTTGATTGAAAATTATTTACACATATTCAGTATCAAAAAAGTATGATTTTTTATTTCATTATTATGAGAAAGTTTAAATTTTAACAAGTGTTACATTTTTAAATAAATCATTATATTTCATAAATTAAATAAATGGGTAGAATATATTTTTTTTATTTTCAATTAAATGTTTAGTTTTTCACTTTACAAAACAAGGGATATTGTTAGTTATGAGACAGAAATGTTTTGGTAAATTGTGTTTTATTTTATTTATAAATTAAAAACATTAGTTAAATTATTATTGAATTTCTATTAGAAATTTTTTAATTTTAATAATGTGAATTAATGATTTACTTTAAATTATGATGTTTGATTTTATTCTCTATATACTTTATTTTGTTCATTTTAAAATTTAAATTTTATTTAAAAAATATTTAAGACTTGAATATATATTTTTAATTTTTCTTCATATCTCTTTTAAAATGTAAGAAATATTAATAAATTTTTTTAATTTAATTACTTTTTTTGGAATTATATCTTATTTTTTCCATTAATAATATTGATTTTATTTATTATTTATTTAGTCATCATTTAGAACTTTTTATTTTATATTTTTATATTTTTATAGTTGGAAACATTTTTAAATGTAATTTTTTATGTTTAGTTTATACCTTTAAGTAATCATTATATTCTTGGTTGTGCTAATAAATTAATTTGTTGTTACCCTTAAAATAATAGTTCATTTAAATCTCTACCTTTGAAGAAGTGTGTTTACTATTACTCATGATAAATTACATAAGTCATTAACCTTATGTGAGATTCATATTACCATTTAATATCTAGTTATATTATCGGGTGACCCATATACAGTCCATGTGTACCTTTACACAACCCATATAAAATCATGTATACCATTAAGGATTTTACTTTATAAAACATGTTATTTTTTAACATAACACTATGTGTGTACCTTAATGTATTATAACCTAATGATAGTACATATAGGTACCCAAACCCAATGTGTTTTATAGATACTAATTTTACATGGTTTACTTCATACCCTCCAAACATATGTTTCAATGTGGGATTCTCACGCTACCATGAACAATGAGTAGGGATTAATTGACTGTGGTACATCACATTATAACTATTAAATGTTTCTATTATATTTATAAAAATTAATTTATTTTAAAAAAAAATTAGAAACATACTCAGAAATACAATTCATGAAATATAATATAAGAATAATAGCAGTTATAGATTCTTCTATAAAAATAGGCTGAGCAATGATGTAGCGAAACAATAAATACACTGTGAATGTTATTGATTCATTACATATATTGGCTGATACATTGTTGGTTTCCCAATATTTTTATTTTTATTAATTAATTTCAGATAGGTCCTAAACAATTGTTCTACTCCAATTATCGTCATCATCCCCTTATGAAATTTTATATAGTTTTATTATTTCTTATTAGTGTCTATATTTAATTATTTTCACACATAGAATATACCAAATTCAAAATATAGTTTATTGAAATTTTTAAATAGTCATAATTTATGAATACAATAGTGGTTCCTATTTATACATTGGTTTCTATAATCTTAGATACATTCGGTTGTGGTTTCTAATTTTTACGTTATTAAAAGGATTAGTTAGTCCTAAAATTTGACATGGTTCATACTATTCATAGAAAATGTTTCTGAGGTATACTATACACATTTATAATATAAGTTGAGTCTTAAGGAGAAAAATAATTCTATCCTATTTATTTTAGTTTGAAATAGCCCTCTCATTGAGTTAGAGAGGATTTAATAGTATACAAGGATTTTATATAGTGATGCAGACAACAATAAAATTTTTGAAATACATCATCTTTATTTTTTTGAGACTAACTATAAGTTTTAACATGACTCTCACGTATCTAATGTATTCAAAATACATTTATGATTACAAAAATAATGTTTAAATAATTAAATGTACTACGAACCCCCTCTATATTCAATCTCTTTATACACATCACGGCCTACAGAGCATAGTCTATAATTCTTAACAACTCATCCATAAGGGGTTTCAACATCACAAGTCTTTTTAAATATATTATGATTAGTTGATGGAAATAAATTTTGAACCTTTGAGGGATAAACTTTCTGGTTATAAAACATTTAAAATCAACCTTTGAGGTTTTTGGTCAAATTGAATTGAAACAAACCATGAGGTTTATAATTGTTATGATTTGAATAATAGTGGGTTATGCATAAGGTCACAATGATTTTACACAAATGTCCATAGATTATGGTATCACACAATCTAATGACACTATCTATAAAATTAAGCTCTTATAACATTGACTAATCAAAGAATAATATTTCAAAATATTGAAGTAGGTGTAATACCAGCACGATAAAATTTCTTTTAAATATATATATAATATCATGTGGGGATGCCTAAATATTATAGTCATAATTATCTAATTAATATTAATGATTATATAATGACAACCCAAATTTAAATTAAGAGATTAGTGAACTATAACATCATTTGAATATGGAGTTAATAAGACTTTACTCATAACATAAGTTACATGAATCATGATATTATTATATGAAATAACAATACTGAAGATTACTACTGACCAAATTAAAATTATAGGTTTCAACAAAAATACATTTAATGGAACATGGAGTTATACAGTCTTCTCTTTATGAATAATTGTACCTCTATATAGAAATATTGAATATAGTGGTATGAATTTCATTACTAATTAATTGAATGCTTTTAATACTGAATAAACTCATTTCCAGTAGCCATGAAATGTTTATGGTGACAAATATTCATAATGTAAAAAATATTCCCTAGAAAAAATTAATAATAATGTGATATAATAGTCTTCGTACAAAACAACAATGTTTGGGATACTGTAGGATGTCAAAATGGAATGGATGGTTATGATGATATTTGGATGGGTTCTGAATATATGGTTAACATATCACAACGTATATAAAATAAAAATAAATCTATAAAAAAATACATCACACCAACGAAAAACTATCCCATTGGATAATATAATATATAAATATTTGACATGAATGAGGAGGTCATACTCTAAAAAGAGGCTGAATTGATGGAATATATAATTATGTCCATGATAGCAGATCTGGGAAACACCATATAAAAATTATTTATATTATTCATGTTAAACCTAATTCAAATATATCAAATTTCTTTATTTGGTATCATGAAAAAAACCATAAGAGGATTCAATGTTTTACTCACGATAGGAGATATGGGGTTTTCATGTTGTGAACTAGTGTTTGACCATGTTTGGAAAACTAGTGGGATTCCCAAACACTAGGATTCATGTCCTTGTAATGGATTCATCTTATTATGGAATTGTTTTATACAACAAATCCATATCATGGACACCCTTAGATGGATACAGATATCATGTAGGTAAATCAGGTTACCAAAAAGCACTTATTTATATTGTGTAAGAGTTTTGTAGTGTGGAAAACATTCTATAGAGATTAACATCACATGAATATTACTTATATGTCATGAGTTTTATGTTCATATAATGTGTAAAACATATAATATGGTTGTATTCATATGTCATTGAATTAGGTGTCATCCAATTTAAGGTTGTACAACGTAGATATACTTTTATAAATTTGGTTTTTTTATTTCTGAAACTGAAATTAAATATTCTATATGTATACAACTGTGATAAACATGTTAAAATTTATTTAGAGATTGATAATTTTATATTAATGATGATGGAATATGATATTGAACATAGACCAGTACTGGGCCATAACAATATATTATACGAAATCTAGAATAATGATGTATATAATTCATTTACGAAATCATCATCATTGTTTAGTATCATGTTTATTTTAAATTTAAATGGTTACATCATAAACATGAAAATTGAAAATGGCATCGTGAATGGTAGTGTCCAAGAACTGAGATTGAGAAGGTTTTTTTTATTTGAGGTATTTGATGTCAGATGTATGTCTTGATCTTTTTTAATCACTACATATATTAGTATAATAGGAATCAATAAAAATAGAATCTTTAAGATGAATTTTTATATACCAATATCTTGTTTAGTGGTTCATGATAATGATATCAATAACTATACTAGTGATAGAATATGGTAAATTTTATTTGAATGGATTACCAAAAACAAGATATCATTGAATACTTAGATCCTTATTCATTGGAATGCTAAGAAATTACACTGGGTAGTATATTATTAAATGTTTTGGAAAATTTTATCATTATGAAGGAATATATCAATTTGAAAAATATAAGATATTGAATAATTAATATGTATCCTATCAAAACATGAATCATGTAAAATATAGTTCTTTCAATGTATACATCTATATGGATATAGTTCATTTATACTAGAGAATATATATATATATATATGAGTTCCATTGGGGAGAGAAAATATTTAAAATAATGTGAATTTGGAATGATATCCTCACCCTAGAGATATCATCTATAGAACCAAAGATGTGGTTTCTTATCCTAGAATAAGATATCCACTAATAATTATAAATCATAGGATAACATAAAACCCACATAAATTAATCTAGCTACTAGGAAATGTCATCATAGGATTGGTGAACAATGAACGAATGCTGTTATAGTTTATCTAAATCTATAAAAAAACCATTGGGTAGAAAAATATAATGTATTATAAGATCTATCATTGGATTTTCGTTATTTGAGATCATATGGAATATAAAAACCAATGAGGTTTTATTACATTCCTGTTGGACCACTCTAAATAGTTAAAAGACATTTAGGATAATATATTTTCCCAGGAGAGTGATTTGTAGTGAAAATGATTTTTTATATATAGTTTAATGCTTGGAAGTATGAACAAGGTTGTTCTTCAGATTAATATCATAAAAATATGACCTTGATACTATGTATTTCTAATTAATTTTTTTCCCTTTGTAAACCTATCAAAAAAATGTAGAAATTATTTCTTACGAAAACTGAACTTATTGTACTGTGTAATATGATCTCTAATAGTAATTATTAGTGAAACATTTCATATATAGATAACCTTTTTTATAGTGTAAGGTCTTTCCCCTTTTGGATCTATTGTAAAATGGTACATCTAATTAATCACATGAGTTCTCTCGGCCAACACTAGATCCCCATGGATAATAATGAAATGGCGAAACATCACTTTGAATTCTAACAAAACATGATTATAATGGAAATATATAATGTATGGTGTGCATAATCTTCTATCACAAAGACATTCTAGATCATATTCCAAAGATTGAAATTGATCATAAAAAATTTATTAATCAAAGATTAAAATTAAAAGTGAATTTAGTTGAACCTAATTTTTTTCGAATTCATCTATAACATACAAAAATATAATATTGGTTTACTTGTGTGGATGTATAGGTTCTAGGGAATGATTCATATATGACATAAAATATCTTATCAAAACAAAATTTGTTATATATTCCATACATTTTTTATAGTATTTAACTTATTTTATTGGAGTATAATATTTAAATTAATTTCATATTATTGTAGTAGGATTAATATTTGGACTGGAAAATATATTATTATTATAAATACATCAATTAACTATCTAATAAGTTGTCTTATTGTGATTCTATAATTTTTGAGTGGAACCACATCTGATTATGATATTATCCTTCATGGTGGTTTTGAAAAAAAAATCATGTAAATCATTGAGGTGAACCACTTAAAAACATTTGGGGAAGAAATGTAACATTTCTTGGATAAATTATTGTATAAAATAATATAATTACATCATGATGAAATATAATTTTAGAGAACATGGTGAAAATATGTTAAGTAACATCACTAAATAATTCAATAAGATATAATTCAGAATATAAATTTTATAGTATAATTTATAAAGTATGGTAATAAGATGTTTTGGTTTTATTTGTTAAATTATAAGTCATTTTTATTAATTTGTTTGTATTTATTAATTAACTACATGTATATTTATGTCGGTATGAAATTTGGTATTTTTGTTTGAAATGAATTTTTTTTAATATTGTTTACTTTTAATATATTATTATTTTTCAATAAATAAGTTATTTATCGATATTTATTGAAATTATTCATTATGATAATTATTATAAAATTATGAATTTTTTTAATTCCAGTCGGATATATCCTACAAAATTGTGAAAAGACTTATAATTATTAACAAATATTTAAAAATAAATTGGGTCATAAGAAAAAAATAAATTTATCAAATAAAAGTTTTAATATGAATAAATATATTAACTAATTATATTCATTCTATTTTAATAAATTTTTGAAATATGAATAATTTTTCTGTGTTATTAAAATTAATTAATACAAAATATAGTATAAAAAATCATGTTCCTAACCATCTTATGGGGAAATAGAGACTACAGAATCTCCAGATGGATGCTAATCAATAACCACAAGATCATGGATGGTGGATGGTGTGAACATATATTTTTCATTATACGAAATGGTGAGAGAGGAAGGTAAATCACATAGATAAACATGAAAGAAGGTGAAAAATTGGAAAATGTTACTAAGATAGTAGTGTAGAAGATAATCAATGTTTGGAGATAGATAATCTCTATTAGATATTTTCTGTAGTGAAATCACTTATAAGTGAGGGACCGACAATGTAATTCTATGACAAGGGATCATTCTATGTAGACACTATTAAACCCCTTAAAAACATCAATAAATAAAACGAGATTTTCAATCAGGTTAATGTTGGCCATCGGATAAAATCAACATGTTGTCTTCTTCCGCATTGCTTAAATATTGAGAATTTAAACAATTTTAATAGCAGTTATTATATACATAGTTATTTATATATATTAATGATTTTGTGAGAGTGATATTTTGATCGATTGTTGTACCAATGATTCATTAGAAAACATTAAAATGGTTTATTTAGTGTCATTGTCTCCTCCCACATCATTTTAATTATATTTCATCTGAGTTTTATAATATATGTGTTTGTAAATGATTATAAATACAATAATTTTGAAATAGTAGGTCCTATGAAAATGATTTGGAATTAATGGAAATAAAACAAGGAAATCCATGTTCGAATTGTCTTCCTCGAGGGATTTACACCCCTTGAATAATTAGATAAATATAAATATATATTATATTATCCAATGATATATATATATAATTATAAATATACATATATATTTTGATTTTTTAACTTATATCACAAATCATCAATCATCATAAACTTATTTTTTCTCTTCGTTGAAAATATGTATATCCATTATGGCATGATAATGATGCCCTATTATCATCTTCTATATGTGTTTCCTTTAATGTCTTGTAGGCCAGTTCCATCATCCATCAATATAAAAATTTAAATTGGTATCCATCCATATGAAACCTTTTCAGAAAATAAAATAAACATATTTCATAATAAATATCGGAAATGTGTTTTAGAAAATTTAATGAATTGTACAAAGAAAATAAAAAATAATGAAATCAATATATAACAATTTCATCAGATATGGGGAAATATTTATTTCTAGATTCATTTAATTTTAAAATAATATTTTATTATACATCCTACTATATAATGGAATCCCCTCCACTATTTGAAATCGTGAACTCTCGTGACCCAAGATCTCTATTTTCCCATTACTTGTTCCATTCATTTCTGAATGGTAGATGTGGTGGTATCATTGCTTATTATTTATAACATTCCTTAATTTTATGTCTACATTATATATCATAATAAAATAGAAATTTCTTATTAGTCTATTTATTTTTAACCCAGTCCATTTTTATAAGGAAATTTTATTTTTATTAATACCCCATGGCTAAGAAGATTGTTTTTATGAATTTAAATTCATTTAATTATTTAAAATTAACATTTAAATTATACATATTATAAAAAGGGAAAAATAATATTTTTGAATTCAAGTATAGATTGAATGAAATAAAAACTATTATTTTATGTAATAAATTTCCTTTTAATTCTATAAATGTTATTCATGATTATTTATATGTCCATGAAATATATTATTTGTTTTAAATACGAAATATTATTAATAATATTTATTGATCATTAATATTAATATAACAAAAATATTTTTGTGGGAGTTTCTTTAGAATTTTTGAATCATTATCTTCCTGAAATAATTGAATTCACTTAATGGGATATTTTATTAATGATTATGATAAAAATATTTCTTTTTCAACATTAAAAATAATTTCCATTGATATTTTGTTTTGGAATGGTTATTTTCAGTGTATATATAATGATACTGTTATTCTTTATATGAATGTTGTATTTGAAATTTGGATGTTTTGTATTGTTCATGATAATAAGGATATGGGCTGGAATCCACACACTCGATGGGAATTTTTAATAAATTTTATATTATTTGAGGATATTATTGTTTCTAAAAGATAGAAACATAAAATTATATTAAATAAAGTCATACATATTTCCATAATAATTATTTGAATTTTTTGTATGTTAAATCTGTATTTATTTCAAATGAAGTGTTATTTTTAAATAAATAGTTTTTCCAAAATAATAATAAATTTAAAATCATTAAATAGAATCTATTGTGGAGATCCAATAACTAAATTGTTATTTAATGAAAAAATATATATTATATCAATAAATATATATTTCATATAAATGGAAATGATTTTTGAATTATTTTATATAATATATTAATAAGATGGGTAAAACATTTTAAAAACCCCTAAAGAGACATTTTATATTCACCCAATGTTTGAAAATTATATTTATATGAACAACTATGGTTGGATGATCAATGTATAATAGTATCTATTTATAATATATCAAATGTAAAGATATTTAAAAATATCATACAATATTTTTTTAATAATCATTTGTAAAAATATTTCCTAATCATAACTAACATTAAATATAAATGATGTTACTGATTGAATTAAAAACAATTTTAAAATATTGAAATAAACAACGAACATTTTAAAATTATGTTACATTCGTTGTTTTATACCCCATGAAAAAATAAATTCCATGATGTTTATATAACCCAATTTGGGAGTTTCGGTCCAAGACTATTATTAATTGTATCAAAGATATGGTTTATAAAAATAATCTATAATATGATTTAAAGGATAATTCAAGTTTATTAGGTATTATTTTTTGGTGATTATGTCATAGGATGTCAACAGATTAATGGTCATGGGATCCTTGTATTCCAAATTATGAGAAGTTGGATTTAAGATAACATGATGTACACTACAATAATTGTGAGGAAATAATTCCATTAAGGGGTTTAATGTAAAATTATATTCATTATATCATACATAAATGTTTGTATTACTAATAGATGAAGTTTTTATTAGATAACATTATTAAAATATATTTAGATAATTTAATTAATATTTTGAAACTATATGATTTGTTATTATAATTATATATTATAATTATTAAGATAAATAATAATTTCATTTGGTGAAATTTCATAAATGAAAATTTGTTTTAATGAATGTACATGTTACAATTAAATAATTAAATTTAACTGTATTCTGATAGGAAATTTTATAGTTTTAATTTTTATAATGAACATTATGTTTTTAATACTTACAAATTGAACTATATTTTTCCATGAAATAAAATGTATATATATTTTTGTTTTTTGAATCATATAGTTATGAAATTTATTTTTTAATTAATAATATTTTAGTAAATCATTTTGGTAACACACTAATAAAATTATATAACGATATTGATCTATTAAGTAATATAAATAAAATGTTTTTGTTTTAAAAAAGATTTAATATGAATTGAAATATATAATTTTTTTATATATGTATAAAATAATTATTTTAATTTAATACATTAGGAATTATAGAAAATACTAATTATTATTCCTTTTATATAAAATTATTAATAAAACACATTGTTTTAAAAAATTATGTTCCGAGATAGAACATGCGCCAAGGGATGTCACTATTTCATTATAAGGTTGCAAATAATTGATCATAGACTCATGGACAGTGGATGGAGTGCACATAGGTATTTCATATAATGAATGAATGGTATAGGTAAGGAAATAGGGTAGAAATTCCTGTGCTATGGTGATGTATTTTTCAAAATTTTATGGATAATAGTATAGTGGAGAATCCTGATGTTGACTCGAATACTCACAATCAAAGAGTGTCTTTAATGAAATCACTTATAAGTGAGGCTAAGAATGAATTAATATTAAATGTGTCATCATTAAGTACGATAACTATTTCCCAACATAGAAATATCTATACATAACAGTGGGTTTTCAATCTAGTAGAAGTTAGTAATCTTCTCTTCTTGAATCCATGTCCAATTTCTCATTCTTAAACTATATGGTTTTCAATTATTTATCATGATTTTCAAAATATCTCATATAAATGATATTAATAACTGAAAAAATATAATAATATAATAATATTGATTCATTGTTGATGTAATGATTATATTGGAAATATAAAATAAATATTATTATTACAAAAATATGAAATATATTTTTAGAGAAAATTATGAAAATATTTTTTAATAATTCAATAAATATTTTAAAAATATATAACATGTTATGAAAATTTTAACACATTGTTTAGGGTGATAAATAATAGGGGGTTTTATGTTATTTCATAAATCTTAATTAATTTCAACATAATTTAATGTGAAATTTAATTATATAAAAGTACATTAAATTTGGTATGAAGATATAAATTTTCTATTAAAATGAATATTCATATGTTGTTAAAACTATTTTTTTATATATTAAATTTATTTTAGGAAATATCACATATATATATATGTCTCTTGAAAAATATAAGAATAAATTTTTTAATTTAATTAATATTATTTTTTAAAATAATGTAGTTAATATGCTAATAAAATTATATAATGAATTAAGACTTATAAACAATTCTGATAAATAAATTGTTAGATTGAAGTAAATATTAATTTTCCAAATTATTTTTAACTTACATGTCTGTATAAAATAATTAAATTATTTATTTTTTTATAAATTACTGATATGTTAAGTTCTATTAATTTTATGTTAAATGATTTTAAACTAATATATATAAAAAATTAATTATGTTGCTAGACATGACTATAGGTTACATAAATAGTGAAAGCATGCATTGGTGGTTCCCAATATGTCTATTTGCCAAGATTCAAGATCAATCATAGAATTACACAATGATGGACATTGTTGTTTACTATATTAAATATTTGAATACAGACTTGGTAAATCATGTTAGAATTTATGGGATGATCATCACTTATTATATATCATTAATATAATTAATTAAATATCGACATTAATGGAATTCATTCTTTATTGATATAATTGAAAAAATACATGCATTGTTGGACCATTTCATTGTATTAATCCTGTGAAGATTCCCTCATGCAGTGATCCAAAAGTGTTCGATGATTCTATAGATGTTGCAGAATGAATCTTTGAGAAAAAGCATTGTGAATCCATGTGTTAGTGTCATCCACCTTTAATTGGCCTGAGAACTAAATCCAAAGAATCATCCTAGACATTTCACAGATCATGATATTGAGGTGGAAAAATATCTCACTCCATTAATGATAGAATTCTTGGATTTGGTGTCTCTCTCAATATTGAGAGTATCCCCATGATCTGTTGGGCAGAACCACAACAAATGAATTATTCTCATTGAAAAAATAAAATCATTGAGATTATATATTTCTATGGTAAAAATAAAATAATTTCACAAGAGCCCCTAATTATTTATTTTATCCTAGGGAAAACCCATTTCTAATAAAAATGAAAATACTTTTATTTCAAGCCATGTTATTTTCCAATTAAAAATAATTATAATTTCATAGAATAAAATTCAATATTTAATATTTTCTCACAAGACCATTTAAATATGTTTCACTATTCATCCAAAATATTTATATGTCATTGAATAATGAATATTTATTAATTAATTAATTATCATTTAATTATTCACCACGAAAAAAATATATATTATAGTCACTAAATTGAATAAATATTTTAATAAAATATTACTTTTAAGTTATATTATCTTGAATGACTAGGGATTGAATAAATGTAATGAAGAATACATTTATAATTTTTATACCAAATCCGAGATTAATATTTATCCAAATTTTTTCATAATTAATAATATTTTATTATTTAACTCATATGATAAACACACTTAGTGTGTGCCCCTCTAGGCCTCATTCATAGAGGCATTATGAAAAGTAGCCAAAAGTCTAAGGTTATTGTCTAGAAACACACAAAGGAACCCATGGATTTTGAATTCAATTCTGAAAAGACATGTTAGTGCTTGTGAATTCTTACTATGCAATATAATCCATTTATCATGATATCTCTAATAAATAAGGTTGAATGACATTGACATTAACCAATATTTTTAAGGTCTCTGGCATAACCCGTACCCCGGGTCCAGTGTTCTGACTACCCCAAACCCGCCTTCCATAGGCCAGAGGCTGGCGACTAGCACCGAAAGGAGTATTATCTAAAACTGGGAAGGCATTTCCTTTATAACCTGTAAACTCACGTAACGATGCAGACATCAAGATACGAACACAATCAAACTTTATAACCAAAATAGTGATGAATGTAAAAGGGGGTTTAATACAAGCCCAACTGTAAACATACAAGTACAACTGAAATTCAATACATCTAAAGAAATAAAAAAGACAACTACTAGATCTTCCTCTGAGGTTCCAACCAGAAGGGTAGGTACATATCTCCTTAATAGAACTCCACATCCACCAGTCTCCTCTTTGTACCGACATGCCCTATGGTCCACCTCTAGGTTTTGTCCAGTCCTGGTACTCTTAGCCTCAGTCAGCGATGTCTGTTGTCTACATACAACACAACAAGGTGAGGGAAAAGACCGTGCAGGGGTGACTATAACGATACTCAATAATGACCCCGAGACTCTCAAGGTTTCACAAAATCCACCATGGATAAACCAAAAAGTATGAAAATAACAAGTAACCCTACTTAGGTGTATGCCCATACATATTTTTATGTTATCATGTAATCCATCTCAAACATGAAGAAACATAGAGGTCCTAACTAATCTCATAATAGATATAACATATGTATGATATTAGAGATGATTAATTATATCTACTGAATCATATTACTCCATTAAGGGGATCTGCTGCTGACCTGCACATAATCATTATGAGATGACCCACATAGGATCGCTTGGAGATGACCCTCACTGGATCACTGGAGTTGAACCATACACGATCGCTAGGACATGACACACACATGATCGTTAGGAGATAACACACACAGAATTGTTGGGAGCTGACCCACACAGGATAGCTCGGAGCAGACCCACAAAAAATCGTTGGAGCAAACCCACACAGGATTTCTAGGAGCTGACCCACACAAGATCGCTCAGAGCTGACTCACACAGGATCCCTAAGAGCTAACCCAAAAAGGATTACTGGACCTGACCCACACAGGATCACTAAGATATGACCCACACATGATCTCTATGAGCTGACCCACACACGATCGATAGCATCTCACTCACACAATATCGCTTGGAGGGCACTATTCTCATCACATATAGCTACTGGGTTTCCGCTCTAGGCTTGTTCGCCTCTAAAATAATCTATTCCCCAATCCACTAGTTGATTATACAACTACCACAATATCCACTAATGATGTTTCTCAATGTACCGCCACATCATAAGGGTCTCAACACAATAGACGGTGCATCAATAGAACGCATGATCAGTGATTTATTTGCCTTTTAGTATCTGGGCCCCGGTTAGATTCGTGTTTGACCCAACTCAACCATATCCCATAATAACCCAAATCCCCAGTGGGGTATACACCAAGGGACCATCTCACACCAACATTTTATGCACCACTGTCGGTTCATCAAACAAACTTCTGGTGCCAATGTTATGGTCAAAAGAATGTAAATGGATCATAGTGGTCTCGGGTTCTGTCCGACCCGGTCGAACCGACCGAGCCTGGGCCTACCCGGTTCAGGTCACCCCATCCCGCTGTGCAGCCTAGCTCGCTGGGTCCAGCCTGGCAGGACGCGAGGCGACGGGGCGGCTTGGCCAAGGCAGTTCGGCCGGGAGGGGCAGCGGAGGCTCTTGAGGAGACTCGACCCGGATTGCAGTGGCGGCCCGGATGACAGCTTGGACTTACGACAGGGGCATAGCCCGGATGGTGGCGGTTGCATGGCCTGGATGGTGAGGACTTCTCGGCCCTGACATGGGTTGTAGATCAGACGACAGCTCGGCCTGGTGGCGGCGCCTCGGCCCAGATGACGACAATGGCTCGGATGGCGGCTTAGCCTGGCAGCGGCGAATCATCAGTGTCTTGGCCCTGATGGAGGCGGCGGCACTGCCCGGAGGACAGTGGTGGCTAGTATGGTGTGGACTAGCACAGGCCACGAGGCAGTAATGGCCACGGATGGTGGATCTTCATGGGGCATGGAGGCTGCAGGGCAGCGGGGCGTCGTGACTTCATCGACGGTTCTCGAGTTCCACTGGTGCCAACCCCAAGAACTGGTCGCCATCACCAAAGTCACCTTCATCCATTGAGAAGGATACACCATTCAAGAAGAACGACAGAATGGTTAGGCCATGTTTGTTTGGACCTCTCCCTCCATGTTAGAGCGGTGGAAAGTTACTCAACGTGAACAAGAATGAGTATGAAATATATTTATGAACATAAATACCCACACCCTTCGTCAATCACTAATCTCATTTACGCAAAAGAAACAAAGAAGTGAAGAACATGGGAACAAAACCCCTACCTCATTTTATTCATCGACAAATTTCATGAAGGAGAAGACGACATTGTTGGGTTGGGGAAGATGATCATCGATTGATGACGTCCCACGTTGGAGGATGTCCCAAGAAAGAAAGTTGATGTTGAGGTCGGCGTTCTTCGTTGGTGTTCTTCTTTGGAGAGATCTCTCCCAAGTTTTCCAACACTCATTCTTTTTCCATAACATTCTTCAATTCCAACAGAATGAAAACATAGCCCAAGATAATATATTTTTTATATCTATTATTTATTTTGTTGGCGAAAAATCAAAATACCCTAATTTAATTAAATTGAGTTGGAATAGTAAATATTGGAGGAGTTGTTTGGGATCTCCCACATTTAATAATAAGTTTGAGGGTTTCCCATTAAAGGGGTTTTCAAGAGGGTTTATTCCTCAGGTGGTCCCCATTACCATAACATCTCATGGGAGGTTAGTTCGGGTGGTCCCCGCCATTATAACCTCCCATGAGAGGTTTTGGTATGGTGGTCCCGACTTCTTAACATACACATGGAATTGAAGTAAAAATAAAAGATACAAAATTTCATTTTTATTTTATTCTTTCACGAATATGTTAAAATTAATCTTCCACCCTCAACCTACTGCGGTCGAGGTGAAGGTATCATTAAGCGAATACTGGCATTGTAAGTTCAACAGTGCCTTTGGATATCAATTCTGAGCACCGATTCATAATTTAGAAAAAATTGCCCACACGTTTACTGAAAGTACCTAAAATAATGTTCAAAAGAACATTACGAGAAGTCCAGGCCTCAGAATTATTCGCCGTCAGTTTATCCAGGCTCTAAAATATCCATTTACTTAAAAAAATACATGTAAATTTAGGGTCTTTACATTCTCCTCACCTTGGTGCTTTAGATCCCCAAAATCCACAACTCAAACTAAGGGAACAAGTGGGTGTATTATGCACACATCTGTGCCTCATGATCCCATTTTCGATATTAGAGGTTCCCGTGCTTCCAAAAAACGTGCACCAGAGGTATCGACATTCATAGAAGGACCTGATCCTTTCGATCCTCAATCTCTACGGGAACCTCTATAAAAGTATCCATATCGTTGGCGTCCAACTCACCATGGTTGATGACGTGGGAAGTGTCATGAACGTATCTTCTCAGATTGGATACGTGGAAGGCATCGTACAACTGGTGAAAATGAGTTGGAAGAGCTAAGCGGTAATCCACCACTCCAACTCTACTGAGGACCTCGATGGGTGCAATGAGTCTATGAGATAACTTACTTCCTTGGACAAATCTCCATAAACCTCGTTAGGGTGAGACACGAAGAAAGAAGTGGTCGCCATACACAAACTCAAGAGGGCTCTGTCTCCTATCGAAAAATGACATCTTCCTACTCTATGTAGTATTCATCCACTCCGTGATTATCTGCATCTTCTCTATGGTAGCTCGTACCATCTCTAGTCCCACTAGTGCTGACTCCCCAGGGTCAGTCCAACACAACGGTGATCTGTAAGGTCACCCGTACAACGCCTCAAAAGGTGCCATCCCAATGGTGGAGTGATAGATGTTGTTGTATGAAAAATCCCCCAAAGGAATGTGATCCTCCCAGCGATGACTGATGCCGAGTAAAGAAGCACGCCACATGTCCTCGAGGGTCTAAATGGTCCACTCAATCTTGCCATCCGTCTGAGGATGGAAGGCACTGCACAAATGATGTTGCTTCCTGAAATCCTCTTGCAACCCCTTCAATAGCCAGGATGTAAAACATGGATCATGATCAGAGACAATAATAGAAGGTAATCCATGTTGCCACACAATCTCTTACAAATATATGTGTCACAATCTCTCTTTTGAACCCTGATCTCCGATTGGTAGAAACTAGGCCGACAAGGTGAGTCGGTAGACTATCTTCCAAATCGAGTCTTGACCCATGGATGTATATGGATGTACTATCAAGAATTCCATGGATATCCCATCCCACTTCCACTCTAGAACCTCTAAAGGTTGAAACAAGCCTGCTGGTACCTGATACTCCACCTTCACTTGCTGACGAGTGATGCACCAAGGAACAAACTCTACTACTGATTTCTTCATTCTCGGCCACCAGTGTTTTCATCAATGATCCTTGTACATCTTCTCTACTCCTATAAGTACCACTATAGGGGATGTGGGGAACTCTCTCAACAATTCCTCCTAAAGATACACTGGTTCCATGGTACAGCCTCTGAAGATGAATATGTGCTTCCATCCTTCATGAAATCCATCATTTTCTTATCCTGTGGATATCTAATCACGTCATGACTTGCAGTCAGCATCCCCATGATATGCCTCCTTTACTTGCTGAAAAAGTGGGGGAGTGACTATAAGATAATGAAGGAAAACTACTACATCATGTTCCATGAAGGAAATCTGTAAAGTAGCCAGCTGCTCTGTCGCCTCACCTAGTAGTTGTATACTAGACCTCATATTGAGTGCATCTACTACAAGATTCATCTTCCCATGAGTATAGACTATCCCAATGTCATGGTCTTGGATGAACTCAATACAACGACATTATCTCAGGTTCAGGTCCTTCTGAGAGAATATATACATGAAACTCTTGTGATCAGAGAAGATTATAAAACGTTCACACATTCGATTGTGTCAGCTCATCATCAGGGTGAAGACCACTACTGCCAACTCTAGATAAGGTGTAGCATTGTTCTTCTAATTTTTTCTCAGATGTAGAGAACCATATGCAATCATTGTTCGATACTGCACCAGGAAAAATCTGAGTCCAGTCTCGGATGTGTCACAGCAGACTACGTACCCTATGCCCTGCTCTGGAAGCCTCTTGATGGGGGCCCATCAGCCTCTGCCTCATCTTCTAAAAAATCTGTTGGCATTTAACCGACCAAAAGAAGTGTTTCCCCTTCTTAGTCAATGCTAATATTGGTGTTGAAACTCTCGAGTAGTCTGGAACAAACCTCCTATAGTATCCATCCAATCCCAGGAAACTCCGAATCTCTGTCACAATCCTGGGTGGCTCCCAAGAAAATACCACCTCAATCTTCACTAGATCAACTGCAACTACAACCTCTGATATGAAATGTCCTAGAAAGTGAGCCTCTCAGATCCAGCACTGGAAATTAGAGAGATTACCATAAATATGGTGCTATCCGAGTGTGTCCAGTACTACCTACAAATTACAGGCTTGCTCCTCCTCCGTAGGTGATTAAATCAGAATGTCATCGATTAAGACAACTACAAAGTGATCAAGGTATGGCTAAAAGACCATGTTCATGAGTCCCATGAAATCTTCATGTTCATTGGTTACAACGAATGGCATAGACATGAAATCATAATGGATGTACCAACATCTGATGGTTTTCTTCAGCACATCCTCTTCTCATACTCGGAACTAGTGATAGCCTGATCTGAGGTCTATCATTGAGAACCATCGTGCTACTTTCTGTTGAACAAATAGGTGGTCAATCCTCAGAAGTGGGTACTTGTTCTTCACAGTCACATGGTTTAGGCGTTGATAGTCAATACAAAGCCTCAAGCTCCTATCTGCCTTCTTGGTGAACCGAATCGAGGCATCCCAAGGAGAAACACTTGGTCGAATGAATCCCTTCCCCTGGAAGTCCTCCAATTGTACTTGCATCTCATGAAGCTCTTCTAGAACCATTTGATATTCTGGTGTAGATATCAGTTTCATCCCGGGGTACAACTCAATGTAAATTTCAACCTCTTTGCGAGAAGGTTGACCCATAACATCAGCATGGAGGACATCGACCTAGATGTCCACCACTACAGGATAATTTGGACTATCCACATCGACCACTCTGAGGTTAAGGCTAGCCAACTGATTTGTAATCAGCTGCAACCTCCTCTGGGTAAGTAAATCCTACGCTGCAATGTCTCCCTTCATCCCGGTGAAGGTAAACATGGTCCCATCTATGCGGACACACCTCACATTGTGCCAAATATAGTCTATATGAGCATGGACTGTAGATAACCAGTCCATACAAAAGCTGACATTGTAAGGCCACGACGCTGCTATTATGAGATCCTAGATGAAGATCTCACCTCATAGAGTAATCTCACACTACCAGCACCTGTGTGTAATTATCCAATATGCTCTCATAGAAGTCTATAGATGTTAGGATAGTGCCAACAGCTTCAACAGAATATTTGATCTCTGAACGAGGGTAGTGGCAACAATAGAATGACTGGCGCCTGTGTCTATAAGTCCTGTAGCTGTGGTGGAGTAGACACAAATCAATCCTCGTATCATCTCTGGAGCACATTGATGGTAGACCTTAGTTTCCTGGAGCGGAGCTTGGACATGTTCACCTTCTCTCTCCGGTTGGTGTTGTCCTCCTGGGGGTAGTGGTGGTAATATCTTGAATCGTCGCCCGACGCCAGCTACATGACCAACTCCTCTACCACATCTTCCTGCTCCATGCGGACCTCCTCGGCCAAACCCATGTCTTTCCCTAGGTGTTCCTTCGACCGTCAGATGATCATCCGTATGGTGGGTCAGACAGTCATGAGCCATGATACACTTCCCTCCGCATGTGTAACACAACCCACTCCAGGTATGACTGGCTCCACCTCAGATGCCCCGCACAACCAATCATGAGTCATGGGGTCACCAACCTGTTTCTTTGGTCCTCTTGGAACTCTGAGTCATTTATATACTTCCAGCTACAGAAGAATCTGCAACATGATTACTGGTGGTGGATCTCCCTACTAGTGACTTCTCAGCAAGGAAACTCTCCACTAAGAGGGCTCCTTCTAACACCCCCGCCTGCGTCGGGATACTGAGTGAGATCCTTGATGCCCTGATCTACTGCCTGAGTTAGTGTTTGAAGGTTCGGGCCTTGATGAATGGGTGTTGCACCATATCAGTGGGGTAGCGTGAGAGGCCACTGAACCTCGCTATGTATTGAGCTAAAGTCATTCTTCCATGCATCAGATGAAGATGATCCAATTTTCACATTGCACGAAGAGTCGTTGGGAAAAACTCTTCTTGAAACATGCTCTCGAAGTATTCCTAGAGAAGCGTCATCTCATCATGATCCTGGAGCATCAAGCTCCACCAACTTCCCGCTAATGCCTTTAGAAGGCAGGAGACAACGATCACAATGAGATCGACTGGTGTCCCTACCAGTCAGAATACTTTCACTACAACCTCCAACCAATCCTCAGCTGCCTGTGGGTCCATCTCTCCCTGAACCTAGGTGGACTCTGGCCCTGGAACTCGTGCAATGCGGTCAAGTGGTGTGAACCATTTTCTATTGGGTCTGGTGGCATCATTCGCCCAACGGGGAATGGTACTACTGGTGCCTCCGCTGGTGCCTCAACTAGAAAAGGGCCCTACACCATGGCCTTATCACTCAGTGGGCTATCAGTGCGTGCTACACTCGGAACCCTAGCTAGTTGTCTGCGTGGAGGCATCCTAAAAAGAAACAAGTGCGCCACAATCAATAATTTATTCCTTCATGAGATGAATTAAGAGATCACAAAGAAAACTATTTAAAACACACTCGAAATCAGTGTTTTCATGCACTAAGTTGGAAATCAAAAATCAGGGTTTTGGTGTATGGATACGTCGGCCGCCACACCAAAACTGAATTCCCTAAACTAAAAACCAAAGTCACTACACATTACACTATTTATGTTAAAAATAAAGATCATAGTCCTATGTTCTATGGTAGAAATGGATCCTCTAATACAAATTTGTGATGGACAGTACCTCAGGGCCCATTTCGTGACTACTCCAAGCCCACATTCCATAGGCGATGGGCTGGAGACTAGCTCTGAAAGGCTTATTCCCTAGAACTGGGGAGGAATTTCCTTTATAACCTGTAAACTCACATAACCATGAACATAACAAGATATGAACAAGATAAAATTATATTAAAAAAGAGTTCGGAAAGTACAAGGGACCGGAATACAATACCAACTGTAAAGATAAAAGTAAAACTAAAATACATTACAAGTGATTAAAGGAAGAAAGACAACTATAGGATCATCCTCATAGATTCCTATGTGAATGTTATGTATAGATCACCTCCTCAGCACTCCAAGTCCACATGTCTCCTCTGCGTACTGACACTCCTTATGGTCCACCTCCAAGTACCGTCCAATCATGGTAATCTTAGCCTCAATCAGTGATGTTCGACTTCTGCATCTAACACAACATGGTGCGGGCATATTCTGTGCAGCAGTGAGTATAATAATACTCAGTGGGGACCCCGAGTCCCTCAAGGTCTGACAAAATCCCCCAAGGACTAACCATAATGTATGAAAATAACAGATAACCATACATAGGTATATGATCATACATATTCTTATGTTATCAAGTAATCCATATCAATCATGTAGAAACATAGAGGCTTTGACTCAGCTCTCACCGGGTATAAAAAAGGTACAATAGTAGAGATGAATAGTTATATCTACTGAAACATCTTACTCTATTAATTGGCTCTTTTTTTGACCTGCACAGAATCACTAGGAGCTGACCCACTCAGGATCGCTTGAAGCTGACCCACACAGGGTCACTGTAGTTGAACCACACATGATCGTTCGGTGCTAACAATCTCAGGATCGCTAGGAGCTTACCCACAAATGATTACTTGAGCTGACCCACATAGGATCGCTAGGATCTAACCCACACATGATCACTAGGAGATGACCCACAAAGGATCGCTAGGAGATGACCGACACAAGATCACTGGAGCTGACCCACATAGGATCTCTAGGATCTGACCCACAGATGATCTCTTGGAGTGGACCCACAGAAGATCACTAGGAGTAGACCCACGCAGGATCTCTAGGAGAACACTCTTCTTGTCATAGCCATCAACTGGGTTTTCGCACTAGGCTTGCTCATCTCCGGGAGAGTTCGCTCCCCAAGCCAGTAGATGATACTCCAACCACCACGATGTACCCTAAAGATGTATCTCAAAGGACCAGCACATCAAAGGATTCTCATTGAAACAAAAATCACATCAATCAAACACATGGTCTATGAGTTATTATCCTTTTAGTTTCGGGGGCCCAGATGGATTCATGCTTGATCCAACCTGACTGTACCCCATCTTAACCCAAATCTTCAGTGGGGTATACTCAAAAATACCGTCTCTCTCCAAGATTTATAGCGTCGATGAAAGTTCGTCAAATGTACTTCTGGTGCCAAATTTATGGTCAAGAGAATATAAGTGGATCGTAGTGGGCTCGGGTCTGGTCCGACCAGGTTGAACCGACCCATCCCGACCTGTCCTGGGCCGACCCGGTTCGGGTCGACCTAACATCACCCACTAGGTCCAGCTTTGCTGGCTAGGTGGACCTACCATTAGGGTTTAGCGCTACCCACTAGGTAGGTTGGCCCATGGGGTCTAGACCGACTGGCCATGAGAGGCCGCAGAGGGATGCGGGTGGCTACGTGGCCATGGGGTGATACGACCGGGGTGGTTCATCTGGAATGGAAGTGGTGGATCGAGCGACGGATCAGCATGGATACCTACTATGTCTCAAATGGTGACTTGTCCTGATGGCGATGGCTCGACGGGGGCTTGGCCTGGACGGCAGCGGCGGCTCTGCCCAAAAGACGACAGTGGATGAGACATCGGTTCGGCCTGGCGGCGGCGGCTCGGTGGCAGCTTAGCCCGGTAGCGACGTCCCAGCCCAAAAGGCGGCAGGGGCTCAACGCTGAAGGTAGTGAAGGCTAGTACGGTGCAGAGCAGTGGATTCTGTGGGGCGACGATGGGGGGAGTGGTGGTGGGTGCCACAGACAGTGGAGTGCCGCGGGTCGCAGAGTTTGTGGGGAGACGGGGCGTCGTGCCTCTGCGGCAGTTCTCACATTCCACTAGTGCTGACCACCTGCACTGGTCGTCGTCACCAAATCTGCCTTCTTCCATCCAAAAGGATACACAATTCAAGAAGTACAGCAGATGGGTCGGGCCATGTATGTTTGTCCCGCACCCTCCGCATTAGAGTGGTTTCAAGAGGATCAACAGGAACAAGAAAAAGTATGGAAGATATTTCAGAACATCAATCCCCACAACATTAGCAGTCACCAATCTTATTCTTGCAAAAGAAACATCGAAGGGAAGAACATGGGAACAAAACCCCTATCTCATTTGATTAATCGATGGAGAGCATGAGGGAGAAGACGACGTCGTTGGGGAGTGGAAGATGATTGTCTATTAAAGACGTCCCATGATGGAGGATGTCCTGAGGAAGAAATTCGAAGTCGAGTTCAATGTTCTTCGTTGGTGTTCTTCATTGGAGATCATTCTCCCAAGTTCTCTAATGCTCCCTTTTTTACCTAGCCTTTTTCCCAATTCCACAAGAGTGAAAACGTATCCCATGATAATAGATTATGATATCTATTATTTAGTTTGTTGGAACAAATTCAAAATATCCTATTTTAATAAAATTGAGTTGGCATTATAAATGTTGGAGTAGTTGTAGAGGCTCTCCAACATTTAAAAGGATGTTTGAGGGATTCTCATTAGATGGGAGATCAAGGGGGATTATACCTTGCGTGGTCCCCACTACCATAACCTCTCATGGGAGGTTTGATCAGGTGGTTGCCACCATCATAACCTCACATGGAAGGTTTATGTTTGGTCGACCCCACTTCTCAACATCCACATGGAATAGAAATCAAAATAAATGCTACACAATTTTATTTTTATTTTATTCATTAACGAATATGTGAAAAAATAACTTCCACCCTTGACCTACTAGGTAGTGGAGAAGGTCTCCTTAATTGAAGACTGGATCTGAAAGTTCAACGGTGCTCTCAGATTTCAATTCAGAGAACCGTTTCAAAAGTTATAAAAACACGCTTAAACATTTTTTGAACGTACACAAAATAATGTTTAGAAATTAATTTTAGTCACACCAAGCCTTGGAATTATGCACTATAAAATTTCATGGACTCATAAATTTCCCATTTTTTTAACAAAATACGTGGAAATTCATAGTCCTTACATCTCTTTCTTTGATTTCCCATAAAATGAATGTTATTATCAAACACCATAGAAATTGAATTTTATAGGCTATATAATATCCATCAAAGGGCCTGAGATATTAAATTTTATTAACATAGAATGAAAAAATATATTCTCATATAATTTATTAATTTAATATTACTCATGACACACCCAATGTATTGTACCTCACCATAAAAATATCTAGTCATGGTTTTTATGAATACATTATAGTAAAAGACTCGTAATATTAAATAATAAAAATATTAATCCCTATGTATCAACAGACATGCCCATAGATAGAAATATCCAATGAAACATAGAAATTTGATTTTCTATTACTGGGTTTGATGCCCATAATATCATATTCGATATTACCAATTGAGTACAGCATGATCAAGTTCATCAATGTCTTATAATACTCCAACCCTGATAGCCAGAATTATTTTGGTACCTTAAATGATATCATCTGTCAATAAACATATATTCATAAATATTGTTGTGTCACTTATTATTTTTCATCATAGTAGGGAACTACTATGACATTTTCTCACAACACATACTATTAAGACATTATCACATACTATGTCACATAGAATAAATATCATTATCTGACATGTTGATTATTAATATTCCCAAATATAAATATAAGATGTAATAAAATAACCATAAGATGGATCTAGGGAAATAACTCCAATAGGCTCACATATGAACTAGATCCAAGAATATGAAACATTCAGTCCACTAAACCACAAATGATACTCATTATTCTTCTTAGAACGGCCTTTTTAAAGGGTCCTACTATATTCCATTCTCTATGTACACTACATGAAATATTATGACCCCTATGATAGAAATACCTCAGGATGAGATTCATCAAAAGTATATTATTTTCCAATTGCTATGACCATGTGTATTTTTCAATGTTCTCCAAAATAATATCATCAAAAAAATAATTTGGTGTTGTCATTGCATTTAGGTACCACATTAAGCTCCATTCCAAATTTATGAATCCCAAATGCTTCGGTGTGTTCACCAGTAGAAATTATATTATCATACTCCTCTGTAGAATTAGCAACATCTGGTTTATTTCAATACAACGAGCTCACAACTATTATATTTATATATAAAACATATCCTTACAGTGACATTACATGACTCAAATATATCTCAAAACAAGCATCATTATAACTCTAGATGGTGTGCTTCTCAATTCCTCTATACACTAGGAAGATATTCTTAGTTCATTATAGATATTTATGGATAGCCAAACAACACAACAATTCTATTATCTGGGATCTTCATGATACCATCCTACCATACATAATTTATAGTAAATATCATGTCTAGTAAATAACATGGAATAAATGATTGATCATGTCACTGAAACATATAGGATCTTAAACATTGTCCCTTTCTATTTTTGTGTCCACGTACTAATTTAGATAGAAATTGGTAAACTAGGTGAAACTGAACCAATACCCTCATGGATTGTTCTATACTAAATTTTATTAGTATCTGGTCAGTATATTTATATTTGTTTAGTCATAGAAACCACATGGATCTATCACAAAGGATCCTTATCCCAAGAATTTATTATTCTCCATCTATGTATTTCATGGAGAAAAACTAGTTTAATATTATTTAATAGACTATAATACTGGTATTCCATTTCAATTAAGTAATATATAATTAACATATAATACTAGGATAACAAGCACATTTACACAAAAACTCTTATAAACATATGACTCGCATTCATTCATAATTAATCCATGCAGTTTTATGGATAAATTGATTCGAATTTTCCATGAAATTGATTTATTTACACTCCTGAAAGGGATCCATGCACCTTTTAAAACTTTTTGGCATATCCTCCATTCAAAAAACATTTTAGTTTTCTCATATTGATATTTTCCTGATGGTTCCAATTAAGGAATGAATTTTTTACATCTATATGAAAAATATCATAGTCATCTTTAGTTAGAATTTAATGTAGGGTTAGGTAGGATTTAAACATGAAAAATAGTGAAACTGTTTCATCTTTGTCAATTACTTACTAATTTTTAATTACATTATCCACTATCCCAGAAATTAAAGAATTTGCATTACCTTCAATTCCATGTTTTCTTTTCAATAATCATTCACAGCCTATCATATTTACATCAACATTTGCATCGACCAAATCCCAAACATGTATCTAATACAAGGAATATATTTTATAATTTAGGGATTCATTCCATATTAATGTTTCTATGTTATATAATACCTCCTCGTAGATTATAGGTTCAAAATTGTCAACCAAAAACGAGTATACATATTCAGTGACAACAAAACCATATCTCTTTGGTTCACTTACCTCTCTTATTCTCCAACTCATTACATGTGATGTGGATTCTACTTATTCCACAAAGACTTATTGAATTTGTTCCTTATCCTACTCTTGCGTATCTTGAGAATAATCATTATTGATGTGTATCATCCTCCCACAATATGTTTGGAGATTTCCCCCCCCCTCTTAAAAAAATAGTCTGGTCTAGAAAAAATAACATACTTATATGAGGGTATGTATATGTAATATCTGATTAAATACTTTCGATACACTATAATGACACTCTCTATACCATGTGGATCTAGTTTTTTTCTTGTGATTTCTTTAACAAAATCCTCTCAATCTCATAAATGTATATTCAACAAAACCGGTTACTTTCCACTTCATAACTCGAACTAAATTTCACTTTCTTCTTTAGTTAGAAGTTATTTTAATGTGTATTACATATCATTTAATTAATATACCCAAAATCATAATGGTATATCATTATTTATCATCATTAACCTTATGATTTATAATAATTTATGGTCATTCTTTTCAAAAACACCATTCCAATATTGTATATAAGGTGAAGTGAGGTGACATTGAATCCAAAAATCCTTTAGAATGTTGATGAACACTTGGTCTGGATATTCACCACATAAATACAATAAAATATTTATTATCTTTTGA
This sequence comes from Viscum album, assembly GCA_963277665.1. NCBI lineage: Eukaryota > Viridiplantae > Streptophyta > Magnoliopsida > Santalales > Viscaceae > Viscum > Viscum album. The sequence goes on from OY728140.1 coordinate 1,794,277,116, forward strand.
CCAAGTTTATTCCCTACATAAATCATCAATTTTATTAATTTATCAATGAACTCAGACTTATACTCCTCATGTAGATATAATATTATCTACACATGTAATCTATAAAAATTATGAAGTAAGAATATCCACCATGAGCATATAATAGAAATTTTCCACATACATCTGAGTATTCCAATCCTAGAATCTCTATCAACCATTCACCCAATCCAATAATATGTTTTTTTTCCTTGTTCCTTGTAAAAAAGCATGACATTTTCATGTGTTATTATTTCAGAAGAGGTCAACTTACAATCTTGATAATGATTTTCCAAATGATTCTTGATTACATGGCCTTGAAAATGATACCAAATCCATGTTTTATATGAGTCATGTGAAATTTATTAACTATCGATTTAAAAACATTATTGTCCTAATTTTATTCGAAAATATTATTATTTAAATGTTCCAAACAGAAAAATATGTTGTCCTTCCAAATGAAATAACATTAATTTACAAACGTGAAAATTAACAAATGTGTGTCAAGGCATGATAAAAAATTATATTTTTTTGTAAATGTTGATACATGATAAAAAACGCCCAAAACAAAAATCATTATCATAGGAAATGGGAGGTGGTAGTCACCAATGTATAGAGAATTAAGCCTCATAACATTATAACCTCTAAGATCCACCTATTCTCTGTCAATATTTCAAAATATACATGCTTCCTACTTTTGGATAAATTTGTGCGCACCACAAGATGAATCTATTACCAAATGTATATACATGGAATGATTTAACATATTATTGAACACTTTGTTAGATTCCCATATATTTTGGGTGATGTTCACGTTTTAGTGAACTGTATTACCACATACAAAAAATACATCCTCATTTACCTTTCTCATCAACAAGATTTTCATCATCAGGGATGGGTGGTGTTCGGGACCTTTAGACTGTTTATAAATAATTTCCCCCATTTCCTTGTTCTTACTTTTCTTATTCTCTATATCGACTGTGGGTTTATCACCCCACATATCCATATCCACCTAGAGAATTAATGTATGGAGTTACTAAATAATATTCTCATAATTGATCATATTGTAATTAACAAAAAAATTGCAGTAGGGCATAAGTGGTGATGAAATTGTGATATCATTATGATACTCATTTGATAATTGAATCCCTATGGTTTCAAGATTTTATTGTAGCTGATAAGATTAAATACATGAGGCCCAAAAGGTGGAGAGTCTGAATGATTAGTTCTGAACAAATAACTGGAGATATCATACTGCTTTTGTCTCACCATCTCTTGATAGACTTCTCGTGGATGAGACATCATGCTATATAAATCCATTTCCCCATGCAGATTAAAAGCCTCAGTAAGAATTTATGAGATCATGAATCATAGAATATTTGTATCATCATTAAGATGTTTCTCATAAAGTGATGTCTCATCATCACTTCCCTCATTACTAGGAATTTTATGAAAAACATCTTCCCACACTTATAATTTCCTTTCATGCATAAGCATGACATGCAGGCGTCTCTTCCACTCTTGGAAATTTTGTTCAGTGAGATAATTATCCTTATCATGTATGGGTCACAATGATATTTTTTATGTCATTTTTTTTTATTTATTCAAATATGGATTTTATAGATTATAGTGCAATATCTTATAAATTTTAGAAAAACAAACAAGTATTATATTTATTACTCTCCTAATATTTTATCAAAACCCATTTTCCATCACTATTAACATTGGAATATCTGTTTACTTGTAAATCCATGAGGTATGAATCAATATTTCACATATCATTACCCCAACTATTGTTTGAGTATAAAATTTAATTGTTTTAGATAGGCATTCCAAATACCAACTACATTAACTCACACTTCGTGGATTTTCTAAGTGGACACCCCAATTTGAAAATCACTAATTGGATGTCATAAAACATTGCCTCTAAGTTACATGAACATCTACATTGGAAGTAAACCCTAAATATGAACAAAGTTTTGTTTTCAAAAAGCATCAATTTAGGAATCCCGTATAATTGAATGCACCCCATCATGGGTTGGTCAATCAAACTGAACTATGGTTAGATTTCAATTGATGTAGTGGATGGTTATACTGACATAATACAAACACACACACACACATATATATATATGAGGTATTTAATAATTTTATGCACAAATTTCCAATTATTACCTATAGTACATGCTATTTAATGTTATGTGGATTTTAATAAATGAATAACCTTGTCATATATAATATATTTTCATAACCCAAATTTTTTGTTCATTGATAAAAGCTCTATAATTTCATAAAATTATGGGATCATTAACAACAACCATAATAAATTGACCATGAAACCTGATAGAAATAAAATAATAAGGTGGTTTGATCATGAGAGGATACAAATAGTTATTTTAAATTTCTGTCCATAAACTATCTATTGAACTAGTGGAAACACCTACAATAAATTAAGGACCATTATATATCGTTCCACATATCCATCTATGTATAACCTTGGATTGGTATTTCCTAAACTACTAACACTAAAAACATCTAATAACAAGATAGATTTGTCCTTTTATATATTATTTTCCCTAACATGATGGTTAGTGGAAAATGGTTTACATAAAAGAAACTCTGAGAATGAATTCACATATATACAATTGGGAGAAAAGGAATAATGAAAATCAATTTACATTAATAATAAATTAAATTAAATCAATACCATTCTGATTCATACCAATATTTATTATACACATATTTTATTTACACGTTTGACATATACCATACATGATTTACCACGTTATTTCATGACATGGAATAAAATCTAAATTTTTACACCAATGACATTCTTTTTTCCAAATGTTAGTTATTAATAAATGTTTAGTAAAAACAATAATATGATTTATATATGATATGATAATCTGAAACATATATATATATATATATTGAATATATAGACATATATATTTATTAAAAACATTTAAATGGTGTGTCCTATAAAATAAATGAACACACCTAAGAAAACGTCTCATGTATTTCCTAATATAATAATTAAATATAAATCTTTTTGATTTGGTATAGGTTCACGATGTTTACATGAGAGATACAGATGGTGTAAATTTCACACCCTCTGTCCAAGAAAGATTCTTAGGAAATCATAATCTACATTGTACCATTGAAATTGGAGTTCACATCTTGTTAAATAAGATACACACCATGTGATCTCCGAATTACATGGTCACCAATCTGGTAGGCCATGTATTGAAATACATGTACCCTATTTGGTTAAAAGGTACTATAGGATCTCTATATGAGATAAACAGACCGTACTCTCGTAGTTATTGCGCCTCCCTGGTCTGGCCAACAAATGATGTGAGGATTAACTTCACTGCAAGTCACTGATACACACACTCGGGATTAATTACTGAATTAATTAATAATGTATTGGACACATCTAATCGGTAGATCAATCCAGTTTCATTGATTTAAATTCTATGTTATCATGATGGAATCGTTTTTACCTTTCGATGAGATCCTAATTTTTTTTAATAAAAAATTAATTGTATCAATTAGTTATATGTTTAGGTAAGGATAAATAAGAAGATCACCAAACATAAATTAAATGAATGATTAAATATGAATTGATAAAAATAAATTACAAATTCATAAATTACCCATTATAAGTAAATAATTATAAATAATTAGTCGACCACTCTAATACCACAAGTAGGTTCTGGGTGCAGTGGAAGAATGCGATGGTTGGTTCCTAACATATCTTTTTTTCCATGACTAATGAAAAATCCAATATTATCACTATGATAAATTCTTTGATTTATTGAATTATATTAAAGAATATATAAAATAAAAATCAAACCATAAACTCATGGAGGATCAAAAAATATAATTTATATTTATTTTAATTATTTATTGAGTTAACTTGATTGAATTCCTTCATATTTTCTGGATCTCACAATAGATTATTGTTTTTTCATTGTTTCATTGTAATAATTAATTATTGATTCCATCTAGTGGTGATCAAAACTTGTTCTGACCAATTTCTAAATATATCTGAAGGAATCATTGGGATCAAGAATGGATGATCCTTGGGATTACACCATCCACCTTTAATCTACTACAAAATAACTTCCAATGCGTTCTCCTTGATATCTCTTGACATGAGAGTGGGTGGGAGTTGGAGGAATATCACTCACCATTCTTGGTAAAATTATTTTAGAATGGACCACTCTTGGCCATGAGAGGATTTAACAATTCCATTCAACACAACCAAAAAAATGAATGGTTCAAATTTAGAAAATAACATAATTGGGATTATATATATCTAGTTTCAAAGTATAATAATTTTACAAGTTCCCTTAATTTTTTATTTTATCCAAGAGAAAACCACGTGACCAATAATAATAATACGATTTCTCAACACGGATTGATATGTGAATTATAAATAATTATTTTTTAACCATAAATTATTCATTATTTTTTATTTTATCACCAATCCATTTAAACTATGTCATATATTCCTCTAAAATATAAAACGGTCATTGAATAATGATTATTTTTTGGTTAAATATTTATCACTACATTATTCTACAATAAATAAATAAATATAATATTCACTAAATAAAAAATAAGTAGTTATTATATATTGTAATCATATTATATTCTCATGAATTACTAGTGTTGGAAAAAATACTGTCAAGAATACATGAATAATTATTAAACCACATCCAGTAATAATGATTATTCATCTTATTAAATTATAATATATTATTTATCTAATATTCTAGATACACTTAGTGTGTGACCATCGAGGCCTATTTCCCATTTTCATTAGGCAATCAAATCTTTAGTGAAAGGATAACTGCTAGAAACATGTTTAGGAACCCATAGAGGAAAAGTTATTGACATAATGACATGTTGACTCATACAAACGTTTATTATTTAATATAATCCAGTTATCATGGAATTTTTAATCATGAATGATTCATGTCGGTTTCATGAACCAAAGTGACTGATTTTTCTATCACTTATATTCCAAAAAATTAGCATTCCTATAATTCAACATGGCCATTGATTTATTTTCTATATATCATTTTCGTCGAAGGTATTGAGATACCAACTTCCATTTAAAAAAGGGACAAACCCTTCATCACATTATTCATTAATGAAAAATTAATCATAACAAATCCAACATATCGTACCTCACAATGATCATATGTTGTAATAGTTTTCATCAATTTATAGTATCATGTGACTCATAATATTGATTAATAATAATCATTATGTACAAGAACCAACACAAAATCCCTATGATCGGAATATATAATGACACACTAGAATTGGAATTTCTTTCTATATTGGATCAATCTCACAATATACTACTTTATATTACCCATGGCGTATACTATGAAAATGTTCTTGAAATTACCCTAAGTTTCCACACATGATATCTTGTATCATTTTTATTCCAACAATCATAGTACCTAACTATAAAACATATATTCATTAATAATGTTCTAGCATATTTGGGTTCTCATCAATGTAGGGTACTGCTTTGACAATTTAGTACGACAACTACTGTTAGGATATTATCACATTCAATGTCATGTATAAGAATAAAAAAAAATTGATAAGGTGTCTATTAATATTAAAAACCATGAATAAATATATGATAATTTGTAGATATTTTGGTTATAGGGAAACAATTTCAAGAATAACATGAAGCAAGGGAGATCAGTCTACGTGGAGGAGGATTCTAGAGATCGAAATTAGGCTCATGGTTAGTGGAATGAGTGAAAATATATTATTTATATCATATATATATATATATATTTGTGAGAGAGGAAGGGGGTTTATTGGGATGTTCCCAAACATAGTTCAACATGTTTTCTACACTCCATTAGAGATACCATGAAGTCAAAGCGTGAGGAAGACTCTTATAACTACAATCAAGGAGTGTCTTGAATGAAATCATATATAAGAGAGAATGAGACTTAATTAATCTCTAATGTGGGATAATATTGTATTGGAATCATAGCTCTTCCTGAAAACATCTATAAATAACTTGGGTCATATGATCTTGGCAATGTTAGGTGTCTGATCTTGTTAACACTTATTCTTCATCCTCATGCATAATACATATGTGTTTCCATTTTTTCATGATTCCCAATATATTTCATATATATATATAACATAAAAAAGTGTTATGAGACTATGGTTTTGATTGTTAAGGGGAAAAATGATGCGTGAGGAACCATAAAAATAGTATGATCAGTGTCACCATTTTCTACCCATTCAATATGAAAAGTTTTCAATAAAGTAGTACAAATATATTCAAATATAAATAAATAAATATACATTCATTTATAATTTTTTTTCGATCTGAACGAACATTTGATTAAAGGATAATGAAGAAAAAAATAGCGAACCTATGCAGGTATTGTCTTCGTCTATATAATTTTACTAGTTGGGATGAAGGAATATATATATTCATTCCTCCATGAATATATATATATCCTATTCATATCGGTCTCATTGATATAAAAATTTTCATCCTCATAATGGATACTTTTTCATTGATAAATTTATGTGTCTCCATTAGGACTTGATAATGATACCATTTTATCATCGTTTATTTGTGTTTCCTTCAATATCATACATTTATGCACCTTCCTCACATTATCCCTAAACTTAATATTTTAAACAAGCTTATGAACATTTCATAAAATACAATGAAATCATTTCATTTGAAATTAAGATATCATTTTTCACGTATTTCATAAATTCTATCAAAAATGAATGACCATATGCATTAAATGGATGTCAATTTATCCGGTTATTAAGAAAAATTTTGTTCTAAATATATTAGAATTTAAAATAATCAATTAGTTATAAACCTATTATATAATGATCTCATATTCACTCCATAAAAACCCCAAATCCTTATATCTACGTTCACTATTTACCTATTCATTGTTCCTTTAATTTTCAATCACATAATGTGGAGATATTGCTAGATAGGCTTCTGTACAATCATTAGAATTAGAATAAAATAAAAGATATAAAAAGTGGGATAATTTTTATTGATATTTTATTCAGTTTCTATCAAAACCATTACATGAATAGAATTAATTTTCTTTATTAATCCCCCTTTGTAGAGGAGAATTATTTAAGGATCTGAATAAATTTATGTATTATTAATTGACTTTTAAAATTTTTCATTTTTATAACATAGAGTTTCAACCTGAATTAAATTGTTTTTTATAAATATAGAATTAAATATTTTACGTAAATAAATGACTTTGAAAATTTAAAATTTTATTCAATAAATATGTAATTTTGTTCACTATATTTACTATTTGAAATGATTATATGTTATAAATAATATTTTAATATTTTCGTTATTCCTTAAAAATATTCATTTAAAGGTGTTGATTATCAATTTTAGATTTATCATAATGTATATGAATGAATTGAGTTCCCATAATGGTATCTTATTTTAATGTTTATGATATATTTAATTATTTTTGTCATATAATATAATAAATATTAAGTTGATGTTTTTGAAATGTTATTTTAATTGATTTACAATAATAAATTATAAATTTATTGAAATGTTTTATTTTAGGTATATAACTTTTGATTTGATTAGGATGATGTGTATTGGGAAGTGAAACCTTGACCACTAGGTGTATTTGTCCTAAAAAATAAAATAGGAGTTTCTATATGGTATTTTGGAATTTATTTATGTATCAATATATTTAATATGAAGATAATATTTGGAAATTAATTTTTTGAAATTTTCATTGAAAAAATATGGTTTTAATTTAATGAATTTTTTTAAATAACTGTAATTTCAAAATAACATGAATTTTCAATTTTTTTTAAAAATATCAAATGGTTTTATTACAACTGAATATTAAATTCAGTTATAAAATACAAATTATATCAAATTATATAGATTTCATATAAAAAAGTTTTAGAAGTATATTATAATATATTTTTATATAAAATGAAATCCACCATTTTTTTCATAATCCATTATAGATAGAATCTTGACTCACGCCATGTTTTTAATTTCCTTTCATAAGAAAAATTATGAGTAGGGGAGAAATGGATAATAAAGAAGATTAGGAGTTATTCTATAGTTAATCCAAAAAATCCTTCATTTAATTATTTAATAATATTATTATGTTTTATGATTTACTATTCCTAAACAAATAAACCAAACAGATCATTTTTACTATACTTAAGTAAATTTTAATTAATGATAATAATATTTAAATGAATAAAATAAGGTTAGATTCTTTGGTACTAATTCAAAATAAACAATTGGATGATTTTTTAGCACGTGATATAAGATTATGATTTTGGGGATGTTATAAGAATACAATAGAAATAAGGATATACTTGAAATACATTGTATCTATTTTCTTGAATGGATCCAAAACATCTACTCTACAAATTGTAAGTGGCCATGAAAATATAGTGGCATGAAATATCTTAGGGTTTTAGTGGATGAAATTGTCTTTTAACTTAAAAAGTGATCATTTCATTATGAATAATATATAATTCACTATCATTGATGAAAAATAATATAAAAATTTCACGATTCTGTGAGAAAATTAAGATCCCTACTAGTGGGTTCTACAACCACCTACATGGACTTCCTGCATAATGGCCAATGAATCTCCACTATCAATGCCCTTGTGATGGTCTCTATCATATATTCACTTATAGAGTATCAATTGGGAATACGTACCATTACAATTGATTAATTTTTTTTCCTACTAAAGAGGATACCATTCTTTGATAAATATTGTAGATGAATTTGAATTTTAAGGTAATATATTGCAAGACACAAACATAAGGTTGTGGTATCAGTCTATAAAAAAATAGGATTTCATTAATAGATAACATCCTTAACAATATTTATATCTTCCATATCATTTCTAATTAACTGTGACACCACCCTATAATGCATGGTTTTAAAGAAAATATCATCCTAGTATGGATCCAATATATATATTATAAAATCCATAACTCTTATAGTAGGATTGGATCATTAATACATTATAATGGTAGAAAATATTAGAGTTCACATATCACATGATTGAATAATTTAATTCCTTTAATAGAGTAGATACATACAAGAATCTCACATTATATTTAAAAATCGTGAAATAAAATATATAATGCTATAGAAAAATGTATTATCAGTTAGATAATATGAATCTAATCATTAAAATATTACATCTTGGTACAATTGGAGAAAGAATAAACACAAAACAATAATCTAGAATTGAAATTAATAAAATGCATAAAATAGAGGATAAAAATTTAAAAATAAGTCATCAATTATATTAAAAAACAAAAAAATAATCCAATATGAAACTCAAATATTATAACAATAATCTAATATATTCACTGGTGTAAAAAAAAATAAAAATCATGGATAATAATTAATAATTCAATATTGATAGAATATGTATTTCATGACATCCAAATCGGAATTTTAGGTCCTCATTCCAAGAAAACAAATATAAATTGGTATTGAATGTTCCATATACCCAAGTTAGATTTCCATATGATCCATAATTATACATGATGTGTCTATCTAATATTGGAATCCACCCATTCCATTACTATGTCGAATGAATTTATCATTATGAAGAAATGAATAATAATGCAAAAAAAAAATCATTATAAAAAGTAACATTGAAAAACAACCATATGAAATGTTATGATTTCTCTTTGTTAATAGATCATATTAGAATATCATAAGTAATTTTAAAAATTTACATTGATGGTGTCCTTATATTTTTTATCCAATAAAAAATTCAAATCTATAAATATTTTTTAAGTAGATGAATTATATATTTTTAAATTTAATTAAAAAGTGAATTTGAAAAATGGAGGAAATAATATTTTAATTTGAAAAAATAAAATTAATAATATAGATTCAAGAAATAGATAGATTTTGATTTCATTTTTAAAAATATTTAAATCCATATAGTAATCATGAAAATGTACAATGTTTATGATAGTGGGAAAATGAGGTCATGTGGAGAATGTTAAAATTACATTCATTTCCAACTATTTTTGAAACACAATGAAATGGATTTTATAAAAAAAATGTACCTTGAAATTTTTGTAATTAAATTATTTGATTGGTTAAATATATCATTGTTAATAACATAATCATAGATAATAGTATCTATATTTCATATTTATGAATATAGACTTATTTGGGAAATATTTTTCCTTGAATATGGAGAAATAATGTCTACTTTTTATTAAAAACATTTTTCCAATGTTTCTCAGTTCTATGGAATAAAAAATGGAAATAATACAAGAAAACTCATGAAATGACAGGATAATAATAATAAATATGATTTTTAATATAAGAATATTATATAACTCCCCCAATGAATAAATAAAATTTTTAAATCTCAAATAAAAATGAGATTATGAAATAAACTATTACCACTAAATTTCATTTTTGTAGAAACACTCCAATATCTTTTATAATAATTTCATATTTAATATAAATATATATTATAAAAATAATTATATTTCTATTACTTAATATTATTAATTTATAATTTATTTTTACCCATTTATTAATAATTCACTCTTAAAATCATTTTTTGTTAACTTTCATGATTTTAAATCATATTTTGGTTCATTGTATTCGATACACTCTCCTTTGTAATAGTCTAATCATATATACATTATTTAAAAAGTATTAATTATGAGTTTTATACATTAAATATAAAATTTTAACCATCGATTAAAAATTATCCTGTAAAATGAAATACAACAGTTTATATTGATTGTAGTCCCCATGTTTGCATTAGCGACATGTTATTTTTTCTGTTGGATTAAAAGAAGAAGAAAAAAGGATTAAATTTAAAATATAATAATCATGTTATATATATAAATATCTTATTAATTCATTAGTCACATATTTCATATTTACAATTTAATATGGGAATGAGAAACAAGTGACATCACATTGTCTTGGTTGTAGTCCACACTTATGCATGCACGAAATTATCACTTTTCAATTAGTGTAAGGGTAACATGGTATATGATATAATATATTTAAATTATAAAAATGGTATTAATATTATTATATTTATTTATTAATTCTAACTTTATAAATATCCCCACGAGGTGGTGATGAAGAATGAATCACATCATTACGTAGAGTTGGTAGTCCATACAAATGTAAGGGTGATGCATTCAATTTACAAAGCATGAAAGATTAGTTGAAAAGGGTTCTTATATAAATATAATTAAATTTCATAAATTAATTATTAGGATGTTATCATATTAATAACGTTGCATGATGTTTTAATGATATGGATAATGAAATCAATTTGAAAACACTCCATTAATAGGTATACATCTTCTTTTGAAAAAATAATATGGTTTACACGCTAATACTTTTAGGATTTTTCGTTTGGTGAGAGAATAACATATATGACATTATGAGGTATTTTTGGAATTTAATTTAGTATTTTTAATATAAGTTATTTTTCTCATATATTTTAAATAATTTTTTGAAGTTTTTTTCATTTATATATAAGATGACACACACAAATGTCATTTTTATTAACTTTTAAATAATATTATAATCTTAAATATGAAACTTTTGAACATAAAAAAATTAAATATTGGATATATGATGAAATGAGAGAAAATAAGCACCTACAATAATAATTAATATGTGATTTTATAACCTTATTTCCATGTTTTATATTTAATTAATCTATTTAATCGATTCATTTTCGTGAAAAAAATTTTACCTTGTTTTTTATTCACATTTGATAAAAAATAATTAATCAATAAAATAAATTTATAAATCATGATTCAAAAATTTATATATATTTATCAATAATAAATTTAAATATTTTATAAAAATTTACATTAATTAATCATTTTAAAACTATATGAGAATAACTTTTTAAAAATCAATTTTCAAGCATTAAAATTATCCCATATGAAAATAAAAAAAATTACCCCAATATAATTAATTAAATTAAATTTAATCACTAAAATATTCATTTTTATTAAAACCATATACTAAAATTATACATTTTAATTTTTTAATAAAATTATTATAAATTATAGTCTTTTATAAATATAAATTATTCACAATTCACCCAGAAATCAGATATTTCAGAAAAATAAAAAAAACATTAACCATAATTTATACTCAACATTTTGAACTAAAAAATAATTTCCATTATATATAATTAAATTTAAAACATTTAGAAATTTTAATTTCGTAAATAAATATGAACTCTTATATAATTATAATATGAACAATGAGAAATTGTCTAGGGTTGTATTATTTACCTAATATAGAATGGTTTTGGGTTTTGATTTCATAAAAATTTAAATAGTTAAATACATTGTTTTTTACATATTATAGTTAAAAAACAATTTTCACAAACATTTATCATAAATTCTTTATATTCACAATTATTCATTTCTAGTTTGTGATTTCTTTGATGGGGATTGGCTAACTGAGTTTAACGACTCTGCAAAACTTATTTCATATTGTCCATCATTTTGGACATGATACTCATTATATGATATGATATTTCCTAATTATATTATATTATAGTTGGTAAGATAATTTTATACAGTATAAATTTCATCAAAAATAAATCATGGATGTAATTGTGTACATTATATGGGTTGGGTGGCATATACATTCATTAATAAATATCAATATTCTATCAAAAATACCAAAATGAATAATGAACCTTGGGTTTAACAAGTTTATTTTTATCGATACATCTAACTCCATTATTTTGAGAATCCTTTGTGAACACATTACCCACAAGTTTAATGGCTTATCAATCCTCCTATTATCCCCATAGAACTTTTGTTTTCATTGATATAATTATGAATAGTATGTAAATTCACCATTGTCTCCTTAACATGTTATATTCACATTGACTTCTATTTTATACCTTCATAACTATATGTTCATTTAAAATAAGTCTTCACTTCAACATAATCATTCAATTCCATCTAGATTCTTTAGTGGATTCTATTAATGTATGAAAATTTATTTTTATGTTGATGTTGATCACATATAATATTAATGTTAATTGAGCTATATTAGAACATGTATTCTACTGACTAAATATTCCTTTAATGCTTCCTATCTGTTTGTAGATGATATATAGTTCTCAGATATGTCTTGTTATCGTGATCCTTTTCAATAAAATTCAATATTTTTTAAGTCAATTGGGGGTCATGATCTGATACATTTTATTATAGTGCGTTGTGATATTCCACAACATCATTAATATATATTTAGTAAAGGAACTCTAGGGGTAGAACATTATGTTATTATAATAAATATACAACACCAGTAAGATGGTAAAAATGAAAAAATTTGCATTTTAATTCTAAGTAGTCTCTGAATGTCCTATGAAAAAGAATGTCAAAACATTATCACACATACAAGTTTCAAATGAAAAGGTTGAATGAAAATCATTAGATGAATTATGCATCATTAAACTATTAAGACACATATCATATGGACAGGTATTCCACCTTTTCTTCCATTAAACAGTCTCACCAAAATTGTTATTCTAAATGCCTCTCTATTATGTTAATACCATTTTATGGAATAATTTACATAATTTCATTATCTGGTGGCACTATTTTCACCTATAGAATGAATAGAACACACAGCCTCTATTGATACTACAATAGTGAATATTTATGGATGACTTATTTTAATTAACTATCATTCAGTAATTTAATATAACTTTTTATATCCTTACCATCAAGATTAAATTTAAATATCATTACCTCTATGAATGGTTTATCAATTTATTGGAAAATGAATGATGTTTTCACTCAGCCAACAATTAAGATATCCAATATTAAAAAGTAAATAACATTATAATCCTGTTCAACTATAATCATTGATTGAAATCTATGAACCCACTTAATCAATGAATTGACACTTTTTTCACTTCACTAGTTTTTATTGAACTGACAAGTAATAGTCCTTGATAACTTCAACATATCTCATTTACTTCAATTTTAGCTCTTTTGAGATAATTTTTATATGTTACATTTTTTTTCTTATTATTTTTAATATTATCGACTATGGTGATTATAGATTTTTAACATCCTATATAATATTATAGCTACCAACTAAACATAATTATATATCTAGTATTGTAATGTATCATTAACATCATTGATTCAAAGGCATCCAGTCTATCTTTTTTCAAAAAAACACAACCTATTCATTTCATTGATGCATCACAATATATTCTTAATCCATCCATTAAAGATGGTAAGTAAATAATTAATAATTAACAAATAACCCTTTCATCACCTCATTATTTTCTTCACCTTCCATTGACTAGGTTATTTTAACCTCGTTATGTGGTCTATTGGTTAATTTTTTTAAAGATTGGGAATTTTTATGAAAAAACATTATATTAACATGATCACGTGAGGAAACTACATATCCTTTTACAATATCCTTTTATGGAAAGCCTTCTTATGAATGATTATTTGATTGATAAAAATATAATCATTCATTTGAAAAAATATAGCAATGAATAGAATCATTCTACATCCAAAAATTCACACTTACTAAATTTCTTGTATAGTCAATTTCTCTCTAAGAGTGTCTGGAATTAATTTCAAAATATTTTCATTCTCATCATGGATTATATATTATATAATGTAATTAATAATTAACAAAACAAAAAATTTACTGATATAATCATTGAATTATCAATAAATCTAATTTATAATTAACAAAAAGTACAATAGTAAATCAAAATGGATTTGATGTAAAATTATAATTTGTATACATCTTATGACATTTTATATTTAGTAGATAGTTTAGTCTCATGATTAATTGATTTAAACTATATAAATTATATATCTTAATGAAATATTAACACCCTTAATGCTGATCAAATATGTTATTAATACATTTAAATTGTTACATATTTTTAGTACTAATTCTTTTTGTAACCATGTAATTGATGAAATACATCACAGTCTCATCAATATGTATAATGAAATATATATGTTCCCAAAATATAATCACTCAGGTGTATGAATACCTTATTATATAACTATTCTACTGGTTTCATAAACTCTATCAATTTCAATATAAACATTCATTAGGGATTCCTAAATGTTGGTTTTTCATTAGGGATGAGTTTAATTTACAACTCATAATCACACACTCTTGGATGTATCATTATGTTTTTATAAATACATAATTTAATTCCTTTAAAATAATACAAACACATATACCTAGTATATGTTTCTATCCATATATAGAGTTTTCTCCACTTATTCACTAAAAGTTTCAATATGATGACCTACTGAATGGGGATCATTACTATATATATATATATAATGAAGTCTCTCTAAAAAACTGGATTTTATTCCCCATTTGTAAATCCAATTCTCATTCCCAAATAAATAAATTTGTGAATCATGCATCAAAATACCAACCATCATAATGATTACTTATATGAAAATATTTTATATGAAAATAAATTCTACAACTATGAAATAATTTTTCATCGAAATATAAAATACTCGATATAACCATGACATAATAAATAACCCAATAGGTTTATCGGTTAACCACCATTTTTTCATTGTGTTGGTGACTAATTTAATGTTGTCAGAAAAAATATCCTAATGTAAATTAGAGGGTAAAAATATATTTTAAAAAATAATTAATTATCCTCTATTTTATAATTAGCGTACCTAGTATCTCAAAATTTTGGACGTCATACTTAGCTATTGTGGTCTCAAAATCATTTATATGATCCCTTGTAGATTTCTATGGTAAATTCAAATGATTTTTGAAGAATTATTTTTATTCATACTATGTATATTTATATTTGAATCATTAAACTTGTGGGGATTATTTCATTCCATTGTAATCTTGATCAAGATATCCTTTATCTCTACACATAAATCAAAATATGATTATCGTTATGTATATTCCACTATGATTATTACAATAAATATTAGATGTAGAAAATTAACCATTCCCTTATTTACATTTTTCAAAATTTCTTTTTTACATATTAGTCTTCCATCCACTTAATTAATTGATATATTTGGAATAAAATAAGATAAGGAGAATTAGTTCATTATCATTATGGAACATGATACTATATCAGTGCATGATTAATATGTTAAATTTGTTAATTACCATAGAATTACATGTTTTATCCCAATAAATAAATGATAAATCATAATTGACATAATAAATATGCAATCAAAAACATGCGTTTCTATCATGTTAAGTATTGTTGAAAGAAAAAAATATATATTTTATTTAGTATTAGATAGTCTATTTTCCTCTATATATTAACTTATGTCCAATGGGGAACTTATTTTTGAAATAATATATCCCTATATTTATTCCAATAAATACTACTTATTTACTCCCACATCATAGTTTTCTTGATCAATGACCACTATTGATCAAAATATACCTTGTGATAAAAAAGAATGATGATAATATTTTACATTTCATTACATTCTAAATAGAGAAAAATCTTCTCTATGAATATGATATGTTTCATAGTTACTAATATATTGTTACTCTTATTTATTTATCGATCTTCTTGTAAAATAAAGAAGATAAATATTTTTACATCATGTATGGGATTTAAATTTTACATCAAATAAGATTCATTATCAATTTTGACCGGATTCTACTAACCAAATATAATTATTATTTTTTCATCTCTAGACAAATATTCATTGTATTTCATATTATAGAAATCCTTACCAATATTATATGTATTTATATTGTTTCCATTCCTTAACAATGATCCACATAAAAAATTGTATTTATTCAATTTCCTTCTGTCATTATGAATTTTTTTCAATAGTGTATAATTACAAATATAGTGAAACACATAACATAAATTATGATTTTATGCACTGAAAATACCTTAATCAAACCACTAGTATCATTTAGAATATTTACAAATCATAATATTATTTTCAAATAGATAAAGATTGTTTATAATGAGTGAACGCAACAAACAATATATATAACTTAAGGGTGTAAAAATTGGTGTGCAGTTTGGCCTCTTTTTCGTACCTTATGGGAAAATAGTGTAAATTTTTAACCAGCCAATTTTCAGTTTTTACCCTTATGTTTATCCATAATAAATACTCTATCGAATTTTTGTATAAATAGATGGATTTTATTTAATGTAAAACACATGATTTATATATAATTATATATTTTTTTGTTTTATTATAATTAGACATATTTCAAAAGAACATCATAGGGTAGTGATATATAATATATGATTGCCTAATTATTATTCCTAGCTGTCTTACTAATAATTATGTGATACCAAATATAATATATACTACTAGAGTATTCTATAGTTATCTTTTAAAATTAGTTTTTGGTAACAAATATAATGGACTTCTTTTCATGGGATCAAAATGTTTATTCATACATAGGGACTAGATACATACGTTATGTAAACATTATATTGGGAACACATGAATTAATACAAAAAAAATTATGAAATTAAATTATTTATTCTATTTTATATTTGAAATCATATAATGATTACATCATTATACCATAGGGAAAATAATTCATAATAAATGGTGTTAAGAAGATGTACTATAAGGGAATGTATGCCAAAAAATAGTTCCTCAAGTAAATATATAATGACTAATGTTGACAATATGATTAATAATCAAATAATACATATACCTAATACTATTATGTATAAATATATTAAAAAAATTGATAATAGTAACATTCATTTAAATTATTGAATGCATTATTCTATAAATAATAAGGATACAGTCAAGGCATCATGGTAATACATTAGACATAAATATGTAAGGAATACACCCAATACTGTAGATATTTTATCTCATGAGAAATAAATATGAATCAAGGTTATATCAAATAGAACATTGACCCGTTTACATTATATTTCCAATTAATTCATTATATAAATTAAATAAATAATAATATAATATATATTTAACATAAAAATTCGTTTTATAAAATGTGAATTAGAAATATGAATATTTGCACAGAAATTAAACAAAACAACTTGATCAGAATCTATCTAATGAAATTAGTGTTATCAAGTACCTTTTGTATATAAATACTCCATCATAAAAATAAATAAATTAATATTATTGAGTAGGAAATATTTTTTTATAAGGCATTATATTGGTAGTTTGAAAATATGATGAAATTTATTTATATAATAAAATCATCTCAAAAGGAAAAATTATTTGAATAATGAGAATATTATTTTCCTTAATAAAATATGAAAAAAATAGATGAAAATTGATAAAAAATAATTGATATGATAGAATAAACAATGTAACATGTAGTAAACATTAAAATTACATTATTCTTCCTTTTTACAATAATGCAATGAAAATAGATTTCAATGAAGATGACAAAAATATTGCATTTTTTATTTTTAAATAAGGTAACTGTATAATAAAAATAAAATATTAATTATTTTAATATAGATAATAATAGTCATAAATAATTTTAATAACATGGCCATATATCACATTGATTATAGACCAAAAGATGACAACAAATTAGGGTAATTATAAATGATTCATTCAAAAACATTGATAAAAAATGAATTAAAAAATTGTAAAATTTCAAGAAAACCAATAAATCACTTAGACTGTAATAAAATATATTTGTTTTGACACATAAATGTCATATAGTTCCCATAGTGTTATGTAAAACAAAAACGATACGATTTAGGAATGGGATTGTGAGAGAAACCATTAATGCAAACTTCTACGTGGTCGTCTAGACTCTAATATCAAATAGGACAATTTTAATCATATGAAAAAAATTTATCAAAAAAATATTTTTCTTTTTTTATATATAATACGCTTTTGTAAATATTGTACAATTATTAATAATTCATTTTTAATAACCATATTTAATTGTTAAATTTTACAATTTTAAAATATGTTTTTATTTTCTGGTGTCAACATTTTTAATGTGGTTGGGTTTTCATCATCTCCAAAATTAGAAAAAGTTATGAATATAATATTAAGGAGATCCGTAATATTTTTCAAACATCAAATTAAATGTTCTCTAGGAAATGATATACATCATTTTTTATAAACAGTAGTACTTATTTAAACATGAGTGATGTTATTATTTTT
Organism: Viscum album; assembly: GCA_963277665.1. Taxonomy (NCBI): domain Eukaryota; kingdom Viridiplantae; phylum Streptophyta; class Magnoliopsida; order Santalales; family Viscaceae; genus Viscum; species Viscum album. Next base: position 1,794,296,358 of record OY728140.1, read on the forward strand.
TTAATGGATAAAAATAAAATAAATTAATTAAAATTTCATTTTTTTTGAAAAAATAATAAAAATTTATAAAAAATTTTTATCCATTAGATCCATCTTTTGGGTTTTCCATGTACAGTGGAAATGAAAAATGAATCACATCTCTTTATGGACGTGGATTGGAACACATACACATTGGTGACATTTTAATTTCCCGACATCTAGAAGGGTAAGAAGATAGATGATATATTATATTTAACGAATAATAATTGTGAAAAAAATATAATATATATTTAATAATCAAATAATTAAAAACAAATATGTGAAGTAACAATGAATAATTAATTACATTGATATGTGGGTATATTATTCTATACATAACATGAGTGGGGTTTCCGTTTTCCAAAAAATTTAAAATAAGAGTGAAAAAGTATTTATATTAAATATTAAAACCTTAAATAATATAAAATATAGTAATGTTATCATGTAATCATGTTTATTTTTTTCATTTATAACAAAGCACTAAATAATGAATTCGATAAAATGTTATGCATGTTCTTTTCAAAACCACAATTGGCTTAAATGATAATCTTTTTAGGATTGGTCTGTTGGGGAGATTATGTACTATTAGATATAGAAATATATGTCAGACATGTTATTTTGTAGGTTATGGTCCATATATAGGGATCTTGAGGTGAAAATAAGAGATAAGATGTGGTAACAATTTATATGTGAGGTTGGTAGTACACTTCTAATTATTATTAACTTTTATTTTTTATGTTTGTCTTGGGAAATGTCATGTTGTATTTAAAAAAATGTTTCACATCGATGATAATAATTGTTTGAATAACCAAATAAAACTAAAATTACTACGATATTTTATGTCATGTTATCTTCGTTTTATCCTTAATTAACATGTTTTACACTTTTACCATGTTTCCAACATTTTTTCCAACATTACTATTAATATTTAGCAAACCTGAAATAGAACATAATTATAAAACTAAATATAATGATTCTAAATACTAATAAAATTATAATATATATATATTTTTAGGATAATGAAATTAATTATATATATGTTTAAAAAATTTGTGACATTCTTTTTAGGAAAACAATTAGCATTAAAATAATCTTATTAGAAATTATAATAGATTGTTGATTACAAAATAATTGTGATGATTTGGTAAAATAAATTAGACACTATATTTAATTCAATCCAAATTATAATATAATTAAAATTAAAATTAAATAATTTTATGATAAGAAATAAAAATCATGGATGAATCAATATTTATCACTATCTACCCAAAAATCGGCAATTTCTAATAAAACATAAAATATCATCTCGACCAAAATTCAACTATAAAAACTGTAAATTGGTATCCAATTTATATAATTTTGTTTAAAAAAATTTATAAATTTCACTCAAAAAAATAATCTTAAACTATGATAAAATTATCAGATGTGCATTGGGGAATAGTCTAGGGTTGAAATCTTTTACCTCTATAGTAAGATCCCAGCAATTAAAAATAGGGTGCATTGGATGATGCATCTTGAAAAAAATATTGAAAGTGTTGCATGATAATTTTTTTTTTATTTTGGTTAATTAATCCATCAACACTTATAATAATTAGTTGCAGTATGACTAATCTTATTTTGTGGTGAAATGATACAAATCTATAGGCCAACCATTTTAATCCAGGTTTTTCCCATACTCCTTCCTATTAGACTCTTATAGGAACAATAAAATCAATTATCTAATGATTGGAAGGACTCATATATAGAGAAAAATTATTCATCATTGATATTCAATTATAGTGTCATATTATATGCGATATGGTACCTTAGAAATAAATATAATTATGATTTAACTTTTATATATTTCAAATAAATGAGATTGATATTAATAAAATACCACCTAAGAAGATTCTAATATAGAATTAGATAAAATATGGATCACATTATCCGATCGTTATATAAAATTTGTGAGAACTTATGTTGATGCAAATAGTGAAATTTCATCAATAATGTGAATAAAATTTTTCTGAAGTTTTTGTTGATATTAGTGTATCAATTCTTACTATTGAATATTTTTTTATTAAATTATAATGAATATTACCTCAACCCATAACCTTATTATGAAATTTATGGGACTAAATGATCATTATAAGGTTTCCATTGAGAGGTTGAATGGTTTCTCTTCTACATGATTTATCAATGTGATTGGATGTTGAAGTTATTGGTTGATACTATTTAAGGATTTATAATAATAGTCATAGTATTGATATATTAACTGATCCATTATACAACTTTTAAAGGGATAGAACATTACAATGTTTTTATTGACTATATGGATTAAAAATGGTAATTAGAATGGGTTTGCTGGGTTAATGTGCATAGTTTAATGTATTTTACATTTTTTATTTTAACCCCTCTTCCACTTGATCCCTTTCCACAATTAAGAATAATATACCTATTATTTTATTCTACAACCTCACTATATTACAAAATAAATGAATAGAAATTAATAACATAACAAACTATAGGAAATCCATTTCCTCATTGTGAGATACTAATCCAAAACATTTTTGTTAATTTCTTCTAGGGATATCATCATATCACTATAATATTTCTATTATAACAAGTTCTTATCATGTCACAAATATGTTACATTAAGGTATCATCCAATTCAATAATGTAACAACATTTATACTAGAACCATTAGTTCCTAAATTGAATTAAATGGACATGTACTATAATTCTTAAAAAATACATGAACAACTTGGTAGGAATTTAGCTGTGAGGAAATGCTCGAATTATTTTAATTCAAGATGGCTCTGTAGTTGGATACATTTTTATATTAAGTTAATGTGGTTACCAATTTTCACATGACTTAATGTTAATAGTTAAGAAAACTAAAACACCAATACTTGATGGAAATCCATATTCTTATTTATTAATATATGAATATTTCATAGTTGATACCCTAATTTTGATTATATATCTTTTTAAAGATGATACCTCTTCAATGTATGACTAAAATTGACGTTTCTATTCTCTAATATTCTCTTCCATAACATCAATATAGTAACACTGGTATTTTACTCACCTTTTTATTCTACTTAGAGTTCCATAATTTATAGTATAAATTGAATAGATAGTCCTCCTCCCCCATGTAATTTCCTTATATAGAAAGATTGGAATATATTTAATTGTAATTATCTTAATTATTAATACATATGACCTAAAATATATTTAGAGAAATTTATAAGTATTAGATCATTTATTAATGTAATATTAAAACATATAAATTCTATTCTGGTAGAATTAATATTATTATCATTTTAGGATAAATATAATACTTGTGTCCATTATGCATTATAATATTCATTCTATAAAATTTTTCTATCTCTTTTATTCATTAAAACACCATTATATACATATTAAGTAATTAAAATGTATTAAATAATTCATAATTTAGACATGGTTCATCATTATTCAGATTGAAAAGAATCACAAATGATTCTTTCTTTCTATATGATATGATAACGATAAAATGAATTATGATATTTTAAAATTTAATTCATTTTCTGTAAATTAATTATATCAAATGAAACTAAATAGATTGTATTTTGAATAATAGACTTCAATTTTATATTATTCACCTTTAATGACATATGATGCAATTAATATGGATAAAATATTGATTCTCTATAACATAAAAATAGAACTCATTTTCTTTTGAAAAATCACATATAATCCAAAAAGTTTAAATCAATTATTATAATGATTGCTTTTATGATCTATATAACGATTCATGTTTCTTATATCTCTCATGCATGATCATAAATCTAGAACTAACAAAAAAATTGTTTATCAGTCACTGTAATATGGAAAAGTTGATCATTAATTTTTTTTATAAATAAACAAAAGAATATTTTAATTGTTGATCATTCTGGTTTGAAGTATGTAACATTCAACATTACATCCAGATGCATAAAAAATGGATGTGACCAATCATTTATACATTACCAAAAATATTTTTTCATTGAGTATTCAAGTGAAACTATAATTTAAACAAAATTTTATTAACACTAATTCCCATGGATACTGATTATATCAATGATATAGTTTAATTCCATGAACTAAAATGAATATAATTCAAAATAATATATTCTATATTGTACTGAGGAAATCCGACATCATCATATATATGGCTGTGAAGCCATAAATAAAATTAAAAATTTACATTGGAAGGAAATTAAGTCTTATGGGAGATGGTTATCTCTAAAAACCAATCACACTAACCTGTATGTTTGAATACAAAACATATGTAACCTAACAACATTCCCATTCTACCCTTTGGTTAAGCAGATCAACAGATATTGACACATTATTTTTCTTCCACAATCATCTAGATGATTCCATTCATTTATAGACAACCCTATGGTCATGAGAATGTGATGATCAACAAATCTGAGATGGCTCAATGATTTAAATTATTTTTAAACATTTCTATTGAATATTCTATCCTTGAAAAGAAAAAATAAGTAGTAGTGTCTCTTATTCATTTAATGTAAATATAAATACATTTAAAAATATAACTTCACTACCACCGTAACCATTTTCAAATCTCATAACCCCCTTCTAATAATGTATTCCATTCTTAAGTGACAAATATGTTGTAATTATTCATTGTGAATAATATTAAAATAAAAAACATCATAGAAATAACCTTTTTACAGCCTCCATTTGATATTTTATATACCCTTATCATTTATTCCAGACAAACATTGGTAGGATTCAAACTCTTCATTTCTTCATATATGGATCAAGAAGTATTTGTTAAGTATATTTTAAAATTACAAAGACATCCCATCATTATTTACCTTCACACATATTGACATTTATTCATACCAAGACAAAAATTCTTATAGAATATAATCAAACTATTTAAGATGGTATCTTCATTATTGTTGGTTATGAAGCATCATATATAAAAAGATGACCATTCAAAAAACTAATTTGTTTAAATTTTAAATTATGATTCATAACCTATGTCAAAATGGCCTTCTCACAAATAAACATTGATGACATGATTTCATACATCAATGCTCTAGAATTTCATAATTGGGGCCCTGAAAATGATGTCTTCAGGTTCATCCTCATGAAATGATTCTCAGGTTTTAAAAAAACATTTTCAAGATCATAAATATTATCATATAATTATATATAATATACTTCTAAGTCATCCATATATAACTCCATTTTCTTCCCAAGGAATTGTTTAATTAAATTATTTAATGACCTTTTAATTAATACAATAAGATTTTCAATTAAAAGTGAAATATTTAATTTAAATATACAATTTAGTGTATAGTAAATGTAGTTTTATCATTACTTTTTGGTAAATTTAGAAACATCTATAAATATAATTACAAAATATGGAGGAGAGGTCATGGATCATAAAATTTCTTGTATCAATAGTTACATGATCTGGAATGTAATGATATCTTAGGGGATGTGAAAATTCATATCCATACAATCAATGAAACCTTGTTTCATTCAATTCACTTTCGTGATGTGGGATATTATTTGGTTATTCATTTTTGGTAATCAAAGATAATGATCGGTCTGAATGGCCCTAAGGCATTAATTTTTTTAAAAATTTTTATAATACACCATATATAGGGATTGATGGAACCCTTATAAGTCCTGAGAGATTAGAGTCAATTACATGACCAATGGGTCTTAGAGGAAATCACACAAACAAGACAACATGGAAATGCTACTCCCTAGAAAATTTTATTATATCGGCATTCTACCATCGCAAGGATGGTGGGGTCGCTATCCTATTCAAAGCTACATAGGCCTAGTAAAAATGGAAAATGCATAGCTTCTCATTCATCCAATTCTGGTTAGATCAGCTCTAGGGAATGTACTTTCCCTAAATACTCATCTGAAGCTTTGACCCTTATATTATGACTAGTACATCAATATTCATGTGGGCCGAATAGCTTTGGGTAGCCCTAAGGCCGTAAGGGGTCCCGAAGGCAATGAGAAATAAGGGGACCCAAGTCTTTGGCTGGCCCGATATCCTTGTTCGACCCCAGGAGAAAACTGGTGGCCCAAAGGCCCATATGGATGAATAGTTCCAACTGTTATAGTACTGAATAGTTCCTGCAGTAGAAACTATTACAGTACCTATTATAGTGCCTGATATAGTGCTACTATATTATCTTGGAAATACTCCTCCATACGGATATTATCTCAGGTATCTTGGATTCTCCTGTTGAGTCCTCAACAACCAGGTTGAGGCTTATTTTTGTATTGAAAGAACAAGATGATTTTGGGATTAAATAGATTATCAACTTGGACTTTTTTCATTGCGACTTATTAATTTCAAAACTAATAGTATTATATAAACAAATAATGGGTAGTTGTATAGCAATTAAAATTATGATTTTTTTTCATCATTACAACGGAAGTAATCATGAATATGATAGAGAATGGTAATGTAATTCTCCTATTTTAGGTTGTCTATATACTCACATCTATACAAATGTACACTTATTTGAGGAAATAAATAGATGATGAGATGAATTACTTGAGTGTTAGGGATCATATATGATTTCATCATTCTCTTAGTTATTATTATTTGATGTATATTATCTAAAAGATTATTGAAATTGAAAATGTTATATGCAAATTATTCAATTGTATTGGGATAATATAATTTTAATTGTGAATCATTACATCTGATGCAACTAATTCCATGAGAACATGAATAAATTTAACCAAACCTCACAATGTTATTCTATTTCTAGGATTTAGGTCATATTAAACATATATTCATGGTTTTGTTGAAAAAATATATGTAATTATGGAATTTATAGAAGTAGAAATAAGGGATTGATAAATTTATAATGATATTGAAGAGGTATTCTAATATATCAGTGACATAGACTTATAAAAGATTCTTTTTCAAACATCAAATGAGAAAATAATGTCTTAATATATAAACATATTTTCCAATGCAAATTTCAATGAGAAAGAAATCCAATGATTGGGAATTTTACCGCATTTTGGTTAATGGGAAATTCATTGTCTTCACCAATTCTTTTCCTTGGATTGATGATTGTGATTTGTAATATATTGGGTGGGAATAAATATGGATCGTGCCATCTCCCATCATATTATACTCTAACTTTTTTTGAAAACGTTATACATTTAGAAATGAATCTTATGTCATAAAATTGACATAATCAACATAAATTACATTGAATTTTTAGTAAATAGAGTACTTTTAGAACAACTGATATGATGAGTAATCTATCATTTAAATGTGAATAGGAAACCTACCAAATTTTTCATTTCAGTACATATCCATGTGAACTTCCATGATATATATGGTATGTATAATTTTTGTATACTTGATATGGGATTAATTCTTCGAAGTGGTTTCTGCCAACTCTTATCACAGCAATGTATTTTTTCTTCATTTGGATACAACTCATCCACATTATAGGATAATCACCAGTGTGATTAGATTGGGATAAGATAATCAATGTAACATTTTTAATTATCTTTTCATTGATGTCCATTTCATTATTTTTCATACATATATTTATAATGTCTTAATCTTCCCTTGTATGATAACATCCAAATCATTCTATATGGATTAAATTGTAATATGAAATTATTAAGAGATATTAGTTGTGTAATATACCTAGTGAAAATGTCTTCATTTAAGAATATTTCATGGTTTATAATATACTCATTATGTGTCCTAATATATATTATTGATAGGTTAAATTAATAGAAGATAGAGGTCCAATATGAAATAATAACAAGACCCTTCAAGATTTCAAATTTCTAGACTATTAGCTAATGCTTCCTATCATTATCATTTTCTATTCTGTGATTCCTAGAGGATAAATAATAATATGATGGAAACACATTCATTTAATTAAAATAGTTGTAATTTTTTTTTCATTAACATATTATAAAGAAAACATTCTACCATAAATTTTTTAACATAAAATCTCTTATCTTGTAGACAGTATTTCAGTATGACTTTATCTCAAATAGGCCTGATGATCCATGGTATGATTGGGTAAAAATCATCTGATTTTCCACCATTACTTATTTGGAGTATTTATAGATTTATAATTAATAATAACTAAATATAATTCTTATTATACATGATCTTTCCTAAAATATTCTATGACTATTGATAGATAGCTCATGTTCATAATAATCGTATTCATTGATGAAATTATATTTTCTATATCATTGTTATTGGATATTAAATTAGTGTGGTGGTTATTATCCTCCAACTTATTAGTTTCATCTAATAGTAGTTATATAATCATCATATTTCAAGAATGTTCTTCAATATCTCCCAAAATTTTCTTCCAATATAAAATTCTTCACTGATATACCATGAGTAATTCCATTCATCAATGCATTTAGAATGTAAACTCATGAAAATATATTTTCATGAAATACTTTTTTAATTTTATAATTATCATTACTGATTTTAAATGAATATTCTTATTTAATTATATTTATCATTATAATAAGTGATATTCCAATTGTTTAAAAAAATTGGTTTAAAAAGAAAAACACTTATAATGTGGAAACATGAATTTTCATTATTATTTTTGTAATAAATGTATTATATTTATGAAATATATTTGGTAAAAAACGTCCAAATTGTATAATCATCCACAATTGAGGAAATCCAACAACATACCCTTCCTAGATGGGCTATCTAGAAACTCTAGCAACACTAGAGTTCTTGTTTGAGTGGCAGGGTGAGAGATGCATATGGAGCAACCAACAAGAAGATTTGGAGTAGTATCACTGTCACGACCCGCCTTCACCAAAAGGAGGGAAGGGTCAACAGATTGCCATGCCCTTCCTTATTTATGTTGAAGGAGAGATAATGACCCCCAAGACCCACCTTCAATAGGTCCCGAAGTGGCGACTAGCACCAAGGGTATAGAAATTTCTCACAAATGGAAGGCATTACCCCGTTTTGTATTATATGATCGGGAGATAAGATGATGAAACTGAACAACACCAAGGTAAAAGAAAGTAAAGCCAAAAGTAAACCATTCCCATATGCATTTTCCAAATGTAAAAGCCACAAAGTACAAAAGGTGGCTACAAGGTAAGTACCAAAGAAGAAAAACAGCAACTGAAACTACCCCAAAGGTCCGAGCTAGTACGGCCCGGCTTGATCCCCGAATTCCTCCAGGAAACCTAAAAGTAGTCTTATATACTTAGGGTGAGCTTACGTGTACACTAAGTAGGGAAAACAAAAGACTCTCATGCACAAGTGGGGGAACATACTAAAGTCCCTTCAGAAAAAGAGGTAAACCAAACACCTATTAAGGTAAATTATCCACCCAAGCCTCACCAAGGTACACTACCAAAATAATGCAATTCAAGTAATATATATATAATCAGAGGACATCGATGTTTGGGTACCCCTCTCCACTTTCCCACTGGTCACTAATACATCCTACGCATCAGACCAATCCCGCAATTCTCACCTCAGTCCCACTGCCACATCCGCCCGCACACACCTGGGCCGCAACCACACGCAGTCCCACTGCCGAAACCCACTCGTGAACACCTGGGAGATAACTATCACATGTAACCACGCCTACAAACACCTAGGCCAGAATAACCACAACCACACCCGAAGACACCTGGGCTAGAAAATCCACTTCCCCGCCCGAAGACACCTTGGCCTCGTCCCGAAGACACATGGGAAACCGCCTGCCGCACACACCCGGCCAACCTCCACCCTACCCCGCCTGAAGGTTCTTGGGCTAATAATGGACCTCAGACCGTCACAGCCTTCCCGAAGATACTTGGGCTATCCGAAAAAGGGAGCAGAAAAGGAGCTAATAACCAGCCACTAATAATAGTGTTGGAAAAACACCATCCACCATGAAATGGGGGTGTTCAACGCTAAGTGCTCAACTTGGGTGGGGCACGAATAAGAAAAAAAAACTATAAATAATAATAGGTAAGAAGAAATCACCAAAAGATATGTTTTTCTTTAGACAGCCTACAGATCACAACACCACTCAAGTTCGAGTCACAACTCATTCCAAAAAAACCCATGTTTCCCATTCTTGTTTTCATGTTCAGTAATGATATTCAAATAAGTTTATGCACTACTGGACAACTAACACCATAAGCATAACCAAGGAAAAGAAACCAACCAAATGTCAATTTAAGTATCCCTACCTGGTTCTCTTGTAAAGTCACAACAACAAAGGAAAAGTGTGAACCCTTGAAGTCCTGGAACCGGACAACCCCGAGACACTTCCACATGTCCCCTCCCCAAAAAAGGTTTTTCATCAACATAGGATCCCACCCCAATTCATGATACAAACAGGGTAACCACCCGGTCTCAAAAATCACAAACACTGAATCCATAACAACAGGGGATCCCATCCCAAATTTCACAACCACCGAGAGTTAAGAACATGGGATCTCATCCCCTCCCACATCTCCAGCAATCAGCGCAAAAATAAAGAAACAACCAAACCACCACCACTGACACAAGGCAGGGCCACGCCTATACTTTCAGATTTATAAGATTTAACACACTCCATGATTTCAAATTCCATGTGTTTTAACTGGGAGTTATCACAGAAGGGTTGATCCTGGTGCTTTCAATTTATTTATCTGGGTATACATGATTAACCAATTTACTTTTCACATCATGATTTTATAATTAAAAAATAATCCATTTAAAACATCATGAGAGGTTCATTAGTGCACAGACAATGACCACCAACGGCCCTGATTTTCAGAACACGTAATCCAACACAACTCAAGAAGATGATTTTAATATAACCACATCAACGATAATAGCCCCCCCCCCTCAATCTTTATAGTATACCTTAATTATCATTAATTAGGTCTGGTTTATCCAATTATATAGACTCAAAAGCATGCCCACCCCGCATGATACATAAAAGAAAGAGGCGAAGGAGAAATTCCCTACCTGTTGATCGACGATCGACGCTTAGGCTGTGGGCGGAACTTCACAGATAGCGATGCGGCTCGCCTAAACAAAATGAAAATCGCCTTGTCTATCAACGCTCAGGCGGGGCGCGGAACATTACACATAATTATGTGGCTCGCCCGATGCACCAGAAGCTATTCGTGAAAATCTGTGATCAAGAAGAGAAGAAACTACAACTAACCCTTAGTTTATAAGAGCCGCAGATGGATGAGATGAGAATTCCAAACCGCGTAAGGAGCGGGGGCCGTGGGTTGACCACACAGTTGGGCAGTTACACATGATGATATTAAGGTTTTATTTAATACCCCCCATCGGGGAGGTTTTAGGAATTAATTACGGGCCTTAAGTGGTTTTAAAAGGAGTAAAAGAATTAATTTACGTCAAAACTTACGTTGCGGGAGCGGAAAAGTCAGGTACTCGGCGAGGGGACACGGTGCCACCGTCATGGTGTCACCCTCACGGTGCCACCCTCACGGTGCCACTGTCACAGTTCCACCATCACGGTGTCACTGTTTTGGTGGAGCCTCACTTTGGGAAAAGTAATGGGCCATAAGGTTCTGTGCCATTACATTAGATACCTCTTAAACGATTCTCGTCCTCGAGAATCAAAACAAACCAAGAAGGAAAGTGTAACATCCCATGTAAGTAATGAATAATATATGTTTTTATCTATGTCTACTAATGAATTAGATAGTGTATTAGTGGATTAATATGAGAATAAATCCAATCTTAAGCATGGAATACACTAATATTTTTAAAAGATTATTTTACTGCCTTTTGATGGAAAACCATTTTTAAATCAATCTTTTGGAAATTTTATAAGCTCTATTTTTCAAAATAAACTTATTCTTTATAATTGGAAAATTGAAATTTACTTTGGGTAAATTTTTGGTATTTTTTCAATAAGGTTCATTTTTTTAATGAATAGTGAAAACTGTTGTATTTTAATTCAAAACCTCTTTTTAATCTAATTTATTTATATGATTATATTTACTTTTGAATTGGTTTTAAAGTTAAATTAGAATATATTTTTACCCTTTAATACAATAGTGGTCATTGGAATTAATTTTACTTTGAAATTTGACTTAAACTTGTGTCAATCTTTTGATACTTATTGTTTCCCAAAAACACGCTATTTGCTCTGACAGCGAGAATTAATTATAAAATAAATTAATGTAACTTATATGTTGTGAATTTTGTAAAATAGACATCATTTTTGAATTCAGAATATCAAATATAGCTTAGGGTGATGTTTTGGTATTTTTCTGAAAACATCAATTTTTTATGAATAGTGAAACCACTAAGTGGTACTTATAAATACTGATTTTCCGTTTAAATGAAATTTTACCACCTCTGTGTTTTGAATTTCAAAAATCTGACATAAATGGTTTTCATTAAGAAGTAATATGTGGTTCAATGCGATTAAAATAATTTTTTTTTGTGAATAGTAACTTTTATATTTTTAATCACGATTAGAGGTAATTAGTATAATTTAAGGTAAGAATAATGTTTTAATAATATGAAATGAACTTGACACATGTTTTACCCTTATTGGATGTGTCATGGGTGACAAAGAAAATACATGGGTCAACTTGGGGACCCCATGGAGCCACTTTGGAAGAAAAATGGCATTAATATCTTTTTATTTAATGTAAAAGTAAAAATGACACAAACATGAGTTGTTTTACTAAAAAAACATTAAAAGGGGAAATAAAAGTCATATTTTTAACTATAAGTATTCATTGTAAAGATAAAAATATTTCCTACATCATAGTATTTTTGTTTATAATTTTTAGACATTAAGTAAATTAAATTATTTATGACACCATGATGATGCAGTGATTACCACATTATTTAACGATTTAAATAAAATGAAAATATAATGTAAAATATAAGAACTACACTTGTCAAAAACCTATTGGATGGGCGAATTTCTTACCCTTATCACCTTATCCTCAAAAGTTATAATTTTAGGGCTTTTTTTTATCTGAAAACCATTTTATAACAAAGTATCTTTTCTTAACATTCCATGAGTGCCCCTCCTCTCCTCTTATAAAAGGCCCCCACCTCTACCACCTTACCCACATTTCCAAAGAAATTGGCTTGGAAAAACCCTGCCCATTTTGTCTCTCCACATCCCTATCTAACTCTTATAAGCCTCACTTTGGGAAGAAATCTTCCCAAGGAAGCCATTGAGCTCAAATCAAAAAGGGATGCCCGATTTAAAGGTAATGTCTTCTGTTGTGTTCTTAGGTTTTATTTTTCTTCTCCGACCCCCTAAAAACTTTTTATTAATTTATGTTGTAACAACACCAGTATCTTCCATATACTAGGATGTTGTTATAAGAAGGATTATAGATACACTTACACACACCTACATCTAATGGTTAAAGAACATACTGTTTTTGTGGATGGTGAATTTTTGCCTCACGAAACTATGTTTGTTTAATATCCTTTTAAAACCTTAAAAGGTGGCCAATAAAATGACACTATATGTATATATGATATATAATATTTTTATGTTTTACCTTATCTTCTGTATTTTTCATTTATGGCATATCTTTATGGTTTCCATTATGGGTAAACGCGATATCTTCATTTTAGAAAGTGTGGACTACCGCCCCCTCAAAGTGATTTGATTCTTTAATACCATATGTGGGAAGTATAAAGGATGTAATTAATGATATTATATATGATATTATACTAAAATTTTAATATACCTTTATATCATTATGATTCCATTCCATAAAATATGAAATAGAAATGACAATAGTGTTCATGCGCACGTACGGCTTACCGTCACCATGAACGGTGCATTTCATTTCTTACATCTAAATGTTATGAAATATTATAGATGCATGTATATACTAGATATAGATGATATATATGATGTATACATCCTTATTATAACTCGGGATATAATGGATACATGAACAACTTGTAATTATAAACAGTTTATTTTTTACTCAAGTACCAATGATCATAAAAACGATCGAGTCAAGTCGGACCTGAGGTATGGGACTTCGTCTCAATCTCCATTCATTGAGGAATATTTTGTTTTATACAAAACATTAATTTATACGTTGTATAAACCCCTTTTACATTTATGATTATTCAAAAAGAACTCTTTTTATATGAAGTGTTTACTAAATGACAAAAGGGAATGTTTTTCTTTGTCATACGTATCCGACGACAACGACTTCTCCACCGCCGTGACCATTATTTGAGTTTCAGCTTCCTCTACAAGCCATACCTTTTTTTAAAAGAATAAAATAAATACCATGTATTACATTTCTTTTATTTTGGTATTGAAAATGGTTTTCATAATGTTTCTATATCAATGTGTTGTGTTTATATGTTGTGATTGAAAATAGTAAATGTTATGTTTCCTTTATGCATGTTTTATGTGATACGATTATGTTATGGTTCTTGGGAATTATTATGAAGACGAGTGGTTCCGTGATAAACTAAGGGCGGGTGATCCCGATATAGCTCTCCAATGCATTTGGTAACGTGAAGGAGTTAAATGTTAAGGTTTCTCCGAAGAGATTTATGTAATATACTGTGATGGGTATTCCAAACGTAACAAAGTGGGTTACTCCCTACGTAAGAATGTTATGAATGCCTCAAGTTACCATTATGTCATATGATTTCTATGATTTATTAATGATTTTATGTTGTATGTTAAAGTGCTTATGTTTTATGAGTATAGAATGATTTCATTGATTCTTATGTATACATGTACTCATGTTTCCTTTCCATATTTTTATATCCCTTACTGAGCTTTTTATGCTCATCCCATGTTTTTGAAATGTTTTTCACAGATCAAGGGAAGAGTACATGATATAATGATAGTGTCAAGGAAGTGTCAAGAGAGAATCCATGTTTTATTTTAAATATGTTTTTGTTGATGGGAAAAAATGAATACTATCTTTTATTGTAACCACTTTGTTTAAATGTGGGATGTAATGCATGTTTTATGATATAATTCTCTAAAACTCTAAACCTGAAAAGATCCTCAAGGTGTATTCTTGTAATATGTCAAGATTATGTAAGTTTTAAGGTTGGGCCATATAGTTGATATCAGAGGTCGGTTTATATAACTTTGGGAGTTAGAATTTTATTAAATGTTTATCCAAAAATATATATATATATTTTATGGTCAAGTTGATATGATATAGAATTTGAAGATTACCATGTTGCTTCATATAAGACATGTTTTTTCAGAATGGTTTTCTACAGAGTATACAGGGAAGTAGTGCTAGGAAGTCATACAGAGGGAAATAACCTTCCGAATCAGCATCCTGAGATGGTCAGAATTGGAACCGAACAGTTTGTTGCAGTAATGGCACAGTTGAATCAAGCAATAAATGGTGGCGGTGTCCATGCACGAGATCAGCCAGATCAACCGCAGAGGAACATGTCAGTGGTGGAATATTTCATGGGGCAACATCCCCATCATTTAGTGGATCATCTGACCATGTGCTAGCTGAAGGGTGGATTAAAGCACTGGTGATGATTTTCGATGTCAAGGGGTGTTCAGACAATCAAAAGGTTAGTCTTGCTATTTACCGTTTGGAGGGTGAAGTAGATCAGTGCTGGTCGATGGTTAAAAATATCAAGGACGCTGATGAGATTGATGCTCTTGACTGGGATGAATTCAAAGGTATGTATCTTGAGATGTATTTTTCTAAGTCTGTTTGACTTAGGATAGAAATTCAATTCTTGGAATTGAGGCAAGAGGAAGACTCAATGGATGGCTATGAAGAAAGGTTCACTCGATTGGCAAGGCATGCTCTAAATTATATCCGAGACCTTGATAGTAAAATCAATAGTTTTTACTCAGGATTAAAGCCAAAATATCGATTTTCATTAGCTTCTCGTGAGTTCAAAAGTTATGAAAATCTTGTTCGATGTTTTGAGACGGTGGAAATGGAGTTTTATGATGATCAAGTGTTCTATAACAACCAACCAAATAAGAGACTGAGGTGGCAGGAGAAAGGAAAGAATTATTCAAAAAATTCTAATGGTAAGAAAACTATGTTTCCAGTTTGTGATAATTGTGGTAAAATTCATGCTGGGGAATGTCTTCTGAATTCTAGAAAGTGCTACCAATGTGGTATGATCGTACATAAGGCTCGTGATTGCACTGAAAAAGATCAAGGTGAAGGTAAGACCAAATTTGATTTACAGTTAGTGAAATGTTTTAAGTGAAATGAGATGGGTCAATATGAAATGAGAGTCTGACAAAGAGCTTGAGTGATGGGAAGTAGTTAGACTACATGCAGAAAGGGGTGGTGAAATGCTTTGAAACTACTTCAGCAGATGTCGGGCCATCAAAAGATGTTTTATCTGGTACTTTGTTTGTTTTTTTATATTATGCCAGTGTGTTGTTTGATTCAGGGTCTACACATTCATTCATCTATGAAACCGTTTCTAGTAAAATGGGAATACCATCTCAAGAAATGACTCCTGAACTTTTGGTAAAAACACCTGGGGGAAATTTTGAGGCAAAAAGAATTAATAATAATCTTCCTATCCTTATACATGGAAAGAACCTACTTTCAAACATTATTGTTTTACCTCTAGTAGAGTTTGATGTTATCCTGGGTATGGATTGGTTCTCTATTTACCATGCTAAGATTGATTGTAGAGCTAAAGAAGTTTCTTTTCAGAAATACATTTAGTTTGTGTACAAGAATGAACCCGTACTGTTGATAACATATCAAGAGGCCGAAAAACTTGTAAAAGATGGAAATGAATTTTACCTTGCACACATCGTTGAAAACAATGGAACTGTTCAGATTAATGATGTGCCAGTGGTAAACGAATATCCTGATGTTTTTCCTGATGAGTTTCCTGGAATAATACCAGATCGGGAAGTTGAATTCACTATTGACTTAATTCATGATGCTAATCAAATTTCAAAACCCCCTTATCGAATGGTTCAAATTTAACTTTTATAGTTGAAGGAGAAATTACATGATTTATTAGAGAATGGTTTCATTCGACCTTGCACATCACCAAGGGGTGCACCTGTTTTATTTCATAAAAATAAAGATAGATATATGAGACGTTGCATTGATTATAGATCCTTGAATAACATCAATGTTGAGAACAAATATCCTTTGCCTCATATCGATGATTTGTTTGCTCAGCTCCAGGGAGCTCAGTATTTTTCAAAGATTGACATGAGATCGGGGTACCATTAGTTGAAGGTAAAGGAAGCAGATATTCTGAAGACCGCGTTCCGTACAAGATATGGCCATTATGAATTTTTAGTAATCCCTTTTGGCCTAACCAATGAACCTACTGTATTCATGGACTTAGTGAATAGAATTTTCCATGAGTTCTTGGATATGTTTTTGGTGGTTTTCATTGATGATATTTTGGTGTTTTATTAAAGTAAAGTGGAGCATGAAAGAAATTTAAGGGTCATTTTTCAAACCTTAAAAGAAAAAAAATTGTATGGGAAATTCACCTAGAGTGAATTTTGGTTGCAACAAATTTCTTTCCTTGGTCACATTGTTTATATAGATGGGATAACTGTTGATCCTGCAAAAACAATGGTTGTAGAAGAATGGCCAAGACCCACAAATGTAACTGATATTCATAGCTTCCTTGGTTTGGCAGGCTATTACCAAAGGTTTGTTATAAATGTTTCCCAGTTATCTAGTCCAATTTCTATGTTAACTCGGAAGGGTGTTAAGTTTATCTAGACAAAATAATGTGATGATTGTTTTTAGGAGTTGAAAAGATGATTGGTGAATTCTCCAGTTTTGGCACTACCTTCCAGGAATGGGGAGTTTGTTATCTACAACGATGCTTCATTGAAAGGACTTGGTTGTGTCCAAATGGAGAATGTTCAGGTAATTGCTTATGCTTCACGTCAGTTGAAAACTCGTGGGGTAAATTATCCAACACATTATTTGGAATTATCTGCTGTTGTTTTTGCTTTAAAATTTTGGAGGCATCATTTGTATTGAGTAAAGTGTGAAATATATACTGATCAAAAAAATTAAAATTATATATTCACTCAGAAATAATTGAAAATGAGACAGAGGATATGGCTGGAATTAATCAAGGATTATGATTGTTCAATTCATTACCCTCCGGGAAAAGAAAATAAAGTGGCTGATGCATTGAGTCGAAAAAATAATGCTTCATTAAAAATGTTGTGTTTGGAACATGATCCTTTGGTTAAGGATTTGATGAACGTTGGAATAGATGTTGTTAGTGCAAGATGTGCTTCTATTTTGTTTATGGTATCAGTGAAATATTCTCTATCAGGTAGAATCAAGCAAGAACAGAAGCAAGATAGTGAGTTGTAGAAAAAGGTAGAGCTGGTTCAGAAAGGGAAGTTGCCTGAATTCAACATAGATAATTATTTTGTTTTGAGATTTGGGAAGATATTGTGTGTGCCTTGTGATTCAAATTTGAGAGAGAGTTGTTTTGTGAAGCCCATAGTTCTCCATCTTTAGTTCATCTAGGCAGTACTAAGATGTATAGAGATCTTCAAGAGTATTATTGGTGGAACGAAATAAAAAGGGATATTGCTGATTTTACTGTGAAGTGTTTGACATGTTAATAGGTTAAAGTAGAGCGGAAGATACCGAATGGGATGCTTCAGCCTTTACCAGTGCCAGAGTGGAAATGGGATAATATATCCATGGATTTTGTTGTGGGATTACAGAAGACATCTCGAGGTAATAATGAAATCTGGGTTATTATTGATCACTCGACTAAATCTACTCATTTCTTTGCTATACGAGATACTTTTTCCCTAGATAAACTTTCCCGTTTGTATCTTAAAGATATAGTTAGGTTACATGGACTTCCCCTCTACATTATATCTGACCGTGATCCCAGGATTACTTCTATCTTTTGGAAGGGCCTTCAGAAGTCATTTGGTACTGAATGAAATTTTAGTACAGGTTTTCATCCTCAATCAGATGGGAAGTCAGAATGAACAATTCAGACTTTGGAGGATATTCTACGTTCTTGTTCGATGTATTATCGGGGAAGTTGGGACCAACATCTTTATTTGGTTGAGATTTTTTATAATAACAGTTTTCATTCCAGTATACAGATGGCTCCATTTGAGGCATTATATGGTAAACAGTGTCGAACTCCAGTTTTTTGGGATGAAGTGAGTGAAAGGAAGCTGATGGGACCAAAATTGGTGGAAGAGATGGCAGAAAAAGTTTAGTTGACTCAGAAACACATGAGAACAGCTCAGAGTAGGTAGAAGAGTTATGTAGACAATATGAGGAAGGATCTCTCTTTTGAGGTAGGTGATCATGTTTTTCTCAATGTATCAACATGGAAAAGTGTGATGCGATTTGGTATGAATGGAAAGCTGAGACCAAGGTTCATTAGACCATATGAAATTCTGGAGAGAGTTGGATCAGTTGCATACCGAGTGGCTTTACCTTAGAGTTTAT
Organism: Viscum album; assembly: GCA_963277665.1. Lineage (NCBI taxonomy): Eukaryota > Viridiplantae > Streptophyta > Magnoliopsida > Santalales > Viscaceae > Viscum > Viscum album. The sequence continues at coordinate 1,794,315,837 of OY728140.1, forward strand.
CTCAGGCACACAATGTTTTTCATGTTTCAATGTTAAGGAAGTACATTCCAGATCCATCTCATGTTTTGAGTGCAGAGGTAGTTCAGATAGAAGAGAACCTATCATATGAGGAACAACCGGTCCAAATTCTTGACCATAGGGAGAAATTATAACGGAATAAGGTGATTCATCAGGTAATGGTTTTTTGAAAAAACCAAATGGTTGAAGAGGAAACATGGGAATCTGAAAATTCAATGAGGGATAAATACCCCCACTTATTCAATAAGTAAATAAATTGCAGGGTCACAATTTTCTAAAGGGGGGAAGGATGTAACATCCCAAGTAAGTAATGAATAATAGATATTTTTATCTATGTCTAATAATGAATTAGATAGTATTTTAGAGGCTTAAAATGAGAATAAATCCAATCTTAAGCATGGAATACACTAATATTTTTAAAGATTGTTTTACTGCCTTTTGATGGAAAGAAATTTTTAAATCAAACTTTTGAAAATTTTATAAGCTCTATTTGTCAAAATAAACTTATTCTTGATGATTGGAACATTGAAATTTACTTTGGGTAATTTTTTGGTATTTTTCCGATAAGGTTCATTTTTTTAATGAATAGTGAAAACCGTTGTATTTTAATTCAAAACCTCTTTTTAATATAATTTATTTATATGATTTGATTATCTTTTTAATTGGTTTTAAAGATAAATTAGAATATATTTTTACCATTTAATCCAATAGTGGTCGTTGGAATTAATTTCACTTTGAAATTGGACATAAACTAGTGTCAATCTTTTGGTACTTATTATTTCATAAAAACATGATATTTTCTATGACAGCGGAAATTAATTATTAAATTAATTAATGTAAATTATATGTTGTGAATTTTTTAAAATATACATCATTTTTGAATTCAGAATATCAAATATATCTTAGGGTGAGGTTTTGGTATTTTTCTGAAAAACATTAATTTTTTATGAATAGTGAAACCACTAAGTGGTACTTATAAAAACAGATTTTCCATTTAAATGAAATTTTACCACCTCTGTGTTTTGAATTTCTAAAATCCGACATACATGGTTGTCATTAAGAAGTAAAATTTGGTTCAATGGGATTAAACTAATTTTTTGGTGAATAGTAACTTTTATGTTTTTAATCGCGATTAGAGGTAATTAGTGTAATTTAAGGTACGAATAATGTTTTAATAATATGAAATGAAATTGGCATAGGTCCTACCCTTATTGGATGTTTCATGGACGACCAAGATAATCCATGGGTCAACTTGGGGACCCCATGGAGCCACTTTGGAAGAAAAATGACATTAATACCTTTTTATTTAATGTAAAAGTAAAAATGACAGAAACATGAGTTGTTTTACTAAAAAAATTTAAATGGGATTATAAAAGTCATATTTTTTACAATAAGTAGTCTTTGGAAAGCTAAAAATATTTCCTACATCATAGTATTTTTTTATAATTTTTAGACATTAAGTAAATTAAATTATTTACGACACCATGATGATGCAGCGATTACCACATTATTTAACGATTTAAATAAAATAAAAATAAAATGTAAAATATAAAACCTACACTTGTAAAAAATATATTGGATGGGTGGATTTCTAACCCTTATCACCTTATCCTCAAAATTTATAATTGTGGGACTTTTTTATCCGAAACCCATTTTATAACAATGTATCTTTTCTTAACTTTCCAAGAGTGCCCCTCCTCTCCTCTTATAAAAGGCCCCCACCTCTACCCCCATACCCACACTTCCAAAGCCTTTGGCTCGGCCAACACCTGCCCATTTTGTCTCTCCACATCACTATCTAACTCTTAGAAGCCTCACTTTGGGCAGAAGTCTTCCCAAGGGAGCCATTGAGATCAAATCAAAAAACGTTGCCCGATTTAAAGGTAGTGTCTTATATTGTGTTCTTATGTTTTATTTTTCTTCTCCAACCCCCTAAAATATTTTTATTAATTTCTGTTGCAACAACACCAGTATCTTCCATATACTAGGACGTTTTTATAAAAGGATTCGAGCTACACTTACACACACCTACATCTAATGGTTAATGAACATACTGTTTATATGGATGGCGAATTTATGCCTCATGAAACGATGATTGTTCAATATCCTTTTAACACCTTCAATAGTGGCCATTAAGATGACACTATATTTATATATGATATATAATATGTTTATGTATTACATATGCTTCTGTATTTTTCATTTATGGAATACCTTTTTGCTTTCGATTATGGGTAAACACAATTTCTTCATTTTTGGAAGTGCGGACTACCACCCCTTCAAAGTGATTTGATTCGTTAATTCCATATGTGGGACGTATAAAGGATGTAATTAATGATATTATATATGATATTATACTATAATTATAATATACCTTTATATCATTATGATTCCATTCCATAAAATATGAAATAGAAATGAAAGTAGCGTTCATTCGTACGTACGGCTTACCGTCTCCATGAACGGCGCATTTTATTTCATACCTCTAAACTTTATGCAATATTATAAATGCATGTATATACTAGATAGATATGATATATATGATGTTTAAATCATGAGTATAACTCGGGATATAGTGGATACATGAACAACTTGTAATTATAAAGAGTTTATTTTTGACTCAAGTACCAATGATCATTAAAACGACTGTTATTAACATAAATGATTACATAATGTACATAACATGGTAATAAGTGATATAAAAGGAATAATGAACTTCAAAAATGTTCTTATGCAAGTAGAAATTAACCCAAGTTTATTATTCAGGACATTAAAGAACGATCGAGTCAAGTCGAACCCGCGGTATGGGACTTCGTCTCAATCTCTATTCATTAAGGCATATTTTGTTATATACACAACTGTCTTTTATATGGTGTATAAAACCCTTTGAATTTTATGCTTATTCAAAAAGAAATATTTTTATACGAAGTGTTTACTAAACTAAAAAGGGAATGTTTTTCATTGTTGTACGTATCCGATGATAATGACTTCTCCGCCGTAGTGACCATTATTTGAGTTTTGGTTTCCTCTGCAAGACATACCTTTTTTTAAAAGAAAAAAATAAATACCATGTTTTACTTTTCATTTATTTTGGTATTGAGAATGGTTTTCATAATGTTTTTATATCAATGTTTTGTATTGATATGTTGTGATTGAAAATTGGAAATGTTATGTTTCTTTTATGCATGTTTTATGTGATACGATTATGTTATGGTTCTTTGGAATTATTATGAAGTCGAGTGGTTCCATGAAAAACTATGGGAAGGTGAGCCCGATATAGCTCTCCAATGCATTGGTTAATGTTAAGGAGTTAAATGTTAAGGTTTCTCTGAAGAGATTTAGGTAATATACTGTGATGGGTATTCCAAACGTAACCAAGAGGGTTACTCCATACGTAAGAATGTTATGAATGCCTCAAGTTACCTTTATGTCATATGATTTCTAGGATTTATTCATGATTTGATGAGGTATGATAAAGTGCTTATGTTTTATGAGTAGAGTATGATTTAATTGATTCTTATGTATACATGAACTCATGTTTCCTTTCCATATTTTTATATCCCTTACTGAGCTTTTTATGCTCATCCCAAGTTTTTGAAATGTTTTTCACAGGTCAAGGGAAGAGTACAAGATATGATGATAGAGTCAGGGAAGTGTCAAGAGAGAATCCTTGTTTTATTTTAAATATGTTTCTATTGATGGGATAAAATGAATACTATCTATTGTTGTAACTACATTGTTTAACTGTGGGATGTAATGCATGTTTTATGATTTATTCTCTAAAACTCTAAACCTGAAAAGATCCTCAATGTGTATTCTTGTAATAACTCATGATTAAGTAAGGTTTATGGCTGGGGCCTTATAGTTGGTATCAATGGCCTGTTTAGATAATATTAGGAGTTATAATTTTATAAAAGGGTTATCCAAATATATATATATTTTTTTTTATGGTCATGTTGAAATGATATAGCATTTGAAGATTACCATGTTGCTTCATATAAGATATGTTTGTTCAGAATGGTTTTCTGCAGAGGAAATAGGGAAGCTGTGCTAGGAAGGCATACAGAAGGAAATAACCTTCTGAATCAGCATCCTGAGATGGTCAGAATTGGAACTGAACTGTTTGTTGCAGTAATTGCACAATTGACTCAACTGATAAATGGTGGTTGTATCCATGCACGAGATCAGCCAGATCAACCAGAGAGGAACATGTCAGTGGTGGAACATTTCATGAGGCAACATCCCCCATCATTTAGTGGATCATCTGAACCTGTGCTAGCTGAAGGGTGGATTAAAGCACTGGTGGAGATTTTCGATGTCATGGGGTGTTCAGACAATCAAATGGATAGTCTTTCTATTTACCATTTGGAGGGTGAGGCAGATCAGTGGTGGTCGATGGTTAAAAATATCAAGGACGCTGATGATATTGATGCTCATGATTGGGATGAATTCAAAGGTATTTTTCTTGAGATGTATTTTCCTAAGTCTATTCGACATAGGATGGAAAATCAATTCATGGAATTGAGACAAGAGGTAGACTTAGTGGCTGCCTATGAAGAAAGGTTCACTCGATTGGCAAGGTATGCTCCAAATTTTATCTGAGACCTTGATAGTAAAAACAATCGTTTTTACACAGGATTAAAGCCAAAATATCTAAGTGAATTAGCTTCTCGTGAGTTCAAAAGTTGTGAAAAGCTTGCTCGATTTGCTGAGAAGGTGGAAATGGAGTTTTCTGATGATCAAGTGTTCTATAACAACCAATAGAATAAGAGACCAAGGTTGTAGGATAAAGGAATGAATTCATCAAAAAAGTTTGATGGTAAGAAAACTAAGTTTCTATTTTGTGATAAATGTGGTAAAAGGCATGCTGGGGAATGTCTTCTGAATTCTGGAAAGTTCTACCTATGTGGTAAGATGGGAAATAAGGCTCGTGATTTCACTGAAAAAGATCAAGGTGAAGGTAATAACTAATTTGATTTACAGTTAGTGAAATGTTTTAAGTGCAATGAGATGGGTCACTATGCAGACGAGAGCCTGAAAAAGAGCTTCAATGATGGGATGTAGTTATACTACAAGCAGAAGGGGGTGGTGAAATCCTTTGCAACTATTTCAGCAGATGTCGGGCCATCAAAAGAAGTTTTATCAGGTACTTTGTTTGTTTTTTCAGATTATTCCAGTGTGTTTTTTGATTCAGGGTCTACACATTCTTTCATCTATGAAACCTTTTCTAGAAAAATGGGAATACCATATCAAGAAATGCCTCCTGAAATTTTAGTAAAAACACCTGGGGGAAATGTTGAGGCAAAAAGAATTTATAAGAATCTTCTTATCCTTATACGTGGAAAGAACCTACTTGAAAACCTTATTGTTTTAACTCTAGTAGAGTTTGATGTTATCCTGGGTATGGATCGGCTCTCTATTTACCATACTAAGATTGAATGTAGAGCTAATGAAGTTTCTTTTCAGAAATACTTTCAGTTTGTGTACAAGAATGAACCCTTACTGTTGATAACTTATCAAGAGGCCGATAAACTTGTAAAATATGGAAATGAATGTTACCTTTCACACATAGTTGAAAATAAAGGAACTATTCAAATTAATGATGTGCCAGTGGTAAATGAGTATCCTGATGTTTTTCCTGATGAGTTTCCTGGAATAATACCATATCGAGAAGTTGAATTTACTGTTGACTTAATTCCTGATTCTAATCCAATTTCAAAACCCCCTTATCGAATGGCTCAAATTTAACTTTTAGAGTTGAAGGAGAAATTTCAAGAATTATTAGAGAAACGTTTCGTTCGACCTAGCACATCACCATGGGGTGCTCCTGTTTTTTTTGTTAAAAAGAATGAAGGATTTATGAGACTTAGAATTGATTATAGAGCCTTGAATAACATCATTGTTAAGAACAAATATCCGTTGCCTCATATCGAGGATTTTTTTGATCAGCTACAGGGAGTTATGTTTTTTTTCAAAGACTGACATGAGATCGGGGTACCATCAGTTGAAGGTATAGGAAGTAGATATTCTGAAGACTGCGTTCCGTACAAGATATGGCCATTATTAATTTTTCTTAATTCCTTTTAGGCTAACCAATGCACCTTCTGTATTCATGGACTTAATGAATATAATTTTCCATGAGTTCTTGGATAAGTTTGTGGTGGTTTTCATTGATGATATTTTGGTCTTTTCTAAAAGTAAAGAGGAGCATGAAAGACATTTAAGGGTTATTTTTCAAACCATAAAAGAAAAGAAATTGTATGTTAAATTCAGCAAGTGTGAGTTTTGGTTGTAACAAATTTCTTTCCTTGGTCACATTGTTTATAAAGATGGGATAACTGTTGATCCTGCAAAAACAAAGTTTGTGGATGAATGGAAGAGACCCACAAATGTAACTGAGATTCGTAGCTTCCTTGGTTTGGCAGGCTATTACTGACGGTTTCTTAGAAATTTTTCCCGGTTATCTAGTCTAATGACTAAACTAACCCGGAAGGGTGTTATGTCTATCTGGACAAAATAATGTGATGATTGTTTTTAGGAGTTTAAAAGAAGAATGGTGGATGCTCCTGTTTTGGCACTACCTTCCAGGAATGGGGTGTTTTTTATCTACAGTGATTCTTCATTGAAAGGACATGGTTGTGTCCTAATGTAGAATGATCAGGTAATTGCTTATGCTTCACGTCAGTTGAAAATTCATGAGGTAAATTATCCTACACATGTATTGGAATTAGATGCTATTTTTTCGCTTTAAAAATTTAGAGGCATCATTTGTATGGAGTAAAGTGTGAAATATATACTGATCACAAATGTTTAAAGTATATATTCACTCAGAAAGAATTCAACATGAGACAGAGGAGATGGATGGAATTAATCAAGGATTATGATTGTACAATTCTTTACCATCTGGGAAAAGAAAATAAAGTGGCTGATTCTTTGAGTCAAAAAAATAAAGCTTCATTAACAATGTTGCATTTGGAACGTGATCCTTTGGTTAAGGATTTGATGAAATTTGGAATAGAAGTTGTTGGTGCTAGATGTCCTTCTGTTTTGTTTCTAGTATCAGTGAAATCTTCTCTATCAGACAGAATCAAGCAAGCACAAAAGCAAGACAGTGAGTTGCAGAAAAAGGTAGAGCTGGTTCAGAAAGGTAAGTTGCCTGAATTCAACATTGATAATGATTTTGTTTTGTGTTTTGGGAAGAGATTGTGTGTGCCTTTTGATTCACAGTTGAAGATAGAGTTGTTATGTGAAGCTCATAGTTCTCCATTTTTAGTTTATCTAGGTAGTACTAATATATATAGAGATCTTCAATAGTATTACTGGTGGTACGGAATGAAAAGGGATATTGCTGATTTTACTGTGAAGTGTTTGACATGTCAACAGGTTAAAGCAGAGTTGCAGTTACCGAAAGGGATTCTTCAGCCTTTACCAGTGCCAGAGTGAAAATGGGAGAATATATCTATGGACTTTGTTGTGGGATTACGGAAGACATCTCGAGGTAATAATGAAATCTGGGTTGTTGTTGATCGCTTGACTAAATCTACTCATTTATTTTCTATACGAGATACTTTTTCCCAAGATCAACTTTCTCTTTTGTATCTTAAAGAGATATCCAGGTTACATGGATTTCCTCTCTCCATTGTATCTGACCATGATCCCAAGATTACTTCTATCTTTTGGAAGGGCCTTCAGAAGTCGTTGCGTACTGAATTAAATTTTAGTACATCTTTTCGTCCTCATCTAGATGGGCAGTCAGAATAAACAATTCAGACTTTGGAGGATATGCTACGTGCTTGTTCGGTCGATTATCAGGGACTTTGGGACTAACATCTTTCTTTGGTTGAGTTTTCTTATAATAACAGTTTTCATTCTAGTATACAGATTGCTCCATTTGAGGCATTATATGGTAAACAGTGTCCATCTCTAGTTTTTTGGGATGAAGTGGGAGAAAGGAAGCTGATGGGACCAAAATTGGTGGAAGAGATGGCAGAAAAAGTTCAGTTGATTCAGAAACACATGAGAACAGCTTAGAGCAGGTAGAAGAGTTATGCAGACAATTGGAGGAAGAATCTCTCTTTTAATGTAGGTGATCATGTTTTTCTCAAAATATCAACAAGGATAAGTGTGATATGATTTGGTAAGAATGGAAAGGTGAGTCCAAGGTTAATTGGACCATATGAAATTCTGTAGAGAGTTGGATAAGTTGCATACTAAGTGGCTTTACCTTTGATTTTATCTCAGCCACACAATTTTTTTCATGTTTCAATATCAAGGAAGTACATGCCAGATCGATCTCATGTTTTGTGTGAAGAGGTAGTTAACCTGGAAGAGAACCTATCTTATGGGGAAAAACTGGTTTAGATTCTTGACCACAGGGAGAATGTGTTACGGAATAAGATGATTAATCAGGTAAACGTTTTTTCGAAAAACCACATGGTTGAATAGGCAACATGGGATTCTGAAATTGCAATGAGGGCTAAATACCCCCACTTATTCGATAAGAAAATAAATTACGGGGACACAATTTTCTAAATGGGGGAAGGATGTAACATACCAAGTAATTAATGAATAATAGATATTTTGATCTATGTATACTAATTAATTAGATAGTGTTTTAGAAGCTTAAAATGAGAATAAATCCAATCTGAAGCATGGAATACACTAATATTTTTAAAAGATTGTTTTACTGCCTTTTGATAGAAAACCATTTTTAAACCAAACTTTTGACAATTATATAATCTTTATTTGTCAAAATAAACTTATTCTTTATGATTGGAACATTGAAAAATACTTTGGGTAAATTTTTGGTATTTTTCCGAAAGGTTCATTTTTTAATGAATAGTGAAAAATGTTGTATTTTAATTCAAAACCTCTTTTTAATATAATTTATTTATATGATTAGATTATCTTTTTAATTGGTTTTAAACTTAAATTAGAATATATTTTTACCAATTAATCCAATAGTGGACGTTGGAATTAATTTCACTTTGAAATTGGACTTAAACTAGTGTCAATCTTTTGACACTTATTGTTTCATAAAAAAACGCGATTTGATTTGACAGCGGAAATTAATTATTAAATTAATTAATTTAACTTATATGTTTTGAATTTTGTAAAATAGACTTCATTTTTTAATTCATAATATCAAATATACCTTAGGGTGATGTTTTGGTATTTTTCTGAAAATCTTCAATTTTTGATGAATAGTGAAACTACTAAGTGGTACTTATAAAAACTGATTTTCCGTTCAAATGAAAATTTACCACCTCTGTGTTTTGAATATAAAAAATCCGACTTACATGGTTTACATTAAGTAAAATGTGGTTCAATGGGATTGGAATTATTTTTTTTTCAATAGTAACTTTTACGTTTTTTATCGCGATTAGAGGTAATTAGTGTAATTTAAGGTAAGAATAATGTCTTAATAATATGAAATGAACTTGAAACATGTCCTACCCTTATTGGATGTGTCATTGCCGACATAGGCAATCCATGGGTCAACTTGGGGACCCCGAGGAGCCACTTTGGAAGGAAAATGACATTATTATCTTTTTATTTAATGTAAAAGTAAAAATGGCACAAACATGATTTGTATTATTAAAACAATTTTTAAATGGGGTAATACAAGTCATATTTTTTACTATAAATATTCATTGGAAAGATAAAGAGATTTCCTACATAATATTATTATTTCATAATTTTTAGACATTATGTAAATTAAATTATTTATGACACCATGATGATGCATCGATTACAACATTATTTAACGATTTAAAAAAATGAAAATATAATGTAAAATATAAGAGATACACTTGTCAAAAACCTATTGGATGGGTGGATTTAGAACCCTTATCACCTTATCGTCGAAATTTATAATTTTGGGACTTTTTTTATCCGAAAAACATTTTATAACAAATTTTCTTTTCTTAACATTCCAAGAGTGCCCCTCCTCTCCTCTTATAAAAGGCCCCCACCTCTACCACCATACCCACATTTTGGAAGACTTTGGCTCTGCCAACCCCTTCCAATTTTGTCTCTCCACATCTCTCTCTAACTCTTAGAAGCCTCACTTTGGGCATAAGTCTTCCCAAGTAAGCCTTTGAGCTCAAATCAAAAAGAGTTTCCCGATTTAAAGGTAGTGTCTTCTATTGTGTTCTTATGTTTTATTTTTATTCTCCAACCCCATAAACTCATTTTATTCATTTATTTTGTAACAAAACCAGTATCTTCCATATAATAGGATGTTTTTATAATAATGATTCGAGATACACTTACACACACCTACATCTAATGGTTAAATAGCATACTGTTTCTGTGGATAGTGAATTTCTACATCACGAAACGATGATTGTTCAATATCCTTTTAACACATTAAAAGGTTTCCATTAAGATGAAACTATAATTATATATGACATATAATATTTTTATGTTTTAATTAAGCTTCTGTATTTTTCATTTATGGCATACCTATATGGTTTCCATTATAAGTAAACACGATATCTTCATTTTAGGAAGTGCGGACTACCGCCCCCTCAAAGTGATTTGATCCGTTAATGCCATATGTGGGACATATAAAGGATGTAATTAATGATATTATATATGATATTATACTGGAATTATAATATACCTTTATATAATTATTATTCCATTCCATAAAATACAAAATATAAATGAAAGTAGCGTTCATGCGTACGTACGGCTTACCGTCTCCATGAACGGTGCATTTCATTTCTTACCTCTAAACGTTAGGTAATATTATAAATGAATGTATATAATGGATATATATGATATATATGAAATCTAAATCATGAGTATAACTCTGGATATAATGAATACATGAACAACTTGTAATTATAAAGAGTTTATTTTTAACTCAAGTACCAATGATCGTTAAAACTACCGTTATTAACTTAAATGAATACATAATTTTCATAACATGGTAATAAGTGACATAAAAGGAATAATGAACTTGAAAAAGGTTCTTAAGAAAGTAGAAATTAACTCATATTTATTATTCCATACATTAAAGATCGATCGAGTCAAGTCGGACCCGAGGTATGGGACTTCGTCTCAATCTCCATTCATTGAGGCATATTTTGTTTTATACACAACTTTATTTTATACGGTGTATAACCCCCTTTCACTTTTATGCTTATTAAAAAGGAATCTTTTTATATGAAGTGTTTACTAAATGACAAAAGGGAATGTTTTTCTTTGTCTTACGTATCCGGCGACAACGACTTCTCCGCCGTCGTGACCATTATTTGAGTTTCGGCTTCCTCTACAAGCCATAACTTTTTTTAAAGAAAAAAATAAATACCATTTTTTACTTTTTTTTTTTGGGTATTGAAAATGGTTTTCAAATTTTTTTTATATCAATGTGTTGTATTGCTATCTTGTGATTGATAATTGTAAATGTTATGTTTCCGTTATGCATGTTTTATGTGATACGATTATGTTATGGTTCTTGGCCATTATTATGAAGACGGGTGGTTCCGTGATGATCTAAGGGCAGGTGAGCCCGATATAACTCTCCAATGCATTGGGTAACGTGAAGGAGTTAAACTTTAAGGTTTCTCCGAAGAGATTTAGGGAATATAATGTGATGGGTTTTCCAAACGTAACCAAGAGGGTTACTCCCTACGTAAGAATGTTATGAATGCCTCAAGTTACCTTTATGTGTTATGATTTCTATGATTTATTCATGATTTGAAGAGGTATGTTAATGTTCTTATGTTTTATGAATAGAGTATGATTTCATTGATTCTTATGTATACATGTACTCATGTTTTCATTCCATATTTTTATATCCCTTACTGTGATTTTTATGCTCATCTCGCGTGTTTGAAATGTTTTTCACAAGTCAAGGGAAGGGTACATTATATGATGATAGTGTCAAGGAAATGTCAAGAGAGAATCCGTATTTTCTTTTAAATATGTTTCCGTTGATGGGAAAAAATGAATACACTCTTTTATTGTAACCACATTGTTTAAATGCGGGATGTAATGCATGTTTTATGATCTAATTCTCTAAAACTCTAAACCTGACAAGATCCTCAAGGTGTATTCTTGTAATAACTCAATATTATGTAAGGTTTAAGGCTGGGGACTTATAGAAAGAGAGGGTCCAAACAACCACCTAGAAATATACCTCTTAGAAGTGAACCCATGCTAACTAAAAACACTTCCCTTACAAGAACCAAGCAACAAACCATGCCAAACTTCCCAGGCATGTGGGTTGGGGATTCTCCTCTCCCATGTCAAGATATTATCTTCTTTAGGCTGCACTGACTTGCCCACACGAGTTTAATCACATCCACCTTAATTCTTCTTGATTAGGGTTCAGGTTTTCTCCTCCCCCATGGCCAGGGTATTTGACACACATTCAGAGGAATGAAAACCAGTACATTTCATATCCAAAAAGACAAAACATTCTACCACAATAGTTACAACAAGGAACAAAACTCAAAAAAACTCGGGGTACTAGGTACGCATCTATGTTTCCCTCTCCCATGTACTCTCCTCAAGCCTACCATGTCTCCACAACACACGAACCAAGGGAATGGTTCACCCACGAAGCACCTTCTCCTTGCGATCCTCGATCATCATCGATCTATCCACAAAGGTCACATCGTCCTCGATGTCCATCTCACCCCAATCAAGGATGTGTGAATCGTCGTGTAGATACAGACGGAGCAGGGACAGATGAAAGACATCATGTATCCTCAGTAGCGGCGGTGGTAACACTAGCTGATAGGCCACTTTGCCGACCCGCCGGAACACTTCGAAGGGTCTGATGAACCTGTGAGAAAGCTTACTCCCCTTGCTGAACCTCTACTACCCATGCCGAGTGGAGACCTTCAAGAAAACATGGTATCTAACCTCAAAATCCAAGTTCCTCCTTCTGGTATCGGCATACAACTTCTGTCGGTCCTGGGCCGCCTTTATCCTTTCCCGAATGAGCTGAACCTTCTCTGTCGTGCTCTACACCACCTCCAGGCCAAGGATGTCTGCCTCTCCCACTTCGACCCAACACATAGGTGAACGGCGGGGCCTCCTATACATGTCTTTAAACAGGGCCATACTGATGGTAGAGATAACTATTATTGTAGGAGAACTCTACTAGGGGCAAGTGTCGCACCCATGATCTTACGGAGTCCAAAACACATGCCCGCAACATATCCTCCAAGGTCTAGATGGTGCGCTCTGTTTGTCCATCTGTCTAGGGATGGAAAGAAGTGCTAAGGCGTAACTATGTGCCAAAATCATGCTCCAATTATTTCCAGACACATGAGGTAAACCGTGCATCCCTATCCGAGACTATAGACCTTGGAAATCCAGGAAACTACACCACCTCATCCACGTACTTTCGTGCCAAATCATCCACAGTACTCGACTCCCGGATCGCCAGAAACTGGGCCGATTTCGTTAATCGGTCCACTACCACCCATATGGTGTCGTACGCCCCTTGGACCTTGGGAAGTCCCGTGAAAAAATCCATTGATATGTCATCCCACTTCCACTCGGGGACATCTAGAGACTGCAGTAGGCCGCCTGGAACTCAGTGTTTAGCCTTCACTTGCTGACACACTAAGCACATGGCCACAAACTCTGCCATTGATCACTTCACTCCGGGCCACCAAAACTGTCTCTTTAGTCCATGGTACATCTTGGAAACTCATGGGTGTACCGCCAGGGGTGAGTTGTGGAACTCACTAAGAACCTTTCCGCGCATCACTCGTGGAACAAACAACCTTTTCTAGAAAAGCATCTTGTTCTGACCATCCTCTATCCATACTTCAAGAGCATTGCCATAGTCAACTCGGTCACGCATCAATTCGCACTCCGGGTCTCACCACTGAGACTCCTCCACTTGCTGAAACATAGATGACTGCACTGTCACCTAATATAGGAAACCTCTACCACCATCCATCCTCATATCCAGGTGTAAGGAAGCCATCTAATCCATCACTTTCCAGGCATCCGCCGACTCTCGGAACGCATCCTTCTACGTCCTCCTGCTCAAGGAATCTTCCACTACATTGCCCTTTCCCATAATATAAAAGATCTCGAAGTCATAATCATGGAGGAACTCCACCCATATCTGTTGTCGCAAGTTTAAGTCCCGCTGGGAGAAGATATACTTCAGGCTACTGTGATCCGTGATGACCACAAAGTGTTCTCCGATGAGTTAGTGCCGCCATAACTTTAGCACAAAAATGACCACTGCAAGCACCTAGTCGTGGGTGGCATAATTACGCTCATGGAGGCTTAGCATCCGGGACCCATAAAAGATCACCCCTTGTCACGGCATCAACACACAAACCAAGCCCTGTCCTGAAGCATCACAAAACACCTCATAAGCCACCCCTTCTTCTGGTAATCTCAGAACTGGGGAACTAACCAACTTCTCTTTCAGATAGTTTATGTTTGACTCAAACTGCTCACTCCACACAAAAACCTGGTCATTCTTGGTCAGGGTTGTCAACGGGGCTGCTACTCGGGAGAAGTTGGGTACGATCCTCCGATAGTAACCTACCATCCTGAGGAAACTACGAACCGCTTCCTCATTCTTGGGTTCTTCCTAAGAAACAACTGCCTCAACCTTTGATGGATCCACCGCTACCCCCCCCCCGCTCGGACACCACGTGTCCGAGGAAGTGCACTTCTCGTGTCCAGAACTTGCATTTTGACAACTTACCATAGAGATAGTGCAGTCGGAGGAACTCCAAAACTATCCTCAGGTGCTCCGCATGGTCCTCATATGATCTCTAATAGATCAGGATGTCGTCGATGAACAAAACTACAAACCTATCCAGGTACTCTCGGAAGATGGAGTTCATAAGACCCATTAACACAGCTGGGGCGTTCGTAACACCGAAGGGCATGACTAAGAGCTCAAGGTGTCCATATCTGCACCTAAAGGTCGTCTTCAGGATGTCTCTCTCCTTCACTCTCAGCTGGTGGTACCCAGACCGCCGGTCGATCATCGAGAACCATCCCGCCCCATTCAGCTGGTCGAAAAGATCATCTATCCTCGGAAGAGGGTAGAAATTCTTGATCTTCACCTGATTCAGCCTCCTGTAGTCTATGCACAACCTATGACCACCATATTCCTTCTTTGCAAACAATACTGGAGCACCCCACAGTGACGCACTCAGCCGAACATAACCCCTCTTCATCAGATCGTCAATCTGAATCTGCAACTCCCGTAGCTCTGAAGGTTCCATACGGTAAGGAGCCATCAAAATCGGACGAGTGCCGGGCTTCAGGTCTATCCCGAACTCGATATCATGTCTAGGAGGTAGAGTGGTCACCTCCACAAGAAAGATGTCCATAAACTCACGGACAACCTCTGGCACCCCCACCATCTCGGCATCTACTGACTCTACTGATAGCTCGGCTATCATGGAGAGGAGGGGTTCCTCTCGCCTACTTCCCTTCTGACCGCTCTGCTCACCAGTGAAGGTAACATGTCGGCTGCCCCCTCCCGAGAACACGACCCTTCTTCGAAAGAAGTCAATGACGACGCACACAGAGAATAGCCAGTAAATTCCTAGGATGACATCGTATGGTTGTATCTATAGCAGAAGAAGATCCCTAACCGACTGATGTGGCCCTATCATCAGTCTGCATCCCCGACAAACAAACAACAAGTCAGTCTGACCCCCGACTGATGTACTTAACACTAGGGGAACTGGGAGTCTCTCTTCATCTACACCCAAAGAACGGTCTAGACTAGGTGCAACAATGGAGTGGGAAGCTCCAGTATCGAACAATTCATAAGAAAGAGTGCTAAACAAACTGATCGTACCTCGAACAACCTCCGGCCCTAATAGAACTGCTGCCTCTGTGGCGTGCAACTGTCCATGCCTAGCTCCTCTTCCCCTCGGATACTGGCCACCTCCCCGACCTCACCCCGTTCGAGGTCCCTGAGGTGCGCCCTGAGTCTGGCCTCCTCCTCCTACGTCTGCCCTCAGAGGAGTGTGAGATCGTTGTCCCTATTGCTGCTAAGGGAAATGTCTGGCTAGAAGCTGCTGCTGGGGCGGGTGGTGGGGCTGTCTTCCACCGCTGTACTATACCCGGTCCGGGAACTGACTACGGAGATATCCAGGGCTCCCACAGATGATGCACCGCGGTCCGGGGCCTAAAGGAAAACGGCGAGGACCAGGGGATTGAAACTGAAACTGATGCGGCCTTCTCCCTGCCGGCCGGAACCCGAAGGGTCCTGAAGCTAGAGGTCTGGCGCTGATGGCATTCCCCTTCGATGGTCCCAGCTGGATCCCCTCTCCTGGCACTCCTTCTAGAGCATGCATCCTCTCCACCACTTCGGCCTTCTTTGGGACCTCAAAGTACGTCGGAAGGGTAAAGGGGGTAACAGCATACTGGAGGGTGGGGCAGAGCGCTTCCACCAAACGTCTTGCCCGAGACTCTTCGTCATGAAAGTGGTTCGGAGCAAAGTGTAGGATGTCCTTAAACATGATACCTAGATCTCTCATGGACATACTCCCCTATTGGAGGGAGAGTAGATTCTGTCTCTTTTCCTCCTTCATCGTCAAAGAGAGGAATTCTGCCCGGAACACCCTCTCGAAATCATCCCATGCCACATCAGACTCTCTCCTATCCCCCAGGTAAAGTGTCAACCACTGACGCGCCGCTCCCCGCATCTGGCTAACGGCCAGAGGAACCCAATACTCAGTCGGGGCCCGAATCAGGCCGAAATCAATCACTAGCTCCTATAGCCAGCCTTCCGTCTTCATGTCAGAGGTGTTGCCCTCATACTTCTCGAGGGTCTGTCGCTGGAAGGCCTGGAGAGTCCTCTTCCACTGGTCATCCTCCTCTTCTCAGACATCTATCTGTCGATCGGACAAGGTATTCTGCTGGGCCTCGTTCGTCTGTACCTCACGCGGTTGCCTTCCAGGATGCACAACTTCAAGGTAAAAAATGAATGCCAAAGCCCAAGTAGTGCAGATTATTGTCATTAAAACTTCTTAAACTTTTCTTTTATTCATAATTTCCAAAACACCCCAGAAACACGAGAACACAAGTCATTATGATGCATGTACCTTTACTAGGGTCTCTACCCTACAATCAGCGCGACATCACATGGTCGTTCGGTTGGTCCAGAGTCCTTGCGCTGGATCACGGGGGCCCTAAAATCCTGTGACCTAGCCGGTCTTCCCTAGCCTCATTCACGCACCGAGGTCACCAAACACTGTTTCCCTACGATCCCATGAAATCCTCCATGTGCCTAACTTCAGGCTCCATCCTATCCCTCAATCATCATCCACTCTGATACCATTCTGTCACGACCCGCCTTCACCAAAAGGACGGAAGGGTCAGGAAATTTCCAGGACCTTCCTTCTTTAAGTTGAAGGAGAGATAATGACCCCTGAGACCCGCCTCCAATAGGTCCTGGAGTGGCGACTAACCCAAAGGGTATAGAAATTTCTCACAAATGGAAGGCATTACCCCTTTTTATTTTATAATATCGGGAGATAAGATGATGAAACTCAACAACACCAAGGTAAAAGAAAAGAAAATACCAAAGTTACCATTCCCACATGCATGATCCAAAAGTAAAAGCCACAAATTACAAAAGGTGTCTACAAGGTAAGTAACAAAGAAGAAAAACAGAAACAACAACTGCCCCAAAGGTCTGAGCTAGTATGGTCCGACATGATCTCTGAAGTCCTCTTGGAAACCTGAAAGCAGTTTTATATACGTAGAGTGAGCATACAGGTACACTCAGTAGGGAAAACCAATGACTCTCGTGCACAAATGGGGGAACATACTTATGTCCCGTGAAAAAAAAATTAAACGAAAAACCTACCAGGGTAAATTATCCACCCAAGCCTCACCAAGGAACACTCCCCAAATAACGCAAGTCAGGTATTATATATAATCATAACACATCGATTTCTGGGTACCCCACACCACTTTCCCAGCGGTGATTGAGACATCCTACGCATCGGACCAATCCTGCCATTCTCACCGCAGTCCCACTTCCAGACCCGCCCGCACACACCTAGGCCTCAACCACACACAGTCCCACTGCCAAAACCCGCCCAAAAACACCTGGGCCAAAACTATCACATGTAACCATGCCTGGAATCACCTAGTCCAGAACAACCACCACCACACCCGAAGACACCAGAGATAGAAAATCCACTGCCACGCCCGAAGACACCTCGGACTCATCCCAAAGACACTTGGGAAACTGCCTGCCGCACACACCTGGCTAACCACCACACTACCCCGCCCGAAGGCTCTTGGGATAATAATGGTCTTCAGGACATCACAGCCTACCCGATGATACTTGGGCTATCCGAGAAAGGGAGTAGAAAATGATCTAATAACCTGCCACTAATAATTGTGTTGGGAAAAACACCCTCCCCATGAAATGGGGGTGTTCGGCACAAAGCGCTCAACTTGGGTGGGGCGCGAATAAAAAACACAAAACTACAAATATACATAGGCAACAAGCACTCACCCAAACATAGGTTTTTCTTCAGACTGCCTATAGATCACAATAGCGCTCAAGTCCGAGTCCCAAATCTTGCCAATAAAACCCATTTGTCCCATTCTTGTTTTCATGTTCAGTAATGATGATCAAATAAGTTTATGCACTACTGGGAAACTAAAACCATAAGCATAAGCAAGGAAAAGAAACCATCCAAACGACAATTTAAGTATCCCTACCCGGTTCTCTTGTAAAGTCACAAAAACAATGGAAATGTGAGAACCCTCGATGTCCTGGAACTAGAAAACCCTGATACACTTCCCCATGTCCCCTCCCCAAAAAAGGTTTTTCATCAACAGAGGATCCCACCCCAATTCGTGATATAAAAAAGGTAACCACCCGGTCTCAGAACTCACAAACACTGAATCCATAAAAACAGAAGATCTCATCTCCAATTTCACAACCACTGAGAGTATAAGAACAGGGGATCCCATCCCCTCCCACATCTCCAACAATCATCCAAAAAAAAGAAACAACCAAACCAATACCACCGACACAAGGTAGGTCCATGCCTGTACTTTCAAATTTACAAAATTTTACACACTCCATGATTTCAAATTCTGTGTGTTTTAACCGGGAGTTATCATAGAATGGTTGATCCTGGTGCTTTCAATTTATTCAACTGAGTATATGTGATTAACCAATTTACTTTTCACAGAATGAGTTTATAATTACAAAAAAATCAATTTAAAACATCACGAGAGGTTCATTAGTGCACAGACAATGACCACCAACGACCCCGATTTTCGGAATGCGTAAGCCATCACATCTTAGAAAGATGATTTTAATATAACAATATCAATGATCACATCCCCCCTTCATTCCTTATAGGATTCATTCAATATCTTTAATTAGGACTGGTTTATCCAATTCTACAGAATCAAAAGCATGCCCACCCCGCATGACACACAAAAGAGATGGGCGATGAAGAAATTCCCTACTTTTTGATCGACGATCGACGCTTAGGCCAGGGGAGGAACTTCATGGATAGCGATGCAGCTCTCATGAATGAAAAGAAAATCTCATCGTCTATCAATGCTCAGGCCAGGCGCAGAACTTTACGCATAACGATGCGGCTCGCCCGATGCACCATATGTTGTTCGTGAAAAGCCGCGATCAAGGAAAGAAGAAACCATGACTAACCCTTCGTTTATAAGAGCCGCGGATGGTTGAGATGAAAATTCCAAACCGCGTAAGGAGCGGGGGTCATGGGTTGACCACGCAGTTGGGCAGTTACACACGATGATATTAAGGTGTTATACAAAATCCACCATCGGGGAGGTTTTAGGAATTAATTACATGCCTTAAGTGGTTTTAAAAGGAGTAAAAGAATTAATTTATGTCAAAACATATGTTGCGGGAGCGGAAAAGTCAGGTACTTGGTGAGGGGACACGGTGCCACCGTCACAGTGTCACCCTCACGGTGTCACCATCACGGTGTCACCCTCATGGTGCCACCGTCACAGTTCCACTATCACGGTGTCACCCTCATGGTGCCACCGTCACAGTTCCACCGTCACGTTTCCACTATCACGGTGTCACCCTCATGTTGCCACCGTCACGGTTCCACCATCACGGTTCCACCTTCATGGTGTCACCCTCACGGTTCCACCGTCACGGTTCCACCTTCACGGTTCTAGTGTCACTATGTCACTGTTTTGTTGGAGCCTCACTTTTTGCAAAGTAATGGGCCAGGAGGGTCTCGGCCATTACAATCACAATATCCCATGAGAGTCAGCAAGGGACAATTTAATATGTGTGTCTGTGAGTGGGTATTGATCCCACATATACCAGAAATTATTAGCTAACAAATTCATGGAATCATATATTAAAAAGTGATTTATCGTGATCATATTCGATATGGGATACCAATTCATACAAAATAGTTGATCTATAAATGAAAAATCATACCTAACCTCATCTTCCCCATATTAAGAAATATCAATTGTGTTGTCTTCTGCCTTCATTATAAAAAATGACCAGCTTTACTCATCTCGATCAACAATTTATATTTCCTTGGAAGTTGGATCTTGAAATTGCTATCACAGTTAAATCCATTAGATGAAATGAACGACTTTTGGACCCTCATGCAATGCTGATGAAGCATACTATGAAGAGGAATGGAGCCCAAGAATGATGAGTATCTCCATACAGCCAATATAGAAGACAAAATGATGGAGGATAGTAATGCAATATTACCATCACTATTTTACCATTGGCTCCCAAAGGGAAATATAGCCGTGGAATGAGCTGTTCTAATTATATTCCTTGGAATCTACAACATGAGGCCTAGAAAAAATCAAATATGTGATTATATAAAAAAATATAGCTCTGTGTTCCATGAGAAAGTGTAGTTATGTAATTAGAAACTATCATGGGGAGTGTAGTATAATCATGGATGATATATTCTAATCATGTGCATGTGGATTAGGTAGTAAATACCTACCAGAACTGTTTCTTTACTAATATCATAAAAAATTAATATTTGTAGGTAATTTTAAAAATAGTAGTATTAATAGTGGCAGTTGGGATGCCGTATTTAGGATTCAGGTGAAAGGTGGCAACCGTGTTGCCACCTTTTAGATATAGATGAAAGGAAATAACACAACTGTCCCCTTTCTTCCTAATGAAAAAAAACAATTTTTGTATTTTAAAATTTTTTTATTTTTATTTCTATTTTGTTCTGTTTTGATAATATATATAAAAATATTTTTTCAAATAATTTATCTATGTTTTAATATTCAGTAGTAATAAAATTACAATATCCTAGTTTATTACAGAAGCATTCACCCTTGCATAACATTTATATGAGGGATTTCCCTGAAAATTATTCTATATTTCTAATGTGGGATTCTAGTTCTCCCTTTCATTGGTGGAACATTTTGCATATTTTGTGTGGTATTCAAAAATGTTTCAAAAATGTGGCATTGAATGACTGTAAAATATAATATATAATACCAATATAAATTAAACATAAAACATGTAACAAACATACAATAAATAGTATAAAATAAAAATTCCTTCGTAACAAATGTTGATGGAAAATAATTTATAAGCATTCAAAGGCACTTACATGAAACATAAAAATGTTTCATGTATTTGAAATTGAAAGCCTATAAAATATAAACTATAAGACCTATATTAATAATAAATAAAACGTGAATGAAACATGTAATAAATTGATTTAATTAAAAATAATTTCATAACAAATGTTGGCGAATGTTAATTTATAATCCTAAAAAATCCACCAATATAAAACATAAATTTGTTTCATGTTTGTGGAATTGATATCATAGGAAATATAAACTATAATCCCAATATAAATGATAATTTAAACATGGATTTATGATATATGAAATAGTTGAAAATAAAAAATATTTCATAAAAAAATTTAAGGACTAATAATTTATGTTCTTTCATAACCACATATTTGAAACATAAAAATGTATCAAAATTGTGTTTTTGAAAGACTACAAAATATAAACTATTAGACGAATATAAATGAAACTGAATACAATAATTAAACCAATAAGAAATAGTTGAAAAGTAATTAATTAATTATTAATATAATTATTTTTAATATCATTATTAATTATATAATTATGAATTATAAAATTATTAATAAAATAATAATTAATTATATAAAAATCAGTTTATTAATCAGTAATATAATTAGTAATTATTAAATATTAATTAGTTAATAAGAATATAAATTTTAATTATTAACCATTAATTAAATAAATAAGTATTTAAATAGTAATATCAATATTATTTTTATAATAAATAATTTGTAATGTAAATATAAATTATATATTTATTATTTATTATTTATTAATTATTAATTATATAATTATTTTTTAAATTATTAATATCATTATTAAATATATAGTAATTAATTAGTATTATTTGTAATTAGCAATATAATTATTAATTATATGAATAATTATTAAATAATTTGTCATCTAAATAGTAATATAATAATTAATAATATTTTATTTTTTATGTTAATTAGTAATATAATTATTTATTATATAATAATTAATTAGTTAATTAGTTATATAATTATTAATTCTAATATTCATTATTAATTATTAATAAATAAGTATATAATAATTAATAAGTTAATTTCTAATATAATATTTAATTATATAATTTATAATTATATAATTAATCATATATTTTTAATATAAATAAGTAATTAGAAAAATAGTAATATATTTATTAATTATATAATAATTATTTAATAAATTATAAATAGAATTTTTAGTTCTATAAGAAATAGTTATTTAT
The DNA here is from genome assembly GCA_963277665.1 of Viscum album. Lineage (NCBI taxonomy): Eukaryota > Viridiplantae > Streptophyta > Magnoliopsida > Santalales > Viscaceae > Viscum > Viscum album. Next base: position 1,794,338,668 of record OY728140.1, read on the forward strand.
TATTATAATTATTAATTAGTTCGTTAGTATTATAATTTTTAATTATAATTAATAGTTAATAATTATTAAATCTTCACTATGTAATAATTTATTAGTTAATTATTAGTGTTAATATTACTTATAATTATAAATTTTTTTTTAGATAATAAATAACTAGTTAATTAGTAATACTGTAGTTAATTATATAACAAATAATTAATGATTATGAATATGTTTTTTATTACTAATTAAAAATTTAATATATATATTATAAATAAATATATCACGAATTAACTAATTATTTATTATAAAATTAATTATTATCTTACTAACTAACTAAATAATTATTATATAATTAATTATAAATAATTAATAATTAAATTTATTATTGAATATTTATATTAATAATTAATTAATTAATTATTATATAACTAATAAATATATTACTAATTACCTAATTAATTATTATATGCTAAATAATAATATAATTACTCATTACATTAATAATTATTGATTATATAATATATATTGACATTACTCATCAACTTGTTAATTATATAATTAATAATTTATAATTAATACCATGTTACTAATTAACTAATTAATTATTATATAATTCACAATTATATAATTAATAATTATATTTCTAAATAACTAATTAATTATTGACTATTTTTTATATGTTAATGTGTTTTTTATGTTTTATTCTTATTTTTCTTATGGTTTATATTTTATAGTTTTTCAATGCCACGTACATGAAAAATTGTATGATTCCAATTGTTGATTTTGAAAGCTAATAATTTATTTTATCAATATTTTTTACCAAATTATTTTTCCATTCAATTATTTAATATATTTTTATTCATTTTTTAGATTTATTTATATTAATATTATAGTTTATATTTTATAGTCTTTCAATGACACATATTTGAAACATTTGTAAGATTGAAATAGGTTGTTTTGAGTGGTTATAAATTAATTTTTAGATACTTTTTTTATGAAATTAGTTATATTTTAAACAATTAATTATATGTTTAATCAATGATTTAATTTTCATTTATATTGGTCTTATACATATAATTTTATAGACTTTAAAAATAGCATACTTGAAAAATAATTATATTTCAAGTTGGTGGCAGTGAAAGCTTAGAAATTATATTTCATATATATTTTTTATGAAATTATTTTATTTTCATTTATCTCTTATATGTTTAATCAATGTTTTATTATTCCTTTATATTGTTATTATATTTTATATTATATATTATTTCAATGTGACAAACTTGTAATAGAATTGTTTTTCAAGTTGTTTCCTCTGAAAACATATAAATTATGTTTTATCAAAATTTGATAAAAAATTATATCTATTTTAAACTATTTATTATATGATTAATTCATGTTTTATGTTTAATTTATATTGATCTTATAGTTTATATTTTATAACCTTTCAAATCCATATACTTGAAATAGTTCTGAATCTCACATCAGAAATTCTGAATGATTTCCCGGGAAAACACTCATATAAAAGGGAACCCTTGGTGAGGCGTTTTGTCAAAAACTAAATTAATGTAATGCCAATATATCTAGATATTAATAAGAAGATAAATTCTACTAGAAAATTATGTTTTTTATATATTTAGTACCCAAAAAAAGAAAATAAAAATATATTATATTAATATACAATAATAGAAAAAAAATCATTTAGAGGAAAGGTTGCAATAAGGTAGCTAGTTTTCAGACCCCTCCTGAAAGGCGTCCAAGGAATTTACACCATTAAACTGAATCCTAAAGGAGGAAGCCCCACTACCACCTTTAGTAGAAATATTTTATGAAAATGAAACGTACACCTTTATAAAAAATCTGAAATCAAATAATGAATTCTACTAACAACAACACATTTTATAATGTTATCCCTTGAGTAATTATTGTCACTGTATATTCAAGATAAACCATAACATTTTATATGGTAAAATATAATTTTTTAGGTGATATCAACTATATCTAAGGATAAGAACAACTATCATTATTTCTATAATTTTATCTTCCACGGTTATGTACATTAATGGAGAATTACCGTTAGTGGTGAGATAAAATAAAAAAAAATGATGTTATCATCATGATATAGATTATATATTGTGATACCATTGTTTCCAATAAAATGGAACAAAAAATTGTGTGTTCATGAAGTCCCTATTACGATGTGATGGATATAATCTAGCATGATGAGTTTTTGAAATCATGGAAACATTAGGGGGTTTCAATAATTTAACCAAGGCCTCATGGATAATATGAAGAGGATAAGTTACAATAGTGTGTAATTCACTACCCCGCTATCTATAGAGGATATTTAAAAAATATACATTCGAATTTTAAATAAATAAAATTTAACATTATCAAATATAAAATAATGAACTTTATATTTAATTGAAAAAGGTTTTAATGATTCATCATAATATAAAAAATTCACTGAGGATGTCCAGGGAAAGGAATGATGGATCCGAATTGGATTGTTGCTGCTATCATTCTCTATTTTTATTTTCTCTACTAGAAAATTATTTTAGTTCATTTAATTATTATAATTCTTTAATTTATTTTAATTGAAATTTAACATTATGCTTCTTCTACAGCCTATCTCTATATCTCTCCATCAATTCTCACCTCTAAATTGGACTTTTCTCTATTATTATATTGTGATATATTTAAATTTCAAATGAGGGACTAGCATGATCTTTGGACTAGTTGGAGGATATGTGTTTGATGAGTATTTATTATTTATTTATAAATTATTTGATATTTTTTATGGTAAATGAATGTGAATTTTATATGTTTTCTTATAAAATGGAACTTGACAACATGAATATTCATTTATTTAAATATTTTCCCTTACCTCAAATGAATAGAATATATTTATATGAGTGATTCTATCCATTCAGTGGATGAAATTTTACACAATAGATCTAGCTAGTATAATATTCCATACACATTTTTATGGTTATTCACCATCCATGGTAAGTTGAAGATGTAAATTTATAGTTTTCTTATAAATATTTAATAGGAATTAATTTTTTCAGTGTTAATAAATAAATGGAGATAATTTAGTCTCTGAAATATCAAAATGCAACTACAAAAATGAATTTTATGACTAAAACATAAATAATGATGGAACATGAAACAAAACCCTAATGGACTAGTTCTTTCTTTATTAACCTCCTTTTTTAATAGCATGGTATGATATTCTTCTTTCTCGATCCAATCTATTTCTTCTAGTATATTAAAAAAGTAGATTATGTGAATCAAAATATGTAAGTTAATAAACTGAGAAACTATTCAAGTGTTACGACACTAGTTAGACATTGCAGTGCATGAGGATTTTATAAAATATTCATTTTTCTACACCCCGTGATAGTTTTCTGTCAAATATTCTCCCCACGACCGAGTAGTGAGGGATACTATTAAGGATAAATTCCATGACTTGGTAGTCTAACGAAGTACTATTTTCGTTTGATCATGTGACATATAGAACCATTATAAATAGATATAAAATCTTAAATAACAATGATGAGATCAATTTAAGAGACTCAATTTAGTGTAACACCACATGATTTTAGGAGACATTTTTTTATTTTATTTGATGTTCTTTATTTTCTGCTACACCACTTTAGATTTCACTAAACACAACACCGTCTTATCTTCTGGTATATGCAACACTATGTTTGGCTTCTATTAGACACAATTTTGAGTTCTTTTGATTAAATTAATTTTACCCAAAACCAAGTATAATGGAACAATTAAATATTATTATGTTCCCTTATATCGTAACCTTTATAACAACAAGTATGGAAAGTGATTAATGTGTTATTAAAAAAATACAAAATTCCTTGGTGAAAAATAATTATAATTACAATTACATATTTTTTAAATAAAAGGAAATGTTTTTAGGGAAAAATATTTAATTTAAACTAAGTGAGTTTGTAAAATAATTAAATCAAAAATTATGAATTTTAGTAATGAAATATTTAATTAATATATTAATTCTAATATTTGATGCTAATACATTATTTTTTATAAACATTATTTATTAACAAATTCATTTTTTCAAATACAATGATGTATTAAAAAATGTAGTTTTACTACTATTTCAGGGTGAAGCCATTTAAAAATAAATTTAGAAACATTTATATGTTACATTTGTAAAAATAAAAAACTTCTTTGATGAAGGATATTAAAAAAAATTTGGATAAAATTTTTATATTTTTCTACTTACATTCATATTTTATTGAATAGTGAAAAAATACTGCATTTTAATTGAAAACATATTTTATATATTACTAATTTATATTATTAGATTAACATTTTAATTTCTTTTAAATTTAAAATATATTATTTATTATCATTTATTCTATATTTCAACATTGGAAGTAATTTCCATTAACAGTTGATATAAAAATAGGTGAATCTTGGGATGGTTTTTAGTTTATTTAAACCCATAGTCTCATTGCCTCAAATGGGATTTTTCTTAATTTAACTAATACAACTTATGTGATTAAAATTTTTCAAAATGGATTATATATTTGATATTAGTGTGTCTAAATTTTTTTAATAAGTAATTTTTATTTTTTGGATAATATTAATAGTAACCACTGTATATTTTATTACAACGATAAAAGAAAAAATAGGCAATTTATGTTACAAATAAAATTTTAATGATTATAAAATGAGACTAACAAGTTAATAAAATTTATTAGATGAAGATAATTAAATGAATATGAAATTTTTTTTAAAAGTATTCATTAAAATTCCACATCAGTATTAAAATGACATAGATATTAATAAATCAATTGAAAATGAAAAAATGTCAAACCCACATTTTTTATAAGTATAATAATTTTTATATAGGGATAACCAGGTGATATCTTTATACATAAATAGTCTGTGTAAATATAAAATAATTAACTACATCATGGTAATTTATTTATAATTTTTAGAGAATAAATAATTTATTTAAAGGCCTATATAATAATAATGAATAAATTATACAATTGATGAAAAATCAAAAAAGTAATTTTTATTATAATTAAAAAAATCATTAAAAGATGCAAAAAAATTACCATATATTATTCATCAAATATATCCCAACTATAATCATCCATAAATATAATTATTCACCATTTTGAATCACATTAAAAGGATTATAAAATTTATATTATTTCCATTGAAGTAGAGTTATGGTTTTGAGTCTCATATTTTTAATATTATATCATTTTAAATATATCTAAAAAAATATAGATTATACTTTTAATATTATTATATAATATATGGAACCTATTTTCAACAAGGTTTTTCTATGAAATATGTATATTAAATATTTAATCAAACATGATGTAGTAATTATGTTATTAAAGGAAATATGAGATCATTGATCTTAAAAATATAAAAATAAAAATAATTTGGTACAACGAAAATTTACAATTTATTTTATATATGACCTTGATCCCATAGGGATATAATAAAATATTTCTTTCAAATATATCGTCTTACAAGGACATTATTAATAATCCATTACCCGAGTAGTGTCAAAATTTACAATATTGGGATTTTTTCGAAATAATGTTTTATTAAATAATTTTAAAAGCATAAGACATATTTGAAAATAAAAAATAATAATATTATCCTATAAAATATTCTAAATAAACAATTTATTGTTTATTTGACCTAGAATAACTAATATAAAAAATTGCTGATATTGGAAAACATGTAACCTCAGTAAATATTAAAATAGATAATTAAGGATTATTTAAAATGAAATGTTTAATTGACATAAAAATGTCTATGTTTTATTGGTTTATTGGATTAAAACCTTTTTATATAATATATTCATATAAAACTCATTTTGGAGGTATTTTTTTGATCACAAAATTATTATAAATTATTTATTTGTGAAATTTGAAAAGTGCCCCTCACTTAAATTATAAAAAAAGTCATCATACTTCACAACTTCAGAGCACAATGAAAATTCATGCTCAACTATAATCATACCTATTCCATTTTTAAAATACCTAGTTACCTTATAAATGTTCTAGTTTACTCAAATGACCACCTCTACTGTATCTATGAGGAGAAATATAGGGAGATAGTCGAAGAAGTCGTAATCTCTTCTACAGATTCATTCAAATTATTTTCTTCTTCTAATTTACATTATTATATTGTTTCAATTATAATATTATAAATCCATTATTATATATATTATGAGAAGTTATTTTAGTTTTTCAACTACCATATTCCACCTTCTATACAGCCAATGAAAGAAAGAAATCACCACGCGTGCGTACGTACGACCAACATTCTCCACATCATGGTGTAATATTTTTTGTGTCACCACTAAATTTTGATGGGTATAATAATGGATGTTATAGAAATACATAATAATTATAACAACATATTTTCTTTAAATAACATCAATTTAATTTTCTTCGAAAATTATTTATATTAAGGAACTGATATTTTCGCTTATTCATACGTTTAGACATCCTTCTCCATGACGTGATGAGATTATTATTCTTTATTCACCATTAATTAATGATTAAATGTATTGAAGGAATAAATATAATATATAATAAATTATTCTATTCTGAAAATTATATATTTATAAACTATGATTAATATTTTTCAACTTATATGAAAAAACATGTTTAGAGAAGATGAAACAATTAACACCTGAATGAAGAGTAATAATGAAATATTATTAAAAGGGTTATAATATGATCATAGATGATATCATAAATATAAATATGGTTTCAGAATAGAAATATAACAGTATTTAATCAATTATAAAGGTGATTTTTATATGTAAAATGGCACCCTGATCTATGGTTAGAAAATTTCATCTCACTTTTTATTTCCTTGATATGCATGTCTTATTCACCACACATTTCTTCTGTGTGTCATACATAACTCCTCTGAATATATAATATTCCATTTTAATTTAATTTCAGGGTAATTACATACAAATTTTATTATATCTATTTTATGGTGATTGGGGTTGAAATGTTACCAAATGAGTAAGGTAGTTTTATTATCATTTTCCTTATTTGAGACACATGTTTTGTTATTCACCTATGTTCATATACGAGGTGTATATAATTACCTTTTACATATCATATTAGATAAATTATTTATTCATGATATTAAAAAAATTTGTTTTTTGTTGTTTCATTGGTATTATGATTCATATATCTTCAACAGATTTTCATACAAAATGATTATAATAGAATGTTTTCAATTCTTAACTATTCCATTATAAGTATAAAAAGATATGAACATAGAAAAGTTTTTTTAAATGATTTATATTATATGAATTATTTTTCAATGAAAAAGGGATATTTTCCTCAAGAACTGTTTTGAAGAGATCTCTCAAAATTAATTTCTATCATGGAACATTTTATATGATGTTACTTATGTTTTACTGTGGATATGAACCAATGGTAATATTTGTTTCTATTAATGGTTTAAATTTTTTAGGAATTGGTACATTTGAATTGTGTTTCTTTTTCATGTGTTATGCTATGATAAAGTGTTTTATGAAAACCATTTCTTTTGAAATGATCTATGTTATTTAGGAACATGTATGAATGGTTTTGTTATGAGATAGTTGATGCCAATTTCTCCATAAAATTAATTGGATAATGATTTATATCGCATGATATATATAGATGACTAGAATGACAAGTAAATCATGTTAAGTAATACAGGGTTGTAATGACATGTAAATCTGGTTTGGTGATACATTATTAGAATGAAGAGTGAACTTCATAAATTACATGAATTTTACAGTATAATTCTAATAGCATCAATTCCTTGTATTCTATACCAAAATATTAATTGGATTATTTGCCTACCACAAATTTCATGTTTTATTATTATCTTATAATTTCATGGATAATGTTCTTAATTTATTCATGATTTCGGTCATATAAAATTCCAATATTTATTACATGACTGGTATCTATGTTATTTGATATGAAGGGTATGATCTTATACTATCATGATCACATTATCATATCCTCATGTTCATGTTTAGGCATACATATTTCTATGTTTTACCCTTACTATGTTGTTGATCTCACCCTTTCTTATGTTTCCTTTCCCAATGTTATGAAGAATGATTTCAAATGAGTTTTTATAGATGTATATCACGTAGATGATGTTGAAAACATTATGTGACATAAGATAATATCGACACAGTGGTAGAAAACATGTTTTTAATTTATGGACCATTTGGTTATGAACCAACGTTTCTAAATATTTTTCCTAATTTTCAAGTACTCTAAACTTAAATATCTGAGGATATGTATATGGTACATTATTTACATTTGATGTTGCAAGTTTTAATTAAAGAAATTGGTTCAAAACTATAATTTCTTTCCTAATATCAGAATCCGGATGTCTGGATTCTGGGAAATTTCATTTGGTATCAGAGGAGGGTTAAGATGGCTTTAAGGATTATGTTGTTTTATTAAGAGTTCTTCATACCACCATGAGGTTAAAATTTTATGGTAGAACCAATGATCAGTGTCTAAGAACCCCATTTTGGGTATTAAGGTTATGAAATTCCAAGGAGACTAATTGTATTTTGGAGACAATTTTTTTCATGTTAATTAAGGGTTATTGGACTTTTGGAATGATAAATGGAAGCTATGATCCATCCATTTAATTTAAAATATGTTGTGGTTATTTTTTATGATTTTTATCTCATTTTTTGAATGATATAATAATTCTTTGTTTTTTAAAAATGGAAAACCCACAATAATGGTGACATCCCGTGACATCCTACAAGACCATGAGTTTAGAACTCCCAACCGAATACTGACAAGGGTCATTACCTTCCACTGGCCTACATGAATTCCATACTCAGTATGAATATTTATTTTCAATTAAATCATTTTATGAAACATGAATAAGTTTATTATGGTAAATTAAGATTTCTTAAATAGATATCATTAGTATTGGAATATTATTTGTTGTTTATGTGATAAATATTATTTTGGAAGATGTTCACAAATTTGGAAAATTTATATGATGATGATAAATAGAATACTATGGGATTATAATGGAGGTGTAATTGTATTATTTTATTTTGGAAGAATCTATGATTTTAATAGTGGAAATATATTAATTATCTTATTGAAGTAAATAATTATCATATCATAGAATATATTTTATTGCAATAATTACTTTTTGTATATTACATTAAGAGTGATTGATGTTATGGAAACTTAAATCAGGAGCCACCCAAGATGAGGAGTCAGGGAACAAACATGAAACCACCATAGTAGATCTAATTAGATTGAAAGAATGACAGGGTCTCGAAACTTCCATCAGGACCAGGCATCCTGCTACTCTACATGGGGTAATTCTAGCCGATCAGCCAAGCGAGGAAAATAGCTAGGTTGATTCAAGAATCATATGCTTGGGAGGGATAATTTCAATTTTGTCAGGTCTTGGTCCTTTGAGGTCATGTATTGAGTAATTTATTGGCCTCGCAACATGGGCATATGGGTCCTTTAAGGGTTCCCCTTCATCCCATAAAACAGGGATTATCCAAAATCAAATAAAATGAAGGCCTTTGAGCATTTGGTTTCTATGTTGAACATTAGGTTTTGTTTTTTAATTTTAGAGATTGAATTATTTTTTTCATCACATAATAATTATTATTTTTAGGTTTTATATTACCTTGTACATAACATTTTTGTTTTTGTATCAATATAGGAGAATTACAGAGTTAATTTTTTTGTATTATGTGACTCTCTATAAGTTTATTCTAGGGTATCATGTATGAAAATATTATCTTAAATGTAAATCATATCATGCAGAAAATGAGTTTGTGGTGGAAATTTATTAAAGGATGATACTCTAAGTGAAATTTAAGGTAGTAATATAATTCATCAATATGATGAAAAAGGTATAAAAATGTTATCCACATACATTTCATCAATGGAAATCAAATCACATTTAACTAATCACAAATTTATAGTTTTGCGATTATTAAATTTCAAATAACAATGTTTTCTATAACTCTCCATTAGAACATGATGGTTGGTTTCTTGTTCCATATACATGTTTTCTTACATGGGATTCTAGTAGCTATTATCTATAGTGACCATCATACTTCTATTTTTATCTCTTAAAATAGTAGTCTTATTAATTTTTGTTGATGTGGGTTTCTATCCATTTACAAACCCGACGAACATTGAGGGAGAAATTCATGTTATTGAGGTAGAATGTAACACCATAAAATTTTCTCAGACATATTCTTTTAAATTTCATTGATGTTGCGTGCATTATGCTACATAAATATTATCTTGCGCAACATGAAACAACATCCTAGATTGTGGTATACTGAAGACTACGCTTGGCATGAGATGCACATTATTTCGAGTCCTTTTGAGGGAATACATTTACGCAAAACTATGTTTAAGAGAAAAAATAAATTTATTTATGTTACCTTAAAACATAACCATAATAAAATTGGGTATGAATAGTATTAACTAAAATATGAAAATATTTTTAATAATTTGGGGTTAATTTATTTAGGAATGAAAATAAAAACCTTTTAAATAAAATAAAATTATTTTCCAAAAAAAATTTTAATTGTAAATAAGGGTGTTTATAAAATAATAAAGCCACTGTTAATGGATTTTAATAATGAAATATATATTTAATATATTAAATATTATTTTTAAAATAATTTTTTTTATGGTTTCTAAAAAGTATATACAAAAAAATTCATTTTTTAGGCTTAATGCATTTAAAAAATTTACTTTTTTACTACTTGTTGATGGCTCAACAATTATATATATATATATTGAAATATTTATAAGTTACATTTGAAAATAATCATATTCTTTTTATTAAAGAGAAAAAATTATAATTTTGAAAAATTTATTGTAATTTTATGATAACATCTATATTTTTATTAACACTGAAAAAATACATCATTAAAATTTAAAACTGTTTATTCATATTTTAAATTTATTGTGTATGATTATACATATTTTTTTACTGTAAAATTTGATTAATTTTTCATCATTTAATCTAATATTTCTATTCTCATGTAATGTCACATTGTTATTTGATACAAACACCTATTAATATTTTGATGGTTCTTTCATTTTTAACTCAATTTTTCATTCCATCAATATGATTAATTTTTATTTAAGTATTCCATCATATCTATTCTAAATTTTGAAAAATGAATTCCATATTTTAAATAATTGTTTTAAGATTATGTTAATAATTTTTTTAGGATAATTTCAATATTAACCATGGTATATTTTACTACTACAATAATGCATAAAATAGTTAATTCATTTTATAAATAAAATTGTAATGATTATAAAATCATCCAAAAAAGTGAAAAAATATTTAATTGACAGAATATAAATCTACCCTTATCAAATTAGGATAGAAAATGTTTTATTTTATCACCACATAACCAAGCAGAAGACATAGATATTAATAAATCTAATGAATGTTACAAAATATTACACCAACATTTATTATATGTATAAAAAATTAAATACAGGGATAACCATGTGATATATTAAAACATAAATAGTTCTAGGAATGATAACATAATTTCCTACATCATGGTACATTATTTATAATTTTAGAGACTAAATTATTACCTTAAATCCTTATACAATGACGATGCATAAATTATTTAATTGATTAAAAATCATCCAACTAATTTTTATTAAAATGACAATTACCAATAAATGGCACAAAAACATTACCATGTATTATTGGTCAAATAATCCAAGACCATAATCATCCAATGGTAGAGTTATCCACCATTTGTAGCAACATTAAAAGGATTATTTCATTTATATTTTTTTATTTAATATAGAGTTACCGTTTTATCTCTTTTTTAAACAATAATTTTTTAAAATATAGTGATAAAAAATGATAGTTTAGTTTATCAATACAATTAAATAACCTAGAAAATTTTTATTCATTAAGGTATTTGGTTTTTTTCAGTGAAAAAATATTTATATTAAATAATTAATCATATAGGGTGTTGTAATTATTTTATGAATGGAAATATATATTGAATGATATTAAAAATATTAAAATAAATAAAATTTGAGAAAATTAATATTTTTAAATAATAGGGTACTTTACCTTTTCCGCAATGTGATGTAATAAAATATTTTTATTTTTTATCATCATACCATGATATTTTTTAAAAAGCATGTAATTATTAGTGTAAAATTGATAGTAGTGATATTTTTTCAAAATAATGTTTTACTAAATAATATAAAAATAATAAGAGATCATTAGAATTACAAAATAATAATAATATTCAATAAAATATTCAATTTTCTTCATTTATATTTTATTTGACATTAAATAGTTTAAATTAACGAAATTTATCATTTGAAAAGATGTTACCTTAGTAAAAATTATAATAGAAAATTAAGGATTGTATAAAACGATAATGTTTAAATTTAAATAAAAAAATGTATAAATATTAATGGGTGATGAAATAACAACCTTATAATATCTTATATTCAATTGTATATAATTTTATAGGTATTTTTTATGATTATTTAATTATTCTAAATTGATAGTTTCTAAAATTCCAAAGTGCCCCTCACCTCAATTATAAAAAGGCACATCCTTTTTCATAACCTGACAACTCATTAATGCTTCAAAATCGGATATACCATAAATTTTCCTTGATAAACATCCCTATTGTCATTATAGAGGATCTGGACTTCTGAACAGTCCAACTCTACTACCTTTAAGAGGTGAACTTGATGGGTATCATCGAACAAGAGGTAATCTCCTCTACCGATTCATTCAAATTATTTTTTGTTATAGTTCCTCTATATATTTTAAATAAATTATAATATAATAAATAAATTATTAACTGAAAAATATTATGTTTTTATATTTATTTAACTATAATATTCCACCTATTATTAATCTAATGAAATAAAGAAATCCTCACGTGTGCGTACGTATGGCCAACCGTCTCTACACCTTAGTGTAATCTATTTTTCATCACCACCTTATTTGGATGGGTTTAATGATGTAATTAAACTACATATATAATAATTATAACATGATATTGATATTTTAAAAAACATATATACCACTCACTTCCATAGTTATTACTATTATGGAGTTAATAATATTTATTATGCGTACATATTGATTTCCATCTCCATGACGCGATGAGATTCAATTTTCTTATTTTCCATTAATGAATTATTAAATGAATATAATGAATAAATATGATATATAATACCTTAATTTAGTTCTGTAAATGATATTACAAAAAAATAGGAAGAATATTTTGGGATTTTATAACAATAAAGTTCATAAAAAATAAGAAAATATTTACTCATAAAAGAAGAATAATAATGAAATATTGTTAAACAGTAGATAATATGGTCATATATGGTATCATAAATATAAATATAGTCATGTAATTAGTAAATTAAATTATTTTTAACCAATTATACTATTGTTTTGATTATAGATAATGGAAACCTATTATAATGTAAGGGGATCTCATCTAATGTTTTATTTCATTGAAATGAATGCCTTATTTGACACTCATTTCCTTTATGTGTTGTACATACTACCCATGAATTATTATTGATCTACACTCTTATGGAAAAAATAAGAATGATTTAATTATGATATGGGTAGCACTTATATCTCCTTAAAATTCATTGGGTAAAGATGAATATCTCATGATATAGGCATGATTGGAACAACATGTATATTCAGCTTAGCAATAAAGGGTTGGAACAACAGGTAATGCTGGTTCAGTAATACATGGATGGAATGAAGACTGAACTCAATTATGTATAGTACATTATACAATATGATTGTCTTGGAAGAGATGTATTGGATAATATGGAAATCATATTATGTGCGTATATGTCTCCCACAAATTCCATTTCTTATTCATTTCTCATTATCTCATGGATCATGTTCATCATTTTTTATGATTCAAGACTTTTAGACTACCAATCATTATTCATTTACTCCTATAAATTATCATTGATATGAAGTATATTATCTTCAAATATTATTATCTTATTCTCATACAATTATGTTCAAGGTTATGCTTACATATTTCCCCTACTTACCCTTACTAAGAATTTTAGATCACCCTTCCATATGTTTGTTCTCCCCAGGTTAAGAGGAATGATGTTAAATGAGTTTTGTGTAGATGTATTTCACATGAATGATTTTGAGACCAAATGTGAACCTAAAAAAGGTTAACATAGTGAGTGATAATTTGTTTTTAATTATGGATGTGTTTTTTATGAACCATAATTTCTAAGAGTTTTTCCTTATTATTGGAAACTCTTAACCAAAAAGGTATTTATGTATGTAATTGATCAATTATTTCGTTTTGATTTTTAATGTTTTGGTGGAATTTTTTTCATATTTTTAAATATTATGTCTCTAGTGTTGACTCTGAAAGTGTGGATTCTGGTCTATTATAGTGAGCCTTGAAGAGATCACCCAAATAGCACTATAATTGAAATTAACACACACAAAACTATAAGGGTCCTTTCTTCCACACAATTTACGTGTTAGAAAAACCATTTAACAATACATTCATAACTAAATGATTTTGAATTATGTGTCAACATGATTCTTATAGTACAAAAATTTATTATCATTGATGTTGAGGATCCTAACTAGAATTCTGATTAATTCATGATCATATATACCATATTTAATTTTAGTGGAGTTGTAGAGAAGAAATACAATTGGAAGGTATTCCCATTTTCATTTGAGGGAGACATCAAGGAATTGTTTTATAGTATAAAACAAGGATTAATCCTTTGATATATAGATCCATAATGAATTATAATGAAAATAATATTCACTAAAACACATAGAATATCAATAATTAATGATATAAATTCAATCTAATAAGATACATATGAGACATTCCATGTTTTCTAGGAACTATTCATGATAATATGTGCAATATTGCATCATCAAGTGGTTAATGAGAAAGAATTTCATGTATTCTATAAAAGACCATTTTTATAATAATAGGAACCTATTCGATGCATAATACAGATGATCATTTATTGGTAAACCTCAAATAGAAACAGGAGACTTATATAGAGGATATGAAATTATTACCAATAGTTTTGCACCATATGTAAAAATAAAACAGGTGTTCATGATTTAGGATCATATAATTCATAACCTTTAATTAAATAATTCCATGAATAATTAGCTTTTATAGTAGTGTAGAATGTTAAGAGCGAATTGAATTATAACATCATGACCCAACTTACCACTAACAGTGTATCCTGAATGGTGGGTTATATGGCCCCAGGCACACCCCCCATATCGATGTCTCTACTGAATTGATGTGATTGTCTAAAGAGGTGATAATAGAGTGAATATACCCACTTAATCAAATTATAAATGAATCATAATATATATTAAGTAAAATGAAATAATAGAATAAATAAATAAATAATAATAGAAAAATATAAGAATAATATTATATTTTAAAAAAACTAATTGCCTACATAATATAAAATTGATGAATATATGAACTTCTAATAATACATAATAAAAAAACATACATAGTGCTATAATGTACAGAAAAAATTATGAATTAAAAGAAAATTAAGGTCCCAAGGGAGATCTCCACATGCACCCTATAATCTAGCTATGTCATGTGCTCCTAAAACACATGTTCTAGCAAAACCACTCAAAATATCAACCACTGTCCTAAAAATATAATGTCTACCTAGATACCCCAATGAAATTGAATCCTAAACATGGTATGAGATAATAATCTCAGTAGGGTTCCAGCAACAGTGTTTATGAATGAATCCATTTTGTGAAATATAATTCAAGGAAGTGGGAATGTATATGCATAAATATAAGAAATAAGTGTTAAATAAAGAAACCACCTTCTAAAGTTCCCAAGGAACTCATTGTGGATATTCCTTCCATTTCTTCTAGGAAGAATACATAGGAATACTAAATATATATATATAGTAGTAATATATATATTTATTAGTGATAAATTAAATCCATATATATGAAAAAGTACATGAGGAAACCATATATCCATATATATGTAATAGAAGTACTGGATGGGTAAGGGTGTAACTCATATATACATAACATTCTAATGAGATTATGAGATCGAGAAAAAGGGTATATTCCCTAAATCACAAGAAGATCTTGAGATACTGAGAAACAATGATCAGGATGGTGAGTGACACATTATGTCAACACACTAATCATGGAGTGCAGTGCCACAAAAAAATGTCCATATAGTATACCTGGTGTGAGATGCCATTAATTGAACACCTGATTTAAAGAGTGTGATTATATTCCATCCTCAACACCCATTTCAATTTTATAGCATCCTCAATATTGGAACATGAAAATTATTTAGTATAAGTAATAGGGAAACCCCACTAATGAAACTTATTTATAAATACCATATAATGGTATCATCATATTTACATTGCAGTTCATTATTC
The DNA here is from genome assembly GCA_963277665.1 of Viscum album. Classification (NCBI taxonomy): domain Eukaryota; kingdom Viridiplantae; phylum Streptophyta; class Magnoliopsida; order Santalales; family Viscaceae; genus Viscum; species Viscum album. Next base: position 1,794,355,200 of record OY728140.1, read on the forward strand.
AATACTCATAATTCCATTCATTTATCATGTTTTATAAAGACCTCATAAAATTTAAAATGAATTCCATGATGCAATACCTCCCACCATTTTACTTTATTTATCCCACTAATTATTTTAATTCCAATTATAACATTAAAATATAATCATGTATTAATGATGTGGCATTTCCATCCACTGCATTCTATTTCTCATATTAATGTAATGCAAGGCATGCAAATTTGTATTATTGAGACATACATTTTGAAAATCAATGAAAAAATCCATCATAAAGATTCGACATCATCTAATAAAAATCAATCACTTAAACAAACATGGGAAAATATTTACAAAGTCAATCTGGTCTCTTATAATGTTAAATAATAAAGAGGGAAAAACCACACTTGGGAAATGTCAACAACAAGATGGGGAAAACACCTATGATATGAATATATAAAATTCAAATTTATTATGGAATGGAAATTTACATTTCTTAACATCAATATATATATATATAAATATAACATGGCATAAACCTAACGATGGTAGAGGACCATAAAATACAAACCAAATCATTATTTCCAAGCAAGTTACAAAACAATTCAATAAAGTTTTTCATAGAAGAAAACCCAGTTTCCTAGAGTTTTTTTAATTAATCATGTTAATATTTCATTGAAAAATTCAATGGGTATAATTGAAATCCATTTTAGAAAATTTTATTATTCAATAAATGAATCATTTTTTCTAATTACCAAAATTGGATGTTCAACATTTATACGTTATTATGGAATTAATTATGATCCATTTTCAATCATAGAACCACATATGAGATTAAAACCATTTTATATCGACGAATAATTCTTATAAGTGGTTATAGGATTCAAAAAAAGTTAATTATATTAGGGAAAAAATAAGCTGGCACACCCAAGGGGTGCCCATGAACATGGTTGGAAAACTCAAAACCCAAAAACATGATCATATGGGGTGAATCTATAAACAATAATCAATTTGATAAAATTTATCCAACTATAATATGTTGCTTCCCAAAGGATATAGTGTTTCATGATTACAATATTCACCAAAAGATAAAACCATTAATAAAACTATGTAAACCACCTATCTCATATATAGAATTACCTACTCATCAAAAATCAATCTCTAATTCACTCTAGATTATAATATGTGTTATAAATTGAAATTCTCATTGAAAATGGGGAAAATGAGAGTTCACTAAAATATTAGATCCAAGAGGAAAATAAATAATGACTGATTCAAAAAGACTCGCGACCTTATTAATGTAGACCAATATAGATTGAAAACACATAAATCCAGCAATATATGGAAGTCTAATAAAATTTGATATGTTAGGAAAAGAGGAGGAACCAAACGATCATAAATGGAGGGTAATAGGGTTGGGTGGAGAATTAGAAAAATGTAAATGAAAATTATAAGGAATTAAAAAAAATTGGACAGTTCAACCATAAAAACTAGGTCTCTTAATTTAGAGGCATGGTTTTAACTATCCTTGTACAAACCCTACACCACCTATTTACTATGATTACACATTGAAGGGTTTTACCAACACAGTTTCCCCTACCATATGATAAAAACGTGATGAATTGTGTGAGGGTACTACCAAAGATTCACTACTCATGTGAGAAAAGCGCATGTTTTTGGAATACTATTTGTAGCTAGTGTGGGGAATTTCTACTCCAAGGCTGCAGCCACATAGTTCATTGTTGAGGGCCACATTGTTTTAGACAAACCGTGCACCCCCTATGAACTCTCCAAACTTGTATTTTCTTACCCCTTAGATCTACATACTCAAGGAGGCCTCCCAGGTATATCTTGAGATTTTAACCAAATCCATAAAATAAATGATTATCAATTCTAACTCAGGGACTACATTTTTGAATCCATGATTTAAAAAAAAATCATCCAATAAATTTGAGCATTTAAAATTCACATGGAATTTAATCTTTCTTAAAAATGTGGTTCGTTACAACCTTCATACCATTGAACTTCTCATTTGCAAAAATCCTTTAAGAACAATTTAATCATCACCTGATATAAGAGGTCCATAATGTCTTATTCAAATTGTCGCATTTCATTTCTAAATTCCCAACACACCACAAAGATTTCATTTGATCATATGAAATATGATCCATCAAATTTGGAGACAATGATCTTTTAACAACCAAAACATATCTTTGATACCTTAGCCAGATACTGGACCACACCATAGTCTCATTATAATCTCGGTCAAAGGTACACCCATCTTTAGGATTTCACATTTGAATGGCCCAATTCCAAGACGTGACACATCCACCTTCATAATTTATTTAAAACGGACACCCATAATCATGGTAAAGAAGCTTCTGGAATGATTTTTGGAATGTTCAAAATGGTATATTCCCCTCTGATCACCCTTAAATAAATTGAGATGGAATTAAGTAAAAACCCTATCTTGAACCATACCACAATAATCTCAACCCAACAACATGAATTAAAACAGACCATTACCATCCATATTCATTGGAAACGAAGAAAAAAATAGTGATCCAACTCCAACTGAGAATCCTCACAATGTCTGAATTAGATGAGAATCATAATTAATAAAAATTGTAATGACTACTTCCAATGTACCTTTAGTTCACAACTTTCATGAACATCAAATCAAAAACATGACTTTCAAAAATCATCCTTGGTCAAACCATCACCATATAAATTTAAACCATAGTACCTAAATATGAGGAAAAGTGTATCCTAGATCCAGACCAATAAAATCATTTCAATTTTTAAATAAAAACTATTATCCTGACAAAAAGTATTGGGTATCCTTTGAATCAATGAAATGGATCCCACAAATATATTATAGTAGTATTCCCTATATTACTAGAAGCAATATTTTGATAGATATACAAAAAATCTAGGTTAGAAATTTTTATCTTCAATGAGAAGATCATTAATGAGGTCATTTCAATTAAAAATGGATGATGTCCGAGAGTCAATTTGAGGGATTCATATAGTGGAATCCCAAATTTCAACAGAACTTACCAAACCACCAACAAAACTATGAATCCAATGTGACATACTAAAATACAACCAAGTTATCCCAAAAATATTTAAATCATTAGTTTAGTGAAAGAACAATGTTCTCCTATTATATTATGGATCATGTCATGATATAAAACAATAATATGTAAAAACAGAATTAAATGAGTGGAATCCAAGAAAACTAAAAAGAAAAATGGTTGAACCAACATTCATTAACTTCCCAGGATATATGACCAACTTCACCTACCAACAACCCATAATTAACAGATCAATGATTCCTTCACCATATAATGAATCTCATCATAATTAAATATTGAACCAATAATGTCTTACATGACTAGTGGTGCATCAAATGTTCTCACACAAATATGATCATAAATACATCATGCTTCAATGAAAGCACCAACACATTTCAACAACATGAAATCTTTAATGGAACTCTAGATTAACTTACTATTTTCCAATGTTCATAATAGGTTTTTTTCCTTATACATGGAAGGAAATATAGCAACTAGAACTAATGTGACACTCCCCACCTATACAGTATTCTAATAATGAAAAAATAGATATACCAAAAACTCAAAAGCACTCTAGTATAGATTCAAAATTAACGTAATGTTTACAAAATTGTAATGAAAACCAAATCTAACAGACTAGAGTGTCGAAACACCAATGTCACTCAAAAGTCCCCCTAGTATTATGAAGAACTGACTTTGTTAACAACTAGGAAACAATGCTGAAAAGATGAACTGAGAGTGCCCTTAATAGTAGAAATATCAACAATTTCATGAAAATTATTTGGTTAGTTACAAGATTTAATACATGATGGGCACATCATATGGGAACTCATACTGCCTTGGGGAAGAAGTAGTAAAATGGACCATCTCAGAAACCAACGACATGTTATCTTGCCAATGAATTCATGTATTAGATGGTATGTGTATGAGATTTTTTTCCCAGTTTTTACTGACCCTTATGACTATAAAACTAATAGAGACCTCCTTAGCTACCCAAAGAAAAATGAATTATTCGTTTGACCTATGAAGTGGGCGGCCATTCTTGTGGAATGTCTAAGAAGCTAAAACATTGAATTACTACATGGTCTAACCCACAAAAAGTGATAATGATGAACAAAAACATTTTTCCAAACAAGGGTGTCATTCATAAACTAAGATCCCTTATAGGGACAATAATTACATAAAACATCATACAACATAATGATCATTGAATTTTATAAATGAATTTGATATATAATGTTGTTACCTAGCTCATGATATCCCCATACCAAAGAAACTATCTTACCCTACCACTAGGTCACATCTAACAGAAATCCACATGGTATAACAGACTATTTCAAAAGCAATACCAAATGAAAAGGGCCCCTGTAAAACACTAAAAATCACATTCGAATGAAATTTTTTATACTACCTTTACAAGAGGGTTTTGAAATTGGACACCACTTCATGTTTTATCTTAATTTCATTGTATTACATATACTTTAATCTGTTAATTTTTAAACTATTTTATTCATAGCACCTACTGTATCATGAATCTCTCATTAAACATCTCTAGTTAGAATGAATATTTTGGTGAAATCAAACAATAAATAGGAAATGTATCGTATAATTTTTATTTAACAGATAATATAATCTACAAGGGCCCATTAATCTAACATCTCTTCATCTGAATAGATCCCAATAATATTTTATTATTTTATTTTAATGTTGTGAACACCCAAATGTGTATTGTCCTAAAAAACATTCCCCAATAGATAAACATGGTCCCATTTGTTCATTTAGGTATTTACACATTCCATAAAAGTAAAATTTATACAAACTCTACATTAATAACAATTATATAAAGAAAAATAATGTCATATAAATTATATTTCGATCACATGGGTTCCCATTTTTCAATGCATAATGTTCCCAAACACTCTATAAATTGAAAATTGGATCCCATTGATTGCAACCCATTAATTTTGGATAAAAACATAATATCTTTCCATTTTAACAGTTTCAAAATATAACAACATCATATATAATGTGCGCGAACCACCTGAGTGGCCATATACCAATCCATAAAGTGCACCTAAAATTTACAATTTTTCATTACTATCACATTAATTAAAATCAATTCATGTTAACATTTTTTATTTATAATGCATAAAATTTTATCCAATAGTTTCAATACCTTTATTAATCTCAACGGATGGTTTGTGTATAGGGGTCACATTTTCCTAATTAGAAGGTGATCAAACAACTTATGATTAAAATATAGACCCATTATAATAAACAACCCTCTATTTTTCCATGAAGCAATTTATATCACAAAAATATTACCATGCTAAATATGAAACACAGAGGAACATGATGTAAGAATAGAAGAATGGAATAAAAGCAGAAACCACTTTCTAAATAGATAGAAAACATGGAATATAATCACTAAACCATAGAAAAAATGTTAATAAAATCATTCAGGTCATAAAAATAGGAATTATATGGAAAAACCTAAATAGGTACAAAATAAGTATGTCATATAAGTCAAATAAAACAATCTAATTCAGTGAGAAACCAACAAACTACAACTTCATGGAATGGAATATTCATGGAATGTGAATTTTATATTTTCTTAATATAATGCATGCAATGATAATTCCATGAAAAACATGGACGAGAATAAAATATGAAAAATTCATAAATCAATACACAAAAAATGTACACCATTCACTCAAGATATAATCACAATAACTGTAATAGAAAACGACATGATTATCAATCATATTACAAGAAACGTGGTCATTTCACTGTGGGTGGGGTGATCATTTCTAGTCATGGTAATTAACAATGAAACGACACATTCCAAGTCTCTGATATACCATAACAACATATTATTAAAAAAGAAAAATTAAAGGGATATGATATCGCTTTGATTTTTTTCTTCCCAACATACTACTATGACGAACTGGGATGTCACATGGACTCCAGAGTGAATCCCTATATGAAAAATGATTTATACTACCAACAGGGGTCCAAGTACCTAATACGGGGGAGAATATAATCTAAAAATTGGAGTAGCACAATGGTTTAAAAGATACCAAATTGCATACAACATCAGATACAGAAAATATTGAATCGGAAGAAAAGGAAGAAAAATATTATAACAAAATAAAAGTGATGGGAAACACCAATACACCATTATGGAATTCATTACATGATGATTCTACATAACCAAAAGTGAAAAAACAAATCCTACTATATGGTATAGTACAAAAAAATTAAAATTAAAACTAAATCCCCAAGGGAGATATCCATGAGGATCTCATGTTCTAACATGGTCTTGATCCCCTATCAACAGGTGCAAGATCTACATCGCATGTAATAAACTACGATCCGGAAATATATGGTCTACTCGGGTACTCCACTACAATGGAATCCCATGAAGTATGTGAGATAAGAATTCGAGTAGTTTCCATCCCTTGGTATATTTGACTAAATCTTATCCATAAAATATAATTTAGGGAAATGTTATGGTATAAGAAGAAATAAAATAATGTAGTTAAAAATAACAACCACCCACCAAAGTTCCCAAGGGACACCTGAAGACTATACATGATTCAACTCATAAACAAAACATGTATAAAGAGTTACTATATGTATATATATTTGTAATATATATAGTTTAGTTATATATTTCATCAATCTATAAGAACTATGTGTCTGAGGATGGTTTATGTCCACATACCAAGAATAGTAGTACATGATGGACTAGGGTGTAACTCCTATATCCATACCAATCTAAAAAATCATATAATCTAAATCCATATGTTACATTAACTACATTCAAAGATAAATGGGATATTATTTTCCTCAATTCTCAAGATAGTATGAACTCCATCATGTCAAAACTATAATCATGGAACATGACTCCTCGGCCTAACGTCCATATAGTATCACTAGTGTGATATTCCATAAACATAACACTAGGTATAAGGAGTGTCATTATCATCTATACTCAACACCTATAAATAATCTAGCGTAGCCTTTATAAATTTGATAAATAATTATTTATCATAATTCATGAGGCCAAACCTCTACGAAAATATATTTTTGATTCCCAGATTAAGGAATCATAACATTTACTATGCCATCCATGAGGAAATACGTCTACTGACTTACATTTATCAAGATATGTAAAGGAATGATACTTTTTATAATGTGATCCATGAGGAAGTACCTCTCATGATATAAATTTGTGTACCCCATTATTCATAGGAATTCAATTTATAATATTTAAAAACAAACATGCATTGAAGGGGTCTCCTTTCAACCATTTAAATTTCATTTATCATATTAAAATCATCTAAGGAATGAAATTTAGTATAATTTAGGAATTAATTTTAAACATCCTAGAAAAATATCTATCATGAACATGCCATTTAAAACAACCTAAAAAATCATACATTAAAAATGGAAAAGCATTTATCTAGTCTAAGTTGATGTTAAAAGGATCCATGGTTTAGAGTGGAAATTATTACATGTGAAATACCCTTAAAATGTTTGTACAAACACTTATGAGGTGCTTGGTTCAAATTAACATTTATCAATATAGGTAAATTTCCATTTCATATCATCAATAAAGGCTATATATCAATCATTTCATAAACCAAACCATGGGGGAATTGTAAATAATGAACCCAAGAACTATGTATAAAAATGTTACAGCACATCTCAATATTTTTTGGCATAGAAAATAGTCCACATCCCTTGAGGGGTTATTTTATAAAATCATGAAAATGGTTCTTCAAAAAATTCATTGTGTATAATTAACATCAATTTCAATGAATGTTCTAATTCAAAATTAAAATATATTCATCTAACTATGAAACATGGAAAATAATATTATAATCAATCTATTAAAATTAATGTTGTTCCACTGACATTCATAGAATCAAATACAAGGGGAAACTACATTATCTATCAATGATAAACACATCGAAGGCATCCAAAACTTTTACATAAATAATTATTTTAGGAAAAACAGCTAGCGCACAATAGGGGTGTCCAAAAATGAGTATGGAATCCTAAAACCACTAAAATATTTTCATACAATGTCAATAATTGTGAAATGATCAATTAAATATAATTTATTAAATTATAAATTGATTCTCATAAATTCTTAACAAGCACCAAAATTATAATAATTAAAAAAAATGTGGAAGCCTAAATAAAAATTTGTACACCACCAACATCCTATATTGGATGACCTACTCATCCATTATCAATATATCATTCACTGTGTCTTGGAAGAGATATTAGAATCAATCATCTTCCCAAAAAATGGGGAAATTTATCTCACAAAAAATAGAATAACCAATCGGAAGCTAAATGAATAACTATTTAAAACGACTAGAGAGCGTACCGATGTGGATCTATAATGACCGACTACAGTTGAGTCCAGCATCAGGTGGAATATTTATCATCATGAATATATAATTAATGGAGGAGGAACCAAAGTTTCATAGGAGTCTGGTCATATGGATGGTAAGAGATGATAAACGAAGACAACAAAATATAAGGCATTATGGAAATTTTGGAAATTTCACCTCAAAAAACTAGCTTGTATAGTTTGGATTGGTATCCTTGTCAAACTGTGCACCAACTATGTGCCAAAATTACATAAGAAGTCACCTCTCATAGTTTTACAACCATGGATACCCTAACAATGAACACACTGGCTGATGAAATGTGTGAGGATACTACTAATGTGTAACTACAATAACGAGATAGGTGCAAATTGATGAAAAACTATGCGCAACAGATATGAGGCATTCTATATCCTATACTATAGAATAATGTTTTTATGTTGATGGTCTCGTTGTTTTAGAAAAACTATTCACCCTCTACAGAACATCCAAAAATGGAATTAGTAGGATTGGTTCACCCAAAACTCGACGAGACCTCGAAAGGACCACATGGGACTTCACCCAAGTCCTAAAACAACATATTAATGTGTTCTAACTCTATGAATTGAGTTTTGACACTGATTTTGAATAATGAACCATTTAGTAATGCCAAAATTTCAAATTCCATTGTAATTTCATCATGGATCAATACATGGTTCGTTAAATGAATAGACAACCTACCCACATCATGTATGTTTTTTTTCTTTTACCACCATATTACTTTACAAATAAATCTGATTAGACACATGAAAATTTAAACGATGAAGATTCATTCCTGCAATTGAATTTTAAAAAAATTATCCATCTAGAGAAGGAAAATATAAAAAGGATTTATTTGAAAAATAAGAAAATTCTAATTACCCATTATCCAATAAATAAATATTTCTTCGCCTTACGTACATCAATTCTATAATCCACTTCCTCAACGGTATTTATTCCAAAATCCAACCCATTAAAATACTCATACAAGAAAAAAATACCAATAAAATGTTTCTCAACCACCTAATTTTTAAAATGAAAAATAAAAATAAAATTCCTATTATAGTGAAACACTAGTTGAATGATGTTATGGAACATAGATTTATGAGATGAAAAAAAATTTTATTTATGATATATGTTTCATTTTCTTTTATATATTATATCCATAATACCCATAAAAAGTTTAACCCAAACCATCCTAAATATGAAGGATATTGTATGTAAGATCATCAAAAGGAGTTTCAAGGATATCCAAACATTGGATATTATGTAATTTCAAGATGAATAATAAAAATGTATGTTTGGAAATTATGTCTACACACTAGTACAAAAACATATTCACCCTAAAGAACTATAATAACAGAATGAAAATTTACACATGAAAATTTTTATAATAGAATTAAATGAAACCCCATTAAAAACGTAGTATAGGAAGATTAATAATATTCACCTTCCCTTCCCTTCCAGGTTTAACAAATCAGTGATGAGAGAGTAAGATCATATTCCTAATGTTATCCAAGATTCATTTCAAAAATTTATTATATTGAAATAAATCTAATATAAGAAATATGAATAATTACTAAATATGAAAGATTTATCAATTGGATTTTTTATAAATAATGATACTTTTTGTGCGTGAGTGAATCATCCTAGGGAGGAGTGTTTCCAAAATTATAACACGAAAATTTCCAAAAACAGTTTCATGATCTATTGATATTTTTTATTCCATGTACTGTTAGATTAATAATGTTTTATGATAATTTTGGAGATCCTTGGGTATCCATGAATGTGAAGTGATATTATTATTTTGATTATTTTAATTAGGGAAATAAATTACCAAATAGGTTTTTTTCCAATGGTAAAATAGATCAAATATTTCCCTATGAGTTTTTTTAATGACGTCATCATAAGAGATTAAGAGATAATTTATCCTAAATAAACTCATGTTCTCACAATGTAGAATATATCGAACCACAACACTCACCAATAATATTTAAAATAACATTTTTAAAGATAAAAAACACCATTATTAATTGACATGAAGGAACACATGAAATGGTTATTAGGGATTTCATGGTGAAATTTAGAATCCTTGACCCCCATAAGAAAAATTAAACCTACCACTCCCTCTTTGAAATCCCTCATGAATATGGTATTTATCAAATTGATTCCTCATGTATTCTCTATGATTTCATATCCATAAAAGAAAAAATTTATATTGAAAACTCCAAGGAATACAAGAGTACTTAAAAATCTAGAAACTCCATTCAAAAACATTCTAGAATAATAAATTATAGCTTAATTGATTATTTATTGGAAGAGGGAATCATGATTCCATATATATAGGAAATTCAATCATTTGATGTGGGAAATTTGAATAGAATAAAATCTTAATAGAATGTTCCTAATCTTGAATTAATATATATCCCACTTGAATTAAATTATGTCTATCTTATGGAAAGAGAAAAATTTCCAATAGTCCATGATAATAATATATCTATAGAAAAATATAAATCATTATATTACTATAAAAAAACATACAATCCATGGAAGGATCATAGGATAAATCAATGTAATTATACCAAAAACATTGTCCAATAAGAAATTTGTAAGAGGAGGATTCCCAACATGTTTGGAAGACCTAGTGGAGTATAAAAAACAAAATTATATATGATTTTAAATTATAGAGAATTATATAGAATCTATAATATTTTACATGATTTCTGACTCATAATGGGTTATCCCATTACATGTGGATCCCATGAAAATTTGTTGCATGATTGTTAAAAAAATAATTTAATTCCCATGAGAGAGTATAATGTTTGTGAAGTATGTATTTTATATAGAATGTTTAATCAATTTTGAATTAATGACAATTTACTAATCCCATTCAATGATGAAATTAAATAATGGAGATTATGAAATAATAATTAATATTTTTTATATAGATTTTTTCGATTTTTTAGGCACTAATTTCCCCAAATGATGAACAGATGAAAAGAATTTAAAGTCTGTTTGTGATATTTTCATACATGAAGATAATGTTTGTGCTATGAAATTCCATAGGTGCATTTTAGAGACGTGTGTTAATTATATTGTCATATAATATTAAGGATTAGTTGGAGATATTTTTTAATTACTTCATTGTTTATGGACAATTTTTTAATTCATTTTTAGACATTTCATTGATATTTTATTTGGAAATTTTCAGGAAATGTCCTCGGGGCCCATGCCGTGACTACCCGAAGCCCTTCTCCCATAGGAGAGGGGATGGCAGCTAGCACTAAAGGCGTAAGTCCTAATAAAATGGGGAAGGCATTGCCTTTATAAAGTAAACAAACACCGTATAGTAAGTCAGCAGAAGTAAACACTAAGTAAATTGAGTACAAAAGTAAATGCGGAATATAAATGGGACAGAATACAAACACAAACTGAAAGTAAAGTACAACTAGAAAGAAAGTACGAAGATTAAAAAGTAAAGAAGCAATGTCGATCCGTCCACTGGATGTCCCACCTGAAGGGTGGGTACAGATAGTCTCCTCTGCTCCTTGGGTCCAACCATTTGCCCCGTGTATGTCCCGCCCAGTTGTCCACCTCCAGGTACCAACTTTATCCATAAGCCTCAATCACAATCAGAGTTGTTCGTTGTCTACATCCAACACAACGTATTGTGGGCATAGCCCGTGCAGGGGTGAGTATACGCTACTCAGTAGGGACCTCAAGACCACCAAAGGTCTCCCAGAATCCATAAAGGATAATCCAAAAAGGAAAGATACAACCACTAAGTAACATCCAACACTACGTAGGTATATGCCCATACATATACCTACGTCATCAATTCTAGTTTGGCTCCAACATCGGACCCCCTCCCGTTAATTCGATATCAAGCAGCTATGATTTTATCAAAGGATGGAAAAACAATAATCACAAACCGAAAACCAAACCCCTACCTCGATTATGTTGTTGAACGAGGTTCGTTGCGGAAAAAGGACGTCATGTAAGACGACGTCGAAGAAGACGACATTGCAGAAGACGAAGTCACGAAAGATGGCACCGTATAAATCACTGGTGTTCTCCCGAAGAAGAAAGCGGTGCGTCATCATTCTACGAAGAAGGAGTCTCTTACCAGCTGTGGAGAGGAGAGGAGATGGCACGACGATTCCCTTGCAGTGATGGAGTTGTTCATCGTAGACTCGGCGTTCTTCGCGTTCTTCGACGAGGAAGAATATATTCTTCAGAGAGCAAGAGTCCTCTTCTTGTTTCCGCACAACGAATCATCCCCCAATAAAATAAGACATTCTCTTATTTTATTAACATACATGCATGCCAACATTAAATATGAAAACTCAAATTGAATTCACAAATTAAATAACGTGTCTTGTCTAATATAATGAGGCGTTATATTGGAAAGTAAATTAAAGTGGAGGAGTTGAAAAATAATTGCTAGAGGATAATTAATCGGTTGTTGGGGAAATTGAAAGATGGGGGGGGCTTTTGTGGGCCCAACACCAACTTCCTTGCACCTTCCACTTCCACAATGCTTAACCATCGGTAATGAAAAAAAATTGTCAATCAATTTTTTTTTATTCCTCAAATTTTTAACATCTCCTCCCGAACAAACACAACACAAGAAAAAGTCTTCCTAAGAAATTACCGGAGCTGCGGTTTCATCAGGGCCCTCGGATTTAGATTCTGAGCAGCGGTTCAAATGTTAGGAAAACCCACTCATTCGTTCACTGAAGGTACCCGAGATAAACTTCGGAAATTGATTCTGGGCACACCGAGCCTCAGAATCAGGTTCCGTCAAAAACTGCGTACTCGTAAAATCCAAAAGAAAATTAAGAATAAAAATTACCTTGACATTTATGAGCCATTACATTATCCTACCTCATGGATTTACGTCCCCATAAAGATACATCACAATGTTGGGGACCAAATGAGGGTTCTGAGTATGCATCTGAGCCTCCCGCTCCCAGGTGCTCTCCTGGAGGTTCCCATGATGCCACCTGATGCGCACTAGAGGAATTGACTGCCCACGTAGGACCCAATCCTGTCGATCCTTGATCTCCACCAAGATCTCCACAAAAGTCTCTCCATCGTCAATGTCCATCTCCCCATGGTCGATAATATGTGGCGGGTGGTGCACGTACCTCCTCACCTAAGATATGTGGAAGACGTCGTGCACTAGGTGCAACTGAGGTGGTAGAGCCAGGCGATAAGCCACCTCGCCTATCCTGCTGAGAACCTGGAATGGTCTGATGAAGCACGGAGATAACTTCCCACCGTGGACAAATCTTCATAATCCACGTCGAGGTGAGACCCTTAAGGAAACATGGTCGCCATCTTCGAACTCCAATGGTCTCCACCTCCTGTCAGCATAAGACGTCTGTTGGCGCTGAGCATTCCTCATCTGCTCCTGGATGACCTGGACCTTCTCTGTTGTGTCCTGGACCATCTCTGGTCCCATAAGTGCTGACTCCCTAGGGTCTGTCCAGCATTGAGGTGATCTTCAAGGTCGGTTGTACAATGCCTCATTTGGTGCCATCCCGATGGTGGAGTGGTAACTGTTGTTGTACACAAACTTCACCAAGTGGAGATGGTCCTCCCAGCTGCGACCAAAGTTGAGGACACATGAACGGAGCATTTCCTCGAGAGTTTGAACGGTCCTCTCCATCTGACAATCTATCTGAGGGTGAAAGGTGATGCTCAGACGTAGCTGTGTCCCAAATGCCTCCTGCAACCCCTTCCAAAGCCTGGAAGTAAAGTGATAATCTCGATCGGAGATGATAGATGATGACACATCATGAAGCTGCACAATCTCCTGAAAGTAGAGGCGTCGCATGATATCCACTGAGCCATGCTGTCTGATGGGTAAGAAGTGGGCCGATTTGGTGAGCCAGTAGACAATCACCCAAATGGAGTCGTGACCTATGGAAGTACGTGGAAGTCCAGTCATGAAGTCCATAGATATATCATCCCACATCCACTCCAGGACCTCCAAGGGCTGTACCATGTCTGCTGGTACCTGGTTCTCCGCCTTCGCCTACTAGAAGGTGAGGCATCGAGAAACGAACTATTCCACAACCTTCATCATACCCGGCAACCAGTGTTGTCGTCTGAGATGTTGGTAGATCTTTTCCACTCCAGGATGTACCTCTATAGGGGAAGTGTAAAACTCCCTTAGCACCTCCTTTTGTAAAGTTGCCAGTACCATGGTATGTCCTCTGAAAAGGACATCATGATCTCCTCCTATAGAGAATCCATCAGGTGCATGTCCTGAGGATATCTGTGCACGCCGCGTCTCACAATCAAATTCCCCACTTTGTGCCTCTCTGAATAGCTATATTAGTGGAGGAGTGACTGTGAGTGACTGATGAAAGGCTGCTCTATCTATATCCATGAAGGATATCTGCAAAGAGGCTAGCTGCTCTGTCACCTCCTCAAGTATCGGAATTCCCGTCCTCCTACTGATAGCATCAGCTACTACATTCCCCTTTCCAGAAGTATAGACTATCTCAAAGTCATAGTCCTGGAGGAACTCGAGCTGTCACTACTGTCTCAAGTACAGGTCTTTCTGTGAGAAGATATAACTAAGACTCTGGTGGTCAGAGTAGACTGTGAAGCGCTCGCCCATCAGATAGTGCCACCACATCTTCAAAGCGAAGACTATTGCTGCTAACTCTAGGTCATGGGTAGCATAGTTATGCTCATGCAGCCTCAACTGTCGTGATCCATAGGTGATCACTTCCCACTCCTAAATCAGGACACATCTGAGTCTGGTCCCGGATGCATCGCAGTAGACTACATACACTACTACCTCATCCGGTTGCCTCAAGATATGTGCGCAGTTCGATATTTGTCTTAGCTCTTGGAAGCTCTGCTGAAATATATCTGACCATACGAAGGGTTTCCCTTTCTTTGTCAAAGCTAAAAGTGGTGTTGCAACTTTGAAGAAGTCTGGCACAAACATCCGATAGTATCCAGCTAGACCCAAGAAACTCCGAACCTTCGTCACCCTCTTGGGTGGCTCCCAAGCTAGCACTGCCTCGATCTTCGCAGGATCCACCGCAACTCCAGCCTCAAAGATGACGTGTCCCAAGAACTGGACCTCACGTAACCAGAACTGTCACTTCAAGAGCTGACCATAAAGCTGGTGCTCTCAGAGTGTGTCCAGTACAACCCGCAAGTGGTAGGCGTGCTCCTCCTCAGTGGTCGAGTATATCAATATGTCGTCGATGAAGACCACGACAAATCGATCGATTTATGTCTGAAAGATCATGTTCATGACACTCATGAACACTGCTGGAGCATTGGTTACACTGAAAGTCATAACCAAGAACTCATAGTGGCAATACCGACATCTGAAGGTCATCTTCTGCACGTCCTCGTCCCGAACTCTGAGCTGATGATAACCTGATCTGAGTTCTATCTTCGATAACCACCATGCTCCCTTGAGATGATCTAAGTGTTCATAAATCCTAAGTAGTGAATACTTGTTCCTCATAGTCACCTGGTTTAGGCGATGATTGTTGAAACACAGTCGTAAGCTCTCATCCACATTCTTGGCGAACAAAATCAGGGAATCCCAGTGTGAAACACTGGCTCAGATGAATCCCTTTCCTTGCAAGTCCTCCAACTATAGTCGTAGCTCTCGAAGCCCAGTGGGGGCCATCAGATATGCTATAGTGGATATCGGGGCTGTCCTGGGGTACATGTCAAAATAGAAGTCTTCCTCTCTGCAAGGAGGTAGTCCTGGAAAGTTTTCAAGAAAAACATCCGCATACAGATCCCCAACTACTGGAAAACATGGACTATGCACGTCAACTTCTCCTAGGATGAGGCTAGCCAACTGGTGAATAATCGGATGTCCTCTCCACTGCGTGAGTCCATCCTATGCTGCAAAGGCTCCCTTCTCTCCGGTGAAGGTGAACCTCCTCCCATCGGTGCAAACACATCGCACCTTGCGCCTAATACAGTCGATCTGAGCATATACAGTAGATAACCAATCCATGCCCAAGATGACGTTGTAAGGCCTTGATGCTGCTGCAAGAATATCCCAGCCGAAGCTCTCGCCTCCTAGAGTAAGATCACATTGCCGGAACCAGTGCATAATTGTCGAGTTTTCTTCAGTAGGAGTCTCTAGCCATAAGGATTGATCCAACAGCGTCATCAAAATCTCCGACCTCCGAACTGGGGTAGCGGCAATAAAATAATAACTTGCTCATGTGTCTATAAGAACTGCAGAAAGGGTAGAGTATACACAGATAGTACCTAGAATCATCTCTGGCGTGTCGTGGCCGTAGGCCTCCACTTCCTGAAGCTAAGCCTGTCTCTACTCGCCAGCTCCATGTGGTCGGGGTGGGCCTCCTGGTGGTGGTGGTGGTAAAGCTTCATAATTTCTCCCACCACCTGCTGGTCGGCCAGCTCCTCTGACACATCCGCCTACTTTTCTGGTCCTCCTGGACCCCTGTGACGTCATTTGACTGCCAGCTGCAGAAGACTCATCTATGTGCCGCCCTGTGGTAGGTCTCGATGCTGGAGTAGGCTCACCAAGAAAGCTCTCTATGAGAAGGGCTCGCTTCAGTACTCCTGCCTATGTCAGAATGATGAGGGAGACCATCGATGCAATGATCTCATGACTCAGCCCCGGCTCAAAGGTCCGGGCCCAGAAGAATGGGTCTCGTACCATGTATGTCGAATAGCGCTAGAGATTGGTAAATCTCATGGAGTACTGGCTACCATCATGCTTCCTTGCCGCAGCTGTAGTATCTTATGGTTGTGCACCGCACAGATGGTGGCTAGGACAAACTCTGAGTGGAAGAGGATCTCAAATTCCATCCAGAAAAAAGATTCCTCATTTTGCACCTAGAGCATCAAGCTCTACCATTTGCCTGCTGCCACGTGCAGGAGGCTTGCTGCAAAGATCACCATGAGGTCAGCTGGTGTCCCCACTATCCTGAAAAATCGAACTACTGACTCCAGCCAATCCACGACTGCCTGAGGGTTCGTCTCCCTACGGAACCTGGAAGGTCTCTGATGCTGGAACTCATGCAGTGCACTAAGGCAACGTGCACTCTCAACAGTTGGGGCGGGTGGCATCGGTGGCTCGGCGGGTAGTGGTTCTGTCGGTGCATCCGCTGTAAAAGCGCCCTACACCGAGGCCTCAACGCTCGGTGGGCTATCGTCTCACACAATGCTCGGAACCCTAGCTGGCTACCGTCGTGGGGCCATCCTAAAAAGAAACAGGTGTGCCACAATCAATATAGTATACCTAGTGAGCTAACTCAAATTAATCACAAAGAAAACATTGAAACATACATGCAATCAATGTTTTTGTGCACTGAGTCAGAAATCAGAAGTCAGGGTCCTGGTGTATGGATACATCGGCCGCCGCAACAACACTGGACTCCCTGGACTGATAACCATACTAAATACCCTAAACACTATTGTGTCACATTGAAGAAAGATCAGTGTCCTGAGTTTGGCGGTAGAACCAAACTCCTCTGATACCAATTTTTCACGACCCGTCCTTGGGGCCCGTGCCGTGACTACCCCAAGCCCGACTCCCATAGGCCAGGGGCTGGCGACTAGCACCAAAGGCATAAATCCAAACAAAAACGGGAATGCATTGCCTTTATAAAGTAAACAAAAACCATAGAGTAATCCAGAAAAAGTAAACACTATGTAATCTAAGTACAAAAGTAAATGCAGAAAGTAAATTGGACAGAATACAAACCCAAACTGAAAGTAAAGTAAAATTGGAAAGAAAGTACAATAACTGAAAAGTAAAGCAGCAACGTCGATCCATCCACTGGAAGTCCCACCTGAAGGGTGGGTACAGATAGTCTCTTTAGCTCCTTGGGTCCAGTCATCCTCTCCCTATATGTCCCGCCCAGTGGTCCACCTCTAGGTATTGGATTTCTCCACAATCCTCAATCACGATTAGTGATGTCCTTCATCTGCATCTAACACAACGTATTGCGGGCATATCCCATGCAGGGGTGAGTATACGCTACTCAGTAGGGACCCCAAGACCCCCGATGGTCTCCCATAATCCACAAAGGATAATCCGCAATGGAAAGATACAACCACGACGTAACATCCAACAATACATAGGTATATGCCCATACATATACCTAAGTCATCAATTCCAATTCGGCTCCAACATCCGAGCCCATGTTCGATCACGTCCACATAGGATAGTACAACCCAATACACATAGTAAACCACAACCCAATCCACATTGGAAGGCAAGTCAATCATATCGAAGATAAATATTGAAATTCAGGACTCATCTCACACAGGTATACTTATTTGTAAGGTGATAGAGAAGATCAGATGTAGACATTGATTCATCTACATTGGGACCCACGTAGGATACTAGACCAGCGAAGCTGTCAGACACACGTAGGATACAAGACCAGCTACTCTGCCGGACACGTCTAGGATACAAGTACAGAGTCAAATACTACCATACCCAAGTAGGATACAAGAACATTAGTACTGTCAGACCCACGTAGGATACAAGAACAATAGTTATCTCTATTGAACCCATGGAGGATTTCAGTATAGTCATCATCCCTGTCAAACCCACGGAGGATTTCAGTGCAGTCGTCGTCGTTGTCGCAGTCGCAGCCAGCTCTAGGGTTCCCGCACACATCATGCTCGATTCCAGGAGGGTCCGCTCCATGAGCCAAGGGGGGTAGATACATCAACTGACATGTTGTCCGGATTTTATGTATCCCATGGTTCCGTCTTGACAAAATGAACTCAACGTGACAGAAAGTGCGTCAATCAGACGCCCGGTCTGAGAGTTATTGCCTTTTTCATTCTAGGGGCCTGGTTGGTTTTTAAGTCAAACCAACCTGCCCGTACTCCAACCGCATCCAAACCTCAAGAGGAATAATCCAAAAGAACCATCTCACTAAGCGTAATCCAACAAAGTAAACGGCACGTCAATCAGACGTATGGAGCTCATGTTATCAGCATTTCCGCTCCGAGGGCCCGGTTGGTTTTGTGTTCGAACCAACCTGTCTATACCCAAAGATCTCCTAAACCTTGAGTGTAATATACCGAAAAGACCATCTCGATCCAAGGATCACATCTCAACTGACAGTGTGCCGATCAGAGGTCTGTAGCCCATGTTTCGGTCATTTTAACGAACATGTCCCGTTTTAGGGGGTTTTGGGCCCGGACAGACCCGAACCAAGATCCCCTGGGTCGGCCCGAACTGGGTCGACCAGACCCGGGTCCGGGTCTGGCCCATCAGGGCGCGACAAAATAAAATAACTTCAACAAGGAAAGCACAAATTTAATCCATTAAATTAGATCTCAAACCCCTACCTCGATGAAGTCGCCGAAGGAGGTTCGTCGCAGAAAAATGATGTCGCAGAAGACGGCGTTGCGGAAGACGGTGTCGCGGAAGATGGCGCCAAATACATCGTCGGTTCTTTCACGAAGAAGAAAGTGGCGCGTCATCTTTCTTCGATGAATGCGTACCTTACCAGCTGCATAGAGGAGAGGAGACGACACGACGATTCCCTTGCGGTGATGGAGTTCTTCGTCGTAGACTCGGCGTTCTTCGCGTTCTTCGATGAAGAATAAGATGTTCATCAGAGCACAAGAGTCCTCTCCTTGTTTCCACACAACAAATAATCCCCCAATAAAATAATACATTCTCTTATTTTATTAACACAAATTCATGCCAACATTAAATTTGAAAACTCAAATTGAATTCAAGAATTAATTAACGTGTGTTGTCCAATCTAATGAGGAGCTATATTGGCATGTAAATTAATGTGGATGAGTTGCAAACTAATTTCTAGAGAGGATAATTAATGGGTTTCTGGGGAAATTGAAGTAGGTGGGGGAATGTGTGGGCCCCACCCAAAATTCCTTGCACCTTCCTTTTCCACATCAGTTAACCATCGGTAAAGAAATAAATATAAATTGTCAAACAATTTTATTTTTATTCCTCAAATTTTTAACATCTCATCCTGAGAAAACGCAACTCTAGAAAAAGTCTTCCTAAGCAATTACCGGTGATGGGGTTTCATCGGTTCCCATGGATTTCGATTCCAAGCACCAGTTCAAATGTTAGGAAAACCCGCTCATTCGTTTACTGAATGTACCTGAGCTAAACATCGGAAATTGATTCCGGGCACACCATGCCTCGGAATCAGGTGCCGTCAGAAACTGCATACTCATAAAATCCAAATGAAAATTAAGAAAAAAAATAACCTTAAAATTTACGGTTCTTTATAGAAATATTGAAAAACACCTATGAACGTGCATTGAGAAAACGATGTTTTAAAAATTTAAATGTGTCAATTTATGCGTAAAAAAAGAATAGTTCTTGGTTGTATCGCATTACAAAAAGGTATTATGGTAGATAAATCAGTTTTTGAAGAAATTATTTATTTTTCATAACTAATATGTTAAAAACAAATTAGATTCTCATTGGTCCATATTTAATTATTTAAAAGTTTAATGAAGAAATTTGGTTATATTTATATTCCACAATGAATATTTTTTTAATTTAAAATAAATTTGATTTTTGAATTTAATAACGAATGTAATTTTTGGATATGATGGAGAAACTAATTACCACCCCCACCCCAAATTATAAATCTTTGAAGAACTAGTTTGAACATCTGTTATCTGAATTAAAAAAATGAGGGATCATTATTCTCTATAATTATTGAAATATGTCAATATTTCAAGTCATATTCTCAAAAGCCATTGATTCTTCTATGTTGAATTTCATGAAAACAAAAAATAAGAACCTTGTTTTTTCATTTTTTGTTGTATAAATTTTGATTATATATGCATGAAAATAAAGTTGTAGTATATTCTGATCAGGAAAAACATAGGTAAATTATGAATATGTTAGATACTGTTAATTGGTTTTTATGATGGATATTAAATATTCATGAATTTTATATCAATAAAGAAGATGATTGTGGTGATAAAAATCATGTAGCAGATCACCTTAGAAGACCATTGAAATATAATTAAACTAAAATTACATGATTGAACCTACTGAAAGATGAAAAAAATATATTGAAAATCAACATTATGTATGGTGTTTATAAAATTTAAAATTAGATAAAAAAAATATATGTCCCCATATGAAGTTCCAACTCACCAAAAAAATCATCAAAATCTAAATCATAAGGTTGAATCTAGATTCTATATTTGTGAGGATCTGTTTTTTTGGAATATTTATAACGATACAGTCATAATGAAGTTTAAACATGAAAGTGGAATGTAGTTATTATTTGTATTTAGACATACAATTAATTTGTGGGGCGGGAAATTTGACCTCAATGAAATACTATAAAAATATTATATTTTTGAATATATTGGCCCAACATATTTACTTATTCAACGTAATATAATAGAATGTTTTAAAATTTTCCATTTTTATGAAATATTGTAGATAGAAACCAAATTCATTAAAAACATCTCTTTTATGATTTTTTTAATGTTTGGGAAATATATTATGTTTTACCATATTCCATTTCATTTTGGTATTCGTAAATTTTAATTAATAGTTATTATGTATCTAAATAGGTGGAATAAAAGGTCACTAAGATGGATGATTTTGATTTTTTATTTGATTTTAACATGTTGAACATCATTTATTGTTTTTAACTTCAAATATTTATTATCAGCAATGAATGGATTCAATTTTATAATAGAATTATGGTGTGTATACATAAAAATTATAGGGTCCATCACAAAAAATCTATAATCTACTATAATTAAAAAAATTTAAAAACAAGGATTCTAATTGTAATATTCATTTTATTTTTTAGAAAATAATTAAACCCTACTTGATGTATTGGAGATTAATGATTCACAACAACTTATGAAAAAAATCAAAAATCCTACAAGACACTAATATGTATGATCCCCTACCAGTTGATTTACGGAAAAAACGTTATGATTCCATAGATGATTGATCGCCAAGAATATCCACATATCAAAAAGATTAATTTGGATTTTTTTAGTTTTGTAAAATAGATAAATATTGTGTTAAAAGGGATGAAAAATATATGATAGATTTTTGAGAACTATAACATTTAAAAATATAGAACGTGAGTGGGATAAGACCAATCGATTAAGAAAACGTACTTTCAATCAAGATGTAATGTTATTCTGAACAATTATATATTTTAGATATCAATGGTTAAGTATCTTTCTTGGTGGGAAGGACCTTTTATAATTACTGATGTTTATTCCTTTATTACCATTATGTTCTTGAAAAAATTATATGTAACCAGTTTTTATATAAATCTTCTATGGTAGAAAAATTTCCATTTTATTTTTACGTAAGAACGTATTGAGGAGCTCAAGCATCACCAACGCGTATAATTATTTCTTAACAAGAGTTTTAGTTGAGAAAAAACATTTACTAATGACACTTTCAGGTGGAAAACTAAGTTTTACTGATTTCATATGATTTATGTATTTGGGTGGAATTCAACACTAACATAGCCCCTTCGCTATTAAATTATATTATTCATACACTTTAATGGGGTTTTTGGTTTATATAGGACAATCATGGATGGAAGTTACTTGATATCACTTTGACAATAAGGAAGAAATAAGACAACTATTTCATGAGTAAACATTAGTTTATTGTTTCATTCATTATCTTCTGAAACTCCTAATATATTTCTTAAAAATATATATTATAATTGATGTTCCAAGATCTATGTTATTCTATAGAGATTATACACATACATGATTCGTTTATTTAATATACCAAAAATGGAAACATAAGTTATTATGAAACCATATGATGCCATAATTTATATTTCATTGATAGTGAGATTGAATAATTAATATGAAAATTTTGATTATCAAATTGAATCATGTTTTTGAAATTATGACACATGATTTTAAGGGAATTGGATGTCTCATGTAAATAAAAGATCTATTCCATTTTTCAATCTTGGAATTTAATAAATATATTTGAATCAATTGGATTATATTATTCATCCCATTATTCAATGTCAACATAATATGTTCCACTACCTATAATATGTCAATTTTAATGATAATATATTATATATTAGTCATATTTATTTACTAATATAGGGTAATGTAGTCATCTATAACATACATCATAACATGTTAGTTTCATGACTATGGAGAAAAATAGTTAATATTGGTGGGGTATTTTAACAGATAATACAGTATCCTTAATATCACCTTTTACATTGATCATTTTTAGAACATAGAAACCATGAATGAAATAGTTAGTAAGAATCCACATTTCAATATTACTATGTTTTTTAATACCTTTAACTTTTTATTCCACGTGATTTTTTAATGATGAAGTGTAAGGGTGAAGGAAGTAATGGTGGATGGGGATACTAAATTATTGGAAAAAAGTGTTGTCGGTAGAAATTTGGATATTGGGAATGGTTTTATAATTCATTCATTGTATATTATTCATAGTGCATCTTGAAAAGTGTAATAATTGGATGGTTTTACTTGTATATTTAACAAATCACTATTATCAAACTAAAAATTTTAATTATATGTTTTAAGGTGGTGGATGTGAGGTTTATTAAACGAATGAAATTCGATAATGACAGAAATCAAAAAAATTAGTCTGAAAAAATGGAACAAATTATGTAACACCCTAAGATTTTACAAAAAAATATTCTTTTTAATTTCATTAATGTCTATTGTTGTACGCTACACCAAAATTATCTTGCAGAACACACATCCCTAACTTGTCTTGCATTACACGTAAGAGCGACCTTCCACGATAGCATGTGTTGTACGCAATACCGAGTTTCGCTAAACAACGATATGGTATTAAAATATTATTAAAACAAGCCGTTATGAATAGTAATACTCACTTTTTTAAATTTTATAAATTTTATTTTTGAAAATGGACTTCATTTTTGGATTCAGAATATCGAAATTATCATAGGGTGAATGTTTTGTATTTTTCTAAAAACATTCAATTTTTGATGAATATTGAAAACACTAGGTTACTATTTAAAAACCAACTTTTTATTTAAATAAATATTTATTTTATTTAAATTTATTTTAGGTAAAAATTGATACATAATACCTATATAAGTTCAATGTAATTCATTAGAGTCATTTTATAATAATTTTATATATATAAAAATTTTATTGAACTTTTGACCGTCTTTTACCCACCTCCTAGGAGAATTTGAAAATTTACATAAAACATAATTTTACCACATCTGTGAGTGGAATTTCAAAAATCTGAGAGACATGGTTTATGTCAGTAAATAAAATGTGGTTCAATGAGATGAAAATAATTTTTGGTGAATAGTAACTTTTTACTTTTTTTCCCCACGGTTAAAAGTAAATCAGGTAATTAAGGGTAAAAATGATATTATTATTACCCTAACACATGTACTAATTCTATTGGATAAGTGTAATTGGACCATAAAAAACCTTATAAATAAAATATGACCATTTAGTCCCACATGGATTAGATTAGGACATTTATTAATAATTTATTTAAAGAAGGGTTAAAATAGTTAAAATAAAAGTTTAATAAGTAAATAATTTTTAATATAGGGTTATACATATGATAAAATAGACTATTAAAATTAATTAGAAAGATAAAACGATTTCCTACATAATGGTATTTTATTTGTAATTTTTAGACATTAAATAATTTAATTTATTTAGGACACAAAGATGATGCAGTAATTATCTTATTAATGAAATATTGACATAATTGATATTATAAATACCCAAATAAATGTAATTTGAGACTTTTTATGAATTAAACTAATTTTCAAGGTAAATATGACATGTTAGTATTTATTTAATTAACTTTTTTCTAATTAATAATTCTGTTATGAGTTTCAAAAAAAACAATTACTAAATAGTGTCAAAATTGACATAAAATATTTTTTAAAACAAATATTATATTATTAATTGTTATTTTATTCCTAAAAATATAAGGATCGGCAAAATGACTTAGATAAGGTTATATATATTAATAATAAACAACTTGGGGTTCGTTGGGATTGTTATATTATGTTTATTAACCTTATTATGTAAGAACACAAAAAGACACGGTAAAAGTAAAATTATATAACTTAAAGTTAAATCTAAATGATAAGGTTAAAATAGGAACCTAAACTTGTCTAAATTCTATTTTATGAGAGGATTTCGACCCATCCCAACCTTAGCTTCGAAATAATTCAATTTGGAGCTATTTAAATCGAATATGACTTTATAATAAAATAATATTTTTAGTTTTTTCCAAAGGTTCCCCTCTCCTCCAATATAAAAGGGAACCTCTCCCCCTCTTCCTCACACCAATTTTAGCCATCACGATCGGCCAACCCCTGCCAGTTTCTCCTCTCCACTTCACTAGAAACATCTTAGAGGTCCTGGTCTTCTTCAAAGACCAATTTTATTGCCCTAAAAGGAGGTATCAAAGAAGCTCTTTAATGAAGAGGTAATGTCTGTTACCGATTCTTCTATCTTTATTTCTTCTTCCACTTCTTCTTATTTAGGTGTTTCATTATGAAGTAATAACATCAGTATAAATAATATACTGATATGTTATTATATGTATGAAGCAACCCTATTTCACAGTCTATCCATCCTACAGAAAATGAAATCACCGCGCGTGAGTACTTACGGAATACCGTCTCCACATCATGGTGTAATCTATTTTCCACCACCAACTTAATTGGATGGGTATAATTGTGAAAATAAATAACTATATATGATTATTGTAAAGTGGTATTGATTTTGAAATAGTATACATACACTCCAATACTATTACACGATCATGGGAATGATATCATCGCTCGTGCGTACGTACGGAATACCGTCTAGACGATGTGATGCGATTATTTCTACATGATCTTCATTGCATAATGATTATATAAATGAATTTAATGAATAAATATGATATATAGTAGAATAATACCATTATGTAAATTGGGTATCTATAATCTAAAGAGAAGAATAATAATTTATTCGACAAAACACGCATAAGAACAAAAAGTAATAAACACCCGAATAACAAGTAGCAATGAAATATTACTAATAAGAAACTATGAATATGGACATATATTATATTATAACAAAGAGTATGATTCTGGAATAATTAAATGACATTATTTAAATCATTATACAGGAGGTTTGGACACTTACGAAGCAAATCGGACCTAAGGTAAGGTAAATATCACAATCTCATTTTTATCCGAGACTGTTTATACTATGGAATTTACTGGGGTGTATTATATCATCCACATACATGTTTCCTCAATATGTAATATTTATATCCTTTTAAAATTGTTTATATCCAATTTTACCATTCGGTGAGTTTTTAGTAAAACATTTGAATGTAATCTTTTGTCGTTTTTCGTACGAGGTACTTTTTGACTTTTCCGAAAAAAATACGAGAAAAATGTTTTTTTTAACTTATACGGCATGAATGGATTTTTAAAAAATTATTTCCAAGAATATTCCTTTAAAACTTTTCAAGTTTATTTATAATCAACTTCTTTTATTTTATAATTGTATGACATGTTAAGAAAGGAAAACTATTTTTGAAGTAGAAAGGATATTTTCCTCAAGAATGGAGTTCAAGTGTTTTATCAAAATTATTTTCCATATATGATAATAAAGGGTTCTGTTTCTATACCTATTATTAAATTGATTTGATTATGTTGTGATGGAATTATTTTTATGAATTCCTTTATCTTATATTAATTGTTGTATGATGTCACGATGTTTAAGAATCCCATTTTTTTACATGGGTGATGCTATGATGTATGGTTTACGATTTTGTGGCACACATAAGAATGGTATCATTATGAGATGGGTGGG
Organism: Viscum album; assembly: GCA_963277665.1. NCBI lineage: Eukaryota > Viridiplantae > Streptophyta > Magnoliopsida > Santalales > Viscaceae > Viscum > Viscum album. Next base: position 1,794,382,537 of record OY728140.1, read on the forward strand.
ACCTATATCTCCCTCCAATGCATTGGGTAAAGATTTTATGTCTCATGAGATAGATATGGCTGGAATGGTAGGTTAAACCGGTTCAGTGAAACAGGACTGAATCGAATAGTGAACTCGGTTCAGAAATGGACTTTTTCCACTAAGATAGTCTTGGGAATGAGTCTTGACTAATAAGAACTGATTGTCTGTTATTATGTTTTTATGCCACAAATATTCATGTTTTATGTTATGATTATAGGTATTACATTTCACTACTATGATTTATCCCATGTTGTGATATTTTGATCTCTTTTGCAGGTTAATATTTCGAACATGTTATGTTCTTATGAATATGATGTGATTGATATTTCTTTTTTTTTTACCCTCACTGAGAATTTGAGCTCACCCTTTTATGTTTTCTTTTCCCTAGGATATAAAAAAAATTTGAGGTAAGAAAAAAAGGTAAGTTCATTATGGGAGATGTTGAAGATCTTTCACCATGATTAGAATATTATATTCCGATTTTCCAAAGACACTAAACTATTACGGTCCTTGTGTGTGTGTTTTTGTTATGTACTATGTATTTTGTAAAAGCAATGTAATGACCATTTACATCAAGCTTAGGGTCTCTACAGTTGGTATCAGAGGAAAGGATTAGTCAACCATTGGAAACTAGGATGCGAGAACTTTATTGAGATCCCTATAGATATTTCTAAGGTATGTATAGGGATGTCCCTAAGGTTAAGTATATGTATAGGTTATAGTACTATAATTACGGTAACCTAAGATGTTAGATATTGATGGTACTCCCCCTTTATTATTTTGTTTTCCCTAGCATTATTTTTACCTCTCACACCATTCTTTTTGAGTTTTAGACGATGGCTGGAACCCGAAGGAACCATGTTGGTCAATGTAATGGACAACACCATGATTGTCCTCCTGAACAAACAAATGTTATGGGAGATAAAGTGAAAAATCTTATTTCTTTACTTACAAAAACTATGAATCATTATGTACTTCCAAATGAGCAGAGAAGGGAACAATATTCTATTGAGTCCTTAATGAGGAAACGTCCACCTTCGTTCAATGGGTATTCTGATCCACGTGTTGCTGAACAATGGATCAGTATCATTGAAAAGATATATGCAGTTCTTCAATGTTCTGATCATGATATAGTCATCTTAGCAGTATATCGTTTGGAAGGTGAAGCTGATCAAAGGTGGAATATTATCAAGAATACGAGTCCAAGAGATTAAATTGAGTCCATGGAATGGGATGAGTTCAAGATCTTATTATTAAATAATTACTTCCCTCGTATTCTTCAAACAAAAATGGAGAATGAGTTTCTTGAACTAAAGAAAAAGGATGATGAATCTATTGGTATATACGAAGAAAATTTTATAGGGCTTGCACGGTATGCATCTGGCTTTATCATCCATCCTGAAAGTAAATTTGATCGATTCTTCAGTGGCTTAAAACCAAATCTTCGAAGGGAATTAGCTATAAGATACTTCAGTAGGTATGAAGAAATTTTGCGTTGTGCTATTAAGGTATAAATAGAAGTTGGTGTTACTTATCCATCTCATGGTTTTGACAAGAAATGAAAGATGGAGTTCAAAGAGAAATCTCCGAATAATGGTGAAAAGAAGAAGAATGTTTCCTTATGCTCAAATTGTGGAAAGAAGCTTGGTGGAGATTGTCTTAAAGGGACTAGAAAATGTTTTAAGTGTGGAAAAGAAGGTCATCGAGAAAATGAGTGTCAAAGTAATGGAAAAAGGGTTGCTAAAGGTGTGAATAAAGAAAAGACTGTAGAGAACGCACCAACAACACTTCAATGGTTCAAGTGAAATGAAATGGGTCATTATACTAATCAATGCCCTAATCCAAGGGTTACTGATGATCGACATGAGCAACCACTTAATGAAAAGGAAAAAGGGATGTCACATGCGATCACTATTGGCGATGTTGAATATGACAACGATGTGGTGGAATGATTAAGTGTTTATTTAATGGGATTCCAAAATAATGTTGTATATAGTATCGTGGAATATTTGAATATTTATGTATTGGTATATTGTGGTTTTCAATAATTTTATGGTACCAGTAACCATGGAAAGTGATTGATATATTTTTGGTAAGCAGATGATATGTGCATTATGAAGGGATAAGAAGATAATGATATGTTTGATTGTATTCATGAGCTCATGATTGATATAAGGACTAAGTGATATCATGGATTGAGTATATAGAATTTTGAGGATTTTGGTATGTGGAATGTGTTAACTTTTAACAACATTCATGTTTTCACTAAGGTTCAATGGGTATTCATTCTTCAAGAGAATACATGATTAAGGTATTCACATGTTTGTAAATTGACCAACAAGATATATCTTATGATATATGGGGGAAAAATGATGGCATTCACGTGATTGTTATATGACATTTCTTGTAATCATTTTCTTAATACTATGAGCATAGACAAAAGTATTTTGGATAAGCCTAAAGATTGGAATGAATTATGTTGGACAGAAGTTAGTATTGTTTAAGGATTGACCTTTTTTGATATTATTGATGGGATGTTATAGTAATATAAAAAGGACAACTTGCAGGATGGGCGAATGCCCATCGCGTCAGACTAGGCTGTGGGAATCGAACCCACAACCGAAGTGCGACTGGCATTTTTTGCCTACCATTGGCCTACAAGAAGTCCCTGGTTATTAGAAACTAGTATTATTTTATTACGCGTTATGATATATGAAGTATAAGATCATTTTTGGAATTGTATACGATTAACCTCACCATAGATGGACTTATGTATATTTGATAACTTTTGCTAACCTTTTGTTTGAAACAGATGGAATGAACCATCATTCTATCACATGATCTGTTAACACTTCACGAATAACAAATTCAACTTCATTTCTTTAAGAGATGACGTGTTAATTGCTCAAATCAGGAACAACAATGAGATTGTACCAAAATAAAGTATATATTTATTTTATTAAAATTCTTCATCATTAGGGAAATGATCTTGAAAACCAAAAATGTTGTCCTAGTGCCATTATATATGATGAATCCCATGGTACCCTAGATCTTCACAAATTTATGGCTTTTTGATTGTTGGATTTTTCATAGACATGTTCTCTACCACTCTCCATCAGAATATGACGGTTAGATTTCTCTTCCATATCCATATTTTCACCTATGTTCTCATATGTGGAAACCCAATGATTAGTTAATTTGGGTAACCGTTATGTTTCATATGTTATTTTTTAAAGCCAAGTTTTGGTATTCCTTTCTTCGATGTGGGTATCTATTAAAGAAACTTTCGAGTAGTAAACCATTTATAACCCTAACGAATTTCGACTGCGAAATTCATTTTAAGGGTGGTAGAAAGTAACACCCCCAGATTTTACGAAAATTATTCTTTTTAATTTCATTAATGTCTTGTGTTGTACGCTACAACAAAAGAAGATTGCACAACACGCATCCCTGACTTGGCTTGCATTACACGCAAACGTGACCTTCCACGATAGCGTGTGTTGTACGCAATACCGAGTTTCGCTAAACAACGATATGCTATTAAAATATTATTAAAACTAGTCTTTATGAATAGTAATATCCACTTTTTGAAATTTTATAAATTTTATTTTTGAAAATGGACTTTATTTTTTGATTTGGAATATTGAAATTAGCCTAGGGTGAAATTTTGGTATTTTTCTGAAAACTTTCAATTTTTGATGGATAGTGAAAACACCAGGTTACTATTTAAAACCCATCTTTTTATGTAAATAAATATTTATTTTATTTAAATTTATTTTAGGCCAAAATTGATACATAATACCTATATAAGTTCAATGTAATTCATTGGAGTCATTTTATAATAATTTTATATATATAAAAATTTTATTGAACTTTTGACCGCCTTTTACCCACCTCCTAGGAGAATTTGCAAATTTACATAAAACATAATTTTACCATTTCTGTGAGTGGAATTTCAAAAATCCAAGAGACACGGTTGATGTCAGTATGTAAAATGTGGTTCAATGAGATGAAAATATTTTTTGGTGAATAGTAACTTTTTACTTTTTTTACCACCGTTAAAAGTAAATAGGTTAATTAAGAGTAAAAATGATATTATTATTACCCGAAAACATGACCTAATTATATTGGATAAGTGTAATTCGACCAAAAACAACCTTATAAATAAAATATGACAATTTAGGCCCACTTGGATTAGATTAGGACATTTATTATTAATTTATTTAAAGAAGGGTTAAAATAGTTAAAATCAAAGTTTAATAAGTCAATAATTTTTAATATATGGTTATACATATGATAAATTAGACTATAAATATTTATTAGAAAGCTAAAAGTATTTCCTAAATCATGGTAATTTATTTTTTAATTTTAAGACATTAAATAATTTAATTTATTTATTACTCAATGATGATGCAGTAATTATCTTATTAATGAAATATTGACATAATTTATATTATAAATACCCAAATAAATGTAATTTTAGACTTTTTATGAATTAAACTAATTTTATCGGTTAACATGACTTGTTATTATTGATTTTATTAATTTTTTTCGAATTAATCATTCTGTTATGATTTTTAAAAAAAATCAGTTACTAAATAGTTTCAAAATTGACAGAAAATTGTTTTTAAAACAACTATTATATTATTAATTGTTATTTTATTACTAAAAATATAAGGTTCGTCCAAATGAATTAGATAAGGTTATATATATTAATAATAAACAATTTGGGGTTCCTTTGGCTTGTTATAGTAAGTTTATTAACCTTATAGTGTAAGAACAGAAAAAGACACGGTAAAAGTAATATTATTTAACTTAAAGTTAAATCTAAATGATAAGGTTAAAATAGGAACCTAAACTTGTATAAATTCTATTTGATGATAGAATTTCGACCCATCCCCACCTTAGAGTTGAAATAACTCAATTTGGAGCTATTTAAAACCGAATATAACTTTATAATAAAATAATATTTTTTGTTTTTCCAAAGGTGCCCCTCTCCTCCCTTATAAAATTGCACCTCCTCCCCCTCTTCCTCCAACCAATTTTAGCCTTCATGCTCGGACAAACCCTGCCAATTTCTCCTCTCCACTTCCCTAGAAACATCCTAGAGGTCCTGGTCTTCTTCCAAGACCAATTTTAGTGCCCTAAAAGGAGGTCTCAAAGAAGCTCTTTAAAGAAGTGGTAATGTCCATTACTGATTCTTCCAACTTTATTTATTCTTCCACATCTTCTTCTTTAGTTGTTTCATTTTGAAGTAATTACATCAGTATCACTAATATACTAATATGTTATTATAAGTATGAAACAACCCTATTTCACAATCTATCCATCCTATGGAAAATGAAATCACCGCGCGTGCGTACGTACGGAATACCGTCTCCACGCCGTGGTGTAATCTATTTTCCACCACCACCATACTTGGATGGGTATAATTGAGAAAATAAATGACTATATATGATTATAGTAATGTGGTATCTATTCTTAAATATTATACATACACTCCAATACAATTACACGATCATTGGAACGATATCATCACTCGTGCGTGCGTACGGAATACCATCTCCACGATGTGATGTGATTCGTTCTACATGATCTTCATTGAATAATGATTATATAAATGAATTGAATGAATAAATATGTTATATAGTACACTAATACCATTATGGAAATGAGGTATCTATAACCTAAAGAGAATAATAAGAATTTATTCGACAGAACACGCATAAGAACAAAAAGTAATAAACACCCGCATAACAAGTAGCAATGTAATATTACTAATAAGAATCTATCAATATGGACATATATGATATTATAACAAAGAGTATGATTCTGGAATAATTCAATGAAATTATTTAAATCATTATATAGGAGGCTCAGAAACTTACGAAGAAAATCGGACCTAAGGTAAGGGAAATATCACAATCTCATTTTTATCTGAGATTGATTATTCTTTAGAATTTACTGGGGTGTATTTTATCATCCACATCAATGTTTCATCAAAATGTAATATTTATATCCTTATAAAAAATTTTATATCCAATTTTACCCTTCGGTGAGTTTTTAGTAAAACATATGGAAGGAATCTTTTGTCATTTTTCATACGAGGTACTATTTGACTTTTCCGACAAAAGTACGAGAAGAATGTTTTTTAACTTATACGGCATGAATGGATTTTTAAAAAATTATTTCAAAGAAGCTTCATTTACAAGTTTTGAAGATTATTTTTAATCAAATTATATTAGTTTATAATTTTATGACATGTTAAGAATGGAAAAGTTTTTCTGAAGTAGAATGAATATTTTCCTCAAGAATGGAGATCAAGTGTTTTATCAAAATTATTTTACATATAAGATAAATAATGGTTCTGTTTCTATGCCTATTATTACATTGATTATATTATGTTGTGATGGAAATATTTTTATGAATTCCTTTATCTTATATGAATTGTTTTATGATGTCACGATGTTTAAGAATCCCATTTTTATTACATGGGTCATGCTATGATGTATGGTTTATGATTTTGTGGAACACATAAGAATGGTATCATTATGAAATGGGTGGGACCTATATCTCCCTCCAATTCATTGGGTAACGATTTTATATCTCATGAGATAGACATGGCTAGAAAGGCAGGTTAAACCGGTTCAGTGAAACAGGACTGAATCGAGGAGTGAACTCGGTTTAAAAATTGACTTTTTCCACTAAGATAGTCTTTGCAATGAGTCTTGACTAATAAGAAATGATTCTCTATGATTATTTGTGTATGACACAATGTTTCATGTTTTAAGTTATGATTATTGGGATTACATTTCACTTCTATGATTTATCCCATGTTATGATATTATGATCGCTTTTGCAGGTTAAGATTTCCAAAATGTTATGTTCTTATGAATATGATGTGATTGATATTTTTTTTTTATACCCTTACTGAGTATTTGAGCTCACCCTTTCCTTTTTTCTTTTCCCCAGGATATAGAAAAAGGTTTTAGGCAAGAAATAAAGTAAGATATTTATGGGAGATGTTGAATATCTTTCACCACGATTAGAATATTATATTCCGAGTTTCCAAAGACACTAAACTATTACGGTCCTTGTGTGTGTGTTTTTGTTTATGTACTAAGTATTCAACAAAAGCAATGTAATGTCCATGTACGTCATGAATAGGGTCTCTACAAATTATGAGTAAATTCAAGAAGTATCAATTCATTCATTTTATTGTAATTGATCATGAAAAATAAATTGAGTTTCAAATGTGGGAGTTTCAATTTTGAAAGGGATATTTCTTCAAATAATCTACTTTTGATATAATTTTTTTACTCTATAGAGAAATCTGATCCATTGAGAACTAATTTAAAACATCAATTCCTAAAAACCATAAGACACAAAGTCATTATAGAATTATTTTCTTTCCATTATGATTTCATTATTTTTATTAATTTACAGTATGCAGATTGAATTACCTTTGAAATCCACTAGATTAGAAGCATATTCTCCAGACCTGAGAAAACTCTACATGAATTTGTATGATGAGTGATGAGAGGAAAATATTCACAGAGATTAATATATTAATTTAAAAATAATAAAAACATTACTAATTAAATTTGAATGGATGAATTTATATTTTTAAAAATTTCAAATATGAATAATGTTGAATTAATATACTAATTATTTCAGTGAATATTTGGAATAATAATTTATGTTTTATATGGATGAATATGAGTAGATTTAAAATTTATAATTATTTTGTTTTATCACATTTATATTTTAATATTTATAGCATTGTTCTCTATTATAATATAATTTTGATATTTATTACTTGAGGAAAATAATAGTTCATGTGTGGGGGTATTCAATTCAAAAAGATTTTCATTAAAATATTTTTATATTTGTATAATAAGATTTTTTTACTAATATTCCCACAATATAAAAAATATCACTGAAATATAGAATATACTGATTAAATAATATATATTGGAATAAAATTTAAAACATGAAGAAAATTGGAATGTTAAATTTTCATGTCTATTTTCTTGGGAAATTTATTTAGTATTTGATTTATTATTATTTAATAAAAATTCCAATTCAAAAAATCCTTATTATGTGAGAAAAACAAGGCATAAAGTCATCTTATAAAGGGTTTCCATGAAAATAAAATTATCAAGAGACCCAATCAAGTTGTAGTGTGTGAACCATGTGGGAAGGATCCCATATTGTTGTTTGGGAAAGGCCCATGGGGGCCTGTATGAGTCAATATTGGCCCATGTAGCATGTGCATGGGTATATGGGAACTGATATCCCCGATATCCATAATATTTCTACACTATTAAGATAAAAAGTAATCAATAATATATCATTCTATGAAAATCATTTTTTATGTTGGACTAAATATTGTGGGAAAGTATTCATAAAGTATGTAAAATTACACTATTTTTCATAATCTCCAATTCTCCATGATAATATGATTAATCACATTGTGGCATTCTTCCTCGAACATAAACATTTTTATTAATCATGAACCACCATGGGAACTACCATAGAAGCTACATATCATACTTGTAAGAACTACCAAATCTATGTGATGATATTGAGGACATTTGGACCCTCATGAATGTCTAATGAACACCATTTATTTTAATAATGAATCTCATTGATGATGAGGATCACCATTTGGGAATTCTACAGGATAAATGAAATTAGAATAATCCAATTCAATTTCCATCAATATTTCACCACATGTTCTTTGTGGATATTATATCCAAAGTCAAAACTGGACAGTTTTGATGCCCTATAATTTAAAATATGACTCTTGGAGAAAATCAAATATGTGATTTAAATAGATAAAAATGGATATTTTTTATATGAGAACTAATTTCATCGAGATGAAATACCATCACTAGTTGGGAACAATTCAATCATCAATGAAATTATATTGTTCTATTCTATATGAGGTGAGGATGATAATTATCAAATGGTTACACAATGTTTTCTTCCTTTACATTAGGATGTAATTTTACTACATGGATTGAAACCAATATTATTGTTTCCACCACATGATAAACCATTGTAGGTTATATATTTATCAAATTTGTAGTGAAAAAAAATAAAATTTTCTTCCAATTAATTAACCATGGAAATGTACCATAAATGGTGAGCTAGTAATGATGGTCAGATCCCATTTCTCCAAAAGTGATCTAATCATTCGGTACTATTTAACTATAGTTATACCATTGTTTCCACATCTGAGTCCCAAGTAACCTTGAATGTAGGGAGGCATATTCTCTTCATTGAAAAGATAATCTATCTTGATTAGTTTTTGAAATCCTGATATCAACTGGGTTTTCAAGGATATAACCCAAGACTTGAAGATAATAATAAGAGGTGAAGCTAAATCTATTGGTAATTTACTAAACTGATATATATGGAAGATATTAAAAATATATTTAGATAAATATGATATCTAAAACTGAGACCTTAATCAAATAAATATAATAAATTTATGATTCATCTTTTTACATATAATTATTCATCCCTCTATTAAAAATTTTTTGTTCATATCGATAGAAATGACATATGTACCGAGAGTGGGTTTCCACTTCTACCGTTATGTGTTATCCATTTTATTTTATTGACTAGATTTATGTTAGTTTCTTTTATTATTTTAGTTCATTCATTCCATGAATCTAAACATACACTCTATTCCATCTACAATAACTCTAACTCTCTTTATCACTCTCTCAAATAATATCATTCATATTTGTTCCCAATTCATCAAAAATGGCATGTTGTACTCAATAATAACTATGTAACCTGTGTATTGGCTATGGGTATTGTTAGGTGTTTCCAAAATTTTTATTTAAATGTATTGATGATTTGAATATGTTTTTCGTTAATTAATGTGTAGTGAATTAGTTCAAGAATTCACCACAAAATCAAAGATATTTATATCCACTCTATTCATTAATTTAAATATTTCCATTCATTCTATTGATCACTATCTATTTAAATGATGGAGTTATTCCTTTTAGTGGTATGAATTTTTAAATGATGGATCATGTCCATGAATATTCCACACTCCCAACCTAGTCATGTCATCAATAATGATTTTAAGAGATAGTGGCGATCCAGTTTTAAAATTAATATTTTCTCAGAATTAAAGGAATTATGGTATTAATGTACATAATTATATTATATCATGGTAGAGTTTTAATAATTGACCAGTCAAATTGAATTTTAAATGATTAACATGAGTTTAGTGGAAAACTAAAACCAAACCCTAGACAAAATATTGGCTCTTTCTAACCCCCATTCTATTTTCATTGCATGTTACGGTATTTTTACTTCCATGTCCCATCTATTTAAATTATTTTAGAATATAATAAAAAAAATTAGTTATGTTTTTTTGGATTAAGTATGTGAATAAATTGTAATGATGCTCAAGTGAAACGAACCTAGTTATCCAGTCTGCTACAAATATAAAATTTAAATAAAATCATTTTCTACACCCTACGATATGTTTTTTTTTTAAAAACATAGATATAGTTGAGATCATATGTATAGAAATGATAAACATGGGATATATAAATCAACTATTACATGTATAAATATAATAAAAATAACTGTATGAGGATATAATCCTAAAATTTAAATTTTCTGTAGAATTAATTATATATCGTAATCATGATATAAGTATTCGGACACTAAAAATACGTTATCAATGAAAGTGTTGTATAATAATAATCATTGCAATATAATTTCAATTTTACCCACTAAGACAATCACCACATGTTTGGATAAGGAAAACAATCAAAATACATACTTTGGGTTGGGGATATACTATTGTGTACCCTATATTGTGTTTGGGACAACCTCATTTTTACACTCATTCTGAAATGGAATGAAATCCCAATTTATCCTAAGAACTAATTAATAATTAACATTTTCTAAGTCATTGTAGGAATATAAATGACCACCCATTTAAATATCCTTTTATATGTATTCCATATGACCATAAAAACATACATTAGTTGATCATATTTTAACACATGAAAAATAAAATAGGGTTCATAAATATAAAATCACTGTAATCATAAACCATGTAGAGTGTGAATAAAGATTATATCATTTGATCATATCTGTACAGAATAAAAATTATCCACATTGGATATTTTCACATCTGAAAATACATTTAAAGGATTATTAGAAAAATTCAGTGAGAGTGTACCATTTTCTCTAAGATATTTATCATCTAAAATAAAAATAAATTCATGATATGTAAAAAATAATAATAATTATAATATAAAATTAAAAATTTCATGTAAAGATTAGGTAAATATATTGTCTTGAAGATGGTAGAATTTAATTGTGAAAGGTATGTCAAAAAGAGATTTCGTTCACACCTCTGATAAAAAGTGCCATGTTCATAAAATGAAATTAATGTTATTTTTCAAATCATTTATTGATAGTAAATAATTGCTAAAAATTACTTCATTAATTTATTATTTTTATTAACAGCATTCTTGATATCATTTTGGGAAAAAAATATGGACGTATATGAAATGTTTTTCAGACATATTGAAAATTCATATAGTTTTCCACAAAAACAATATTTAATAAAAATGTTGGAATAGAGAGATCAAAATTAATGTCAAACATGTCATTTAACAAAATATCGATAGGATAATAATTTTTTTAATATTTATCAGATATATATCATATAACATAATCATTAATAAAAATTAATCCTAAAAATTCCTAGTAAAAAATTGGGAATATAACATCAAATTATTTACCGTTGTTTTGTTGTATGTAACCCTTGTTTATGTATTTTATTAATGTAAAGTGGTTGGTGAATTATTGTGAGAGTTTTTAAGGGTTTTGGTATGTAATGTAGGATTTTTTTGGGGTACATGATTTGAGTAAATTCATTGAAATTTTGCAACAAACCCACAAAACAATGAACATTGATGTAATGGAAACGGTGTGGTCACATAGTTAATATGAATGGTGTTGAAATCGTGATTTCATCCTAGTTAATTTTTGAAACATGATACAATGATATTCTTCATGGTTGGTTCATGTTTGGTCATTCCATGTGGGTCAAAAATGTGGTCCACCCATCAGGGCAATTTCAGTTGCATGGTTTGTCTAACCATGCTATCCAACCAGCGTGGCGTTAAAAATGTTTTTTTAATGGGATAAGTCATGTTTTACCATAAATCACCAATTTATTCTCCCACTTGAACCCAACTCTAGATTCTCTCTTCTCGTGGGTTATAGGGGCTCTCCCAACAATTTTGGATTTAAATTAAAGGGTTATATTGTATATGTAAAGGAGATTCCTCTATAGTATGTCACATCTCTGGGTTATTTCATTATTTTCTATAGGTCTAGTTATCCCTCTCTCTTGTTTTTCATGATCTAGATTTATCACTTGTAGATATATGGTTGATGTTGCCTAAAATTATTATTTTTGGGCTTGTTGTTTGTTATGAAAATATATCTATGTCATTTTCATTGATGTTTTACCCAGTTGTGGTGTACTATTGTGTGGTGGGTTGATTTCACCAAACTATGAGATAAGTCACTATTCATTCAAACCTATTTTTATAGAAATCAACATCATTAATTTTAAATGAATAATTTTTTTTGAATTAATGATGTATGTGATATTAAAATCTATATTGAAATCCATTTTGTGATGAATTTTTTATTTTTTATAAAAATGGGTTATTATCATGTAATATGCTTGAGGTTGGATTTTAAAATTTAAAATTTGAAATCATAATCATGGATTATTTTTTGGTTATATGGTTTTTGAAATTGTTTTTTAATCAAATAGTTGTTTTAATAAAATAATATTTCGCATGGATTTTATTTAACAATATTTTCAATAAATATTGATTTTATTGAAATGGTTATATATTTTGATTGAATTTATTATATGATTATGTGATTGTTTGGTTTTGAAATTATGGTGTAGAATGGTTTTCATCATGTACTCCTTAATGTGATTTTTGAAAATGTGATTGACATGTTTTTTTGATTCTGTGGTTATGGAAGGGTTGGATGAGATCGAACATTATTGTGAAGTACCACTATCAAGTATTCATGATATACAACTATAAAAATGGGATGGGTTATGGATGTGAAGTTCAACTGTCTGGGAATATAGAGGTAGTGTGTCTGGTTTATGGATATAGTTATTCTATGTAGGCAGTTAAAAAGATAATTTGGTTTGTATCCTTGTGTTTTGTGAAACAGGATAAAGATGTCTCTCTTTTCTTTCAATGGTATGGTGTTGATTTTGGAACATGTGATTTGATAAGAGAATTCATGGTTTTCTTGAATATCCTGGTTCAATAATGTTTTTCTATAGATAATTTTATATAATTTTATCTAATGTGTTCAATCCAAGTAGCATAAGGAGGAAGTAATTTGGGATTATCATACTGAGTATTAGTAGTCATACCATCATTTTATCATTGGTTATTTTGTATAGTTTTTTTTCTATGACATAGGAATGGGTATGACATCCAATTTCTCGAGTGGTTCATAGTTATGTTTGGGTGGTCATGTGGTTCTTGGAGCTTGGATCATGGGGGGAGCTATGGTGATGTGTCATAGCATCTTTGGATTTTCATTCATCATTCCACTTAGTACTCTAATTATAGGACACTATGGTCCAGTTAAGTGGTCTTTGGTATTGTAGTATTTGGGTCCATTTTTCAAGGAATGAAAAATTTAGTTAGTTGTTGGTTTTCATAATGTAATATATGGTTTTTTAGTTTATATTTTTGGAAAAACCATTCTTCAAATGTATATAAATCCATCAAAATATATTGGAATCCTTTGGTGCCATGTGAATGTCACTTAAGGACAAGTGTCACTTCTACCTTCACTCGAGCCAATGAGGATGGGTGGAATGTTACTGGTAGTATCATCTGGTTCGGTACATGATGTAAAATTATTAAGTTTTTTTGGATCTTGGACTTAGTTGTCAGTATGGGTGTTGGCCTTAATTCTTGGTTTATTCCTTGAGTTGAGGTACTAGTGAGGCATAGAATTATTGGAACCTAAAATATATATCATAAGAGGATGCGGTTGAACCTTTTATGTTAATCATAATGTTACAATGGAGTTTGGTACATATGTGTTTTGGTGACAACAATAATAACACGATCTCATTGTTGCAGGTGTAGCTAATGAGATGATCATGGAATGCATGGTAGAAATGGATTCCCACTATGATTTCATGTTTTATTGAGGACAATGATTTATTATATGGTATGAATGTGTTAATTTTTTTAAAATATATATATATTGTTTTCAAATGTGTGGTTTAGAAAATTTAATTGGTGTGGTTTCTTAAAAATTGGTCATTTTTTCAAACATAGTGGAATTGTTTTCAAAAGGGAAGAATGTGAAAAAATTGAAATTTTGGAAATCATGGTTGTGATATATGGATTTTGAAATAATATAATATTTTAATCCATTATTTTATAGGGATTGAGACATATGGTAATTTTTTATTGAAAGAAATGACACTTTGTATACATTGTAGAGACCAACCAGAGGATGTTATGGAAAATATGGTTCCATCAGAGCCCTAGGTGGACCATCAGCTAGTTCAGAGAATAGTTATGTCATTTCATGACATGGAATGTGGGAATATATGTAATGAGCCATGGAATGTGGATCACTTATTTCAATTTCAAAATTAGAATCCACCCATTGTTAAGGTGATTCAGAACCTGAAAGGGAATATGCATTTTTGTAATTGATGAACTAAATATTATATTTTTTGGGATCATTGAAAGGGTTATAAGTGATGCTACGAATGTACAAGTAGGAATATCATGCACGTTAGTGGAGGGAGTTGGCTATCCAAGATAGAATAGACCAATGTATAACATGGTATGGGTTTGAGGAATTTTTTAACAAACATTTATACCCTCATACATTCAAAATTATATACACAATGGATTTTTTCATCATGAATCAAAAGAACCTGAGTGTGATATTATTGTAATATTTTTTATGTCCTTATTATGGTATCAATTGAGTTGAAACTAGTGCATTCTTGAAGGCACTTATCATTGAATCAGACTCAATGTAGAATCAGTAGCTGAAAGGGACATCATGGGGGGATTAATATGGGGTAAGAACATTGATATCAATTGGAAATGGTGGGAACTCTTATACATGGAGGAATAAGAAGAAGAGGGAAGCTTATTGACATGGGGGAGTGTGGATCATAGTCTGATGTAAATATCGGTGATCCTGCCTCTAAATGCTCATACTAAGGTATGATGCATCTAGTATTGCTCTATAACCCACAAGAAATAGGATTTTAAGGAACAACCACAATTATTTCATATCTACAATCAGTTTTGGAATCTCTATCATTATTTACATAATTCTAGAAGGTAGGATTTACATGATACTCTTTCAGGGTCATATACCACCTATGCCTTTATAGGATGGGGGGAAACCACATAAACCTCATCAGTAGAGATGAAATTGCCATTGTGATTCCAATAATACCTCAAATCCTTAAGAAATGATGTTTATACAGGGTAATAATGACCAATGTATGTTAAGAACGATATTATTTGGATCCAAGTAGGTTGTTATGGACAATAATTCGGGACCATACATGGTTTTATGTTTGATTATATTTAATTCAACATTTATGAATGTGTTTCTAGATATGAATGTTTTTTATTATTTATATTATTCCCATTCTATTGATTTTATATTTTTATGTGTAGAAATGATGCCTTCTATTTTAAAACATTAATCTCTTCTAGGTCATATGGAGTGTTGATCCATCCACTTTAAATCATGTTTCATTTTTGTGGATGAGGTTAAGGTGATGTGGGACTACTTTGTGCATGACATCTGTATGATATAATCTGGATTATGGATATCATGATGTTTTTTATGGTCTATATCATCCATTGTGCATGAATGGTTCATTTTATGAAGGGTGATGTTGTCAAGAATATCTCTTTAGAGGATATAAAAAATTGAAGGTTGGTGGTATGGGCTTCTTATAACTAGTTGATGGGAAAATATCATATCAATTAGTGGAATTGAATTTGGCATGAATGGAAGATGTTGGTTATATCAGTTTATTGATTTTATTCAGGAAGAATTATCAGGGTTTCTACTCTTAAGAGAAGTGCAGCTTTTGATTGATCTGCTACAAGGGTCCATTCCTATCTCACATCAATCTTATAGGTTGACACAAACTGAATTGATTGAATGGGAATTATATTTCTAAGAGATATAAAACAAAGGGATATCATTCCTAACACATATCCATGGACAACGTCTATTTTTTTTGTTAAAAAGGCATATAAAAATCTTCAAATGTGTGTTGATTATCGTAAAAATAACAATGTTTTGATAAAGACTAAATGTACACATCCATGTATAGATGATCATTTTAATCAGTTTAGGGGAGCTCAGTAGTTCTCCAAGACTGAGTTGTGATCAGGATATAACATTTTTAATGTGCGACCTCTAAGTGGTATCTCACACTCCTCGCAGAAGATATGGTTTCACCCTAAGCCTATCTCCATTCATCCTCTGGCATGATTCGGTCTCGGCATCGGCCTTTCAGATATTCTCTGAGATGGTGTAGCTCGGCATCGGTTTGAATCGTGTGGCTGCGATGTGGCTCGTTGTTGAATCTGGTTCCATGATGACGTTGAGGTTTGTTGTGGCTCGGGATTCTTGTGCGGATCAGCATGGAATATTTTCTTGGTGTGGCTCTGACATTTAGGCTTCGTTCGTTGTGGATGGATTCTCGGTCTCGGCAACGTCATAGCCCGACATTGGCCTTCTACTCGGCTCGAATCAGTGCGTCTTGGCAACGTCTTCGGTGTGTTTTTGGTGTGGTCAGGGACAAATTTGGAGTAGCTCAGAGGGTGGAGGTCTGGGCTGTCTTCAGTGAGTTTATTACAAGTTTATTTTTTGATGATGTATGTGATATGTTGAATGGTGTTGAAAGATGGTTTCTACTCAGATGGAGTTGAGATTGGAACATATGATAGTGGTGTGTTCTGTTGTGTGGTTAGAGGTACAAGGGTCTATGCTTCCATTTCTTCTTCAGGGGGTTATTCCAAATGAGAATTAGAGATGAGTTTTGATCAGATCATAGAAATTTGGAATCATATTTTTTAGAGGGTATGGTCTTTTCCATCAGAACCAAGCTCGTGCATCACTGCACATGATAGCTAGCCGACTAGCGATGAGAAGCTGGAAGCTAGACTGATTGTTTTTGTTGGGGAGGGACTTCCCTTGTTGTTTTGATAAGGTTTTATGTATTTTGATAACCTGGGGGAAAATTTAATGTCTTATGTCCTTGATTTCGTGTTAGTATCTCCTTCATATATAAAAGGGGATTATGATAAAACATAAAAAATAATTTTCAGTCATCTGGAGAAAGAGGATATTCCCAAAACATCCTTTAGGAGTATATATAGGCATTATTGGTACATGGTTATGCCCTTTGTTGTTATTAATTCATCAAATGTATTTATGGAATTGATAAATCAGGTACATTATAGACATATTTATTCTTTCATTGTTGTATTGATTTTTGATATATTGTCTTATTCAAGGGCAACAAATGAGCATGAGAAACACTTGATTGTAGTGTTTGGAATTTTGAGAGATCTTATATTGTTTTCCAAATTTTCAAATTGTGACCATTGGATAAAATATGTGCATTTGTATGGCCATGTAATTTTTTAGAGATATGTTTTTGGGGATCAATAGATGATAGAGGCCTTTATCACTTGTAAGCCACTGAAGAAATCATTCAGATTCGGAGATTCCTTATTATTGTTAGGTATTATTGATGCTTTTTTTGTGACATCCCATGATAATCATCACCAATGATATCATTAACAATGAATAATGATTATTTTTGGTTGAATGATAAATTATATACGTATTTTTACAACCTAAATGGTCATTTTACATAAGCACCAATATTTATTTTACTAGAAACAATGAAAGGATACTTGGTGTAGTATGATTTATCATGACCAAGGTTAGGGTGTGTTCTCATTCAAGGGAATCATGTGATTGTGTGTGGCACCGAAATGTTGACATTTCAAGAGAAGACCTTGCCAATACATGATTTGGAGTTGGCATTGGTGGTTCATTCTTTGAAAACGTGTCTTGATTACATCATTCATGTTAAAATATTAGTGTATAGTAATCATAAGACCTTGGAGAAAAGTTTATCATAGAGATACTTGAATATAAGGAAAAAATAGATAGATGGAGTATCCCAAAATTTTGGACTGTGACTTGATACGAAGTCAGGATAAACAAAATTTAGTGGTAGTTTTGTTATGTAGAATGTCATATGCTCAATTGGTAGCAAAAGCACTGGATAAGTGGTAGTTAATATTGATGATAGATGACATGTGGTTGGAATGTGATGACCAATGTAATATACTAGTTTTCTTTAACATTGAATTGATTCTTGACATGGATGGTTTTATTATAGAGTCACAATGGTCTGATTCAATGTTTTTGGAAGTGACATCAAAACTCAATGGCGGGGATACCATTCATGTCTAGAAAAGATAAGATATTTCATTGTTTTGGATTCCTAATTATGTGATTATTCAACTCAATTTTTAGGAAAAACTCCGCAGATGTTATCATCATTACAAATTATTTGTCCTGCCGAGAATTCAAGAAGATGTATAAGGTATTCAATATAATGTTTTAGTGGAATGGATTTAAGAGGAAAGGGGTCGAGTTTATATTTATATTAAAAACATGATAAAAGATAATGGTAGAGAATCATGAACCATAAATTTTGTCTAATTCTTTACCTATACTAGTTATTAATAGGGAGTAGATATAGATTTAATTTGTTATAGGCCTCTGAAGAATCGTCAGGAAACATGATACCATATTGGTCATTTGGGATCATCTTATTATGACTTCCATTTAATAAATATTTTCAAATCCTGTAAGGTAGATGATTTTTCTAAATCTTCTATTCATGTGGTGGTAAATAGTTTCAGTGTTTCGATTTAAATTGTATCTGTAAAAGATCCAGAATTCAAGTCTTGTTTTTTAAAATCCATGGAGAATGACCGAGAAACATTGTTGATGATTTGCACAATGTACCACACTTAGAAGGATGTAAAATCCAATAGGTTTAATAAAACATTTTAGGATATGTTTTGGTCATGTTTCATAGAGTTTGGGGGCTCATGGGAGGAGGACATTCCATCAGTGGAGTTCTCCTATAATAAGATTTATCATCCATCGATGCATATGGCCTCATTTGTGGCATTGTATGGGCATCCATTTCATTCTCCAGATTGATGGGTGGAAACATGAGAATCACCATTCTTTTGGATGAGATGTGTCAAAGAACCAATGGAGTTTATTAAGTTAGAATGGAAAAGAATGGAGAAGGTGTACAATCATCAGAAATCTTATGCGGCTGATATTCGATGGTCGTTATCAATTGAGGTATGTAATCATTTGTTCTTTGGAATCAATCTAATGATGGGTCTTAAGTGGTTTATAATGTAGGGAATATTATAT
Source organism: Viscum album (assembly GCA_963277665.1). NCBI lineage: Eukaryota > Viridiplantae > Streptophyta > Magnoliopsida > Santalales > Viscaceae > Viscum > Viscum album. Next base: position 1,794,402,151 of record OY728140.1, read on the forward strand.
AAGAGATATATTGATCCTTTTTATCAACATTATTGAGATGTGTTGGTAGAATATGGGTTGGATTTTCCACCATGATTTAGTGTGGGTAAAAATGTGTTTCATTTGTCACAATTGAAAAAGTATCACTCTCATCACGACCATGTGATCTGTTGTGATTGTGTTGAGATAGAATCGGTTGCATCCTTGGTGCACATGCGAGTCTATATTGTGGATAAGAAAGAGAATGTCTTCTGTGTTAAAAGATTCGGTCTAGATTAGGTTTTGTTGAAACATGATCAGATTCAGGAACACACATGGGAGTAATAGAAAGGGATGGATGAGCTATGTCCTGAGATCATTCAAAAAATAGATGGTTTTATACATTTAAGGGACATAAATTCCAATTTTGGGGAGAATATAGTACCCAATGTTTGATGTATGCATCCCTATTTTATATATTATAAAGTATTTTATGTGGTTTCTAGTGTTTTAATGAGTTTTAAGGGGTTTATAATGATTTGGTGTTTTTTCTAGAGGTGCATGGTTTGAGAGAAATTATTGGAAACCATGAGAAAACCCCTAGAAACCATGAATAGTGAGGTAGAGGGAACGGTGTGGCTTCCCGGTTAATGAGCTTGGTTTAAAAAACATCCATCAAACCCAACTAAAGTGTGCAACTGGAGATATTGGGATTCTATACGGTTGGCACAATGTTTTTATAACAATATGAGTCAACCTTGTGGGGTACCCTTCGGGAAAGTAGTTTTCACATAGTTGCCAAATAGTTTGTCAAACCATTTGAGAGAAACTGGTGTGGCAGTAAAAGGTGTTTTTTAAATAAATTATATCACTTGGGATTTATCCTAAACCACATATTTATTCACCCATGAGAAATCTACTCACACTTTATCTTCTCAGTGGTGTGAGGGGGTCTCTTAAACATTTTGTATGAAAATGTATTATTTTTATTACTAATTTATAGGTGATTATACTATAGAATGTATCATCTCTTGGTTGTTTCATTATTTTGCAAATATATATTTCACTCATTATCTAATTTTCCATTATAAAAATCCATCACATTAAGATCTAGGTCTTTTTTTCTAAAATTATTTTTGTTAGTCTTGTTGATGCTTGGAAAAGAGTTGTAAATATTCTTAATGGATGTTTCTATCAGTTTTCATTTGTGGTTATGTAGTGGGATGATTTATCCAAACCCTATTATTGGTGGATTCTCTTTGGACTCTATTTTTATTGAAGATAAAGGATTTTATTTCTGATAAATAATTGTTTCTTGAAACTAGTGGGTTTTGTGATGTGAAATTCTTGATTGAAATAATTTTTGTGATGATTTGTTGAGTTTTTGAAAAAAAGGGACATTGTTGTTTAATGTTCTTGAAGTGGGATTTTAAAATTTTAATTTTCAAATAATTTTCTTGGAGGATTTTTGAGAAATGATATGTGAAATTAATTTTCTGTAAAAATAGATGTTTAACTAAACTGATATTTTTGATGGAATTTGTTTAATGGCGGTTTCAATAAAGGCCAGTTTTATAGAAATGTTTATGGATTTTGTTGGAATTATTTATTATAATAAATGATATTTCGGTTTAGAAATGGTGGTGTGGCATGGTAATGGACATTTATTGGTTAATTTTATTTTGGAAAATGTGACTGAAATGGTTTCATATGCCGTTAAACAAGGGTTTGATGTGATGGATCATTCCCATGAAGTACCACCATAATGTGGTAGTGAATTACATATATAATAATTTAGTGAGTTATGCAGATGAAGTTCCACGATTAATGAACCTAGAGATCACATGGTTGGGTTATAGATAAAGTTGTTTTATTCAGGAGGTCTTGCTAGATGATTTGGGTTGTACACTTGTATTTTATGAAATATGGTAATGATTCATTGGGTAGCATTCACTGGGATGGTATAGATAATGGGACATAAGAATTGAGAAGAGTGTGTTTGATTTTTTAAATTTTTTTCACTATTTAATGGTTTTACATAGACAATTTTATTACATTTCTGTTAACATGTTCCATCTAGGTTGTGCGTGTGGGAATGTGATTTGTGAATATCCTACTGAATATTTGTACTCAACCATACTTTGTCCCCATTGTTCTTTTGATGATGTAATTTTTCGATACGTAGGTAAGGGTATGAAATATTATTTTTTGAGTGGTGTATAGTTATGTTTGGGTGGTCTTGTGGTGATTAAATCTTGATTTATGGGGATGATAAATGGATTAATGTAATATAGAGTTTGATTGTTCTTTTTCCCCTACTTCATGTTGCTTTGATTCTAGAAAAATGCGGCTTAGTTATGTGTTTTTTGGTATAGTTATATTTTTGTACATTTTTTGACATTCATTGTGTAGTTAGAATGTGGTTTTTTTATGAAATGTCTGGTTGGTTATATTTATTTTATTGAAAAATCATTCACCAAATTTAATTGAATCCCTCATCTTTTATTCCAAGAATTTTTCAGCTTTAGAATATCTCTTAAGGATAAGTGGCACTTCCACCTTAACTCAAGCTAATGAGGAATGGTGGGATGTTACATAAAACCCTTAATTATACCATCATTCAAAAATTACATTCAACTTTCATAAAAATTGGATACATCTAAAAAAATTCAATTTCATTCATAATATATAACTATTAAAAAATATAATTTATATTTCATTAAAAATCATCATAAATTTCAACATAATATCCCCCTTTCTATTTTCTATAATTATACCTTGTAAAAAAATATAATACGTGTGATGTGAATGCAATAATAATTAATAGACCTAGAATGAGTAATGAATTTTTTTTCCTTGAATACATTGATACCATAAAAACATTTTCACAAATTTTTATGTTTCACCCATATATCAGAATAACATTAAATTACCTCATGAAGTCTTAAGATTCCATTAACACATTATATAGATCAAAAATCATAAATTTAACTTGTTGAATAAATTCCATATCACTCAAACAGTAGTTTCATCACTATGAAGTGAGTAACCCTCATTGTTACCATTTGAATTTCCATCGCATTATATTCCCTTAATCTCATTGGAATACCCCTAACACGTAACTCTGTCTCAGTAACCATCATATTATGGAGATATCAGGGGATCTATTGATCAAGGTTAATCATAGAACCACCCATACGAAAAAAATATCCCATGAACAAAAACATAAGAATAACATATAAATTCATCATTAAGGAAAATTATCATTTTTTCAATGAAATCACATTTCATTTTAACAAAGATGAGCACTCATAAATGAAAGAAATTTATTTGAAAATAATATTTTAATCCTGTAAAAGAAGTACAAAAATATAAAAGTGGCATAAAATCAAGAAAATTTCTTCATTCCATATATTTTAAACAAAAATTATCATCGACTTCAAATAAATAATGAAAAATATAATTAAATGATGGGTTTTAAAAGAATGCTCCTTACCTTGAGTCCAACTAGTCATTAAGATCATTATCCTCATAAATAAATTTTTTTATAATTTATTAAAATTATTTATTACCTTTTAATGGTTTATTATTCCTTTTATATATCTTATTATTATGTTATAACAATTACATAATTAGTTATGTTAATGTTTTTTTGTTGATATTCGATATAAGAGTCTATAATGAATTTGTCACATTTTCAAAATTCAAAATGGCCTAAATTCCATTATCTCCAACATAAAATTCAAAAGGTAAATATGAATTTTACACTCCAATTGTTATTTTTAATCAAACCTTTTGAGTTTAGTTCTGAAAAATGAACAACATTATAATAATGGGGAGGGTAGGTCATCTGTGCACATAAGAAAAAAATTCAATTTTTTAAAGATCATTATAGAAATAAAGTAATTATTATTTTATAATTCATGAATTATTACAAGAAACATAATATAATATTAATTATTTATATATATTTTTATATATATCAACCATGTGATTTGGTGATGAAAATTGAATCATATTACATCATAGAGTATTTTGTTCCCACATACACACAGAAAATGTTATCATTTTCCAGTGCATGGAAAGTGACGATTGTAAATGATATATTATATTTTAATAATGATAAAATATTATGATTATAATATATAAAAATTAATTCCATCATTATATAAAATCATCATAGACAACAATTGAAAATGAATAATATTGGTTTGCGAAGTTATAGCCCACCATACACAATAATGATTAATTCATATCAAATTTGGTGAGATTTGAGTCAGATTTTGCAGATTATATTAACATCATAACATATTAGTATGTTTTTTTATACATGAAATATTATTTCATCATGGATGAAGAAAATTTTTATAGATGTGGGGGAATAAATAAAAAATAAATACATAATAAAAAGCAAAAAATCTTCTTCTGATGAGCCCCATTGAATACCAAAATTACACCTATAAAAAAGTTTTGGCCTAAAATAATGTATCTGGAATGTGGTGAGGGATTGAAGGAATATATTTTGTTAAAAATTTTCTAAAATTATTTTATACATGTGAAGAAAAGTGAATAATGGGTTCCCTTTTATAGCAGAGGATAGGGACACTATTTGAATTTTCCTATATAATTATCTATTCCAAATGGATCCAAAGTGATTTATTTCTAACATAATATGAGTTTGTCTCTAAATAATTTCATCCATATAAAAAATTATACATGATTGTAATATTTTGATATTCCTTATCTTTTTAACCCTTTTTAACTATTTTAATTCATACAATTATATATTGTAATTTTTTATTTGGGGGATAATATAATTAAAATAATATTCTAAATGACTTATAAATTACTCACTGGTGAAATTTAGAGACTTATCTAAATTTGTAAGCCAAAATTGGGTTGTTATAAATTTTATATCATTTAATAAAGTATATTTATTTTAAATTATCTATTATTTTCTGTTAAACAGTATTCATGAAATTACATTAAAAAATCATAGGGGTAAGATAATTTAGAACTAATACTTACAATGAATCAATAACTTATCAAATCCACAAATAAAATTATGAGAATAATAATGTCATGGTATATTTATTTAACTATTTTTAATATCATTTATTATATATTTATTTTAATTAAACTATAATCTCATCAACATTGTGCAATCCTTTAATTAATTTTTTTCTTCACTAAAAAATTATAAAAAACATCATTATAAAGATATTTTTTTATTTTCAATAATACTATTTATAGATGGATTTTACACATATTTCCCCATATTAAAAATATTTCTCCAGCTATAAATAGAAGTTTAAAAAAGAAGTGCTTTAATTTAGAATAATATTTTAATTTCCATACACATTTCTAAGGGGAATAGAAATATAAGAGTTCTAATAAAAGGATTATATTGGTCAAGAAACAATGATTAATGGAAATTATTAAAAGTGTTACTGAAATTTTTTAATTTTTATTATATTATTGTTTATAGTTAAATTCTAAATTTATTTGTTACTATTTTAAAAAATAACTAATGTTACTGTAATTTATAATATTTACTATATTATTGTTCATCCAAAATTTATCGATTTATTTATAATTGTGTTAAAAATATTACTAATGTTTATATTCAATTAATACATTCATTATCACCATTCTGACTGTGAGTTTATAATAATAACATTTAAATAAAAAATTTATGTTATTCTCTTAAGCTCGATACAGTGTATCATATATGATATCAAACATGATTCATAATTCTAAAAAATCCAGCAATGTTACTTTTACTACGATTTTTTATGATTTGGTTCAGAAATCATGGTGCAAGAAATTTTTTTTTGGACACATCATATAAAAAATTATAATCATTATAAAAATATAATATATATAAATTATAAATATATTTATAGCCATCTATATAAAAATGTAATTAAATTTCAATTACATAACATCAATGTAAATATAGTCTGTATGTATGATTGAGTAACATTAAACTTTTTGATGGATGGAATTAAATATTTTAAATAATATTCCACCACATTATGAAAATAATAATATTATAAATGTCATATATATTCATTAAATTGAACATTATAACTATTAATCAGAATTGGATATTGAAAATGAATCGCACCGCTCTATGAAGGCTATAGTCCACACGTAGGCATGAGTGATAAATTGATTACCTTATTTATTTAAATGATTTGAAAAATAGTTTGAACTTAATCAAAAAACATTTTTATAACTTTATAAAAGAATTAAATTTTAAATGGATATATATATTATATTTAGTCGATGATTAAGAAGAAATAATATTTGAATTATTTTGATAAGATAGAGAGATGTCATTTTCTTACAACTAAATACATTTTAGGAAAATATTATGGGAAGATAAGAAGAAAATGAACTAATAAATATAATTTATTTTTGTACATGAGATATTATAATGTAATATATATTTCTAAAAAATTATTAATAAGGAAGGACAAGTGGTGTGATTTAATATGTGAAGGAAAGGGAACACGAGTAATTACATAGAATATTTAAATATTAAATATATCACAATCATATAAAGTGGAAAAAAATAACACATATTCAATATTGACATTTTATATGTTGTTTCTAAACACATCAAATCCCATTTGGGTAATTTTTAGAGGTATTATAAGCCTCATCTATTAGTCAAACCACTATAAACGCATTTTAATCATAACCACGATAATACAAAATATTACAATGAATACAATAATATATGTACAATGATATTAGGTTAATTTTAAAAATATTAAATAATGATTACATGTATGGAATCCATTTAATCATATTAGACTTATATATGTGACAAAATGTAATATTAATTTAATATCATAAATTATATGTTCTTTTTAAAAAAAATTAAAAACGTAATTTTAAAATTGATTTTACATTAAACAAACATAAAATTATGAATTACATGAATGTATTTGGTAATTATAAAATTAAATATATTCGTACTTTTGGATCAAGGAAAAACCAAATTGATCATTGAAACTATAACACTAAATGAAATGCCCCAAAAAGGACAATTATTTTGGGAAACATATAACATCTATTAATAAATGTGACACATGAGTTATAAAATAATTTATAAAGTTTAAAAGTTTTATTTTAACATAAAAACATATATTTTTTTTATCCAAATGCTTCAAAATATAGAACAAAATTATTAAGGGATAATAATTTCATTAAAAAAATTATATGATAATTTTATATTTTCTCTATTCCCCATTAATGAATAATTTTGGAAAACATCCAAACATTTATCCCAAAGAAATATTGATATCATGATTAAAATAACTTTCTTAAAATTAATTTATATAAAATTTATTGATATTAACTATATTATTGATTCACCTAAATCAATAAAAACCCTTGTGAAAAAAAATATTTTTATATCATAAAATTAATTTATTCTCTTTCCTTATGTAATAACCATAATGAAAATAATTTTAATATATATTATTTATTCTATAATATAAAAATTTCATTTAAATCATTCATCAAAATTGAGTCGTTTAATTTATTAAGATAAATACACATTACACAGAATATTTTTTAGAAGGAAACTTCTTTAAAAATTAGAGTGATTTTATTTTATTTTATAATTAATTTATATTCAATGATTGAGTTTTATACATGTGAAAACAATATCATCTTTGTAATTTATCTAGTCAAATTCATACATTCAAATCCCATTGATATGCAATAACGAAAACATTAAATAATAATAAATCAATCATATAGTGTTATTTTTTTTAAAAAAACGTGTATGATGTAATACTAGGTATCACTAAAATATTATTTATTTTAATATAAATATATTATAAAATTTTAGGGTTTTACACTCACAATATGATTGTAATAGAATTTTATTAGATCCATAATTTTAAATTCTTTATTTTTAATATATATACCAATCAATATCCATCACATTATATCTAATTTAAATATCTCATGATATGGTTTATATATACTAGTATCCACATGTTAAGTAAGTTAATATGATTCTATCTTCCCTGATTTTTGTTGGTTTCCACTTTTCTAACCACAATGATACGTTGGTTTCATGAAACATTAGGCTAAATCAAATACACTTTAGGATATCTACATTTATATTCTGTAAATTACTACAATATTTTCCTATCTGCATGAACCTAAATATTTTCAAAAAATTAGGTTATATAAGTAGAACAATAAATATCATCAACAATTTATTTAATTGATAACATTATATATACTAATAATTATTTTCAAGAATGTTCAAATATTAATTCCAATAAATTAATTTGATGTAATTATGTATAAATAAATCTATAATAAAAATATATACAAGGTCCCTTCGACATGAAAAAAAATTAATGATTTTATTGATAAAATTATGTTTCCCTACAAACGTTATCTAATTATTATATTGGAAAATAAAATCATACACCATAAAAAGTACATAATTTTCATGGTGACCACATATATAAAAACAAAATTCAATGTCATGCATCCATGTATGTGATCCTTGGAATAATTTAGATAATCATGTAGTTTTTTTCAAAAAAAATTAAATGAAAACTATGAAATGACCATTAATATCATTTTCAAGAACGAGCGATGGTTGACTTGTTCAATAAAAAACAAATTATGATTAGTTTTTAATTAGAGGAAGATCTCATCCATGAATGGGGAAGGGCTCCTCGCAACATCAATGGATCTCGATTTATGCTGTTGCGTTGGTCCTTCAATCTCCATATGAATCGTGAATAATCTTCCACAGTGGTTTGGGTATGTTTCCCTAAATAACCTTTTCCATTTCAAAATACTTTAGTTATCTCCATGTTGGAAAATCTGGTTGGTAGATTCCTCTGCTTTGATAGCCGCAACGAGGTGGTTTTCCATACGTTAAACCCTCGGGTGTGTGTTGAAATGGATGCATTGCGCATCCCTTTTGAATTTGTTTGGATCACGATTGGTGAAGAGTACCAATGTAAACAGAGGGTGTTCTGTGAAAATTGAACCGAGTTTTGTGGATCTTGCATGCGATTGGGTCACTCAGTTGAGGCATGCAAAAGAGGTCTCCTCCCTCAACCGAGGGAGTTTCATAGTAGTGAGAAAAATTTTTATTGGGAGTATGGATGATGGTTCAAGGAGAAAGGAATTAGAAAACGGTGTGAAGATGGGTTCGGTTCATACCACTGGGGGTAAACTAACGGAGGGAGGGGCTCTCTTCTGGCTGGTCCAGTTGGGGAGGTCTTTGTCTTTGGGTCTTGTAATGTCTCTATTGATGAATGAAAAATAGTTGGGACTTCCAGAATAGGTTAAATCAGTATAAAGAGAATACCTCTCGGTCCTTTGATGTTTTGTGTGAAGAAAAGGCTAGAGAATTAGGGGCTCGTAGTAGTTTGAAGGTGATCAACATGGCCAGAGCTAAAGATTCTAAAGGTCTTAACCCTATGGACAAACCTGTTTTATCCTAGAGAAACCTGTTTGAAAGGGTTGATGAGGAAATGTCTAGTGTGGGCCTGGAGGAGGAGGTCTCTACTGGAGGTGATGGCGATAAGGTAGTCTTGGAGAGTGTGCATGTTTAATTCTTGAGGTTGGAACCAGGTAAAGGATTTGTGGAGGACATAAAGGATGCTTCTGGTGATTGCGGACCTGTCCTGGCTTTGGAGGGTCTGCATGTCGACTTCATGAGGCAGGACAAGCTAGAGTCAGTTACAATTTGTGTGGATCAGAGGCTGGGGGTCAACATCAGGCAGGTTGATTCGTATTCAATGCTACATGGATACCATGGGAAGGAAGGTATTGGTGGTGCTACGAATTCAGAGGGCCTAATGATGGATAGTAGGGGGCAGGAGCCAACTGGAATGGATGTGGGTGAAACCCCTTTGGTGGATAGGAATCTATCATTGCTGGATTGTACCACTCCATACCAGAGACCGAGTTATACATCTGGGGTTCCTAATTTATATTTAAAAGAACAGTCTAAGGAAGGATGGGAGAACATTGGGGAAGGGGAAGAAAATATGAGTGATAATGTCCACCGCTCATTCAGTGAAATTGTTCAAAGTGGGATACAGAAGGTGACTATTGGTGAAAGACCTTTGTCTAAAACCCTGATAAGGATTCCTAGGAAGGAATACTCATATCTTCCACGGTCTATTTGGGCTAGGTCCGCCTCGAAATAGAATAGCGAGGTGGTTATTGATGTTAACAATGGCAGTGGTTGTAAGAAGGAATCACCAGATAAGCCTTCTCTTGATCATCTTAGAAATCGGATCCAATGTAATAATTTTTGGAGTCATCCAGAGTGGGAATCTGCTACTAGAGAAGAAGAATCATGCATGGGATGAGGGGTTGACGATGGGTATTATGATATGTAACCTTTTGTTAAACTGCATTTCTTGTTTCTTTTGGTTCTCTGGTCATTGCTAGTTGTTGTATGTGGGGCACCGGCCTCCCTTGACCCAACTATTATAAAATGAAAAAAATTATTTTCTTAGGAATGAAAATTATTATAAATATATGATTATTTTATAGGGAAATGATATCAGATAGTATTTACAAAAGAAAATAACCTCCTAATACTATTTAGCATGAAATGAAGGTAGAAATTAATATCCTAATGATGAAAAAAAAGTTATATATAATTATTATGACAATAAATCATTGTTGGAATGATATATTATGTAATTGAATTAATAATTTTCTATAGTTTGTAATTTAATTAAAAGGAATAGATGCCCCAAACTTTTGGGAAAATCCTGATAATCATATAAAAAATTCTCATTTATAACAAAAAATTCTTCAATATTTTCTATTTTTATTAAAATAATTGTTACATGTTATTTAATATCGTCTATTTTAATTTCTATATAATGAATGAAATTATTTTCATAAACATATATAGGTTCATTCATTTAGGAATACCATTCATAAATCTAATATAATTATCTATAATTTCAGAGACATGAAAGCATTATTATCATGAATTTAATGATTCAATGATGGTCAATATCATTTAAATAATTTTGTACACTGGTTAATAATCAATGATACCTAATCCCATTCTGGTAATGAGTTATTAGAGGTGATTTTAAATACCATCCTTCTTATCCTAAAATTAAATCATTATTCTAATTATGTTTATTTCTATATTTCTCATAATATTCATCTTTCAATCTATTTCATATTATAATATTTTTCTTTATCATACAAAAGTGAAAAATATTTTTTAATTAGGGTGATTACTCAAGAAAATTACATATATTGATTTGGAAAGATCATGGATAAAATCTAATTTTATCACATTTAGAGATACCTTCTCTAAGGTACCACACTAAATGATCGTGAAATGGATATTTTATATAATGATATTATCTCCATGATTTAAATGATGTACTGCTAGTTTCATTTATCATGAATCAACATAAAATAATAATGTTGTTTGAAATAATCCAAAATCTATATTATCATTTAATAATTGTAAATATAAGTATTTAATATGGAATGGGTTTCTGGGACTCAATCTGTGTTACCAAGATAAGATTATCCTCTCAATATGTCGATAGATCTAACAAAAATACATCACCATCACAGTTTTTTCATTCAAATATTATATAATGTGCGGAAAGTTAAAAATATCATTGATTCTCACTAGGTTGAATTTTTTTATAGTTCACTTGATCAACATAATCCCACTACGTTGTTATTAAATATACATAGTAATGCCAACGAGCCTATACCCAAGTGTTACATGCTTTTTCATGGCATCCAAAAGACCTAGGATCAACTCTCTGAAGGGAAGAATTTTCGTGTTACTATTGTAGTACTCTAGCATTAAACTATATTAGTACTATAGTAGTTGTAGAACTATAGAAGCAGTGACACTGTAGAGGCAGAGGCAAAAAGTTATGGACTATAGTGAAGGTGGTACCCTTGTAGTTACTATAACAACATAGATACTGTAGCAGTTCTAATCACGAAATATCCCTTTGGAAAAAATGGACTTTCAAGCCTTGTTTTTTGGCCACATGGGCTTGGACCTTCGGGCTATATAATGGGTCTCCCTTTTTCATGTTAAAAATATTTCTTTTCTTTAATAATAAAATGAGTCTTCACCTCCAACCTTTATAAACATATTCATTTTTCTCAATCCAAAAAACACACTCATTAACACATAATTTTAATATTTGACATTTACCTAACCTTAATCTATATAGAATTTTTTTTGAATATTTAGTAGTAAAATGATATTTGAGTTGTTATCCTCATATTCAATAATTTTTTAGTAATTCCCAATTATTATGGGGTGTTAATCACCACATACCGTATAAATGATGGATGGTTCGACAATCAAAATTCCCTTTAATAGATGATCATATTTGTATTTTATACATGGATTACAAAAAAATACTTTATGTTCAGATTATGAGTAATATGTTTTGGAATATGAGTATATAATAAACATCACAATCTATACAAGTTGAAATGTTATTTAAATCTATAGTTACAAAATTATATAAAAAATGTATAAATTGAGACTCATATCATAATTTATTATATATAACCTTGGATGTGATAGTGAAAAATGATATACCATAAATATCTTGTAAATTTTTTCTAAAAAATTTGAGATAATAATATGGAATTATATATTTTATAACCACCATTGTCATTTTTAATAGATCCATGAATGAATTGACTTGGTCATCTTGTCTAATGTGTCTAATTTCCTCATATAATATGAAATAATACTAAATTCAACATATAGTTGGTATAAGAAGAAATATATGATACCCGGATGCAATTTTTTGATCATTACTGGAATTAAATATTCTAACTCCAGCACATGTCTATTTTAATTTTAATATATATTGATGAAAAAACAATTTTAATGATATTATTAACATATATCATCAAGGATATTTGGATTTTAATTCATATCCCCACTTATTATATTAGACCACATGTTAATAAATAAATATATTCTGCATTCCATAATAGAATATTTTAATTTCAATTTCCAATGAAAAATTGAATTTAGTTTCTTCAATATGATTAAAAATACTAACTAACCAATGTTAACAATAGAATATTTTAATAGGGACGAACCCTTTTATCAACATATTCACAAAATATTCTAGCGGAAACATTTACATTTCAAAACAATAATCATGCTATGAAGTTCCTATAGAATCTCATGATATATATCATTGAGGATAAGAAGCCATCCCATTTCATATATTACTCATGGAATTGTTATTATTAATATGTGTATCGAACAAAATAAGATCTTCTCATTGTACGTTCATTAAGACTATTTTAAGATGTTATTATAATTCTTATAAATTGAATATTATTATTTCTAGATTGTGATATTCATGATTATATAATTATATTCAGATTAATACTAAAATGATATCTTATTAACATAATTTGTAAAAATTTATTATATGATGTTTTTCATTGATAAATATCAAATAACATTTTAAAATAGTTTCTATGTTATTTTATAAATTAATGCTTGATTTTTGTGAATTGTTTAATGAATTAATTATTTATTTTATGCCTTATTTCAATCAAAATTTTATTGTGAAAAATCATTGATGATAAAATATCAAGATTCTATTGTTTAATTTATTCAATGCAATGAATTATTATGAATATAATTCAATAACGACACAGACTGTATGGAAAATAGTATATTTTTTAGAATGGGAATTATTAAATAACTAATGATACCAAACCCAGATATTGGATCTTAGTTCATTTTTATATAATTCTGGATTTCATATCCAATGTGAATAAAATAATATGATGATATAAAAGGTAAAAAATTACAAGTCAATATCAATTGCATATATCACAACTATAACATACAAAACAACAATATATGTTGATATTTTATTTAATAATTAATTCCTTTTCATGAAAAATTGATATTATATAATATTCATAAAATAGGAAAACATGAAAAATGAATTTCAATTCCAGATAAAAATATTAGATATGGAATATAATGGTTTGGATGTTATATAATTTTAAATATTGTAACCAGCATTAATTTTTTCACTTGACATGCACAATACTATTAACCATGTGCTTAATATAACAAATAAATTCAATGAAATATATTTTAATGAGAGTATAATATTGATTTAAATATATTAATATATATATATATTGTGTATATAGGATTCACTAATGTCATCAAACTCGGCAGATCAAGTCCCCTATTTACGAATTAGACCAATATGATTTAGATGCCACCTTGATTATTTTATAGAGGAAAATTTAATTTCCACACATATATGGAGAATTTTTAATACTAAAAATGATGATAATTTTTCCTTCAAGTTTGTTAAAAACCATTCCTAAGTTATGATATCCTTAAAATGTTATCCTTTTAATCATAAAAGTTTTGAATTATGAGGACAAATAAACATTTTTCATAAATTTTGTAAAATATCATTCTATATTGTAATAATACTTGTTTATGATTTCGTAGAATAAAAATGGTTGGATTCCCTAATTATAGATTCACTAGTTCCTTATAATACCTATCATACACACCCTACTCTAATAATTTATGTCTTCCATACTTAAACATCATACCAATTCCCTATTTGATTCCACTGTTTTCATCCAAACCCAAACCATCACATTGTCCTAATCTTAATGATGGGATACTAATATAGTTACCATAATATCCACACACTAAAGTGATAATTTCCAATAAAAAATTCATTGACTCTAAATTTTACAAAGATAGATTTTTTAATATGAAAGAGAGTATAGATCCCTAGTTTGAGTATCATATTACTCGATTAAAACTCTAAGGTGATTTTAAAAATAATTCTGAATGGATGGTGATGAAAGCATTTACTATTTGAGTCCTATATGTATTTTATCTCAAAAACGTCAAATTAAAAAATATTTCCAAAATAATTTTACTAAATACAGATAAATATTTACAATGAGAAAGATTCCCTAAAATGATAGATGAAATTACATGGAAACCATGAACCACCAATCTATGTTTTCTAGGTCAACCCTTAAGTTGGCCATGAGTTTGACACTTATCTAGGTCACCGTCCCATGAGAATAATTCAAGCATAACACTATAGTCCTTAAAACCCAATTAGAAAGATTTTACCCATTTTTTTTCTAAAAAGTGTGTCACCCATCCCTATTCTTTTATATCACTTTTTCATAGATGTTTCATTTTTTAAATTTTTAATGGCTATAATATATTTTTTACAATTTATAAATCGATTTATCCATCCTAAAAATTAGTCCCATCATGATATTCCTATCCCCAAAATTGATCCTTGGAGTCTTATATATAATCTATCTATTTGATAATAAGCTTACCCTATCCTGGTATCCTATTATAACCATAAATGTCTTCCATTCCAATATGCATATAGAACATCGAGGGTTTCTTATTGGGATATCTATATATGAATATCTACACTAGCTCTATGAATCATATGGGTATAATATATTTATAATAATTTTCAATGTGATACGATTAAATATTATTACATAAACCTTTATTTAGATAGTGTGTCTTCCTATTTAAAAGGATAATAGATTCCCATACATTTGACCTAAACACAAACCATTATTATTCTTTTATTTATATGTGGTATTACACATATGATATAAGTATACCAGTCAGAAATGTTCTTGTGAAAAACTATAAAAGATTCATTAATAATTATTTGGGTAGGATCTTAAATTTCATATTAATTGTCCTAGATATAGGACCATAAATGGAAGAACCTCTTTCCTAGTTATATTACAATAAGAAAAATAATAATCTTCTTAGATAAAAAAGGAGAGGGTTCACCATTAGACTATATCACATAACATTAAATAGTCATATTAAATTTTTTATGGATTTCATATGTGAAATAAAAACATCTGAATTTCTATTCTCCAAATATTTATATGTAGAATTCCACTATCAAATGAAAATTTCTATATTATACATCCTTCTACATTCTTTCGGAAAATCATAGGGATACAATGGGAGTTATAAAATCCATGGATACCCTAAAACACTAAATGATATCATAAATAATCCCCATAATATTAAATTATATAAAAATAAGTTTATATGAAAAAATTGGGAGTCCTTATTAATTCAATATTCTAATGAATCCCACTCACAAATGTGTAACAAATATTATTACAAGTAAGTATTCCAATGAAATATTTTTTTTAATAGAGATCCACTAGATTGAAAAAATCTTCTATTATGGGATGTGGTATCATCCAATTCATTTAATTAGCATATATTCTTAGATGAACCAAACAAAACATGCATGTGAGGTGAATATCAAAAATCCCTACCCAATAAAATGAAATCCCATTTTTTTAATCAATTAATATATAGGATCCACCATGAATATTAGAATTATTTTTTAGATAAAATATTATAATTTTTTTAATTCCACATATTTATTCTCTTTTTGATTATTTCATATTATTATGACATAATAAAAAAATTATTTGGTCCATATTAAAAATATTAATCATATATTTCCCTCATGTTTATATATAAATTATATTTTTATTTTTTATGATTTAATGGAGAATCATATTCCCCATTATTCATTTTTATAATAAATTCTATTAATTTTTAGTTAATTCCTTAAATTTTTTTACAGTCTCTCATAAACTAATGAATACTTTTTTAAAATAGTTTTATTCTATTTGATCTTTTTATATTCTTCCGATATCAAATATTTTTCAATATTTTTCTATTTTCTAATTTATGATGATTTTTATGGTCAAATTATATCATCCTTATACATTTTTCATTTTGTAGGATAATTTAATAAATACTTGGATTTAGTCCCTCATGTATTTTTTTCATAATATCATTAAGTTGATATCCAATATGATCATAATATAGCTTTCCCTAGATGCCCCTTCCTACACATATTCAATTAATTAATATATTAAAAAATCATTTAGTTTAATAATTATTTTTTCTATATTGGGTTTTGAAGAGTCTAGATTAATATTATTCTGATGATTAAAACATCCAAAAGAAGACGAAAATATATTATTATAAAATAATATATGAATATACTTTATAAAATGATACACTATATTATTTTATAACTATATATATCAGATTTAGTATGTATAATATTAATTATATTTTATTTTTTACATTATTCTTTTCCAATTCTCTACAATATGTTTAATGATAATTTTTTACAATAGCATTTTCCATTTGTAATTGAAAACAGGGAATCCATTGTATGTATATAGTTATTCTATTATAAAAGGGAATATTGTTTCGTTAAATATTACCTATGCTTCATTAAACACACCATTATATTCTTTCATGATTCAAAATAATAATTAATCATATCCTTTTTAATAATTTCATTCCTAGTACATTTATAGAATATTCATATAGTATTCTAAATTTATAATTTTCTAATTTTTAAAGATAATTATTTAATAAGAGAATGTATCATTATTCTTTTCTAATTCACATCACTTTTACTAATTCTTAAGAACCAACGATGGATATTTTATACATGATTCTTCATTTAAATATATGATTCTTTTTCTCCAACGAATCAATCATTTGAGTATGTTATATCATATATATTAATCTTATTTTTATACATTAATATTAATCTTTTCATTTAATCATTTAATTTATATGAAAACTTTTTAAATATATTATTTGGTTATATAATGTTATATTCATGCATATTATCCATTATTTCATATATTCATTGTTTTATACTCATTCATTAACACCATGTAATCATTCATCGTATATATTATGTGAAATATTTTGTCCATATCTTTATCATATTATACAACCTTGAATAATTTTTATTCATTCATTTCCATAATTCTTCTAATAATTTAATTTAATCTTTTATTCATAATCATATACTAAAGTAAACCTAAATAAATAATACAATTTTTTTGACTAATCATTCTATTGAATTATTTTCAGCACATCTATTTCTCCAAAGGAAGTTTGTGAGGTTTCCAATTGAGAAAAACAATATTATTATTAATTATCATTGGATCTATTTTATTCATAGTAAATAAATTTTATATATTTATATAACACATTAATGACATTTACATGAGTAATATCTTTTATATAAATATTTAATGTTTCAACTACATAACAATTTTATAAAGGTATATTACTTCCAACATCAGTTCTATTAAGTAATTAACATCATTCATCAATCATATTTCACATAATTTATTCTTTATTTTATTATTTTTTATCATTTTCTAATTAGTACATATAAGAAAATGAATATATAATATTAACCTAAAATATGATTTTCATAATATATGATATTTTTTAATACAAATACATGATGAATCATTGGTCTAATTTTAACTAATAGATACAAATTATAAGTGGAATAGAACCTTTAGGGACATAACATAATATAAAGATTGGTGAATCAATGTGTAAAAAAAAATTAAATTTAACAACATTTAAAAAAATTATCGTTATGTATTTATATATTGTCAGTGGGATCTCCATGTAACTAATTTATGTTGGTTTTATATATCAATAATTAAAACCAATGTATATTTACTGATTCATATATACTGATTAAATAAATTTCTATTACAATCATAAATGGGAAAAAATTTCTCAATTCACCCTCTTTGAACTAAATCATGGGTCCATGTATAACATATCATTTCGATTTTAATGAAAAAAATACAACTTCAGAAAAAATATCTTGGGGAATAATCCAATGGATCGTGACTTGTGGATTGATTATCAAATCAATAATGATATATACAATCATATAATTAAAAGATAATTATCTCAAAATATTAGAACGTATAGTTGAGTATGATATAGATAAGACCCTAAAATAACTATACTAATAAACATATTTTTAGATACATTGACTAGACTGCAATTCACCTCATTATTAAATTACAACGGATACCATTTTTAGATACATTGACTAGACAGTTGGTGCATTAGAACCAACCAACAATGAGAGAGGCAGTGTGCTGATGCACGCCGCAAGAGGAGTCTATGACACCAAGCCGTGATGGCCATCAGAGTGGCTGACACCGTCTGGACCGAAAAGAGATATGGTGTGTTGTCATGAACCACCGGTAAGCAAAGTGTATGTGCTCATCATTCGCGATGGTCGGAGGAGGCAATTGAAACTTCATTCAGCCATGGATGTGTAGGAAGTGCGACCAGTGTGCCGCTAGTGAGAGAGAATGAAGCACGACTAGCGTGCTACTAGAGAACAGAGGGCCGCAGACGTAGCCGCAGGAGAGGCAGAACCTATGCCTAACTAGTGGGTTCTGCGGCTATATGGTGGAACCCCCATGGTGCCACCATTTCACAAAGCCGAACTGTAACACCCGAGACTTTTATGTTATATAAATCATCAAAGGAATCTTTTTCTACACAACACTTGCTTGGCTTGCTTTACACGCAATCGCGACCTTCCTCGATAGCTTGCGTCGTACGCAATACCGAGTTTCACTAAACAAAAATATGCTATTAAAACTAGCCGTTATGAATAGTAATAACCACTTTTTGAAAATTTATAAATTTTATTTTTCAAAATGGACTTCATTTTTCGACTCAGAATATCGAAATTAGCCTAGGGTGAAATTTTGGTATTTTTCTGAAAACTTTCAATTTTTGATGAATAGTGAAACCACTAAGTGGTAGGTTAAAAACTGAATTTTGCATAAAACTTAATTTTACCGCTTCTGTGAATGGAATTTCGAAAATCCGAGAGACACGGTTAATATCAAGGACTAAAATGTGGTTCAATGAGATGAAAATAATTTTTTGGTGAATAGTAACTTTTTACTTTTTTTACCGCGGTTAATAGTAAATAGGGTAACTAAGGGTAAATATGATATTACTATTACCCTAACACATATCCTAATTCTATTGGACAAGTGTAATTCGACCAAAAACAAACTTAGGAATAAAATATGACCATTTAGGCCCACTTGGATTAGATTAGGACATTTATTATTAAGAAGGGTTAAAATAGTTAAAATCAATGTTTAATAAGTAAATCATTTTTAATATGGGGATATACATAAGATAAATTCGATTGTAAATATTCATTAGAAATCTAAATAGATTTCCTACATGATGGTATTTTATTTGTAATTTTTAGACATCAAATAATTTAATTTATTTATGACACAAAGATGATGCAGTAATTATCTTATTAATGAAATATTGACAAAATTGATAATATAAATACCAAAATAAATGTAATTTAAGACTTTTTATGAATTACACTAATTTTCTAGGTTACTATGATATATTATTGTTGATTTAATCAACTTGGTTCGAACATATAATTCTGTTATGACTTTCACAAAAATCATATATCAAATAGTGTCAAAATTGACACAAAATAGTTTTTAAATCAAATATTATATTATTAATTGTTATTTTATTCCTAAAAATCTAAGGTTCGGCCAAATGACTTAGATAAGGATATATATATTAATAATAAACAATTTGGGGTTCGTTTGGCATGTTATAGTAAGTGTATTAACCATATAGTGAAAGAAAACAAAAAGACACGGTAAAAGTTAAATTAATTAACTTAGAGTTAAATCTAATTGATAAGGTTAAAATAATACCCTAAACTTGTCTAAATCCTATTGGTTGATAGGATTTCGACCCATCCCCACTTTATCTTCGAAATAAGACCCTTTGGAACCATTATAAACCGATTTTGACTTTAATATAAAATAATATTTTGAGATTTTCCTAAGGTGCCCCTCTCCTCCCTTATAAAAGGGCACCTCCTCCCCCTCCTCCTCACACCAATTTGAGCACTCATGCTCGGCCAACCCCTGCCATTTTCTCCTCTCCACTTCCCTAGAATAATCCTAGAGGTCCTGGTCTTCTCCAAAGACCAATCTTAGTTCCTTAAGTGGAGGATTCAAAGAGGCGTTCCAAAGAAGAGGTAATATCCATTACCGATCTTTTCAATTTCTTTCTTCTTCAACTTCTTCTTCTTTAGTTGTTTCATGATAAAGTAATAACATCAGTATTACTTACATACTGATATGTTATTATAAATATGAAACAACCCTAATTCACCTTATATCCATCCTACGGAAAAATGAAATCATCGCGCGTGCGTACGTACGGAATACCGTCTCCACGCCGTGGTGTAATCTATTTTTCCGCCATCACCTTACAAGGATGGTTATAATGTTGTAATAAGTAACTATATATGATTATTATGAAGTAATATTGATACTGAAATAATATATATATATACTCCAATACAATTCCACGATCATAGGAACGATATCATCACTCGTGCGTACGTACGGAATACCGTCTCCACGATGTGATGCGACTCGTTCTACATGATCTTCATTTAATAATGATTATATAAATGAATTGAATGAATGAATATGGTATATACTACACTAATACCATTCTGGAAATGAATTATCTATAACCTAAAGATAAGAATAAGAATTTACTCGACAAAACACGCATAAGAACAAAAAGTTATAAAGACCCGAGTAACAAGTAACAATGAAATATTACTAACAAGAAGCTAATAATATGACCATATATGATATCATATAAATATGTATGATTCTGGAATAAGTCAATAACATTATTTAAACCATTATACAGGAGCTTCGGACACGTACAAAGCTAATCGGACCTAAGGTAAGGGAAAATATCACAATCTCACTTTTATCCGAGATTGTTTTTACTTTGGTAATTACTGGGGTGTATTTTATCATCCACATCCATGTTCCCTCGATATGTAATATTATTTCCTTCCTTCTACAATAGTTTATATCCAATTTTACCCTTCGGTAAGTTTTTTTGTAAAAGATATGAAATGAATCTTTTGTCGTTTTCGTACGAGGTACTTTTTGACTTTTCCGACAAAAGTTAGAAGAATGTTTTTTTTAACTTATACGGCATGAATGGATTTTTAAAACATTGTTTCCAAGAATCTTCCTTTAAAAGTTTTAATGTTTATTTTTAATCAACTTCTTTTATTTTAAAGTTGTATGACATGTTATGAAAGGAAAAATGTTTTTGAAGAAGAAAGGATATTTTCCTCAAGAATGGAGTTCAAGTGTTTTATCAAAAATATTTTCCATCTAAGATAATAAAGGGTTCTGTTTTATCCCTGTTATTAAATTGATTTGATCATGTTGTGATGGAATTATTTTTATGAATTCCTTTATCTTATATGAATTGATTTATGATGTCATGATGTTTCAAGAATCCCATTTTTGTTACATGTGTTATACGATGATGTATGATTTATGATTATGTGGCACACATAAGAAAGGATTCATTATAAGATGGGTGGGACCTATATCTCCCTCCAATGCATTGGGTAAAGATTTTATATCTCATGAGATAGACATGGCTGGAACGGAAGGTTATTTCGGTTCAGTGATACAGGACTGAAACGAGGATTGAACTCGGTTCAGAAAGGGACTTTGTCCACTAAGATAGTCTTGGCAATGAGTCATGACTAACAAGAAATGATTTTCCATGATTATGTGTGCATGCCACAAAGTTTCAAGTTTTATGTTATGGGGATCTCATTTTCACTTCTATGATTTATTCCATGTTAAGATATTATGATCTCTTTTGCAGGTTTTGATTTTCAAAAAGATATGATATGATTTTTATTTCCTTTATTTTCCCTTGCTGATCATTTGAGCTCACCCTTTTATGTTTTCTTTTCCCCATGTCAGGAAGATGGATATTAAGTAGAATATGCTAAAAGGGACCCTAGATATGATGAAATAAATGGGAGACACTGTAGAAGATTTATGAACCAGTTGTTTATGTTTCCCAGTTTCTAAAGACACTATACCTATACGGTCCTTTGTGGTTTTGTCATATGTTGTAATAAGTGTGCTTCAATTTTGAAGTATTAACAATGTATGTAAAGTATGGGTCGTTATAGTTTGTATCAGAGGCAAAGGAGGTAGGAATGTATCCGATCCTTGGGAACTCTCACATGTGAGCGTTGGACGAAGCATGGCTCTCCGCCCAAGGGCTTCATGAAGAAATGGCTGCCACTGGGGATGGTGGTGTGTCCCGCCCAGGGGGTGTAGCCGCCCATGGAGTGCCCTGATAGGTATCAATTGTAGTCCACTGAAAGTAATTCTAGACCGCTACAGTTGGTATCAGAGGAAAGGTATAGTCAACCTTTGGAAACTAGGATGTGAAAGCCTTAGTAGGAACCCTAAGGATAAGTCTAAGCATAGAACACAATCTTAGTGTTTTAGAAATGGCCTTGAATAACCTAGGATAAGACCTTAAGCATGAAAATTTTATTCTTGAATTATGTGGTTTCCTATTATAATTAGTGTTGCTCACACTATTCTTCTTGGTTTTAGTCAATGGCTGGAACCCGAAGGAACCGTGTTAATGCGGAATGCGATGGGCAATGCAATGATTGTCCCCCTGAGCAACCAAACGATATGGGAGCTGGAATGCAAAATCTTGTAGCCATGCTCACACAACTTTCTCAAGCTATGAATCATGCAGGATTTCCAAACGAACAAAGGAGGGAGCAACATTCTGTTGAATCCTTCATGAGGCAGCGTCCACCTTCATTCAGCGGGTCTACTGATCCATTAGTTGCTGAACAATGGATTAGTACTACTGAAAAGATATTTTCAGTTCTTCAATGTTATGAGCATGATAAAGTCATCCTAGCAGTGTATCGTTTGGAAGGAGATGCTGATCAACGGTGGAATCTTGTTAAGAATACAAGGCAAAGGGATGAAATTGAGTCTATGGAATGGGACGAGTTCAAGAACTTATTTTTCAATAAGTACTTCCCTCGTATTCTCCGAACAAAGATGGAGAAAGAGTTCCTTGAACTGAAGCAAAGGGATGATGAATCTGTTAGTACCTATGAAGCAAATTTTACAAGACTTGCAAGGTACGCTTCTGGTATTATTATCCAACCTGAGAGTAAGATCGATCGATTCTTTAGTGGCTTAAAACCAAGTCTTCGAAGGGCGTTAGCCATAAGGGACTTCAATAGCTATGAGGAAATCGTTCGATGTGCTCTCAAAGTCGAGATGGAGATTGGAGTAACCCATCAGTCACATGGGTTTGATAAGAAGAGGAAGATGGAATTCAAAGAAAAATCTAAAGAGCACGCGGAAAAGAAGATGAGCTTTTCCTTATGCTCAAAGTGTGGAAAGAAACATGGAGGGAGTTGTCTTAATGGGACAAGTAAATGTTTTAAATGTGGAAAGGAAGGCCATCGGGCATTTGAATGCCGTGATAATGGGAAGAAGATGTCTAATGATGCAAACAAAGGAAGGGATACACAGAATGAACCTACTACACTTCAATGTTTCAAGTGCAAGGAGATGGGGCATTATGCCAATCAATGCCCAAATCCAAGGGTTGATGATGATGGTCGACGTCAACAAACTCTTAAGGCTAAAGACAAAGGAATGTCACATGCAATTTCTATCAGCGATGTGGAGTACGATAACGATGTGGTGAAAGGTACACTTACCATCCACTCTAAAGTAGCAAATGTTTTATTTGATTCTGGATCCACCCACTCTTTTATTTCTGAAGACTTTTCTAAGGGTATCACCGTATTACCTCAACAATTAGATGTTGAGTTAGCTGTGACAACACCTAATGGCACATCAATCGCATCAAAAGTTTATAATTCTTCTCCGATCGAAGTTTGTGGGAAAGTGCTACCTGCAAATCTTGTGATCCTTCCTTTAGTGGAATTTGATGTGATTCTTGGCATGGATTGGATTTCTCTACATGGAGCTCATATCAATTGCCAAAGAAGGGTAGTCACATTTCATATTCCAGATCAATCTACGATCGTCTATTGATGCAAGGATGAATATAACCTTCCAGTGGAAATTTCTTCCATCTTATGGGTCTTGATACCACTAAATGAAGGTTATTTATCTCAAATGGTTGGTGAGAAACTCACGATTAAGAATATTCCCATTGTACGGGAGTTTGATGATGTCTTTCCGGAGGAATTGCCGGGTCTTCCACCAAATCGTGAAGTTGAGTTTTCAATAGAACTTGTACCGGGTGCTTTGCCTATTTAAAAGACACCTTATAGAATGGCCCCAATTGAGTTGCAGGAATTGAAGAAGCAACTCCAAGAGAATCTTGATAAGGGATTCATACGCCCTAGTGCGTCACCTTGGGGAGCACCTGTTCTATTTGTTAAGAAGAAAGATGGATCAATGAGACTTTGCATTGATTATCGAGAACTTAACAAGATCACTATCAAGAACAAATATCCTCTCCCACGCATTGATGACTTATTTGACCAACTACGCGGAGCTCAATACTTTTCCAAGATTGATCTTCGTTCAGGGTATCATCAATTAAGGGTCAAAAGGGAGGATATACCAAAGACGGCTTTCCGTACAAGGTATGGACACTATGAATTTATAGTGATGCCATTTGGTCTTACTAATGCCCCTGCTATCTTCATGGATCTAATGAATAGAGTCTTTAGAGACTATCTTGATCAATTTGTGGTAGTCTTTATAGACGATATTCTTGTCTATTCAAAGAGCAAGGAAGAGCATGAAGATCACTTGAGAATTATATTGAAGACCCTGAGAAAGGAGAAGCTTTATGCCAAATTTACCAAGTGTGAATTTTGGCTTCAAAAAGTTGCATTTTTGGGTCATATAATCTCAAAAGAGGGGATATCTGTGGATCCAGCAAAAACAGAGGTTATCGAAAGATGGTCAAGACCAACAACAGTAACTGAGATCCGAAGTTTTCTTGGTTTGGCTGGATATTATCGACGTTTTGTAAAAGATTTTTCACGATTATCTAATCCACTCACCAAGTTGACTCGAAAAGGAGTTAAGTTTGTCTGGACAGAGGAATGTGAAGAGAATTTCAAGGATTTGAAAAGAAGGTTATCCAGTGCACCTGTGCTCACACTGCCTTGTAGTGGAGAAAGGTTTGTGATCTACAGTGATGCATCCAAGAAGGGATTGGGGTGTGTTCTTATGGAAAATGATATGTTAATAGCTTATGCCTCACGACAGTTGAAAATCCATGAGCAAAATTACCCAACACATGATTTGGAGTTGGCTGCAGTAATCTTTGCATTAAAGATTTGGAGGCATTACCTTTATGGTGAAAGGTGTGATATTTATACTGATCATAAAAGTTTAAAGTATATTTTCACACAAAAGGAGTTGAATATGCGTCAAAGAAGATGGTTGGAGCTAATTAAGGATTATGACTGCTCAATCCATTACCACCCTGGGAAAGCAAACAAGGTGGCAGATGCATTAAGTCGACAAGACCATGCTAGTTTATCCATGATGAGGATCACAAAAGATCCAATATTTATGGATTTACAAAGGATGGATCTTGGAATTATAATGGAAGGGGAAAATCTTATCTTTCTCAAATGAATGTTCAACCATCTATACATGTGAAGATTAAAGAGGCACAGAAAGAAGATGTCGAGTTACAAAAGAAGGTGAGAAATGTTCCTGAATTCAACCTTGATTGTGATGGGATAATAATGTTCAGGAATCGGGTTTGCGTTCCTCCCATCCCCGAATTAAAGAATGAGCTGCTGGATGAGGCTCATAGTTCATCATTTTCTATTCATCCTGGAAGCACGAAGATGTATAGGGACCTGAAAGAGTACTTCTGGTGGGATGGCATGAAAAGAGATGTTGCTGAATATGTCTCTCGATGCTTGGTTTGTCAACAAGTTAAAGCTGAGAGACAGATGTCTATGGGGATGTTACAACCATTACCCATACCCGAATGGAAATGGGAAAACATCACTATGGACTTTGTCACAGGACTTCCTAAAACATCCAAAGGCAATAATGCTATCTGGGTCATAGTTGATCGTCTTACAAAGTCTGCACACTTTATTGCTATTAGAGAGGATTTCTCTCTAGATCAGCTTGCCAGGATATATGTAAAGGAAGTGGTGAGATTGCATGGAGTACCACTTTCTATTATATCTGATCGAGATCCGAGATTTACCTCGAAGTTCTGGCGAAGTCTTCAGCATACTCTGGATACAGAGTTGAGTTTCAGCACTGCTTATCATCCCCAGACAGACGGTCAGTCTGAGAGAACAATTCAAACCCTAGAAGATATGTTGAGAGCTTGCTCTATGGATTTCAAAGGAGGTTGGGATCAACACCTACCTTTGGTGGAATTTTCTTATAATAATAGCTTTCACTCCAGTATTCAGATGGATCCTTATGAAGCTCTCTATGGAAAGAAATGCAGGACTCTAACTTGCTGGGATGAAGTTGGGGAAAGAAAGCTATTAGGACCTGATCTCGTTGATGAAATGGCAGAAAAGGTCAGATCTATTCAACAACACATAAGAGCAGCTCAGAGTCGACAGAAAAGTTATGCCGACAACCGAAGAAAAGACCTAGAGTTTGAAGTGGGTGATAAAGTGTTCTTACGAATATCTCCCTGGAAGAGGGTTATGAGATTTGGGAAGAAGGGGAAGTTGAGCCCTAGATATATCGGTCCTTTCGAAATACTGGATCGTGTTGGGAAGGTAGCTTACCGATTGGCGCTTCCACCGAATCTCTCTCAAGTTCACGATGTGTTCCATGTATCTCTCCTGAGAAAGTACATACCAGATCCTTCACATGTACTCAGCTCAGAAGTTGTACCGCTGGAGCAAGATCTTTCTTATGAAGAACTGCCGATAGAGATTCTGGATCGTAGCGAAAAAGTCCTACGAAACAAGACCACTCGCTTGGTGAAAGTTTTATGGAGGAACCACCAACTTGAAGAAGCTACATGGGAGCTTGAGGATATGATGAGGGAGAAGTATCCTCATCTGTTTGTTACAAAGTGACGAATTTCGAGGGCGAAATTCTTTTTAAGGGGGGTAGAATGTAACACCCGAGACTTTTATGTTATATAAATCATCAAAGGAATCTTTTTCTACACAACACTTGCTTGGCTTGCTTTACACGCAATCGCGACCTTCCTCGATAGCTTGCGTCGTACGCAATACCGAGTTTCACTAAACAACAATATGCTATTAAAACTAGCCGTTATGAATAGTAATAACCACTTTTTGAAAATTTATAAATTTTATTTTTCAAAATGGACTTCATTTTTGGACTCAGAATATCGAAATTAGCCTAGGGTGAAATTTTGGTATTTTTCTGAAAACTTTCAATTTTTGATGAATAGTGAAACCACTAAGTGGTAGGTTAAAAACTGAATTTTGCATAAAACTTAATTTTACCGCTTCTGTGAATGGAGTTTTGAAAATCCGAGAGACACGGTTAATATCAAGGACTAAAATGTGGTTCAATGAGATGAAAATAATTTTTTGGTGAATAGTAACTTTTTACTTTTTTTACCGCGGTTAATAGTAAATAGGGTAACTAAGGGTAAATATGATATTACTATTACCCTAACACATGTCCTAATTCTATTGGAAAAGTGTAATTCGACCAAAAACAAACTTAGGAATAAAATATGACCATTTAGGCCCACTTGGATTAGATTAGGACATTTATTATTAAGAAGGGTTAAAATAGTTAAAATCAAAGTTTAATAAGTAAATCATTTTTAATATGGGGTTATACATAAGATAAATTCGATTGTAAATATTCATTAGAAAGCTAAAAAGATTTCCTACATGATGGTATTTTATTTGTAATTTTTAGACATCAAATAATTTAATTTATTTATGACACAAAGATGATGCAGTAATTATCTTATTAATGAAATATTGACAAAATTGATAATATAAATACCAAAATAAATGTAATTTAAGACTTTTTATGAATTACACTAATTTTCTAGGTTACTATGATATATTATTGTTGATTTAATAAACTTGGTTCGAACATATAATTCTGTTATGACTTTCACAAAAATCATATATCAAATAGTGTCAAAATTGACACAAAATAGTTTTTAAATCAAATATTATATTATTAATTGTTATTTTATTCCTAAAAATCCACGGATCGGCCAAATGACTTAGATAAGGATATATATATTAATAATAAACAATTTGGGGTTCGTTTGGCATGTTATAGTAAGTGTATTAACCATATAGTGAAAGAAAACAAAAAGACACGGTAAAAGTTAAATTAATTAACTTAGAGTTAAATCTAATTGATAAGGTTAAAATAATACCCTAAACTTGTCTAAATCCTATTGGTTGATAGGATTTCGACCCATCCCCACTTTATCTTCGAAATAAGACCCTTTGTAACCATTATAAACCGATTTTGACTTTAATATAAAATAATATTTTGAGATTTTCCTAAGGTGCCCCTCTCCTCCCTTATAAAAGGGCACCTCCTCCCCCTCCTCCTCACACCAATTTGAGCACTCAAGCTCGGCCAACCCCTGCCATTTTCTCCTATCCACTTCCCTAGAATAATCCTAGAGGTCCTGGTCTTCTCCAAAGACCAATCTTAGTTCCTTAAGTGGAGGATTCAAAGAGGCGTTCCAAAGAAGAGGTAATATCCATTACCGATCTTTTCAATTTCTTTCTTCTTCAACTTCTTCTTCTTTAGTTGTTTCATGATAAAGTAATAACATAAGTATTACTTACATACTGATATGTTATTATAAATATGAAACAACCCTAATTCACCTTATATCCATCCTACGGAAAAATGAAATCACCGCGCGTGCGTACGTACGGAATACCGTCTCCACGCCGTGGTGTAATCTATTTTTCCACCATCACCTTACAAGGATGGTTATAATGGTGTAATAAGTAACTATATATGATTATTATGAAGTAATATTGATACTGAAATAATATATATATATACTCCAATACAATTCCACGATCATAGGAACGATATCATCACTCGTGCATACGTACGGAATACCGTCTCCACGATGTGATGCGACTCGTTCTACATGATCTTCATTTAATAATGATTATATAAATGAATTGAATGAATTAATATGGTATATACTACACTAATACCATTCTGGAAATGAATTATCTATAACCTAAAGATAAGAATAAGAATTTACTCGACAAAACACGCATAAGAACAAAAAGTTATAAAGACCCGAGTAACAAGTAACAATGAAATATTACTAACAAGAAGCTAATAATATGACCATATATGATATCATATAAATATGTATGATTCTGGAATAAGTCAATAACATTATTTAAACCATTATACAGGAGCTTCGGACACGTACAAAGCTAATCGGACCTAAGGTAAGGGAAAATATCACAATCTCACTTTTATCCGAGATTGTTTTTACTTTGGTAATTACTGGGGTGTATTTTATCATCCACATCCATGTTCCCTCGATATGTAATATTATATCCTTCCTTCTACAATAGTTTATATCCAATTTTACCCTTCGGTAAGTTTTTTTGTAAAAGATATGAAAGGAATCTTTTGTCGTTTTCGTACGAGGTACTTTTTGACTTTTCCGACAAAAGTTAGAAGAATGTTTTTTTTAACTTATACGGCATGAATGGATTTTTAAAACATTGTTTCCAAGAATCTTACTTTACAAGTTTTCAAGTTTATTTTTAATAAACTTCTTTTATTTTAAAGTTGTATGACATGTTATGAAAGGAAAAATGTTTTTGAAGAAGAAAGGATATTTTCCTCAAGAATGGAGTTCAAGTGTTTTATCAAAATTATTTTCCATCTAAGATAATAAAGGGTTCTGTTTTATCCCTGTTATTAAATTGATTTGATCATGTTGTGATGGAATTATTTTTATTAATTCCTTTATCTTATATGAATTGATTTATGATGTCATGATGTTTCAAGAATCCCATTTTTGTTACATGTGTCATACGATGATGTATGATTTATGATTATGTGGCACACATAAGAAAGGATTCATTATAAGATGGGTGGGACCTATATCTCCCTCCAATGCATTGGGTAAAGATTATATATCTCATGAGATAGACATGGCTGGAACGGAAGGTTATTTCGGTTCAGTGATACAGGACTGAAACGAGGAGTGAACTCGGTTCAGAAAGGGACTTTGTCCACTAAGATAGTCTTGGCAATGAGTCATGACTAACAAGAAATGATTTTCCATGATTATGTGTGCATGCCACAAAGTTTCAAGTTTTATGTTATGGGGATCTCATTTTCACTTCTATGATTTATTCCATGTTAAGATATTATGATCTCTTTTGCAGGTTTTGATTTTCAAAAAGATATGATATGATTTTTATTTCCTTTATTTGCCCTTGCTGAGCATTTGAGCTCACCCTTTTATGTTTTCTTTTCCCCAGGTCAGGAAGATGGATATTAAGTAGAATATGCTAAAAGGGACCCTAGATATGATGAAATAAATGGGAGACACTGTAGAAGATTTATGAACCAGTTGTTTATGTTTCCCAGTTTCTAAAGACACTATACCTATACGGTCCTTTGTGGTTTTGTCATATGTTGTAATAAGTGTGCTTCAATTTTGAAGTATTGACAATGTATGTAAAGTATGGGTCGTTATAGTTGGTATCAGAGGCAAAGGAGGTAGGAATGTATCCGATCCTTGGGAACTCTCACATGTGAGCATTGGACGAAGCATGGCTCTCCGCCCAAGGGCTTCATGAAGAAATGGCTGCCACTGGGGATGGTGGTGTGTCCCGCCCAGGGGGTGTACCCGCCCATGGAGTGCCCTGATAGGTATCAATTGTAGTCCACTGGAAGTAATTCTAGACCGCTACAGTTGGTATCAGAGGAAAGGTATAGTCAACCTTTGGAAACTAGGATGTGAAAGCCTTAGTAAGAACCCTAAGGATAAGTCTAAGCATAGAACACAATCTTAGTGTTTTAGAAATGGCCTTGAATAACCTAGGATAAGACCTTAAGCATGAAAATTTTATTCTTGAATTATGTGGTTTCCTATTATAATTAGTGTTGCTCACACTATTCTTCTTGGTTTTAGTCAATGGCTGGAACCCGAAGGAACCGTGTTAATGCGGAATGCGATGGGCAATGCAATGATTGTCCCCCTGAGCAACCAAACGATATGGGAGCTGGAATGCAAAATCTTGTAGCCATGCTCAGACAACTTTCTCAAGCTATGAATCATGCAGGATTTCCAAACGAACAAAGGAGGGAGCAACATTCTGTTCAATCCTTCATGAGGCAGCGTCCACCTTCTTTCAGCGGGTCTACTGATCCATTAGTTTCTGAACAATGGATTAGTACTACTGAAAAGATATTTTCAGTTCTTCAATGTTCTGAGCATGATAAAGTCATCCTAGCAGTGTATCGTTTGGAAGGAGATGCTGATCAATGGTGGAATCTTGTTAAGAATACAAGGAAAAGGGATGAAATTGAGTCTATGGAATGGGACGAGTTCAAGAACTTATTTTTCAATAAGTACTTCCCTCGTATTCTCCGAACAAATATGGAGAAAGAGTTCCTTGAACTGAAGCAAAGGGATGATGAATCTGTTAGTACCTATGAAGCAAATTTTACAAGACTTGCAAGGTACGCTTCTGGTATTATTATCCAACCTGAGAGTAAGATCGATCGATTCTTTAGTGGCTTAAAACCAAGTCTTCGAAGGGAGTTAGCCATAAGGGACTTCAATAGCTATGAGGAAATCGTTCGATGTGCTCTCAAAGTCGAGATGGAGATTGGTGTAACCCATCAGTCACATGGGTTTGATAAGAAGAGGAAGATGGAATTCAAAGAAAAATCTAAAGAGCACACGGAAAAGAAGATGAGCTTTTCCTTATGCTCAAAGTGTGGAAAGAAACATGGAGGGAGTTGTCTTAAAGGGACAAGTAAATGTTTTAAATGTGGAAAGGAAGGCCATCAGGCATTTGAATGCCGTGATAATGGGAAGAATATGTCTAATGATGCAAACAAAGGAAGGGATACACAGAATGAACCTACTACACTTCAATGTTTCAAGTGCAAGGAGATGGGTCATTATGCCAATCAATGCCCAAATCCAAGGGTTGATGATGATGGTCGACGTCAACAAACTCTTAAGGCTAAAGACAAAGGAAAGTCACATGCAATTTCTATCAGCGATGTGGAGTACGATAACGATGTGGTGAAAGGTACACTTACCATCCACTCTAAAGTAGCAAATGTTTTATTTGATTCTGGATCCACCCACTCATTTATTTCTGAAGACTTTTCTAAGGGTATCACCGTATTACCTCAACAATTAGATGTTGAGTTAGCTGTGACAACACCTAATGGCACATCAATCGCATCAAAAGTTTATAATTCTTCTCCGATCGAAGTTTGTGGGAAAGTGCTTCCTGCAAATCTTGTGATCCTTCCTTTAGTGGAATTTGATGTGATTCTTGGCATGGATTGGCTTTCTCTACATGGAGCTCATATCAATTGCCAAAGAAGGGTAGTCACATTTCATATTCCAGATCAATCTACGATCGTCTATTGATGCAAGGATGAATATAACCTTCCAGTGGAAATTTCTTCCATCTTATGGGTCTTGATACCACTAAATGAAGGTTATTTATCTCAAATGGTTGGTGAGAAACTCACGATTAAGAATATGCCCATTGTACGGGAGTTTGATGATGTCTTTCCGGAGGAATTGCCGGGTCTTCCACCAAATCGTGAAGTTGAGTTTTCAATAGAACTCGTACCGGGTGCTTTGCCTATTTCAAAGACACCTTATAGAATGGCCCCAATTGAGTTGCAGGAATTGAAGAAGCAACTCCAAGAGAATCTTGATAAGGGATTCATACGCCCTAGTGCGTCACCTTGGGGAGCACCTGTTCTATTTGTTAAGAATAAAGATGGATCAATGAGACTTTGCATTGATTATCGTGAACTTAACAAGATCACTATCAAGAACAAATATCCTCTCCCACGCATTGATGACTTATTTGACCAACTACGCGGAGCTCAATACTTTTCCAAGATTGATCTTCGTTCAGGGTATCATCAATTAAGGGTCAAAAGGGGGGATATACCAAAGACGGCTTTCCGTACAAGGTATGGACACTATGAATTTATAGTGATGCCATTTGGTCTTACTAATGCCCCTGCTATCTTCATGGATCTAATGAATAGAGTCTTTAGAGACTATCTTGATCAATTTGTGGTAGTCTTTATAGACGATATTCTTGTCTATTCAAAGAGCAAGGAAGAGCATGAAGATCACTTGAGAATTATATTGAAGACCCTGAGAAAGGAGAAGCTTTATGCCAAATTTACCAAGTGTGAATTTTGGCTTCAAAAAGTTGCATTTTTGGGTCATATAATCTCAAAAGAGGGGATATCTGTGGATCCAGCAAAAACAGAGGTTATCGAAAGATGGTCAGGACCAACAACAGTAACTGAGATCCGAAGTTTTCTTGGTTTGGCTGGATATTATCGACGTTTTGTAAAAGATTTTTCACGATTATCTAATCCACTCACCAAGTTGACTCGAAAAGGAGTTAAGTTTTTCTGGACAGAGGAATGTGAAGAGAATTTCAAGGAGTTGAAAAGAAGGTTATCCAGTGCACCTGTGCTCACACTACCTTGTAGTGGAGAAAGGTTTGTGATCTACAGTGATGCATCCAAGAAGGGATTGGGGTGTGTTCTTATGCAAAATGATATGTTAATAGCTTATGCCTCACGACAGTTGAAAATCCATGAGCAAAATTACCCAACACATGATTTGGAGTTGGCTGCGGTAATCTTTGCATTAAAGATTTGGAGGCATTACCTTTATGGTGAAAGGTGTGATATTTATAGTGATCATAAAAGTTTAAAGTATATTTTCACACAAAAGGAGTTGAATATGCGTCAAAGAAGATGGTTGGAGCTAATTAAGGATTATGACTGCTCAATCCATTACCACCCTGGGAAAGCAAACAAGGTGGCAGATGCATTAAGTCGACAAGACCATGCTAGTTTATCCATGATGAGGATCACAAAAGATCCAATATTTATGGATTTACAAAGGATGGATCTTGGAATTATAATGGAAGGGGAAAAATCTTATCTTTCTCAAATGAATGTTCAACCATCTATACATGTGAAGATTAAAGAGGCACAGAAAGAAGATGTCGAGTTACAAAAGAAGGTGAGAAATGTTCCTGAATTCAACCTTGATTGTGATGGGATAATAATGTTCAGGAATCGGGTTTGCGTTCTTCCCATCCCCGAATTAAAGAATGAGCTGCTGGATGAGGCTCATAGTTCATCATTTTCTATTCATCCTGGAAGCACGAAGATGCATAGGGACCTGAAAGAGTACTTCCGGTGGGATGGCATGAAAAGAGATGTTGCTGAATATGTCTCTCGATGCTTGGTTTGTCAACAAGTTAAAGCTGAGAGACAGAAGTCTAAGGGGATGTTACAACCATTACCCATACCCGAATGGAAATGGGAAAACATCACTATGGACTTTGTCACAGGACTTCCTAAAACATCCAAAGGCAATAATGCTATCTGGGTCATAGTTGATCGTCTTACAAAGTCTGCACACTTTATTGCTATTAGAGAGGATTTCTCTCTAGATCAGCTTGCCAGGATATATGTAAAGGAAGTGGTGAGATTGCATGGAGTACCACTTTCTATTATATCTGATCGAGATCCGAGATTTACCTCGAAGTTCTGGCGAAGTTTTCAGCATACTCTGGATACAGAGTTGAGTTTCAGCACTGCTTATCATCCCCAGACAGACGGTCAGTCTGAGAGAACAATTAAAACCCTAGAAGATATGTTGAGAGCTTGCTCTATGGATTTCAAAGGAGGTTGGGATCAACACCTACCTTTGGTGGAATTTTATTATAATAATAGCTTTCACTCCAGTATTCAGATGGCTCCTTATGAAGCTCTCTATGGAAAGAAATGCAGGACTCTAACTTGCTGGGATGATGTTGGGGAAAGAAAGCTATTAGGACCTGATCTCGTTGATGAAATGGCAGAAAAGGTCAGATCTATTCAACAACACATAAGAGCAGCTCAGAGTCGACAGAAAAGTTATGCCGACAACCGAAGAAAAGACCTAGAGTTTGAAGTGGGTGATAAAGTGTTCTTACGAATATCTCCCTGGAAGAGGGTTATGAGATTTGGGAAGAAGGGGAAGTTGAGCCCTAGATATATCGGTCCTTTCGAAATACTGGATCGTGTTGGGAAGGTAGCTTACCGATTGGCGCTTCCACCGAATCTCTCTCAAGTTCATGATGTGTTCCATGTATCTCTCCTGAGAAAGTACATACCAGATCCTTCACATGTACTCAGCTCAGAAGTTGTACCGCTGGAGCAAGATCTTTCTTATGAAGAACAGCCGATAGAGATTCTGGATCGTAGCGAAAAAGTCCTACGAAACAAGACCACTCGCTTGGTGAAAGTTTTATGGAGGAACCACCAACTTGAAGAAGCTACATGGGAGCTTGAGGATATGATGAGGGAGAAGTATCCTCATCTGTTTGTTACAAAGTGACGAATTTCGAGGGCGAAATTCTTTTTAAGGGGGGTAGAATGTAACACCCGAGACTTTTATGTTATATAAATCATCAAAGGAATCTTTTTCTACACAACACTTGCTTGGCTTGCTTTACACGCAATCGCGACCTTCCTCGATAGCTTGCGTCGTACGCAATACCGAGTTTCACTAAACAACAATATGCTATTAAAACTAGCCGTTATGAATAGTAATAACCACTTTTTGAAAATTTATAAATTTTATTTTTCAAAATGGACTTCATTTTTGGACTCAGAATATCGAAATTAGCCTAGGGTGAAATTTTGGTATTTTTCTGAAAACTTTCAATTTTTGATGAATAGTGAAACCACTAAGTGGTAGGTTAAAAACTGAATTTTGCATAAAACTTAATTTTACCGCTTCTGTGAATGGAATTTTGAAAATCCGAGAGACACGGTTAATATCAAGGACTAAAATGTGGTTCAATGAGATGAAAATAATTTTTTGGTGAATAGTAACTTTTTACTTTTTTTACCGCGGTTAATAGTAAATAGGGTAACTAAGGGTAAATATGATATTACTATTACCCTAACACATGTCCTAATTCTATTGGACAAGTGTAATTCGACCAAAAACAAACTTAGGAATAAAATATGACCATTTAGGCCCACTTGGATTAGATTAGGACATTTATTATTAAGAAGGGTTAAAATAGTTAAAATCAAAGTTTAATAAGTAAATCATTTTTAATATGGGGTTATACATAAGATAAATTCGATTGTAAATATTCATTAGAAAGCTAAACAGATTTCCTACATGATGGTATTTTATTTGTAATTTTTAGACATCAAATAATTTAATTTATTTATGACACAAAGATGATGCAGTAATTATCTTATTAATGAAATATTGAAAAAATTGATAATATAAATACCAAAATAAATGTAATTTAAGACTTTTTATGAATTACACTAATTTTCTAGGTTACTATGATATATTATTGTTGATTTAATAAACTTGGTTCGAACATATAATTCTGTTATGACTTTCACAAAAATCATATATCAAATAGTGTCAAAATTGACACAAAATAGTTTTTAAATCAAATATTATATTATTAATTGTTATTTTATTCCTAAAAATCTAAGGTTCGGCCAAATGACTTAGATAAGGATATATATATTAATAATAAACAATTTGGGGTTCTTTTGGCATGTTATAGTAAGTGTATTAACCATATAGTGAAAGAAAACAAAAAGACACGGTAAAAGTTAAATTAATTAACTTAGAGTTAAATCTAATTGATAAGGTTAAAATAATACCCTAAACTTGTCTAAATCCTATTGGTTGATAGGATTTCGACCCATCCCCACTTTATCTTCGAAATAAGACCCTTTGGAACCATTATAAACCGATTTTGACTTTAATATAAAATAATATTTTGAGATTTTCCTAAGGTGCCCCTCTCCTCCCTTATAAAAGGGCACCTCCTCCCCCTCCTCCTCACACCAATTTGAGCACTCAAGCTCGGCCAACCCCTGCCATTTTCTCTTATCCACTTCCCTAGAATAATCCTAGAGGTCCTGGTCTTCTCCAAAGACCAATCTTAGTTCCTTAAGTGGAGGATTCAAAGAGGCGTTCCAAAGAAGAGGTAATATCCATTACCGATCTTTTCAATTTCTTTCTTCTTCAACTTCTTCTTCTTTAGTTGTTTCATGATAAAGTAATAACATCAGTATTACTTACATACTGATATGTTATTATAAATATGAAACAACCCTAATTCACCTTATATCCATCCTACGGAAAAATGAAATCACCGCGCGTGCGTACGTACGGAATACCGTCTCCACGCCGTGGTGTAATCTATTTTTCCACCATCACCTTACAAGGATGGTTATAATGGTGTAATAAGTAACTATATATGATTATTATGAAGTAATATTGATACTGAAAAAATATATATATATACTCCAATACAATTCCACGATCATAGGAACGATATCATCACTCGTGCGTACGTACGGAATACCGTCTCCACGATGTGATGCGACTCGTTCTACATGATCTTCATTTAATAATGATTATATAAATGAATTGAATGAATGAATATGGTATATACTACACTAATACCATTCTGGAAATGAATTATCTATAACCTAATGATAAGAATAAGAATTTACTCGACAAAACACGCATAAGAACAAAAAGTTATAAAGACCCGAGTAACAAGTAACAATGAAAAATTACTAACAAGAAGCTAATAATATGACCATATATGATATCATATAAATATGTATGATTCTGGAATAAGTCAATAACATTATTTAAACCATTATACAGGAGCTTCGGACACGTACAAAGCTAATCGGACCTAAGGTAAGGGAAAATATCACAATCTCACTTTTATCCGAGATTGTTTTTACTTTGGTAATTACTGGGGTGTATTTTATCATCAACATCCATGTTCCCTCGATATGTAATATTATTTCCTTCCTTCTACAATAGTTTATATCCAATTTTACCCTTCGGTAAGTTTTTTTGTAAAATATATGAAAGGAATCTTTTGTCGTTTTCGTACGAGGTACTTTTTGAATTTTCCGACAAAAGTTAGAAGAATGTTTTTTTTAACTTATACAGCATGAATGGATTTTTAAAACATTGTTTCCAAGAAGCTTCCTTTACAAGTTTTCAAGTTTATTTTTAATCAACTTCTTTTATTTTAAAGTTGTATGACATGTTATGAAAGGAAAAATGTTTTTGAAGAAGAAAGGATATTTTCCTCAAGAATGGAGTTCAAGTGTTTTATCAAAATTATTTTCCATCTAAGATAATAAAGGGTTCTGTTTTATCCCTGTTATTAAATTGATTTGATCATGTTGTGATGGAATTATTTTTATGAATTCCTTTATCTTATATGAATTGATTTATGATGTCATTATGTTTCAAGAATCCCATTTTTGTTACATGTGTTATACGATGATGTATGATTTATGATTATGTGGCACACATAAGAAAGGATTCATTATAAGATGGGTGGGACCTATATCTCCCTCCAATGCATTGGGTAAAGATTTTATATCTCATGAGATAGACATGGCTGGAACGGAAGGTTATTTCGGTTCAGTGATACAGGACTGAAACGAGGAGTGAACTCGGTTCAGA
The DNA here is from genome assembly GCA_963277665.1 of Viscum album. Classification (NCBI taxonomy): domain Eukaryota; kingdom Viridiplantae; phylum Streptophyta; class Magnoliopsida; order Santalales; family Viscaceae; genus Viscum; species Viscum album. The sequence continues at coordinate 1,794,441,746 of OY728140.1, forward strand.
AAGGGACTTTGTCCACTAAGATAGTCTTGGCAATGAGTCATGACTAACAAGAAATGATTTTCCATGATTATGTGTGCATGCCACAAAGTTTCAAGTTTTATGTTATGGGGATCTCATTTTCACTTCTATGATTTATTCCATGTTAAGATATTATGATCTCTTTTGCAGGTTTTGATTTTCAAAAAGATATGATATGATTTTTATTTCCTTTATTTGCCCTTGCTGAGCATTTGAGCTCACCCTTTTATGTTTTCTTTTCCCCAGGTCAGGAAGATGGATATTAAGTAGAATATGATAAAAGGGACCCTAGATATGATGAAATAAATGGGAGACACTGTAGAAGATTTATGAACCAGTTGTTTATGTTTCCCAGTTTCTAAAGACACTATACCTATACGGTCCTTTGTGGTTTTGTCATATGTTGTAATAAGTGTGCTTCAATTTTGAAGTATTAACAATGTATGTAAAGTATGGGTCGTTATACGAACTGCCTCCAGGACATTCCTGATACCAAGGGGAAACACTCCACCCTTGCTAGCATCGGCGGACCATGGGCCTCCCCCTTATGGACCGCACCTCCCGCGGTCAGGCCGTCTATGCGGGATTCCCCCTTACAGTCTGGGCTAGACCTCGTCCTAGCAGGCCAAACCCGTCATGCCCCATCTGTCACTAGGATGTGTAGGGTTTTTCTGACCGGTTCCGGCCAGACCTAGGACTAACCAGACCCAAAAACACATAAACGAACAAATCTTGTGAACCAGATGTTCATTCGATGAACTGTCTGTGGCGTTGGGATCTTGGATCAAGATGGTACTTTTCATATACTCCAATTGAGTTTTGGATATAGATGGAGTACGGATAGGTTGCATCAATCCAGAATCCAATCGGGCCATCAGAACAATGACACTTATAACTCAGAGACCAGACATTTGATTGACGCATTGCCTGTCACGTTGGAACCCTTACAATTGAGTGGTCCTTCAGGATACTCCTTTTTGAGCTTAGTGGCATTCGAGGTATGACCTATATCTTGAGGGGATGATTTATAGAGCCCGATCGCACTAGGTGTGAGGAATACTGTGGTAGGCTGTAACATGAAAAATGAACAACGATCCTCTATGGGTCAGCATCTATCAATTCAATGTGGGTCAGCATCTATCGATCTTGTGTGGTCAGAATCTGTCAGATCTTATGTGGGTTAGTGATTAGTGATCGTGTGTCTGTCAGTGCATACCATTGCTATGTGGGATATATCCTTCGTATATCAGCGCTTAGTGATCCTTTGTGGTATGGGGGGGGGGTTAGTTACCTATCGAACCTGTATGGGTCAGATCATGTGTGGATTAGCGGGGTTTTGTTACCTATCGATCATATGTTGGATAGATCTTGTTTGGGTCAGTGGGGGTTAGTTACCAATCAACCATGTGTATGTCTGCAACATTTCCTCTTAATTGGATAATATGATATTGTTTATGACTAATCATATGTACTTATGTACTTATGTTATACCTAATTGTGAGCTAAGTCACTTCTATCTTTGTGGTGTAACCTGTATTCTACTTATATCCTCGTGGTTTACCTGTGTGGAACTTTTATCATGGTGGTGTTACATGTGTGGTACTTATATCATTGTGTTTTTACCTGTGTGCTAATTATATCTTCGTTGTGTTACTGGTGTGGTACTTCTTTCTTGGTGGTGTTACCTATGTGGTACTTCTATCTTAGTGGTGTAAATTATGTGGTGTATCTACCGTTGTGGTGTTTTCTTCAGGGTGTTATGTATGTGGTACTTCGACATTCGTTCTGTTACCATTATGGTGTTCTTCCCTCAGGTATGAGATGAGTATTTATTTATAAAATAGGTATAAGTATTGGCATATACCTATGTAGAGTTGATGTCTAATGCTTAGTTCTTTGAGATTGAGGTCGTTCATTATGGCATTTTCTTTATGGTACTCTAGGAGACCTATCGGTTCTCAGGGTCCCTAATGAGTATCGTTATACTCACCCATGCAGGGGCTATGCTCGTACCTTGTTGTGTCTTGTGCAGAAAACATTAAACATTGATTGAGACTGAGGGAGATAGGAATGGACGATACTCAGAGGTTGATTATATGGCGTGACATGAAGAATGGACAACTGATTGTGAACTATAAATACTCATCACGTTGGATCCTTGGTGGATGATCCAGGAGTGGTTTTCCCATTTTCAGTTTTATTGTGCATTTAAGTTGTATAGGTACATTTAAATTTGATCTTTTATTCCGACCCCTTTTACATTAACACTCTTTTTACTACAACAGTTATCTTAGTGGTTTCTTTGTGTGTTATTCTTTTATTGTGTGTCTATACAGGTTAAAAGGTAATTACTTCTTGATTTAGGGTTACAAGTTTTTGGTGCTAGTCGCCAGCCCTATCCTATGGAAGGTGGGCTAGGGGTAGTCACAACATGGGCCCTGAGGGATGGTTTTTGACAAAGTGGTATCAGAGAATTCAATTCTACCAAAGAACTATGACTCTGATCATTTAACTATGGCTCTAGTGTTAAGTGTTATGTGTGATATTTTTAGTTCATGGAGTGCAGTGTTGGTGCGGCGACCAATGTATCAAAACACTAGGACCTTGAATTCTAATTTCCGACTCTATGCACGAAAACATAGATTGGCTATGTTTTGGATATATTTTTTCCTTGGATTCATTGGAGTCAGATCACCAGGTATAACATAATGAATGTGGCACATATGTTCCATATCAGGATGTCTCAACGTAGACATCCAGCTAGTATTTCCATGAGTGTACACGGTGATGGCCCACCATGTGATGAGGACTCGATGCAGGGCCCTATTACAGAGTTAGCACATTCAGGAGGTGTACCAGCTATATCATTGCCTATTGGTCTGTAGTTACAAATGGCGATATCAGTAGAGGACACATGTAGGCTTAATGCCTTACATGTGTTTCCGAATCAGATACCCCTCATATTCTGAGGCGATTCTGACTCTGATGCGGTTAAGTACTGGCTTATGTAGGTGGTTGAGTATCCATCAATCAGGGGAACCAATCGATCAGATGGTGGTCCTGGTAGAGATCCATCTACGTCGCTCATCAATATAATGATAATTTTTAGATTACCCTGATCTTGCGAAGAGGTGAATTTTTTCTATGGACATGTTTGAGAACCTTACATAGGAAGGGGTAATTTTCCATAAATAGATAAGGGATGTGTGTTTCCTAATGCTTTTATAGCTTCAGGAGGCCGACATTTTGGTAGCTGAGTATTCATCTAGGCGTACCGACCATCACATGTACATGATGAATAGAGTACGATAAGTGCTCTAGTTCTTGGACCTCTGAGTGAGGTGTAATTAGGGACATCCAATCTATCACCATTCCTTGCATCAATCCTAATTTTTTAGGGTTATATATTGAAACATTTCCGTTTAATGTTCATTGGTTGAGAGGATGTATCCAGTAGAAGTTAGTAGTGGGTAATCAAGAAACTGATGTCAGTATCAAATATTTTTGTGTGTAAAATTTTTTGGGAAGTTGAAGTGATAGGGACAGATGAATTTGAAAAGCAGCAGACATGGAAGTGGGGCTGAGAGAGTAGCATTAGGTGGTATACATTTTGTCATGTTACAACCACCACTTCAATTTGGTCCCCACTAAGATCAGGGATCTCGAGGACATGGAAAAAGAGTAGCTGGTTGTGGTCAATGAGTGTGACTAAAATGATCCATGAATGATTGGAGGTATGATCTATGTCTACTAATAGCTATCATGTTAATATAAATACGAACTAATCATCCATTATTTCAATGAATCTTATTCAAGACCTAGAGTTTCCAGTTTAACCGTGGACTTGAACCTTACATCTGGATATACCATAGTAAGGAGACTCGATAATCACTCGTATGCTGACAGTGTGATCTGACCCTTGAGGCAATAGTTTTGGTAGGGACCTCTTGTTGGTAGTGTCGTGATCTTACAACATTAGTTTGGGTATGGACTAGACATCCACAGTTCATATTCAAATTGATAGTATTAGGGAAAAAGAGGTAGTTTATCTACAATGTTGGAATGGGGATTTCATTGGTTGGTGAAAAAGGAAACCCAACTAGCACATGATATACTCATGCATAGGAGGGTGGATCCGATCAATCTTGAGTCGAACATCCATACCCGCATGTCAACTGTAGTTTGGAGTTTTCAGTACCGAACAGTTGTGGAATAGTGTGGGGACATCTTTTTAAAAGATGATTATAAAATTACCTTCCTGAAGGGAGATTGACTTTTTCATTGGTTGGGTACTAACAAAGATTTGAAGTGGACTTCTCCTTGGTAGAGGCACCCTTGATATCTTTGACGAAGAAGGGGGAGCCTTCCCTATGGATGGAGAAGTGTCTGTAGAGATTTCAGGAGAAGAAATAGTGATGATGGATAGAGTTCAACCAGGACTATGACATTGAGATAATCTATACTCTTGGGAAGGGGGAGTGGTAGTAGAATCAATCAGTAGGAGGCATGGTCTACAATTGCTGAGTAAGGGATTAGAACAGCAAGTCACACTGCAGATATTCATTATGGATAAAGATTGAGCAGCTTACATCCTGTCTATGTCTACCACTCCCTCAATTCTTTAACAAATTCGGGAGGCACAACATAGGACATTGACTATGATGCCCGACGTGCTATGATATCCTCAAGAAATTCCCTTGACAATTTTTTAAATGTGGGGAGCACATCATCATCTTTAGAGGACTCACCAAGGTGTAAGTGACACTTCGGGAGGAGGTGTTGAGGGAGATCCATACATCCAATTTAATGGTACATACTGGAGTGGAAATGTTGTACCAAGGCCTCCAACGATGGTACTGGGGGACAAGAATGAAGGAAGTGGTTGTTGAGTAGGATTCACAATGCCTCACATATGAGCAAGTGAAGACTGCAAAGAGTAGGCCAAAGTCTTATGCTGACATGAGGCGGAGACCATTGAAGTTGGAGGAGGGTTACCATGTCTTCCTACGAGTCTCAACTCTATGAGTTTTATAGATATATGGAAGAGGCGACAAGTTATCACCAAGGATTTTCAGACCATTTTTGATACTTCATAAGTTTGAGAAGGTAGCATACCACATGGAAATTCCACCTTAGCGGGAGAGGGTGCACGAATTCATCCATATATCCCAGCTGAGGAGATATATTCATGAACCATCTCACATCATAGACAATGGATAGATGAAATTAGAGGATGGGGTGACTTTTATAGTGGTTATAGTAGTGATTTTGGATTGACATGAGCATGTCCATCATGGGTGGTCGATACCTCTAGTGTGTGTTTGGTGGTAGCACGAGAACCTCTTGGACAACACAACGGAGAGAAAGGCTCAAATTCAGTCTCAGTACCCCAATTTGTTCCCATAGTCTATGTTGTGGTTTTATAGAATGAAAATCCCTAGTGGGACAATGTAAAGACGCGATTTTACCATGTAATATTTTTTAATATATGGAATTATTTTGAGACCGCAAAATCTGATGGCACAAGATTCGTAGGCACGGACAGCTCAAAATGATCCATCGATTTTTTAATAGACTTTAATTAGTGTGTTTAAGTAGATTTCCTAAAAAAGTGGAAAAAACTATTAAATAGTTTCCCGAATTAAAATTCTGATGGTATTGTTGCATTAAAGATGAAGTGTTAACCCAAGGTCTGACATAAGTATAGCCAGCACATGCCTATAGTGGGAAATCCCTAAAATGGAATAACCTTAAAAATAATAATTAAATGATTTTTTTATTATTAAAATTATAATATATAACCAATGGTAACTTGTATTAAAAATATGAGACCACTACTAAACCCATGATGGTATGCCTTCCTTATATTGATACTAACATTGGCCGACTTAGTCCACTAGTGAATATTAGTTAATGGCTGTAAATAAATTAATTAAGTGAAAATTATTTTATTATAAATACATAAATATTTAAAAGTAACTCAGATTGAAAATTTGATAGTACTATTGAGTTTGTTGGGACATGTTTCCTTTAGGCTGAGCCTAACCTCGACCAGTGAGGGTTGAGGGTGAATTTTAATAATTTTCTGGATATTTTTTGTGTACATACTATAAATGTGGAAGCAGAGTTTTTTAACTTTTGAGCTGATGCATGGATTAATAATATGAAGGAACCATTGAATCATCAATGCCAGGATTCACTTGAAGGAGGTTTCACATTTACTGTAGTAGGTCGGGAATAAATGTAACATTTTTGTAATTTTTTAATAATGATAGAAATTACATAGTTTCTTTTTATTTTCATTCATTCCCTTTAATTGACAAAGAGCAATGTGGGACCAACAGCTTGTCAATCCAAAAAATGGATTGACCTTTCAAACCTAAGAAAAGATGTCGTTGGGAAATTAAAAAGGTTCCTAATTAATGAGCCCCCATTAATTCCGAGATTTGTAATTTACCCTCCCTTTCTCATATTTATATGAAGCTAGGGGAGTGGTGTCGACACAAATTCACCAAGAAATGAAGTGATAACAATGTTTTGAGATTCCAAACCCCTGGAGGACAGATCAAGATTCATAAAGTGGTGAAGATATACAAAAAAAAACTCGAACCGAAGAACAATGATCATGCGATGTCATTTGAGGATTGTTGCGGGGACAACGAAAATTGACACACTTCTTCAACAGCATGTGTTTCTATATCATTCCTATGGTTGGGGTTTTATCATTGTTTAAATTCTTGTGACTTTCATGAACCCTTTAATCATCCCTCATGATTATGAGCAGACGCAGTGGGCGTGGGCCTAACAAACCAAGCCAAAACCGTCATCTACATTTCTACTATTTCACCCTCCATGGAAGACCACTTGCGTGGTTACACCAACTGGCTACGAAAGAGGCGGTGCACCGATATACACCACACGAGGACACCGTGACACTAAGAAGCAGTATTCACGGAGTAGCCGGCACCGGCCTTCTGCATAAGAGATGTGAGGCTACTTCATATGCCACTGATGAGCAAAGGGTCACAGCTCATTAGCAGCGGTTGTTAGAGGAGTTAGTCAGTTAATCAGACAGCTATGGTAGGGGAGGTGGTGCGATCCGCACACCGTCAGCGAGGGGGAAGGTGGTGCGACCAGTGCACCACCAGAGGGCAGAGGATTTCGGACAACACCGCCTTAGAGGTAGTACCCGCGCTTACCCAACATGATCTGTGATGACCAGGAAAAACCCATGTGGAAATGTTTATTCACAATTCCTAATATCCTCCAGGCCATTCGGGATATTGGGAAGAAATGATCCCCCCTTTCCACCTCTAGAATACTATGGGTCATCCCCTTCTGGGACATGTCTCACGCAGCCGGGCCCCCGACCCAGCGGGCCTCCTGCCTAGTGGGCTGGGCAAACCCCATGTGAGCCAGGATGCCCCCTTGAGGGATGGGCTGAGCTAGCTGCAGCACAACCAAGATTGGGTCGACCATGTTCAGTCTGGACCCAGGCCCTACCGGACCCAAAAACAATTAAAATGCCATATCATGAGAACTAGACGTTTGTTTGATGAACTACCTACTATGTTGGTATCCATGGATCGAGATGGTATTTCGATATACTCAACATGAGTTTTCAAAATAGTTGAGGTATGGATTGGTTTGATCGAAACTGAATCCAACAGGGCCCTCGGAACTAAAATACATATATCTCACATAACGGGGAGTCTGATTGAAGCATTGTCTGTCACCTTGTAACCCTTACAACATATCGGTCCTTTGGGTTACTACATTGTGAAGCATAGTGGGGGTCGATATATGACTGATGTCTCGAGGGGAAAATTTACGAATATCGAACACTCTAGGGGTGAGGAATCTTGTGACATTCTGTAATGTGATGAATGAAAAATGATCCTATGTGGGCCATCTTATATTGATCCAATGTGGGTCAACATCTACTGATCTTTTGTGGGTAAATTTCTATTAGATCTACTAGCGGTCAGTGCTCATCGATCCTATGTGGGTCAGCCCATACCGATCCTGTATGGGTTCGAACCTATGTGGGTCAATGCTCAGTGATCTTGTGAGGGTATGTGCATACTGATCATGTGTGGGTTAGATCCTATGTGGGTCATTAGTGGTTATATACCTATCAATATTGTGTGGGTCATATCCTTTGTGGGTTAGTGGGGGTGAGTTTCCTATCAAACATGTGTGGGTCAAATGTTGTGTGGGTTAACAGGGGTTAGTTTCCTATTGACGCTATGCGGGTCAACAGTTGTGCCTATTAACAGAATAAGATGATCTAGATTATGACCAATCTTTTGTTCTACTATACTTAGGTTATAACTGATCTTGGGTTGAGTCACTTATAACTTAGTGGTGTTACCCGTGGTACTTCTATCCTTGTGGTCTACCTATTTTGTACTACTATCTTTGTTGTGTAACATGGGAGGTACTTATATCATTGTGTTGTTACATGTGTGTTACTTCATTCTTTGTGGTGTTACCTATGCAGTACTTCTATCTTGGTGGTGTTAACTCTGTGGTACTACTATCTTCGTGGTTTTTTCTGTGTGGTACTTCATCCTTTGATTTGTGGTCTTCATGGTGTTACTTGTGGGGTACATCTAAAAGTGTGGTGTTACCATTGTGCTATTCTTCAACCATGTATGATATGAGTATGAATTTATAACTTAGGTATATGTATTGGATTATAACTAAGTATATACGATGTCTATTACTTCGTGAATTGATGTTGTGGTCTTGATTTGTTGTATTTATTTTGTGGAACTCTAGGACACCTATGGGGTCTCGGGGTCCCTACTGAGTATCATTATACTCATCCCTGTATGGGCTATGGCAGCACCGTGTTGTGTCTTGTGTAGACGAAAGACAGCATTGATCAAGGCAGAGGTAGCCATGACTGGATGGTACACAGAGGAGGACTATTTGGAATTCCTGACACATGGATCGTGATTTGTACCTACCCTTCAGGTAGGATCCTCAGTCAACAATCCATGAGTTGTTTTCCCCTTTTTAGTTGTATCATATTTTTTATTTTTTCTTGTACTTTTACAGTTGAGTTTGAATTCCAGCCCCTTTTACATCCATAGTCTTTTTACTACATCAGTTTACTTAGTGGTTTTTTTTTTGTGATTTAGGAATGTGTGTCTGTACATGATAAAATTTAATGCCTTCCCATTTTATGGATACGCATTTCTGGTTCTAGTCACCGGCCCATGGACTATAGAAGGTGGGCTTGGGGTAGTCACGACACAGGCCTCGAGGGACTGGTCCTGACAAATTATAACCTATTACAGTGAAACAGAACGTGAAATTTATCATTTATTTTATAATGAATAATCCATGAAAATTATAAAATCTGTTTACTTTATACAAGAATTCATTTTCTTTCATTCAGAATGATCTTGAAGATTTTCTGCTATAGAAATTTAAGTCCCAACACTTATGTAACAATCCATTATATTATAAAGAGTACACTCTTAATCCATATTTTTTTCCAAATATATTTAACTAATAATTTACAACATTTTTTCATTTCATGAAAAATATTCTAGGCTTTGACAAAGTTTTATTACATTTCAATACCTAACTAGACACCTTGTGGGTAAACAATGTTTAGATGTGGGATGTGTATAAAAACCCTAGCATTGTACATAATAAAAGAGATCTATTATTCTATAGATAAACCAAAAATCCCCTGATATGTTTAAATTTACCATAGTTTTCTTTAAGTAAATGAAATAATAATTTTACAAATGAAAACCCATTTTTTCTCAGTGAAATGTTTCAATAAAAATAGAACAAAAATATATAAAACATCACGAATTTTAGAGAATTTCATTCTTAACATGTTCTTAAAAAAATAGGATCCCCATTAATTATATAGGAGAAACCATTTAGTTACTCCCACATTTATTCATTATAAGTGAATAAACATTACATAATGAATTTGAAAGATTCATTTGGAATCACCAATCATATACTTTATATGGTTCTCACTAGTTTTTTATGAGCTATAAGGGGGCCCAGAATTTTGTATAAGAAATTTCTTGTTCAACCATTAATCATGTTCGACAATAGTTCCAACCCATCATATATTTTATATATAGATCAAATGTTTTTTTTAAAATAATTCTCATGTACGATATCATGAATAATATATTTTCTGATTTTAAACTTTTATTATAAAACCAATGAAAAACTCCTTTAAAACCATTTGAAGTGATCATTTAGATATTAAAAACCCTTTTCTTTTCGAACCCCATTTTCTAAAATAGAATATCCAAAATTATGGAAAAGTGGATTATTATTTTATGAAAATAATAATTCATGTAAATTAATAGAAATAAAATAAAATAATGGTCAATGAAGCATGAAATGTCATTTTTGTGGAATTTGATAAATTTGAATAGTATATTATTATTTTGATTAAAATTCATAACATTATATTAAATGATTTTTTTAAACTATATAAATAAATTAAAAAGTGATATAAAATGAAATTTATAATTATTTTACATCCATATAAATATATCCACATTACACATTTACAAATATATACCTAGAAGAAAAACAGTTTTATAGGACACTTTAAAAGATGTATTTTAAGAGGATGCTCATTACCTCAAGTTTGAATCATCACATATTATATTTATCATCTGGAATAAAAACATTTTGAAAATTATTTTATTTCTTATGAACCTTTTTCAATTTCATTATTCTTTTAATTTTTTAATACCATATTATATACAATTACCTAATTCAGAATGATTAGATTATATGTGTTGACGTTATTCAACATGTTTGTCCGAAATGAACATGGTAGGATGACTATGGTCGATGATGTAATTATTTCATAATCTATAGAATAATAATCAAAAAATTATAATGAATTTTAAATTTAAATTATAAATTTATAAATATTTTGAAATTATGCTTATAAAAAATGAAATAAATTTCAATCATGGAGATGGTAGGTCATACGCAGGAATATATAACATTTACATTTTCAATGACAATTATAGAAACAATTTAATTTTTATTTTACCTTTATTAATGATAATTATTTAAAAAATACCATATTATGCAATAAAAATACTTATATGTATCATCTATGGGATTTTATAATGAAGAAAAAACCACACCGCTTCATTGATTTGGTAGTCCACATAAACCCACAAACGCCAGAATCACTATCATTGAATGGAAATTTAATTACATAATTGATATAGTATATTATAATAATGAAAATGACGTCCAAAAATCATATTTATTCATCCAATTCATTATTAAAACCATCATTGAGAGACAGTGATAGAAAACCAGTTACATCCATTCACAAGGAAGTAGTCTACAACACACACGAAGATGGGTTTCATTTAAAATATTATAGAATAAGAGATGGATATAGGTTATTACATAAAAATAAAAGCATAATTTTATATGTAATGTAGATTAGTTAGTGTTTCATCATTGTTGAAAAATATTTGAATAATGTATAAGAAATATTAAAATAAAATCATTAGCTCAAAAATTATACGTCAACATCAAACTACCACTTATTTTTTTAAAAATCCCTGAATGTATGGTTTTGTGGTCCAAAATGGAATATAATATAGAGGGATGGATCAATGGAAAATATTTGGGTTTTTATATTATAATACAATTTTTTATGTGGTAACAAATTATATGACGATCTTCCCTTTAAATATATAATAGAGGAGATCTGTTGTAATTTCATAAAATATTAAATTAATTGAAAATATTATATGATGTGAAAATGTATAAAAAATAAAACTTATAATATAGTATTATTATGACTAAATTTATTCTCAGAAAAATAATTGGGCATTTTTTGTCTAATTTTAAATGTTATAGTTTTAGTACATCGTCAACCAATTTCACAATTATAGTGTATTATATTTTTAACACATATAGGGTTCGTATCGTTACTATTATTGGAGATTCCATACAGTAATGTGCATTGGTTTATGTAATAAATAATATGTTAATCACATTCCAAAAGTTAATATATTTCAGAATTTGTTTAATTTAATAAAATATTATTTATTTTAATATTTCATAATATCTATTTTAGAATTACTCATTTACTATTACTTTTAAAACTATGATAAAACCATTTAATACAATTTCAATAAATCCAAGATCCTATTATATTTTTTTACATATTGGAATTGTTGTACACCAAAATTCACTCAAACAAAATTATATTTTTATGTTTCCAAAAAAATTTATGATTAATTCTTATAGAAGCATTGTTCCAGTGTTTCATATTCATTTTAGATGATTATATATTAAATTAATTAAATATATAAGTTACCACAATATAATTTCATTTGAACTATAAATATGAAATTTGTTTAGAAACGCATACTTTATTTGTCCTAATGTTATAAAAATTAATGATAATAAATGAATGACATTGATATTTTTCCATTTTCATTATATAAAATAATAAAAAATGTAAAAACTTTCATAATTACAACGAAATTACATATTTTCTTTTTTGGGATGAATATGGATGATATATACAAAATAAATAAAAATAAGTTAGGTTGTAGGGACATTATATTTTCATAACAACTTTACATTAATAGTTAATTTATAAATTTACACATTATAGTAATAACAAAAATTACTAAGGTTGAAATTGATAATGTCCATAAATTGGAACATTTTTCCAAAATTAGACCCACAAATAAAAACATACAATCGATTTTTATATATTGTCAACATAGAAGTTATAGAATTTAACTTAAAATAGAACCAAAAAATGTGATGAAAAACTATTTTGGAATAAAATCTATTTCAATGTATAATATAATTTTATACTAAATCTAATTGTATTATTATTTAACAAAACCTTAACTGGGTCATTTTAATGAAATCATGATAAATTTTATTTTAATGATAATATACTATATAATTTTAACTTTTAAACATGTTTAATGAATATAAATATTTTATCAAAAATCATTATTCTTCACAATTGACATATATTATAAACATTTCAAATGGTACTAATATTTTCAGCATGAGATAAATTTATTTATTATTATTTAAAAATGTGAGTATATTTTATCAATTTAAAATTATAAATATTTAGGAAATTACTTATAATATGTTATTAAAATTGAAAAAATATCTAATTTCATGAAAACATATTTTTGAGGCACCAATATATTTCTCAATGTTTTTTTTATTTATAGAAAAATTTATTTAATAAATATAAATATATTTTAAACATTAAATAAAATTCAATTTTTTTTAATAATATTAAAACTAATAAATTATTTTGACATGTTAAATTGATCTTATATAAATTATGATATTATGTGTTAAATATATGCTCAGTGTTGTATATTTTCTTTGCTATCAAACATATTAATTATTTTAAAATAATGTGTTTGTAAATAAAAATATACTATAGTAGATGAATGTATAAATATAACTAATATTTAAATAATTCATTGTGGATCAAAGGTATTATATGTGGAATTTATTTTTTTAAATCTTGAAATTTGTTTTTATGAAAATTATATTGATCATCAACATTTTGAAAAATAATTATATCATGGCATGTAAGAAATAATTGTATTATAACTTGTTATAATATATGGGTATTATAAAATGTGTTAGTTTTTGTAGTAAAAATTGAAACGTATGATTATCTATCCAAATTTTTGACAAATTTACATCATTGAGTGAAATTTAATCATTTAACGGATGTTTGAATCATTATATAAGAAATTGGAACCCTTGATTTTAGTGGCATGGAATAGTCTAAGAAAATTTTATAAACTTGTTATGGATTATTTTAATGAATTTTTTCCCAGTGAATATTTAAATTTGAATATATTATATATATTTTCATTGAAATTTTTTTTATATCATGAAAATGGGTCACTCCATGGATTCATGATTATAACAATATTTTTTTTATAGAAAACATGTATTTCATATCGAAATGTTTGTGATGAGATGAATATAACATTTTCCTCAAAAACCATTGTTATTGTTTTTGAGTTAGGGGTGATATTATATAATAAATTTATACAAATATGTTTTGTGATGATGTCTATTAAATATAAATTATATTATGGAAATATAAATTATGATATTAAATAATCTTTTCCATTAATTTTTTTACTAGACTGTATAAGTTCTCTAGAAAGAAATATTTATACTTGGATAATATTGATTTTTCACTTATATATAATGGAATATATATTTTTTGAAACTAAATACTCTATCAAAGAAATCCCTAATAACTTATTTCGGGGGAATTTTTAATCAAAATTATTTTTAGGTAGAATAAAACATTATTAGAGTATATTACGTTTCCCTTTTTGTGACTAACTTTTTATTTCACATATTCAACAGGTTAAGATAGTTTTATTATAAATATTTTAGGTTCATGAATTATCTAATCCACCACATTATCAATATAATTATACGTGAAACAACCATTAGGAAATAAATGTTTTTTTTTTGAAAATATATTATCATTTGTTTTTATGATTTATTGAAAATTAATTTTAAACATAGATTATAGTAAAACTCCTCGATTAACATTAACCATGAATTACTTAAAGAGTGATATTTAAACATTCATGTCATTTATTTGTGGGATTATATCATTGATAGTCCTTTAACACTCTTACCAGAATATGGATATATTTTAGGAGGAATGAAATAGAATAATTATTAAAGGAAGTATTTTAGAGAAATGATAAGATTATGGATAATACTAAATTATTAATAATGGACTCATGAATATTATTTTAAATATAGTACCTGAAGAATTAGATATATTATTTTCAAATAAGATCAAGACATCATTATTTAATTAAATGGATGTTTGAAATTTATTTCATAATTGTTATTTCACTAATCATATATCTGTTTGAATGTTTAGATATTAATGTTATTATATTCTGTATAAGAAAACATTTTTATCAAGAATATTAAATATTTTTTAGTATTCTATATTATTAATTAGTTATATTAATGATAGAAAACCAATAGGGGAGTGATCTCAATTTTGTTTTACTATTTTAATAATTATCCTTTTATATTATTTATATATTTTTTGATTATTATTTTTGGTATTATGGATTTTAAATATTTTAATTCTTAGTCCATTTTTTTAATGATCATATTAGTTATTATAGTTTAATAAAATCCTTATACTAGAAAAAAAACATATATATTTAGGTTTTTTTGAACTCATTATGGTTAATTTAATTCAATTATTATTATTATTCTGATGTTTAATATAATTACTGAATAAAATTCCAGTTATGCTTCATATAAACTAATCATATCATATCATATTATACTCATATGATTCAAAAATGACCAATTAGTATATCATTTTAATCTTGTCAGAAATATCTTTATAACATTATTCTATCACATTCATAGTAAATTCAAATTAGTAACCATAATCTTAATATGTTTCAGTAATTTGGATATGAAAATTACATTATGTACCAAACTTATTTTTTAAAATATATTTCATTTAAAAATGTAAAAATATAGAGTAATCATTGAACAACTTATCATTATTAGAAATGTAATTCATAATTCAACCCCGTTATCTCAGAAATATAAATTTAGAAATCTAGTGGTAATAATTTTCAATAAAATACACTACCTGGCTAGAGATATGTTTAGATTGAAAACCCCAAACCAGACTGCAATTGGTTATGGGCTGGAGAACAACATAAAGTAGTTATACCACACACCAGGGATGTATTTTCCTAATATACATATACACATAAAAATATATCAGTGTCCAAATAATGATTAAACTAGAGTACTACTAAAATAAATGAACAAATACATCTATAACCCTAAAAAAACTATATCTATAAATTACTTAAACTGACTATTTGGACAAATACACACCAAAAAATAACTATAATGAGAGAAAACTATTATAAAGTATGAGACTTAATTCAAATTAATTACTGGTATGAACCTAAGTCTTTATATCACAAATAAATTCTTCTTTTATACCCAATCATCAAAGCTCTCTCTAAATAATAATATCAACTTTATTTTAAATGACACACTCGATAGGAGGCTATTCATGGGTAAGTAAAATATTACTCAATAGGACAGCTCTAAATAACTATGGAAAAAAAGATCTAGATTATTTAGATCATAAATGTAATAAAATAACCCCAACATACCCATAAAATCTAAAATTATAAATGTGGAATCAAACCCAACCATCCACAATTAATAGATCCTGCAATCAATGTAATCATTTTTTTAGAGAACACAATCCATGATCCATAATTTCACTTTCAACTCTCATACGAGAAATCATTTTCAACTTGACTCTCAAAGATGATCTCCCTGGAGCTTTAATAATCCCAAAATCTTATTAGGGGATCAGACTCATGGGAACTGGTCGAAACCACACACACTACAAGATCACCAATGTATATTGGGCTCAACATCCTTTACATGGTTTTCATTCCGATACAACAAAACCCCTATGAATGATAGAGGATCCCATTATAGTTACATAGAGTAATACAATGATCATTATCTAATATGAACCCCATTGACTAGATCTGAATCATATGTAGAGGACATAATACCGAAATGTACAATTATTTAAAATGACCATGGAAATAGAGTCAACTAAAAATTATCCACCTTGATGAGAACCTGGGAAGAAAAAAAAACATTAGATAGTGTACACAAAAAGTACTACTAGTATGTATTTTTTAATTCCAACCCCTAGAAAAACCATGTCTCACCATCCCTTATAGTATGTACACCATCATATGCACGACATGTCCCTTAGGGATATATAATGTGTATAGTTGGATACTATTGTTTGAGTGACACATATGTATGTCCTTGTACATTTGTAGATGACCATGTACATTGATTCATCCCTAAGTAAGGATGTCATGCCTATCTATTGGGCCACATCCAATTATCAGGTTTTTCCAATGTACTCTACCATTGACCATGTTCGTGGCCATGTCAGGGCCAATATATTCATGGGGATACCCACCAATCCCCCAAAATAGTGTCACGTGACATGTGAAAAATTTTAGACGACATGTTATATTTTAATTCATTTGGATCACTAAAACAACATTTAGAGACACCACATAGTGTATGTTCTCTAGGTAACATGCCCTGTAATGCATTATTTTACATATTTCATGGATTCATCATCAATTCATCTGATTTTTGTAACCATCGTACCAAGTAAATATCCGGTATTGTATATATCGGGTTGAAATAATATTCATCTATTTCAATATAAAATTCATATGTTAAATCTAATAGTTAATCACCTATATTGCACCACACCGCTCAAACCGTTAATTATAAAATCTACTGAAACCAACGATTTGATCTAATCTTCATGCCATCTCCCATCATTATAATTGTATCTAGACCATATCCCAAATCATGAATGACACTTTTTTGATCCATTTCCATGTAGAAGGGTTGAAAATGATTTCATAAAAGGCATTCACGAAAAAGTAATCCATAAAAATGATGATGTTGAACGTGTGAATTATTGGTGGAGAATGAAGATATGAAAAATGAATAATGAATCATGGACTTAATGATATTTCCTATGATTCGTTTTCATTAATGAATGAGGTAATTTTATTAAGAAAACTAAAATCCAGTAAACCCCATAGAGTGAATATATCGAACCACCAGGCATGAACGACTCACAATAAATATATTATATGACATATTTTAATTCCTTATAGAAAAAAATGATAATTTAAATTATGAAATTAAAATTCCCAAATATATGTTGGAATGAAAATGGGTATGAAAAAGAATCAAGTTTATATTATTGACGATATCAATAATATTTACTGGTAGAACGGTCGTCGAGCACGATATAAATATTTTTTCATAAACCATTATATCCACTAATGGATTGTATCCTAATATCATGGTTATGCAGATAACAACGGGATTTGAATATAACTACATATATTATGCAGTCTATTTGACTACATGAAAATAATAATATAATAAATCATTTAATAATTTTACTTTAGTATTTACACTCACAATATCTTTTAAATAAACACATGATATTCGAAATGAATATATAGTACATAGGGTAGGACCGATATTTCAAACTTATAAGCTCTCCCATATTCCTTATCTAATTCCTTGTTTCATATTTATTCAACCATATAAGGGAAACTATGTGACATTAGAACTATTATATTTTTTATTTTAATCAAATCATATTGGGGCTCACTATGCCTTAGAATCTCGAGCGTCCTCAATGTTTGAATCCATAAATATTAATAGTTATACTAAAATTATTTTCAATGAAAATATTTTTGTGCCATTCTAACCAACATAAGGATTTTTACCCATAAAATACAAAACCATACTCTAAAAGATTAGAGCACTGAGGTTGAATTTGGGTTTCCTACTCTCAAATGCTCTCTTAGGGATTAACAGGTATCCACTAGAAACACACCAATGGAATAACATTCCCATGGTATATCATCCCTAGAAAACCAATAGTATCAAATGGGTAATATGTAATAGTATTTCAATCATCTATTTATAGGTTTCCCTAGTCAAGACCATTAGACAGGTTATGAACTATCTTCCTTAGCTAAAACATGTTGATGGAATCTTATACCTAGATAAAAAATAAAGATAAGTCCATGTAGTATTCCACCTAAATGACCCTAAAATGTATCTAAAATAAGGAAAATGATCGTCTTATATAACATTACTTCCCTACTAAAACACTAAAATATATATTGAGGTGAGACCATCATTAATACCTAGTTCCCCTCGTCGTACACCAAGGCTCATATCATTGTCTACATATGACTTCTGATGACTCATTCCTATCATAATACATTAATTTAAAATCTAAAACATATCTATCATAGATAAAACTAACTATTTTACAATGGGTAATTAATCATTTGGATATGTCAAATATATTTGTCACATAATATTTTCCATATTCAATGACATGAATTATTCCATACATATAGTGGAATAGTAGTTATAGTTATATTTAAATTAAAACAAGAGATGATGATGCTAATAAATAAGGAAAATATAAATCATTTCTATATAATATATTTTTTGTAGAACATTAATCAACATATTATTCATTACATTACTCTAGGGGAAAGGATATGGTCAAATTGAATAAAATAACAATGGAAACCTGTAACCCACTCCATATTCTTGAAGTGAAATGATTATACATGTATGAAACTATCATTGAGGGAACTCTATGGTGACAATATATTTCTTACATGTAATGGAATAAAATTATATCTTATGAATTATAATCTTGGATAGCTACGAAGTGGGATGACATGGTCACTGAATCAATGAACATCCAGATGGAATTGTTTCCTCTCAACATCCATATAATTCCTATTGTGAAATCGATATATATCATACCACTACCACTTTTGAATTTAATGGGGACGATATAAACATTCTGGAAGCCTGTTCGCATCCATCGCCTACTAAAAAATGAGGTATAGAGAGCTAAACACAGGTATAAGAAATTTCAACCCTTTCCATAAAAAATAGATTTCAAAGGTCCAATGACATCATCCCTACACAATTATGTACCACTAAGTTGTATATTTAAATGTTATCTAGGTCCTACACCTGCATCACTAGAGGTTATTTTTATCATTCTATTAAAATAATGAAACTTGTTAAAATTGGGGTTTTGACAGTGCTACATATAGGGATTTATCAGTGCTTTAAAAGAGATGATATTTTGAGTGATGTTAAAATGTGGGGTTTTAATAGTGGTAATAAATTTTTTGAAAAGGAACCATTTAACAGTGATAAAAATAAATTTTTAAGGAACCATTTTATATATTTAAAAAATATCAATAAAGTGTAATTTTAATAGCACCTTTACCACTCTTAATGTGTACCTTTATCAGGGTTTTTATCCCTGTTAATGTGTTGATTTTAAAAAGGAAAAAAATAATATTAAAACATGAAAAGAAAATATTTTGTCATGCCACAATGAAACAGACTTTCTCAGTATATACAAACCATTTTTAGTAATTTCCACTACCACATCCTCAATCATGTGCTCCACCCCCTAATATGCACTATAAGGAAACCCTAAATACCTAAACATTCATAGATTTGATCCCAATAGCTCCCTAATGAGACTGAATGATCATTACCACCATTCCATGCATATGTTGTTGTATATTTAATGTATTAACAATTTATTTGAAAATATTTTTATAATTATGATATTTCTATAATTAATTATAAATAATTAAATATATTATATACAAATATTCACATATGTATATTAAAAAACAAACAAAAACACACACACACACACACACTTGTTTATATAAATAATATATTTACATAGTATTGAATTTTTAAAATGATAATAAAGTGGATAATTTTTTTCATTAAAAAAAAATGAAGGATAAATATATAATTTTTATATTTGAAATAACAGTTTTAATAAAATGTGATGTTATATGTATTTATACAATTGAATTATCATATATAAATTTATGAATTTATAAATATATTTATTTACGAATAAAATAATATCATGAAAAATGAGTAGATTTAAAAACCATACAATCAATACAAATGTAATACAAAGGAATAAATTCAGTATCCAATAAAAATGACACTATGTTATCCTTAAACAAGGTTGAAAATCTATTGAAATTTAAATAATCAATGTACCCCAACAAAAAAAATCTATTTTAGAGACCATTTTGGCCACTTTTACCCTTAAACAAAAAGATAATGGAATTACCTAGAGAATTATGTTGTAGATATTGTCTTGGGATTTAATTTTATATTTGGTAAACCCTAAACAAACACCCAGATCAAACGTTCTGATCGCTTGAAGTCGAACTTCGATTTTAAACTTATATTAGTAGATTTATTAATTTTTTATTATTATTATGTTATATTTTATATTAAATGACTATTAATCGATTATAAATATTAAATTATTAATGATTTTTTTAAATATTTTATAAGACATTTTCTGTAAATATATTCTATATTAAGTGTTACTGATTATTTAGACATGTGTAAAAAATATTTAAATTATATATATTACATTTATATAAATATAAATAAATTTATATATTAATATATATATTTTTTAATGAATCACATATATTTTGAAATATACCCACTTTCATCCTTAGTAAAATAACAAAAATATATGGGTTCTTTATCCAAGAATCTAAATGAGAATTGATATATAGTCCCCCTTAATAAACGCTTTTATACAAGTGCTAAATCCCCCCCTTAATCATCACATTTTTTGAATATATACTAATGAACACCCTATATCCATGAATTTTTATAGGCACTGATAAAATTGGGGACTAGATCAACACCTTTTCAAAACCACTGATAATGTGATACTTTTAATTGTGATTTTTAGATATATTAAAAAAGACCATTTACGAGGGATAAAAAATTTATTTAAGTTCTCATATTCAGCTTCTCCATGTTGACCATGCAAGGAATTATATAAAAGTGGAAAAGTATCAATGATCAGAGGGAGTTAGGTTTTAAATTCACTATTCACACGAGACAACTAATATGATGTAAAATACTCTAAATATTCAATGAATAATTGAAAACTACCATTATGGATGAGAGCATCAGCCACCATGTTCATCATAATTGAAGTATTGAAAATCTAAATTTCATAATGTTATTGTAACTCTATCCATTAAAAATATCTCATGTTAAAATCATTCCAATATAAAATATACTTGGGACACTTATGGTAATAAAATATCATAAACTGGAAAGCCATAATGTTTTTCTCCACATCTATAAGGAGAAGGATATTGTTGCCAACTCTATATCATATATCTCTTAGTTATATATGTGAGGTCTCAAATACCTAGACCCATATAAGAACAATAAGAACCACTAAATCAATATAGAACCAGGCCTAATCTTAGTGGAATCATAGAAAAATAAATACTCGACATCCTCTATAAATCTCATGATGAGGGTGCCCATTAACCACATCCTAAACTTCTTAAAATATTGTTGGAACCTCGCTATTCCAAATAAAGGGTCCCATTTCTGGTAAAAGTGTTGAATTATATCATTCCCTAGATAACACATGCAATAATATTTAATAATTTTGATGCAAACCCATGAAATATTTGTACCTAATTAAATCTATTAAGCGGCTCCTATACTGAAACCGCCTCAAAAAATTTTTCGGTGAACTACTATGACATCAACTATGAAGAAATTTCCAAGAATGTTTTTCTCCTAAATCCAGAACTGAAATATTGAGATATCCTGATAAATATGGTATTCCCTAATATATCATGGTCTATCATAAAGTGTCATTTGTTCTCTTCTTGTGATTTCAAGTGAATTGGGATATGAAAGATATTTTCCACCACATAACTATGTAATAAAATATGAAATATTTGTATTACAACACCATTAAAATTATTGAGGATTTTTTACCATTATAAGGCATCAACATGTACTCATAATGGTCATAAAGGCATCATAAAAACAACTTTATTATACCTACATCTCATCCTCAAAGATAATAATATAATGATTTGAATTCAACCATAATGAACAATTGAATCCCTCTCAACTAATCAAAGTGGTCACTGATCCTTGGTAATAGATAATTATTCCTCACAACCACTTAGTTTAGGTAATGATAGTCCACAAAAAACATCAGGCTCCCATCATCCATCATGGAAATTAGTAATGTTGTGAATTAGTGGGAAAACATGGTCTACCCGGACCTTCCCCTATAAGTCCTCCAAATACACCGTTTTCTTGGGATTATATACAAGAGACATATGATATTCAATCATATCTATCAATTCATTCCAATTTGTATATATATATATATGTCAATACCTCCACATGGAGGTAAGACCACCGTGTCCTCTAGAAAGATCACCTTGCACTCTGCAACCATGATAGGGAATAAAATCCCATAGAAACCACTACTCCATGTAGAAATACTATTCATAGGAAGATTAATCCGATATATCCTCATATTCCTGATCAAAAACCAACTCCGAAGACCATCCCATTTCACCAAAAAAGGAAAATCGCATCCTATAACTATAAACACAAAAAATCATGTGCTTGAAATATATAATATGTAAATGATAAGAGGATAGTCATTCTATAAAAAATCTTACATCATTTTATTTCATGATTTCATGATTGATATTACATTATATGCCATTTCCTCAATGTTATAGGTCAAAATATATTTATATGTGTGTTATCATTGAGTCACTTAATCTATAAGTCTCTAAGTTAAATGGATGATCCAGGGGATCAACCGGAATATCCTTATTTTGATTCTTATATGTGGTATAAAATCAGTGTCCATAACCTTACTTTTCACTACTATAGTTAAATTAATTAATTCATTGGTCATTCCTAAACTAATCCAACGATACATGAGGATATAGGCTTCCAATCCATGCATTTTTTCTAATCCATAACCAATATCTCCCAGTTTCTAATCTGGGATACTCATGGGTTAGTGGTAGAAGGAGGTTAAAATGATTACCACTTCTATCTTTTATCCCCACCCCTAGGTCACATCCACTTCCATGTAGGCCTCCCATACCATCCTTCTATCTCTATATAGTTACTCTATCAGATGAATCATTACAAAATATTTAATGATTTGGGAATTCCCATGAAATATATCCCAGACCACCTAGAAAGAAGAAACCCCTCTATCATGGATACATAAAACAGACATAGGCACCCCAAACAATAGATTATTTATCCAGGAGTCATATCTTAATGAATCTCACAAGACCTGATCCCTATGACTGACAACATCAACATCAACTAATGTATTAGCTAATGTGTTCCCACAAACCACACCGACTATCATTATCTGATCAACTTGGATGATCTCCACTGTAGAGGCTTTCTCATGAACTCTATCATAGGCCAAAATGAAATGACATATAATTGAATTCCTAATATAAATGCCTAATCAATTATAAAATCATAGTGATAAGATGGAAAAAATTGAACTGTATCTAGAGATCATCTCAATTGATCTATGATCCTCATTGAATACTCAGACACTATTATGATACCCCACCAAAATTATAGAATCTATTGAATTATCACTAATCACAATGGGCCTATATATATTGTTTCCCAAATGAGAATATTAAATTCGATCCATGTGAGAGTTGTATGGTCATGTGACTATTTCACAAGACTCAACTACAACCTATTAGATCCCAAAAGAAGACTCACTACTAGTCCCACTATCTAATTTTTTATTTCCTCATATTGTTGAATATTGGGTGACATCATGTATATTTTCCTACATTCATGGAGGTGTATGACACCCAAAAAAATGGGAGGTCACTACCTATGAGGATAATTTAATTCTCTCAACCTATGAACATCATTATATTGTACAATTGTAAAATCATTCATTTCAATGGTTGGTGTTTGAAGTTGAAAAAAAACTAGAGTTACCACAAACCATAACATGACCTTCGGTTGAAGGATCATCACATGGTGGGTCATCAACATGATTTTGTAGTGGAATCCTTAATTGATTTATTTTTAGAGTAAACCATAAGTAAACATGAAGTTAAATTATAATTGATAATATCTATGGGTCTTAATAATGTATAAATATAAATGAAAACCCATTCTTATATGATACATGTATTAATGCTTTCCAACCAATGAAACCCTAACTGTATCGATTCAACATGAATATTTTCAGAGGAATGGGGATTGGATATGTAAGACTACTCCCCAAGACTAGAGATCATTGATAGAAATAGAGACTCAGACAATTTTAATAATATACCCATAAATATCAATCCAAAATCATCGTTATAAAATATCAACACTATTGTACTAACATAAAACAAGGCTATGATACCACACTATCATGAACTCGATAAATATGGTCAACCTGGCCTATGACAACCCAAGTGTGAAAACCCCACTTCCACCACCAATATGGTAGGGAATAGAATTCGATGAGATGATGGTATATGTGACTTCTGGGAGGATCTATACTAATGAAATTTTATACACAAACACCATTAATTTTATACAATGATTAAAGAAAATAAAAAACTGAATCCAATAGTCTCATATATCTAATATATCATGACAAGAGTAAAAAATGTATTTTATGTGATAATGGTTCCAAATATAAGTCAACTAAAAATAAAAATGTCTCAAAACTTCATAGAAGTAGGGGACTACTATCAAATTCATTCCTATTATAAACCTTATTCTTTTTAACAACGAAATATTATCTACATACTCCCAGTACACCAAGGATTATACTAAATTTATTATTGATTGTATAAGAGGTAAATCATGTTGGAATATTATATATAGGTTAAAAATAAAAATAACCATTACAATACAACAAAATTAATAATAAAATTAAAAAAGGACTATTAAAATTATAAATATAGAATAATAATCTAGATATACTCATAAAACACTCCATATAATAAATATGTCCCAAACCATTCTAGAAATAAGATTCAACTTGAGGATTCAAGGTATAGATCATTCTAGGAGATCTCACTCCATGATCCATATATCATAGTTGACACTCATCTGTGAGGTCATGCTTTTCAGGACTCACAAATATTTTATAATAATATCATTGTATATCTCATATTCCATTTAGGTGGTCAAACCTAGTTCTATTTGGGGACACTATAAACCCTACTAGATAAGACAACAAGATAGTGGATTGATGCCCTATTAAACGTTGTCATGCCGATATGGAAAACATGGCCTATGATTGATAGTGGATTCAAACTGTGTCATATGAAGGGATACAGTTACTCTATCTAAAAATTGACACAATGAGGGGATTAAAATACCATATTAAAGAAAGAATTACTGACTATATCCACATTGGAAAGGAAAATGTAAATACAGTCAAATAGAATTTAAGCCTCCATATACATGGAGGGTCCCTTAGGGTTATACTTTTTGTATTGTTCTTGCTAGAACATATTTTGTAGTCTTTCCAATGTTCACGTACTCCTATATATGCATCTGTACAGTGGGTAGTTTCCATGTACAATTGATGTGATTATGTACCATGCTATGTCTGATTACTTTTTCATGACCATTTTTTATAACCATGCCCATGTGAATGTCCATGTTCATTCCCACGTATCCTCTTGGATACATTCTAATCCACTATTATTGGGTCTCACATAGTGTGAAAAATTTTCATATGATATTTGATATTTTATTTCATGCCGAATAATAGTGTCTGATATAGACTCTCTATATTTTTTGTGTTGCGTGGGATACACTCAATGTAATTCAATATTTCAAAGATTTAGTGGGTCCTTATTCCATTATTCCAATTACAATTTGGCCTCTATTAGTCCTTCATAATTATTATAGAACTTAGGTTTACCAACCTCTCTACTACCACTCATCAAAATATTTCAACCAGTTATGATCAATAATTACTACATCCCAAATGCATCATCTCAAAGCCTAATACACTAAAATTTGTAACTATCTGTCAAATCTGATCTACCATTGATCACCCTCAATAATCATCACATATAATCATCATCCTTAATAGTGAAACTTATAGAAACTATAATCATTATTATAAATTATTAAAGGGTTTATTACATATGATTACACATAACACAACACATATGTTTGATTTGTTTAGTTTATTTTGTAATTTGATACATAGAATAATATAATTAACATTGGATAAAAGACCATTATCAAAAAATTCCTTAGCATGATTCTAAAATTCTATGGAATTTAAAAATTAATTGGATAACATGAGGGTATATATAAGAATGGGATGAACTATACAACCCAGTAAAGGAATAAACATGGAATAATATGAAGAGTATAATAAATGATAGGAAATAGTCATATCAATTGGGAATAAAGAGAGTAGAAATCATAAACATGAAAAATGAGACATAATATAACCTGATAATCAGAAATGAATCATTGATAAATAGGTAACAACATAAAAAATTCATCATTTTCATAGGTCAAGGCTGACTACGTGTAAATAATGATGCCAAATATAACTTAAAATAATCTAGTTCACTCTATGTCTAAATATTGAGTATCTAGATACAAAACACTATCCTATTCATTGGATGGCTATATAATTCATGTCACACATGTCACATTCATTTCATTCACATGCTAAGTGTGTCACATTAATCATAAACCAAAAATTCATTAATCATAATAAATTATTCACTGGTCAAGGAGTGTATAATGAATATATTTATTTACACAATAAAAAAAATATGTGAAAACATGTGAGCACCCTTTATTGTAAATATGTATACTATTCATTATAGACATGTTTTCCCACAAGAAATCACAGTTCAATTTTCTGAATCATTATCATGTCACCATAGATCCATATAAATGATTTTAATGGAGATAATGCTTTATATAATCAAATATATATGAAATTTGTAGTAATAGGGACGTCTAAAGACCGATAAAAATATTATAAATTGGAAATAAAGGGAACATGTAATGAATTAACTTTAATAATCCAAATAATCCTAACTATATTTCATCGTGAAAAACAAAGTACAAAAAAATAATGAGATGATTAATTAGTGTTAATAGGTGCTATAATCATATATTTATTACATGGAATTTATGGGGATTATATATGAACGTATCCCAACATAATAAAATGGAATTTTGGATACATAACAAAAAACAGGTTCTTGAAAGGAAATGAGAAGTGGGAAATCCTTTATTTCAGTGTGTGTGACTCCAAATACTTTGGAGGAGCATCATAAAATATTTGGATGAACCATGTGAGGAATATAGTGAGTAGTGGTAAGATAATAGAGGTGCTCCAAGGATATTGATTAAAGGGAAATTGAATATTGTGTCTGCATATAAAAGAAATGAGGGGGATTTCATTATTATTTTTATTCTGGATTATACATAACAAAATAACCTAAACCAAAAAAATCACATGGTTTCATCCCATGAATTATTCATGAAGGGTGTGGTTAAATTTACTTAATAATTCCAAAACCACTCATAATAAAATTATAACCTTTATTATTTGGAGGTGAGTAATACTATTAAGGAAACAGTTTAAAAATGATAAAATATTGGATTTGTTTTCGGGGATTCATATAGGGTTTATAAAAATTATAATATAAACATAAAATAAAAATATTTTAAAGTTTAAACATGTATTTTTTTGGATACACTTTTTTTATATATTATATAACATTTCGGTAAATATGATATCATAATACAAAAAGTAAATTTATACGACATTTAATTTTCTCCAAAAATTTAACTGTCAATTTGTTTTTAATAAAATTCACCATTGAATAATTTCAATGTTAGGATTCCAAAAAAAATTAATTTTGAAAAATAAATTTATAAATATGTTAGTTTTTAATTTTAAAATTGTGACAGACATTTATTAAGATGTTCTAGGATTTTTCGTAATAACGGTTTTTTGAACCATTATTAAAATTACAAAAAGAATCATCAAAATTAGATGACATTTTAAATTTAATAAAAATAATATACTAATAATATTTTATTAATATATTATTTATTTCCAAAATATATCAATTCATCAAAATAAATTCCATAATTGAATTTGAATATTACCCAAAAATTAAATTTGTTTATTATCATATGAAAATTAAATTCATTTTAAAATTAACAATAATTAGATGAAGATATATTAAATATAATATAAATAATAATTTATATACTCATATTTTTTATGTTATTGATACATATCCCATTAAAATTAAAGAGAAAATATTAGGAGATAGGATCATGATGGTGAGACGTTCATGTTATGGCTGAAAATACATGGTTTGGGTCACGATCTCAATGAGCTTGAACTAATCCAATAAAAAATGTATATTATGATTACATTTTTGGATGATAGCTTGGTATTGATAAATGGAAAATCCTAGATATTCAATCTCCCTTAGAATATCTGATAAATGGGATTCATTGGGCAATTACTACTGGTTTTTGTCATCAATTACTTTTTCTATGTCAATTGGGTTTGATAAATATTAATACTATTACTAATCATGTGATCAAAATTCAAGGGTTATATTACCATTGGAAATGATACATAATTATCAAATAAATGCAATTGGATATAACAAAAATAAAAAAGTTAATGTGTTTTCAATAACAATATTACATAATAATACATTTAATGAAAGGAGGTATTTATTTTTTTACACATTAGGTCATTACAATATTCCCCCATAAATAAAATTTACCATTGAAAATTTTAGTTCACATAATAAAATTGATGAGGGTATCTTTGCATAATCATATACATCGGTTCTCACATATCTTATTAGAACTTGTTCTATCTCCACAATAGTTTTACAAGGTGCATTGTGTTTTTTATACAACATTATCTCTATGATCTAAGATCTACCCCGAATGCTTCTCATGTTAGAAATCATTCTCCAAAGCTACCAACTTTTGAGTGAGAACATGTTTGTGTTTTTATATGTTCTTTATAAAGAGGGAAACATATAATACATTATGAACATAAGATAGGTTAGGTTAATGTTCATGTTGGAAGGCCAATACTAGGATGCAATCAACGATCTCAAAGAGGAATTGGTATCTTGGACCAATATTCCCCTTATTTCAATATCTTTAAACATTCTTTATGGGATATATGTAGAAGAATACATTGTATCCCACGAAAAAATCTAGGACTCTTCAATGATTATCAATATATATCTATCATTGAATTTGATTCACCTGTATGTATTTCATAATGGTCTTATCATTTTCCTCCATTTCCACAACTATTTCAGGTGCTAGTATTTTTATTACTAAAAATCATCCCAATTTGAAGGTGTTGTATATCTATTACTATAAATCAATACATAGGAGGGTATTTAGATTCATGAGTAGAAATTGTGGTTGTATAAGAACTTAACAAGAGGAATATGTTGGTTCCATCCCCCATTAAAGCCCCTATAACCTAATATGAACATGAATTACAATGAATTAATAGTACTCTTACACTATCCAATAGTTTGAGGATGATATACCATACTTAAGATCATCATCTAGTTTGGAACATGTCAGAGGCATTTCCAGAACATGGGGGTAAGTATTTGATAACTATTTGATCAAATTGATTATGGTACGCCATGTTGTCTCTCCAATTCAATGATATATATCATTGCAGGATTATCCTATGAAAATTCATCGTGAATTCCCTTTAAATGTTAAATCATTATAAGACAATGCACCATAAACAAGATATAATTTTATCCTCTATATGTCTGAATATGTCTGGTGACATATTCCCTGGTTATTTTTATCATTTCCATATTGGAATGGTTAGTGGTTCCATCAACCACTGAGATTTCTTCATTTAAACCTTATCATGATGACCTATAAGACATATTAATGTTTATTATACGAAATAATTCTTCATTTTTTCCCACTAATATAGATTTCAGATATCACTATACACATTTTTCCATTCATTATGTATAATAAAGGTTGAACAATGTGCATCATCCCAAAGATACTTTTTTATCACATTTTTTGATGTTACACATAGTTTTGACCTGAATCATACAACTCATTTTTCATTAAAATTTAACAAAAAGTGTTTCCAATTTAAAATAGTAACTCATTATTTTGAATTTTGAAATTACCCATTTAAAAATATTTATCATTTTCCAAATATACAACATAGAAATCTTTTTCAAAGGATTGACGATGATACTTAATTTATAATTTCCATTACCATCCTCAGTATGTTTAAGAATATCAGATACATAATATTTCTCATCAATGATAAATTTTCAATATCCTTTTTACATAGAGTGTTTTCCAATTTATTATCCTTTCTAGGATAATATTGAAATGATATGTCATATTCCTTGATCATCTATAACGAAATTCATTGGATTATATTCAGCTCTTTCTATGTGAATATATATTTCAATCTTTTTTGATCCATATATATTTCATGGTTCTCCCAAAAATGATAATTTCCCATATTTTCATAGTGAATATTGCTGTTTATTACTCCATCTCTTCTGTTGGGTATTTTTTTGGTTAATATTAATCTGTCTTGAAAAATAGTCGATGACATTGTCATTTTTCAAAATGAAATTGCCCAGTAAAATCTTTGATGATTCACTTAATTCCCCAAATATTTCTACACATTGGAGTAATGTGATCTTATGGGTAGTGATAAGCTTATATATCAGCTCTCTTTATATCTCTTCACATTCATCATTTGAAAAAATACTCCCACCTGAATTATCTTGGTTAAAGGGACTTACAATCCTGGTATTATTCCCAAAAATTTATTATAGTACACATTTATTCCATAAAATCTATTGATATCTATCACAAAATTTGGCCTCATAAATATTTCAATTTCTTCTATTATTTAAGGCTCCATAAATATCCAATTTCTTTTTGATATATTTTACACGAATGAGACTTACAACATGAAATTGAATATTATGTACATTGCATAATGATTCTTTTCTCCTAATGAATTAATAAGAGTTCCCGTATACTCCTCATGAACCTCCTTGGTTTTGGAATATATTATAATATCATCTATAAATACTACCAATATTTTTTTATGGAAATATCTAAATAATATATTTATAATTTCCCTAAATATTTATGTGTCATTATTGATTATAAATTGTATATCTATGTACTCATATATCCCTTACCTTGTATGAGAACTGTTCTTTTGGATACCTTCATTCTTCTCCCTTACTTGATAATATTTTAACTGAAGATCCACCACAGAGAAGTATTGTTATCCACTTATTTGACCAAACAAGTCAACATTCCATTGAAGAGGATAATTTTAAATTATCATGATCTTGTTTAGATCTGGATAATCAACGTAATGGTATATGAACCATAATTATTCTTGTTCAAGAGGATATGTGCACCCGATAGGGAAGAACATGGGCATATAAATTGTTTCTCTATATTCTCATGTTGTTTTTTATTCAACACCTCATGTTCCATAATGTCCATTATATATTGAGACTTGGATAAGAGAAATACCCCATCTATATTATCCATTTAAAATTCATCTTCTATGCTATGAAGAAGATCATATAAATCATAGGGAAACACATCAGTGCATTCCCTCACAATTGGAATGTCGTCGAGGATAGTTCATTTTTTTATCTCAAAAATTTGAGCAAGATATGATCACTCCTTACAAAATAATATCTTTTTTTTTGGGATGTTGGTGCTTAAAATAATTCATCCTCCTCCTTGAACTTGTATAGATTCATGGGTCAATTAGGAATACAAAGAGTAATTTACATCACATAAAAATTTATGTTGGATATATATATGAAAATATAATCCATTAATATAATTATATCAAATTCTAACAAAGGGATTATGTTAATGTCCTCTAAGAAATTTATCCCCCCCAATAGAAACAGTTAAGGATTCATAAAAATGGGATGAAATAATTTCCACATTTTCTGTTTTCATCCACATATCTACTTCTATTATTTATAGTGATTTTTAAATAGTTCAACAAAAAAATCATAATATAAATGAAATCATATAAAATAATAAAAAAATTATGATTTCGATCCATGAATGAAAAATGGTTTACCATTCACCACATCATTTTTTGGAGCCACTAGGCAGTTGTGACTGAAAAATATCCCTATTTCATCTTAAGATATTTTTGGTTCTCTCCAAAAACTATTTTATTATGGAATTGTTTTTTAGCTTCCTTGGGTTCTTTATAGTTGATGTAATTAAACATGTCCTAAGAGTTAAATGCAGCATTCCTATCCTCTGACACATTTTTAGTACTCTCCTTTCAAAAATCATTATCTGCATTCCCTTCCATTTCACACCGGAATCATTTCCTCTTCATTCATATGTAATTTCTAGGGTGATTATTTCCATACCTTTGACAAATGAGATGGTTAAATTTCAAGGACAAATTTTATATCTCAATCAGACTGACAAAAAATAAACTACACATCTACTTCTTATCCACATGATACCATTGAGATTCACATATATCCATTTTGACTTTGATAAAACATTATAAAATTTCTTCATAGCATTCAAATTCATCGATCATTGGGTATTTTAGTATTCTAGTATTTATTCCACCAATGATGTTTCAAACAATGAATTCATGGGTAACAACAAATTTGGGTTGAAATTTTCAATTTAATGTGAAGTTTTCCTCATACACTATGATAGAATCATTGACTTTTTTTATTGAGGTAGTGAAAATAAATTTCATTTATATGTATGAGGATGTGAAGAAAGTATTTATCCGAAAATATTTTTTTGGAATTTTTTCCTCCCAAACACATCGATCTATTCATCATTCACTATATTGTTGTTCAATTATTTTACCTTTAAGCTTCTACCCCATACAATAATTATCGAGTAGGAAATTCTATTCTTTATAACATAAACGGTTTCAGAAGTCCATCTCAATGGTGTTGATACAGTTTTCAATGATTACGGTATTATATGACCTATTAAATGTTGAGGGCATTTTTCAGTTAAACGAGTCAAAAGAAACTTTTTATTTCTTATGTAGATCTGGTAAATACTCCTGATGTACATTTCTATTCACAACCTATGTCATCATATAAAGAATCATCATTATGATCATGACTCCTGTCCCAATCATGTGGGGCATTTCATTTGAGTAATTCATCACATTTCCCTTCGCAATGGGTTTTTACTTATTTCCTCTCATAAAAAACTATTTTATAAAATAAATAGAATATGATGGATGATTATTTTGATTGTATTAGACATATAATAGTGAAATCCAATTTTATTAATTTTATCACCTATTAATTTTTATTATTTATTAACTTATTAATTTCAAGGACTCAATTTATGATATCCATCATCTATCTCCTACCATAAATTTCTATGGGTATTATTTTCGTCCCATAATAATGTTTTATAAAGTGTTTATGGGTTAACAAAATAAAATCCCCCAGGTGTTTCAAAATAGTTGTGTAGTAAGGCCCATTGTCGTATACCAGTTTATACCAAGTCAACCCTTGAACACCTTGTTATAGTTGTTACTCCTAGGAACATCATTTTTGGATCCATGTCCACTTGTTGTATCAATAAGACGAAATATTTTATTGGTAGAACAATTAGTCTATACTTACAAAAATTTAGTGATTGTTTTAGATACATAGTCTTATACCTAAAGATTTCAAAGGATTTTTCAATTCCAAATCCCAAAAAATAAGTAATCTTTTCCTATGATACCAACTATAATAATCCTATTCATTATTAAACATTAATACATTATTTATTACAGAAGATTAAACATAATATAGACCAAATTATTGATAAGTATACTATATTTAGGAATTATGTACATATGATAGTATCCTGCACATGGGATAAAACAATATTATAGAAAACGTCATTATCATACTTCCGAAATTTCATGTCATTCAAAACTACATGGGATAACCTGGGGTGATACATAAGAAATGGGTGATAAATAAATCCTAGTAAGAGAACAGAATTTGAATAAAATTTAGAAAATAAGAGATGGTAAAAAATTGGATTATCAATGATGCATAAAAATTGTATTAATCATAAACAATAAAAATGAGACATGATATGACATGATAATCATAAAGGTAGCATGAGAAATGAGTCACCAACCTAAAACACTACATCGTAAACATATTTCAGGAATAAAAACCAATACATGATTATATAAATATATCACAAATGAATCATGGTCTATCACGACCCATCCTCGGGGCTCGTTCCATGACTACCACAACCCCGCCTTCCATAGTCCAGGGGCTGGCGACTAGCACCAAAGTTGTAAAACCCATAAGAAGGGAAGACATTGCCTTTATGAAGTAAAATACACAATAGAGTAAGTAGGTAAAGTAAGCACTAATAAAAACTGAGTACAAGGTAAGTGGTGAAAGTAAATGGGCCAGTATACAAACACAAATGAAAGTACATTACAACTGAAAGGAAAGTACAATAGCAGTAAGTAAAAAAACAACACCTAGTCGCCCTCCGGAAATCCCACCTGAAGGGTTGGTACATATAATCTCCTCAGCACCTCGTGTCCGACTGTTCGCTCCGTGTACATCCCACTAAGTGGTCCACCTCCGGGTACTATCCAGCTTCACAATCCTCTACCTCGATCACTGTTGTTTGTCATCTGCATCCAACACAATGTACTGTGGGTATAGATCGTGTAGGGGTGAGTATACGATACTCAGTAAGGAGCTTGATACCCCCGAAGGTCTCTCAAAATCTTCAAAGGATAAACCAAAAAGGAAAGATTGAATAACGAAGTATCAGAAAACTCTACATAGTTATATGCCCATACATATATCTATGTCATCAGTTATAGTTCGGCTCTAGCTCCCGAGCCCAAGCACAACCCAGTCCACCTAGGAAAGCACAACCCAGTCCACACAAGAAAGCACAACCCAATCCACACAGGAAATAAAGTCGACCATATCAATGATAATTATTGAGAATCAAGACTCAGCTCACATAGGTATACACATCGTAAGGAGATAGTGATGATCGGATGTAGCCAATGATTCATCTAAGCTGTTGGACCCACATTGGATACAAGAACAGTTAAGCTGTCGGACCCAAAAAGGATACAAGACCAGTTACTCTTCCGAACCCACACAGGATTCCAGTATAGAGGTCAATACTACCGGACCCACATAGAATTCAAGAACAGTAGTCATTGCCATCGATCCCATGGAGGTTTCTATTACGGTCGTCATCGCTCTCGAATCCACGGAGGATCCTAGTACAATCGTCGTCGTTGTCGAACCCACGGAGGATCCAAGTGTTGTCGTCATCGTCATAGATGCAGCCAACTCTACGGTTTCTGCACACAACATGCTCGATTCCGGGAGGGTCTGATCTTCTAGAAAAAGAGTTTTGATACATAAACTATCACGAATTGTAGAGTTGATGGATCCAAAAGTTCCATCTCGTCAAAAGAAAACCAACGTGATAGATGGTGCGTCAATCAGACGCCCAGTCTGAGAGTTATTGGTTTTTCTACTCCAGGGGCCCAATTAGTTTTTAAGATAAAACCAACCTGACCATATTCCAAATGTGTCCAAACCTCATGTGGAGTAATCCAAAATGATCTTCTCAACAAAATGTTTCCAACTCAATTGACGGCACGTCAATCGGATGTCTGCTCCTTAAGATATAAGTGTTTCTGCTCCAAGGGCCCAGTTGGTTTCAAGTTAGAACCAACACGGCCGTACACATACTTTTCCAAAACCTCAAGTGCAATATACCTAAATGACCATATCAATCCAAGGATTCCTATGCAACTGACTATGTGTCGATCGGAGGTCCGTAGATCAAGTTATAGTAAAAAGACCAAAAACGGTCCGAAGTGGGGGGTCTTGGCTCGGTCTGACCCGGCCTAACCCCCCCCCCCCCCCCCCCCAGGGTCGACCCAAACCAGGTCGAACCAACCCGATTCCGGGTCCGGCCAGGCCTATCTGGGCGTGGCACGGCCCGGTCTGCGTGACCCGCATCAGCCCGACCGGGGGGGTGGGGGGGGGGGTGCTGGCTCGGCCAGCGAGCCGACCAGGGGGGATGTGGTCCCCACTTTGTGTACCGCAGACGCGACATCTAGAACCGCATCTCCCCCAGATCCCGCGAGGCTACTGGATCTGGCCTTTTCCACTGCGGCTTCAGCCGTGGCCGACATCTACTGGAGGCGCTCAGTGGTGCCGCTGCGCCGGCGACCCTCGCCGCCGGATGTTTCCGCGGGCCCCCAAAGTCATTCCAGTGGTCCGATTTCTCTCCTGTTTGTGCCTGCGGTCATCTCGGGACCCATAAATCATTGTGAAGGTCTCCAATTTCCATTACAGTCCCACTTCATCATTTCCAATTATTCCTCACATCAAGAACAAGGTAGCGGTGGGCTCGGGGTTGTTCGTTAACCAGCACCCACCGCGTTAGAGGTGAAAACATCACCCAACAAATTAATTACCTAGAATGAGGGTATAACTCTCCTAAAGAATGAATATAAAAATTCCCCTACCTCAAAAAGGAAGTCGATCGTTGGCGTCGCAGTAGACGGCATCGCTGGGAAGAGGATCATGGGTGTCGTCGGGGTGCGCCGAGGAGGAAGCAGTGTCTCCTCTATTGTCATGGAAAAGGGAAAGGGTGGCACATCGTCGATCACTGTGGAACCAGTGTTCTTCGTCATTCTTCATTGGAGGCCAGCGTTCATCGTCGTTCTTCATCGGCAACCATTTTTCTTCCTCGCACAATGATGCTCTCCTCCTTAATAAAATAATAGGTTCCTACTATTATTCAATTATACCCGTAAGGTAACTCTGCCATAATTAATTCACCACATTAATGAAAATGTGTTGACAATTAATTAATGATGGGAGAGAGATGGTCCCCCATTATTAAACACGTTGGCAGTTAAATAAATAGGGGAAAAGTGGAAGGTTCATCATTAAATTAAGGGTTTACATAATTTAATGGATTGAGGTTGCATTAATGGAGGTTTATCAAATTAATGGGTGGTTGTAATGAGATTAAGTGGGAATTAAATTGTGGTACTCATGTGGGCCCCACCTCTATAATATCCACACGTGGTTAGTTATGTTGCTATAGGACCCACCATTAACTTACCATGGGAAGTAAAAAACCTCCTCATGAAATAAAAATTGTTTCGACAATTTTTATTTACTTCTTAAATAAACACCCAAAAATTTTCTTCTCCTCCTTTGTGAACACATCTATGGTAAGTGTCCCCATAAGAAAATTCTGGTGCTGCAGGTTCATCAGTGCTCTTAGATTTTAATTGTGGGCACCTGTTCAAAAGATAGAAAAACATACTCATTACTTCATTGAATGTACCCGAGCTAAACTTCAGAAATTGATTTCGGCCACACCGTGCCTCTGAATCAAGTTCCTTCAGAAGCCAAAGAATCATAAAATTACAATGTATTTAAAAATAAATTCCTTGAGATTTATAGGTCTTTACATTAATCCCACCTTAAGAATTTTAATACCTGCAAAGTTACAACATAAAATTGGGGAAAAAATGAGGGTATTGAGCATGAATCTGAGCCTCCCACTCCCATGTGCTCTATTGGAGGTTCCCGTGATGCCAACGAATGTGAACTAAAGGAATCGACCATCCAAATAGGACCTACTCCTGTCTATCCTCGATCTCCACTAGTACCGCAATAAAATTTGCCCCGTCATTGATGTCCAGCTCCCCATGGTCGATGATATGCATCAGGTCATGCATGTATCTCATCAGCTGAGATATGTGGAAGACGTCTTGCACCCGGTGCAACTGAGGTGGAAGGGCCAGGCTATAAGCCACCTCACCTACCCTGCTGAGGACCTAAAAAGGACCGATGAAGTGCAGAGATAACTTGTTTCCTAAACCAAATATCTGTAACCCACGTCGAGGTGAGAGCCATAGGAAAATGTGGTCGCCATACTCAAACTCCAGTGGTCTCCTCCTCCTATCATCATAGGACATCAATATGCTTTGGGCAGTCTTCATCCACTCATGGATGATCTGCACCTTCACTGTCGTAGCCTGAACCATCTCTGGTCCAATGAGTGCTGACTCCCCAGGGTCAGTCCAGCACAGAGGTGATCGGCACGGTCGGACTTATAGTGCATCGTAAGGTGTCATCCCGATGCTGGAGTGGTAGCTATTGTTGTACGCAAAATCCACCAAGGGTAGGTGATCCTCCCAGCTGTGACCAAAGTCAAGGACACATGCACGGAGCATGTCCTCGAGTTTTCTGAATGGTCCTCTCCATATGGACATCCGTCTGAGGGTGAAAGGTAGTGCTCAAGCGTAGCTACGTCCCAAAAGCCTCATGAAACCCCTTCTAATGTCGGTCAGTAAAGAGAGAGTCTCGATCAGAGACGATAGATGATGGAAACCCCGGAAGTCGTACGATCTCCTGAACATAGAGGCATCCCAAGCTCTCTACTGATCCCTGCTCTCAGATCGGTAGGAATTGGGCCGACATGGTGAGTCGGTCTACGATCACCCAGATGGTGTCGTTTCCTCTAGAATTACATGGAAGCCCCATCACGAAATCCATGGATATCCCATTCCACTTCCACTGTGGGACATCTAAGGGTTGTACCAAGCCTTCTGGTACCTGATGCTCTCCCTTCACTTGCTAAAAAGTGAGGCATCGAGAAACAGACTCTACCAAAACCTTCTTCATACCCGGCCACCAGTACTATCGTTTGTGGTCTTGATACATCTTTGTTACTCCAAGATGTACCCCTAGAGGGGATGTGTGGAACTCCCTTAGCACCTCCTCTTGCTGTGCAACTGGTACCACAGTATGTCCCCGGTAGATGATGATGTGCTCCCTGCCATCAGAAAATCCATCAGGTGCCAGACCTGAGGATATCATAGCCTGTCGCGCCTCACATTCAACGTCCCCATGTTGTGCCTCTCTGTCCTACTGATGCAGTGGAGGAGTGATTGTTGGGGACAGAAGATAGGCTTCCCCATCTCTATCCACGAAGTATATCGGCATAGCGGCAAACAGCTCTGTTACCTCTCCATGTAGATGAATGCCTGATCTTCTGCTGAGAGAATTTGCCAAAACGTTCCCCTTACTAGGAGTATATAAAATCTCAAAGTCATAATCCAGGAGGAACTCGAGCCATCACTGCGGTCTTAGGTTCAGTTCCTTCAGCGAGAAAATGTACATGAGACTCTGGTGGTAAGATTAGACTGTATATCGCTCGCCCATCAAATAGTGTTACCACATCTTCATGGAGAAGACCACTGTTGCTAACTCCAGGTCATTGGTAGCGTAGTTCTAGTCGTGTTTCCTCAACTACTTGGAACCGTAATCAATCATTTCTCGCTCCTGCATTAGGAAACACCTGATCCCAGTCCCTGATGTGTCGCAGTAAACTACATACCCTAAGACCTCCTCCGATATCCTCAAGATGGGCGCACTGGTCAATCTCCACCTCAGCTCCTAGAAGCTCTTCTGACATCTGTCGGACGACCCAAAGGGTTTCCCCTTCTTCATCAAATCTGTAAGCGGTGCTGCAACTCTGGAGAAGTTTGGAACAAATATCCAATAGTACCCAGCCAAACCTAGGAAACTCCTCACCTCCGTCATGCTCCTGGGTGCCTCCCAAGCATGTACCACCTCGACCATCGTGGGATCCACTATAACTACCACCTATGAGATGATGTGCCCCAATAAGTGAGCCTCTCAAAGCCAGAACTGGAACATAGAGAGTGTTCCATAAATATTGTGATCTCTAAGTGTATCCAGTACAACCCGTAAGTGGTAGGCGTGCTCATCCTCATTGGTCGAGTAAATCAGTATGTCGTCAATGAAGACTACGACAACCCGATCGAGGTAGGGATGGAAGATCCTATTCATGAGACTCATGAACTCTGCTGGAGCATTGGTCACACCGAAAAGCATGACCAAGAACTCATAGTGTCCATACCGACACCTGATGGTCGTCTTCTTCCCATCCTCATCCCGAACTCAGAGCTGATGATAGCCTGACCTGAGGTCTATCTTCGATAACCAATGTGCTCCCTTGAGCTGATAAAAGAGGTCATCAATCCTCGGAAGTGGATAATTGTTCCTCACGGTCACCTGGTTCAGGCGACGGTAATCGACACACAGTCTCCAGACCCCATCCTCCATCTTGGTGAATAGGACTGGTGAAGCCCAGGGTGAAACATTGGGTCGGATGAAACCTTTCCCCAGTAAGCCCTCCAACTGTACCCGCATCTCACGAAGCTCGGAGGGAGCCATCCGATATGCTGGAGTGGATATCGATGATGTCCAAGGGTACAGGTCTATATAGAAATATACCACCTTCTGTGGAGGTAGTCCTGGAACATCGTCAGGAAAAACATTTGCATACTGATCCACCACTATAGGAAAACTCGGACTCCACACGTCAACTACCCGAAGGATGAGACTAGCCACCTGATTTGTGATCGGGTGCCCTCTCCTCTGCGTGAGTCTATCTGTTGCTGCGAAGGTTCCCTTCTCGTGTGGTGAAGGTGAACCTGGTCCCATCCGTGCAGACACAATGCACCTTATGCCTAAAATAGGTGATCTGAGCATGGACTTTAAATAACCAGCCCATACCCAAGATGAAGTCGTAAGGCCTCGACACCATTACAAGAAGATCCCAACTGAAGCTATCGCCTCCTAGAGTAAGCTCACACTATCATCACCAATGCGTAATCATCGAGTCTACTCCCGTAGGAGTCTCTAGCAGCAAGGATCGAGCCAATGTCTCCGTCGGAATCTCTGAGCTCCGAACATGGGAAAATGAAATAAAATAATGACTCACACTTGTGTCTATAAGAACTGTAGCAATGGTGGAGTAGACATAGATAGTATCTCAAATCATCTCGGGTGCACCGTGGTCGTAAGCCTCTGCTGCCTAAAGCTGTGCCTGCCTCTACCCACCAACTCCCTGTGGTCGGGGTGGACCACTTGGGGGTGGTGGTGGTAGAGCCTCGAAGTGTCGT
Source organism: Viscum album (assembly GCA_963277665.1). NCBI lineage: Eukaryota > Viridiplantae > Streptophyta > Magnoliopsida > Santalales > Viscaceae > Viscum > Viscum album. The sequence goes on from OY728140.1 coordinate 1,794,483,465, forward strand.
CCACCACCCGCTGCTCGACCAGATCCTTTGCATCGTTCTCCTGCTCCCTTCGGACCGCCATGATAAAACCTCAGCCTCTCCCTAGGAGGTCCCTCCACTGTTTTTTGCTCATCTACATGGAGGGTCGGGTAGTCACATGCCATGTGGCCCGGCCTACCGCATGCATAACACTGTCTGCTCTTTGTAAGGTTGGTTCTGCATCCTATGCCCCACACAATAGAACTCGTGTCCTGAGGTCGCCCATCGGGCAGCCTTGTCCGCTTGGACGCCTGCATCATCTGTCGACTGCCAGCTATAGAAGACACCGCTTCGTGCAGTCTTGTGGTGGGTCTCGCTTCTAATGGCTGCTCGGCGAGAAATCTCTCCACTAGCAGGGCTCACTCTAGCACCTCCTCCAGTGTCGTAATGTTGAGGGGAATCGTTGAAGCTCTAATATCATTCCTCATCCCCTGCTCGATGATCTGGGCCCCGAATAATGGGTCTCCTACCATGTTCATGGAGTTTCATGAGTGGTCAGTAAATCTCACTGAGTACTGGGCTACTGACATGTCTCCATGCTGCAGCTGTAGTAACTCCTTGATTCACACCGCACAGAGGGTGGCTGGAAAAAACACTGAGCGGAAGAAGATCTCGAAGTCCATCCCAAGTAGAGATGCCTCATCGTGAACCTGGAGCATAAGGATCCACCATCTAACTAATACTGCATGCTGGAGAATCGAGGCAAGGTTCTCCATGAGGTCTGCTGGTGTCCCTACCAATCTGAAGACTCTGACGACAGCCTCCAGCCAATCGTCCACTGCTTGAGGATCCATCTCTCGGTGGAACCTAGGTGGGCTCTGCCATTGAAGCTTGTGTAACACGCTTAGCCGGTATGCACTCTCCGCCACTGGGGCTGGTAGCATCGGTGGCTCTGTCGGTAGAGGTACCGTCGGTGCCTCTGTTGTAACGAGGCCCTGAAGTGAGGCCTCTTTGCTCGGTGGGATGCTATCTTGCACAATTCTTGGAACCCTAGATGGATGTCATCATGGGGCCATCCTTAAATGAAATAGGTGAGCCATGTTTAATACAATATACCTGGTGAGCTGACAAAAATTAATTACAAATAAAATTTTTTGAAAAACCCATGAAATCTATGTTTTCGTGCACTGAGTTGGAAATCAGAAGTCAGGGTCCTGGTGTATAGATACGTTAGTCACCGCACCAACACTGGACTCCCTGGACTGATAACCCACTCATTACTCTAAACATTATTGCTTCATAGTGAAGAAATTAATAGAGTCCTGAGTTCTGCGGGAGAACCGACTCCTCTGATACCAATTTGTCACGATCCGTCCTCGGGGCCCGATATGTGACTACCCCAAGCCCGCCTTCCATAGGCCAGGGGCTGGATACAAACACCAAAGGTGTAAAACCCATAAAAAGGGAAATAATTTCCTTTATGAAGTAACATACACAACAGAGTACGCAAGTGATGTAAGAACTAACAAAAACTGAGTACAAGGTAAGTGCTAAAAGTAATTTGGACAGTATACAAACCCAACTGAAAGTAATGTACTACTGAAAGGAAAGTACAATAACAGAATGTAAGAAAGAAACACCAAGTCATCCTTTGGAAATCCCACCTGAAGGTGGGTACAGATAGTCTCCTCAGCTCCTCGGGTCTGACTGTCCGCTCCGTCTACGTCCCGCCAAGTGGTCCACCTCTGGGTACCATCTAGCTCCATAAGCCTCCACCCCGATCAGTGTCGTCCATTGTCTACATCCAACACAATGTTGTGTGGGCATATCCCATGCAGGGGTCAGTATTCGATACTTAGTAGGGACCTCGAGACCCCCGAAGATCTATCAGAATCCACAAATGATAAACCAAAAAAGGAAAGATGCAATGACGAAGTATCAAACAACTCTACATAGGTATATGACCATACATATACCTAAGTCATCTGGTACAGTTTAGATCTAGCTCCCGATCCCAATCCAAACCCATTCCACATAGGAAAGCACAGCCTTTTCCAAACAAGAAAGAAGAACCCGATCCACACAGGAATGCAAGTAAACAATAACAATGATAATAATTTAGAATCAAGACTCATATCACGCAGGTATACACATTGTAAGGCGATATAGATGATCAGATTTAGCCACTGATTCATCTAAGCTGTCGGACCCACATAGGATGTAAGACTAGCTAAGCTATCAGACCCACAAAGGATACAAGTACAGCTACTCTGCCGAACACACACATGATACATGTACATAGGTCAATACTTCATGACCCACATACGATACAAGAACAGTAGTCATTGTCACGACCCGCCTTCACCAAAAAGAGGGAAGGTCAGCAGATTGCCAGGCCCTTCCTTCTTTAAGTTGAAGGAGAGATAATGACCCCCGAAACCCGCCTTCAATAGGTCCCGGAGTGGCGACTAGCACCAAGGGTATAGAAAATTCTCGCAAATGGAAGGCATTACCCTTTTTATTTTATAGGATCAAAAGATAAGCAGAAGAAAACCCAACAACACTAAGGTAGAAAGAAAAGTAAAGCCAAAAGTAAACCATTCCCACATGCATGTTTCAAAAGTGAAAGCCACAAAGTGCAAAAAGGTGACTACAAGGTAAGTACCAAATAGGAAAAGAAAACAACTGCAACTCCTCCAAAAGTCCGAGCTAGTAAGGTCCTGCGTGATCCCCGAAGTCCTCATGGAAACCTGAAAGTAGTTTTATATACGTAGGGTGAGTATACAAGTACACTCAGTAGGGAAATCCAAGACTCTCGTGCACAAGTGGGGGAACGTACTAAAGTCTCGTGAGAAAAAAAAAGTAAACCAAACACCTAACAAGGAAAACTATCCATCCAAGGCCTCACCAAGCCTCACTCACCAAATAACGCAAGTCAAGTAACATATATAATAAGAGAACATCGATGTTTGGGTACCCCGCGTCACTTTCCCACTGGTTATTGAGACATCCTACGCATCGGACCAATCCCGCCATTCTCACCGCAGTCCCACTGCCACACCCGCCCGCACACACCAGGGCCACAACCACATGCAGTCCCATTGCCGAAATCCCGCCCGCACACACCTGGGCCTCAACCGCACGTAGTCCCACTGCTGAAATCCCGCCCGCACACACCTGGGCCACAACTGTCACATGTAACCATGCCTGCAAACACCTAGGCCAGAACTACCACCGCCACGCCCGAAGACACCTGGGCTAAAGGATCCACTGCCACGCCTGAAGACACCTGGGCCTCATCCCGAAGACACTTGGGAAACCACCTGCCGCACACACCTGGCCAACCACCACAACACCCCGCCCGATGGTTCTTGGGATAATAATGGACTTCAGGCACTCACAGCCTGCCCGAAGGTACTTGGGCTATCTGGGAAAGGGAGCAGAAATGGAGCTAATAACCAGCCACTAAGGATAGTGTTGGGAAAAACACCCTTCCCCCATAAATGGGGGTGTTCGGCACTGAGTGCTCAACTTGGGTGGGGCGCGAATAAGAAACACAAATCTACAAGTATAGATATAGGTAACAAACACTCACCCAAAACATAGTTTTTCCTAGCCAACCTACAGAACACAACACCACTGCGTCCGAGTCACAGTTCACAACCCTTCCCACAAAAACCATTTGTCCCATTCTTGTTTCACGTTCAGTTAAAATGTTCAATTGATTGTAAGTACTACCGGGCAACTACCACAAGCATAACCAAGGAAAGCGTCAAAAGTATGGATCAACCAAAACACTCACACCTGATTCTGTCAACAGAGGATCTCTCCCCAATTTGTGATATGAACGAGTAACCACTCGGATTTAAAACTCACAACCACTGAATCCACACCAACAGGAGATCCCATCCCCCAAATTCACACAACCACCGAGAGTATAAAAGAACAGGGATTTTCAGATTTAAACGACTTAACACACTCCAGGATTTCAAATTCTATGTGTTCTAACAGGAAGTTATCACAGAAGGGTTGATCCTGGTACTTTCAACTTATTCAGCTGGGCATACGTGATTAACCAATTTCACAGCAGGAGTTCACAAGATAAAGAATAACAATGATCACAACCCCTTCCCCTTCTTCCTTTAGAACTTCGTTTATTATCTTCATTAAGGTTCGGTTCAACCAATTCCATAGGAACAAAAATAACGCCCACCCCGCATGATACACAAAAGTGAGAGATGAGAGAAATTCCCTACTTGTTGATAGATGATCGACGTTTAGGCCGGGGGCGTGGAACTTTATGGATAACGATGTGGCGGTCCCGACGCACCAGAAGAGCCACAATCGAAGAAGGGGGAAACCACGGCCTAACCCTTAATTTATAAGAGTGGGGGACAGTTGAGGTGAAAACGCGAAACCGCGTTAGAGGTGGAAGTCATGGGTTGACCACGCGGCTTGACTCATCATTAAAGGTGATGGGTGGTTTAAACCGACTCATGAGTCGATTCAGTATCTAATTAAAACTTTCGTGCGCGTTTCGGGTCTTTAAGACATTTTCTTTTCTTTTAAACGAGGCAGAATCGGCACCCCTTAAGGATCCGGATTTTGGCAAAGGAAGGGACCAAGGGGGGTCTGGGTCATCACATCAGATACCTCTTAAACGATTCTCGTCCTCGAGAATCACAACAAACCAGGAGGAAAGAGAGGGTCCGAACAACCATCTTCGAAAGATACCTCTTAGGAGTGAACCCATGCTAACTAAAAACACTCCCCTGCCAAGAACCAAGAAACATACCATGCCAAACCGCCCGGTCATGTGGGTTTGGGGAGTTTCCCTCCCCCATGTCTAGATATTATCCGCTTTGGGCGGCACTGACTCACCCGCACGGTTTTAATCGCATCCACCTTAATGTGTCTTGATTAGGGGTCGGGTTCTCTCTTCCCTTTAGCCGGGGCTTTTCACACACAACAGAGGGAAATAAACCAGTACATTTCATAGTCAAAAGTCAAACGTTCTACCACAATAGGTACAAAAAGGAACAAAGCTCAAAACAACCCGGGGTATTGGGCATGCATCTGTGCTTCCCTCTCCCACGTACTCTCTTCGAGCCCGCCATGTCTCCACAACACACGAACCAAGGGAATGGCTTGCCCACGAAGCACCTTCTCCTTGCGATCCTCGATCATCACTGGTTTTTCCACAAAGGTTACGTCATCCTCGATGTCCAGTTCACCCCAATCAAGGATGTGTGAATCATCGTTCAGATAACAACGGAGCAGGGATACATGAAAGACATCATGTATCCTTAGCAGCGGCGGAGGTAACGCTAGCTGATAAGCCACTTTGCCGACCCTCCGTAACACTTAAAAGGGTCCGACGAATCTGGGGGAAAGCTTACCCCCCTTGCCGATCCTCTGTTGCCCACGCCGCGGGGAGACCTTCAAGAACACGTGGTCCCCAACCTCAAACTCCAAGGGCCTTCTCCTGGTATCAGCATACGACTTCTGTCGGTCCTGGGCCGCCTTCATCCTTTCACGTATGAGCTGAACCTTCTTTTTCGTGTTCTGCACCACCTCCGGGCCAAGGATGCCTGCCTCTCCTACTTCGGTCCAACACACAGGTGAACGGCATGGCCTCCCGTACAAAGCCTCAAACGGGGCCATACCGATGGTAGAGTGGTAGCTATTATTGTAGGAAAACTCTACTAGAGGCAAGTATCGCACCCATGACTCTCCTGAGTCCAGAACACATGCCCGTAGCATATCCTCCAAGGTCTGGATGGTTTGCTCCGTTTTTCCATTTGTCCGGGGATGGAAAGCAGTGCTAAGGCGTAACTGGGTGCCAAACACATGCTGCAATCCTCTCCATATTCGCGAGGTAAACCGTGCATCCCTATCTGAGACTATAGACCTCGGAACTCCATGCAACCGCACCACCTCATTCACGTACTTTCATGCCAAAGCATCCACAGTACTTGACTCCCTGATTGCCAGAAAGTGAGCCGATTTCATCAACCTGTCCACCACCACCCAGATGGCGTCACACCCTCCTTGGACCTTGGGTAGTCCTGTGACGAAATCCATTGAGATGTCGTCCCACTTCCACTCGGGAACAGCTAAAAGCTGCAGTAGGCCGCCTGGAACCCGGTGTTCAGCCTTCACTTGCTGACATACTAAGCATTTAGCCACAAATTCTGCCACCGCTCGCTTAACTCCGGGCCACCAGAACTGCCTTTTCAGCCCCTAGTACATCTTGGTAACTCCTGGGTGCACCTCTAGGGGTGAGTTGTGGAACTCACTGAGAACCTTTCCACGCATCACTCTTGGAACAAACAACCTTTTCTGGAAAAGCATCTGGTGCTGACCGTGCTCTATCCATTCTCACGGAGCATCGCCCTGGTCAACCCGATCACGCATCACTTCGCACTCGGGGTCTCCCCACTGAGACTCCTCCACTTGTCGAAACAGAGATGACTGCACTATCATTTGATATAGGCAGCCTCGGCCACTATCCATCTTCGCATCCAGGTGTAAGGCAGCCAACTCCTCCATTGCCTTCCATGCATTTTCCGACTCTCGGACTGCATCCTTCTGCGTCCTCCTGCTCAAGTCATCAGCCACCACATTGCCCTTGCCCTCAGTATAAGAGATTTCAAAGTCGTAGTCCTGGAGGAACTCCACCCATCTCCGTTGTCGCATGATAAAGTCCCGCTGGGAGAAGATATACTTTAAGCTTTTCTAATCTTTGAAGACTACAAAGGATTCCCCAATGAGGTAGTGCCGCCATAACTTTAGCGTAAAAACGACTGCTGAAAGCGCCAGGTCATGGGTGGCGTAGTTACGCTCATGGGGGCGTAGCTTCCTGGACCCGTAAGAGATCACCCCTTGTTGCTGCATCAACACGCATCCCAGGCCCTGTCCTGAAGCATCACAAAATACCTCATAGGCCATCCCTTCTTCTGGTAATCTCAACACTGGGGAACTAACCAGCTTTTCTTTTAGGTAGCTGAAGGATGACTCGCATTGCTCGCTCCACATGAAAACCTGGTCCTTCTTAGTCAAAACCGTCAAAGGGGCTACTACTCGGGAGAAGTTGGGTACGAATCTACGGTAGTAACCTGCCAGTCCGAGGAAACTCTGGACTTCCGCCACATTCTTGGGTGTTGCCAAAGAAACAACTGCCTCAACCTTTGACGGGTCGACTGCTACCCCCTGCTCAGACACTACGTGCCTGAGGTAGTGCACTTCTCGTGGCCAGAACTTGCACTTTGACAACTTCTCGTAGAGCTGGTGCTGTCGGAGGACTTCCAAAACTGTCCTCAGGTGCTCTGCATGGTCCTCCTCTGACCTTGAATAGATCAGGATATCGTCGATGAATACCACCACAAACCGATCCAGGTACTCCCGAAATATGGAGTTCATAAGCCCCATGAACACGGCCGGGGAATTCGTAACACCAAAGGGCATGACCACGAACTCGAAGTGCCCATATCTGCACCTGAACGCCGTCTTCGGGACGTCTCTATCCTTCACCCTCAGCTGGTGGTATCCGGACCGCAGGTCGATCTTCGAGAACCATCCTGCCCCTTTCAGCTAGTCAAAAAGATCATCTATCATTGGGAGAGGGTAGCAATTCTTGATCGTTACCTGATTCAACCTCCTGTATTCTATGAACAGCCTAAGACCTCCATCTGCCTTCTTTGCGAACAAGACTGGATCACCCCACGGTGATGCACTTGAACGAACATAACCCCTCTTCATCAGATCGTCAATCTGTATCCGTAACTCCCGTAGCTCCGAAGGTGCCATCCGGTAAGGAGCCATCGAGATTGGACGAGAGTCGGGCTGCAGGTCTATCCCGAACTCGATATCACGTCGAGGGGGTAGAGTCGTTACCTCCTCAGGAAAGATGTCCATAAACTCACGGACAATCTCTGGCACTTCCACCATTTCCGCATCTACTGATTCTACCGTCACCTCGGTCAACAAGGAGAGGAGAGGGTCCTCCCTCCTGTTTCCCTTCGGACAGTTCCGCTCGCCGGTGAAGGTAACAAGCTGGCCGTCCAAACCTGAGAACACCACCCTTCATTGGAAACAGTCGATGACGGCGCACACAGAAAATAGCCAGTCGATGCCTAGGATGACATCGTACGGCTGAATCTGTAGCAGAAGGAGATCCCTAACCGACTGATGTGGCCCTAACATCAGTCTACATCCCTGACAAACGAACAGCAAGTCAGTCTGACCTCCAATTGGTGTGATCAACACCAAGGGAACTGGAAGTCTCTCGACATCTAGACCCAAGGTACGGACTAGACTGGGTGCAATGAAGGAGTGCGAATCTCCAGTATCGAACAAAGCATAAGAAAGAGTGCTAAACACATAGATCGTACCTCGAACAACCTCTGGCCCTGTTGGAACTGTTGCCTCTGTGGCGTGTAACTGTCCACGCCCAGCTCCCCTGCCCCTCGGCTGTCGGCCACGCCCTAGTCGAGGTCCCTGGGGAGCGACCTGAGGTCGACCTCCTCCTCCTATGTCTGCCTGCGGAGGAGCGGGAGCTCACTGTCCCTGCTGCTGCTGCCGGAAGGATCTGGCTGGAAACTGCTGCTGCAGCGGATACTGGGGATGACTGCCACTGCTGTACTGCACCCGATCGGGGCACTGATTCCGAAGATGTCCAGGGCTCCCGCAAATGAAGCACCGTGGTCCCGAGCCTGAAGGGAAAGAACGTGGTCCAGGGGATCGAAACTGAAACTGCTGCGGTCTGCCCCCTGTGGGTCGGAACCTGGAGGGTACCGATGCTGGAGGCCTGGTGCTGACGGCCTTCCCCTTCGATGGTCCCAGCTGGATCCCTTCTCGTGACACTCCGCCAAGATCATGCATCCTTTCGACCACTTCGGCCTTCTTCTGGACCTCTAAGTATGTCGGAAGGGTAAAGGGGGTAACAGCATACTGGAGGGAGGGTCGGAGCGCCTCCTCCAAACGTCTTGCCCGAGACTCCTCATCGGGAAAGAGGTCCGGAGCTAAACGTAGGAGGTCCTTGAACTTGATTCCAAGTTCCCTCACGGACATGCTCCCCTGCTGGAGGGAGAGTAGCTCCTGCCTCTTCTCCGCCTTCATCGTCGAGGAGAGGAACTCCGCCTGGAACTCCTTCTCGAAATCCGCCCAAGCAACCTCAGAATCTTTCCTATTCCCCAGGTGAAGCATCCACCACTGACGTGCCGCTCCTCGCATCTGGCTAACAGCCAGAGGAACCCAGTACTCGGTCGGGGCCCGAATCAGGCCGAAGGCTATAACTAACTCCTCTAGCCAGCCTTCCGTCTTCATATCAGAGGTGCTGCCCTCACACTTCTCGAGGGCCTGTCGCTGGAAGGCTCGAAGAGTCTTATGCCACTGGTCGTCCTCTTCCTCTCAATCAGTTCTCTGCCGATTGGCCAAAGTAGTCTCAGGGGCCTCGATCGCCTGTACCACACGTGGTCGCCTCCCAGGTGCCATAGCTGCAAGGTAAACAAGGAATGCCTAAGCCCAAGTAGTGCAGAATATCGTTCTTAAAACATCTTAAGATTTAATTTATTCTTAATTCCCAAGACATCCCAGAAACACAAGAACACAAGTCATTATGATGCATGTACCTTTCCTAGGGTCTCTACCCTTCAATCAGTGTGGCCTCACTTGGTCGTTCGGTAGGCCCAGAGTCCTTGCATCGGATCACGGGGGGCCCTAAAATCCCATGTCCTAGCCGGTCTTCCCTGGCCAAATTCACGCTCCAAGGTCACCCAACACTGTTGCCTTACCATCTCATGCAATCCTCACTGTGCCTAACTCCAGACTTCGTCCTATCTCTCAACCATCCTCCTTTGATACCATTCTGTCATGACCCGCCTTCACCAAAAGGAGGGAAGGGTCAGAAGATTGCCAGGCCCTTCCTTCTTTATGTTGAAGGAGAGATAATGACCCCTGAAACCCGCCTTTAATAGGTCCCGGAGTGGCGACTAGCACCAAGGGTATAGAAAATTCTCGCAAATGGAAGGCATTAACCTTTTTATTTTATAGGATCGAAAGATAAGGAGAAGAAAACGCAACAACACCAAGGTAGAAAGAAAAGTAAAGCCAAAAGTAAACCATTCCCACATGCATGTTTCAAAAGTGAAAGCCACAAAGTGCAAAAAGGTGACAACAAGGTAAGTACCAAAAAGGAAAAGAAAACAACTGCAACTGCTCCAAAAGTCCGAGCTAGTAAGGTCCTTCGTGATCCCCGAAGTCCTCCTGGAAACCTGAAAGCAGTTTTATATACGTTGGGTGAGTGTACAAGTACACTCAGTAGGGAAAACCAAGACTCTCGTGCACAAGTGGGGGAATGTACTAAAGTCCCGTGAGAAAAAAAAAGTAATCCAAACACCTAACAAGGAAAACTATCCATCCCAGGCCTCACCAAGGCTCACTCCCCAAATAACGCAAGTCAAGTAATATATATAATAAGAGAACATCGATGTTTGGGTACCCTGCGCCACTTTCCCACTGGTTATTGAGACATCCTACGCATCGGACCAATCCCTCCATTCTCACCGCAGTCCCACTGCCACACCCACCCGCACACACCTGGGCCACAACCACACGCAGTCCCACTGCCGAAATCCCGCCCGCACACACCTGGGCCTCAACCGCACGTAGTCCCACTGCTGAAATCCCGCCCGCACACACCTGGTCCACAACTGTCACATGTAACCATGCCTGCAAACACCTAGGCCAGAACAACCACCGCCACGCCCGAAGACACCTTGGTTAAAGGATCCACTGCCACGCCCGAAGACACCTGGGCCTCATCCCGATGACACTTGGGAAACCACCTGCCGTACACACCTGGCCAACCACCACAACACCCCACCCGATGGTTCTTGGGCTAATAATGGAATTCAGGCCATGACAGCCTGCCCGAAGGTACTTGGGCTATCCGGGAAAGGGAGCAGAAATGGAGCTAACAACCAGCCACTAAGGATAGTGTTGGGAAAAACACCCGTCCCCCATAAATGGGGGTGTTCGGCACTGAGTGCTCAACTTGGGTGGGGCGCGAATAAGAAACACAAAGCTACAAGTATAGATATAGGTAACAAACACTCACCCAAAACTTAGGTTTTCCTAGCCAACCTACAGAACACAACACCACTGTGTCCGAGTCACAGTTCACAACCCTTGCCCACAAAAACAATTTGTCTCATTCTTGTTTCACATTCAGTTAAAATGTTCAATTGATTGTAAGCACTACTGGGCAACTACCACAAGCATAACCAAGGAAAGAGTCAAAAGTATGGATCAACAAAAACACTCACAACCGATTCTGTCAACAGAGGATCTCTCCCCAATTTGTGATATGAACGAGTAACCACTCGGATTTAAAAATCACCACCACCGAATCCACACCAACAGGAGATCCCATCCCCCAAATTCACACAACCACCAAGAGTATAAACGAACCGGGATTTTCAGATTTAAACGACATAACACACTCTAGGATTTCAAATTCCGTGTGTTCTAACAGGGAGTTATCACAGAAGGGTTGATCTTGGTACTTTCAACTTATTCAGCCGGGCATACATGATTAACCAATTTCACAGCAGGAGTTCACAAGATAAAGCATAACAATGATCGCAACCCCTTCCCCTTCTTCCTTAAGAACTTCGTTTATTATCTTCATTAAGGTTCGGTTCAACCAATTCTATAGGAACAAAAATAACGCCCACCCCGCATGATACACAAAAGTGAGAGACGAGAGAAATTCCCTACTTGTTGATAGATGATCGACGTTTAGGCCGGGGGCGCGGAACTTTACGGATAACGATGCTGCGGTCCCGACGCACCAGAAGAGCCACGATCGAAGAAGGGGGAAACCACGGCCTAACCCTTAATTTATAAGAGCGGGGGACGGTTGGGGTGAAAATGCGAAACCGCGTAAGACGTGGAAGTCGTGGGTTCACCACGCGGCTTGACTCATCATTAATGGTGCTGGGTGGTTTAAACCGACTCATGAGTCGATTCAGTATCTAATTAAAACTTTCGTGCGTGTTTCAGGTCTTTAAGACATTTTCTTTTCTTTTAAACGAGGCAGAATAGGGTTTAAAACCCTATTTGCAAAAAAGGAGCATTACTGGAACAACTTGGCAAGGCCGGGTGACGTCGGCCGGTTCCGCCGATCGGTCCCACCGATCGGCCTCACCGATCGGTCTCACCGATCCGTCGCACCGATCGGTCGCACCGATCGGTCTCACCGATCTGTCTCACCGATCGGTCGCACCGATCGGCACCCCTTAAGGATCCGGATTTTGGAAAATGAAGGGACCAAGGGGGGTCTGGGTCATCACAGTCATCGCCATCAAACCCTTGGAGGATTCACGTACGGTCGTCATCACTGCCGAACCCAAGTAGGATCCAAGTAGTGCCATCGTCGATAGCGAACCCATAGAGGATCCAAGTGCAGTCGTCATCGTCGCAGTCGCAACCAGCTCTAGGGTTTCCGCACATAACATGCTCAATTACTTGAGCGTCCACTCCACGAGAAAAATAGAGACTATACATCAACTGTCACAAAGTCCAGAGTTGATGTATACAAAATTTATGTCTCGTCAAATGAAACCCAACGTGACAGATGGTTTGTCAATCGGATGCCTGGTTTGAGGGTTCTTGGCTTTTCTTCTCTAGGGGTGCAGTTGGTTTTTAAGATAAAACCAACCAAAAAATACTCCATCATCATCCAAACCTCAAGTGGAGTAATCCAAAAGGACCATCTCAAAAAAAGGGATTCCAACACAATTGACGGCACATCAATCGGATGTCCCATCCTTAACAAATAAGTGTTTCCGCTCCAAAGGCCCAGTTGGTTTTGAGTTTGAACCATCCCGGAAGTACACATTTTTTTCCCAAACCTTCAGTGTAATATACCAATACGACTGGCTCTATCCAATAATTCTTACACAACTGACGGTGCATCGATCGGTGGTCTGTAGCTCATGTTATGGTAAAAAGAATGAAAACGGTCCGAAGTGAGTGGTCTGGGCCAGGCCCGACCCGGCCCAACCCCCCTAGGTCGGCCCGAACCCGTTCGTCCCGACCCGGGTCAGGGTCCAGCCCGGGGGGGCGGGGCCCGGCCTGTTCCTCGTGACCCACCCCGTCCCGGCCAGGGGGGGTGTGCTGGCTTGGCTAGCGAGCCGACCAAGGGGGACGCGGTCCCCCCTTTGCGTTCCGTGGACAAGGCACCTGTGGCCGCGTCTACACCGGATCCCACGCGGCCGTGGGATATGGCCTTTGTCGCCACCACTTTATCCATGGCGGGGTTTTTCCAGTGGTGCTCCAGGGCACCGCCGCCTCCAGGCGGCCAGCCGCCGGAGGCTTCTGCGGGCCACCGAAGTCATTCTGGTGGTCTAATTTCGCTCCCCTTTGCGCCTGTGGTGGTCTCGGGACCCATACATCACTGCGAAGGCCTCTAATTTCCATTATGGTCCCGCTTCATCTTCACCAATTGTTCCTCACATCAAGAACAACATAGCGGTGCGCTGAGGCTTATTCGCTAACCCACTCTCATAGCGTTAGAGGGGAAAACATCACCCAAAAAATTAATTACCAAGAACGAGGGTATAATTCTCATAAAGAAAGAATATAAAAATTCCCCTACCTCAACAAGGAATATGATCGTCAATGTCATGGTAGACGACATCATGGGGTAGAGGATCGTAGGCGTCGTCGGGGCACGCCAAGGAGGGAGCAGCGTCTCCTCTCTTGCCTCGGAGAACGGTAAGGGTGGCACAATTTCGATCTCTGAGGAACCAGCGTTCTTCTTCTTTATTCAACAGTGGCCAGCGTTCTTTATCGTTATTCATCGGAGGCCTGCATTCATCCTTGAACAACAAAGCGCGTCTCCTTCATAAAATAATAGGTTCCACATATTATTCAACTATAACCATAAGGTAACTCTCCCATAACTAATTCACCACATTAAATAAAATTTGTTGACAATTAATTAATGAAGGGAGAGAGATGGTCCCCCATTATTAAATGCCTTTGCAGTTATATAAAAAGGTTTCAAGTGGAAGGTTCCTAATTAAATTATGGGTTGACATAATTTAATGGATTGAGGTGACATTTAATGGAGGTCATTCAAATTATTGGGGGTTCTTAATGAGATTTAGAGGGAATTAAATATTGGGACTTGTGTGGGCCCCACCTGTCTAATATCCACACTTGGGTAGTTAAGTGGCTATGGGCCCGACACTTAACTACCCATGGGAGGGGGAAAACCTCCTCATGAAATAAAAATAGTTCCGAAAATTTTTATTTACTTCTTAAATAAACCCCCACAAATTTTCTTCTACTCCTTTGCGAACGCGACTACTGTAAGTGTCGCCTTAAGAAAATACTGATGCCGTGAGTTCATCAAGGCCCATAGATTTTAATTCTGAGCATCGGATCAAAACATAGAATAATCCTCTTGTTCATTCATTGAACGTACCCGAGCTAAACTTCGGAAATTCATTCCGGGTGCACCGGGCCTCAGAATCAAGTGACATCAGCACCTACAAACTCGTAAAATTCCAAAGTATTTAAAATAATAATAAATTCCTTGAAATTTATTGGTCTTTACAGGGTCTCTCCCTTTAAAAACATGACATATCAAGATACTAAACAATACCTATTTCATCGATGTTTTATAATATTTCATATTCAACCATCACATTCTTTTAATTATTTTACTTAAGTGTGTCACGTAGATCATAAAAAATTGATTAATTGTTGATAATAATTTATTCCACGATGATGGGGGTTTTAATACATATATTTTAGTCATAAATTAGAATATATATATATATATCTCTCTCTCTCTCTCTCTTTGTGAGTTCCATTAATAATAAGTGGGTATGTTATTCTATACCCAATTCATCCGACAAGGAAAATCCTAGTGAAATTTTTGCAGCATAAATGAATCATTTAGACATTAAACAAATTGTGAAAATAATGATATAAGGGGGTATCTAATCACATAGACATAGAATGTGAACTAATAGGTAAATGGAAAAACAAATCCCATCATTATAAATTGGAAATATTGGTCGTATGTTATGGAAGAAACATGAATAATGAAATGAGTCATTTTTTTATTTCAGCATTGTAACAGGGGTAAAAAAGGATCATCGGAGGAATAATGAGTGTGAAAGGGGGATATAATAAATTATACATTAAATGAAATTTATTCAGATTATGTAATAACATATCCCAATTTATTAAAATAGAATTTTTAGATATATAACCAAAAAAAAGTTCTTGAATGGAATTGATAAAAGAGAAATTGCTTACTTGAGTTTATGACTCCCAATGCTGGGTGGGAGATTTTTGAGGGATTTGGGCTCTTTGGGAGGACTCTAGAGAGTTCAGATAATATTATGGATGTTTTTAAATGATTTTGAGTAATGATAAATGTGATATTTGGTGGGTTTATATAGGAAATGTGTTGGATATTTTTATTATTTGGGTTTTGGACTGTGCATAAGAAAATAACCAAAACTATATACCATCCCATTGTTATGTTCCCATAGTTTCTACCAAAAGGCATTTGTAATTATTATATTATAAAGAAATTATCGAATCATAATAATGTAATGTCCTTTTTTATATTAAGTTTCATCATACTCTTAAAGAATTTTTTTTAAAAATAGTAATATATTAATGTATACGGAGGATTCATAACATATTTATTAACATATAAAATTTGGAAAAAATCACAATAATTTAAAGTCAAAACAATTATTTGGTAGTTTAACCCTTTTATATTACATATTATATCACTTTTGTATCATGTTTATGTCATAATACTGAAATTATATTTATATAATCTATAATATTTACCTGAAATTTTTGACTATTTCAGAAAATTATGTTAAAATCACCTTCGTATAATATCAAAAATTTAATTCATAAAATAATTTTCATTAGTAATTTTTTCTAAATATATTAATTATTACATTTAATATATTAATCGAAATATATTGTTAATTTTTGGATTTCTACATGCATTTTTTTCCTTTTTTAAAATTACATTTGACATCATACAAAATGTTTGACTATATATATTTAAATGAAATTATTTAGTAATAATATTTTATGAAAATATTATTTATTTAAAAAATAAATGAATTCATCAATAAAAATTTCTGAATTGGATTTGAATATTACAGAAAAATAGAATTCATGTTTTATTATATCAAAATTAAAAGCACTAATAAAATAACAAAAATGGGATAAATAAATAAATAAATATATATATATATTATCAATACAAAGTAATTTAAATACTTCTATTGGATATGTTCATGATAAATATTCCATTAATAAACTATCCAATTCCCTGTGGGTATGTTGTACGAACATATGAATTTTATGGGGTGGTTCGACAAACATTGATTTTTCATGATCTCGATGAACATGAACATTCCCCGTAAATTGTTTGTCTCATGTTTATGTCATTGGATCTCTTATTGAGATTGGGAAAGATAAACTCCCATTTGATGATATATCTCTTAAAATCTATAATATTTTTGATTTTTATGGTAAAATCCTACTATTTGATTCCATAGCATCCTTTTTCTATTTAAATTAGATTATTTGAAACCATATATTTATACTAGTCATGTGATAATTTTTCATCTAATATATTATAAATATTAATGGTACACAATTTAATTTTAAAAACAATATGATATATAAAAATATAATTTTATTTGTTTTTTATAACCACATTATATAATAAAACATTTAATCAAAAAGGGACTAGTAGTTATATTAGTAATGGTCATTACAAATATCAAATAGTATATTGATATATTTTATCAAAGAATAAATATTAAATGATTGAATATTATGTATTCATCAAAGAGTAATCTAATGAAAATAATGGGGATAAAGATGAAAATAAACTTCTGAGAAATCCACAAATATGTGTGGACTGAACTTTGATTGGGTTTGGGTTAGCCTCAATTCTTTTTCAATTTTATGATAAACAATGTGTAATAAAAATTAAATATCAATCCACATAAATTCTATTGATAAAACAAACTTATCTTGTAAGAATGATCAACCCGCACAATCAATATGTTGAATGATCAATACCATTCATTGTTGGGAAAACAATTAGGAAATATAACAGTTTTATTCAAATTTCATAAATTAGTTTGGATCGATTGTCGATGAAGAACCATCACACATCAATGTCACTGACATGATCTTCAACCACAATGGGTGGAACGTTCGTCGTTCAAGATATCGATTTTTGTTGTTCTCCAAGATATCATTCAATGGATCTTCTCAAAATATCATGATTATGTGATTATCCTTATGAATTTGTTATAACTTTATATTTATAAATTATTCTAGGTCCCTACATCAAAATATAATAAAAAACTAATTTTTAAAATGATTATGTCTCCCCAATGTGTAAATCCTGCATTTATCACTCAATAGGGTCTATAAATTCCCATCTGAGATTTATTTGGGAGTTATTAAACTATTTATTGAATACATGGTTCTTGATAAATTAATATAATTAATATTTTTCTTAATCATCATTTTGATCACTGGACCTCAAAGACACACAACATCCAAGTTCATGGAAAATATAATATTATTTCAATTATGTAAAATATTTAAATGGTGAAATTAGATATGTTAAATATATTTTTTCTAATAGTGGTGGTATTTTATTCACATTAGAGATTCTTCACATCAATGGAACAAATAAAACTATTGTTCCAAGTATTCTAGAAACTATTCTTATTATAAATAGTTATAATATGGTAAAATGATATATTTTCTAACGGTGATACTCATGTAGGCCTAGATCATGAGGCATGCCTTGTAGAACCCAATAAATCACTTAATGAATTGAGGATTATTTATTCAGTCACCACTAAACCACATTTTATGCAACATTGGGATGGTACTATACCAATTTTTAAAAACCTAGTTACATATATCAATAAATTAGTGTATGTTAGACATTCATTTATATTTGGAAAATAATATTGTGAGATCGTTTCATTAATTTTATTTAAATGGTTTCAAGATAACATAAACGTTACAGTTTTATAATATAAAAAATGGATCAAAAAAATATAAATAAAATGGTAGAATAACCATGTTACACAATTGTTAATAAATATAAAATACAATTATTTAAGAGAAATATAATATTTTTTACAATGTAATTAGATTTAGATAACCCTATTTAGTTATGTTTTGAAATATTGTAATATAGAAACTTAATATATTTATATATATTATTTATTTTAGTGTTATTTATGTAGAAAATTAAATAAAATAAAATACTAATATTAAAATATTATTATTTTTCTACTTTTTATTAGTGTATTATAAACATCATTCAATATGTTTGTAACTACATAAATATAATATATAATTTTCAATACTAGTTCACCTTTAATCATAATTATTGATTATAAAAAGCGTATCTATATATTTTTTTCTAGGATTGTATGTATTTAAATGTAAATATAATTTGATATAATTAAAGTCGTTCATATAATTAAAAAATAGTTATATGTAAAATATATGTGAATTATAGTTGATATCATAACAAATATTTATGTGTTATAAAGAAAATTAACCATACATTACGTAAAATAATATGATCTCCAACAAGATTTTTCTAAATATGTGATTTTTCTGTAAGATGTTTTTTCTATAATATGAATCAAAATAGAGAAGAAACCCACATGATCCATAATCCAGAAACATCATGAAGATGAAAATCAATTGATGAAATTACCATTCAAATAATCTAAAACTCTATTGTAGTGGATTTTTTTTCAAGCCATGTCATCCAAGGTGATGATAGAGAAAATAATTCCTACCAAAAACTAGTATTATTATATATATATATATATTGATCTAGAAGATATTTATGTAAAAAATAATAATTTTGATATGAGTATTTTATGCCTTCTATTATACTATGTTAATGTGGCATTATATAGGGAGGAATATAGCAATGAGAAGACTGATATAAGTATCTCAATAATTAAAATTCCCTCACCATGTGTTAATTAACATGCCTTAGTGATGGGTATAAATGGTAGATCTTATGTAATGAAATAATTAAAAATATTATGTCTCTATATTATCATATGATGGAAATATCATATACTCATTGAAGTATGTGGAAAAATTAATTGGATGTAGAATGTTTACTATGATGTGGTAAATTGATTTGTTTTAGAATTTCAAAAATTTCGATAACATTAAAGTGATCAATTTTTGGATTTGAAGATGTTTAATTTCAATTATGTTGTAGGATTATGTGATTTGGGTTCAGAACAATGTTTCTTCATTTTCTGTACTTTTTAGAAATTTAAGGGATGTTGTTTCAAGTATTTAATCAAGGAAATGATGACAAAAATAATTTTGGGAGGATGAATCATAAACTAAATCTAGATTAAGGGAAAATGTTTTTTTATTTTATTTGTATTTTTTTTATTATTCCATAGAATTATATATACTATTATGAATGAAGATATTTAATTTAGATTAATTATTTAATGTTTTATTATGTTTCAAATAAATTATTAGTTTTTATAGAATTTAATATATAATATTATTAGATTTGGTTAAATTTATTATTTTTAATTTTTTCTAGGAAAATTATCATTTAATTAAAAGAGTCTAAACTCGTAAATTAGGGTGATAATTAATTATAGATTTAGTGCTATAAATTTCATTTTAAAAGTTTACAACTGAGTACATTTAAATTTAAAATAATATTTTATAATCTATATAAATTAGGTATTTTTAAATATAAATTGAACTATATGTATTTATAAATGTAGGGTACATATTACGATTATGTGAAATAATCCATGAATTATGGTATTAATTATAATTTTTCTTATATATTAAACCATAAGTTCTATTACTTAAAAATTTCTATATTGTTCATAATAAATTCCACTATATTAAGATTTATTGTTTATCCTTGAATATAAATATTCATAAAACTATACAAATAATAAATCTATAAATGTTGAATAATTAAAAAAAATATTAGAATTATATCTAAAAAAATATTCATATTGGATAATTATTAAAAAAAATTGTAATTAGTTTAACTAAATTAGAATCATTTATTAAAATATTAAAATCAATATGATTAATTATAAATTGGTTTAACTATTAGATATTATATTCCTCACACCTCATACTGTGAAAATCATAATTTCACTTCACTGAAAATTTAATTTCTATTAGAATGAGATGAAATATTTCAAAATATATTTACACATTCAAGAGACATAACAAAGTGCATGAATGTTTCTTATTTTTATCCCCATTTCCATTCAGAAAATGAGACATAACATGATTGAATTACAAAATTGTATGATAATGGTAATATTTGAACCATTATTTTTCATTTGATTTATTTTATACAAGTATTTTATTTTATAAATCTGTATAGGATATAAGTGAATGATGAATACAAACAATAATATTTCAAGGAATGTATAATTTTATATAAAATACAAGTCTTTATCTAAAGGTGGAATTATTTTTTTATTCCACACTGATTATTTTTATTAAAAAAATAATATTGAAAGAGGAACCAACTAATTTAAAGAATTATTTTCCCCATTCAATATCAAAATATTCAACATTAATTAATGTAAATTTTATTTTCTATCAGGGTGTATATGTTCTAATCAATTGAAGAAGATGATCAATGAATTTTATAATAAACATTTCTAGAAAAAAAAAATATTAAAAAAATATTACTCTAGATGATTTAAAAAATATGTCTTAATTAATGATTATAACAAAAAATTATCAAGGTCACATTTATAATTACATGATATATAAAAAAAGTTAAAAAAATTATTTATTAGTTAATAAATATATTTAAAAATAATTTAATTTTTTTAATGGAAATACAAAAATATTATTCATATTTTAGTATAGAAATCATCCATTAACTTTCATATACTATTGACAAAAAATTGAATATGTATTCCACCTGATAAAATTTACTGAATCACTAATATAGAATAAAAAATATTATATATCATTATTTTTATTCTCTTAATGATTAATGGAGAGATTAAATGAGTAACAAATAATGATTTTATACCATCATATTTTTTTGGACAAGGTTATTTCTTTTCTATTTTATAATATAATAGATTTCCCATATATGACATCCACATCATATAAATTTGTATTGATATCCATGAAAAGTTTTTATTTTCTTATTTACTTTAATAATTTATGAGTGATGTATTTGAGATACAAAGTGATATATTACCAAAAAAACATTTTTATTCATTAGATCTAATAGTATAATAAATGAGGGACAAATTTGATTCATGGTTAGAATATATGAACACCTTATAAATGGAAAAAATAAACCATACAAATCAACAAAAATAATATTGATATGATATATGTAGAGGTACACATCTAAATCACATTTCAATTGAAAAATTATATGTCATAAAACATTAAATTTAAATTTCCGTAAATATAAATATGACATAAAATACATTCCATAACACTTATAATCAATATTTTAGAATATATAATTCCAAATAATGGTTGTATTAAAATTATAATTAATACAATAGAATGTAGTGTGGTAATCATCAATAGGGTTCTCTCGGGTAAGGGTCTCTTTTTATGGGATACAGACATTATTTTCCAATGTGTTAGCTCATCTTGTTTTGGGGTATCCTTCATCTGAATGAATCAAGGTATCTTCGAAACATCACATGGGATTATGAAAGGGGACACCATATCACTAACCCTCTTTATTATCTTATAGGATAACATTAGAAGTCTTATTAACAAATTTATATTCACAAGGGGCCAACTTCCCTACTACAAGAGATCACACCAGCCTCCTATTTCTCACCTGATGTTTGTAGAAAATACACTTATCATTATTAATACTATCCAAAGATAAGTTGGGGGACTCATCAAAATACAAGATGAGTATTGTTACTAGAGTGTAAAAATGATCTACAAATCCAATAGTAGAATATATATATATATATATCAATGATATGTAGAAACATACATGCCTCCTCCAAGTGAAATTATTTTGACATGTAGAGAGGTTCATTCCCATATGACTACATTGGGTCTCAAAATCTCTCTGGTCTAGATTTAGTTTCAATATATTGACTACATTTTTGAAAAGATAACAAATAGAATGATAAACTAAAAAAATTAATACATATCATTTAGATTTCAGATAAACATAGTCATTGATGTTTTATTGGTGATTCCTAGACATTCTATCTTGGTAGTCAATGTTTAAAAGTGGTTTGTCACATTTATTGAATGTATTTAAGTTGGATTCAAATGTGATTCTCTATCTAAAGGGAAAAAAAATTTTCTTCATGGGGTAGGTTGGTGTGAAATGTTCAGGATACCAGGATCAACATGTGGAGACTCATGGATACTGTTCATTGCATACATGATAAGCATTCATGGGTTTGCATGGAAGATAGTACACATTAGGGAAAAATAATAGCATGTAAATGAAGAGTGTATGAGGAGAATATTGTAACCCTTGAGATAAATTTAATGCCCTAATTCAGGTTATTATTCCAAACATCTGAGAGCACTCATGTAGAATTGTATGATAAGGGGATATATTTTTGACATCACTAATACATGGGTTTTTTCATTGGATTTTCAGGTTTTCCTACACTAATGATTTCATTTAGGGAAGATTGCATGGATCATAGTATCATCAACACCATGTGGAATGAGGATCAATGGGATGTGTTTGATATCATTGACTTTAATTTGGATCTATAAAAATTCGTGTTATCTACATATAATTTAGGGAAATTATCAGGAAAATATTATCGATGGATATATATACCTCAAAATTAGCTGGATACCTAGATTAATTTATTATGGTATGGGAGACTTCCAAGCATGTTCATTTTTTTAACATGGATTATAATACTCTTATTATTCTAATATATGAAAATGTGAGAAATATGGAAGTCATCCTGCTTTCTAGATGTCACTACTATAAGGTTTATAGGGAAAACAATTAAAACGCCTCTTTTTTGAGGTTTAGTGGACAATGGGTATTTTGAAGTTCATTGGTGAATTCATAGGCCTCTTCTCTTCAGACCTTATTGGTGACTATCTTTTAGTGACATAGTTTCATTTTTTAAATGTTTCGGGGATAATAAAAATAGAAATATTGGTTATTATACTATTGGGCTGTTTGTGTATATGTAATTCAAGGAATAATGTCATTTTTGAAGGAATTGTTTCAAGTGGATGGTCTATGATAATGAAAAAAAATACATCCTTATTTATATTATAAATGGTAACAACAACCGGTGTGCTATAACTTCCATGAGAACCATGTAGGTGAATATACCTATGGTAAAATAAAGCACATTTATGAGATAATAGGTAAATGAGTGTCATAGTTACCAAAATCCATGGGTTTCAAAATGAATTTTGAATGTTCATGCATTTTGGGTATCATGCAGGTTCGATGGGTGGTTCAAAACTCTATGGAGAGTGTCCTATTGGCCATTATTGCCTACTACAAGATGGGGACCTCTATTCTAGAGGAGTCCATGGAAATGTGCACGGGTCTCACCATGTAAACCCAAAAGAATATCAATATTAATCAGGTTGAAAATGATTCTATGGTAATTTATGACTCCATACATGAAGAAGAATTCATTCCATGTTCAATAGCCAATATCACGAGGAAATGTAAATCCAACATCAGTAATAATAGCATTCAGGTAGTCCACATCTGATAAGAGGGTAATAATTTGGAAGATCATCTCACTTCAAAGGTAAGGGGATCAGGGATCCCACATCACATTCATCTCAATAAAATATCAAATCAATATGGGGGTAACCTGATTAGATGGGACCATCTTTGGCTTCATTTCATTAGGCCTCTATAGGCAATCTGTAGTTTGGTCATTCCAACGGAAATACCATGTTGTGGGTGTACACTTCCTCTTCATCATTATTAAAAAACTAAATGATGAATAAGAAAATATCATTTAAATTTTGAATTATTTTGATAAACCATTAAATGAATAAAATTAATAAAAATTCTTTAATAAAAATAATCATTAATATCAAAAATGATATCTAATATTATAGATACACACATCTTCCTTAATATGCAATGGGTACGGACATATTTAATATTCTATTTATCATAGAGAGATATTAGAAGATGCACAAAATTGAACCACAACAAATCTATGCAAGGAAGTAATGATTATCTTTTTGAAGCTTTTATGTAAAATAATATAAGAGGTTTAAATCCATAGGAATAACATAGATGAAAAATAGAATAAAAACATGATGAAAATATGATTGAGAATCAGTGATAATATATTATTTATAATAATGAACATTTCTTGTGAAGATATAACACCATTATGTTTCAATGGTAGAAAGACTGTAATCTTAACTAGATTGATATGCATGAAAAATCTCCTATTCGTATAGAATATGAGGTTATTTTATATAGATACTCATTATATAATTTAATTTGTAATATTAAAACATCATCATATTAATTTTTCATTTATATAAGAACTCTATATTATTATTATATAAAAAATATTTAATATAAATTTTATCGTTTAAAAATAACAAGAAAGGAATATGTAATAATCAGAAAAAATTAGGATAGATCGATAACAGTTCCATGGAAAATACATTAAATGTTACATCATATTATTTTTTTTCCTATATATTTTTTCAATTGATCATATTTATTTTGATACTATATATTTGATATAGGTGAATGGAAAATATTGATAAAATATGTGAATTTTCAATATTATTTGATTAGAGGAATTAAAAAATTTACGGGAATTAGTTGATCATTATAAAAAAATCAATAATATATACAATGGTGTATTAGAGGTTGTGTTTTTTATAGTGCATTTTTTTATCTTCCCATTTTTTAAATATCTATAGGGATAAAAATAATTAATAGTAATATTAATTTTCGGAGGCCTATTCATAGCATCCGAGAGAGAATTTATGTGTTCCCACAATGGTGAACTTACGTTTCATATTGCGAAAGGTAATGCGAATTCTAATATGAAATTTATTTTTAAATGATAAAAGAATAAAAAACATAAAATGAGAATATCAATAAGAATTAGATTAATTTAATTATGATTTTGAAGTAAATTGAAAAAAAATATGGATGAAAATATATTATTTATGAAATATGATATTATTTTCAATAAATAATGAGGTAGGTGAAGATACACTTTTAGAAAAATTTGCAGAATCAAGGAATAATAAAAATATGCAATAGAAAAAATCCTTAATTAGGAAAAAAAATTTATTTATGATATATTTTATAGTATGACAATTGAATTTCCTTTAAAAAATAAGTGGATAATTATAAGAGAATCTATTTCCTTATCCTATACATACAAATTTAAGATTAAATTATAGAATGAATAAAATTTAAACACATAAAAATGTCAGAATATTGATACCTATAACAAACGTGATGATGTGTAGACATATAATAACAAATGATATTTATTATGTGAGATCATGGAGACATGATATGTATATTTATAAACAAAAAAACATTGTGGTGAAAAAGATATTATTAATTTAATTATGTATAAATTTACATTATTTATATATTATAATATAAATATGAGAAAAAGTGAATTTCATTATTGTGAATGTATTTTTAATTTTAGTTATCTTAATAAAAAAATTTATAAAACTCTATGTTTATTATTTCTAAAAACCATCAATATTTGAGTAGTTTGGAACATAAATTTATTTAAATTTTTGTTATTTCCAAATTAATCTTCAACTTTTAATAATGATTGAATACAAAATAAAACAAAATGAATAAAGTAATAAAATACACAAAAAATAATTTTATAAGAATGGAAATATATTTGATGTGATAATGGGAATATTTATTTTCATATTAAATTATGTATTTACAAATAACAAATTTCAATTTTATTTTATTATGTATATCCCCATGATGAATGTGACACCCTTAAAATCTAATGTAAGAACCATGTATCTGATAATTTGTATGACATGTTATAGAAAGAATGTAGGAATATATATAATATATATATATAATAAATAATATATATATAATATATTCTATATAGATCAATGCATGAATCATTGGGTTAGAATTCATTTAATACCATAGTTACCTTCTTCAAAATCTTGTGTAATACAGAAGATTGTGGTTCACCGAAGAAATATATATTATTAAAATATTATTATAATAAGATATAAAATTTCCATTATGAATATTATTGACTAAATTACGAAAATATATGGTTTCAAATAAAAATAATAATTAATAGGTGAAGAAATAATTTTATGTGAATGTATGATCTAATTGAAGATAAAGCTGATGTTTTTACATAATACTATTTTTATGCTCACTGGTCTATTTAAGATTAAGAGTTAAATTAATTAATATTAGATTATTATTTTAATATAATATATATTTTATATTATAAATCAATAATTTTTTATATTCATCCATTATTTTTAATGTGCATTAGATAATAATAATCCTTACTTGAAGAATAAAAAACTAAAATTTTTAAAGGCATTTTTACTCCATTTTAATGGATACCCCATATTAAAATTACTTTTTGACCCCTTAGTTGATATAATATGACTAAATAAACATAATATTTTCAATAGAAACATATTAATTAGGTTAGTATTGATTTTTTATATTTTTATTAGAAATATCATTTATTTAATGATTAGTTATATATACAGAATTTTAGTTCAAAATTGATTTTTAAATTAATTTATTTATATATATTAATTAGAATTTTAAATTGTTTTAATGTTTAAATTGATATTTTTTTCTAAATTATTCCAAACTGGATCATATGAGTCAATTTCTAAATGAAATTTAATATAAAACATCACCATATTTCAGACATTTTTACTTTCAAAACCCACAGTGTCATCCCGTATGTGGGATTAATTATAATTTATTTCATACTAATTATGTGATGGGATTTGTAAAAGTGGATTCTATATTTGAATTCATCATAATTTTTTATTTCTAAATTATACTAACATTGTTTTTTATCAAAATTATTTGTGAATGTGATTAAAAATAATTTTCAATTATTAAGGAAAATTACACCTTAATAAATTACTAAGCCTTTAATTTAAGTTCCCAAATGACATATAAACATGTAAAAGTCCCATTATATGGAAATATAACAACCATTATACTTCCATTCATGAGTTTAGATGGTTTTAAGACTTTTTTAGGTAATAAAATATGAACACATAACGTGTTTCCTAAAATTCCATGTTAGTCCTTTTCATCCCATATAGAATGCCATCATCTCTCGTTATTCCTCACACCACTCAAATTACTTATGATAGGAAAATATCTACCAATATGGGTTCCCAAAAATCTTATCCTATACCTTGTACCCTCCAAAAGGTTTCAACTCCTTCTAATGAATCATTTTGTATAAACCCAAAGTAGTTACCCGATTAAGAGGTAACACCTTCTATCATGCTTTTTAGATTCATTTCCATTATAAAATACCTATACTCATATTATTATATTGTTACATAATGTAAAATGTATCATCAATGTACTTTTACATTTTTATACAATGTATCACAACTAAAACTACACACACCTCCATCTAATGGGTGACAAACCTTTTGTTTCTGTGTATGGTGGACAACCGCCTCACGAAATGTTGATTAATTAATTTTCCCATTACACCTATATGGGAATACAATAAAATGGAAAATCATTTAATATATGTTATATAATATATTTAATATGTATTTATTCTATTATTTTTATAATTTATTCATTTAATACATTCCATTTTATGATATCATCGTCTGATGAATTGTGAGCTATCGCCGCTCAATGAGATGTGATTCGTTCACACGATACATGGAATGCATAAATGAATGGTTAAAATAAAACAAATTAAGAATAAATAAAATATATAGTATATTCATGACATAATTTTATTTCTGTAAGTATAATTTAATAAATATATATCATCATATTAATTATCCCATCATAGAAATTAAAATACATAATGTCGTTTGAGGACTTGTGGACTCCAAACTCCTCAAGGGGATGCGATTACATTAACATAAAAAATTTATATATATAAGTATATATTATTAAATAATATTTTATTTATAAAATAATTATCATTCTAAAAATATTTTAGTTACTTTCCTTTTTCAATAATAATCATCTAAAGATTGGAATGCTTCTCGTGCATTTGTACAACCTAAGGTCTCCATGACTGTAACATAAACTCAGATTCTAAAAAATATTTAATAACTGAATTTAAAATTTTAATTTATATAAAAATATTTTTATTATATTATGTTTATTTTTTTTATATGTTATATGATGACCATTTCACCATAATTTTCCAACAATATATATTTTGACACATAACCTAAATTTTGTCAAAAAAAACCTAACATTACCATAATTATTTATGTAGTGTACACAACATGGTAATGAGGGAAATAAAACTAATTATAAACAATAAATGGTAATTCATGTTGTAAAAAGTTAACATAAATTTATTATATAGAAATTTAAATCATGTTCTTTGAAAAAGAAACCCAAGGTAAGGGGATTTCATATCACATTTAATTTCTTGTGTGATGCTTGTTATGTTTTTCTTTCATTTGTTTTGTGTGTGTTATATACATCATGGATTGAATTATATTTATCTTGTCGTTAAATATGTGGGTATTAACATATCAATTTTATGATCCTTATTTCATGGGGTTTAAGATTCAATAGTTTCCAAATCGGTAAAATGTTTTGTCTTAATTTTCCTTCTTTAATCTAATGTGTTATTGTTATCCAAAACACTTTTTTGAGGCTCTCATATTTCCATTTGACATGATATATAATTATTATAAATATTTTCAAAAAATTATATGCTTCATTTAATTTCCCTTACTTACATGTAGTGTATGATATGATATATCTAGTTAAATGACTTTATTCTGACAATCACATCTCTTTTTCAAGATTATTTATATTTATGCTTCCTGTTGTGAAATCAATTTATCAATATCTCAAGAAAACTCATGGGTTTCCTTATCCTATATTATTTCATTATACATTCATGTATTTGAACAATTTTATACAATTTGTATCACTATATAATTTAAAATGTATTTATATGAAAGATCGACTTTACCCTCTCATCAGTTGGGAATATATTCAAACCCATGATTCCTATAATGGGTTTAAAAGACTATTATTCCATTGTATAATAATACATAAAATATATTTTTCATATTATTTTTTTACTAATCTATTTTTAGGTGTATTCTTTTCTATTTTGAATTGATTAATTTTTTACCCATTTACAATACGAAATGAATATTCTTGTTACTTCATACGACATGTACAGATTGATACATTGTCATTTCTAGGAATCCACACTATCAATTTCAAAATGATTATTTCTAAAATATCTATAAAAAGTATATTCAATTAACATAATTTATAACATGATTTTCAAAAGGAATGATAAAATTTTTCTTGAATATTATAAATGACTTTTTTTATTTCATCAACTTCAACAACCCTCTATTTTACTCCACTTGGGATTCATTGTATTGATATAATCCTTATCCTTACTATGAATATTTTATGATTTATTTTTCTTTGGATTCTATCACATTCACTTCCTTGATTAATTATTGAAGTATCCTTGAAATTCTAAATTTTATAATGTAATTGGTATTTAAATTTCTCTTAATAATGCACATGATTTATCATGGATATTACTATTTCTTAAACCACCCACCATTTTATATATGGTTTTTACTATGATTGTTGTTTGTTTAAATGAGGTATTAATGATAAATCCATATTCTTTATTCAATCTAGATATTCAATATGGATTATTATTTATTTTATTATTCAATATGAGGAGTTATTTGGACATGAAATACATGGGTTGTGTTCCATTTAATAAATTCCCTACGGGTTGGGGACGGTGAATGAAATCCCCTTGAGGCATTGGTAGTCAAATAAGACAAAATGGTTTTATTTCCACCTTAGATGGGTTTTTTACTCGATAGCTAAACCATCGTGTGAATGGAATTGACGTTACTGATTCCATGTACCTAGGAAACATGGTGTCCAACAATAAATCATTTCATTCATATTTGTTGTAGTTATTATTCATCAATTAGATTTTTCATTTAAATAACTATGGTTGCATTTCTTTTCATTTCAATGATTAATGTAATGTAATTTAGTTTCATACATATACATATTTATTTTTCATTATATTGTTATTTGAATGGATTGTCTTTCTAGTTATTAACATTTCCTTATTGACTATTATCATTGAATAATTATTTGTTCTACTATTTTTCTGACATACTGAGAATTAGATCTCACCCTTATTTTGTTTCAATCGCCTAGAATCTATGAAACATACTATGAAATTTTTTAATTATTATAATAGATGGATTAGAGTTATACCTGAAGTTATTTCTTAAGAGAAAAAATGTATTAATTATTGTATCCATTTATATTACAACTCACATTTATGTCTCTAGTATTCCAAGACTACTAAATGGATAGGCCCTTCGAGAATGATTTCTTGTAATCAAAGTAATGAAATTGATACCAGACACCTATTCTAGGATATCTGGGGCTAGTTCTCAATATTTGGTTTCAAAGGTTATTTAGTAGAATACTTGTGAACTAGACTTAGGAAAAAGTTGTTTTTGATAACATAACCATAAGATAGAAATATATGTTAATTATAGATGAAAACCTAAAACGTTGTTGATTTACAGATTATATGGGTCTTCCTATAAATACATTCTTATTTAAAAGCTACACCTATAAGTGGTTATGTTACAAATGTATGTAGGAGTAACAACTCCAAGACGGTTTTCTCGACCTGACGAATGAAGATCGGGTACACAAAAATGGGACTTACTACACACATGGTTTAACACTACCATGGGATATGCTTAAGATAATCAATGTTTTATTTATAAACAAGAATAAAATATTTGAGGGGATTTTGAAAATAAATTATCAAGATTAATCCAAAGGTGTTTTAAAATTAAAAATAAGTTTTCCATATTTTGATATTTTATAGACTAATATACACTTCTCTCATTGTGAATATTATGGGTAACAATATTCATTCCTATTTAAGTCATTTTCTGAAATCCAAAGCATTCAAGATAACATTCAACATGAAGGATAAGGTGGTGAAATTGAACAACAAAATATTCTGTTGATAGAAGTAAAGTACATCTTTTTTGTGCCAAATCAGTTATCCCAAAACATTATTCACAATATATACCTTTAGCAACACTCAAGCGCACCAAGGAAGAGATGGATGGAGGATGATATAAGCTCGTGTTTTGGATAATCTTATGAAAATAATGTTCTAATTTTGATATGTAAGAAGTGTGGAAGGAGACACCCAGGAAACTGTCTCAATAGAAATTATAAATTTGTTGTGTGTGGGAAAGAGAGCCATAAAGAAAATGATTGTTGAAGAAAAAGGAAGAGTTTGATGCAAGTAAATGATTATCATCCAAAAAAATCCTTTATAGATATTTTTCATAAATTTGGGAAACCTATAAATTCCCTATTTCAATTTCCTCTCATAGAGGATTACTCAAGACCATTGAAATATCTATGGGAAAACTATTAGGTGAATTATTTATGTATTAAAGATATATTGAAAACCATAATTAAGATTAAATTTAACGATTACTATAATTTCATGGATATACAATATATATATTATATATATTTTATTAATATGGTTCTTGAAAATGGAAACCTATATGTCAGGTGAAAACAAATCAAATCTGGCAAGGCTATAAGTCTTAAACCCATGACTGCAGGACGATAACAGTTTCCTGAAAACCAAAAACTTATGCAATGTCCCTGTTAATTTTCATTTCTTTTAGATAAACAATTTAACGAATAAATATTATTGATGAAACAATAGTTACAATTTTGAGGATTAGAAGATAATTTATTGAGCATATTTATTATGGGAGATAGTTGAATACAAATATTATAATTTTTGGCACTATTTTAATGGCTTTATGATCGTTAAAAAGATTTGTTATTTCTTTAGTCATAAAAAATTCCTTACAGGTAATTAATTTCTTGGGGGTAAGGGGATATATTAAAATTTGACCAAAGCACTACCAAAATATAGGATTTTTCATATCATATTGAAACCTAGTAGGAAATAATATTTAGTTATATTAATGAATAACCCAACATTAGTTAAATAATGTAGAAATAATTTTTTTTCCAATTACCTACATTTCTATTGAACTGATGTCCTTATAAATCTTCAATGCTTTATCACTTTGATCCAATCAACATTCAATTTATCATTCAAAAGTTTTTTTATATATGATCTCATTAATTACCTATAAATATTTACGTTTTTTCTCTAGGAACATATCACTCTGTGATACTGATGTTCTCAAACATAGATACTCATTTATATTTTATTCCATGTTACCATTGTACCTTAATTTTAATTTTATGTAGAGGATTATATATGAACCCTCGTCACGATGTGGGATTTCAAACCGTGTATGTATAAAACAATTTAATACCCTCATCGAGTTTAAATTTTGAGGATGAAATTTAAATAATGTGGGGGTGAATGTGATGCCCTAAAAAACAAAAGTAATAACCTTTTATTTGATTGTATGAATTTCATTCATGAGTGACCTTCATCGAAATCTTACATTATACAGAAGACCTAATTTTGACAAATAATGAGATAATATTAAAATATTATAATTATAAGATATAAAGTAGATGTTTTGAATAGTAATAAAAAACATATTAGAACATATGGTTTATAATAATAAAATATTAATTCATATGCTATAAATTAATTATAAATAAACATTAGATCCAATTGAATAGAAAATGAATGTTGATATATAAAAATATTTTTATGTTCAC
The DNA here is from genome assembly GCA_963277665.1 of Viscum album. Lineage (NCBI taxonomy): Eukaryota > Viridiplantae > Streptophyta > Magnoliopsida > Santalales > Viscaceae > Viscum > Viscum album. Next base: position 1,794,516,514 of record OY728140.1, read on the forward strand.
TAAGCTATTTGACACTACAAAAATAAAGTAATAACAATTGAAAAATTATTATAATGGAATATATATCTTATATATATAATTAAATATTTTTTATCTACATCCATTATGTATTATGTGAAAATGATTATAACAAACCCTATTTCACACAAAAAACCTATATTTTTATAAAGGAAATTTACTGTTGTTTATGGAGAACACATTTTAAATTTAACATTTAATACATTAATTGAGTTAATATGTTAAAATGAATGTTTTAATTGAAATATAAACATATGAATTAGGTTATGTTGATATTTTGATATTTTTTAGAGACATTTCAATTTTTTAATGAATAGTTTTAAATACTAAATTTTCGTTCTATACTACATTATAATCATATTTATATATAAAGATGAATTTTAATTTGAATTGAATTTAAATTTAAAATGGACTATATTTTTATCAATTGATCCAATTTAGGTCATTTTAACCATCTTCCCACTGAAATTTCCTTAAAAAACATAGCAAACATTCATATGTTTTTTCATAAAAAATATGCATTATCATTCTGTCTTTGAGATTTATTTTTATTTAATTTCTTCCATTTATTTTATTTTGATTTTGAAATGTTAATTATATATTTAGAATAAGAATAATATATAATTTTTAAGATGGAAAAATTTGTTTTTGAACTAAAATATTAGTGAAGGTGATTGAAATTAATTACAATTAATGAGGAAAAATTATGCTTAATTAAGGATTAATCTTTTAATTTCAGTCCCCAAATTTACTATCAACTTGTCGAAAACCCATTTTCTATTCATATATCAACCATTAAACTTAAATTATTGATATTTGTTTTTATTATTTAGGTATAAATATGTGCACAACTAATTTTTTTCCAAAAATTACATATGAGTCCTTCTCTTTCCACATAGAAGACCACCACCTCTCATGATTCCACACACAACTACAACAACTTATGTTTTTCCATTATCATCCCTAATTGCTTCCCAAAAATAATATATTTGACATTTCATCCTTTCATAGGGGTGAAATCCTCTAACATAATCCATTTTTTATTATCCAAATTATGTTACCCGATTATGTGTTAACACATTTTCTCATGATTTTTAGTTTGATTTATTCATCTTGTACCTATTTTCATTTTATTCTATGATAAAACAAATTATCATACTCAATATAATATTATGTTGTTATAATATATTTTAGACCTAAACATACACACCTATCCATCTAAATTAGTGACGATCAATCCATTTCTGTGTAGAGGAACTAATGTTTTACGAAAAATTTATTGTTCAATTTTCCCCTACAACCACTCATAGAGGAAATTAAGATGGAGACTCAATTTATATTTGTTATATATGATATTTTGTATGTATTTATAAATATTTAATTTTATAAATTGAATTATTTCCATTTATGATATCATCGTTTAAGGAAGTGTGGACTTCTACCCCCTAAATGTGACGTCATTCATTCAAATGATACATGAACTATTTAAAGTAATGGGTATACTAAAAATAAAGGGTCATACAGAAAATAAATAATATATTAATAAAATAATTATATTTATAGAAATAAAAAATACATATTTGTATATATATATATATATCATATCCTTTATTACCCTTTCACGCACATTAAAATAGATAACATCATTCGTGGTCGTGTTGGCAACCACCTCCTCAATATGATGTGATTAATTTTACATAAAATAATTATATATATAATTATATATTATTAAATAATATTTTCTTAAATATATAATGGTTATTTTCAAAATATTTGAGTTACATGCCTTCCTACAACAGTGATCATTTTAAATTGGTAATGTTACTCATGAGTACGTACAACATACCGTCATCATGATTGTAACATTGGATGATTTTCATAACAATTTTTAATGATATATATTAAAAGGATACACTATGAAAATATATTATAATAATTTCATGGCCATTATTCTAGAGAAGTTACATAATTTCCAAAATAACCATAGATCACCACAAAAGTTGTTTTGACACATAAACCAAAGTTGGTCCAAAAAACATGTCATAACCATAATTTTATAAGTTGTGTACACCACATAGTAATAAGTGAAAAAATAATAATTATAAAAATGAAATTATTATTATTAATTATAAAAATATCATAAATTATTAATACATGAAATTGATCAACGATCACCCTAAAGGAAACACATGGTAAGCGGTGTTCATCTCACTTTTAATTTTGGTGAGATATAAATTATGTTCGCAAATCTTTTATTTTGTGTAGTATATATACTTCCATGATAGTATTATAAAAAGCTTATAATAAAATTTTTCTATATTAACATATCAATTTTATTATCATTCTTTCATTTTCTTTATGATTAAAAATTAACAAAATCGGTAAAATGTTTTGCCTCAATTTTCATTAATTGAACTCAGGTTTTATTATAAATCTAAAATCTTTTTGGTGGTGCATATATTTCCATTCTACAAGAAATATAATGAAATTACATATTTTCGTTGTATATTTTGTTTTAGGTAATTGAGCTTTCTTACATGGAGAGTATGATCCCAGTTACCGCATTATAAGTGATTCTTGAGACAATCTCATCAATTTTTCATGATTGATTATATTTATTCTTCCATTTATTAAATATTACAATCTTCTATAAATAACACTCATGATATTCTTTATCCTCTATTATTTCATGATATAGTTATTGAATGGTACCATTTTCTACTCTTTGGTACATAATATAATTAAGAATCAATTTCTATAAAAGCTCGACATTACCCTCTATTTGGGCGAAATATATACAAAATCTTGTTTCCCAGATATGATTTTGAAGAATATTATTCCATTCCACAGTAATATTTAAAGCACATTTTACCATTTTTTCTTTTACCAATATCTTTGAATGAATCTTCTGGTTACCTTCTAAATGATTTATTTTCTTCCCATTTACCATAAAAATAGTATATTCATTTTCCTTGTACGACATGTACATATTTCTCTTCCATCATTTCATTGAAAACTCATTCACAAGTTTAAAATATTTCTTTTTAAAATTTATAAAAATGGATTTTCAATGAAAATAATTTTAAAAATAATTTTCTATAGAAAATGATATTTACCTTAAGAATATTTTTAAAACATATTCTATTATTTCACCAACAACAACAACCCTCTATTCTTCTCTTATATGGATATGTTGTATTGATATAATCCTTATTCATCCTTAAGATATTTTATAATTGATTTGTCCAAAGAGATTGGTCACATTAATTTAATTTTTAAAATTTCATTTCACAAATTAAATTTTAATAAAGTATTTTGAATTTTATATAAATTACATTATATTTTAAATTAACCATTAAAATACGTGAATGGGTTGTGAAATCTTCATTGATTTGACATTTAAAAAATGAAAAATTAGGTTTCAAATAAAGAAATATTTTTTATTTACGAATAACTACTACCCCGTACCCCTTGATGAGTTTGTACACAACAAGTAGAAACAAGTGAAATTGAAGGTGAGGATTACTGGTTATATTTGGTTCAAAAAATAATGGTACTATATGAATATTTTTGATCAATAAAGTATTCCTTATTTTATGTGTGTGACTATAACATTAATGATGATATGTGGTTGGACATGGGATAACTATTTAAATAGAATATTGTTCTATTAAAAATATGAAAATGTAAATATATTTATCTTGTAAAAATGGGTTGGGGGTCTTTCTTAAATGATCATGTTTAATTTAAATCAATATTGTGCTAATTGTTGAAGACACTAGTTGTATTGGTGGCATGGGCCATGTATATGTATTGGAAATAACATATATATGACATGGAATGTTGTGTCACAAGCAGTATAGGGAGTTGATATATAATACACACAAAACCTATGGTATTAAGGAATGGTAGGCATGGTTAGTATAATATTTTATTAGACATAATGTGTAGGTAAAAAATTAATTTCCATCAGGCCATTGGGTCTATGGGCCCTTACATTTATTCTATTTTGGCTACAAATTTTTTTTCATTCAATTCAATGGGCCTCCTACTAATAAATATTAATAATTAATCTCTTCGTTTCTTAAAAATAGTTGTGATGAGTGATGATTGCTGACCCAATTGGGTAATAGGAGTGCACAGAATCATATATATTTTAGTCCCACAAACCAAAATAAATATTATAAATAAATTATATATATTTAATTTATATACTTAATTTTTATATAAAAATATATATATTATTATATGTTTTCAATTTTTTTATAAAATACAATTTATAATTAATATTAGTTGATAATTATCATGAACTATTGTTGAAATTTGACATAAACATTTGTTATCCATTTAAATGTTAGATCACATTTGAAATAATATAAAATAGAGTTTCCAACAATGAGTTCCTTTGGGGGTTTTAATCAAGGAAACTATTTTCATCACCGTGTTAGTTGAATTAATGAATATATAATTACACTTATAGATAAGGGTATGACTTGGTTATGTATACCGAAATATAAAACAAACTATACAAAAATGAAGAAATAATATTATTCATGCAAATATTCCTATAGTTCTAGATAGCTTGATTGGCGAATAATCATTAATGTATAAATAAATAAAATATTTTATTGAAATGAATAAAATTTCTACATAATGATTTTGAAGGTGAAAAAAGGTAAATATGATTATCATGTTTAGTTATTCATACATTAAAAATATTATATACTCATATGATGATATAGAAGTAGTTATTAAAACAAGAGATGGTTTGGATTTTCAATATTGTGTTGATGATTTATTTATTAGATCAAGTACATTATAAAATTATTATAGAATTTATTGATGTACTTTATCCACATCGATCAATGGGTTCTCTGGAATGTTCAAATGGTTTCTGGCCAACTATTTTGGATTGTGAACATAATTGTGTACATGAATTCCATTATAAGTTGGTTCCTAGCGATTCTTACTAGTGATTATTCATAAATTTGATTGGGCAAGATGATGGGTGAGAAGATTACCTCTCCCAAGAGGGGGTTGATTATTTAATACATTAGGGATCTCTAATAGATTTAATAATAAACAAATGAATCATTCAAAAACCCCATTAAAATTCAAGTTAAACCCATGGAAGTGACATAATCAAATCCAAACATTATATATTTATATTATTCAATATATGAGAGTCACGATCATCATAATTAATCACTAGCTTATTATGTTGTGTTAGAATCAACATAGATTTGATCAATACAATTTATACTTTTTTGGAGACGAATAATGTGTATTTTATGTCAGTTTTTATTTCATAATGTGCCTTACTATGTATAATTTTAATGTGAATCAGATCCCACATATCTGAGAGCCCCATAATGAGGCACATTGTAAATTAAGCATAAAATCATGGGGAATAAAAACTATACATTAACATCATATAGAAAATAAAAAAAGTTCGGTTCATCTTAATAAATAGTTGTATTGTGGATTTTACATGACTGAACTTTTCTAATTGTACTCAATTTCATTGTGAAATGCTGAGGATACGTTTTACTTTGAATATTTTTGGATGAGTATGATATTATATCAAATGTAATAGTTTCTATATGAGAAATATATAGTAATAAATGGAGGGAATATATCCATTTATGTGAGGATCAAGAAAATATTTTGGGGATAACCAAATGAGTGGATGATCTGTAGAGAATATGAACCTAATGGATTTGAATGTGGAATTATAGAGAGTATATCCCAATTAGATAAGACTTTATTGTTTATGATGTTTGATTTAGACCACATATATGTATTGTGTATATCATAATTATTGAAAATTAATGACTTTTTTTTTAATGTGAAAAATTAAATGTAATGTCATTAGAGCACATAAATAAGATTAATTTCATGTTTCAAGGATGTTTTTTGGATGTTTTACATCATGTAACATGGAATTTAATGTACATAAAGTGATGAAAAATTAGGATTATGTGGGGATTAGTCATATGTATTTACGTGAGGTTAAACCAATCTATGATTATATGACATTTAATGTTTGTGGATTGTATTGAATATATACAATTGAGGATAACATAGACCTAAAGAATATTTACATATTAGTATGATACACATACATGGAATATGTCCCATTGGGGATGATACAATCATAGGGAATATTGTCCGTTTTGGATTATATGGTCATATGAAATATGAACCATTACAGATGATAAACTCAAAGGTAAAATGTACTATTAAGGGTGACCTAATCAAAGTAAACATAACCCATTGAGTATGATATAATTGTAGGGAATAAATCACACTTATGATGCTTCGAATGAATATAAGGTTCCATAATGATGAATTGAGGATTATGAATTGTAGACCCTATTCTAGAGTTTTCTATTTCCAATCTATTTATGGGTGGTTATGGGTAAATTAACTCCTTGTTAATATAGAATAATGTGGAATAGAATGGTTATTACTATAATATTGGGGCCCACAGTGCTTCTTGGGACCATGGGGAGTGTGAGTGGGGATTATGAGTTGATTTTGGCCTCCTTTGGTGGATGATCCCAACACATCTATGAATCAAGGAGTTGAAATGATTAATTAAAACATAGATATGGAATACTAGTTGTTAGAAATACCATTTACACTTGTACTAATTATCTTAATTATGTACCAAGATGAGAACATTGAGTTGGAATAGACCTCATTAATATCCTCATGATAAAGATCTTTAATCAAATTTGGATACATGATTTTTATCATCTGAAAGGTTCTAACTATATAGCAGGACAATTCCCAAGCCTCCATTTATCCTACAAATAGTCAATCAATGAGAATACCTCTTGTGTTCATATCATCAAAAGAATTTGAATATATTGGATTTAGAGTATATCATTATAATTTATTTCATATGTTAAATATTGAGGTGAAGGGTTTGACAATAATTTAATCAAGGTTGATCATGGTATCCTATTATGAGATTAGGGGAAGGTCATTCATCATAGTGATAGATAAGATAATGTGAAGCAAAATATGGGTTTAATTATTAACCATATTGAGCGATATGCTATGGATAAATATCACTCTAATTAGAACTAGAAATGAATAAAATATGACAACCTAATATGAGTCTCAAATTTATGTCATTATTTACCAAAATATTGTATTAGATGAATTTTCTCTTTAACTCAATGATGGATGAAATAATTGGTCTACTTCACCCAAATAATTAAAAATATGTTGGTAGACATCTATCAATGATTTCAAAGGAATAAGGTCAAATTTTATCACATAAGTGCCAACCACATGACTACTCTATGGAAAAAACAAGGGTGAACCATGAAATTTATTATCATCGGACAGGTCAAATGTTTTTAGATGGGTGGTGCACCAATATATCCCTTAATACTGGTCATGTGAACAATATTTTATGAAATAGTTTCCATGTTTTCTTACATAATTTTTTTATTGTTTTAATACACAAATTAAATTAATAAACATATAGATTGGTGAATTCCAATTTGATTCTAAAAAAATTAAGATATCGGAAGGGAATTTAGATATTTGGGAAAAAGGAGATATGACCTAAATTTCATTTTCTACCTGTTTTTTAAATACTGAATTTCTTTCTAATGTTATTAGTATAATATATGATGTTGGGATGATATGATTAGGTACTTGTGTAGGCATGAGTATGAGTGATTATCACTGGTGGATATGGATGTGTACTGTCTTGAATGTGTATCAAAATTGTTGAATAATATTAAAAATGGATTAAATGAAAAATGATGGTTGTTAAAACAAGTAATTAAGGGTGATATACAATGGAATTATTTGTAGGAACATGGAATAACTATTCAATTCCTCCATAAAAACTTTGTAATTCCCAATCCATACTCCTAACTTTTCAAATAGAGATCTAACAAATTAATGAAATATAACTGGGTTCAATTGGCATGATGAGGTAAACAAATCCAAGGTTAATAACCCATTTGATATCAATACTAGAAGCCCAAACCACACTCGCATAGTATTAAATAGTACCATGATTCTTACACATGAATTCACATACGACTGCTTGTATACACAGAAGGGACCACCCCTTTATTCAACAATGTTATCAATCGATCGATCCCATTAGCTTTTCTCTATTGGATCAATACTCGCATTATTCTTTAGGAGAGTAAAATGTTCTCAATTTCCATAAAATCATATCATAATATGGTATCATTATCATTCATTGGAAGCATGATTTTGGTGAAATTATTATGTAAATCTGAGTTCACATGGGATAACCTAGGATATAAGACATGGTAATTGATTATTGTTGTGGTTCCTTTTAAAAAGAATGGTGCACATAGAGACAACAAACACAACATTACTTGACGAATTTCTTCTCATTGTGATTACCAATAAAAAAATTCATTTCTCTCCCAGTAATAAATTTTTATATGATGTTGATTAACTTCAATTAAGAATTTTAATGACTTTTATATCTTATCCAATCAATAATGTTATTTTTTTCCACAAAATACATAATATGATTCATGTAATATAGGATATGAACCTTGAGAAAAGAAAAATATTGATGTTTTCCCATCAAAAGTTCATCCAAAAACACCATTGAGAGTACTCAGCGTCAAAATGTCATGTAATATTTTTTTTGGATAATTGATTAATATGGAATTTTAATGGCCCAAGGCTATCATTATGAGTTGATGGTTCACTTCATAAATCCATCTCAATGCTAACAACATGTAATTGTGGGGGTTTATAAATCAATATTATAGTGGGTAACCCAAGAATAATTAAACATTAATTTTTTTATACATATAACCAATCTGAATATAATATTATTAAATAACGCATTGTTCATTACCATATAAAAAAGATACACTGTGGTTAAACAATCGAAAACATTTTTTTAAATTTTTTTTTAAAATTGACCATTATAAAATTTCAATTAAATAATTGGATTGGAATAGTTACTAATTCATTTTGAAATATATTAAAATTTTAAAATAAATTTATAAATTCATTGGAGTTAAGAACCCAAATTTCAATAAGTTCATTTATTACAAAAAATAATTTTCTCCTTCAAAATTGGCCTCTTTTTGATTTTTATAATAAATTATTCATCATATTTTAGAAGTTCAAGAAATCTAATATTATAAATTGAAAATAATTCGTGAAAAAATATTATTGATAATAAATTATGGTGAAATGTTTCTATTTCATAGAAAATATTAAATTTTCACTGAATAGCGAAAAAAAAGTTTTCTTGGAAACCGTAATATCAATTGTATTAAATAATATAAATTTCACATTTTTCATTTAATTTGTTTTTAAAATTAACATAATTATTCCATAGTTTAATTTCATCCAATTAAGTAAACTTATATCATTTTTATATATTATTTTAATATATGCTTCTTTTTCTCTAAGAATGTATTTCTACGTATATTTTTAAATAGTGCCTAATGATTCTCATTTATAACTTATTTAAACAAACACTAATTTAGAATAATTAATATGAAATCATTAAATTATTTGTCTATATATATATATGAATTTAAATTCATTTAATTATTATTACATGTTATAAATTTATTTTAAAACCATATTATACTTAGAAAATGATTTTTTAAGAATAAATCATTTTTTACACATATAGGGGTGAAATTGTAACATAAATTATTATAAATATATGATATTAATTTGTTAAAATGGATTATATATGTTTAATATTCATATTTATTTTTATAATACTTATGCAATATAATTTTTTTTCCTAAATAATTCTAAATAGATTAAAAATATAGTTACCATGAAAACAAATAAAATGAGAAAAATGAGTAACCATAGTCATAAAAAATATACAATATTTAAAAATATTTTATTATATAATATAAAAGTTTATATTTTCATTATATATAAAACACACCATTATTGATCAATTGTGACATATCTTTACTTGAGAGTGACTTGAAATTACTGAATTGTTCTTGGTAATTATTTGAATTTGACTCCTGAATTATAAAAGGGAATCCATACCCTCACATAAAAAATGTATCAATCCATTTGTACTGACCAATAACTTCAAATACCTCTCTCGATAATCATTATGTGCATTCTAAATCTTCTTCTATTACAAAAATATAAATTTTATTTCATTCATAAGGGATTTAGAAGAGGTTTTTCTAAGAGAATGAAACCAACTTCACCGAGCTCATTTTTAGTTAGTAGAAGTAAAATTTTATTTATCACCTAAAAAATATAATATAATAAAAATATTATACATTATATTCTAAGATTTTATTATATTTAAATAAATATAATTATCCACCACCGATTCAACCAAATGAAAAATAAAATAATAATTTTATTTAAGAAGGAATACCGGCTCACGAGGTGATAAATTTTTTTTCATAATCACCTATCACAACTATATAAAATTATTTATTTAAATATAATAAAATCTTAAAGTGATGTGTACGAAGGACTACTGCCTCTTGAAGTGATGTGAATCATGTTTTTTGTACCACTCATATATGGTATATGAATGATTATGTAAATTAGTAATTTGATATTTAAGACATAATTATTATAATAGGATTATTAAAAAACTTATACCTTATTTCCATCATGACTTTCTAATAATTTAAATGTTACTCATGCATATATATGCCTTCTATCTTCATGAATAGAGGATAATTAATTTTTCATAAATGTTTTCCATAGATTCTGTGAGAAAACTTGTTATTGTATTAAAATTGTAACTATGTATTTATTATTATTCTATATATTATGGAACCAATTCATATTTTATGTGATATCATTTTATGGTTTTCACATATTCTTAAACACTTATATAAATCATTCTTCCATTAGTTTTTGTTTGGTTTTGACATGGGAGAATTTTTGGAAATTTTTAATGCTCTGAGGATGTGTGTAAATGGATAAGGTTTCTTTTTTGAAAACCATGGGACATACTAGAGGAAATGTTAAGGTGGAGTAATGAGATTTTCCATGGTTAGAACATATTTGACATACCAAGTGGTGACATGTTAGTAACCATGCACCTCGAAATAACGGACTCACTATTAGTCAAAATTTTGTGGCTCTACCCAAAAAATTATGTGTATGTGGTTTTTAATCCTAAATTATGTTGTAAAATCCTAAAAACACACTTTCAGGACCCATAATGGGCTTGTATTACCGCAAATATATTTATGTTTCCTTGTAGCATCTAAAGAGGAGTACATAGACACTCTATAGACCTTCAGATGAGAATCAAATCTAAGTGAATGATGTTCGATCTACTTTCTTTATGGCTCATCATATTATCATGTATCTTCCAATATATCATCTTAAATAATAATATTTTGTAGATACACATATTTATTTTCTTATCTAATCCCTACTCTTTATATCTTGAATGAAGGGTTTGGTTTCATTTTCCTATTTTTACATTTTTTCATTGATGAATACTAATTTTGACATTGTGATTCGAGAGACCATTATTTCGAGGTAGTGTTTTCCTTTTATAAGATGAATTTATTATCTCGAAATTACTGTATTTAATATTAAATATTTTTAATATAATTTCATGAAATTTATTTTATTTTTTGATTAAAATATCAATATTTTCGAATTAGATTTTTTTGATTTGTTTGTCTTGAAATTTGGTAAAACACCACAATTCTATTGATTTACTGTGTGTCTGTTAAATTGATGAAATCTTTTGAAATTTAATTTGTAAAAATTTATTTGAGGGATTTTTTTGAAAATTTTTATTTTGGAAGTTTTTATTAAATTAATTTTTATAGAATCTATTGGGTTTTTTCTTGGAATGATATATTAATTGAATAAAACTCAGGGTGTAGGTTGTTAAATATAATATTAGAATAAATGAAATAAAAAATAGGTTGAATTTCATTTTTAATATAATTTACATCATTGATTTCGAACAATAGAAAATTAAATCCTTATAAGTTAGTGAGTTTTTTTGATATTAGTATACGATTCTAAAATTTAATAAATTATAAGTATTTCACATCTCATTCAAGAAATAATAGTGATGAATTGCATTTGAATATTATCAAAGGGTCCTATATAACACATATTGTAGTTTTACATTGAGTTTGATGTATGACAATAACCTTGAACTATCTTCATGTTTAGCACATGACTATGTTTCTTTCTTATTTGTATTTCAAATATACTCCCATTGTTGTTGAATTATATTATACATGTATATTGAATTTATATAAAGCATTTTATATAATTTTTTTCCCTATTCAATTTTCATAGTGATATTTCATCAACTGAAATTTTAATCATCTATTTAAATTATTCCCATCATTTCGAATGTAAATCAAGAATTTTTTTAATATTAATCTGAAATGAGAAACATTTTCATTCAAAATTGAATCATTTATATGGTTAATTAAATGTGTAATCCTATTATGGAATCCATAGTGAGACCATAGTAGTATTTAATTTCACACCCTGATTATACCTTGAGGTGCTGGTAAATTCTATCTATCTATGTTCAAGTAGGAGAAATTAACATTTTTAATGCACATCAAGATTTTTAACATCTAGCATGGAGAGTTCAGTCCTCTACTTCATGGGTTGTTCTTTCAATTTTATGTACTTTTTATTATTTTTATTGGTTGTTTATACATGTTTTACCTCTGGTTAAATTCTTTTGAATTTTTTTTCTTATATACATATTGATTATTCCCTTATATCAACAATCTTTGTGGTAATTGATTCTCACCTTTACTGTGTACAATTAAAGGTTCGAGTTTCCATAACTTGGAGAACAAGAATACCCTTTGAGATATGATATAACTAGAATGGTTATGAAGTTAACAGGGTAACTATGTCGGTTCATGAAAATGTTGTAATATAGGTTTATGTTTTGCATCTTTCCACGAAGTCAATATGGAGTTGTTGAATCCACTTGGGAAATAGGAGGTTCTTTTGATACAGCTCAGGAACAACACACACCACAATGAACCACAATTAACTTGCGTTTGATTCACAATGATGTTTTTTGGATTTTTTATTGGATTTTTCTTGATTTTAATTTTGATTGATTGAAATCCGAATAATGTTAGTTCTATATGTGGTATTAATGCCCCATGTTGGTCTATCTAAGTGTAAATATGATGCTTTTAGTGTTATATATTGATGTTTTGTAGAATCATTCCTCTATGAAAATGTGAAAATAAAATCTTATATATGTTTGTTATTAACATCATCAAGAGAAGCCTTTGGTGGACCAATATTTGGTTCATGTGATCATGAATTCTACACATGCTCTAGGACATGCACCACGATAATAACTAATTTAGGCTCTAGTTGTGGATCATCATAGGGATATTAAATAGATTAGTTCTAAAAATTCCCATCTCCAAAAGACATTAGTATTTAATTTATTATGTGATCCTAAAGAGGATTTGGAATTGTTGAGTAGGATTGAGTGTTTTTTTGTATTATTGGAGACACCCCATGAAAAAAATGTGAATTGTGTCACTTTTGTGATACAAGGATCGATAAATAGATAGTGGCATATAAATATGATGACTAGTAAAAATGAGTTCATAGAGTGGAAATAATATAATGTTATTTTAACTGACCATTTTTATTTATAGTTACTTTTATTGGACAAGGACAATGAGATATTCAATCTCGAGCAGGCTGATAAGACCATGAATGAATATGAAAAACATATCTTTAAGATTGTGTTGTTTTCACCTGAGATAGTGTTTCTTGAGAATATGAATGCACAAAAAGTAAATTTTAGAATTATACTTGGTATTAATTCTTAGGATTTATTTTTGAAGTTTCCTTTTTATGTTGATAAGTGAAATATAGATATTTTGGTTAAAATGGTCTTGGGAGGGTTTTTAGGGGTGAAGGGAGTTTCCAAAACTCCTAGTGGTTATACGAATACATCTATTAGTAAGAAGATCTTCCATGATTCTTATGTTATTTGTAAACAAAAGTGTCCCCATAGTCATTTTTTTATTTTGCCTTTATCAAATGATAAAAAAGCTTTTATTTTTTTAGGCTCTAAACATGAAATTGCATAACGATATATTTCGGATGGATTTTTTCATTTCCAATAAATATTTTATTAATTATTATATTAGATCGGTCACTTTCACTCTACCTAATGGGGTGTTCCATGTCTTTCAAGGATATTATGACCTAAGGGAGGGAAGAGTCATACATTCTTACCCATAGTTGGGGAAATTGAAATCTATTTTTACTTTTGATATGGAGTGAAAAAAATTTAGCGATGACCTCCCAAATGTAGTCATCATGTTCCTTGATTGGTTCCCTTCTGAAAAAATAGTTTTTCCACTGGTAAGAGAGGAGGATATTTCAACAAACATAGATCATTTTACTCAACCGGTTTATTTTCCAACTTATTATATAATTCCATCTAATATTAATGATTTTAAGGCATATTTTGATGATTTTCAAGAGAACGGATTTATACGCCTGATTGAGTCACCTTTTATAGAACCAACTCTCTTTTTTATGAATAATGATGGTTCCCTATGCCTTTGTGTTGATTATCGAAAACATAATGGAGTTATAATAATGATCAGGAATCTATTACCACAGAAGGATGGCCTCTTTGATCTGTTTAAGTGGCTGAAATGGTTCTGGATGGTTAATATTTGGTTTGGAAATCATTAGATCAGGATAAAAGAATATGAAATTATAAAACAACCTTTCATATAAGATATGGACATTATGTGTACCTATTAATTCATTTTGGTTTAAAAACCCTTATATTAGTCACTATGGATTTGATGAACAATTTTTTCCTTGATCAGCTAGATACCATTGTGTTAGTAATTTGGGATGACATTCCCATTTACTCTAAATATTAGGGGGGTCATGTTTGTCATCAAAGAGTTGATCTTCAAGGGTTTATAAATCACAAAATTTATTCCAGCCTTTGGAAATGTGATTTCTAAATAACGTAATTAAAAATAACGGGACATGTGGTTTCAAAACATGGTTTTTTAGTTGATCATAAAAAGGTGATGGATTTTATTATATGATAATAACCAAGAGGTATTTTTGATAATTTGTTATTCTTTGGATAGGATGATATTATAACAGGTTTTTGGATGAAATTTAAATGATGAATTCATTAATGAATGCTCTAAATAATAAGGGAGTATATTTTTATTTGGAATTCCATTTTAAGAGTTCTTTTGTCAGGATAAATGATCTTTTGACTACTGCAAGGGTGTTAAATCTTCCCAAGATAATGCAAGGCTATGATTTCTTCTGAGTTTCCACAAGACTAGGTCATGGATGCATTGTCATTTAAGGAGGTCAGGTTGTTGCCAATGGCTCTTGTCATCTTAGGCCACATGAGAATAATTTCCAGAACTATGACACAAAAGATGAATCTATGATGCATTCCATTAAAAGTTTGAGACACTAATATTATAAATAATGTTATACCAAGTTTCATTCCAAAATTTATTGATTTATAAATTCTAAAATATATATATGAATATCCTCTTTATGGGTTTGGTGAAATACATAAAATCAATTGAATTTAACGTTTGTTATCCCTAAGAAAAATGTAATATTATCACATTCTCATTGAGGAGGAAACAACTTATCCATGTCGTGAAAGAATCATCAAAATAGTGTAACTTGATGGATCTATATTCATAGTTGTAAATTTGAGATTGGGAATCAGGGGTGGTGGTATCCTTCAGTAGTGTATAGTTGAAATTCACTCTTCTACAAGAAATTCTTCATGGATGTATTATTTTTTATGAGTTATTTAGTATTAGATACTGTCATAATGGTAGAGAGACCATTGATGATTGGACATTCTCTGATGTGGTCATTATATTATATAAAAATCACTTTTTTATGTTGTTAGCAATAAGTAATGTTGAATTAGGTGATTTTTCTAACTCCTAGTGAGAAGCTCAACCTACTTCCAATTAGATGTTTAGGACATAAATTATAGATTATAGTGGCCAGGTACTATGTAGGGAATCTCTAAATTTTTATTTCATTGTTACACATGCTAATGTGTCAAGGAAAATCCAAAAAACCCTTCTGGTTTTATTCATCCCCATCCAGTCCCAACATGGAAGTGGGGTGGGATATCTGTGGACTTTTTTGGTGGTTTCGCATGTACAAAAAGATTGATGAATGTGATATGGATTTTGATCGATCCACTGACTTAATCAACGACATTTATACCTATTGATGAATCATCCAAGGTTGAGGAGTCGGGAAGTCTCTACGTGAAATAAATTTCTTGTTTTCATGGAGTTCCATCTTCAATAATAACTAATATAAATCCTATTCTTATTGAAATTTTTTTAGAGAGGGATGTTGAAGGAACTGAGAACTCTGCTTTTTTGGGTACGACATTCCATCTGATGATGGATAGATAGATATAATGATATATACAAATTCCTAGGTGTATTCTCTACACATGTGTCCAATACTTTGGTGGGTCTTGGGATGATCACTTGGGGATGTTGAGTTTTCTTATATCAATAGTTAAAATTATTTGATCACAATAGATAATTTTGAGGCCTTCTATGGTTGGACTTATAAATCATCATTGTGTTTGTCATTGATTAGTGAATGTTCCTTGGTTAGATCAATCATGGTTCCAGAGATTGCATCAAATATCAAGTATTTTCAATAAATATTTTTAGAAGATAAGAAAAACGAATGATTCATTTATTGATAATCATCATAGATTGTTGTGAGATTTTATTGGTGACTATGAATTATTGAATGATTCAACTCGATTGGCTCATTGACATATTGTTATTAGAGGGAAGCTTTCTCCTCAATATTTGGGAACTTTGGAGGTGGTTGAGATGGTCGAAAAGCTGTCTACTCATTTATCACATTCACTATAGAAGAAATTGTTTCATAATGTTTTTCATTTATCTATATCACCCCATGAAAATAAATATTACATATATTTTAATTATCAATTTTATGTAACTAAAATATTTTTTGTATCCAAAATATGTTTTTATTCAAGATTACAAAATATTACTTTTCATTATTTTTTATTTTAATTAAATAAATATTTTTTAACAACATAGAATATATTCTATATTTAAAAGTATGATTTTATATTTAATGTTTTTAATATATTATTTTACAAAATAATTTTTAATGATGTATTAATTTATTTAAAAGGGTTTATTTAAAAAATAAAATCTGAATGTTATAATTTGTTTTTAATATATAAGGGTAAAACATTTTTTTATTAAATCTATTATGACTGTTATGTTTATATATAATTTTTATATATTAATTTATATTATATTTTTTCAAAAATAATTTTCAATATTCCAAATTATAAATAAACACCTAAAAATGGATTTACTCAAATAAAATTTTTTGAGAAATTAAGAAATGTTTAAACAAATAAATATATAACATGAAAATATAAATCATATATTTTTTAAAAATGTATAGTTATTTTATATATTAAAATGTGAATTAATATATATATATATAAGTTTTTTTTGGTAAAAATACATAATTATCATTTTTATTATTTTACTATATATATAAGATTTCTTTTATTATTTTTCAATTGATTTGTTTTGTTTAGGGAGAAAATGTGTCTCATGGAATTATTTATAAAAATAATTATATATATATAATGTTAATTTATTTATAGAAATATTAATAAATATTATTATAATAAAAATAGAAAAAGGAAAAAATATAGTGAAATTGTAATATAATGATTTATTAAAATAGAAAAAGATAATATAATCTGTGGTGATGATAACATGGGTTGAAAAAAAAAGGATAATAATAAATTGTAATAATTAAATGGAAATCCGAAATGTCAAAACATGAGGTGTTTGGAAAACATGGACGAAATTGTACGAATTAAAAATGAGTAACAATCAAACTAGACCAAAAACACTATGAAGACATGTATAAAAAATGTGGATGATTTTTTGAGGTGATTGAACAAAAAAATAATAAAAGAATTTAAATATATATATATATATATATATATATTAAGCGTCATAAAGGATAAACATGATTGAGGGATGTTTGAATATAATAATCTGATAAAAAATTTGAATTAAAATAAATGAGTTAAATATATATATATATATAAACCTCTTAAAATAATATATATATATATATATTATTATACAATACAAAACATTACATTTAATTTTTTTTAAAATCATATGTTTTTTATTAAAAAAAATTTGTATCTTGTAAAAAATAATGATTAAAAAATTAGTGGAAAATTGAAGGAGTGCCAAATATGAGGTAATAAAAAAATAGGAAGAAATGATTAAATTGATTGAAATCAAGTGAAAGACAAAAAAATAAAGAAAAATTAAAATAATGAAATTTCTTTGAAAAATGATTCAAAATAATATAAGTAATTATATATATATAATGATTGGATAGTAAATAAGACCTATAAAGTGGGTAATAAATTAGTTTAAAATAACATAGCTTCGTTGATAATCGTTCCAAACCTACATTTTTTATAATTATACAGACCCATCCTTCATGATGTTAGAACAAACGACATAGACCACTTCCTTTGGTTCATGTTCTTATGCATGCTGTCGATTATCTTTTCCATTTCGTTTTCCACTATAATGTTGGGGATTTTTTTTATTTTTTGTTTGATTTGTGATCATATATACGTATATAGTTATATATATATATAAGTGTTGTGTGTGTGTAAAACCACATATTTTTAATCCAAGTTCTATATATGATAAGTCTTGTTGGTTTATCCCTTAAAATATTATGGTTTCAAGGGTTTCATGTATTCAACCTAAATACATACTTTTGTATAAATATATAAATATATACGTACACAAATACATGCATAATATATGAAGACATTAATTAGAGTAGTTATTTTTCATTTATATAAAATTTTTAAAGGGTATTTATCAACAACCAAAATAGTGTTTAAATATTTATGTATGATTAATTTCGAATATTCACTATTTTTTTATAATTGAATGTGAAATTTGTTAATATTTTATGCTGAGTTATGTGTCATTTTTTATTTCATGGGTGAACATGCATCTACATCACATACCATATAATGCATGAATATGTATGGCCATCATCTAGCTCGTGTGATTCATTTCAAGAGATATGTTATATTGCACACACTTAAAACAATGTTTAATGCAATAACTGTTTTCCAAATAAATGATTGTTTTTTCAAAGTATGGGATTCTCAATAAAAATATTTTAAAACCGTTTGAGGAAATGGTGATGACATGATAGATATATTATTCTTTGAGGAAAATAATATTATGTATGTATTATGGAAATGGTTTTGGTTATGAAATAAGAAAGGCATGTCTACTGGAAAATATTTTCAAAGTAAGAACTAGTGAGTTATGTGACATAATGGGCAGTGATCCAAAATTCATAGTAGAGACTAGTGGCTGTATGTATAGATTTTAGTAATGTTATAACATGTATCATTAATGAACCTAAAAATTTAATAATTTTAAACGAAAATTCTCAACTTTTTTTTAATCATAGTTAGTTTTATGAAATACTATTTCTTATATATATTCAAGTATTTTTTAAAATCTGTTTTATATATTCATATTTATTTCATGGAATGTTAATGGAAATTTCTGGTTGTCTTGAAACCCCTTGATGTGAATTTTATGATCACTCTATGTATTATAACCAATTTTCTAGATTAGCTTACTTGTTGTGTTGAAACACTATTGTGGTAGAAACACACTGAAGAATCATTATTTTCAATTTTTATATTTATGTTGAAATTTATGTCATGTATCTAATTTTCTAGAATCTAGAGCAGTAAAAGGTGAAATATTGTATTTACTTCTGGGTATTTAATCTTATGTTCTGTATAAAAAATTACACAACATTTTTAGGAACATGAAACCGGGATTCGAGTTCTGGTATTTTTAATTTCTATAAGAGGAACAATATACCTAATTTTAAAAAATTTGAAATAAATTATTAATTTTAAATACTCTCTTTGTGTAAAATTATTTTCCCTAGGTATAAAAATGAATAGCGAGGATGCAATTACTTGGGGGGGGGTTAATGTAACACCCCATGAACATCAAATAGTAATTATATATATTTATTAAATATTTATTTTGAAGTATTTTTAATTAAGAAATTTGTGTCACTAATATTTTTTTCATAATCTAAAAAAGTATTTATTAAAGATTATAAAATTTTACATCTAATCAAAACCTATTATCAATAAATAAATGTTTTTTATGTGTTAAAATATATAATTTATTTAAAATAATTCTTTAACATTTAATTTTTTGAATATATTATTATAAATAATTTTATTTAAATGTGGTATTAATTTATTTTAAAGTGTTTCTTAATAAAAATAAAATATAAAAGACACAATTTCTTTTTTATATTTAAGTGTAAAACAGTTTTTTACGAAAACTATAATTTTTTAGTTAATATATTTTATAAGTATATGAATTTATATTATATTCTGTCATTATATATTTTTAAAATTAAAAACATTATATAGCCACATAAAAACACATTAAAAAGATTAAAAAAAGATGAAAAAATTTGATATGATTTAAAATTACATATATGAATTGAAAATAAAATTTATATATTTTATAAATATATATAGTTATTTTATATTAACTTTTATTAAATATACTTATATGTTTCATAAAATATATAATTATCATTTTTAATCTTTTACTATATATATATGATTTATTTTATTATTTATGATTTAATTTTTATTATGGAAAAAAACTTTTTCCATGGTCATTTTTATAAAAAATAATATAAATATATATAATGTTACCTTTAAAAAAATTATTAAATAATAATATAATTAAATGATAAAACCTAAAAAGGGGTTAAATGATAATATAATGATTTTTTAGTATAAAAATGATAATATAATAGTGGTATTGAAAACATGGGTTTGAAAAAAGATTATATAAAATTGTAATAATTAAATGACAAACAAAAAAGCCCAAAAGTGAGGTGTTGGGAATAGAAAAATTAGAAAATAGTATGGATAACAAAATTAATAATAATCAATCTAGACAAAAACACTTCGAATAAATGTATAAATATTGATGATGATGTTATGATGTGATTTAATAAAAAATAGAAAAATTTATTTAAATACAATAATATATATATATATATATATATGAAAAATGATAAAAATGATTGAGGGAAGTTAGAATATAATAATATGATATTGAAAAACATGTAAAAAAACTGAATTATATTTTCATTTAAATTACAACCTAGTAAAATAATATATATATATATATATATAATACAAAATGCTATATTTTTTGTTTAAAAATGATATAGTTTGTATTAAAAAAATGGTGTAACATGTCAAAAAAAGGCAATATAATTTTAAAAAAAGAGTGTAAAAATGTAGAAATGTCCCAAATAAAGGAATAAAAAGGAGGAAGAAATTATGATATTGATTGAAATCATGTGATAGAAAAGAAAATAATGAAATAAATTCATTAGTGAAATGGATTTAAAAAATGAAAAAAATAATATATATCAATAAATATTGATATTAAGATATGATAGTAAATAAGACCTATAATGTTGGTCATTATTTAGTATTTTTAATAAATAGCTTCTATTATATGCTTTCTAGGTATACCTTCTTTATAAATTCGGATACCCATCCTTTATGTTGTTAAAACACATGAGTCAGACCATTAATTGGATTCATGTTCTTATGCAAGAAGTATATTACATTTTTATTATTTGGTTTCCTCTATAAACTAAAAGATTTAATTATTTTTCATTTTTTTTGAACATATTTACATATATAATTATATGTATATGAATATATATATATATATATATGTTTGGGTGTGTGTTTAAAACCATATCTTTTTAATCCAAGTTATATATAAGATAAGTCTTCTTGTCTGAAATTATCATTCCCGTCACGACCCATCCCCTGGGGCCCATATCACGAATTCCCCAAGCAGGCCTTCTATAGGTTAGGGGCTAGAGACTTGCCCCAAAGGCGTAAATCCCTAAACTGTGAAGGAATTTCCTTTAGGAGTCTAAACAAACACAACATACCACACAACTTGAAGCAAAACACTAAGTAAAACTATATTAAAAAGAGTGCTGAATAGTAAAAGGGGCTAGAAATTCAAGCCCAACTGTAAAGTACATTTACAAATGGAATGGGACAAAATGGATGAAAGGTGAAGGCAGCTCCTAGATCGTCCTCCCAGAAATCCTAATTAAATGGTAGGTCCTAATATCCTCTACAGTTCTCCACATCCGTCTGTCTCCTCTGTGTACCGATTCGTCGTAGGATCCACCTCCGGGTACCGTCCAGTCTTGGCTCTCTCAGCTACCGTCAGCGCTGTCTGTAATCAGCATCCAACACAACAAGGTGTGGGCATATCCAGTGCAGGTGTGACTATGATGATACAATGTAGGGATCCCAAAACCCTCATAGTCTCACAAAATCTATCATGGATAAACCACAATGTATGATTTTAACGGATAAACTCACTTAGGTATATGCCCACCCATATACCAAATTTATCAATTAATCCATCTAAATCACGAGAAAAACACAAAGTCTTTGATTCTACTTAACCAAAATTTTATTCTAGGGATAATATCAATCTGAACCCTCGGCTTCTGGAGAACTCCTCCACTATTGATTACAGTGGGCTTGCCGCATCACACAGAGGCGCTTCCCACCAACATGTACTGCTAAGGTGCTCCTCCTATCGAGTATCGTGGATCTTCCATGCTCACATAGAGGCGCTCCCCATCGTGGGTCTACTACGCTCACACAGAGGTTCTCCCCTACGTAGCCTACTGAGGTACTCCATGTGTTTAGTATCGTGGGTTTTCCACGCTCACACAGAGGTGTTTCCCACCATGGGCCTGCCATGACACTATGGCACTCCCCACAGGGCTAGTCGAATAACTCCTAGTCGAATTGGTCAATAGTCATCTAGTCTCATCTAGCTACTAGGTTTCCACACAAATGCTTTATCATCTCTAGAATATAAACTCCACAATCTACCATTCAGTACTCCAACAATCAAGAATCCCACATAGAATTATCTCAAAGGTTCGTTGCGTTGAAGAGGTCTTAACGCTACTAACGATGCGTCTATCGAACACCCAGTCAGTGAGTTATTTGCCTTTTAGTCCTCGGGGCCTGGTTGTATTTGTGTACAAACAAACCAGACTGTAACCCAAAAATACCCCGAACTCTGGTGGGGTGTACTCAAAGAGACCGTCTTTCTCCAATAATATCAGCGCTATTGACGGTTCGTCAAATTGTTGTATGGTGCCAAAGTTATACCCAAAGTAATTAATGGGTCAGTAGAGGGCCCGGGTCCGGTCCGACCCGGTCGGACCAACTCATCCCAACCCAGTCAGGGCCGACCCCATCTAGGTCAACCTGGACAAACACACTGGTTCTGAGCCGGACCGTTGGGTGGGTCATCCCATTACGTTTGGCCCGGTCTATTGGGCACGGCCCTGCGGAGTGCGAGAGTGGTTCCCCTCAGGCTCCGGGCCAGTTCAGCCTGAAGCGTCACGATGGAACGGCCCGGCGCAGCTTGCCGCGGCGCGGCCCGGTGGGTCCGGCCAGGCTGGTTCGTCCAGGGTGCCACAAGGGGGGTCAGGACACCGACTCATCTGGGAGGACGCAAGGGGGGTCGGGCAGGCCGGAACGGCGAGTGGCCATGAGCTAGACGGGACACCTTCTCGGCCGGGTGGCCGCGAGGGGGCCAAGCGATCCGGCTGGTTGGGTTAGCATGGGACGCGCGGAGACCGGTTCGGGGGGCAGCCGGGAAGCGGCTCAGCAAGGTGGGTCATGGGCCGCTGGGTGCGACCAGGCAGGCGACCAGGCATGCGGCCATGCAACGGCCGGTTCGGGGTGACGCGCAGCCAAGCGGGTCATGGGTTCGGCAAGGCACGAGCCAGTTTGGCAGTTCCACCAGGGTGCACGGGTGGCACATGGGGTTGTACGGAAGGGTGGTCAGACCAGCATGGGTTCGGCCAGAGGCAGTGCGGAATGCCGCGGGGGCGGCACGGTTCACAGGGGCTGCAGGTAGTGCGGCCTTTGTCGTTGCCGCCTCTGTTTGCTCTTGTTTATCACCAAGCCAATGTTCAATCAAAAACAATATCGGCAGAGGGGTTGGGCCATGTCGTTTTCACCCACACCCTCCACGTTTAGGGTGATAACAAATGGTTCACAAAAACATAGCACAATTTTCCACCTGCAAAATATAATAATCATCGTTCTTCGTTTTTTAAAGAAAGGAAGAACATGGAACTTAAAAGAAACTAAAACCCTACCTTTGTTACATCATTCGTCATTCGTCGACGGAGTCATAGAAGGAATATGGAGTAGACAATCATTAGTCTCGTCCTCCACACACTTTCTATCCAAGATCATGCTTCAGTTCGTCGACGATGATGAGAAATGAAGATTCTCTACGTCGGTAGGTGTTCGGTGAAGAAATCGATGAAGAATCTTTGCCAATGTTCTTCGCGTTCTTCGTCGGTAGGGGCGTTGTTCATTAGAGAGGATATGTTTCTCCATGTGCTCTTCCTCTCCCAAGATTCCACCAAAATAAATGTTCCCAAAATAATAGTTTATCTATTTTTTTAATCGTTGGAAGAAAATTCAAAAAGTGGATTTAATTGAAAAGGCTCATCCAATTTAATTCATTAGGTTGGCACTAATTCAATAACTAGGTGAGGTGGAGAGGCTCTCCCTTATTAATTAGGGAGATTTGAGGTGATATAGTCTCTTCCCATTAATAGGGGTCAGGCGGTCCCCACCCCTATTATTTAAATGAGAGGTTATGGTCTCGGGTGGTCCCAAAATTGTAACCTCTCGAGGGAGGATATATTTGGGTGTGCCCCACCACCTTAACCTCTAATGGAAGGATAGGGTGTGGTAGTCCCACCTCCAACTCCCATGTCATGGTTTCGACCAACAATCACACACATTGTAGCATAAAATAAAGTAAAGTGTTGAAAACATTATTTTATTATTTTTTTTAAAAATCCATAAAATAAATTTCATTCACTACCATCTGTTGTCGAGGTGAAAGTACTCTTAAGTGAATATCGGCAATGTGAGTACAAATATTTCCTTAGGATTCAGTTCTGAACAATGGTTCCAAAGTTATAAAATCATGCTCGTTCGTTTACTGAACGTACAAGAACAAAACTTCATAAAATGATTCCGGGAACACCAGACCTTGAAATCAAGTTCTGTAAATTTTCATGGACATGTAAAAATACCATGTTTTTAAGAAAAATTATTTCCATGAAATTTACAGGTCTTTACATTCTCCCCACATTAGGGTTTTTCATCCCTGTAATCTACAACTCAAACTAAGGGAACAAATGAGGGTACTGGGCACGCATCTGAGGCTCCCACTCCCATGTGCTCTCCTCGAGGTTCCTGTGCTGCCAGCAAACGTGCACCAGAGCTATCGACCATCCACGAAGGACCCGCTCATGTCGATCCTCAATCTCCACTAGAACCTCCATAATATTCGCCCCATTATTGACGTCTATCTCCCCATGGTCGATTATGTGAGAAAGGCCTGGCATGTATCTTCTCAGCTGAGATTCGTAGAAGATGTCGTGAACTCGGCGCAAATGAGTTGGAAGAACAAAGCAGTAAGCCACTTCACCTACTCTGAAGAGGACATGGAAAGGTCTGATGAATCGCAGAGATTACTTGTCGCCTCGACCAAATCACGATAGACCTCATCAAGGTGAGACCCATAAAAGGCGTGGTCTCCATCCTCGAACACTAGAGGCTTCCGTCTCCTATAAGCATACGACTTCTGCCTACTATGTGCAGTCTTCATCAGCTCCAGGATGATCTCCAGCTTCTCGGTTGTAGCTCACACCATTTCTGGTCCAACTAGTGCTGACTCCCCATCTTCAGAAAGTCCATCAGGTGCTTGTCCTGTGGATATCTGAGCACATTGTGTCTCATAGTCATCATCCCCATGTTGTGCATCCCTGACTCACTGAAGAAGTAGGGGAGTGACCATAAGATAATGTAGAAAGGTTTCTCCATATTCAGTTGCTAAAAAATGAGACACCAAGAGACAAACTTCGCTACTTCATTCTTCATACCTGGCCAGCAGTGATGTCGCCGAAGGTCCTGGTACATCTTCGCCACTCCTTGATGTTACGGTAGAAGAGATGTGTGGAAATCCCTCAACACTTCCTCCTGAAATGACACTAGCACCATGGTACATCCTTTTAATAGGATGACGTGCTCCCTAGAAGTGAACCTCTCGAATACAAAACTCGATCTTAGAGAGCTTACTATAAAGTCGGTGCTCTCGGAGTGTTTCCAGTACATCCTGCAAATGGTAGGCATGCTCCTCCTCAGTAGTTGAGTAGATCAGAATGTCGTCGAAGAAGACTACTAAAAAATGATAAAAAAATTGATGAAAAATTATTTTCATGAGTCCCATGTTCTGGAGCGTTGGTTATTCCAAAGGTCACAACCAAGAACTCGTATTGGTCATACCGACATCTGAAGGCCATCTTCTGCACATCCTCATCTTGAAATCTGAGATGGTGATAGCCTGATCTGAGGTATATCTTTGGGAACCATCATGCTCCATTCAGCTGATCAAATAGGTCATCAATCCTCAAGAGTGGGAACTTGTTCTTGATGGTCACCTGGTTCAGTTGATGGTAGTCGACGAAGAGACTCAAGCTCCCATCCGCCTTCTTTGAGAACAGAATTGGGGCTGCCCAGGGAGAAACACCGGGCTAGATGAATCCCTTCCCCTGCAAGTCCTCTAGTTGTACCTGCATCTCACGAAGCTCAGCGGGAGCCATTAGATATGCTGGAGTAGATAACGGTTTCATCAGGGGGTATATGTCAATGTAAAATTCCACCTCTCTACGAGAAGGTAAACCTGGGAAAAAGTCAGGGAAAACATCCGCATACTAATCCACCACTACATGGTAGCTTAGACTCTCCATGCCAACTACTCTGAGGGTAAGGTAGGAAAACTGATGAGTGATCAGCTGCACCCTCCTCTAATTAAGTCCTTCCTTTGCTATAAAGGCACCCATGTCATCGGTGAAGGTAAACCTGGTCACATCTGTGCAGACACACCGCACCTTTCACCTAATAAAGTCAATCTGAGCATGGACTGTAGAACCAGTCCATACCCAAGATAACCTCATAAGGCCACAATGCTACTATGTAGAGATCCCAGCAGAACCTCTCCCCTCCTACAGTAATCTAACAATGCCCGCAACAGTGTGTAATCATCGAGTCTAATCCCATAAGAGTCAATATCTGTAAGGATCGAACTAATGGATATTTCAGAATCTCTGAGCTCCGAATGAGGGATGTGGAAATGAATGAATGACTGACATCTGTTTCTATAAGAACAGCAACTACGGTGAAATATACATAAATCATACCTCTAATAATCTCAAGATCTCTGTGATTATAGGCCTCAGCTGCATAGAGCTGAGCTCCCCCAGTCCACCTTCTACCTGCGGTTGGGGTGGACCACTTGGTGGTGGTGGTGGTAACACCTCGAATCATCGTCCACTGCCAGCTGCACAGCTAGATCCTCTTCCACATCCTCATGTGCCTTGCAGACTGCCTCAATCGAATCTCTGCCTCTGCCTGGATGGTCCCTCAACTGTCTGGTGATCATTTGAACATTGGGTCAGACAGTCACGATCCATACGACCCTACCCGCAACACGAGTAAAATCTACCCTCGAGTACCCCGCACAACATATCCCGAGTCATGTGTTCATCCACCCATGGGTCTGGTCCTCTTGGACTTCTGCATCATCTGTCTACTACCATTTATAGAATTTTATACTGCATGTCGACTAGTAGTGGGTCTCGCTGCTGGTGACTACTCAACAAGGAAACTCTCCACAATGAGGGCTCTCTCTAACACCCCCGCCTACGTCAAGATGCTGAGGGAGATCATCGATGCCCTGATCTCTCGCCTAAGCCCCTGCTTGAAGGTACGACCCCTGAAGAATGTGTCACACACCATATCTATGGAGTATCATGAGAGGTCAGTGAACCTCACCGAGTACTACTCCACCATCATTCTACCCTATTGTGTACGTAGTAGATCTAGTATCCACTCCACACATAGGTTGGATGGGACAAACTGTTCAAAAAATAGGCTATATATGTCTCTGCAGAGTAGAGTCACCTCATATTGCACATGGAGAATCATGCTACTCCATTTGCCTACTGCGACCTGATGGAGACTCACAGCAAGGTTCACCATGATGTCTGATGGTGTCCCTACTAGGCTAAAAACTCTCACCATAACCTCCAGCCCATCCTTAGCCGCCTGTGGGTCCGTCTCTCCCCTAAACCTGGGTGGCCTTGGCAAGAACTCATGAAACATTCTCAAGTGGTGTGCATTGTATACTACGAGGGCTAGTGGCATCGATGGCTCAATGGGAAGTAGTAACGCCGTTGCCTCTATTGGTAAAGGGCTCTAAACAGAGGCCTCATTGCTCGGTGGGCTATCAGAGCATATGACTATCGGGGATCTAATTGGTCATCCGTGGGGAGGCATCCTGAAAGAAAAAAATGTGACACGGTCAAAATATTATACCTGGTGAGCTGAACTGGTTGAGCTGACTTAAAAAAACTTTGAAGACACACGCGCACTCAGTTTTTTCGTGCACTGAGTCAGAAATCCGTAGTCTGGGTCCTGGTGTACGGATCCATCGTCTGCCACACCAAAAATGGACTCCCTGAACTGAAAATCACACTTAGTACCCTTAACAATATTGGTTCACAGAAAATAATGTTAGGATTCTTATGTTCTGCGATAGAACCTACTTATGATACCAATTTGCCACGACTGTCCCCCAGGGCCCGTATCATGACTAGCCCTAGCCTACCTTACATAGGTCAAGGGCTGTTGACTAGAACCAAAGGTTTAAATCTCTAAACTGGTAAGGAATTACCTTTATAACTGTAAACAAACACAACAGAGCACTCAACTGGAAGCAAAAAACTAAGTAAAACTGTATAAAAAAGAGTTCTAAAAAGTAAAAGGGGCCAGAAATACAAGACCAATTGTAAAGTAAATGTACAAATGGAATGAGACAAAATATTTGAAAGGTGTATGAAGCTCTTGGACCATCCTCCATGAAATCCTACCTAAAGGGTAGGTCCAGATAGCCT
Source organism: Viscum album (assembly GCA_963277665.1). Taxonomy (NCBI): domain Eukaryota; kingdom Viridiplantae; phylum Streptophyta; class Magnoliopsida; order Santalales; family Viscaceae; genus Viscum; species Viscum album. The sequence goes on from OY728140.1 coordinate 1,794,545,824, forward strand.
CCATAGCACTTCATGGCCGTCTGTCTCCTCCGTGTACGGATTCGTCATCGGGTCCACCTCTGGGTACCATCTAGTCCAGGTGCTCTCAGCCACCATCAATTTTGTTTGTCATATTCATCCAACACAATGAGGTGTGGGCATAGCCCATGCAGTTTTGAGTATAATGATACTCAGTAGGGACCCTGAGGCCCTCAAGGTTTCACAATGTCAAACAAGGATAAACCAAAAAGTACGATTTAAAGGGATAACCTCACTTAGGTATGTGCCCATACATATACCTATGTTATCATGTAATCCATATAAATCAGGAGGAAAACACAAAGTCTCTCACGATGTATAACTAGGATTTTATTTTAGGGATAATAACAATCTTAACCCTCGTCTGCTGGAGAACTCCTCCTTTATCGAGTATACTAGGCATGCCGCATGACACAGAGGAGCTTCCCTCTATCTTGGACTAATGAGGTACTTCTCTTGTCGAGTAACGTGGATCTTATGCACTCACAAAAATGTGCTCCCCACCGTGGGTCTGCTATGCCCACAAAGAGGTGCTCCCCCTCATAGCCAGCTGAGGTAATCTACATGTCGAGTACCATGGGTCTGCCACACTCACATTGAGGCGCTCCCCACTGTGGGTCTTCCGCGACACCAAGGATCTCCCCATTGGGCTAGTCGAATCACTCAGAGTTGAACCAGTCAGTAGTCGTCAAGTCTCAGCCGGCTACTTGGTTCCCGCACAAATGCCTTATCATATCTAGAAGATACTCTCCATAAGATACTGGTCGAGACTCCAACTATCACATAGTCCCACATAGAATTATCGCAATGGTCTGCCATGTATATGAGGTCTCAACACAACTAACGGCACTTCAATCGAATTCCAATCTGTGAGATATTAGCCTTTTAGTCTCAAGGGCCCGGTTAGATTCCTGTATAAACCAACCTGACTGTAACTCAAAAATACCATGAACTCTGGTGGGGTATACTCAAAGAGACTGTCGTGCTCCATGCATACTAACGATGTTGACAGTTCGTCAAAGGGTTGTCTAGTGCCAAAGATATGGCCAAAGTATGTAATGAGTCAGTAGGGGGCCTGGGTCTGGTCTGACCCGATCAGAGTGACTCATCCCAACCCAGTCAGTGCTGACCTGGTCTGGGTTGACCCAGTCGAACTCACTGGGTCTGATCCAACCCGTTTGGTGGTTCATCTCGTTATGTTCGGCCCAGTCCACTAGGCCTGACCCAAGAGATTGTGGGAGTGGTTTGGCCTGGGCTTGTGGCCAGTTCGGCCTAGAGCATCATGAGGGTGCTTCCCAGTGCGGCTCGGTGAGGCTCGGTCCAGTGGGCATGACCGCGGAAGTTCGGCTCAGGCACCGCGAGGGGGTCCTGGTCACCGTCATGGATGTGAGGCCGTAAGGTGGGTTGGGCAGGCCGGCAGGCCAGGTAGCCGCGTGGGAGATGGGACACCAGCTGGCCAGGTGGCCGCCAGGGGGCCAAGAAGGCCGGTAGGCTGGGGCGTGCAGGCTGCGCAGAGGCCGGCTCAGGGGTGGCCGGGCAGCGGCCTAGCCATGCGGCGGCCAAGTGGTGGCTAGGTGGGTTTCCATGCAGGCAGGAAGGGGGTGGTAAGGCGGAGACTGGTTCGTGGTGACACACTGCCAGGCGGGCCGCGAGTTCTGTAGGACGCGAGCTCGTGTGGGGATTCTGCTGCGGCGCGCAGGTGGTGCGGGTGGCCGGACTGCTGGGAGGCCGGGCCGGTGCGGGTTCGGTTGAAGTCAGTGTTGAACACCGCGGGGGCATCGTGGTTTACAGATGTCGCGGGTAGCGCGGGAATTGTCGTTTCCACCTCTGTTGCCTCTTGCTTCATTACCAAGCCTAAGTTCAATCTAAAAGAAGATCGACAGAGGGGGTGGGCCATGTTGGCTCGGCCCGCACCCTCTGCGTTTAGGTTGGTAACAAATGGTTCTCAAGAACGAAGCACAACATTCCACCTACAGAAGATAATAATCATGATTCTTCATTTTTAAAAGAAAGAAAGAACATGGTACATAAAAAAACTGAACCCCTACTTTAGTTTCGTCGTTCGTTGTTCATCGACGGATTTATGGAAGGAAGATGGAGGAGGCCGTTGTTTTTCGCATCCACTGCACACTTCCAATCAATTCTCATGCATCGGTTCATTGACGAAGATGACGAGGGATGATGCTCATCATCGGTAGGTGTCTGGGGTAGAAAGTAGAAGAAGAATCGTCACTGGCGTTCATCGCGTTCATCATTGGGATGGGCGTTCTTCTTTAGAGAGGATAAGTTTCTCCAAGTGCTCTTCCTCTCCCATGCTATCACTAAAATGAAAGTGCCCAAAATAATAGTCTGTCAATTATTTAAATCGTTGGCACAAAAATCAAAAAGGGGAATTAATTGAAAAGGCTCCTCCAATTTAATTCATTAGGTTGGCACATATTAAAAAACTAGGGGAGGTGGAGAGGATATCCATCATTAATGAGGGATTGTAGAGAGGTTATACTCTCTTCCCATTAATAGGGGTCTTATGGTCCCCACCCATATTATTTAAATGAGAGGCTATGGTCTCGGGTGGTCACCATGTCATAACCTCTCACGGGAGGTTATTTTCGGGTGGGCCCCACCACCATAACATCTCATGGGAGGTTAGGGTGTGGTGATCCCACCTATAACTCCCAACTGGAGGTTTTTACCAAAAATCACACAAATTGATGTTTTAAATAAAATAATGTGTTGCATGCTTTATTTTAATATTTTTATTAAAAATCCAAAAAACTAAATTTTATTCTTGAGCATATGTCGTCGAGGTGATAGTCATTTAAGCAAATATCGACACAGTGAGTTCAATTGTGCCCTCGGATTTTTGTTTCTAGCACCGGTTCAAACGTTATAAAATCCTGCTTATACGTTTACTGAACGTACCTGAAAAGAACTTCAGATATTAATTCATGGTACACTGGGCCTCAGAATCATGCTCTGTAAATTTTCATGAACATGTAAAAATCCCATGTATTTATGAAAAAACAAATTCCACAAAAATTCCAGGTCATTAAATTTCCCCTAAAATATTTTATTCTCATGGGTTTCATGTTTTCAAACTACATACATACTTGTATATATATATATAAATACATATATATATACGCATAAAAATTTATACAAAATGAACACATTAAGTGGTGATGTTCTTTCTAATTTACTTTTCAGTTATTAATGGTATTTATCAACCACCAAACTAGTGTCTAATCATTTATGTGTCAATAATTTTCTATATTCACCAAGTTTACATAATTAAATGTGATAATTGTTATTCTATTATGTGTAGTTATTGTTTAAGTTATTATTTCATGTCTTAATTCTCATTTGCATCACTTGAAATTTCATGTTTGAATATGTATGGACATCATCTAGATTAAGTAAGGCATTTCAAGAATTATGTGATATTTCACGCACAAAAACCAATGTATCATTCAATTATGGTTTAAAAAAACTGATTATTCCGAGTATAGGATTCTCCCTAACACGATTTTATAGATTCTTTAAGAAATAGTGATGACATGAATAAGATTTTTTACATCCAAAGAAAATAATTATATTGAAGTATTTTGGAAATAATTTTGGGTATGAAATTAGAATTTCTTGAATATTGGAAAATGATTCCAATATTTGAACTAGTGAGTTACGAGATGTTATAGGGACTGAACTCATATGTCCTACTGATGTCCAGTGGCCGTATATATGGATATTAAAAATGGTCATCCAATTATTACTCATTACCCATTGAAGAATAATAATTTCAAATTATAATTACCAATGTATTTTAAAAAATAAATATTTATTAGAATACTAATTTCTATTATATATTAATGTATTTGGGAAAATCTATATTTATTCTTATTATTTATTTATAGGGATTTTTTAATGAATTTACTGGTTGTTTTAAAACCCCATGTTTAGAATTTTATTCTCACTCTATGTATTATAAAAAAAATTAGGTCTATCATACTTCATGTATTGAATCCCTGTTGTGGAAGAAAACTGCTAATGAATCATTGTTTTCAATTTGAATATTTTTTTTTAAAATTTAAGTCATGTTTCTAATCTTCCAAAACCTGTACAAGTAAAATGTCCACATCTATATTTGATGGCATGTATTTATTCAGGATTCTTGTATAAAAAGGTACACATCATTTTTAAGGACTGATCATAGCTTTTAGGTTTTGTTCTTTAAAGTATCATAGTCATAGAAGTATCTATTGGATATATCTATTGTCTTGAGATGGATATATCTGTTAGTTCAAACTAGTTTATCCCTAACTGAACGTCCAAGAATCATTGTTGATTCTGAAACAATGGTACATTATGAGAGGTAGATACCATTGGTTTGAGTGTTATGGAATTATGTCACTGATTGTCATTAGACATGGGAGAGGTTGGCAATGATGAATGTGCATTTACCTTATCTTTTTAGAATGGATTCTTCATAGTATGATTTATAGGGACAAAAAGATTCTTTTCTGGGAAAGTTTCATCATCTTATAAAAGATTTATTTTTTTTCCTAAAACAGTCTTTTTTCCATTATTTTTATGGTTTTCATTTTGATTTTATTCAGGAATTGTTTTGAAATTTTGAATGTTATGGTTTTTTCACAGTCAGTGTACATTTTCCCCAAACCAAGTACTCCACTTGAGAAAACATTAAAATTCAAAGATGTGTTATTTTTCAAGTTTTCAAAACATTTTTATAAATTGGGTTCCCACATAGTTGTTACCATGTTCCCATATATATAGGGCGCATGACCAGTGCACACGTTTAGTCCCAACCATGCAGCCCTACCTTAAATATTGCGATCATTGTTTATTAATCTATAATCATGCTATAAAATACCAATGCATAATTTTAGGTCCCCAATTGGATTTTATGAACCCATACTGATTAATATTTCCTTGTAGGCACACTAGAAAAATTCATGGCTCCATAACACCCCTCTAGATGCAATTTGAATCTAGGTGAATGGTGTTTGATCTTCTCTATTTATATTTCCACTTCACAATTTACATCTTCCACTATATCTCATTACTCGCTATGAATTTATAGATACTTATATATATTTTTTAATATAATATACTATATTTGAATATTTAATCTAGAGACTTATTTTATGAGTCCCATTTTTTCATTATTCATTATAAAATCATGATTATGGATTTATGAATCAAGATCACAGGAACCTATGTTTGACATGAAATTTGGAACCACTAGAAATTCCTTTGAATGGGTGTGTGTTTTTTAAAATGATGGAATCATGTGAAATTTAAATTATTTAATTTAATTTATTAAAATTGATTTTAGGGACTTATTGTCTTTATATTATTTTTGTAAAAATGGATTAATAATTATTTTTTAGAAACAAATTTTTTTAAAATGGAAAAAGGAATATTTTTATTAAAAATTGAATTCCCAGTTTTTAGGTGTGGAATTATGATGATTTATATGGAGTGTGGGTTGAATATTAATTTAAAATTAATTTACCAGTAATAATTATTACTAGAAACCATGAATATTTTGTTAATGATTGAATTATTTTGATAACACAATAAAATTCAACAATGTTACTATAATATAATCACAACATGTCACATCCCCATAAGTATTGTGACTCCTTCCCTTAAAATAATATCATAGGGGAATATGTATACCAAAATTTTCATGTCACAATTAGTTGGAGGGACTCCCATATCATGGAACTATCATACCATTTGTCGTATGACCATGTTTCATGTTTTTTTAGTAGAAATAGATGGAATTGATTGTTAAAAACATTTTTATATGGATTTTTAATTTAATAAAATTTGTTTATATAATTATTTTTTACAAGTATTCTATCAACTAAAATTTGAGGCATTTTTTTAAAATAATTTCCATCATTTTTAATTGAAATAATGGTTTCATTCAATATGATTATTAAATTAGAAACATGTTTATTTAGAATTGAATGACTTATATGGTTAATTAAATGTGTAATATTAGTATGGAATACTTGGGGAGACCCTACATGGATTTTATCTCACACTCCACAAGTACCTTCATGTGTTATGATTTTTTCTACATCTATGATCCAGAATGGGAAAATCACCACTTGGAGTAGGTAACTGTTGTTAACCATTGGGAATGGAGAGTAGGGTATGATGGGAATTATGTTGGATTTTCAGCATCTAGTACATTTCACTTTTACATTTGGTGGTTTATACATGGTTGAATTTTGGTATATTTCAACATGTGGAGTTCTCATGTAATCATATTGGTTTGTTATCTTTCTTTCATAGTGTGTATGGAAAATTCCTTCCGACATTCAATTTCAATGATGCACATTTCTAGTCACCTTCCCATTGGGATTTAAATCAAAATCTGGGTTATTTGAAGAACAACATAGTAATTGGGTTACCAGGGTACTCAGGATGGTTCGTGACATTTGACCATGATGAAAACTCGATTTTATTTTCGATATTCCAAATTGATCATCCTAAAAAACCATGATGTAGAGATAAATGATTTAGTAATTAAATATACCCTTCAAATAAATGAAGAATATGGTTTTTGAATAATGGTTGAAATGTTTAAAATGTTACTAAAAACACCAATTATTGGTATTGATTTTTATATCAGAGATAAAGTATATTGGGAACAATGTCTAGACTCACGTTAAGGGTTTTGTCTCAAAACATCATTTATTGAGACACATGTTATTTTATGAAACTAATTTATTTTAAATTTTTAATACAATTCCCCTTAACATATTATATCATGATTAATTAATAATTGATGATATTTTTTGTTCGTCGGAGTAGATGACATAAGAGGTGGGTGAATTGAGTATCTATACAAATTTCTATTAAAAGGATTCTTTACAAAATAAAATCCTCCTATAAAAATAAACACATAGTCAGTTTTTAGTGAATTTATAAATGTCTTGAATGTTCATTTTGATTCTCAGAAGATTTATTAGTTCTCAGTTTTACTAACCTATAGATTAACAATACATTTGAAGCAAACCTACTGATTCCAAACAAATGTAAAAAATTGATAAAAAAAACTATTAAAGTTCAAGTTTTCTTAATGCATGACATACATATCATATATGAAGAATAAGATAATTAACACAATGTATAAAACAAGAGGTCCAGTCTTAAGAAAAGACTTATTCGTCTCAACTAGGTGATCACCTGCCACAAAGCTGTCTATATTAACCAACATTTTATACACACCCTGTATCGGGGTTTACAACAACACTCAGTACGGTCCACGAAACACAGGGACCTCTTCCATATTTCATCATGGCTAAAAACCACAAGGCCACACAGGGACCTCTTCCACACCTTTCGGTGGGTATACATGAGAGTAAAATAATGGTTGAGTAAGGATATCTTGTATCTTTCAGTTTAATGAAGGAGATAATGTGTGTTACTTTAATGATTCACACACTGCTCAAAAGTTAATAAAATATTCACAATACATATAAGAAGAATAATAGAGTTATGAATTCTGTGTGTGTTGTGAATTAATGATCTGGACTCAATGGATATTGAGAAAATGGTATTTGAGTCCACTTCTGGAAGTAGTATTCAGAATAGAGTTTTCCAGTTTCTGTAATCTAGCTTCGAAGAGTGAAAAAGGTTGAGATATCCAAGGTCTCGATGTAAAATGAGATTTTTGGAGAAGGTTTCTTGTTACACTCTTATTTTTATCTCAAGCACTTCGTTCATATCTTTTCATATTCGCACAGTTTGTGTCTCAGCATGTAATACTTCATGTACTACATTGTGTGATTATACTCTTAACGTGAAAGATGTGGTAATTTTATACTCCAGGATCTTCTAGGAATGAAGATCTTCACATGTGCGTGTACCTCATACTGTCTATGGATTTTCCAACATACAACATTAAAAAATGTCAGAAATATTAATTTGTCCAAATATGTATGTTAAAAATATATTTGAATAAATAAACTCGAAATAGTTATTTGTAACAATTGGTTAGTCATATTAGATTTCTTGTCTTAAGTTTGATAACATATTTCATTAATATTCAGTGTGTCATATTCGGGATGAAGAATTTGTTTTTTTGAACGTCATTGTGTTGACTTCAGTGTGTTATACTTCGGTTTTTGTGTGTCGACTTCGGTTTCGTTATGTCGACATCGGTGTGTCATACTTCAGTTTCGGTGTGTCGACTTCAGTTTTTCAAACATCGGTTTGTCGAACTAACCATCAGTGCTAGGGAATATAGAAATATTTCTAAGTTTATTTCTTACCAAACTATGTGTTATATATAAGTGAATGTATAAATAAATTTGTAAACATATCCATTCATGAATATAATTGACTGACATATTAAATTATATGTTTTTGTATGCCATAATTGATTATCATAGAGATATTGAAAAGGGATGAAAGATTAGAATTTATATAATAAATTTTTTTTGAAAGCTACAATATCATGGAGGGTCCAACAATCTCCCCCTTTTTGATAACCACAAATTATGGAATTCATTCAAATATATTGAAAATAATGTAGCCTGGATAACTATTCCACTCACTAGTACATGTCCAATCTCTTGACTCAACAATATCAATTTTAACCCATATTGCATGATTCTCAATAATAACATCAAGATCATAAGCTACTTCATCCTATTCACTAGGCATAATAACTTCACTGTGAACATGAACCAACTAAACTTCAGGTACTGCCTAAACACCAGCTACTTCAGCTACACCAGGTACTTCCTCAGTTTGAGGCACTGGAACTACATCTACTTCATCTTGACCAACATCCATAAGATCATTCAATTCCTGAATGAGCTCTTGGTTTTAAGTATTATGTTGGGGTGGTATGTCCTCATGTTTAGAATATCTATGATCATCAACCTGTTGATCAGTAAGTTCAATTCCATCACCAGCTCCATGAACAGATTCCTCACTTGATTTTTCAACCACATGTTTTCCCAATTGCAGTGAGTCACTAACATTTTCAACACTTCCTCCTTCTACACCATTATTTTCATCATCATCATCATCATTATTAAATTCCTCATCTAATTTTCTTACATATCCTTCAACTCCAAAAACATCAGTTCCTTCCTCTTCTCCATCACCTAATAAGGATTATCTTGAGCGAAATTACATAGGTGGTCTAGCAGGTCCATAAGTCTTATTCTTGGGAATTTCAGCTATATCAGGATCATTCTTATCATCAAAAGGAGATATTTCTTCCCATGGCACCTCAGGTTCAGTATCCTCATCAGAATAAACTAGTATCTCGACTAGTTTGAGAGTGGGATCAACTTGATACATTGGTATAGAAGGGTTCTCAATTGGATTGAAATTTTCATACAACCATTCTTTATCTCTTAACAAACATATTTTCCATGGGTTCCAGAAGATTTACATCCATTTAAAAATGTCTTCATGAAGACAAATACCACTGCAGGCACTGATCACTTCATCTCTATATGCAACATAATCTAATTTTTTCAATGAGTCGGAAATCATCCTTGGGTAGTATAAGAAGGTTTCCATAATATATGGCTTAATCAAATTAGAAATATGAAACATAAGATATCTATACAGATTCACCTTTATTCCAATTTTAAACAAAAAGATCAAGAAAACATCTTAATATTTAACACCAGGTAAATCTCCCTTTCGTGGGAAGATTTGATGATGTTTGAACTTAGAAAGCAATCTCAATTCTCCTTTGAATTCATTTTCATCAGTCCTTCTGGATTCTTCATTTTTAGTTAGCTCCTTCAAAGCATTTTCATCGGGAAATTTTTTTGATGAAGGTGGAATATTACTAGGATAGTCTGCATAGACACCATCCTGAGGCATCTCTAAGTATTCATCATATTCCTTCAATGAAAAAACCACTTCATTTCCTTTTACCATAGACATCATCTTTTCTACCACATCATCATCTAATGATATACACAAATTTTTATATAATTCGTGCACGAGATAGGGAGAATAGGTTCTTTCATTTTTAGTGAACTAACTGAGCCACCCTTGAGATTCTAGAACCATTAATAGAAATGAGTTTCATAACAGAAGCCACTCAGCAGATACCTCCTTTTCATTTGTAACAACTTGGCTTTCTATTTTTGGAATCCTAGTCCCACTGGACTCACCTTTCTGACACATAGTATATAAATATTTTCGAGGTTCTTCCATTGTGTGCATAGTCCTAGCAATGATGAAACTTCTGATTACAACTATGTTGAGAGTTAGAGATTTGAGAGAGAGTGTAAATAATTGTAGAATGCTTTACTACGATAGAGAAGGTGAAAGGTCGGGATGGATTGGACTCAATATATTATTTTGGGATTGTAAATCGCAAAACATAAAATTTAAACATTCAAAATTTAAAAAGGTAATAATATGTCATTTGATTTAAAGAATATGTAATTTAAAAAGTCGCCCTTAAATATATTGGTGTCACTGAATCAGTTTTATGAATATCAGTTTCATAGTTAATCGGTTTTAGAATGATCAGTTTGAGAATGATCTGTTTCACAAAGATATGTTTTAGAAATATTGATTTCACAAAGATCGGTTTTTGAAAGATCCGTTTCAAAAAGATCGGTTTTAGAAAGATCGATTTCATAGATATCAGATTTAGAAAGATCAGTTTCAAAATGATTGTTTTTAGAAAGATCGGTTTCACAATAATTAGTTTTTAGAATGATCGTTTTTACAAAGAACAGTTACATAAAGATCAGTTTCACAAATACCAGTTTTAGAAAGATAGTTTTCACAAAGATCAATTTTAAAAAGATTGGTTTCCCAAGGATCGGTTTTAGAAAGATCAGTTTTACAATTATAGGTTTTAGAAAGATCAGTTTCACAAAGATCAGTTTAGAATGATCGGTTTTGAAAGATCAGTTCTAGAAAGATCGGTTTCAGAACGATCAGTTTGAGAAAGATAGGCTTCACAAAAATCAGTTTTTGGATGATCAGTTTGACCGAATCCTTTTCAAGAAGATTTCATTTTGATTTATCATTCCTACTTCATGTCTGATGGCATTCATTCTCTCATAATTTAAGGGTTTAGTGAATATATCAACAAGCTAATGTTTAGTCTCAATAAAATCAATAATTATATAATCGTTATAATAATGATCTCTAAAAAAGTTGTTTCTTAAATCAATATGTTTTGTTCAAGAATGAGAAATTAGATTCATAGAAATATTAATAGTTGTTGTGTTAACACAATTTATAGGGATATGTCTGAATTGAAATCCGTTCTCTAATAAGGCATTTTTCATCCACCATTTTTGTGCACAACAACTACTAGCAGCAATGTACTCTGCTTCAGTTTTTGAAAATTCAACTGAATTTTTCTTTTTACTAAACCATGATATTGATGAATTTTTAAAAAAGTGACATGTTTTAGTGGTACCCTTTCTATCTAACGTACATCAACTGAAATCAGAATCTGAATAGCTAACTAAATCAAAATTTTGTCCTTTATGATATAACAATCCTAAATTAGTTGTATTCTAGATGTATTTAAAAATTATTTTAATGCTATTTAGGTGGGACTCTTTTGGAATTTCATGAAATCTCGCAGACATACGCACATTGAACATAATATCTATCCTACTAGTAGGTATGTACAAAAAACTCCCAATCATTCCTCTGAAAGTTTTTTGGTGAACTGATTTTCCATTTTCATCAAGATCTAAATTACATGTAGAACTCATAGGGGTTTCACTTATCTTAATTCTATCAAAGAAAAATAATTTCAAAAAAACATTTGTATACTTACATTGATTTATGATAAGGACATATTTATTTTGAATTATTTTAAATCCAAGATAATATTTATGTTCACCCATTAAACAAATTTCAAAATTAATTTACATTATGTTTCAAAAGTAATTACATAATGAATTCTTAGAAAATCCAAAAATATTATCATCTATATATATTTGGGATATTAAAACATCTTTTAAATTCTTTTAATAAATGATTTAGGATCTGCTAGTCATTTTAAAAAACATATAGAAATAATAAAATTACTCAACCTTTCATTCCAAGCTCTTGGAACATGATTCAATCCATATAATGATTTTGATAATCTGAACACATGATTTGGAAAATGTGGATTTGAAAAACCTTGGGGTTGTTCAACAAAAACATCATCAATTATATAACTATTTAGGAATTCACTTTCAACAACCATTTGGGAATGTCAAAATCTAGGTGTGTTTCATAGGCGACTAAGATCCTAATTATCTCGATCCTAGCTACTGGTGCTAAGGTCTCATCATAATAAATTCCTTCTTCTGGATTATATCCTTATGCCACTAGTCTAGATTTGTTTCTAACTATATTTCCCAATTCATCTACCTTGTTTCTTATCACACATTTGGTTCTTATAATCAACGTATCCTTTAGTCTATGTACTAGTTTCCAAACATTTTTTCATTCAAAATGATTAAGTTCTTCATGCATGGCCATTACCCAAAATTCATCATTGATATCATCATTGATATTTTTAGGTTCAAGCTATGACAAGAAGGTCTGACGTTCAACCTGGTTTCTCAAGGGAGCTCCGTTTTGTGTTCCTCTATCAAAATCTCAAACTACAACATCTAAGGGATTATTCATAAGGGTTCAAGTTGGTATTGATAATGTAACAATTGATATTTAATGTTGATTCGATTGATCTGGTTCACTACTGTTAAGGTGAGGAGATGTGTCAGAACTAGATGTTTTCACAGAATCTTTCTCATGATGATTTTTGATTTTATAATTAATGTCCAGATTGGACATATCCACTTCAACATTTTCTGGTGAAGTATTCAGCTCATGTGGATCTGCTTCATAAAATTTGATGTGTACGGATTCCTCCACACATTTGTTCTTCTTGTTAAAGACTCCATAGGCTTTTCTTGATGTAAAATATCCAAGAAATATTCCTTCATCACATTTCGAGACAAATTTGTCTAAATTGTCATTAGTATTTAGGATATAAACATTACATCAAAATACATTAAAGTAACCTAATTTGGGTTTTCTATTATTCCACAAATCGTATAGAGTCTTCATAAGAATGGGTGTAATTAAGACTCTGTTTATTATGTACCAAACGGTATTAACAGCATCAGCCAAAAAATAAATGGGTAGATCATATTCATTAAGCATTGTCGGGGCTATTTATTTTAATGTTCAATTCCATCTTTCTACCACACCATTCTATTGAGGTGATCTTGGTGCAGAGAGGTTATGATTATATCCATTTTTAAGAAGAAGGCTTCAAAATCACGATTCTCAAACTCATGGACATGATCAATTCATAAGAATGTAATCATAAATCCACTATGACTTTCCACATTCATAGAATACTTGGTAAAGTGAGAACTTGCTTCACTTTTATGAGCTATGAAAAAGGTATAAGTGTACCTACAGAAATCATCTACATGAATATAAACATAGAGCTTCTCATTGAGACTCGAAACACGAGATGGTCTAAACAAGTCCATGTGAACCAACTCAAGAGGTTGAGAAGTAGTTACTTATTTCATTGGGTTGACAGAGATTTTATGTTTCTTTCCTTTATGACATGGATTATATACTTTATTGTCTGGAATCTCTAATTTGGGTCAGTCCCTAACAAATTGATTTTTAGTTAACTTCTTATGAATGTATATATTAAAATGTCCAAGTATTCTATTCCAGAGACAAGAATCATTGTGATATGAATTTAGACAAGAAACATTCTGTGAGGCTAGTGTGTCTAAATTTATTACATATACATTATCATTTCTAAATGCAGTAAATACCAAATTATTTTTGGCATAAAAACATGGCAGAAATCATTTATAAACATAACATTTAATCTTTCATCACACAATTGGGATATTCTATGAAAGTTATACTTTAGTCCATAAACTTATTATACATTAGAAATTAAAGTAGAAATAGGGTTACCAATCTGTCCTAGGAAGATGAATTTACCTTTACCATTGTCACTAAATATGATATATCCTATATCGATCTTGATAAGACTTTTAAAGCTTGAAAAATCCCCTATCATATTCCTTGAACACCCACTTTATAAGTACCACATCTTTTTACAGGAGATCATTAGTTAGTTTATCTACAAAATAGTTTAACCAAGTAATGATTTTTGTACCCATACATTTATGTGTCCACAAACATTAGTAATAAAAGCTTTTATAACCCACAATTGTCTTTTGGGTTTCCTATATGCATAATATATAGTATTTGAAAAATAGAATTTATTTGGTCCTGTGGAATTGGATATAGTAATAGAATTTTAGGGACTGGAACTTGTAGTATAATTCTATTTTTGAAAATAGTAGCAGATTTCCCAGATTTGGATACAAAATACGATTAATATAAATTCCTTTGACTTGGTTGATATCCTATCCTAGAAATATATTTTGGGGAAATATGTTGTCGTATAAACTGAGTCAATGTATCTCTACTAGCAGTAATATTCTGAAGATCTCTCTGTAATTGTTCATTTGATAATTTGAGTTCATTATCTTCTCTTAATAGCTGGGAACATTTTTTCCGTTAAATATGCAGATCATATTTGTAATATGTATTTTAGCATGTTGCCTTTTTAATAATTTATATTTATCCTTGAGTCCATTAAAGGTATCCTCATTCATTCCACATTATTAAAATAATTCATCCTTAATAATATTTTGATCATTTTTTTATTAACTTTCATTCTCGGAATAATAAACATTATGTATAGGATAATTAAGTGTTACCTTGGATGTTTCTTTCATGAAACATAAGTTGGTATGATTGTTCTATTCACTATCAGAGGAATCAGATCAACTGGAGTTGTCATCTGAAGCACTCCAAGTAGCTTTAATATCTTTTTTATAACCTTTACCTTTATCTTCAAATTTCTTCTTAAATTTCATCTTATTGATGTCTGTAATCACATGACCTTTTGGTTTGCACTAAGAGAAGATTATTTCATTTGAGTTGTCATTAAATTTTTTTTTCTTCCATTTTTCTTTACTATCATTCTTTCCTTTAGAGTTTTAATTCCTATATAATTCATTTGTTTTGTAGATCTTTTTGAACATTCTAGATAGATGAGCCATTTCCTCATCACTGTCTGAATCTGACTCTTCACTAGTGGAACATTCTACATGAACTTGATTATTTTCTTTATCTTTTCTCTTTGAAGATGAACACTTTAATGATACTGACTTCTTCCTTGGTTCATTATCTACATCTTTATTTACATTATGTAATTATTTATACATCATAAGATTTCCATTTAGTTTCTTCATTGGAAGTTTTCCTATGTCACAAGATTCATGGATAGAAATAGAAATTCCTCTACATCTATTAGGTATGCATCAAAATAGTCTCATGATTTGGTCCATGATGTCCCCCGGTTTACCAAGCAGAACCATAGTGTTCACTTTTTCATTTAACCTGAGATACATTTGAGACATAGGTTCATCAGGCTTCATTTTTAAATTATCATATTTATAGTGTATGTATTTAATATCATTTATTTAACATTAGTTGTTCACTAATGAGAGACAACTAATGTATCCCAAATTTCATATGTAGTTTTACAGGAAGAAATACGATTAAATTATTCATCCCCTAGGTCATAGTACAAATAATTCATTGCTTTACACTTATAGTTATAGGAATATTTGATAGATTTATCCCAGGTAGTTCTAACAGTTTCAGGTAATGTATATTTTCTTTCAATACCAATCTAGATTTCAGAGCTCATACTGTCTAGATGTATCTTCATTCTATGTTTCCACTGACCATATTTAGTTCCCTAAATGAACGGTGGGTTGTTATTAACAGCCCCTTCTAGTCTGTTTTCAATGATAATGTTTGTAACAGAATTTCAAAGAGATGTTTTTTTGAAATAACAGAAATTTTAAGATCTTTGAAACACAACTACAATCACAGTTGACATGATTTAAAAAACTAATTGTAACATTCAAATTCCTCTGATACCAAATGTTTGTCAGAGTAGTAGACTCAAGAAGGGGGGGTGAATTTAGTATCTATAAAAAAATTTAAACGAATTCTTTACAAAATAAAATCCCCCCATAAAAAAAACTCAAACTTTGTTTGTGGAGAATTCATAAATGACTTTAAGGTTCAATTTGAATCTCAGAAGGATGATTAGTTCTCAGTTTTACTAACCTATCAATTGAAAAAACATTCGAATCAAACCAACATATTCAAAAAAAAAATTAAAAACTTGCTAAACTAACTATCAAATATCAAGTTATCATAATGAAGGAAATACATATCATATAAGAAGTATAAGATAAATAACACATTGGATAAAACAAGAGGTTAAATATCAAGGAGAGACATAGTCCTCTCCACTTGGTGATCACCTGCAATAAAGCTATTCATATTAATTAAATTTTGATCTACACCCTGGATTTGGTTTTAGAACAACAATCAGTACTGTCCAAGCCACACAAGGAACTCTTCCAAAGATCATCATGGGTACAAACTTCTAGGCCACAGAGGGACCTTTTCCACACTTATTAGTGGGTATACACAAGAGTAAAAGAATGGTTGAGTAAGGATATCTTGTATCCTGTAGTTTAATGGAGGAGACAAAGTGTGTTATTTTACAAATACACACTCTTTTCAAAAGTTAATAAATGATTAAAAATAGAGATAATAAAAATAATAGAGTTAAGAATTATCTATGTGTTGTCAAGTAATGCTCCGGACTCAATGGATATTGATGAAATGGTATTTGATTCCACTTTTGGATGTTTTCTTCAGAACAGAGTGTCGCAGTTTCTATAATCCTTCTTTGAAGAGTGAAAAATGTTCATCTCTCCATAGTATTTATGTACACTAAGATTTTTAGAGAATGTTAATTGTCACACACTACTTGTAATATCATGTACTTATCTTTTCATATCCGCACAGTCTGTGTCTCAGCGTGTAATAAAATGTGTTCTACATTGTTTTCTTCTACATATAACGTGATAGATGAGGACCTTTTATACTACAAGATCCTCTAGGCATGAAGTTCTTCACATGTGAATTTACCTCGTTCTATCTATGGATTGTCCTACAAACAACATTAAACATTTTCAGAAGCATTAATTTCTCCAAATATGACTGTTAGAAATAAATTTGAATTAATAAACATGAAACAGTTATTTGTATGAATTGGTGATTCAAATTTGGTATGTTGTATTCGGTTTGATAACACTAGTCTGTTATCTTCGGTGTGTCATCTTCAGCGTGATGATATCGTTCTGTCGAACATTGGTGTTTCTTACTTTGGTTTCGGTGTGTCGACTTTGGTTTTGCAGTGTCATACTTCGGTCTATTGAACTTTGGTGTGTTGACATCGTTGTTTCATACTTCGTTTTCGACATGTCGACATGGGTTTTGGTATGTCGACTTTGATTTGCCAAACATCAGTCTGTCTAACTAACCATCAATGCTAGGGAATCTAGAAAGATTATGAAGTGTCTGTCCTGCCAGACTAAGTGTTCTGCAAAAGTGTATTTATAAATGCATTTGTAAACATATACATTTAGGAATATAAGAAATTTACTTATTAAATTGTATGTGGTTGTATTACATAATCGATTCTCACAGAGATATTAAAATGGAATGAAATATTAGAATCTATATATTGACATTATTTGTGATTATGAAAGCTACAATATCAAGAAGGGTCAAACATTTTCAATTAAAATTCATTATTTCATTCATTGTATGTATGATTCAATGCTACCATTGCATTAATATATTATATTTTAGTCACATTTTAATTCTGATTTATTTTGATTGAATTTATGTTATATGAAAAAAATTTATAATAATCTAATAAAATACTATAATTTTATTATCCTATTTTTTATCATTATTTTTTTAGGAAATACAACCATTTTACACACATTAGAGAGTTAATTGATTGAGAATATGCTTTTAAGAAATGATAACACCATTTATCTTGTCGATCAGAAATAATTACCTTCTATATCAATAATATCTAAAAATATTTTCATTTATATTGATATAATTACAAAATAATTTTATTAATGTGTTTTCTATTCATGATAATTTTATTATAAATTTATTGAATGAAATTTTCTTTCTTTTACCAATTGAGTTAATTTCGAATCATTTTACTAGAGTGTTAATGGAATTTTTTTAAAATAATATAGCATAAATGGAATCACCCTCCTTCATGACCATTAAATTATGTTACAGTTAACCTATAAATGTCTACGTACATTTATAAATAAAACGTGTTATATAATATTTTGGATAATCATTGAATTTTGTAGAACTGATTTCAGACACAGAAATATATTTTCCTCAATAATATTCCATTTAATCACAAAAAATATTTTCATCATTGATGAAGTCATTTGATTTTATAGATTCAATTTAAATCATATATATATATATGTCACTCTTATATATATATATAATATTTGAATTTACGCTGATGTGATTATTCATGCCTTATCCTCATTTATTAAAATACATCAATAGAAAATTTACTATAAATATGAAATAAAAAATATTAAAAATCCATTTTTTTCAGGGTTGATTAATATGTTATTACATTTTATTGTAATCTTTATTTTGTAAAACAATTTAGTTTGCATTATATAATGGTGATGGGATGTCCCAGAATAATATATCACTCAAATTCATTTTCTATTGAATTTGTTTCATGATTCTTTATGTATGGGATTATGGAGTGAACCTAATCCATTAAATGATTGTCTTCACCATGTAATAATTTTTAATTTTTTTAAAATATGTTTATATCGTGTTTAATATTTTATCCACCTTTCATAAAATTCAGTGATATATGCAAATCATATTATTTATATTATTGTTATAGTTTATTACTCATGAACTATCTTGTAATTATTTATTTTTATACCATTATATCACATGTGACACATACTTATCATGTGTAATCTATTATTTGATTTTTAACATACACATTTATTTTATATATTCCCTAAGTTTTCCTATTTAATTTTATTATTGAAAATTTATTTGTGAGATGATTATTGATAATATAATAATTATACATTATCTTAGTCCAGTTAGGATATATTATGAACCAAATACTCTTGATATAATAGGAATAAAATTAATTTATTTTATAATTAATCATATCATACAATAAAAAAAAATTCAATAATATATGTAAAAGGATTAGTTCATTATAGCCTTTATTAGAGAAATTGTTTAGATATCTATTAGAAACCGGAAATAAAAAACAATAGTGATAACCCATGTGATAAGGTTCGGAATATTCATACCCGAGGGAAAAATTCCAAGAATTTTTTTAATGGGTTGAGTGAGTGGTGCTCAAGAAATTACATCCGACTTCGAATAAAATAAGTAGTTTTGGAACTATGAAAATATCACCAAGGGATTATAACTTAGAATATATCACAATTATTTATATTCAATCATACCAAGGTGTGGGTAATGAGCCTTACTGAACTCCAAGTTTTACAATATTTGGGAATATGGTTTGGAAATTTAAAAACACTTTATGATCCACTATAAAGGAATTGAAAAGGTATCATGGTTAGAAAAGTTAATAGGAAACAAGAAAAAGGATAAACTGGATTGGAAACCAGAGGCTTACTTTTTAGGATATAATTATCTTTTATATAATATTCCTCCAATGTTTATATGTTTCCCTACATTATATTTATTTTTTAATTATTTTAATATTGTTTTTATTATTTTTTTACTGAAGATAAAGATGATAAATCATGAGGACAACCAATGTAATAGGTAATGTAATTATTTTTATAGTTTGATCCCTAATTTAATGGTAATTGATGTCGGATATGTTTTAACCATGTCAAATGAGCTATCCAAAAATATAGTTAATAACTATAATATAGATGAATTGTAAATAACATCCTATAAGATAAATATGTCGTTTCATGGAATTTTAATTGTAAAATTTGATAAAGAAAAGAAGATAAAATTTATAACATGTTAAAAAAGAGGGATGCGACAACATGGAAAATTCAATAAACAAACTATAAGATTTATTATAAATGGTAGAGGATGTCATAATGTGGATAAGAGATAATGAAATTTGTAGAGTCCAATTAACAATTCATAAGGAAATAGTTTCCAATGTATGGAACCACTAATATTTTAATGTTATATATAAGGGGTACTTGGTTAATATCTTTGTCAATGACCGAATCAATGGATTGATTCCTAATGTCTTATTTTAAGGAAAAAATATAGTGGAATGATTCAAATGTTTATGTTTTCAAACTCAAGAATAATATTGATGAATTACATTTAAGAATTTTATAATTTTTACCAAACTCATGATACATATAAGGATTGTTATACATTAGTTTTTTTTAAGGATTTGAATGACTATGATAAAAATAAAAAGAGACAAATAATAGTGATTTAATGGTAGGATTATGATTTATTGACAAACAAATGATTGAGGAAAAGATAATATTTTTTATTTTATTGATTTTGATGTAATTATAGTCCATTAATATTATTTTATTTTTTGAAAAATATTATGTTGTATATAATTCATTAGTGGTTAAAATAATTTTATGAAAAACGATTCTTCGTTAAGAATCATTATATTTTATCCAATATTATAGGAATTATGTAATTATAGTGTCAGAAAAAAACCAGCATAATAGGAGACATCTCATCATATCCTGTAAGGCTATAGGGCTTGAACCCATAATTGAAGGGTTATAAAGTTGTAGTGATAGAAAATGTCTTATATACTGTACTAGTTAGTATAAATCATATTAACAGAAATTATTTATAAATAAATATTATGTTAATTTTGAAAAACAAACTTGTGGATAAAATCATATTTTTCATTTTTTTATTTTTCAGTGACTAATATTATATTTGGGAAAGTGATATTGTTTTCATATTTATACAACCAGTAGATTTAACATAATGGATTGTTTGGGAAGAATAGTGTTATGTTTTTGGACATATAAATTGACGTTTATAAGATATCATTGGAGGTTTAAGAATTAATTAATGTTAATTTTTTTGAGGTAATGTATGATTTATTTTTATTTATGTAAATATATATTTTTGAAAATATTTTACTTTTAGTGTTTAATTTTGAAGAATAATATATTCATTTTCATTTTCATAATTATCTTTCATTGTTCTTCATTTTCATTAAGAAATAATGGAAGAATAAATTTTTACCAAAATATGTATCAAATGATATATTAAAAGTTAATTTTTGATCATATTTATTAAGAAAAAATTATGTTTGTGGTTTATTCTTTAGATTATATAAAAGGTTGTACATTGATTGAAGAACAAAAGTTTGATGAAATTGTATTTATGATATAAAAATATTTCAAGTATATATTTCAGTGTTCTCAATATCTAGAGTAATATATTTTAAAAACCCTAGGAAGATGATCTTATGACAAAAATATTATCCTACTACATTTCTATATGATGAATTGATGACATTTTAATTAATCACATATTTATGGTGTTTTAAATTTATTTAATATATTCTCCACTTAAATTATTATAAAAAATATACACTATAAATATCTATAGTTATTTATTATTTTATTCCACATCCATATTTTCTTTTCCCAGTAATTCTTTATGACATTGAAACATAGTTCTTTTTTATTAGAGGGGAAATTTATTTCATATTTACCTTATTTTATAAGATATTTGGGTTAAACATTCATTGGATGGTGGTTTTAGACAAATAGAATTATCATATATAAAAGACATTATTGTTGTGAAAATGTTAAAATTATTTTTTTAAAGGATATTTATTTAATTAAAATGAGAGATCGCGGTTAAAAAAAACCATATGTTCGATATGTAATACAAACCATAATAGAGAGATTAATTGAACCACCAAATATAATGTATAGACCCGTAAAATTAAATGGATTTTTTTTAAATTTTCTATGTGAATTTTCAAGAATGTACTTTCTGACGGCACCTGATTCCGAGGCCCGATGTGCTATGATTCAATTTCCGACGTTTAGCTCGGGTACGTTCAGTAAATGAATGAGCGGGTTTTCCTAACTTTTGAGCCAGTGCTCGGAAACAAAATCTGAGGGCACCGATAAAACCGCAGCACCCGTAATTGTTTAAGAACACCTTTTTCAGAGTTGTGTCTGCTTGGGTGAGGTTATTAATTAAATGGGTTAACAAAAGAATAAAATAAAATGTTGTGCTAAAAATTTCATTTCTATTCTAGGTAATTTAAACCTAAGCATGGTGGTTGGAGTGGGGCCCACTAATATCCTAACTCCACTAGGTAGGATATTAGTGAAGTGGGTCCCACACGAGCCCCACACTTTCAAAATCCTCAAAACCCCATTAATTGTGTAACACACCCACACCCCCCTTTAATGAAAAGACAACTCTATTAATTAATTAATTGACTATGTTATTCAGTGTAATTAATTCGGGAATTCATTTCAAATTTCAAATTGAACGTTGGGTTGGGTCTGTTAATTTAATAAGACAAAGTCTTATTTTATTAAGGGTTAGATTTTGTTGTGCAGGGAGGATTGGGATAGGATTTTCTCAAAGCCTTCTAATCATCATCTTATTCATTGGAGAACGCGAATAACGACGAAGAATGCCGGCCTCCGACGAATGACGATGAAGAACTCTAGTTCCCCGGAGTTCGATGACGTGACGACGTGTACCGCAACGCTGACGATCATCTCCTCTGCGACGCCGATGGCACTTATGAAGCCTCCTTTTGTGATGTCCATTTCCCGCATCAATCCTTCGTTCATCAACACTTTGAGGTAGGGGTTAATTTTTTTTGCCCATGAATTATTTCTTTGCCGTTCATCGACTTCTATTTGGGCCGCCTTTTATCATAATAATGGGAAGAGGTCGGACCGCATGAACACAACTGGCCCTCCTACCCCTTTGATGACTGTACTTGTTGTAGTACGAGAAAAGGCAGAGTGGTGCAACGACACCACGCGGAAACAAGGAGGAACACTGTGAAGAAGCATGGCGCCGTCACGTCGCACCGTTGAGGCCGAATGAAACCGCGGCCGGAGTCGGGTCCACAGAGGTGATTCGAAGACACTGTAGATTTTTTATTTTACGTGCGGATCGATGGGAGATGACAGAATGGGTCGCAATGGTGATTTGATGATTTCACAGAAAATTAAGGGACCCGAGATGAACACCGGGGCAGACGGAATTGAAAACGGACAACTGGAACAACTCAGGTGCCCCGCGGACATCACCAGCGACACGGGTTGCCGGCGCGGTGGTGGCCGGCACCGGTCGGCCGCCAAGAGGCCACGAAGCCCTGGCGCGCCGCCAGGAGGAACCTCCGTGGATGAAGCTGCGGCGGCAGGCGGCCGGATCCCACGGCCGTGCGGTATCCGGGGGAGCAGTACACGACACTCGCCGCATCCTCGGAGCACAAAGGCCGCTCGGCTCGCTGGCCGAGCCAGCGTGCCACCCGGCCGGTTCGGGCCGGGTTGCGCAAACTGGGACGAGTTGCGCGGACCGGGCCAGGCCACGCCCATCTAGGAGGACACGGAACCGGATCCGTTCGACCCAGTTCGGGCTGACCCAGGGGGGGCAGTCGGGACGGGTTGGACCGGGCCCAAAACCCCCCATTTTCGGAGCACTTCCAGTCTTTTTCCCATATCTTGGGCTACAAACCTCCAATCAACGCACCGTAAGTTGCGTAGAGATCCTTGGATCGATATGGTCGTTTTTAAATATTACACTCAAGGTTTCTAGAAACTTTGGGAACAGACGGGTTGGTTCGAACACGAAACCAACCGGGCCCTCGGAGAGGAAACGCTCATAACTTGAGTTCCGGACGTCTGATTGACGTTCCGTCGACTTTGTTGGATTCCTCTTAGTGAGGCGGAATTTTATTCATACTTCGCTTGAGGTCTGGAATCATTTGGAGTGCGGTCGGGTTGGTTTGACTTAAAAACCAACCGGGCACCTGGAACTAAAAGGCCAATAACACTCAGATCAGGCGTCCAATTGACGCGCCGTCTGTCGCATTGAGTTCCTTTTGTCGAGATAGAAATTTAGGATACATCCACTCTGGACTACGTTTCAGTTGATGTATTGATCCCCCTTGGCTTGTGGAGCGTACCCTCCCGGAATCGAGCATTCTGTGTGTGGGAACCCTATAGCTTGTTGTGACTGCGATGATGATGAAGATTGCACGGAAATCCTTCCTGGGTTCGGCAGTGATGACGACTGCACTGAAATCATCTGTGGGATCGGCAGTGATGGAGACTGCACTGAAATCCTTCATGGGATCGATATGGATGGGGACTGCACTGAAATCCTCCGTGGGTACGACAGCGATGAAGACTACACTGAAATCCTCTGTGGGTTCGGCAACATCGACGACTGCACTGAAATCCTCTGTGGGTTCGGCAGCGAGTAAGACTGCACTGAAATCCTCTATGGGTACGGCAGCGACGATGACTGAACTGAAATCCTCCATGGGTTCGGCAGTGATGAAGACAGCATTGAAATCCTCCGTGGGTTCGGCAGCGATGAAGACCATACTGAAATCCTCCGTGGGTTCGACGGCGAAAAAGACTGTAATGAAATCCTCTTTGGGTTCGACATCCATGAAACTGTACTGAAATCCTCGGTGGGTTAGATGCTGATGACTACTGTTCTTGTATCCTACGTGGGTCTGGCTGTGTTGACTCTATTCTTGCAATCCTACGGTGGTCTGGCAGAGTAGCTGGTCTGTATCATATGTGGGTCCGACAGATTAGCTAGTTTAGTATCATACGTGGGTCCCAACATCTTGAATCTGTGGCTACATCTGATCATCTCTAACACCATACGAAGAAGTGTACCTATGTGAGCGGAGTCGTGACTTTCAATATTTATCTTCGATAAGATTGACTTGATATCCTGTGTGGATTACTTTTTGTTTTCCTATGTGGACGGGGTTATGTTTTCCTGTGTGGAATAGATTGTACTATCTTGTGTGGACGTCATAGAACACTGAGTAGCGTATACTCACCCCTGCATGGTCTTTGCCTGCACTACATTGTATTGGATGTAGACGACGGACATCGCTGATCGTGGTTGATGCTTTTGGAGCAGGTCAGTAACTGGAGGTGGACCACTGGGCGGGACGTACATGGAGCTGACGGATGGACCGTGGAGTTGAGAAGATTATATGTACCCACCCTTCAGGTGGGACTTCCAGTGGACGGCTTGATGTTGCTGCTTTACATTCAGTTGTTGTACTTTCTTTCTAGTTGTAGTTTACATTCAGTTTGGGTTTCTATTCTGGCCCATTTACATTCCGCACTTACTATTGTACCCAGTTTTACATAGTGTTTCCTTCTATTTTCTTACTCAGTGGTGTTTGTTTACTTTATAAAGGCAATGCCTCCCCATTTTTTCGGGATTTACAACTTGGTGCTGGTCATCAGCCCCCGACCTATGGGAGGTGAACATGGGGTACTCACGGTACGGGTCCCATGGACAGGTCGTGAAAAATTGGCATCATAGGTGGTACAGAGCCTTAAGTGTGGTGCACTGCCTGGGTTGAGATGTAGGGCCCACAACGAGGATGGTGTGCACTAAAGGGGGAGTGATTGTAACATCCCCAAATGATAAAGGGTTAAATGAATATATGATATTAATCATGTCAATAAGGTGAACCTAACTTTTTAGGATCCTACCTGATTAAAACTCCACAGTTAAGCATGCTTGGTTTGGAGTAGTGATCAGGATGGGTGACCTCCTGAGAAGTTTCTCAGGGTGTGTGTGAGTGTGGAAAAGACACACTAGAAAGGAAATGTGTTGGACTGTGGGAACTATCATTAGTCAGATCTCTTGTTCGGGCATGTGGGTGGGACCTAGGGTGGGGCCCATGTGTCTGTGTGGAAACTGGTGGGTAGGGCCCAGTTGTCACAATTGGTATCAGAAGAGTTCAGTTCTTCCGCAGAATTCAAGACTCTGATCTTTCTTCGTTGTGAATAAATAGTGTTAAGGGTATTGAGTTTGGTTATTAGTCCAAGCAGTCCAGTATTGGTGCGGCGGCCGACGTATCCATACACCAGGACCCTGTCTTTTGATTTCCGACATAGTGCACGAAAACTTTGATTGCATGTGTGTTTCAAAAGTTTTCTTTGTGATTACATTGTGTCACCTCACCAGGTATACTATTTTGACCGTGGGAGACCTATTTCTTTTCAGGATGGCCCCACGATGGCAGCCAACTAGGGTTCTGAGATTTGTGTGAGACGACAGCCCACTCGGCGACGAGGCCTCGGTGTAGGGCCCTCTTTCGAAGGAGGCATCGGCGGTACCTCTACCCGCCGAGCCACCGATGCCACTAGCCCCAGCTGCTGAGAGTGCATGTCGCCTTAGTGAACTGCATGAGTTTTAGCTTCAAATACCTCCCAGGTTCAATGGGGAGATGGACCCTCAAGCTGTCGAGGATTGGATGGAGGCGGTAGTTTGTGTATTCAGGTTAGTGGGGACACCAGGTGACCTCATGGTGATCCTTACAGCGAGCCTCTTGCATGCGGCAGTAGGCAGATGGTGGAGCTTGTTTCTCCAAGTGCATGACGAGGCATCTTTCTTTTGGATAGACTTTGAGAGCCTCTTCCTCTCCGAGTTTGTCCCAACCACCCTCCGTGCGGTGCACGTCCAGGAGCTACTACAGCTGCGGCAGGGTAGCATGACGGTATCCCAGTACTCGGCGAGATTTTCTGATCTCTCACTCTACTCCACAGATATGGTACGCGACCCATTCTTCCGGGCCCGGACCTTCAAGTAGGGACTGAGGCTTGAGAGCAGGGCTTCGATGATCTCCCTCAACATTCCGATGTAGGTAGGGGTTTTGAAGAGATCCCTTCTAGTAGAGAGTTTTCTCATCGAGAAGTCAACAGTGGAGGGACTCTCTGCAGGACAACCCGTAGCGAAGTCTTCTGTAGATGGAAGTAGACTGATGACATAGTGGTCCAAGAGGGCCATAACATCAGAAGAGCAATCTCAGGATACATATTCGGTTATGCAGGGCACACGAAAGAGAGCCAGCTACATGAGGAGCAGGCAGTGCTATGCATGCGGTGTGCATGGTCACATGGCACGAGACAACCCAACCCATCATGCAGATGAGCAGCAGGCGGTAGAGGGACCTCCCAAGCAGAGTTTTGACCATGGCAGTCCGTAGGGAGCAGGCGGACGAGGCAAAGGAGCTGGCCAAGATGCGGGTGGTGGGCGATGCTTTGAGGCCCCACCACCACCACCACCAAGAAGACCACCCCGACCGCAGGGAACAGGTGGACAGGGGAGAGCACAACTTCAGGCAGTTGAGGCCAATGATCATGGAGCTCCGGGAGCAGATGGACAGGAGTGGGACTAGCTCCAGACATGGAGAATTTTATTCATGTTGCTTCTAGCTTTGTTGATGATTGTTTATGGATTCTTTGTGTCTTTTTGATTTGAGCTTCAGTAATGAAAGTCACCTTTCTTTATGGTGTTTACTTCCATGTGCTCTCTTTTTGTTGTTACTAAGAGGTCCTAGTTTAACTGTTGACTTGACCCTCACATTTTAGATTCCTATAGGAGAAAACCCAGTGACCACACAATGATGCCGACAGTGTGACTCAACCCTTGGAGATGAGAGTAATATTTGGATCTCTTGGTAGTAGCGTCGTGGCCTTACGAATTCATCCTTGGTATGGATTAGTATCAATCCATTTCGGGATTGATTGTATTAGGGAAAGAACGTGGTTCATCCAGGGGATGAGACTGGATTTCTATTATCGGAAAAGAAAAAATCTTAGCAGCTCTTATAGGACCAGAGAAGGTCCAAGTCATCCAGGAGCGAATGAGGACAGCTCAGAGCCGACATAAGACTTTTTCCGACATGAGGCAGAGACCACTAGAGATCGAGGATAGTGACCACATTTTCTTACAGGTCTCTCCTCGACATGGATTACGGAGATTTGGCCATAGCGGAAAGCTATCTTCGTGCTTCATCGGACCCTTCTAGGTCCTCAACTAGATATGTGAGGTGGATTACTGCCTGGATCTACCACCTCAGTTGCACCGGGTGCACGAAGCCTTCCATGTATCTCAGCTGAGGAGATACGTGCACGATCTGACACATATCATCAACCATGGGGAGTTGTACATTGACGATGGGGGGGACTTTTGTGGAGGTCCCGGTGGAGATCGAGGATCGACAGGAGCGGGTTCTACGTGGATGGTGGATACCTCTAGTGCACATAAGCTGGTAGCACATGAACCTCCAGGAGAGCACTTGTAAGAGGGAGACTCAGATGTGTGCTCAGTACCAACATTTGTTCTCCTAGTTTATGATGTATCTTTATGGGGATGTAAAGACCTGAGGTGGGAGTAATGTAAAGACTCTTAAAAATAAAGGGAATTTTTTTCTAAATTTTCTTTGGGATTTTACAAGAACGCAGTTTCTGACGGCACCTGATTCCAAGGCCCGGTGTGCCCGGAATCAATTTCCGAATTTTAGCTTGGGTGCGTTCCGTAAACGAACGAGCAAGTTTTTCTAACTTATGAACCGGTGCTCGGAATCGAAATCTGAGGGCACCGATAAAACCACAGTGCTGGTAATTTCTTAAGAACACCATTTCCGGAGTTTCTTATGCTCAGGTGAGGTTATTAATTAAATGGGTTTACTAAAGAATTAAATAAAATGTTGTGATACAAATTTTATTTCTATTCTAGGAAGATTAAACCAAGGCTTGGTGGTTGGAGTGGGACCCACTAATATCCTAACTCTACTAGGTAGGATATTAGTTAAGTGGGGCCCACATGATCCCCACCCTTTCAACTTCCTCAAACCCCATTAATTGTGTATCACACCCGCACACCCCTTTAATGAAAAGTCAACTCTATTAATTAATTAATCGATTACTTTATTCAATGTAATTAATTCGGTAATTCATTTCGAATTTCAAATAGAGTGTTGGCTTGTGTGTGTTAAATAAATAGATCAAAGTCCTATTTCATTAAGGGTTAGTTTTTGTTGTGCAAGGAGGATTGGGAGAATATTTTCTCAAAGCCTTCGAAACTTCAACTTCGTTGTTGGAGAACACGAAGAATGACGAAGAACGACAGCCTCCGATGGAAGATGACAAAGAACGCTAGTTCCCCGGAGATTGAAGACGAGAAGCCATGTAACGCGACACCGACGATCCTCTCCTCCGTGATGCCAATGATGCTTATGGAGCCTCCTTCTACGATGTCACTGAAATCCTCCGTGGGTTCGGCAGCGATGACGACCATACTGAAATTTTTCATGGGTTCGATGGTGATGAAGACTGCATTGAAATCCTTCGTGGGTTCTGTAGCGATGAAGACCGTACTAAAATCCTCCGTGGGTTTGACGATGATGACTACTGTTCTTGTATCCTACGTGGGTCTAGTGGTGTTGAATTTGTTCTTGCTATACTACATGGGTATGGAAGAGTAGCTGGTCTGTATCCTATGTGGGTCTGATAGCTTAACTGGTTTAGTATCCTACGTGAGTCCCAACTTAGATGAATCAGTGGCTACATCGGATCATCTATATCACCTCACGAAGAAGTTTACCTGTGTGAGCTGAGTCTTGACATTCAATCATTATCTTCGATAAGATTGACTTGATATTCTGTGTGGATTACGTTGTGTTTTCCTGTGTGGATTGGGTTTTGTTTTCCTATTTGGATTGGATTGTACTATCCTGTGTGGACGTCATCGAACATGGGCTCAGATGTAGGAGCCAAACTGGAATTGCTGACTTAGGTATATGTATGGGCATATACCTAAGTAGTGTCGGTTGTTACTTCATGATTGTATCATTCCTTTTTCTATTATCCTTAGTGGATTTTAGGAGACCTTCGGGGGTCTCGGGTTCCCTACCGAGTAGCATATACTCACCCCTGCATGGGATATTCCCGCACTATGTTGTGTTGGATGCAGACGACGGACATCGCTAATCGTGGTTGTGGATTGTGGAGCAGGTCAGTACCTGGATGTGGACCACTAGACGGGACATACACGGAGCGAACGGCTAGACCGTGGAGCTGAGGACATTATCTATAACAACCCTTCAGGTGGGACTTCTAGTGGATGGCTCAATATTGCTACTTTACTTTCAGTTTTTGTACTTTCATTCCAGTTGTACATTACTTTTAGTTTGGGTTTGTATTCTGGCCCATTTACTTTCTGCACTTACTATTGTACCCTGTTTTACTTATTGTTTCCTTCTATTTTCTTAGTCTGTGGTGTTTGTTTACTTTATAATGGCTATGCCTCCCCGTTTTTGTCAGGATTTACGCCTTGGTTCTAATCACCAGCCCCTGGCCTATGGGAGGCGGACTTGGGGTAGTCACGGCACGGGTCCCGAGGACGAGTCGTGACATATAAATAAAATATTATTGTTTATATTAATAATTATAACCATGTAGTTAAATTACATCATATAAATATGAAAACCTAATTTATATAAGAAATATAAATTTTCATTACAATTTATAATTATTATGGAAAACCACTAAATTTGTAATAAATATATTTTTTCATTAATTTATATATTTTCTTCCAAAATATTTTTTATTTTTTATATAAAATTATTACAGTACAATTTGGGAACAATGAAATATATTATTTTTTAAAATAAATAAAAAATTTTATAGATATCAATTTAAGATTAAAATATAGATACGTTTTTCATTTTTTGGTAACAATATATTTTTTTAATTAGATTCAAATACAAATTTTTAGTGATATTTAATTATCATTCAAATTAATTAATTGAAATTTTGATTTACTTATTGAATTTTATATAAAAATTAAATAATAAAACTTTATTTAAATTTAATCCAATTAATTATATTTAAATCATCTTTATACTGGATTATCATATAAGATTATTTTTATTCTTAAAACACATTTTTCTTCTTCTGAAAACTAGGTTAACATGCATAATATTCACAAATTTAACTAATATAAATATAACATAACTAAGAATTTAATTATATGAAATTTATATATTAAATATATTAAAAAATATGAATTTAAATTCATTCAATTATTATTAATTTTCATATTATAATTATAAGATTGTCAAACACATGAAAAAAGCATTTAAAGACCATTTTGGACAGGTTAGTGTGTTCTAATTTATATTAAATTATGAAATTTATGTGAATTAAATTACCGAACATTGATACAATATTTTCAATCATGTTAATTAATATTAAATATTATGATAATATTAATTTTTGGTCATATTAAATTGTAAAAAAATAAAACAAATTTAGTTACCGTGTTTAAATAATTAAAAATGTAAAAGTGAGTAACCGGATATGTGATGACGAAAACATATAGAATAAATGTTTTATATCGTTAGATGATTGGATTATTTATAAAAATAATAAAAATCAATTTTTATCAATTTTTTCATAGCAGGGATAGAGAGTGGTTTCCAATTATTAATTTTTTGTGTATTCAGTAGAAAGCCACACATCATCCATTATATATGGTCACTCCTTCTACTAAAATATTAAAACATTAAAATACATTTTAATTTTCTAAAACCTAAGAAAATTTCTCCCCATATTCGTAGTAAATATTATATAGCATCTTGTGTTCAAAATACTCCAACCTTATGCACATTAATAGGGGACTTGAATGAGATTCTTCTAAGAGAATGTAATCATCATCACTATTTTTTCATACAATTTTCCACCTTGAAATATTTATTAAACATTATAGTATAATATGTGTTCATATCCAATATAATTAGATTTTATTCTGTTTATATAATAAAATTTATCCATCCTCTTTTCCATGAAATGGTAAAAACAATCATTCATGTTTATATAGGACTTCCACCCCACAAACTGATGTAATTATTTTGCCATCATAGAATATCATGTAGGTTAATAATTATTGATTTATTTTTTATATATTAAGTTAATTTCATATTGAAAATTATGTTAAGCAATCATATCATATACATTATTCCTTTACAATCTATTCATAAATTATTCCATCATTCTTGTTATTGGTGGACTACATCCTCAAGATGTGATTGAATTAATTCGTATTACCCCTTTATAAGGAAGTAAAATGTAAGTGTTTTAAAAGAAAAAATATTATATTAATGATATAATGATCAAAATGGTATTTTAAACTAATATTTAATTTCTCTACATATTTATATTCAATAAATTGAAACTATAATCATTTATACATATGACTTACTATCTCCATGATTGATATTCCATTATTTTTTTATCCTTATTATATGGTTTGTTTCTAAGGATACAAGATATATGAAAATGGTAATAATGTCATGATTAATTGTCAGGATATGATGGAAAAATTACCCCTGTAACAATATGTTACATTCTTCTCGTAGTCCTCGACCGTTGCATTGATCTCCATTGAGTAGGGTCTTGTTTTTTTCATTACAATAAAATGTAAAATTTTCGAAGCTTAATTCATGGTATAATGTTTGTTAATTTTTTGGGAAAACAATTTGTCCAATTATTAAAAATGTGTTCCATGTCCTGATCCACATGAGGTAGGTGTATAGTTAGGGTTTACAGTTTGTCTAACAATTCATCCTCCCCGAAAAATTGTACATCCCATGGAATGATGGAAAAAGTGATTGGATCAATGTTATTTGGAACATGAATCTAAATAATGAACCCCAAGTAGATGTCTCATTGGGTAGTACAATTTCGTTGCATAATTTTTTATTCGTGCGACCCTCCATGGGAAACCATGCACACTATTAGTAATTGCCTCAATAAATAATTTAAAATACCTAAAGCCATTTTTCAGTTCTTAATCACCACATGAAACCCCAATCATATTTATTCTTCATTCAAATCTATAAATAAGATATTTTTTCTACTATAACCACCAATTTTTGGTCAATCAATGAGCTAGTGGAAGATCCAATCTATCCCTGGTATGTGGATATCCTATCAAGTGTTCTCATATGATATTCTCTTACCTCATTTTTAGATAGATTCATATCATCATGTTCATAAAAATTATAAATCTTTTTTTATCAAAATTTTCCATTTATTTAAAAATATTTATTATAAATACAGTTTATATACCTTAGCCACCATATAAATTCGTTGACATTCCAATTATGGGGGGTTATCTTTTAGTTTCAATAATTTAATATTATATGTTTTTATTTATTATCTTCCATGAAATTTTAACATTTATTTGTTGATATTTTTTGTATTAAATTCAACTAAAATATAAAAAAATGATTTGGAATGATTTTATCGTATGATTTTAGTTGCATGTATTTTTACAACACACCCAAATTCCAATTGAATTGTAGTTGTGGTTGTAATTTTGGAATTGATTGAAGTATTTTTGAGAAAAATAATTTATAATGAAATTATGGAAATGATTTTTTATCTTTTTTTTAATGATGTTTTACATTGAATTTCTGAAAAACCATTATTATTTTTTTAATTTAAAAGGAAAGGAAATATGAAAAACCCATGTTTTTTTGTAATTAAATTTGTATAATTAATCTAAAAAAAGTAAATGGAATTCGAAATGATATTTTAGATTAAATTATATTATGTCACCCTTATTTACTGATATATTGATTTCATTTAATTCAGGGTACTTAGTGGGTTATCTAGGGTAAGTACACAAGGAAAATGATCTACAAGAAAAATATTAATGAAGAAAACTCTTACAATAACATAATTTTATTTGAATATCCCTGATGGTTTGTATATGAGTCTTATATGGCATGAACATAGGGTATGTGTGTAGAAATGATATTCCTTGGTCAATAATTTGTGATTATTTAGGAACCTTTTTCCCAAAAAATATATATACATTACGGAACATGAAAATGTTTCTTATTGTGTAGGATTTAAATATATATGACATTTTTCCTAGATCTATTTTAGTCTGCCAAATGATTTATATAATGGATTTCATATCACATTTTTTATTTAATCAATTCTTGAAATGGTTTCCATTCATTATAATAAATTATTGATTTTATAAATATCAAAATGAATGGTCATAATATGTTCTATATTAATTAAAATGATTGAATTATTGGTGTTTAGTGTCGAATCTATTATGGAACACTTTTTAATAACCTACTAAGCTATATATCTTACACACTAACATTGAAATAATTATTCCCTTAATATTTCTAGCATGATTCTCGATTCTTGTTAGGAACCCTTATAGATCAAGAAAACCATTCAGTCTATGTTAGATTCATCTTGGGTATAACAATTCCAAGGTGATTTGGATTTTTAATGAAAAATTTGTATCACAGGTTCATGTAGAGAATCTTCTCTTCAGGTGAGTATGTGTGTTGGTTTATACTAGTATACATGAGGTTTTATTAATGATACTTTGGATGTAGTTATGTTTTAATTCCAATCCATTTACTACCTTAATGATTATTATGTCACCATGGGTGATGGCGAAGAGAGGTATTGATGAGAAGGTTGATCTATATAATCCTTTTATCATTGTTTCAATGGTCATCTAAATATTATATAATTCAAAATTCATTTTGATGGAAACAAAACATATAACTCAAATTTGATTTGTTCATCTGAGTGTCGTTAAAAATTATCATTTTTTATATTAATTGTTTGTAGAATCATTCCATATAGGAGACATTAGATATTTCATGGGGGGCATTTCTGATGAACCAAAGTAACATTACCCTCACGTTGAAAACAATCTATCTGAGATAGTTGTGCATTCCAACTAATCCCTTGGAATTGAAGTCATGCATCTAGAAATTCTGTATCTTATAGTTGAGCCTCAAAATGTATGGAAATAACGATCATGAACAAGAGTTTATTCCCAAAATTTCACTATCTTTATATGTCTCTAATAACCCTTAAAAGGATGAGGATTTTTAAAAATAATTTTGTGGAATTTTTTTTGGGAAACACATGATTCAATAAAATTGACATGTTCTACCTTAAATCATGAGGGACCTATAAAAATTTGTTGGGAATTAATGGTGACCGAGGAAAAGCATATTTCTGGGAAGTGGATGGTCTATAATGAAACATTTTACTGAATAGGTTTATCTTTTGTTTGTCTATTTAGAATAGTCAATTGAGTTTCTTAATCATGATCAGTGTGACTGATCATGACTCGATTTCACAAAATAGAAAATAAAATATATTAAAATATTATTCTACAAGGAATGATACATGAAATAATAATAAATAATTTTTATAATTGAAATGCCTTATTTTTCTTTTGCAACATGAAATCCCATGTTTCTCTTAAAAGCATATATTATAAGAAATTTTTAGGTTTAATTAACAAAAATATATTATTTATAATATTATTTACTATGATAGTTATCACCTAGTCGCTCGTATGATAGTTAAATATATGATTAAATAATTTATAAAAATATTTATCTTAAAAATATTAAACTGGTGTCCATTGATTAATAATATGATAATTATAATTTTAATGAAAAATATATTGTTTCTGAAAAATAGATTTTTCTAAAAACAAGTTTCATCATGTTAGGTGCACAATATTGAAAATAAGCTTTCATTAAAATTTTTAAATTAATATATCAATATAAACTACATTTTTTATATCGGAATGTAATTTTTATATTAGGGTGACTCTTATTATTATTCCAAACATTTATTCTTGTGATGAATATTGCATATTACTAAATTTAAATTGAAAAATAATTCATGTATTAAAACATTTATAATTTTAAATAAAAAGTTCAATTGTTTTAAAGTATTATTATATCAATTATAATTATATTAAACCAATTTTGTTATTTGGTATCAATTTAATATTATATCTGGATATAAAAAAAGTCAAACATTTGACTAAGTTTACATTAAAAACTAGAATTTTCATCAGATCTCTAAGATAATTTATAATTTAAAATCATCAAAATATTTTAGTTTAATTTAGAATAATTCATTTATTATTTTCAACAAGATTAATTTATATTTTATTATATGTTGAACATAATTTTTTTCCATAATAATTCTTGAAAATAGTTAATATTAATTACCATGATTGTTGTAAAAACGAGTTTGCTGGGGGATTAAAATTTTTAGATAAGGGAAAAAATCAACTAAAAAATATCTGAAATACATCATATGGAAATATATATACAATTAATACATTAGGACCAATTTATATGTGTTTCTTGGACCCCATTCATACAATTTATCCAATATAATAAGTAATATAAAAGGAATGGGGAAAAAATAACATTCCTTTCCATAAATATTTATAAAGAATTTTGATAGGAAAAATACAATATATGTTCACTTATAAATATTAATATGAATTTTTTTATTATCATAAAATTTAATTTAAATTTTTTTATTAATGATATAATTATTTTAAATTCGTACTAAATTCAAATGAATGAACTATTGAGTTAAAAATAAAATAAAAAATTTATACTAAAAATTTCAAAATTAATATTACTATATTGAATTATTTTGGTTTATTAATATTAATATTATTATATTATTATACAATTTTGTGAACATAATTTGTTTTAATTCTATCATTTTCTTCATGTTCTAAAATTCATAATATTTGGATAATGTCAAAAATGACATAAATGTTATTTTTCTTTAAATGAAATTTTATTAAACTATAAAAAATTACTAAATATCATATATTAATCAAATTGATTTTAATATGATAAAAAATAAAATATTACTTCCATAAAATGATAAATTATTAATTTACAATTACAATATTGATTGGTAAATAAAAAACCATGTTTTCATGGTCAATGCTATAATTGCGTTTTTTCACGTTTTGTGTGATTGTGTTAAAAATAATTTTAAACACATATATAATTAAAAATTTATAAAAAAAATTTAACTTTTGAGTCATTAGGTAAATGTTTTCTAATAATTATCTCTTCAATTTATTATTAAAAGATAAATTAACTAGGTTTAAAAAGTAATTATTGTAGTGAAGAACAAAAATAGTTTCTTGAGAAAACATGGTTATTATTGTTCAAAATGATAGATTGTGTTTATATATATATATAAACTAATTAATTCCATAAATTATTATTTAATTTTTCAAACTCTTGAGGTAAGAGTGAATTTCCAATTCTGAATACATTTGAGTATTTTCATGAATGACAATCCATCACAATTATAATAGGGCACTCAATCCCATAACTTATTGACATCATAATAATTTTTTTTAAACTAAATGAAAAATTCACATCCCAACCACCGTTACCTATTTATAAATTCCTTATTTTATTCTTAAATCCAAACTAGGATTTAATTAGTGCAAAAATAATGATGATTCCTGAAGAATATGTAATGTTTTTCGACAACTAATTTTATTTTTCTTCTATCTAATCCTCCTTCAATTATAATTAAACCATGAATATATAAAATCCTAAATACCTTCGTTATAATTTTATGTATTTATAATAAAAATATGGTCCCTAAACTCTCTCTAATTACATCAAATGGGTTTTTAAATAATAACTTTTGTGTACGGAGGACTATCGACTCACAAACAGAAGTTGTTCATTTTTCAATTTCAACATATTGTGGTATGGTATGATGATGAATATTGACTATAAATGTGATATTTCAAACCTATATACAGCTCTATAGTCATTATATTTTATTTATAATGTTTCATTTAATTCGGTAGAAGATTTTATAACAGGACATCTATGTAAGGAAGACTACCGCATTACAATGTGTTGTGATTCGCCTTTCATTAACGCATCACATGGATGGTTATAAAATAATGTTAATTATTATACTTGATATTAATAACCTTATTATGAAATTAATAAAAATTTATCATTCTATCAAGATAATATATATATATCATCGTCTTTCATTCCCCTTCATAGACCTAAAAATGATACCATCATTCTTGTACATATGGACGACAACCTTCATCAAGCGATGAAACTATGTTTTTATCACCACACAACATGAATAATATATATATGTATATATGTATATAGTTTGGTATATATTATATTATTATCATTTTTAATGTTTTAATATTACATACCACATTTTCTTATTGATAATTGAAAAAATGAAAATGTTACTCATTCGTACGTACGACCTACCATTTCTATGATTGTAACATAATTCAATTTTCATGACCATTAGTAATTATTTGTCATTATAGTATATATGATTTAATGATATGATATTATGTCGTGATTTTTATTCTAGATATGATGAAATTGTATAATATTAAGAAAAAATAATAATTTTTGATTGAACATGAATAATAATGAAATAAATATAAAACCATAAATTCTAAAATATGAATGATTATATTTGAAATGAAAATAAATTAATATATACGGATCCTATATGATAGTATAAATATTAATATGGTTACATTATTATGTAATAAATTTCTTACAACTGGTATATTTGATGATATATCACGTCCATCTAAAAAGAATCCTATAATAAGATATTTTTATCAATTTAGATTCAAGAGACAATTAGTTTTTATAATACATCAATTATTTCTCACATGGTGTATATAAATCAATTTTTCATGTAATATGTTGATTCATTACTAATTCCTAGTACATCATGTTTCAATTTTAATTATTTCACTATAGAGATTTGACTATAATTTTACCATGTTGTAAAGTATATAGTGAATCCTCACTTTTAATTTGGGATAGATAAAATTTCCTTGAAAAAAAACATTATTACAATATTTTTTGTTGGAGTATAAATTTATATTAAATAAAAATATTACTGTCTGATGGATATTATTATCTAATAAATAATATAAAATTTTTTTAAAATTATTTACATAAAATGTTATTTGACAGAGTTAGAAAATATTGGTAAATATGACTCATTTACTCAATGTAGATATTTTATAAGGCACAATAATTTAAATTTTAATCGATTATATATATATATATATAATGTATTGTACATGATGTATAAGGGTTTCATATTGATTAGTAATAGCCCCTTGATGTATCATAAATCTCCTGGGAAAAAATTAGTTTTCCAACGCTATGATTTTTTAACCAGTATAATTTAAAAAGTTTATTTAATGATATTGATAGTATTAAGATTTATCATATTTTAAATAGTCTTGATGATAATGGTATCATGTTCCTAGGAAACATTATTACTGATAATTAATAGTATATTTCATTTAAAATTTATTAATTTTTATAAATGATATTTCTAAAAATAAAAAACAATGGATACATTTATTTATTATTATAATCATTTAGAAACATGTGTTTTCGTTAATTTATCATGAAATATTGATTTTGATTTATCTATTCAAGAAGTCGTGTAATTTTTATTGAATTGTTGCTTATTTACTTACCACTCTATATTGGTTACCTTTATTGATTCATGATGGCTTCCGGTGTAGATATCCATTAGTCAGAATTAGAGATCATCCCTATTTTGTTTTATTTTCCAAGGATACTATGAAGTTTACTATGTATGATATTCTGAAATATGCTATAAAGAATATATTTTTTTCTGACACACATTATATTATAACATTCAATATTCTAATTTAATTTGAGATTCATGTAATTATATAGTTAATAATACTAATAAAAAATTTATTCAATCGACATTCTATTACATGTATCATATTCCAATGTATGGTATGAGGCACAATGTTTAGGGTATTAGGGATAGGGTGTCTACATTTGGTATCAAATAATGATTATTATAATACTTGTGAACTTGGTTAAGGAAATAATATCTTTACATGAATATCATTAGGATAGACATTGAGGATAAGGATAAAATAACATCTTAAATTCATTGGATTATAAATAATCATTCATAATTTTATGATCTAATATGGTGTAACATTATATTTAGAAATGGAAACAGAGATATAGAATGGGATGAAATCTATGAAATTAATCTATGGTGGACCCAATGTTATTCATTTATTAAAATGGAGTAGTATTTATGTTTATCAAAAATCCTTACATGAAAGAACAAATAGTTTTCATGGAAAGTGATTTTAGTGTACAGACCGCCAACAAAGTTGATGGTGCTGTTGTTTCCTTGTGTGCCATATTTTTTGAACTCAAAATTGGGAGTTTTGTTTTTGGATATGGATGTTTTAAAAAAAATAGTTCACAAACCACAAATCATTTTTCAAGAACCTCAAAATTAGTATACTTAATGTTGATGAAAATAAAAAACGGAATGGATTTCCACATAGTAGTGATATGGAGACCATGAAGCATAGTACACAATCACCATATTTAGAATGGTTCATGGGAGGAAAATGGTTCAATGTAAGAAAACATTTAGTGGAATTTAATAATTTACTACTATGATGTGGAGATCTATACTTGGAATTAATGAGACTACTTGATGGAAAAAAGGTGATACCTAGAACATGAAAGGGAAACAATATTCAGGGAGACCATAATAGGTAGTAAATGTTGTACAACATCAAAACATTGTGAAAATTGGAATTTCATGATTTCATGATCTATTATATTATATAAGAACCCTTAATAACATGATTATATAGAGTTAACCCCATTAGAATATTTAAATTCTATATGAAGAATCTGGGGACATTCAATGTGAATTATGGGAAAGGGATCTTTGAAGGAAGAGGTATGTGAGGGAGGACTATATGATATGAGAAATGTTTCAAGGATATAGTTTGTAGAAATAGTTTTTGTGGGGAAACCAAGCACCCCAATGTAGAAGGGTCTATATAGGCCGACAGTAGGTGGTCATTTAGTGGTATGCAAGGGATATTCATTCTGTGGGGCATCATCCTTCTTTAAATGATAGAGGGTTCATGAATAAAGAATATGTATGTGAAGCAGGGTTGTTCTACTGAAGAAAAAAGGTGGTCTATGATTCACTCATTACATATGATGCCAAATAGTTCAAAGAATAATAAATGTTTTTCCATGAAGTTAGTTAGAATTGTGAAGGGTTTATACTAGTGAAATAGATTCATGAAATTCATTTTGGAACATTATTTTTCAATGAATAGTTCATTAAGATTTCATCAACTCACATCTATAGTGTAAGAAAGGTATTATTCAATATAGGGAAAAATACTATAATTCATTTCCACTGAAGCCAATGTCAAGTCGGTAAACTGAGTTAGAATTCTTCTAAGGCAGTGACATAAGAGTATTCAATAGAAGTGTTTTAAGGGACGTAGTGAGCTATCCCTATAATAATATAAAGGAAGGGTCCCTAGCATTGGGTAACAAAGTATAAACTTCTAAAATCAACAACTAGTGATGATTAGTGTATTTAGTTATGAGGAACACACTCTCAGCATATAAACTTTAGTCTAGACGTTAGTGGTGAACCAAGTAAAATTTCATAGTTATCTCTCTATATATGAATGGTAGATTGATAATCGTATCCATCATTCAAGTTTAGCGAGTTCCTACCAATGTGGGAACAATATCTGTCATATTAAATGAAATTTATAACACCCAAATTTACCCCTCCTCTATCAAGGTGTTCTGGGGTCCTACATTCTAATCAATTTGAATGGGAGTTTATTTGAGGGGTTTAAGAAACTATTTTTTTGGTACCTAGTCTCCCAAACATTCTCATCATGAAAATAGAATATCATGTGCTAAAAAGTCTTCAGAAAAGATCATTATTTAATATGGATCTAGAGGGAATAATGAAAACAAATGGATTTATGGGAATAATGTTGATAACTTAATGATGAGAAATATGGATTCTTCTATAGGTGTTAATTGTGCAATGAAGAAACCTAGTACATTATTAA
Organism: Viscum album; assembly: GCA_963277665.1. NCBI lineage: Eukaryota > Viridiplantae > Streptophyta > Magnoliopsida > Santalales > Viscaceae > Viscum > Viscum album. The sequence goes on from OY728140.1 coordinate 1,794,587,749, forward strand.
TAGGAATAAAAGTTTTGTACATTTGTGGAGTGAAATGAACTTTTGATTGCATGTAAAAGAAAAAAGATTCAAATTTAAAATGGTTCAATTGTAAAGATATGAATAAGTACACAAATTAATGTACCAATAATCTATGGTATATAACTTAATGGATCTTTTTCAGTGTTATTCTATTACTATGAAAGAAGTAAAATTATTAATTTTCTTATTTTTATAAAGATGAATTATGTATTTTATGTATTTTTATCAATGATATTGTATTTATGAAAATTATGAATGGTATTTCTATTGTACCGTAATACTTATTCATTAACGATTTTACAAAATATGATTAACAAAACAAATGACCATGAAAAATGACTCGGTGTAAATTTCATCTAAATATCAAAATGATATTAAGGGAAAGATAACCCCTAATACATTTCTGATGATGTGATAATGATGTCTGGAAAAGGTATAAATGATATTGAATGTGTAAATTATATAATTATTACTACATTGATCTGATTATTGAATTTTTGATAATGCGGTTTTTTCATGATTGTGTTAATACACTTTTGGATTTAAGGAATATATCCAATAACAATTTTTTTTAAATCAAGTAACAATGAATCATATATGTTTTTAATATGTTTTATATTATAATTCAACTTATTAACATGTTGTAAAAGAATACATGATGATGATATTGACATGTTTGGTATGTGACGATAATGAAATATTTAATGTCGTTTCAAGAATAATGATAGGTTCATTTTGAAATTCATTATAATTCCTTATAATAATTTTTATCTTAATATAATAGAATAGTCAAATGGTTAACCAATTATGAAATGTTCTATTTAATGAATCAAATAATCCTAGTGCAATTTTAATGAATTATTAGGATAATTATGATACTCATCATTGTGACGACATGTGATTCTGAGGCCTGGAGTTCCCAAAACAATCTATCGAAAATTGTTAGAGTTTTACTTGCGCAAGTAAGTGGTTTTATAAAAAAAGTTGAATAATTCATAAATGGGTTCCGAGATCAAGAATATTAGGGAACCATTTCATTTGGGATGGCAGGATTACATTAGGTGCAAGTTATCTTTAGCTGCTGTTGGTAACCAGTGAAAAAAATAAAAATGGAATAAAATAATAATAATAATTATATTATATTATATAATATTCCAAATACTTCAAAATCAAAATCTATAACACAGATTGGAAATTTGAGAGTACGTTTGAGCTCGTGAGGACATACTTTATTAGGCAGATCCTAACCAAAATCGGCACGAGTTGAGGGTAAACATAAATTTATATACTTTTTATTGACGAATAAAAAACACATAAAGATGTTTTTTATTTCTTTTATATGGTTTTCAAAGTGTATTTGTAGTGACGCAATGAAAAAGGATCCATTTATCTTTTCATAAATGATGTAATGAGGAGTCACTGTTTCAAAGAAAAATTGTAGTGCTAAAATGCATAAATTCATTAATTCATTTACTCCATTAATCATTGTATTGTTCCAATATTATAATTCATCACACTAGAGAATTTCTCTTGATCACTATAGTTTCCCTAAGTCATGTAGGAGGAGGCTCTCTCATGTGAAACAATAGATCAATGAACACTGGCAGAACAAAGAAAGAAATGACGATATTACTTCAATATAAATATGAATGTGATCTAAATTGAGTTAGGGTGTTCTGTTTTGATTCTCCCATGTCTCGTTCATTATATTCCATGATGATCATGGATAATGGAACAAATAACATAGACACCATATTGATCCTAGTTACGATATGGGATTATTCCTGCAAGGATTATATGGGACAACAACCATGTGAATTATGTATACATATAACTATTGTTCTTATGGAGATGAACCGAGATCGACACTACAAACGATCAAGGTCGATCCATTTTTGTGGATTCATTATTTTCTCTCTCCATTATTCAATCATCGTGGTAATTCTTCATTTTACCCATAACTCAAAATTTTGTTATTGATTGATCATAGAACAATCAATCTTTCGTCCAACAATCCAGTTTCTTAGATCTGTGGTGGACATGACATGATGTATGTTCAATGACGATGGTGTTGAAAGGATTGAGGCATCACATGAGATACCATCATTATAGAGATTTTCAGAGAAAGGAGTCACAATGATGAATCAATCCCTAGGTGAATAAGAGAACATCATGAATAATCCAGAACCTCTTCAGGAAGGACGAACGGACAACCAGAGTGCATTCAGTGGCCCTTGTAAGACCCCATTATTATACCATAACTAGTGGAAGTGGGTGGTGGTACGCAATGGTGGTCACGCACTAGTGCGGAAAAATCCTGCCTCACATGGATGAATCGGGCTACTCGTGGTGGCTTGGCCATGGGTTATTTCAGAAGCTATGCTCTGATGAAGAGGGTCGGTGACCTGACTCCATCAAGTAGAGCTGTCACCACACTGTCTATATATTGTGTGATGAAAACTAGAATTTAGTCATGTGGTGTGGAGTGGACGCAGCAAACATCCATGTTGGGGGAGGATTGAATCAGCCTGCATTGGAGCGGTCCTGCCTAGAGTTGTCGGGCTAGGACGGCAACGGGTCAAGCCCATCGGTTTGTGTGGACCCTGCATGTCACTTTGACTAACTCGAGATGCATCAGCAAACCTTGGGCTGGGCTGGGTTGGGTCATCCCTATAGGGTCGGACCATACCAAGACCCAATAGACCACTGTTTAACTAAAACACCAATATCATTCAAACTGTAAGTCAGATTGAGGATTCATTTATGGTGTTGGGACCCTAGTGACTGGGTGGTCCCTTTGAGATGACTTGTTGGGATATTAATAAGGACCAACATAGGTGTGGAGTCTCCCCTTGGTTATTCCATTTACATTTTCTGTATGTCATTTCATGGAAATCGTGTAAATAGATGAGTCCCAAATGGAGTTTAAAAACCTCCTTAGGACTAGAGTGATACTTTATTAACCTAGATTTGGTTCGTTGGGTATTGAAATGTCCTCCATGTAATTTGTGTTAATACTCTATCTAGTGGGTTGTATTGTAGGGTTATGAGTATTAGTAAGAATACCCTACAATACGAGCCACATTATAGGGTTAATGGTATTCCTTGAGAAACCCCTACGGTGTGGGATAATAAATATTGGGTTCACAATATTATTTAGAATCCCTTATCAGTATATCATGATAGTTGACCAGTGTTCCCTCTTTTTCCACAGCCTAGTATAGTAGAGTATTATGACTGGAGCTAGGTTATGATATCTAGACTCATTGTCTTAGTGGGACAAAACATTATAGGAAAACTACATGATAGATAAATTCAATATTTTCTCTCTGATACATTTGGTATACTTTTTTTATATGCTATCATTCAGATTGCTTGAAGAGTGTGATATTTTGGAATCGAGCATGCTATGAGAGGAACAGTATTGATAAAAGTGGACGAGACAATGCATCCTGGAATACATTTCAAGAATACATGGAATTTATTTTTATATGTGAGGATTACATATGTTTTTGTTGAGATGAATGTACTTTCTTGGTGGTATTTCCTTTGAGGTATTTTAAATTGTTCTTTCTGGGGTCCCCTACTGAGTATTGTTGTACTCACTAATACATGGGATTTTCCAGAATGTGGTGTCTTTTACTGTGGATATGTTCTTTAGTGGAGTACTAGGTGGAGAATGACCAGGACTAGGACCAGATTATGCGTTGTAAGATAAGAAAAGCAATATTATTTCAGGAACCATACTAAAATAGCTTCAGTGCCCGCATTTAAAGGTTAGACATATTTGTTGTCTTTATTTTAGTGGTTCTGTATTCTAGGCCAGTTTCACTTTTATTCTTTAATTTCGATCATACACAATTTTTGGGTGGTAGTGGTATGCATGAAATTTTTTTACTTGTTATTTTAACCCTCTAGTCCATGTGTCTTGGAGTTAGGGGAAGGTATACATGTTTATAGGAAAATTCCTCCCATTAGTAAGATAAGTATACTTTTATCTTGTTTCTAGCCCCTAGACTATCAGGGGCAGGTGTGGGATGGTCATGGTATGGGCCCTATGGGATAGGTTGTGAATGAGTGGTACTATAGGAGGTTAGTTATAACTTAGGAACTAGAGTATGTGAGATTGGTTTGGAGAAAAAATTGTTAAGTGGTTTGAGTTGGGGTTTCAGGATTTGGAATATAGTGTTGTTGTGGAAGCCAATGTATCCATACCCAAGGACTCTAGGAACATATTTTCCAACTCGTACATGAAAACACTATTAGGAGGGAAAAAAGGTACATGCATCATATTGGAATGGGTCGTCCTCTTCCATTTTCATCTTGAGTCATATCATTAAGTATACTCTTTTAACCTTTATACACCTTGTTTTCCTTAGGATGTATTCACAATGGTAGCTATTGATATTTCTATAGCAGCATCGAGATTTTGTCTCATGCTCGATGAGGAATCCCTGATGGGAGCCAGTCTCGAAGTCCTAATGATTAATTAGCGGACCCACCTCTAGTAGATCATGTGGATGCAGCTTTCTAGACTGAGACATGGATGGCTCTTTTTGTGCTAGATGATGAGGCACATGGTTCGAATGTGTATAACATGCATCTGAGGTAGCGATCACCCAGGATTCAGGGTCTGTAAGACCTACCAATAGTAGGTGCACAACATAAGCCATATAACCTAATGTTTTGTTACATGTTCCAGGGACATGATAGTTTCCATAAGGATATTATTTTATATTCTTATAGAAAATGGGTATCTCATGGGATATTTTCGCACTATTCATGATTCATTCAGAGAGACGGCCGAGCAACCACCCAGGTAGAGGCAGTAGAAAGAGTAGGAAAATCTGTCAAATATCAGATATAGTAGGAGATATGGAAAAGAAATAGGGATGGCTGACATTTTGACATGTTACCACTACCACCTCTAGGAGGTCTATACCATAATCCATAAGTTAGATGATATGGTAGGAGATAGATATAGTTTTTCATGATTTATGGCCCCATGAATTTATGGATGATTCTAGGTATAATCTGTTTCACTCTACTTTTGATGTAGTATTGATAGACACTTATACAAGTGATTTCCATTTTCTTCTTTGATTACTATATTATTTAGTTAAAAAAATGAATTGATCTTCATGTTTAGAGACTCATAGGTGAGGACACCCAATTACCATGCACTGGTACTGACAGTTTGACCTAACTCTTGGAGGTGAGAGTTTTATTTGGGATCAATTGGGTATGGTGTTGAGGCCATACAATGTCAATCTCTATATGGAATATTCCACATTTCCTCATTATATTGATTGTTTTGGAAAAAATATATTTTTTATCTATAGTGAAGGAAATATATTTCCCCATTATTGGAAAATGGGAGATCCTTGCATCTCTTGATGGACTCAGGCAAAGAACGATGTGATGATTTCTATTTTGTAGGCTAGTTAGACCCTCAGAGTTGTGGATGTAATGATACCTTAGGTATCTTAGTAGTGGTTGTGTAGAAGGACATATTCTATAATGATGTTATATGTTTACCTCTCCATCAAGAGTTAGACATCAGCATTTGTCTTCACTCTGAGGTGGCCTGATATTTACGATGGTATATTGGAAGGCTCTTATAGAGCTCAATTAACTGGGAGTGCAGATGAGTTACATGAAAAAGAATAGATTAGTAAGACATAGTGTTTCATCCTGGACAACACCATTATATTTTTTTTTCTCACATATTACAGCTCTTGACCTCAAAGGAGAAGCATACATGAAACACGACGATGGTCATGGAACCACATCGAGAGAACCAACTACACATAAGGCTCTTAAAGTTCCTATATGTGATTTGAGAGGTCTTATTTTTTGTAGAAACGTCACCATAGAAGATTGAGTGGAAGTTCATATTTTAAAGGTTGAGACAGAGCTTGATGAGTAGAACTATGTGAGTTATAATCTTGAGTTAGGAGTGGTGGTATTTTGGTCTAAGATGTGGAGATACTATCTGATATTATAGAGATACATTTCATACTTCAAACTTGAGGTTCTCAAATATGTTTTCCCTTAGAAGGACTAGGGTATGAGATAGGGGTGATGCCTAGAGTTTAAGGAATACTAGTAATCCGAATTTTTCTATACACTTGGGAAGTGAAATATAGAATCCAATGCATTTATCGGGAATCAAGATATCTATTACTGAATATGGAATCAGAGCTATTGGGATCATTGTGATTACCCTTTATGGGTGGAGATGAAGCGTCTAATGTATAATCATTTTTTCTTACCCATCCACTCGTGAATGAATTGGGGGTGGGACTCAGTGATACCAATTTTGAGTCATTATGTTCTTTTTGTGAATAGAGAATAACACTAATTGAATTTCAAAAGGTGGGAAAGATGTCAAATTTTTAGAAAACATGTTGTTATATCAGTGAGACCTAGAGTGGAGAGATGAATTTTGATATGCACGTTGGGATCAAGATGGGCATTGGGGATGATGTGGCATGTTTAAATAGAGAAAAAATATCTAGTTAAAAGTTATGTGTTATTTGAATCAGTTTTTTGGGCTATTTCTTCTTGTTCTACGGGTAACAGGAGGGATGATTGATGGGACATTAGCAGACATCGTGGTGATTTTACCTTGAATGTCCAGGAGAAATGATACCATCAGGGTGATCATTAACTAACTCATTGAGTCTTACCACATCCTTAATATCAAGGAGTAGAGTTTAGTTGCGAGATTCTGATTCCCCAACATGAGCGGGATAGTTTGAATCCAATGAGTTTCATACAAGATTGTTTCATATCATTATGTGCTATTTATATCCCAGTTGGGGAAGGGATTTCAGAATGTGTTTGTCGAGCTTCATCAGGTCCTCTATGAGTGGATGATGTTTTCGCTTGTCCGTCCAATGTTTTGGGTTGGTTGACAGTGGATACCTTTTGAGTTTGAGTAAAGATACCATGTCTTCATTTGTGTCTCACCTCAAAAGGGTAATGAATATTTTTCTGAGGTTTCAATCTATCTCCGATGTTAATAGTACCATTTTCAGGTGTTCTGTAGAGTTCACAAGGTATCATACTTCTTAGATCCACCACGAAGTGGGGCAAGGTACATATTGTCTTCTACATGTCTCTACTGAGAAGAATCATACATAATCTCTTTGCACATTATAATCTCGGGTGAGATGGAGAATAATGATGCAATGTTTTGGGTTAAATACCTAAAGAAAATCAAAGACCATTCATGAAGGATCATTTCCTAGTTTAATTATTTTTATTTTTTTTTTAAAAACATGAGATCAGTAATTGAGATCGTATGCAATACTAAGGCCTAGAGTTCTTGGAATGACCCATCGAAAATTGCTAATTATTAATAGAAATCCTTAGTAGATTTTTGGAAATTTTTTTAATAAATCATAAATAGGTGGACATATCAGGAACCCATGGGCACCGTTGCATTTGAAATAGTTTTTTTACCCTATGAGCAACGAAAACATTAGTCGGTGTGGGTCTCCAGTGAGAAAACCTGAAAATTGAAAAACCATAAAAAAATAATAAAATATAATTATTTTAATTTTAATATCCATATAACCTATAATTTGAAACTTGGATTAGAAATATGAGAATACTTTTGAGCTCTAGAGGATGTTCTATCCTTAGGTAGAGCCTATCCTCGACAGATATGGGTATAAGGTAAAGGTTAATTTTCATACTTTTAATGGGTAATTAAATACATGTATAAATGTTTTTTTCCTTCCATTTTTATGTTTTGTTGAGTGGCGGCGCTACGATGCAATAACAGAGAAACCTTTTCTTCTTTTATAAATGAAGCAGCATGCCGATACTATATCATAGTAGAATAGTAATGATAAAATTTATTTTTTCAATTTCTCCATTAATGAGGGTCAAGGTCTAATATTATAATTCATAATGCTGGAGAATTTCCCTAGAACACTAGAGTTTCCCAAAAACATGGAAAACGAGGCTCTCTAATGAATGAAGATGGTTCAGAGGTTAGGGTTCGATCATGTAATGAAAAATCGATGAACATCAGTGAAAGAAGGTTCAACGTGATGGTGTGACTTTAATCACCATTTTAAGGTGATACAACTTAAGGTAGAGTGTTATGTTTTTATTCCCCATTCTCCAATTCTTGATATTCCATGAAGAACATGGAACAGTTTTAAAAAAAATTGGCATTAAGATCGATCGTTGTTACGATATGGGGTTACTCATGTGGGGTTTTAATGGTGAAAAACCATGTGATTTATGTGGGAATAAAAAATCTATTCTAATGGTGATTAGATATGATCAACACTATCATCCATCGACGTCTTTACCAAAAAAATTTTCATGATTTACTACCTCTATTCATCATTCATCATGGGAATTCTTTGTTTTTTCTGGGATGTGACATATGGTGATTGATCGATTGTTGCACAATTGATCCTTGATACAGTGATATCATAGATTTTGGATGGACACATCATGAAATATGTGTGATGATGACGTTGGTGAATGGATCTAGATGGCATGAGAGATACTGATATTGAGGCACATTTCAGTGAAAGGGGTCACAATGAGGATTCAAACCACTAGCAATGAAGGGAACACATTTAGAACTCCATAAACTCTTACAGATTGAAGAATGGACCACTCAAGTTCATCCATGGGCATGTAGAACACTGACCAAATAGTAATTTTGATGGGGGTAGCATGTGGCAGCAGTCACCCGTGAGTGTGAATGAATTCAGTCGCTCGCTGCGGCTTGACCATGGGTGGCGTCAGTGTTTTCTGCCATGGTGGGCCACCGAGAAGCAGACCAGTGACGTTTCTATGCTCTATTGAGATGATGGAATGTTGTTAGTATACAGTGTGTGGAAACCTAGTGTTCGACTGAGCTGGACACATGGCACTGAGTAGACGTGGAAAACCACATCATCCAGGGAAGATCAATTTGGTCCGCATTAGGGCAGGCTAGGCTAGAGCCGATGGTCTAGGACTGAAGAAGGCTGGTCCTAGTTAGTCTGGTTGATGGACCTAGAATGGGTCAGTATACCCTTTCGAGGTCTTGTGGGGTTTTCCCTATGGGTAGGTCTGGACCTAGCCCCAACTGAACCCCATTTTCCCTAAAATTCCATTATTATTCAAATCTTATGTCTAATTTACAATCTCTTTATGATGTTGGGACCCTCGAAAGGTGGTGATATCATTTAGATGACTTCTTGTGTTAGTAAGGACTAGCATAGCTATAGAGTATCCCCTTGGTTATTTTTTTTAGGGTTTTATCGGGCATGGAATGGATATCCCCTTGATAGACGAGTTCTAGATTGAGTGAAAAATCCTCCCTAGGACTGGAGTGATTCTCTATCACCCAAGATGGTTTTTGGGTATTTATGTGTCCACTATGGGTAGGAAATTAATCCTCCATCTAGTGGGCCATATCATATGCTTCGTGGTATTCTTTTTAATCCCTTATATTAGGATCCACAATGTCGGGTTCTCGGTATTTTCTTTGAATCATTTATATTGAGTGTAAATTCAGATTGGGGTATCATTATTCCTTAGAATCCCATATCTATATATAAGTGTTCTTTTCCAGTGGTTCCTCTTTGGGATGTCCCTATGTTAGCAGAGTCTTATGTCTAATGATTGGCTGTGAGAATGAGACTACTTGTCTTAATGAGACTAAACATCTCAGGGAATCTTTTTAACATATCGAGAATAGATTTTCTCTTTAATAAATTTTGTATAATTATTCTACATGATCTCATTCAAATATATTGAGGATTGGGACCTACTGGAATTGATCATTCTATGAGAAAAATCCTATAGATGGCATTGGCTGAGACATAATCTGATGGAATCCTTTACGAGTGTAAATGGATGTTTTTATTATATGTGTTAATGAAATATTATGGTGTTGATATGACTATATCTTCATGGTGGTATTTCATATATGGTATTTTATTTTGTGGTTTTATAGTTCCCCTACTATGTATTGTTTTACTCACCCATCATGGGCTTTACCCTCACATGTCATAGCTTGTGCTATCAAAACTCACAATCATTGTGTACTTGGTGGAGTAGTACCAGGACCAGAACTAGATGGTGCCTTCCGAGATCGGGCTAGCTGATGTATTTCTAGAAGCATCATACAAAAACATTAGTTCTCATGGTTATAGATCATGCATTGTGGTTATATTTCTTATAGTGGGCTTGTATTCAGGCCCAGTTTTACTTTCAGTCTTTTCTTTTCTATCATACTATATTGTTGTATTGTAGTGGAATGCATGAATTATCTTTATATAGTGATTTTACTCTCCATTCCCTATGTTTTAGAGTTATGTGAAAGTGCCCATGTTCATAGGTAAGTGCCTCCCATTTGTGTGATATGCCTACATGGTGCATGTTGCTAGCGTATGGCCTATCAGAGACCGACTTTGGGTTATCACAGCAGGAGCCTCGGGGGATGGGTCGTGATAGTCAACATTGAATGTTTGAGGCAGTTTTGATGATTATTGTATAACCTAACCATATGGTTATTTGTGATTATTAAAAACCATCATGAGTAGTATCATCAGTTTCCACCTCTTATTTCCCACATGGTGTCCTCCCATGACATTCTGGGAAAAAATGGCATAATAATTTTGGAACTGATATGAAATGTTATTCTGACCACTAAATTCTTCTCCAACAATATTCTACCAGGGAGTGGTAATGTAAATGTTAATTACATAATAAAATGGTTTCTTCCATCTAGATCTACACTTATTTGGAGCCTCCATCTCAACAAACTTCCAGTATAAAAGAACCAGGAGAGATTTTGGATCTCCCTCTACTCTAGATGTGACATGTGACATCCACACAGTGATAATATTAACCATTTGATAATATCTTATAGGACTGCACCCTCACTATGTAATATGATCATCAATTGGTTTGAAATTCATCCACCGTATGTGAATATCATCACCGACCTCCTGCTTCTACATCAAGTGACCCAATTATCGAAGTAGGTTCGAATTCTATTTCTTGTCGCATGTGATGAAGTTATTCACGTTATTTGGAAGTACAAAAACATGGCTCTCCATAAAAATGCTAGCATCAATTATAGGGTGGTGATATTTGAAATTTTGTTTTCATCTCAATAAGAAAACTGTATACAAGATGAAAAATAGTTATCGTAGTAAGAGATTTAACTATTCTGGAAAAACTGCATGTGCAAGGTAACTATCCTCGACATCTTGGAATCATGGAAATATTCAGGTTACCACCTTTTCCAGGCTGGAATAAATGCAACACGGATGGAGCCTCGAGAGGTAATCCAAGACCATCATGATATGGTTTTTTCATCATAAATCATTATGGTGATTTCCATGATGGGGTTCACAGTTCATGTTGAATGGTCCATGACTCTTGAAGCAGAGATGATATATCTCATAAAAGATGTTGATTATTCTCATAGAAGGAATTGGAGGAAAATATGGATGGAAAGTGACTCTTCCACCATTCTACAAGTAGTTTTAATGGGTTGGATTCATCTTGTTTGGAAACTGACATCGAAATGGATTATGTGCCATGAAAAACTTGCTTCACTGCATTAATCATAACACACATATACCGGGAAGCCAACCAACTTTCTGATTTCCTTTCAGACATGGGAGACTGTGGTGTCACTTGCACCTATCATTCCATCACTCCTTGTGAGAGTCTACCTATCCATTACAATGATAAATGTAAACTTCATTCCTTCAAACATTTCTAACCCAATTTTTTTTCATTATATAAATCCTTGATGCCTGCTTTTTTTTAAAAAAAAGATCTGTTAAATATGAATTTGATTGCTTCCAAAAAAATCACTTTAGGATAATTATTTCATTGAATAAGGGATTAATGAAAAATTGATCAAGGAACAAAAAAAATGATAAAATTTTTATTATCATATAGAAACATATCAATTTTGTCTATTTCTATATATTGTTATATAGAAAAATAATTCCTCATCTTTGAGAAGTGGATCTTGGAGTAAAACTTTTAGCATATTAACATCATACCCATTGAGTAATATGAAAATTTCATAACGTCATATAGTTATGGTGTTTTTTACTTTAACATTCCAATTATCATTCACATTATTGTGATCAATGACATCAATCACTTTCTCTATTAAATTGTATTTTTCATATATGTTGTAATATCAAATTCAACTAATGATATATTGTGTAGAACACTCATTATAGGATTATTACAAATAACCTATGTTTTTTCCATTTCTCTCATATTAACAATTTATTATATCAACATATAAATGATGTGGGTTTTTCAGAAATTAATTTACAAATTACCAAATATTTATTATCGAGATTATAGATAAATTACGATATAAAAATTTATTAAAGGTTTGGAGAATGTGAGAGTAATAAAATTCTTGATGAATAACATTTTATTCAATAGAGTTTGTTACATGCAATAATGAATTGGCATAAATTACAAATAAAACTAGGTTTAGATTCCGTTTAAAAAAACAATATGTTTCTTTGAAAAGAATGTGTTATACCCAATCTGTAGTTTTACTGAACAATAATTTATTATTAATATTATTAATTTCTATGATAGATATCTCAAAGCTGTTGAATTGACATGTATGAATATGATTATCATAATTTAAAAAATATATTGTTTGAACATGTTTATTAGTTATTTATATATTATTTATAAAATAATAATCATTTTAAGGAAAAAGAAATTATTTCTGGAAACCTATTTATTTTTCATAAAAAATAGATTAATCATGAATTGTTAGAAAATTTTAAAATTAATATTCTCCAATTATATAGGAATTTATTTTAAAAAAAACTTGTAACTATTTTAAATAGTAATATAAAAATTATCTTATGTTGAATTTTATATATTTTTCAAAAAAGATTAATTTTTTATGAATGGTGGCCCAATCTAACTGTTAATTGAAATCAACCATCTCATTTAATTAAATAACAATTATAAACTATATTTTAAATTTATTTTAATGTAAACTTATTTCCAATATATATTATTTAATCCAATTTAGGTCATTTTGTTCAATTATATATTGAATTTGGATATATAAACATTTCAAACAATGGAACATGTTGACATAAAAAACTTTCTTTCTTTTCACGTTTTTAGGATCATTTTTAAATTATACTCAACCAATAAAATGAGTTTGATTATGAAAAATGGATTCCATGTTTAAAAATAAAATAATTAATATAATATAATGATGTCAAATTAATATTTTTACCATAATACTAATGGAAACAATTAAAATTCATTATAATGATTTATATAAAAGTGTGTTAAACTATGGATTACACATATTAGAAAATTTTTAAAATGACATACCAACTTTTTCAACCAAAAGTTTCTAGCCATATTGAGAGCATTATCACCATAATTGCAATTTTTATGAGTTATTTTGATAATATTTGATGAAGGTGACCAATATAATAAATTACATATAGGAAAAGACATCATTTCCTTTAATATTAATAATTGATTGGAATAGGTAAAAACATCATTATATTTTTATAATTATAATTTTCAATTCCAAATGAGTTTTTTATCAAGGTAATTTATTTTAGTTTTTTTATTGTTGAAGTAATTACTATAAATGATTAATAAACAACAACACACACATTGTTTTTAATAATAATATAATATAAATGACAATTCAAATATGAAAACTGAAGTAAATTAAAAGAATTATTTTGAGCCATTATTTTTAAGATGATTATATGATGTTATAAGTGGGTTACCATAATATATTAGAATTAAATAATTTTACTTATTTTAAAAATCAATTTAAATTAATAATGAAAAAATTGACATTAATGTTTTTTATAATAAAATACATTTTATAAATTTAATAATAATTATGAAAACACCTATCTCTTTCCATGTATTTTTAAAATGATAAGAAATATAATTTCGGTTCCATTCATTTAATAATTTATATTTTATAAAATTATATTATATGATAAATAGATTGAAAATGTTCATGTTACGTGCACATGCGTTGAAACTAATTTTCATAAAACAAAATATTATCCTCTCAAAAATATTATTTCATATTCGAATAATCAGGTCAAAATTATTTAATATGTTTCTCATTAGGTTAGAATAAAATTATAAATTACCAAAATTGGAAAATTAATTATCATATTGAAAAAACAAAATGGTAAAAATTGGGAATCATGGAATATAAGGATAAATTGATGAAAAGTATTTAGTTTTTAGGGTACATGTTTCTACTAACCAAAAAACGATAAAATTTATTATTTTAAATTTTTTTAACAAAATTAGTTATAGGATTCTTCTAAATAGTGAATAGATTTAATGGCTTGAAATAATAAAACTCCTTCTCAATTGTAAAAGGGAACTTATTCCACTCAAAACTACACACTTTCACACAACATTTTCTCAGAAAATTCAATAGAAAGATACCTCCCATATTACCTCCCATCATCATATAATCACTATTTGGGGTAAATAGACAACCTATGAAGAAATTAGTGTAATCCAAAGGGGATATCCTAAGAGGATATAATGTTTTTCAACAAGAATATTATATTTACATATTTCTTCACATCCTTATATTATTTTTGAACCATGATTATATAATATCATCAACATCTTACACATACTATGATGTTTTTATAATAAAATAATTAATTAAAACAATCATAAACTCCATTAAAAAGGTCATGTAATCTTCATTTGTGCATAAGGCGTACTATGGCCTCATGATCCAATGTTTTTCATTTTTTATTTACTCTATCAAGGTTTGGTAAGATGATGGATATAAAAAATATATATAATATTTCTAACACAATTATAAATGTTAATTGGTTATATCATAAATAAAATCCATTCTTTAGGAGATATGATAACATCACTCATGTCTGTAGAGTAATATCATCTCATGAAGCGATTTTATTCATCTGTCACTAACACTTCACATCGAAGGTGATAAATATAAATATAATTATTATATTTCATATTAATGAAATTATTATTATAATAATTAGAAAATTATCATTATATAATAATTATATATAATTATATATAATTATGTTTTATTCTATTTCACTAATGTAATAATTATAACATCGTTCATGTACATGTGTACCACCACCTTCACGAAGCAATTTGAGTCTATTTTCTTCACCACACATCATGGATGATATATATAAGTATATAATATTGTATATATGATATAAATATAATTATGGAAAGGTAAAACATTACTTACCTAATTTATATAACAATAATTGAAGAAAATAAAATGGTACACATGTGTATTTACAGCCTATTATCTCTATGATCATAATATCCTTAATTTTTCATAATCTATATTAATAGTAGGTTATAAAAGTATAATTTATTTAGAAATATAATAATTATTTCTTGATTATTTTTATGTGTGTGGTTTAATTATTTAATATTTGATAGAACATTAACATTCATGACAAAACAAGAATAAGAAAGCAACTCAAATCACACATGAAACAATGAAAAATCAAACGATTATTAATGAATGCGTGAAAATAATTTATAAAAGGATGATATAAAATAATTTAAATATTAATATTGTTTAGAATGATATTATAACATTCTTAAAAACATTATACATGAGGATAAATCATGGTCCACAAGAATTAAGTATAATGTGGTAGATTTTGTTTTTCTTTTACATTATATGGCGAATTATTTCTTATTATTCAGTGATTCACTCTCATATAGTGAATATACTAACTCATTGTCATATAATATCAATATTTATTCGAAATTAATTTTTTTAATATTTAATTTAAATAATTTCACTATGGGGATTTGACTTGACATTTCTATTTGGTAAAAGTTATTGTGAAACCCCACATCATTTTTTGATTGGTAACATTATCTTGATACAATCATTATCTAGTTATAATATTTATTTCGAAATGTAAATTAACATAAATATTTATTTTAATGGGTGATTTATATGAATATTTAATAAACCATATTCTATTTATACATACAATGTATACTTTTAATTTTATTTTATTAACTAAATAAATATTTGTAAATATGAAACTTTTAATCAATATGTATATTTGATAAAGAAAATTATTTATGAATTAAATAGATTATATTAAAATGTTGAATTATTTAGATATGAAATACATGGATTCAAACCTTTTTAATGAAATCCACTTGAGGCATTATTCATCTCCTTGGATGATATCAGTTAGTCAAATCCCGCACAATTGTATTTAGTATGTTTTAAATTATTATGTAAATGGTCTAGTAATTTGTATGATAAACCTTCTTATGAAATTTATTTATGGTAAATTTATATTGTTTTTAAGAAAATTTATGTCTACTAAAATAACATTGACTCCATCCAACATTCATTTTTATTATCAATAATTTTTTCACTATGAAAACATACCTATGGATGCATTTCATTCTATGCTTATTGATTAAAAGTAATGTGTGTTTAGTTACAGACCGATACTTATTGATTCAAATATAATGATTCGTGAAAAAATATTATTTAAATGAAATGGGTGTTTAGTTATTTATCATTCATATTGATTATTATTTTTGATTTATTATGTCATCAATGGTACTTAGCTGTTACTGTCCATTAGATATCCCACATATTTTTTTATCCTTATCCATGATTCCAAGAATAGTACTATATTTAGTATGTGAGGATATAAAAATGGAATAATTCTATTATAAAAAAAATAATTTATAAATTTTTTTATTAAAATATATTTTCTGAATAATGTATGTATCTACTCTATGAATAATACTAAAATATTTAGTCCATTGTGATATTATTCCATGTATATTATTCCATGGTAATGGTATTAGCCACCTGCTCTAGGAAACTATTATAGAGGTCTCTAAACATTGTATAAAATCTTATTTATTTATATTATATAGTTTCCTCTTAAAGTTTTAAGAAATGATAATCTTACCGGAAGAATACTAGAGGTGAAACTATGAGATGATATTCAATCTAATGAATTCATGATATTGTTGGATTCCTATGATGATATAATTAGTATATAATTGATGGGTGAGATTGGCCTCTTTGGTATGTCAAGATTAGAGAGACATATTTTTTCACCCAGTTGATGTTGTGTGTGTTACTATAATGAAAATAAGACGTGTTTTCCGTCTAGCGGTGGATCTTTATATGAAGGATCTTATTGACCTTATATAGTTACTGGTAGTGGAACATTTACATGCTTCTAGTGTAGAATATTTGTTAATTCAAAATGTGATTTCATTAGGGAATCTATGATATATATTTTATGCTTATTCATATGTCACTAGTAGAATTTATATTTTATAATTTCCATCCCACATAGTGTCACATTCTATCAACAACTAAATTTACTATGGTGTAATCAGATCCATTATTAACAAAGGTGATCCACCAATAGACATCCAGAACTAATTTTCTTCGCATAGAGGAAGAGTCTCCAGAATATGTTGATATTGGAATAGTTATTATAAGAGGTACCATCCCACATCATTATCTATGGTAACTGGTTTATTTAATACTAGTTTTTATCACAAATTCATATCATCATTTTTTATTTACTGGCCCTTCCTGTGGTGAATTTGTCTTATGAAGTAGATATTGATACACAGTAAAGAATGGTGAAAGTTTACCGTCTCCTTTTTCCTTCATGTATTCTCCTTAAAAACGATTTAGGCCGGATGTAATTTTGTTGATCAATGATTGGAAATCTACTATCATCATTATGATCATGTATTGGATGATTTCTCATCAGCTATGGATTGACGGATGCTGATCTACTTTACTAATCCAGATGAGGTGTGACATGCCTTTTAGAGAGAACATATCCAGAGATCTTGTTGAGACAAGACATATTTTACAGATATGTTTAGGGTAATATTAGTGTTTTTTGACTTGTAGTAGGAATCAGGGAGGGATGATTTCTACCTAGTCATCACCAAGTTATCCAAAAAAATACATCTGATTTTGGTAACATTCCACCTGTATGAGAGATGGATTTTCCAATTGATTTAGTACCTTGAACATAACCAATGTATTTTAATTCCTATATAATTATTATCATTCAATATAAAACAATTGATCAATCAGTTGGATTATATTCATAGTAATTCATTATCCTCCCCAATGAGTCGCATTGGTAGATACTAATTAACATTACATAGATATTTAAAAAATTAATATCTTATGTGTTTAATATCATAATCTAAAATGATTTGTGGTCATTATCCACTAAAACATTCCTCAAATAGATTATTTATTGATTATTTAAATTGGTCGATATGGTTCTCAACGATTTATCTTCAATCTGCAAACCACTAGATGATAATTAAATAATCTATCATCCATAAAATACAATTAGGTGAAGATTTACCCACTATGAGTACCTTATTATTATTTTTGGCATATGAAATACTAATATATTTTAGGAATATTTGAATAGTATATAACTTTAGTAGATCAATGTGGTCATTTTTTTCATTTTGGATGACATCCTTAATCTAAAAACAAGGAGGATCATGAATGTCATCAGGTGATAATGATTGAAACATTGAGAGGTCACATACTCTCTGCCAATGCCATACAATGTTTTATCTATATTTAGGATGTGTTGTTATTTGGATATGTGGTCATTGAACGTGGTATATCAATTAATCAACAGAATGTGAAGGTTGTTGTGGAATTGGAACAACCATTAAATGAATTTGAGACTCGATGATTCATGGTATTAGTGGTGTATTATACCCATTGTATCAATGATTTCTCAAAAATCTATTCTACAAGTACTTTTCTCACTTATAAAAGAGTTATTTTTATATATAATGATAAGTTTTAATGATCATTAATTTAATGGATTTTATTTACTTCTATACTAGTGTTGGCCCTCTCAATGGTCAGACAAGGATATGTGGTCTTCTTTGATGAATCTGTTTTAGATTTTCGGGTTGTGTTAATATTTATGGTGATCATTTATTTCCATCTTAATATAGACAAATGATTCCATAAGATAATTATTATCTCACCCATAACCTCAAACTCAAAACAACCATACATTCTCTTAATTTTTTTTGGAACTTCCATTTCACAGAATGGATTAACATTTATTATGATCACAAAAGCATAAGTTATAACATACATAAAAAGGATTTTTATCTTAATCAGATAATTTCAATAGAGTAATTTTAGTTAAATATATTTAGACATTGAATATAACTTAGGAAAGGGGAATGTCAATATTTATTCCTTAAAAATGAATCATTTATCTGAAATCATTAAAGAATCATTAGATGTGGGGAAATTGATAGAACTATTTGTACATTTTATCTTGGGAGTCTAGAAGAACGAGTTTGAATATTATTTTACAAGAGTTTGTTTGACCTCCACTCTTATAAAGATAATTCATTAGTATCTATAGTTTTACATTGAAATATTGGGCTTTATAGAGTATGTTTATGGTAGGGAAACTATAGCTATGTGGTATTTCTCCATTTATGGTATTATATCTTTTTATAACCGGTATGTTTTACCTACTTCTATGAGTATTTCTATAATGGGAGACTATTAATGTTAGAATTTGGTAGTGTACCCATGTATCATGATGATGATCTATGATATGTAAAAAAATTTCTAGTAACCAAGTATAAGATGGGCCATCACTGACAATGTTTCAAAATGTATTAATTTCTTGATGGTAATGGCCAAGAACAAAAAACAATAGAGTTTATCTGAGGAAATTACTATTCTATCATGGGAGTGGGATGATATTTCTATATAATTTTCGTGGCTTTTCCTTGTACCCCTCAAAAAAAATAAAGCGATGGGTTTTAGTCAATCGATTGAACAAATCATGTAACCACTAAAACCATTATAAATAAATTTCCATATTTGATGTAATTAAATGAGTTATTATGTACTATGGTTAAATAAAACACATCAACATATATTTTTTCATAAATTTGGATTTAATGGGCCATTATGAATCATTGTTGTTGATTATATAATTATTTAACAATGATCAAATTATTTTTATAAACATAGGGTTTTAAAATTCAAATTGACATAGATAAAAGAAGGGATGACCTCAAATAGTAGGATAATACCCTATAGAGACCATTTATCATGGTATCTGATTTATATATGATCGTCGGAATTTTCCATCACCAAGCACATGTTGATATCCAACATCTTAATCATGAGGGAAATTGTTTATGGGAGAAGTTCAAGCTTATCATGATCATGACCCAAATCGTATATATTGAACCACCTCATTAACTCCACACCATATCCCAACATTCAATTTAGGAATTTTTTAGTTTATTAGTGTTATATGTATCCATAATCTAAAAATACAAAAATGGTAATTATTTTTATTGAATAATGAATATATATATATAACCTATTGTTGTTATGTTATAAATGGCATTCATTTAAATATAAAAAAAACACAAATTATATTTTCATTTAATATTCAACTAAAAATAATCAATTTATTATCAAAAAATAATGGATTTTAAAACAAATATCATTTTATTAAAATATTATTATTTGATAATTTTTATTAAATATAAAAAATCGTATAATTTTAATGAATTCTATTGTAAATTTAACAATGGTTTTAAAACTCTTATTATCAAAGAAACCGAAAAATTCACCATAAATATCGATTATTATTTTAAAAGTTACAATTATTGTATTTAAAAAATTATTTATATTAAATTAATATTATTTTTCGAATTATAATTTTATTATTATCCTACGGTGAATTTTTCAAAAAAAAAGATAGTTAAATGATGGTGTAAAGATTATATATCTAATAAATATAATTTTTTATTATGAAATTATCGTGAACAAAATGTGATGGAATAAATAAAGAAAAGTGTAGCAATGACCAAATATACATTTTTCCTTTAGATAAATTATTTTATGTTAGTTTTATTAATTTTATTTTTTCATTATAAATCTTCACAAAAATTATTATATTTTATTGTTTTAAAATGATTTCACTAAGATTGTGAGTTAAATATACATATCATTGGGAATTATATTATTATGTCTAACCCTTGGATTTATAAAATAATGGGATCAACTCACTTTTCGAAAATTCCATGGCCTTAAACCATTGGTTCATTTTGTTGTTTGGTTATTTTATTATGTTGAGTCCAAAAAATAATAATAATGTGATCCCCCTCATTTCCAATATAAAAACACAAAATATTCAATTTCACATCACTCATACTCCCTGAATCATGTTCAAACTATTCTATATACTATATTGTGTTCATCCATGGTTCCATCAATCTCTTAAGAACCCCCTCTCATTCTTTTGGAGTCACACACTCATGTAAGGGATCCTCATCTTATATTATGTGTTCAAGTTTCTTTAATATCCTTTCCATTCTATTTATAGTACATTATGATGGGATATGTAATTAAATGTTCATATTACTACCAATTTTATATCCAAATTACGAGATACCTCTTTCACTTTCATCAACCAATTTTTATAAAATTTTATTTGACGTCATTATGCTGCCAAAATTTCCCCACGATTTTACATGAAAAAACTTTTGTGTATTGAATACTATACAAATTAAATATCAATGATATTCACTATTATACACATATACTTATTTGAAATGGGAGGTTAAATTTTGTATCTAACACTCCATTATAATTGAATAAACCTCGATGAAGAATTAATACATGTATTAGTATCTATGTTGAACAGGTATGCGTGAGAATGAAATTAAAGTGATGTGTACATCCCAAATTATGTATTGATCTAATGTATTGGGTATAGTTTTGATCTTGAGAAATTATATAGGTATTGTTAGGAATCCTAATTCTTTTATGGGACTTTTTCCATTCTTAAGTCTTACCAGTTAAACTTGACTAATTTCAATGACGTAATGTTTTAAGATGTTACCATACTTCATGTGTTGCCTTATTGATTATCGTGTTATATCCTGTATTATTAAAAATGTAAATGATTACTACTCCATTTATGCTTACATTATATACAAGAAAAACATTTTTTATTTTCCTTCATGTTTTTCTATGATTAATCCATTACATGGAGTTATATCTCACACTGTTCTTATGTATCTCCCAATGTTATCCTCTATATTTTCAACAACCATCAAATATCTTGATAATGTTGATGAGTTTTTCAAAAAAAATTGATGTATTTCATGTTTTATGTTTTTATATAATATACCAATCTACCAAAAACAATATACATATCGATAATTGGGGTTGTTTGAAGATTAATATTACTTAATAAATCAAATATTTATGTTAATTATATAGTAGAATTTTTTTAGTTTATATTAGTTGAAATGTTTAGTTAACATAATGGAGATTGATTTTTATTGGAGACTGAAATAATTAAGGTTTATGAAATGGGTACATTCATAGGGCTCAATGCTAAAAAATTTATTACAATCTCTTGGGAGTGATCATATAATATGTCAAATATTCCATTTGTTATGTGGATATGGATTTAGAAAAGACATACCATGGAGTAATAACTCTAAAAAGATGTGGTGGAACTGACTCAGTATAACTTGTTTGATGATAACAAGGCTCACTTCACACCACATTTTAAACTTTTGGGTGATATGATTTGGTAAATTTAATATATCAATATGAACCATTATTATGGGAAGAAAAATTACACATAAGAATATTTTTTTTAGAAATATATCATGTATAACATATTTTAACGACTAGAAGGTCGTAAGTCATGGAAATAAATATAATTAATATGTTATCCTATACATATCATTAAATACCCATTTATTTGTTTAATAGTTTAACAATACACATACATAATTTTCTTTTATTCTATAAAATTTCAATATATAAGTGAAATCGTGTAAACAATCAATATGAAAAGAAATGTGATGAAGGCCCCAACAAGATGACTAAACTGATGGGAAAAAAGAATAAAAATAGGTTATTATACTCTCTTAGATGACTCAATTTATGAATTGAAACATGGATTTGGAGGAGGTTACAAATTCCCATAATAGATATAATGATTTAAGTGAGTGAATTATATGAAAATGTTCTCTGAATTAAAATAGAACATCGATTCTCTTAATCACTGAACAATGGATCAAGTCAATTGGGAGGTCCCTAGTCATACTTTAATGTTATGAACAAGTAAATGTTATATGGTAAGTTGATCATATTAATTGAGTAAGTAATAATTGATGGACATAGATAAAGAATACGAAGACTGCAGAATATATTTATGCAATTGTATTAAAGGAAGTCCATAAAATTTGATTCAATAAATTTTTTCTTCAAACTATCCAACATATAATGAAATGGGATTTATATTCCTACAAGAAAAAAGATGGAAAATATTTCAAGAATATGAGGAATACATTATAACACTTGCACGATATGACACCATATTAGTCATTTCCACCAAATTCATTGTTTACCACTCCATTAGTGTGATATAACCTAGTCAATGAAATTACCTGGAGATGATTTACTTTGATAGCTATAGAAACATTGTACGATTCTCCCTCAAGGTAGAAATAGAGATCAATAAATTACAAGGGTATAATGAAGATAATAACTATAAAATGGAGTTTACTTTTGGTGATACAAATGATAAATATAATTTTGCATTGAATTCTAAACATTCCACATGACAATGGTTTAGAGAGAAACCCCCCATACATATTCTATGTGGAATGAAAGAATACTTCTGTTACAGGATGTATAGAAACCTATGAATTAGTTACTGATAAGAGAAACCCACTAATGCACTAAAATAATGGAATTATCTAGAAAACCCATATCACATTGTTCATTAATTCACCTATAATAATCAAGGGAACATTTTAATCTAATTCATTAAGGAAATTGTTTTCAGAGACAACCAATAAATTTAATGGTAGTAAGGGAGAGGTGTTTTGATCACCACCAACTAGGTGAATCCCAACTATGAAGTGTTTATTGTTACAATATTTTTTAATAACTTAATAGTCTAAATTATTTTTGATTTTGGATATATGTAAGTATTTTGTATAATGAAATTTTAGTAGAACTACTCTTACACTTACACAAAGCTAGGATGTAGATATCTTAGTGATAATGGAAAATTGATTAATATTTTCATTACAAGTATATAAATCCTCTCATGTCAATGTATTTGGATTGAAATTCCCAATGAATGTTTCTAGACTCCTTTAGGTGGTATTTGGTGCAATATAATATATAAGGATTGGCATACCATATATAGAGAAAACATAAATTTTCATGGAAACTACATAATTATCTATATTATGAATCGACCCTAGATTACATACATGTGAAAGGAATAGGATGAGTCTCATATGGAACCAACATCTCAAGCATAGATATTATTTCCCTAAGATTATGCATATCCAGATCAAATGTTTATGTATAAGGAATGAATTATTCTTGAATAAATGGCCACTGTGAGGGAATACAATATTGGGTTTCCAAAGGAATTGTATGATCTTGTTCCTATATAAAGATGAATTTTCACTATTTATAATATCTAGGGTGTTTTCATTTTGTATGAATAAAAATGGAAATATTGTTATTGAACTTGAGGAGATAAATAAACAATTAGAAGATAGTCTGGAAAAATTGATCATATTCTTATGTGCTTCACCATGCAGTGCACCAGTTCCCTTTGCCTATAAGACAGATAGGATAGTCCAACATTGAAAAGATTATCATGAGAACAATAAAATCTAAATAATGAATAAATATCCACTTCTATGGATTGATGAATTTTTCAATTTGATTTGTGGACAAGAACACTTACAATGGTTGATATGTGGTCAGGATATTACCCTTTATTGGTGAAGAAGGATGAAATCCCCAATACTAATTCCCATATAGGGTACGAGCACTATGATTACATGTTCATTCCACTGATAAACACTAAATACCAAACAAATATTCTTAGGCATGATGATTACATTCCATAGATATTACCAAGATAAAATATTGGTAGACATTATAGATGATATTCAATTTTTATTCAAAATCAAGAAGCATCATGAGATGATTCTGAACACTATGCTAAAAAATATGCGAAATGAAAAGATTTATGAAAGGTATAGAAAATGTGAGTTCATGTTAAAGGATGTCCTTATCTGGGTGAATGTTATCAGAATATTTGGGGTTTTATTGGAATCATAAAAGAACGAATCAATTGAAGTATATCTATGGCCAACATCTATGATACATATCCATAGTTTTCTTAGTTTATATCGGTATTATCATTTTATTTTGATAAATGTTTGATCATTTTCAAATCATATAACCTCGATAACTCATAAGGGATTCAATATTTTATGGAATTAATTATATGAAGAGAAATTCTAGAAGATGAGAGGGAGTATTATCACTACACATGTTCTCACACTACCCAAGTGTGGGAATATTTTTGTAGTGTTCAAGGATTATTAGTATATGTTATTGGGTTGTGTGTAAACAAATATTGAAAATTTCATAGTCTATACTACATGATAGTTGAACATTTATGAAAACAAATATGCAACACAGGATTGGGAGTTTGTTGTGAAGGTCTTCTCCTGGAAAATATGGTCATATTATATCATCATGGAGAAGTGTTTAATATATATGGATCTCAAATTCCTATTGTATACATTCAAATAGAATGATATGAATATTTTCCATCAAATATGGTTTGGGATGATCAATGATTTTGTATTCCAAATTCACTACCATCCTAGGAATTTGAATAATGTGGTATATTATTCAAAAAGAATGTGTCAAAAATTTTCATCAATGATATGAATTTATTGGGATCTGATCTAATTATATTTGAAAATTATGGACATGGGAATCATAAGGTAAGGAATATCATCAATCCTTTCAAAAATTATTTCTCAAAAATATACGCATTAGAGGATAAAATACTCATAATGTTATTATGTGGGAGTTCAGAATAAAGTTGAAACAATAAGAAAAGGGAATTCATTGGAGTTAAAAAATAATGAAGAAGGAGTTGTAGGATTTCAATCATGAAAAAGTATTCAATCAGCTCCTGAGCTAATGAAGGAGTTGTTGGATGATGCATGATGTTCAACCTTCTATATCCATTCAAGAATAATGAAGATGAATTGAGATCTTCGAGCTAAATATTAGTGAGACAATATGATTTAAGATATCATATAATATATATCAATGTTCCTTGAGTATTAGATTGTGATATATAAAATATAAAACTCTAAGGGTATGTTGCATCCACTCCTTATAAAAAGATTAATATAGGAATAGGAACCCATAAACATCATCATTGGACATATGAATACATCTAAAGGAAATATTCTATATGTGTTTTTATGGAACATCATAATACAATAGACCACTTTATTGAAATTCTTGAGGATTTCACACTAGATCAACAATCATGAAAACACATCAGAGAAAATGTAAGGATTCATAGAGTACCAAATATTGATATTTTCCAACATAGATCGAATATTGAGATATATATCCTATAAGAGTATCCAACAAGTACTGAATACTGATTAAAACATCATTAATACTTATCACCCTCCTACTGATACCCTATCTGAGTGATCAATAATGAAAATTTAGGAAATATTGATAACATTATCAATTGAATTTAAAGTAGGATGGGATCATCATCATCATATGATCGAGTTCTCTTACAAAAAATATTTTCACTAAAGCATTCAAATATATCTTTATGAAAAAATTAATTAAAAGAGGTATAAAACACATATATTCTCAGATGATTTTGGGGGGGTGAAATCTACTAGGTTTTGAAATGGTCTAGGTATTGGTGTGAAAGGTTATGACCATTTAGATTCACATCATGGCTCCTCAATGTCGAAAAATAGTTATGTCGAAAATAATCAATGAAACCCAAAATTTGATGTAAGAGACATAATATTACCCAATATATCTCCATGGAATTAATTTATTTTATTTAGGAAGAAGGGAAATATTATTCCATGATACATCGACTCCTTTACGATACATGATCAAATTAGGGTGGTGGCCTACCGACATGAACTCCAAACAAACCTATCTCAAGTGAAAAATGCATTCCATTATCCATCTTTAGGATTTAGATTCTAGAATACTCACATGTGCTTAATCCATTGGTGGTTTGTAAGGACCCACCCTTTTACATTACATGATCATTAGTTTAAACAAGAATTATAATTCAGTATACTTTTGGGTTTAGATTTTAGAGAATTATGTCATAACTTATACATAAAAACATAAATATTAAATGTAGACACATCTATTTAGTGACCATTTTTTCATAAAAAACTCTTAAAAACATGTCTAGATCAATTCATTAAACAACATGAATTTTCCATGACCCCATCCAGGACCCTATTCATCTTTATGTCATGTGGAAAACATTTCAAAAATATAAGATGAGAATAAAAAGCTCAATAAGGGTTATAAAAGAAGGAAGGATAACATTAGGCCCATAATACTTACATATCAATGAAATTAAACTTATCAATCATAAAATATAATCTCTTTACCATACCTCACAAAATAATAATATTTATGAATAAGAGATATAAATCATAAATCATAAAGGTAACTTGTGGAATACATAAGATAATTACATTGTAGATTTCATAGCTACATAGGGAGTTACATTTTGAATACCCATCACCGTATATTCCCTAAATCTCTCAGGAGAAATGTTAATGTTTACCTCATCCACGTTACCTAATCCAATAAAAATCTACCTCGAGCTCAGCTACCATCAGTTTATCACGAAACCACCCATATACATGAACAATGCTCAATAACAATAATATATTCATATCACATAAAGCAACTATAAATGAATGATTACATTTCGGCATTTTAGTCACATTATATCATTTCAAGATATTGACATAATCAGTTATTTATCAAACCATTTTCAGAACCATTTAAAATATATAATATAATGACATTTGAATTAAAGTGTCCCATACAACTTAATAGCTTTGGAATGCAATTTTAATTTCAAAACATTAATTTTAATTTAAATAAATCCATAAAACCATATTTTAATCATGGACATTATGTGTACTATTTAGAAGAATAAATCCTTAAAACATTAAAAAGGACATGTTAGTTAAAGAGTTAGTAACCAAATGAGAGACATTTGAATAAAAATAATTAAAAAATAACATTAATCAATGATTATAATATCATCTGAATATGTTGATTCATGATATAATATCCCAAAGGTATATATATAAACCATATAGTAGTGAATTTCCATATAAAAACAAATAAGTATCAATGAAATGTAAATTGAGACAATGACCCTTGCAAAGATCATATCCTTAGATTAAGGAAAAATCATTGACATAATTGTGTGTGATAAATAAGAATACACCCTATATATTTGGATATTATGTGTAAAATATTCATAGTTCCTTCTCACATATTCATATCCTGACATAATCATGAAGTATAAGATTAACCCAAAGAATTGAAATTTGGTTAAGAAGTTCCCTTACAATAATTTGGAAGCCTAACAACATCACATAAATATTCATAAAACATGTTGATGAGAGATAAAATGGTTTCTCATCATATGAAATACAATTTAAAACAATAATGAAATAGAATAACATATCACAACATAAGATAATGGAAATTAATAGAAATAACAAAAAATAAGTCTTCGACTAAAAGAGGAGGGTGAAAGGGTCCAATACAAAGAACATATAATTACATTAGGGATAATTCAATGAAATAACTATGGGTGAAAAACAAAAATACACCAAATATAATTATATATTAACTATAAAACAATCATAGGACATTCACACATATTCATATAATGACTTAATTAATTAGAATAAGTTTAACCAAAAGAATGGAAATTGGGTTAGGAAGTCTCCTTACCTCTTGTCCGACATGAATCGTTTGTTATTTAATCTCCTGAATAATAAACTACAATTAATTTATTCTTGGTTCAGAAAATTTTTCAAGTTTATTAT
The DNA here is from genome assembly GCA_963277665.1 of Viscum album. Taxonomy (NCBI): domain Eukaryota; kingdom Viridiplantae; phylum Streptophyta; class Magnoliopsida; order Santalales; family Viscaceae; genus Viscum; species Viscum album. The sequence continues at coordinate 1,794,616,867 of OY728140.1, forward strand.
TCCATTTATATCACTTATTAACATTTTATAAGCTTTAAATAAACTTCTACGATAATAACGGTCATTTTGATGATATTTGGTATATGAGTCAAAAAATGAACTTTTTATAATTAAAAGTAGGCCATGTGATTAAAATTACATTGTCTCAAAAATATTATTAATAATTTAAATATCATATATAAAATACATATCTTGTATATTCATGAATTTATAACAGTACATTTCATTTTGAGTTAAGAAGTGAATTGCATCGTTCATGGAGACGGAAAGATTTATGTAAGCATGAATGCTACTTTCAATTCAATTAAACACTTCATGAAAATTAAAACATAATGATACATAGGTATATTAAAATTACAGAATAAAATCATATATAATTTCATTAACTGCATCCATTATACATTCCTCATTCGACATGAACTAGTCATGTCACTTTGAGGGAGTGGTAGTCTGCACTTCCTCAAATTAAATTATCACGTTTACCCATTATCGAAACAATAATGGTATTCTATAAATGAAAAATAAAGAACTATAGAGGAAATATAAATATTATATATATAAATTATGAATAATTTTAACTAATAATGTCTACCATGTGAGGTGGTAGGTGAAAATCGAACAATCATCGTTTCATGAGGCAGTTGCATGCCATACAAAGAAACAGTATGTTTGTACCCGTTAAATGAATGTGTGTGTAAGTGTAGTTTGAATCCTTATCAAAACAAAAAACTAATATATTTTGGATAATTATTTTTTTATTTAAACAATGAATAAAAATATCATAGGGAGTGAAGAATTAAAATAAAAGAAGTGATCTTGAGTGAAGACGTTACCTTTAGATTGTGTAACTACATTTGGTTTGAACAAAAAGCCTGTCTTGAAGTACTTTATTCCTAAGGTAAGGCTTATATGAGGAAGATATAGAAATTAAGAGACTATTTGGGAAGATTATGGAAGATCCAAGAGGGCTTGAGAGGTTTGAGTATGAGATAGAGGTGATGTCTTTTTATAAGGGGAAGATGAGCTCTTTAAGAAAGTTTGAAAATATTGTTTTGTTATATAATGATTTCGGATTATAAATTACCAAAACATATTTAATATTAAAATTAGCTGTATACAAGTAAAAATAAATTCATCCAACAAAAATTTGACTGGTTTTGGATATTTTTAAAATATTTATATTTTTTATTTAACCCTTTGTTAACCTATTTATCTTTTACCATGTCCTCTTATTGATTGATAGTATATGGATAATATATTTTCAATAAAATGCCATGCAACCCAAAATGGATGATTAATGATATTTTTAACATCATATATGATATTTGGTAGAAAACTATATTTTTAAGGCTATTTTATCATTTAATAAAATATTTATTCATTTAAAATTCTTTTATGTTAATTTTAATACTATTCATATCGTGACCTTATAAAAATCCAATCCAATTTTATGTTTTCGAAAAAAAATTGATTAATTATAAGATAAAAAGTCATAATAATCTATAAAATTAGTAGATAGAATAAAAAATTTCATATAATATTTATTTTAATATTTATAATATCATTTATTTGAATCCATTATTAATAATGATATTACAACATCACTATTGTGTCATAATTAAATTTGTATATTTAATGTTTAAAAATAATAAATAAAATACCATTATGTATGAAATATATTTATCTTTCCATGTAATATTAATATTTGATGATATATCTTATATTACCTCGTATAACAATTATTTTAGTAAAAAGATTCATGTTTATGTTACTTTTGTCTTTACATTAAATTAATTAATATAAAGAATCATTACCACTCCCACGAGGATCCATGGGGTCCCAAAATCAACCCAAGGATAGAAATGGTCATAAATTTATTATCCAATAGGCTTATGACTAGTTTAATGGTAATTTAATATAATAATAATATTATTATTCACCCTTATTTACCAGATTTACCCTTTTACCATGGTAAATAAAATATTTACTGAAATAAATATTCATAATGTCTAAAATTAAAAGTTATCTATTTACAAAATTCAGAACATTTGATTATAAATATGGAATCCATTTTTCTAAATTCCAAAAATTAAGTTTCAGTAATAAATTTAATATTATTTCCAGAGGTTAAAACATAAAAACGTGTTTTTAAGAAATAATAACTATTAATAAATTGTCACTTTTTTAAGTTGAATTTCAAAGAGAAAATACATATAATGAACAAAATTGGATTAAATTATAAAAATATAATCTAATTATACTTTAAAAACAATTAAATATATAATCTATCCATATAATGAAATTTGATTAAAAATTAATTTTGATTTAAAAAGCAGTATTTTGCACTATTCCTTAATAAATGAACATTATTAGAAAAAACCCAAAATTTCATCCAAAGTGAATTTTGATGTTCAGATTCTAAATAATAAAACTATTTCGTCAAATATAACATATAAAACTGACTAAACACTAGATTTAGAGAGGGCTCCCCATCAAAAAGTTTCCAATCGACCGTTTAAAGAATATTAATGTGTTTACGATTAAAATTGGATTAATTCACGTTTTAAGCATCTAAATTTTATTGAATAAACGCAAAACCATATAACAAACATGTATAATCATAATGTAGTTAGTCCAATTCATTCCCACTAATAGAATGGATAATATTTAACTACAATTTAAAATAATATTATATAATCATTTTTATTGATGAGTCAACCTTGTGTGAAACATGAGATTTCAGAGACACCCATTATTGCATGTCAGGTACGCCACCTAACGTAGAATCCCATTTAATTTAAAATTAATATATAATTCACAAGTATTAATAAATATGAAAATTTCACAGTCCTTATTTACCTGGGATGTTAAATCCTTCCCCACTTTTTGGAATTACGTCCTCAAAATTTAAAAATGGGGCCCATAAACATCATTTAAAGACCCACATCAGAAAAAGATTCAATAAAACTATCACATTATAGGAAAAAATGAATAGTACAAAGGTCACCCTAGTATCACATACTATAATTCCATGTATGAAAACATGGATTTGGATGAGAAAATAAGTATTATATTCTGGTGGAGAGTGATAGAAAACAAGACTGTGAAAAAGTTAACAACAATAAAACCAAAAACATGTGATGAGGTAAATGGTCTTTGAATCCCTAGTAGTAAAAGATAACATAAAACGTTTTTTATTTAAGTCACTTTTCATAATTTTGAGGAATTTATTTATGTGCTTAACTAAAATCATATGGAAACATACTTACTTGTCATGTATACATTCATAGATTCATTAATTCAAACCAAAAATTCATCTTTTCTCCAAATTTTGAGTATTCGAACTGGCTTGGCCACATTAAAAGTTCTATAATAAACTTTTAGAGTATAACATAATCCAAAAAAATGAACTATATATTTCCCTTCAATTTAGACATCTACCAATCCCAAAATGGTTAGTTTGAGATTAGATAATCCCCGAAAAGGATAATAATTTATAAAAATAAATACCACACTAAATCTCTAAAATTAAACAAACAGTACCCATGTTCATGAAACAACATTATGTACACATTTGTGCTTAAAATTAATAATTATATTCTAAACTATTATTGTAATACAAAACTCAGAATAATTTGATCACATTGTCTTCCACGATAAATCATAACATTTAACTTCAAATAACATCTACTACACTTAATGACTCATACTGAAGTCTAATTAACATAATCTCGTATTCTCTATGATAGGTTAATCATTTCCATAAATAACCCAAATCATTATATGTATACATTAAAAAGTAAATTCATCCAAAATAAAATTTTAACCATTACACAACTTATGAAATCTCATAGAATTCTATTTTTTAGGAATATATTGTTCCCAACAGAGAGAACGTTTTGGCAAAATAACCATTATCACTTAATCAAAAAATCATTCTCTTATATTAAGGATATAAATTCTATAAAACATATGTTCCCAAAATCAACTTATTTGTGATCCATGGAATCATTTAACTAAAAATAATAATTCATACTAACTAGGGAATTCGCATAGTCACATCGTAGGAGATGCACCCTTATCACCTTTCATTTGTGGGTTTGATTACTGCGGTGTTTCAAAACACATTTGGTTGTCACCCATCATACGAGTTGTCCTTTTTATAAAACTAAAAAAAAACCCTATCATGTTTGAACCTCAATGTTTTTTCTATACTCTTCATTTTTATCGTAATACATTAAGACCTCAACATATTGTCATTTTTTTCACCTCCATATGATAAAATAAAACTATTCCCATTAGAAAGTACATCATACCTTGATCAGTTTGTATATATTGTTTCATAGTCTTCTTCACATAGGTAGAAGGTCCATGCATTGTAACAATGATTTAAGGAAAATTTAAAAGCATCTGATTCCTTTATCCAAGAAAACCCAGTACAACTTGGGTCATATGGATGTTCACAGAAAAACAATTTCTGTAAATAATATTGTTTGACAAATAATTAAAAAACATATGATAAAAAATTATTTTTACAAAACAGTCGGACAGAGATTGAGTTAAAACATTAAATCAATGTTACTTTTAAAATACCATAGGTATTTGATGAAATACTATAATTTAAAAGAAAATATAAATATGTTTCACAAGGGTCTCCATATTCAGATCCTTTTTCAAAATCATAATATGGTTCAAAATCGTTTGATAATGTAAAATATTTGAATATTCCTTGATAATATTTACCTTTCCATAAAATATTAGAATATTGAGAAAATGTGATTTCATTAAATACAACCCAAGATCCATGATGATATCGATGAATACTAGAGGTGATTTAAATCACAAATAATTTCATGAAACTGAATTTTATGTTCATAAAAGTTTCACTATAATACGAACATGACTTTGAAATAATTTTTTAAATTATGTCATTAGGACGAGATATGAATGTTGTTGGATATCCTACTCCTTTCGTATATAACTGACTCTCCTTGATCTAAAAGCTTTTCAAAACAAATCTTTAATAGAAATAATAAGCATCAGTACTAACTATGTGTTTAACAAAAACTCATGATCCCTATAGTTGTCTAAACCGTCCATTGATACCCATTGTAAGGCCCCAGCCTTAAATGTTACATAATCTTGAGTTAATTCATGAGTTTTCATTGAGGATCATTTTAGGTTCATTGTTTTAATGAATTAGATCATATCATGTACATAACAATATAAATATTACATTTAGACACTTCTACTTGGTATCATTTTTTTTGTAAAAAAGAATTATTAAAAAAGAAACATGTCTAGTTCCACGTTATAGGAAAAATGAATATTCCTTGATCATATACTTGACCATATTCATCATTAATTCCTATGGAAAACATTTCAAAAACATGGGATAAAAATAAAAATCTCAGAAAGGGATATAAAATATGTAATGAGAGCACTAGTCCATGAATACGTACAAGTAAATGAAATCATACTTTACCATCTTAAAATATATTCTCTTTAACATTCCTCACTAAATCATAAGATTTATCAATAACAAATAGAAATCATAATCATAAAGGTAACATGTCTCATCCTACGTATATATAAATTATAGCATTCACAGCACATTGGGGGTAACAATTGGAATACCGATCATAGTATATTCCTTAAATATTTTAAGAGAAACATTAACATTTTCCTCCATTACTTTACTTAAGGCATTTGACAACTATATCGAGATCACCCACCCTAGGTTTTTCATGGAACCACATATATATGTGAACAACAGAAAATAACCATAACATCTTCTAAAAACATAAAAAATCATAATTTAAAGATAAAATTTCTATATTTAAATAACATTATATCATTTCAAGATATTGGAATAATCATTGATTTGTGAAACCAGTTTCCAAAACATTTAAAAAATTTAATAAACAGATTTCTGAATCAATGTTTCATATACCACGTTGATGATTTTGAAGGAAATTTTAATTTAAAAACCTTCATTTCATTATAAGTAAATACATAAATTCAATTTTTAAACATGTAAATTATTGAAAATTATTTAGAAGAGTAAATCATTATAATATTTAAAACGATATTTTAGTTAAAGTGTTTCTATGAAAATTAAATATTCTTGAAAACAAATAATTGAGAAATAACATTAATAATAGCTTATAATATAATGATAATGAAGATTTTATTGATATAATATTCCTAAGGGAAGTATATACACCATATAAAAGTGAATTTTTGTATAACAACCAGTATGTCTTAATGGAATGTAAATTGAGACAATGTCCCTTTCAAATATTATATGCTTAGATTAATGAAATATCAATGAAATAAAGATGTGTGAAAAATAATAATAACCTCAATATAGGTGGATATTAATTGTTGAATATTCATTGATCATTCACACATATTCAATGCATGGAATAATCAATAAGTATATGTTTAGCTGAAAGAATTTAATTTGGGTTAAGGAGTTCCCTTACCTAATTCACCTGCCTAATGACGTCACATAAAAATTCAAAAAAGGAGTTGATGAGAGAGAAATGTTTCCATAATCACATGGAATTAAAATTTAATATAATAATGATATATAATAACATATCCTAAAAAAATATAATGGAAATTAAAATACATAAAATAAAATAATTCTTTGACTAAAAGAGGAAGGTGAATGGTCCCTATAAAAAGAACATATCATTACATTATGTATAAATCAACCAAATAAATATTTGTGTCCAAAATAAATAAACCAAATATAATTTCATATTAATTGTAACACAATAATATCTCATTCACACATATTCATATAATGACATAATAAATAAATAGATTTCTAACCCATAGAATGGAAATTTAGTTATGAAGTCTCCTTACATCGTGTCTGACATGACTCATTCATTAATTAATCCCCTAAATAATGAACTAAATTTAATTTGTACTTGCTTTAGATCCTTTTTAAATTTTAATATTCCTTTTCTATAACTTATTACCATGTTATTACAATTAAATAATCAATTAAGTTAATAACGGTCATTTTTTCAATATTTGTTACTTGAGTCAAAAAATGAACATCTAATAATTACAAGTTGCCAATGGGGTAAAAATTAGATTATATATAGAATTATATTCAGGAATTATATATCATATATATATCATATTTATATTATATATATGTATTTATAATAGTACATTACATTTCGAGAGAATAAATGAAGTACACCATTCATGGTGACGGTAAGTCATACGTACACATGATCGCTGCATTCATTTATTTTTAATATTTAATGGAATGAAAACTTAATGATATGTAAATATATTATAATTCTAGTATAATTTAATATATAGTTTTAATAACTCAATCCTTTATACATTCCATATATGTCATAAACTTGTCATATCACTTTGAGGGGCGGTAGTCTGCACTTCCTCAAATGAAATTATCACATTCACCCATTATGGAAACCATAAAGGTATGTTATAAATGAAAAATACCAAAAAATAGAGACAATATAAATATAATATATATCATATATAAATACATTTCAATCATAATGACCACCATGAGAGGCGTTAATAGATAATTAAACAATCATTGTTTTCTGTGGTAGTAGTTCGTCGTACCCAGAAACATTATTTTTGCCTATATTCGATGGAAGTGTGTGTAAGTGTAATCTGAATCCTTCTAATAATAACAAACTAAAATATTTAGAATTATGGTTTTGTTATATAAACAATTAATAATAATATCATATGTATTTAGGAAGTTAAATAAAAAAATATAACATGAGGGAAGATGTTACTTTTAAATCGGGAAACATACATTGGGTTGAAACAAAAGGCTTTCTTGAAGTGATTTCTGCCAATGGTAAGTCTTATAAGATGAATAGATGGATCATTAGAGATTATTTGGTTTCTTTCTGGATGAGACATAGGGTCACGAGATGTGTAAGTAGGGGTTAGATGCGTTGACTTTCTAGAAGGGGGAGGAGGGGCTCTTTAGGAATCATTCTTAATATTATTTTATTATATAATGATTTTTGGTTTTTAAAGGTCCAAAGAATATTTAATTTGATAATAAGGTGAATATAAGTCTAAATAAAATCATCCAATAATATGTGGATAGTTTTTTTTATTTTTTAATCCTTATAATTATTATTTTACTCATTGTTATTAATTAATATTTACCATATACTCTTATATATTCATACTAAATTGTTAGTATATTTACTATAAAATGAAAAGTGACCCAAAATGGATCATTAAAAAAAATTAATCAGCTTTTATGAAATGTTGACAAATCATATATTTTTTGGTCAATTTTATCATTTAACAAAATAATGATTGATTTTAAAAATGTTTTATTTCAATTTTAGTACTATTCATACAATGAGATTTTAAAATATCCAAACATACATTATTATTTCTAAAATCCTTCATTAATTCCAATATAAAAAGTCATAATTATTCTATAAAATTATAATATGAAATAAAATTGTTCAAAATACATTTATTTTAATATATATAATATCATTTATTAGAATTTGTTATTAATGATGCAATTACTGCATCACCATTACGTCATTATTAAAAAAAATTATTTAATGTTTAAAAATTATAAATGAAATAACATGATGTAGGATTACATTTTAGATTTCCAAATAATATTTATTCTAATATATAAATTATATAACCCCATATAAACAAATTATTAAAAAGAGTCATGTTTATGTTACCTTTGACTTTGTTTTAAATTAATTTATATAATATGTCATTATCAATCCCAAGTGAATCCATGGGGTCCCCAAATCAGCCCAATGATTTCTACGGTCTGACATGTATCATCAAATAGGGTTAGGAAAAGTGTAAGGTTATTTTAATATTGATATAAAATTATTTTTCACCCTTATTTAAGATATTTAGCCTTTATCCATGGTAAATAAAATATGAATTGAAGTAAATATGCATAATTTCTTAATATAAAAGAAAAATATTTACACAATTAGGACTTTATAATTCTATATATTGAATCCATTTTTTCAAATTCAAAACATAGATGTTGTAGAAATTAAATTAAAATTAATTCCTATTGTCAAAACAAAAAAAAGTGTTTTTATGAAATAATAACTATCAAAATATTGATATTTGGTTATGTTAAATTTAAAAGTGAAATAGTTTCTAAGGATAAATATTGGATTAAATGTTACATTTATAATATAATTTCACTTTAAAACACATTAATAGATAACATATTCATATAAAGAAATTAGATTACAAAATAATTTTGAATAAAATGCAATATTTTACACCATTCATTAAAAAATATATTGTATATAAAAAAATACCAAAATTTCATTCCAAGTAAATTTTGATGTTACTATTCTAAAATAGAATACTGTTTTATCAAATATAATATATTAAAGTGAGAAAAACTTGATTTAAATAGGGTTTACCATCAATAGGTTGTAAATCGACCATTTAAGGAATATTTATTTATTAATACTTATAATTCAATTCATTCACGTTTTAATCTTCTAACTATTAATATATAAATGTAATAAAAATTAATCAACATGTATAATCATATATTAATTAGTTATATTAATTCCATCAAATAAAACACCTATGAGTTAACTACCATTTATAATAATATTATTTTATCATTTTTTAGTATGACTCAGCCTTTTGTGCGACATGAGATTTCGGAGAAACACATTGTTCCATGTCAAGTATGACATCAAACATAGAATCCCTATTAAAGTAAAAATATTATTTAATTTAAAAATATTAATAAACATAAAAATGTCAGATTTGTTATTTATCTAAGATGCTAAATTGTTTTACTAGAGAAAGATATGTTCTATAAAGATAATCTGGTGAAGATCGTACAACACAAAGAAAAAGTTTGACAAAATAAGGTAATTTACCTTTTTAAAATGATCTCAAGAACCTATCGTTCAAATTAAAAACATGGAAAACTTATGTTGTTATGAAATAGAGTTACTATTATCTTCTTTTTTGTGGGAAACGAAAATTTCTTGGATGATGTTCTTTAAGGAGGAAGATTGTAACTGCCCAATATACTATTAATAAAAATCCCCAATTCATACAATTAAATATATTGTTATGAAATGTGGGTATTAAAAATAGCTAGAATAATATTTTTTATTTATATCAATTTGGATTTAAAATACCATTATGTTTCATTTTTGTTGATAATATATAGGTTAAATTATGATCGCATGATTATTAAAAATATTGGGATATAAAAATCCAATTGATATGTAAAAAATATGTTATTGCCTTATCATATAATAGAAAAAAATATATTGTCAAATAATAAAACAATATGGGTGACATTTTATTTTTGGGATTTTTCATTGACAAGACCAATCATAGATCAAAAAAATTAATCACAAAAAAAATCATTATTAGGAGAAGTTCAATTTCATAGAGATCTCCACTAAAACCATGTCCATCGAACCCCCAATAAAGTGTCACCATTACCAACCATACCTTGAAGGAATATTCTAATATATTAAAGGTATATGTATCATTTCAATAAAAATATGACTATATATATTATTTTGTATATAATAATGAATATATATACATCCTCTTTTTGTCACATTTTAAATGATATTAATTTTAATAAAGTGATACAAAAAATTTCTTTTGGTTAATATTCAAAATCATCTAAAGACATTATAGTCATAAATTAATGGTTTTTTGAAATAAAAATTATTTTCATATAATAGTTATATTATATAATTTTTATTAAATACAAATGATCATATAATATGTATGAATTCAATTGTAATTTTAATAATGGTTCGAAATCTACAATTTTTTTTAAAAACCCATAATTTCACAATAAATCTAAATTAATATTTTCAAAGTGAGCAATAAAATATTTAAAAATGTTTTTAGATTAAATAATAATTTTTTAAATCATAATTTCTAAATTATCCCATAATGAATTTTTAATAATTTATTGAGAGTGAAATTTTTGTTTTAAAATTCTATACCTTATATATATACATTGGGTATTGTGACATCATAATTAAAATAATGTGATATAATAAATACAATTAAGAGAATACACGATAAAATAAATATTTTTCCATCGATATAATATTATTATTTTTTTATTAATTCCATAAATCCAATATGAATCCAACTAAACCATTAATGTATTTGATTGTTTTAAAATCATTTCATTACGATTGTGACTATCCTCAACATCTGAATGGGAATTAATTTATTAATTCAAGCCCTTTTAATTATTATTCAATAATATCCACAACCAATTCGTAGAAACCTTCATCAAAATCCATTGGATGGTTTGAGGTTTTGTTTAATTTAGTATGTAGAGGTCAAAAACAAAATAACAATGAAACATCCCACATTTCTTATATAAACCCACACATGACTCATTTTTATTAAATAAAAATCCTCTTAGAACATCCAAACTCTTCCATACACTCTCTAGGGTCCTCCTAATGCTCCATAAGTTCTCCTAAATCCCCTCCCAGGATTTTATAGACACACACTCATGTAATAGAACCTCACATTATCATCTTTATCCATGTTTCCCTTTAACATATACATTATATTTCAAATTCATTCTCTTGGGATATGTCATTAAATTTCCCTATTAATACATATTTGATTAAAAATTTAAGAGATACCACTTTTTCTCTCATGATTTTTTTAATATTTTTAATGTGAAGTCATTATGCTTCAAAAAATTTCCCCATAATTCTCTTCCTCAAAACAATTATCTTCTAATTACCATACAATTTTTATATCAAGGGTATTCATATTTATACAATTTTAATTCATTGACATGGGACTTACATGTTTTTATTCCACAATCAATGCTCATGAAAGTAATTATGATGATTAATGAATCGATGTTTTTTGATATATATGGAACACATAAGGATGATAAAGAAATGAAATTGACGGGTGCACCCCTATTATATAGAACTCAAATTCATAGGGTAATGTTTAGTATCACAATATATAATGTTGGGATATGGTGTGATCGTGATTCCTTTAAGAGAGTTTTTTTAATTATGATTTCATTGTATTTAACATTGATCTATGTTTTAAATTCTTTTTTATATGTTGTTTATACATTTCCAATGTTTCCATGATAATTATTAAGATATATCATGTCTCATTGTTCATTTTTATGATTCATAAACATTTTATAACCCATTAAATTGACTTTTCTAACATGTATAATTTATTTCACCATATTATTTTTTAATTCACAAACATGGGACTATTTATTACACATATAATATTTATCCCCTCATGTTATCACATGTAATATTAAAATTCATTAAATATAATGATCTTGTTTTGTAAGATTACAGCTGTGATGGTGTATTTCTGGTTTTAATTTTTATTTATCATGCATTATTCAAATGTAAACTATAATTCTAGATTTGTGGGCTTATAGGAAGTGAAATAAAATGTAAAAAATTATTTTTTATTTTTTATTAGGATTGGGGTTGTTATAAAACACCTCACATTATACCTCTCGGTGATATAACCATGGTTGAGGACATGGAAATTAATTATGTGTAAGAGTTTTTGATGTTTCATGGTGATATATCTATTATAGTTTCATATAGGGATCCCATGTTTAGTTATTGTTTTTGGATAGGACTGTGTATGTAATTGGTATCTAAGGTGAGTTTGATAATGGAATTTCATCCGTAGATGTATGGCCAGACTAAATGAGTTAAATATTTTTGGATGAAATGATACATTTTTTCAAATATTATTTTTGTGGTTCTTGGGGTATCCACTAGGGATTGGTTGAGTCTTCATATATAATGATTTACCATTCATCCACATGAATGTTTCCCTTTAAGGCCATGTATGAAATACCTTTTAAATAACCATTATAATGGTTTGATATCGAGCAATATTTCTTAGTTGGTTAATTCATGGTCCACGATATCGAAAAATGATTCAGTTTCACTGTTAATGAATTTTGATGTCCTATTTCTGGTATAAAACAATGACTAATAATTTTTAAAGGATTTCAGGGTTTTTAAATGGTGAATGGGTGCTATATTGGGGTTTATATCGGTTTTCCGACATATTACATAGTAAAATTGGAATGGTTATTACAATAGTTGGTGGGAACTTTTATATAATAATAAAAATCATTATTACACATTAATTCATGATTTGTTATATATAAATATAAATAGTACAACCCAAAATATCATTTAGTATTATTTCATTGGGATTTATCTATAGAGCTTCACATAAAAAACAATGGATAAAATGACACTATTGAAAACATACATAACATGCTTCTTAAATTCTATGGCATTTAAAATTCCATCGGATAACCTAGGGAAATACATATAAAATCTGTGATCTATAATTCCAAATAAGGGAATAGAAATGGAATACCGTGAAGAATATAATACATATTAATAAATTGGAATATCAATGTGGACTAAAATATTTGAGAATCATAATCATGAACAATGGGACAAGATATAACCTGATAAAATAACGGAAACATGGTTAATGTGGAAACCACTTAAACACTAAATCCCAAAAATAGGTCACGGATATATTTCATCAAATCATCATGCAGAAATTTACATACAGGAATTAGGTTCATATGTTATCCAAACATGACATATAATGATACAAAAAATTATCCAATTCATTAAGGCACTATATAATTCTAGGTTCAGTGATCAATATGATTTAATTATTACGGTTGAGTGTGTTGAATAGATCATAAAATATGGTGTCATTATATATAATACGTTATTCTACATCCAAGGAGTGTGTAATCATATATTTATGTCCCAATTATGTGATTTATAAATGTATAATTTCTAAAAACCATGATGATAAATGTATATGGTATTTAATTCAAAATATCATTGGCACAAAAATTCACAATAAAAATTTGACCACATAATGAAATCCCATAAAAATTCATAACATCATATTCTGAGACTGATTGGAGTCTCAAATAAATTAGAAATACAATGGATAATAATAGGGAAATTTGAAGACATGTCCCTATATAATGAATTGGAAATATATTGAAGAACATTATAACGAAACATTAATACTAAATTGAAGGTAATGATCCCTTACATGAGTATATGATTCAAAAGGCTTTGTAGAAGCTTCATGAGATCACTAGGGTTCCATGGGAGGACTATACTGAGTAGAGGGAATAGTAAGGACGTGATACATATTTTTTTTCAGTGGATGGAAATTGGATCTCAGGTGTGTTTATATAGGAAATGAGTGGGGTATTTGATAACATTTCTACAACATAGGTTTTGGACACTATATAATAATATAATAAAATAGAAAACTATTGCCTGGGTTTTGGACTTGATTTCTTCCACAGATGATTGTGTTTCATTATTTAATATGTATTGGGAGAAAAAATAATAATATAACACCCTTTAATAAATGGAAGTTATTCAGACACTAAAATATTAAATAAAACCATAAAATATATTAATTGTATCAGATGATTCATAATGGACTAAAAAAATAGTAAAATATAACTAAAATCAATTCATTTTAATGGGAAAAATATATGTTTTTCTTGAATCACTTTTATTGTATATATTAGATCAATTTATTTTCATAATAACGTCATAATACAGACTCTATATTTATATGAAATTTGATTTTTACATGAAAATTCATCTGTCATAGAAAATTTTGAAAAATTCAAAATTTGATTCTTTGGAAATTATTTTAACCAAAATACTAATTATTTAATAAAAATAATATTCTAAATATTTTAATATTCACTTCCAAAATAATATATGGAATTGACTAAAAATACCATTATATTTATAATAGTAGTTTTCAAACCATTCAAATATTAAATATGACTTTATACAAATAATATGAAAATTTATATTTAATATTAATTATTTGATAATACTATTTTACAAACATAATATATATATCAAAAATTACCTTAATTCATCAAAATAAACCTCTTATGTGAAATTGAACACTGATTACAAATACAATTTTAGTTTCACAGTATAAAAATAAAAATTATTTATAATGTAATGATAAAAAAAATAGAACATTATTATATAGAAAATTAAATAAAAATATACATGATACCATGGTCTTGTTAAAAATCACACTATGTCATCGGAATATTCCCAAAAGGTAAGGTTCACGATGGTGACATTATCATTAGGTTTTTTGGAGAACATGGTTTAGTAGGTGATCTCGATAAAATTGAAATTACCCCTTGAATTGTTTCTATGAATCTTAAGTTATTGGATATCATCAGGGGATTTATCAGGGGAAAAACCCATATATTTAATCTATATCAAAATCTATAAAAATGGGATTCATCGGGAACCTTCATAATGGTTAAGGCTATCATGAATTTTTTCTATTAATATTATAATGGTTCAAATCCTATATTTAGGATAATATCGTGATCACTATTTAATAGTAATATTATCAATTGTAATGATGCTTTATTGTCATTTAAATTTGATAAGTTATAATAAATCAAAATAATATAATGTGTTTCATGTAAGAATATAAAATATTAATACATTTATTTATATCATATAGGAAATATTATTTATAAATCTTAGGTTCATTATAGTCTTCCCCCATACAAAATTTTAACCCTAAAAATATTCATTTTCCATACTAAAATAGATGAGGGTAACTCTATTTATTTATATCCTCATGTTCCTAGATCACTTATTCAAACATGTGGTTTCTCCACAATACATTTACCGTTTTTATATTCTTATTTCAAAAAACATTGTTTATATGGTTTAAGATATTAACTAGATTCCCCTCATATGAAATAAATTTTCTAATAGTACAACTTATATATTGAGAATATGTGATGGGTCTAGAATATAATTCATCAAAAGGGATACATGTAATAAATATTATACCTGAGATGGGTTATGTGGGAGAGTTATTCTATAGGTTACCACTCCAATGCAAATCATGGATCTTTAAGGGACCGCTGAATCGAGGATTAAAATATACCTTCTTCAAAATATCATGCCTTTATTACAATTAGATATGAAGATGAATACCATGTACCCAACATGAATCTCAAGATCTCTTCAATGATTGAAAACATAGAACATATATATATTCTAATAATTATTGATGTGATGTTGAATAATTATAATAATATCCACCATTTACACGAACATTTCATTACCTAACAGTTTGTGTTCCACAACTTCAGCCCAATATCCACTTGTTCATCCCCACATATCATAAAGGAATTCATTAAGATTTTTTTGGATGCTTGAGTGCAAACTTTATTGAATGATAACTCGAATAGGGTACGATGCTGAACATATCATCTATTTAAGTAAACTGATAATGATTTCAACATGTCCTCAGGTGTACGGATATTCTACTCTGTTTGGTCAATAGATTGCGGGGAGATAAACAATGTTGATGTTCAACTCAGTATTTACCATGTTGGATAATCATATATAAATTAGATTTGAATATTGTGTCTCGATGGATCCAATTAGTAGTTGTGATCCATAATGCATTTCTAAATCTCCAATTTACATCCATATAAGATGGTTGTGTGATAAATGATCATGAATAGTGCTCTTGTATATCTCAATAAATCTTTGTGCTTCCTTTTTAGACGGGGAAGGTGCTACTATATGCATCATCCAATAGCTTTATATTTAACTCGGGTTTTAATGGTACAAATATTATTGACCCAATTAAAAAAATCCTTCATCATTAACATTAAAATATGATGATTTCAATATTCATATAGTTTTTAATATCTTCGGAATTGCCATGTAATTTCATTGATCATCATTTATCCATTCAATATGGGATGATTGATCAATCATTTGTGAACAGATTTATTATGTTCCTTAGTTCAAGATTCCTATTTTCATCTATTTAAAATATAAGAAGATCATATCCCTCTCAAATCCCATTAATGTTAAAATTTATGTATCTCATCCACATAGACTATACACCACATTATTCTCATTATGATGATGGTAGTTGATTGATTAGTCATAGTCCTTGAGTAGATATATCAATCTCCATTGGCTCATATTTATATTTGATAGTGTAAATACAAACTAGAGGATTTTGTGATCCTAATATAATGCACAAATGTCCCCAATCAGATAATGATGCAATACTTTAAATTAGAAGATCATTGTTGCCAAATCCAAAATCTGTTTTTAGTATTTTTATTCATGAACATTCAAATTCCTCAAATTATATCATATGAACTTTTCATTTTGTATTAACACAAAGCACAATCCCTTCATGAATTAATCATTAAATTCAATGAAATGTTCTCCACTTGTGGGTTGAGGGAGAATAGGGTAATTGGAAAGAATCCTTTTCTATATTATTATGAATTTCTATTGTTTTTTGTTCCGTGAAATCTTTACATACATCCATGATATCTTGGATAGAGTGATTCAAAATTACTATAAATTTATAAAAAATCAAAGGTAGTACACAAAAACTCAATGAAATATAGGGATATCTATCAAATATTATGGCATAAACTATCATTTAATTGAATTTATTTCTTAGGTGTTAATAGATATATCATTTCTTGTCATGATATTCCCCATGAAGGATACATCTTTAATGCATAACTCTTATTTAACATAAATGGAATAATTATTATCCTTTTGTAAGGTCATTATCACAGTTATCTGATGCACCTCATTCTCTTCTACGTTATTAGAGTATATTTTATCCTCAACAATAATGACTTCCAAAATTATTTCCAGTTAATTTATACAGCCCCTATTCAAAATTTACATGATGATTTCTAGAGTAGTAGTGAGTGTTAATGGAATTAATATGAACTCAAAGTTCCCATATCATTTATGAAAAGTATTATTGGGATATCATCAATATTCACCATAACAAGGTAATACCCTAACCACAAATCCAACATAGAGAAGTATTGCTTCCCAATTAGTTAATCGAACAAAACATTAGTCTGTTGAAGGGGATACTTGTTCTTTATAATAATCTTATTGTGTTGATGATAATTGATGCAATGGTTAATTTTTCAATCCTTGTTCGTAATAATGGGTATGAGGGAACCTCAAGTTGATTTACATGGATTTATGAACTATTTTCCAGATTTTCTAGTATTTTATTTTTTATCTCCTCATGTTCTATAATAGAAATTTGGTATGGACTCTTGGATAATTTTTTTCCCATGGCATAACGTTCATTGAAATCTAAACTTATCAAGCAAGATGAAGACCACGAAATTCCTTATAAACACATTAGCATATTCCATCACAATGTTAATTTCATAATGGAATATATTTTAAATTGAATTAGTAATTTGAGCAATATTCTCTTACTAATTTTGAAATTATATACTTGTTTGAGATGATAGTTCTAAGGAAGATTCATCCTCCTCCTATGACTTATAAAAAATAACGGGTTGATTCACTATAAAGGGAGGGGTTCCCATATCATGTAAATTTATGTAGCATCATTTATGGAAAGATAAATAAATTCCTTGAATATCATAAAATTACCCTAAATAGATTATGAAAATGTAATCTTATATTTCTATCAATCAAATTTTACTATGGAAGAGTTATATATATGGGATAAAATTGTTTTCCCATTATCTGTTTTCACAGATAGCTCTACATCCAAAAATTATGGTGGTTTAGTAACAAATATTCTAAACATTTTTGATTTGATGTATGAATTGAATAATAATAAAAATGGAAAATCACTAATATATAATTAATAACTACCATTCTTATCATCAGATTATTATTGGGATCCAACTCAATTTTTTTATATGAAAAGATCACCATCTCTACCAAAGAGGTTATTTTTCATCTCATAGAACTATATTATTTGTGCTTCATCTTAAAATGTTCTTGGGCTATTTAAATGTTATGATATAAAAAATGGGGTGAGGTTTGAATGGTTAATTCCTTTACCAAAATGCATTTTTTTTATTTTTCCTATGGGTAGTCTCTTACTATGTACCTTTCCTTCCAGCACCATAGTAATCTCATCATCCCC
Source organism: Viscum album (assembly GCA_963277665.1). Lineage (NCBI taxonomy): Eukaryota > Viridiplantae > Streptophyta > Magnoliopsida > Santalales > Viscaceae > Viscum > Viscum album. The sequence goes on from OY728140.1 coordinate 1,794,635,962, forward strand.
ATTTGGTAATTTCATATGGGGGATTATATCTATACCTTTGAATTTTAAAATGTTTGAATTTCATTCCACCATTAGATTTTTCTTTTTGACTCGCAAAATTAAACTACATTGTTTGCATATTCTCTATATTATACACACGAGAATGTTTGATCATCATTTTAACTTTTAGTGAACATTAGGAAATTTCCTCTTACATATAATTATCTTAAACACCATTACTATTTATAAACTAGGTAATAACCCAAAAAATAATTCGTCCTTTCATTCGGGGGTAGTATAACATGTATAGTTATATCATTCATGTACAATAATGTTCTTCTCATACACCCCAAAATATTCATCATCTTTTTTATTTAGGGAAAGGAAATATCATTCTATTTTAAAACAATGAGTTTGATGAAAATAATTATTGACAAATCAGTAAGAATACCTTCCACCAATTAACACAATCAATTACATAGGATTATTATTCTAAATAAACTTCCTCCAATGATATGATTATACCTCCATATGATAATTATCCAATTGAGCCCGCTCTTTATCATAACATTGATGAATGGAGAAGATTCTCTCAATTGATTTGATCTAGATTTACTTAATTAATTGATTTTATGATCCATTAAAAGTAGGGAAACTATTAAACATAATTCCATCAATTAAAACGTGGTGATTAATAAAGATATTAGGAAAGTCCTCGTGATCTATGTTTCTATTAAGATAATGAGTCATATTGGGAGTATCATCATAATATACATGATTCCTTCCCCCGTTGGGTGGGGAATCTCTTTGGGGAAGTCATCACATGTCGCATCACATAGATTGTTTACCCTATTCATCCTATATTAATTCATTGGACATAAAAAGGAAAAATTAATGGGGGGAATTTTAAAATACTAAATTCATTGTCGGGAATCCAATTACTTTAATGTGGTAAATTATAAATTACATTTATTTTCTTAACTTTGGAATTTATATACCTCATTCTGTGTAATCCATGGTTTATTTCCTATTATGTATTATTATGGGTCTTTATTCCCTTAAAAATGTTCTATTATGAGGTTATGAATTTACTGATTAATATACTTTGGGAGTTTCAAACTAAGTATGTAGTAAAGACTGTTTTCATCGACCAGTTCCTATTATAGTCTAGATTAATGTGGTATTTTATGGGATTACCCTTATATACAATTGTGCTAGAGTGACATGAAAATGTAATATCATGATAGGGATGTTTTTTCATGATAATTCACTTAATCTATAATTAAATAAAATATAGATATTTATACATATACATAGTCTTATCTATATGACATTCTATAAAGTTTAATAGACCCAACCCACACAATAACTAAATATTATCTTTGATATGATCTCTAAAAACAAGTTTATTCATTACAGATTAATTCATTATTAAATACATAAATTTAAACATAATATAAACTATAAGATTGATAATAATAGTATATATTATAATTATGTACATATAATAGAAAATTGGACATGGGATATACCAAAATTATTGAATCATTTTTTAATATACTTTTAAAATTTAATGGTTTTTTAAATTAGACGGGATAATCCAGGAAAAACCCTAAAAATGGGTGATCTATAAAGACAAAATGAGGCAATAATCATGGAATAACATGAATAAAGTAATATAATTTAGAAAAATAACTCAAAAAAATGGTATATAAAATTAGTGAGAATAATAATAAAAAAATTGAGGCATGATATAGCTTGATAATATAAAGTCTATAAGGGAAATCTGGAAAATACAAAAAACAATGCATCATAATCCTAGGTCAACGAAAACATCCAAGAAATCATAATGGAAATATTCCTATAATGGAATTAGATTCAATCCATATCCAAAACTGAAGTCTCATGAGATTAATAAATACCCAATACATTTGAGTGATATATAATTCATAGCACAAATGTAGCTTTTATTTCATTATCATTCTTATGTGATCCTCATAGATCATAAAATTTGGAGTCATTAAAAGATATATTTTATTCAAAGATAATATAGTTTTTAATACATACATGTAAGTACCCTTTCATTTATATATATGATCACAATGGTTAACAAAATTGATATGAAATTTTTATCTTATTCACTACATAATTATTTTGTCATAGAAAATGATGGTAAAATTTTGATAAGAAAATATCATCCCATTTAAATTCAAAAAATGGTTTAAATCGGTTGGAAGGGGTCTCTCATAATCTTGAAATAAAATTTTATTTTATTGGGACATGAGTATACATATCCTATCATTTTTATTTAGAAAATAAGACTAATATAATAAATAAACTCGAATAAAGAAGATTATAAGATGATCCATTAATTGAGTTTATTACTAATAATATATGGGAAAAACCTCATTAGAGCCCGGAGGCATCATTGGAGGTCTTTTGAAAGGTGAAGGAAGATTAAGGAAGTGTTCCAATTTTGTTTACAAAATAGAAATTATGTAATTATTGGGATTATATTGGAAATTATTGTGTAATTGTTTTTAATTTCTCAAATTTTTTTAAAGACTCCATATAATTAAAATTCAAAAACAAAAAAGTTCTATAGATTTTAACAATGGTTTCTACAAAATGAGAGTGGTTTTCATTCTTTAATATTTCCATGTTAAGAAAATAATTAAACATTACACTTTATTATACGGAAGTGATTCATACTCTTGAAGAAATGATTTTAATAGCATAAAATATTTTAATGGTTTTAGATGATTCATAATGGAATTATAAATAAAAAATAAAAAAATTAGCATTGTTGTTAATGTAAAACCTAAATTTATTGTTTAATTACATTTTTATTATTTATTAGCTCTCTTTTTTTCATTATAATGTCCTAATACACACTGTATAATTATACGACAGTTAATTTTTACTCAAAAATTGGACTATCTCTGAAAAATATGATGAAATAACAGTTTGATAATTTCAATGATATGATTTCGAAAATAATATTCAAATTTTCATAATAATTTTTATAATTATGTTTGTTCAAAAATCTAATATATGAGCATGAATTATAGGGAAATCCATGGGTTTTTGACGATATCATTATTGAAACACTTATGAAAATTAAATTTTAAATCATAAAAACTATATGATCAATTATAGTTAGAAATAATAATTTAATAATAAAATATTAATAAAATATTTTTTATTTCAAAAATTAAATAATTATTCAAAATAAATAAATTATTTGAAATTTAATACCAACTAAAAATACGATGTCGATTTTTTGTATAAAAAAACCATTATAATATAACAATAATAAGATAATATGGACATTATTCTATTTACGATACAATATAGATATTAATATTATTATGTTATTTATTCATATCCACTAAATATATAAGAAAACACCCATTGGGTAAGGTACATGATGATGAGACTTTCATTGGGTGGTTCAACATACATAGTTTGGTTCTCTATCTTGAAGATCTTTAAATTCTCTCATAAATTTTTCTCTAAATCATACCACATTGGATCATAACATGGCCCTGTTTATGGGAACCAAGATGATCTTAAATATTGGATTCAATGTGTGAAATATTAATGGTTGAGTTTGTTACATCCTTTTCATATGTCAAATGGATTTGATAACACCTTATATTAATATTAATAATTTTATTATGATTAAACTAATATTCTATAAACTATATTGATGATTAAAGTTCATTTAACTAAGATTGGATATAATAAAATTAAATAATTTTATTTTTATTCTATGAACATATTACATAATAACACATTTAATTAAATCATATGGGTAATTATATTTTTATACATCGGGGCATTATATTTTTGTTGTCTTTGAGTCGGTGGGGAATGTCACGTTATATTTAGAACTTCCATCGTAGTTGACATCATCATATAATGTGTTTCCTATATCACATTTTCAAAATTATCTTTTTTCCCCATCTCATGTACTAGGAGAGGAGGATATTGATTTTTTGATTTAAATATCATTGATTGAGCATCCTGTAATGATTGTTGATTTTGGGAAAAAGGTAGTTTATTTGAGGACGATATCTTTGGACCTTCTGCAATTTAATTACTTTTCTTATTCTCATTTGAAATGGGGGGTGTGAGGAATTGATGCGATAGAAGTTACCTTATCTCATAGATATGGATAACTATTAATAGGCTTTCTAGAGATAGAGTTTTTTGTAGGGAAGGTTGTAATATCTAATTAATTATGTTCAAGTATTCATTGACCCTTGTTTTGTTCTATTATATTTTCGGAATTGATATTTTGAATTAATATGTAAAATAATATAATTTCAGAACCTCCTTGTTATTTTCATTGTTAACGAATTATTGTGGAAAATAGTATGATTTGGCCCATCATGCATCACACCCTATTTGGATCTACTGGAGAGAGGCACATGGTTATGTAATTGGTTTTTTATAAATAACAGAAAACCCCTTCAAATAATGCATTCCATGGATATTAGTTAATTAATGTTTGGTGCATATTTTTTAACCATGAATCAGTCCCTAAGAAAACATGAATGTTGTTTTGAATTATATTTATTATTAATATAATATTTATAAACCACCCCGATTAAGTCCCTAATCACCTGATTTTCTCCAAAAATGATTTATTATTCCTTGGAGGCTCTCAATAAAAAAATGTTCTTCTCCAAACTCTTCCTATAGTGATTAAATATTCCATTATAAGATCAGATCCCTCTCTAATATGTTGGTCTCTTATCTGGTGCTCTCTTCTAATATACCTTTATATCCAAATTATAAAATGTTAAAAAATCATGTTCGTGGTGTATTTAATCTCTATTTTGATTTACCAAATAATTCTATTCTTATATATTGATTCCAGATCAGATTTTTAGATGTTATTAAACATCAAACATCAGTTGTGTTCTTATTTTAGGTGTTGATCATTTGATATCCATCATTTAAATGTTGGGGATTATAACTTATATTTTCAATGTAATAGATTTATTTATTTTCATTATTGGTTTAATAAATCATTAAATTGACTTATAAAACACTTATTTGGTTTGATTTTATCCCAAAAATAAATGAAATTTATATTTAACCCCTCCCCCCCCCAATTCAAATATAACTAGAATTGTTCGATATATTTTAAATCTGAAGGATTTATTTTTGATAAAATGATTTTTTGATCGATTTGATGAAATGATTAGATATTTTTTTGATAAAATCATTTCAATTTAATTTATAAAATCTATTTTTTTTATTAAAACGACATTAATTTATGAAAACCCATTATTTTGGTTTTCAAATTTAATTGCAATGACAAAAACAAAAAATTGGGATATTTAATTTTAAATGATGTTTAATTTCAAATATTATTATTTTCTCAGTATATATTTATTGATTGATAACATTTTATTATTAGTAGATAATGGGATGTTTGGGACAATAGTTCTTGGATCATGACCTCATAGTAATGGTATGATGATGGAAACTCTACCAATAACCCATTTCGACATGATTATTATCAATGGGATTTTTATGGGTCCTAATCGACCTATGACAGAGGGATGTGTGCTCACATGATTAACTGTGATCACTAATTATAGATGTGTTAGGATCATATATTCAAAAACTACTGTACATTAGATATGATGACCATGTTTCATGTTATTTGGTCATTTTATTATATATCCCCTTGTTCATAGATCTATTTTACCAATGAAAATTGATTTATGAAACAAGTAATATATAAAATATTTGTATTATAAATATTTTAAATATATTCCATCCATATAAATTATTGTTTTTTTATATTAAATTTATATATCAGACCTTTTCAAATTTTATTTAAATTAAAAGCATGAGTTTTTTATTATTGTGGAATCAATTTTTGAAGATATGGTAAGAATATACAAGGATTTATATGTCACAAAAAATATTTTTTATTTTTCATTTGTATATACACTTATTACTAGAATTTAAAAAATAAAATTACTACTTGTTGGAGGTGGATGTTGTTGACCGTTGGGAATGTTTAGTGGTGATGTTGATCGGTATAGCTACGGTATGGTAAACACAATAATTTTTTAAACATTTATTTTCATTTACGAAATTTGTTGTTGATAATTCATTCATTTATTTGTATATCGTCCTAGAAAATATTTTACATATTTGAAATTATGTACATTATCATTTATCATTATTAATATATCAATTTGTATTTTTTTTCTCTTCTGTTATTTTTGGCTGTAGTCATTCCCTGTTTGAGTTTGTGTAATGAATGGTGCATTCTGCGAAACCATATGTATTGAAAATCCCCATTGTCTTATATCTAAACACACTCAATATTTATGGTAATTGGGTATCTGTGCTGGTTCATGACAACCCCTTTGACCATGGTCCGCAAACTGTCATTGGTTTAATCACATGAACTGCACATTTTCTAAACACACATGGTGGATAATAGTGATTAAGTAATTAAATAATGAATTAAAATAATTTAATGTAAATATTTTTATTATAGTACGTAAAATATAAATATTGTTCTTATTAAAATAAGGAAATGATAATATTTTATTTTACATGATAAAAGATACTTTTATGGAAAAGTTGGACTTTATGTAACACTTTCATTTCAAAACATTATTTACTGATGTACATGTTATTTTATGACAATAATGTTATTTAAAAAGTCTATATACATCCCCATTTTATGTTTAATATTTATTCTAACAAAATTTATGTTATTTTTATTATAAACCAATTTACTCATTTATGTGTCTTCTGATTCAAAAATTACAATAATAGTAGGGTTTTATTCTTCAATATCATTTCAATAGGGATCGTTTATGCTTCAATTTATATTATAAAAAATAATTTTTTGAATTTTTGATAAAAAAATTAATTTTATTATACTGTTATAATTCATAAATTGTTGCCAAAAATACCATTTTATATGATTTTTACTTAAAATGATTCAGAATTCTTTTTAGGAAAATTTTAATTAAATTTATTATTATCTTGGAAAAAACATTCTACCATATCCATGTTTTATAAAAATAATTTCATTATTATGTTTGAAAATATAGAAATAATTTTTCAAAGGAATATAAATCCATGTATTCATTTTTAGAAAATGGTTTGAATGAAATCTTCTTTCTATTTTCTAAACTAGGATCTTTTAAACCATTTTACTGTAGTATGAAAATAATTTTTTAGCTTATATAGTATGTATGAATGTCCCATCCATTATTTCCATTCATCAATTTGAAGAATAATTTATATGTTTCTAGGGATCCTTTAATATGAAATATTTTCCATAATAGAATGTAAATTTTTTAATTTAAATAATTGATTTCATAGTGAAAAATCATTTTTCCTCATTAAATATTTAATGTAATCATTTAATGTCATTTTCATCAGTACTTATAATAATGGATGTTATGGGTTTCTTCTTAATAAAATATATATATGTCACTCACATGTATACCTAGAATTTTATTCCTTTATTTGTTTGGGTAATACATTTCATATTATCATCTCTCAAATGAATTACATATGAATTTTTTTTGTTATGATATGAGACCTGATTATGAAAACAATTTACTTAAATTTATAATTATTATATTATAACATATGAATGATTTAACTTATTTGGAACACATAGGAATCACATGATATGATGGGGATATAGGGGTCATGAATTATATACCACTGTATTTGATTGGGTAATGGTTTTTTTCATGATATGTCATTTTTGTTATTTGGGAGTGTACCAAATCCATTATAGGACTATGTCAACCTTGTTATGTTGTTTCAAATCATAGACTTGACATATAAAATTATAATTTTTCATGCTACTACAACATTTATTATGATTCTATTATCATATGATCCAATGTTATTTATTTTATACTTCCATGTGATTACACCAGAATAATTTATTTTATGATATAATTTTATAGAATTAACTCACACATTATGCTTCCTTATGTTTTTTATTCACATAATAGGAATTTTAGATCACCCCATTATTTGATGTAATCCTAAGGATATCCTATTTATTTTTGTATTTCAAAAGGATATATGAGCCAAAAATATTTATTAAAATAACAATGATATATTTTAATCTCAAATTAATCTATAATGAATGTGGTATTATAATGGAACTAAGCTTCATGATATTTGGGTTGTAATTAAGGATTGGTTATGTTAAAACCATGTAATTATTTATCTAAATGGAATGGTTATAAATGTATCAAATCATACACATCCAATTTGATGTTTCTAAATTGGGATAAAAATTATTCATAGATTTGAATGATATGTTACAATCAATGGAATGTTTTGAGGTGGAATTGATTTTGCAAAATTATATTTATATGTTTAGAAAACTCCTTTATAATCGGGTAATACAATGTTATACAAACTAATTCATTACACACAATATATATAAAATATATAATTATTTTTTTACAATTATTTGATCAAATGGTATCCAATATTTAGTGGATTTTACGATCATTTGTTACATACAATGTTCACTAGGGAGAACTACCAACAGGTGTCCACACTGGTATAAGTATAATAGAAGTGGTTAAACATATCCACATGGATGAAACCCCATCCACATGGACTTAATCAATTCAAAACCTATATAGATATGTTTATGATGTAGTATGGTGAAAACACATCAGGGAAAATCCCATATAACATCATCTTATCATATAAATGTTGGCATCTAATACATTATAAAACTGAGTTACATAAGGTCCATTATAGGACATCGGGGCATGTCGTCAACCATGACATCACTATAATTACCTAACTAAATGGGTTTTGTCTCACATGGATCAATGGATACATGCTTTTTGTATGTTATTATCACACGAAGTTCTAGATCAAAATATTTTTTATTGTGTTCTTGGTGGAATAATGCATACACAACGGCTTAATAGTGCCATATTAGTTATGATAAAATATCGCTTAGTGAAAATTTTCAATGGAGATTTTATATTTCATATTTACAAGAGGTTATTAGTGATTTATAGAAGGTAATAAGAATATTTGAATTCATATAAACTCATTGAATTTGTCAAAAATAATTAAATATTGATTATGTTTATTAATCGATGTTGTCTCTATCATTGGGACACTATTTATTAAGGGATGGTGTTGCCTAAAAGTAATTTTTTTAGAATTTATTTTTTTCCTATAGTGATTACAACCTATTATAATAATGTTTAATTTTTGTATTGGATATAACCCCCATTTATATAATATATCTACTGTAGACATCATGTTTTTCAATCAGATTTTTTGAGATATCCTATATATAGCATACAATATAAACATTTTTTCCAACAATTTTGGTTGTATACAGAATCATGATATAGCTCCCAAAAAATATGGTATTCATGTGATCGATATAATAGTAGTGTGGTAATGGTGGATATTATGGATCAAAAAGATACAAAAGACATTTTAAAAAAACCATTAATGGATATATCGATGAAACCAATACTTGTATACTCATGATCCTATATAAAATATTTTCAAAATTGGATACTAGACACATGAATTGTTATTTTAACTCATTGAACTAATCGTAAATAGAAATAAGGAAAATAAAGAAGCTCCATAATTTTAATATTATAGGAAATTCCCCAAATAATTTTCCAATGACAACAAAAATATGTTAGCTAACTAGATGTATAGAAATATCCTCACAATGAATCTGAAATTATAAAATCAGGAAAATTATTTTGGGACATCTCTAATGTAAAAAATTAGAGATATAAGATGAATTATAATTCAAATTATATGTGGTCATCTTTGGTTCCATTTAATATTCATCTTGACTCTTATTTAGAGTAGTCGTATCAAATTTCTATTGAGTTATAGTAAAAGGGGATCTATACAATAGAGAATTTTATAATTATGGTAAATCAATCAATGTGGACTTTATAATCGAGTACATAAGAACATGAAGTCACTACCTAATTTTAGTTTTTAAACAAACCCATTATAGGTTTTAAAATATACTAGAGTCTTGAAATGGTAACCATATCTCTTGATTCTATGGTTCAAGTCACTTTATTGGTGAGATATCTACTAGAATAGGGAGTCTATGATAGTGAGATAACATTGACTCTGGATGATGAATGGAAAAATTATTCAAAATAGAATATTTCTATTTGATCAGATATGTTATTCAATGCTTTATGTATGATTTTTTTCCGATTAGTTTTTTTTATTTTTTTATTTTTTTATATGTATAAAATTATAGTGACTATGATGATGAAAAAGTAATTAATGTATGTGTATCGGGTATCTTCAGAGGATAAACCTCAAAGGGGAACTACTAGTGTGGTGAAAGGGGGGTTATATAATAAACTGAAAAAGATGTGAATTCTATAATATGAATTTCTTTCTTTCTTATTGCTTCTAATGATGATATATCCAAATTAAGTTAGAACCCAAACTCATAAAAAGTCATGCATTGTTACAACTCCAAAATATAAGATATGAAAATCATTTATAAAAATACTCGTTAGTATTCAAGTATATAATTTTTCTATAATATATATGTATACATGGTAATCTGGGTAGCATAATCATAGATGGATAAACTACGAATATTTACCTTTTATAATATATATGATTAATCTTGATTATTCCTTAATGGGACTCTTGATGGGTCTCAGCCAACTATGGTTGTGATAATCATTTCTCCAATAATGGGAACATCCAAAATAAATATTCCACCCACCACCAATGAAAATGGGAAATACAATTTAGGTATGAATATAAAACATATTTATAATGTCTTAGAAGATCTAATAACATCCTTACCTATTATATGACTCATTGAGAATCCCGATTCCTTAAATAAAACAAAAAAAATATAGGTTAGTATAGAAGACTCCACTTCTCTTAAAATCGTAGACAAGATAATAATGAACCAAATATTCCAAAATAGTCCATTAACCTCCATCTTATGTTCTCCCATAATCGAAGGCCCAATAAAATAAACCTAATTATATATCCATCATAAAGAACAATAAATATTGGATGGTGGATCAACGGTGATGAGATATTATAACGATCTTTTACCGTCTATATATGAGACCACATTGATGATAAATTCTCATCATTCTGTAAATAATCGAATTTATTGGAATTAAATATATATTTAATATATCAATATTATAATATTTTAATTGAATATTCAATAAATTTCATTATAGTAAAAAAACTATCTTCAATAAAGTATTAGTGACTTTGGAAACTCTTTTATTAAAAAAATATATTAAAGCTCCACATCATTTCAATTTTTTTCTCCTAAAAGGATCTTTTCATAGAAATGACCTAATTAATCCTATTGTAATAACATGGGGAATTTAAATATTAAAAATTCTGATATATTATGAATATTGTGGGTAAGCATATCTGATGAACAGATGGGAGTTTAATAATAGAATGGAATGTGGTATACACATTTCATAGAAAATAATTTTTTTGGCAAAGGATCGATACAAAAAATAATATATTGGATTGGGTTCTCCCTAATTTCCATCATTTCATATTCAATTTTTACTCAATATACAATATTTTGGGAAAATTAATTTATTGAACTAGTATAACTCTCCATTAAATTCATTACAATCTCATATGATATCTTTCATTATCAAATAAATTTGTTTTCTACAATAGACCCACCATACTAGTATTTATAATGTAATAATAAATAATATAATGAGAATGTACCTAAAAATTCCATAAGTTGCAATTACACCTATGATATGAACATATAATAACATGGGGAATGATAAGGGTTCCATAAAAATCTATAATAATATTAATAATCCATCCATGGAATGAATAATTATGGAATCAATGGATAATATCCTAAATAAATAATAAAAAATATCAATGGATTTTGTTATAGATAAAAACCAGATGATTAAACATAAATATGATATGGTAGAGATAGAATATATAAAACAATCATCTGAAATTTAAGCATAAAAATTCATAGTAAAAAATATATTATAATATAAAACCCTTATGGATTTATTTATCCTTGAATAAAAAGTCATCAGACTATATAAAATTATATGTGCCTATAAAATACATTAATTAAATAATATAATATTCAATAATATACCCTTGTACATTATAAACACATTATATGAATGAATATTTTTCATTACAATAAAATAAGACTCGATGAAGAAATATTGATATGAACACTCCTTAAAATTTCAGTACCATTTGAATCAAAGGGAATGAAATGAATGAAATTATATGGACCTTAAAATTATATGAATTTCATGTACATATTAAACTAAATTTAATTTTTAGTATTAATATCACATAAAATAATTTATGGTTTGAAATATCAATCATTATTCATGAATTTTAAAATTGGACAATGAAACCATTATCCCATATCAACTTCATTTATTAGATATATAACATCATATAGAACAAAAATTTATTTATTATAATTGTATTAAATAATCATACTCATAAATAAAATATCATTTATTACCCAAAAACATCATTTTAACTCCCATTTATTAATTATTATCTATTAAATATATCATTTCTGGTGTTTCACGGTTTAATTTTCAATTGTTTTTTAGTTTAACAGTTAACATCCTTTAAATTTGACCAATTTTACTATGAAATAATAATTATATTAACTAGTTATATAAATATTAATAAACATTCATCTAAATAACGATTATTAATGAATTAGATCGATACGTGGCTCTGGTAGCCCATACGCACTCATGGGTAACATTTATATTTTTGGTGGATAGAAAAAAATAAAAACAAAATATTAATTCCCCTACCCAAAATAATTATGATATCATAAATATCATTTAAAAATTATATATATATATATAGATATATTTCAAAATAAATAATATTGATTGATGGTAGGGTATAATTAGTTGTATCAATATGTGGATTGGGTGGTCCACACGTACGCATGAGCGATACTTTAAATTCATGTTTGATTGAGAAGAGGTGGTGAAAAGTTGTTTCAAATTCATAATATATTTCTTAGTATATTTATGATAAAAATTTTAGAATTTTTTGGCTAAACCATTTTTAAAGGGATTTGATGATGGGATTAAATTGAATGGTCTAGGTTTACATTTATTACACATCGTTGAAATTCTTCAATTGGATTAATCCTTAAACTGTAAATGATTCCTCTTAACGAAACCTAAAAGATATAGTATAATGAGAATTATTAGAAAAAGTGTTTATAGTTTGTATTGATAAATTTATGAAGCTAAAATGGTGTGAAAATGGAGGTGAATATGATCTATTTAATAAGTGATGGTTGGGACACATATTGAATTTCATAAGTCACATCAATGATATAAGGTCTCTTTCATAGGAAAGTGGATCAACGAAGCTAGTAAATTTAATTTCGGAAAATATATTTCTACAATATCATTATAAAATAAGAACATGATATGTTATATTGGAATTCCTACCTCTATTCATGGTTTAATCCCTATTAATCATATTTTAATGTTTTCCATTGTCACGAAATTCTTGTGTTTTTAATATTAAATATGAAGTTAAATTAATTTAACCTTATTTAATAATATCAATTATTAGTATTTTAAATATATAATTAAGTCTACTAATAAGTATTTTTATATTTTGTTGATTTAATTTTAATGATTAATGCAATCAATAAGAAAAATTCATTTTCAATAAATTTATTTTTAACCATCAACTATAATTTGAATACATTATTTTCTTTTTAAAAACAATAAAATTAATTTTATGATCTTATATGAATATATATTTTAGTCATTACATTAATATAATTAATAAAATCTTATTATACCATTTTAATAAGATGAAGACATGTTGCACATATAAAAATTGTTTATTTAGAAAAATGATTCTTTAAGCCCAATAATTAACTTATAATGAAATTAGGTATAATTTTGATTAATTATTAATTAATTGCACGAATTCAAATAAAATTAGTGTTATGTTTTTATAAAATAAAATTAAAAAAACAAAGGAATAACTACTTGAAAAAAAGAATCAACTATTACAAAATTGGTATTTTCCACTCTAACAATAAAATAAATCTATTCCAAAGAATCCTAAAAATCACCTTAAGATAAACTTGAAAATAAAATTTTAAAATTGGAATTAATTACTAAAATAAATAATATAAAAATGATTCAAATAAATTATAATATATTTGTTTAAATTTTTAATAAAATAAATTTTCTCGAAAAACATATGTTCATAGAAGATTATGACATTACTGAAAATGGGTACTTATTCATTATTTATTAAAAAATAAATTTTCAATTATAAAAACCAATTCTAAATATATTTCATAATATGGTTATTAAAATTATTACCTTTTAATTTAACAGTTAGATTATATCTATTTAATATATCATTGTTTATTTAAAAATGGTTTCATTTTAAGTCAAGGTATCAAACACATATGTCTTAATGAAGTATTACATTGTAGCCAAAAGAGATATATATTTTGTATAAAATTATGGGGAATTATTATATGATGACTGAAATATCAAAAATATGTTTGAGGTTCTAAAATTTTCTAAATCAAACATGGAATTATGTGACTTATATATATTTCTCAAATCAAACATAACATTTACATCACAAGTTAATACTTTGACTATATATTTCACTTCACTCATTTTTTATATCTTGTGAATTTGTGAATAGTCAATATCAATATAAATGAGCTCAAAGGGGGTCATCCTTTTAATTTCCATAAGTAAAATAATCCTGGAACTTTTCTTATCATTTTTGAGTGAGTTTAAGTGAGATAAGAAATGTATAAACATCAATAAAATTTCCCATAAACTTAATGAAAAAAGATATGGAAGCTGATATCTAGGAATCTACATGATGATTCAATAAGGATGATACACTAACCTCGCCATCAATTGTTATTCTTATTATGTAGAGGAGTTCATTTGTCAATATATTCAAGAGTAAAATGAATGGGTTCATACAGTAGTGATAATAAATATTTTTTATATATCTATATCGCATAATATTAATATTATATCTCATATAGGGGAAACATAGTAGGATGGTTCTCATATTTTCATTGGTATCTCTTTACTGCTTTTTGTCATAAAATGTTTTACACCTTTTCTATTTCAAATGGACTCCTTTTTCTGGATCTTTAAATGTACATACCTAGTGACTGGATAAATTTGTTTTTCCTTGAACATTCATTATATGATTTTATCCTATAATATTTAATGTAACAATCTTTAGTATGATTTGTATAAAAAAATTCAGACCAATAAGATATATTATTTTTAGTTCGACTACTTTAACCGCAACGTGAGGTTGTTTATATATCATTTTTTGAATAAAAATATGTCCATGGATGAGGATATTGATTTGATAATTGAGAAAAACCATCACAAGTGGAGTAAATTGATTAACATCATGTTCCTAAGAAAAATAATTATAGGAGCTTCCCAAACTCTAGTAACTGTGACTATATTCATACTTATTTCACTGGTACAAGATATATGTAATCAAACCACCAAATATTTATTATTTTAATAGTATTGGATAACTAGATACATATAAGACATCTATATAAAATTATAATTTAAATATAAATAAAAATAATTATTATTTGTATGACTATACTTTAATGATTAATTCATCACATAATTTGGATAAAAAAAATAAAGGGTGATCTCTAAATCATAATAAGGGATTTGTACATAAGAATCTATCATTATTTTATAATGATTGATCAATATGGTAGGATGATTAATCATAGAATATAGAATTAAATCAACTCTGATAGTTCCAAGTTCATTTGTAGAAATTACCATAATTGACAAGATGTTGATAATGAAAACTGGATTATCATTAAAGGTAATGTATACATCTACATATTTTTTATCATCCAATCAATGGATTGGCCAATATTTGATGAATATCATCATCCTGACCATTCCCAAGATACCTTCTATAATGTTTTTGATATACAACAATTACTTAATTTTATGACATTATCATAAAGGATTATGATATAAATTATTCAAATATATTTTTTATCATGAGGCCTATCAATACTGCAAAAAAAATATTTTAAACCAATATCACCCTTTAAATATAAATAATTTCCATTCAACAAATATTTAATGATCAATACAATTAATTCAAAAAATCTATTATAAATAAAATTTTAACTTTAATGAATAATTTTTTTTGAATATTTACATTTTCAATGAAAAAAGTGTCATTATAATATTCATTTAAATAATATTATATATAGAAATGTAATATGAAAATGACAACATAAATTCTATAAAATGATACCAAAATAATTCATGATACAAAAGGTTTAGACCTGGAATATAGCATAATGTGAATTGAAATGTTGGATATTTATTGGTAATTTGATCATGGAATATTAAGGAACACAAAATAAATTATATTCCATATAAAAATAAAGGATGATAGAAGATGATAAATTTATTAGACATGGTGTCTCTAAATTAATGTGATGTTTTTTTTGAATTGTATGTATATGCTGATGAGTATATATATAAATAAGCATGCTTAAATATTTTAAATATATCATATGTAGTAAGATATGAATCAAAAAAATAAATTTCAACAATTTTAATGAAATGACTAGTCATTTCCATATAATATATTTAAAATCATTGAAAAATAGAACATGTTATTCATTAAAAACAATAAATAATTTTACAGGATAATATATATGGAGAAATGATCATGGAGATAAGAAAATCAATTCCTGGTGTAAATGATACAAGGAAAAATAGATTAATAATTTTTTAAAAAGTTAAAAATGATTTCTCAAGAAAAAAATAAAAAATTATTTTTTAACCATTAGAATATATTATATGTTAAAAGGAAAATACCATTTGTAATCATTAAAAATAGATGGAATCTTCAGTTTTTATATATGTTATGGACGTAGTTCAGAAAGTCTCCCATAAAAATGTTAATGATGTTTAGATTCCATTATATATATGTTATATCTTATTCTTGATATAATATGATAATAATTCAAATGTATAAATTCTAAACAAAAAAAATAAAGAGAGGATATAAAGAGATATGTTATTTAAGATATTAAGACTATATTATCATTCAAAATGAAATATCAACATGAATGATATATAATTATTATGAGATACTATAAAATAACAGAGTGTGGGAATTATATAAATCAAAAACACATAAAATAGAAAAACATAAGTGGCATTATATATGACCATAATTTCTATCAAAATAATCATAAAATATATTCACAGTTATTATATATAATTTCCCATATTTAATAAAAGTTTTAATCGTTTAAATTTTTAGTCCCAATCCATCAAGGGGTCTAGAGAATATACCTTCTCGCCATGTTATTGATCCCAAAATACTACTAATATTATTTAAATAATTTAACGAGTTGTATATAAAATATTTCGTTGTGCATTAGCATAGATTTGGGGAATAAATATAAATACAAAGGGAATAATAAAGAATAAATAGACTTTTAACGAAAAAAAATAAATAAGGAGGGAATAAATATAAATAATATAATAAAATTAGTTTTCAAATAGTGTATGAAATTAAAATGGGGTAACCCATTTTATTAATTATTTTCTTTCTCATTCCCTTTATTTATTATTATTTTTATTTATTTTCAATTTTTTACATTTTTTTCTATTTCTTTTTTCCCTCTCCCTTTTCTTTCTTTCTTTTCATTTCCTTTTATCCTTTTCTATCCTCTTTATCCCTTGGTGTGTTGGCCATGTAGCTCCCCCATTTCGGTGTGCCTCCTCGCCCTCTACTTCTTTCAGAAGACCATTGCAACTTTGCTACTAATATTTCATCATTATAATGTGTGCATTAATTATCTTGGTTAGGATAATTTTATTAATAAATAATATTAGAATCTCATACAATATCCTTTGTGAAATATTTTATAGAATGGTTTTAACTAAATTTTGGGATTTTATAAAATCATCTCATTTCATCCATTTTTGGTCAAATAAAAAATCAATTTGGAGAATAGGAAACTCTATAGTTATGAGGTAGGGAGTCTACTCTCTATACAATTAACTCATTTCTTATATTAGACACATGTTGTTCCACATGACAGTGCCTACAAGCGGTATTCAATTATACATATTATAATTTAATTAAATTTTATGGATTTACTATTGAATCCATTTTTAAGATGAAATAGCTTTTTTATATTCTTTCAAAATCATTGGCATCCCCTTTGGTGGTGCTGGCGTATTTGGATAAAATTTTGTTATCCCCAAATAATTAATTTATTTATTTCATTTGTTGCATGACCCTTATTTGGTTTTGTTTTAAATAAAATAATTCATATTGGATAAATATGAAAACATTATTTTTGGATATAATTTATATGTTTATGCCTAATGATTTTCTTGTTAGAAAATTGCATCAAGATATGTTATTATAAAAAGATAAAAGTTCATTTTCTAGTTTTAGGTGA
Source organism: Viscum album (assembly GCA_963277665.1). Lineage (NCBI taxonomy): Eukaryota > Viridiplantae > Streptophyta > Magnoliopsida > Santalales > Viscaceae > Viscum > Viscum album. The sequence goes on from OY728140.1 coordinate 1,794,654,515, forward strand.
TAATGTGTATTTACTATGACAGTTTGGATTAAATGATCACGAAGTACATGGATCTTTATTGCTCTTTTTTTTGAAATTATTAATAAATACTCTGTGATATCTCTTTCCTTGATATCTAATTACATTCAGGGTGGTGTGACATTTTGGGTTCCGTATTAAGGACTACACATGGACACTCCTTTCCTGATTTGTTACCACAATATGCGTCTTAGAGGTGATATCTTAGTCTCCTCTAGGCGAGGGTTTACATTGGATTTTTATATACTCATGGGTTAATATGGTTCCCTAAGAGATAATAGAGGATAGAACCATTGTAAAAGTAGATACTCCATGCCTCATGTGATACATTCTCATTATGTATGATACCATAGATAGACTCATCATAAAACCATGCCTAAAGAAATACATACTCTTTTAAATGATTACCTAGGGATGGGATCAGAATTCAACTCTAAACGTGAATATAAAAATAATTATAATGTACTAAATGTTTTATATGATGAATCTTTGGGTTAATTATTAATTGGGATTTTTTAATGGTTCCTTGAAACACACTTTGTTGACACATAAATTATACCCACGAAAAATCCATTTCATGGAGAAGGTAAGTCATATGTACGGGCACATTGTGATTTTATTTTTCATATGATGGGTTAAAGGTGTAATATGGTTGTTTCATAATCCTAATAAACTCTCAATATATAAGTACTATTAGTTTTGTTACTTTTTGATGAAATAACTCATTGAGTTTATGTATAAGAAGAAATAATTTTGAATGAATCGGTAAATGATATTATATATTCTTCGACGAGCCTCCTCTAATTCACTCATTAGTGTAATAGTGTTTGTATTTAAAGTAGACAAAGACATATAGAATATTTCTAGGGATTTTTATAAGAAACATGGCCAGGTTGTGGTAATTATTGAAGGCTCAAAATTATGTGAAGATTTGAGGGAGCATGTGCCCCTTTATAATTGTGGTGAAATGCACTTTTTAAAACTTCCAAGATAATAATATATAATAAAATCACACCCCACATAAAAACCTACGAAATATCCCAATTAAATAGATGAAATGTGATAGAGTGGGAATTGCATCGAAAAATTATTTTCAGACGTGTTTTTATGTCAATTTAAGAAATACTAATTTAATTAACACTTAGTTATTCTATTAAATTTTAAACTAGGGTTACAATATATTTTTTTAATAAAAGGTTGTAATACATACTAATATCATGTTAGTTAGACCACTAATGAAAAAATTAGAACAAAATATACCATATCATAATTATTATTTATAATTAAAAATGGTTTTTTATTTTGAAATAATGTATGAAAACCTTATTCTGGTAAAATATCAATAGTGTCATTTTTTACACTATTTAATTCATGGATTTTTTAAAATATAAAAATAAAAAGAGACCCTTGGCCTATATATTTTATCATATTCCAAATATGTCAAGGTAATCTAGAAAATTCATTTGAGATAATAATTATCACTAATTAGTTTTATGAAATTATTTTTATTATTATTTATTTGATCTCATCATTAATAAAATAATTACTACCTCAATTATGTGTAATTAGTTAATATACTTATTTTTTTGAATAAAGATTCACAATAAAATTATATGACAAAGGTAAATATATAATAATTTATAATAATACATGTATCCATATTTATCTTCTGAGAAAACTAACTTTAAAAATGATATACTCTTTTAAAACATGATTGTGAAGAAATTATCTTTACTTCAAATAAAATAATATAAGTGTCATAATCACTTATATAGTTCTCCAAATGGTCAATAAGTCGACACATGGATTATTATGTTTGATATAAACACTCACAATATGTCTTGGACATGTTAATGGGACTTTCGATAGTAATTAATATTATAATTAAAATTGTTTTATGGATTTCAAATCAATTAATTAATTTTTTCATCATTTTATATTAGCCTTTAAGGTAATTATTTTTTTCAAAAAAATTAAAAAGAAATTTTCCTGATAAAGAAAATCATTTTATATTTCCAATGTGTATTTGTAAAAAACACATTAATTTAAAATAAATTAAATTAAATTAATGTTGAGTGAGATATATTTTTTATGGTAATTATTTTATTTAATGTTGAGTGAGATATAACTTAATATATCTCACCCAACATTTTAAGGTAATTATTATTTTTATATTTTTTTTATATTAATCATTAATGTTGAGTGAGATATTTTTTACTTGTCTTTAAATAAAATAAAATAAATTTATTATTCTCATCCACGTGTGTTCCATTGGATACAAATTCGAACAAAGTATGTTATTATGAAAATTATAATCATCCGAATGTATTACTATAAGTTATAGGGAAATTTTATAATATTATTTTTACCATTAATTACATGATTTACCAATTTATAATGTTGAAAAAATTATAATGATTCATTTAATATTGACTAAATTTTAAACAAATATATTGAATTAATTATGACACATTGATTGAAAATATGAAATCCATTTATAAAAATTACAAACATAGAAGTTTAAGTAATTAATATAAAATTAATCATGTTGTTGAAATGAGAAAAATGGGTTTCAAAATTTAAAATATACCAAATGATTTAAATGTTTATACATATGAATTTAATGTAAAATTAAATTTGATGACATAAATTATTCAAAATGGTAAAAATATAATCTATTTAAATATTGAAACCATTATATAATATAACTGAACCATATAAATTATTTCAACAAAAAATTATTTTTAAATTAATATTTTGCATATTTTTACTATTAATCCAAAAATTGAATGTTATCTAAAAATACCAAAAATCCAACAAAAGTAAATTTTTATATCTTTCTACAAAATAAAATGTTTCGTTTTTAATATAAAAAATATTATTGTCTAATAATATTTATGTAAATTTGGATTTCCATTCTTAGCTATAAAAATAGCCTTCAAAAAATATGTTTTATACATCAAATTGGGTTTTATTCATACGCAATGACTAAAATATCCCTTATATGAATATAACAAATATATTAGTAATTATATAACACATATATATCACATTAATTGAATTAAAAAATGTAATTCACTCAAATAATCAAAAAACTAATTCATGTATATTTTTCACAAATAATTTATTGCCAATCAAATAACAATTCATTTTCATAAGATAGTTATAATTATTAACTCTATACTAATGTCTAAGCTATAATGGTAATTTTATAATAAATTTGTAATTATTTTATATTAAACTAATGATTGTGTGAAAATAATGATACTAAAGAATAAAAATTATTTATAGAAAATATTTAATAAAAACATACTTTTGTTACATTCAACCCCCATTAAAATGAAATTTCCCCCGACATTCGTCACATGGAAACATACATATGAAGATACCTCTCTTTCTTCATATCCAGAATTTCCCACGTAACTTCATCAAATTATTGGTTCCTCCATAAAACATTAACCAAAATTGTGGTCCTGTTTTGTTAAAATTTAATGTAATGATCTAGAATCTATATCGGTTGTTTTTGTGAGAAATGTATTTCTTCACCAGTATGAAATATGATCATAGTACATTTGATGGATATAGTATGTACATTCTTATGAGATATTCATGGATTAAATAATTAACTTGAGAGATATTTGGTAGTGGTTCCAATAGTTATGCTACCTTCCTAATATGATCTTGAATTTCAATGGGATCAGTATACCTAGGGATCAAGTTTCCCTTATTTAAAAATATCATAACTTTATTAGTTTGGGATTTTCATAGAAACTATATATCATATAACTAAAAATCTAGGTATTTTATTCGTTGAAAAGATAACCTTTTTTAACCCTTAGATTCTATTATGTGATTTGTAATAGATCTGACATTTTCTGTCATTTCATCGATAAAATCTGGTTTTAATAGCATTCTTTACATTACTTTATCCTATTATGTTGAATTTATAATCATATTTCTATAGACAGCTTCATATGTATACATATGATTAATGGAATGAATGATATTTCTGTAATATAATTCCAGCAAATGTTGGTGTTGAACCCAAACACCATTGAAATCCAAAGAGAAAACTCTCTATATTCCTTATAAAGTATCCGTTTTCTTTTATGACTATCCATCTATCTAAATATGATAAGTAGTGTTAAATCATAACCATGTATCTATAGAATGTTGAAAAATTCGTGAGAACTTTGAGGTAAATGTCAGATCCTGATCAGATATATTGGAATGTATTACTCAATTCAATTATACAACTTCATTTTCATATATCATAGAATTCTGGTCAATAGGGAAATACTCTCTAATAGAAATGAAATGTGACAACACCGTAAGGTGATAAACTATAATATATATAGAATTATGGTCTTACGATGTTTTGGAAAGTATTACAATAAATTATATAGTGACATTTTCCTTTTTATATTCTGGTATTTTTAATGGTTGTAACATCCCCTTAGAATTCTATCTCCCAGCCTTATCATACTAACAAACCAAGCCTTGAGTGTCATATTTGGTGACATATCTTTTCATTCAATACTACCATAAAAACCATTTCTGGTTCTTATACATATTTGGGATTCCATGGTGAATTGATAATGGAGGATTATGATCCTCATCCAATTTCTCATTCTTCAATTATAGTATGGGAGGATTACAAACCCTATTATTGAACATTATTATTTCATCAATATCAAGGTGGAATTAAATATTATTTATCTCCTTCTTTTTTAGATCAACATCTTCCTTATATGAATCCTTAATCCTCTATTCATTTGATGTTTGGTCATTTATTTGATAATGATATGAGTTCTCCCCACTGTTTAATATCTCACGATCCATCCTTTGAAAATCCAAATATGATAGATCTTTGGTGATCCTCATCATGGATTGGCTAGCAAGGTCTTGTCAACACTATAAATCTTCCACCGTTTTTGATTTCAAAGGGTGGTAATGTAATGAGAAGTCATAATCATTAATCAACCCCAACCGTCTTCTTCAGTTTATATTTATCTCATTTTTTGTGAAAATACAATTTAATCATTTATAATCAGTATAAATATCACACCATTCACCATTACAATAATTCCCCCATATCATTAATGAAATGATTAGTGTAACAGACTCCAAATCAAAAGTGGGGTAATTTTCCCCATTGATTTTCAACTGATGTGAGGTATAAGATATCACCACATCATTTCCAAATATAATAATTTATAGCCCCATTTTGGATTCATCACTGTAGATCACATACTATTCTATACTACATGATATTGTGAGCATAGTTTCACTGGATAACCTTATTTTTAGATCTTTATATTTCACTTCACATTATTCCTTCCAAAAAAACATAACTTTGTTCTATTTCAACTTATTGAGTGGAATAGATAATTGTTAAAAAATCATTACAAAACGTTGATAATATCCATCCAACCCATTAAAAAATTTGATATAATTTAAATTTTTACGTAAATATTTTAAAAAAATCTATATTTGATGGATCTATTGATATACCTTCTCCTGAGATTTTTTGATTCAAAAATGAAACATTCTAATGGAAAAACTCAGACATGATAAATTCAAAAAAAAATATTCTCTTATCTTAGGGACTTTAGTACAATATTAATATGGTCATCGTATTCGTCCGTACCGTTTGAATAGACAATAATATCATATATAATGACATCCAAATATTTATGAAGGTATTCTATAAATTCTATTCATTATAACCATTGAGATATAAGGGTAATTATTAAGAACAAAAATCTTCCATATAAATTCATAGTGTTAACACCATGTATGGTCTATTGTCATTAGTATATCTTTCTCTTAGACCCTTAAGTGATGATATAATAAATTAATATCAATCTTGGAAAGGTATTGATCTCCACATAGTGGGTCAAATATTTCATCAATGCGGGGAAGAGGATATTTTTCGTGATAGAGTTTTCTTATGTACTCAATAATCAATGTAGGGTCTCATTGATCCATATTTCATCCTAACTAATAGAACATGTGCAACCAATGTGAAGCATTAGGTTATATGAATCCCTTTTAATGATTCTATGGAGTTTCTTCTTCAATTCATGAACCTCATTTAGTTCCATTTTGTAAGGTGTCATTAAAATAGTCCTAACTCATGGTATGATTTCTATTGAAAAATCAACTTCATGATTTGGAGGAAGACATAGAAATTCATCCATAAATACATTAAAAAAATCATGCAATGGGTGTATTCTTAATAGTGTGTTTCTACACATCCATTTGAGATGAATAACCTTCATTTATCAGAATCAATACACATAAGGTGGAATAAATATCTTCTGGAAGGTTATATTCATCCTTGCATCGATAGATGATCATAGATTGATCAAGAATATGAAATTTTACATTCCTTCCTTGGAAATTGAAATGACATCCATTTATGTTAGGCTAATCCATTCCATGAAGCATATTAAATTCCACTATTTTATGTATCATAGGATCTTCATGGAGAACTTTCCACCAAATGTCAACTGAACACTAATTATGTACTTTTGATGCAACCTTTGTTCCATCAATATTTGTCACATCTAAGTCAACATCTACTTGTTGAGGTAATATGAATAAAACCTGAAAAAACACTTTAGGAATATAATATTGGATGTTTTCAGAATCTATTATATAATATTCTACATTAAAGGGGATGGTATGTGTACCTTTCACAACATCATTATTGTAATCCAAGTCACCAATGTGATATCATGTTACATTCCATCGTCTTTGGCCTTAAGAGTTTGTTGACACCGATCATTATTTGTAACCATTCAATTACATCATTGAAAGGAATACTTCCATATTTTATATCACTTGTATCATTGGAGTGTAGGAGGTTCATTATTTGTATCCTTTTAATTTTTCACATCATTAGACACTGTGTTCCCATTACATAGGCGCTCAACTTCCTGATGGCCTTTTTTCCATAGATAAAAAATATACAAGTCTAATGAAGACAGTTCATTCCATATTTCTTTCTGCAATTCAAAAATAAGAGAAATGTCGTATTCTGTTTAGTGTGATCGTTAGATTTTCCATTTATCTCCATTTTATATTTCTTATCAAACCCATATAACTGATGGGATATTCTGATCACCAACTCATCCTTGAGATCACATAGAATAATTTCCACATAGATTTTGAAGTCCCCTATGGCTAATTATGTTCAGAGACTTGGTTTTAAAACACAAAATAATTGATAAAATTTACCCTTAGGTAAGTTAATAATTTCAAAAGCCTAACATACATGACTTGTAAAGCAATATTCATGGGCACAAATGGATTCATCATCCATTTTCTTATGTTTAGGGAAACCATTATCTATCTTTATTCAATGAATAGGAGGAATGTACGTATTTAAATATATGTTCATGAACTCTCCCCATTCCACTGACTCAAATTCATCTCATTGCCTTGTATTATTGATATGATTCCACCATTGATTATTTTTTCCTTCAGAATTATATTATTATAATATTAATTTATCATGTTTATAACACTATTGAAATGAAAATATCTTTTCTGTGGTACTGATCAATTGTTTAGAAATTACTAGATCAGAAGACCTACTAAATGAAGGTGGATGATACCTCTTGAAGGATTGAATAGAATTTTATTGCATCATTTGATCATTTCGATGTCCAATAATGATTAATATATTTATGTTATTTGGTGAGATGAGATAGTATATTTTTTACTCCATCTCCCATAACATTTGGATGCCCATGGGAACAATCATTTCATTGTTTTTCACATTTAGCATTTTTGATGTTCCTTTGGGTTCCACCTATTTACTAAAACCAAGAATCATAGTGGAGAAATAGTAATCATAATTACAATACCATATAATTCAATAATAAAATATCAATTTAGGAGTCATTAGGTTTTATCCTAGGTTTTTCTTAAACAACTATAAGAAAATAGGATATGATTTTAATCTATACATTGACATTGACATTGTGGAATTACTACGGTTCTCTCATTCTAGTTTCATAATGTTAACTATACCTTTCCTCTGAAACCAATAATAGTATCCCATAATTTACATATATATATTACTTCAACATTGATGAATACTAATTAAATGAAATAAAAAAATCCACACTATGATTATCTATGTTTAGTGTTTTTAGAAACTTGTAAACATAAACAATTGGTTCATAAAACATTTACATTGTCTCATAAATAATTATTCGTTAGTAGAATCATTTTTGACAAATATTACATAATATCATTTTTTCAGGACCAGGTGAATAGAAACATTTGAATGGGTGGTCTCAAATGTTCATTATGTGTAAAAATGGAATATATCATTCATATCATAATCATAAGAACATAAAAATTGAAAAATATTATATTTCATCTAAAAGATCATAATATCATATCATTGGATAAATCCTAATATTGAAATATAATACCAATAGTTATAACATAAGACATGAAATTGAATGTCATACCCACTAAATCATATAAAATCATTTCATATTATTCGATGCTCATTTCCATGAACATCATAGAGGACAAATTCTATTATTGAACAAAGTTCACTCCATATTCTATCCATCTCTTACAAAATTGGATTTACTAGTCAGTACAGTCATGTCAATTTGATGATATATAAATCATTACCCAATAATTTGGATGGTTATATAGGTCCAACCCATCTCCTAATTAATCAATTCTTACTTTTTCCAAAAAAAACATAAAACATTCACCATATCATAATCCATGAAATAAAATGGTTTTCATAAACATCATTCCATCATTATTGATGTAAAATAAATGGATTTCCTAAATAGCATTACATCATTAAAAAATAAAATCATATTAATAACAGGAATAGAAAAATAACCCGATTTATATAGTATCATCATTGTTGGAAATTACTTTTTAGAAAACACATGAAATTAATTCTTGATGAAAATATCCTTTCTTTTTCAAAAACGTTTTCCTTTATAAAAATGCCACACAATATTAGAAGAAATCATTTTATGTGAAAATAATATTATAAGATTATAGGGGAAGCATAATGGAAATTATTATTTATGAATGTTTAAAAATACAATAATGCTGTACCAGATAAAAACATTCCTCCCATACTTTTTACCAAACCGTCATAATGTACCTTGTACTAAAAACGACAAAAGATTACATTCACAGTTTTTAGTAAAAATTCACCAATGGGTATAAGGGACAATAAAAAATTATAAAAGGATATAAATAATTTTTAAAATAAATATATAAGAAACACTAAAAATGATGAATAATATACCCCAGTAAATATATACGAATTAACATTCACTGAGAAAAATGAGAATTACAAAGTTATCCCTTACATTTGTTCCAATATACTTCATATGTATATAAACCTCCTATATAATGATTTAAATAATGTTAATGATTTATTCCATAATGATAATAAATTTCATTATAACAATTATTATCTTATTTTCATCTGTTTATTACTAACATTTCATTTTTACCCATTATTTTGGTGTTAACTACTTTATATTCTTATGCATGTTTTGTCGGATATGTTCTTATTATTCATTTTAAGTTATAGTTATATAATATAAATAATTTTATGAGTATAATATATATATTATTTATTCATTAAATTTATTTATAACATCTTTTTTCAATTAATATTTTGTACAATGAATCACAATGCACCATGGAGATAGTAAGCCATTCGTACACACAAAGATATCATTAACATAATTATTGAATGGAATTTTAGTGAATAGTGTATAGTTTCTCCAAAAAAAATATATTTCATATTAATAATATAATATTTATTAATTACATCAGAATTCCAATCCATGTAAGTTGGTGGTGAAAACGGATTACACCAAAGGGTGTAGATGGTAAGGTCCACGTACAGACATGTAGTGATCTTATTTTTCAAAGGATGGGTAGAACATGGAAAACTGTTGTTTCATAATCCTAATAAAATTTTTGTATATATGTTCTTTGGGAGTTAGTAATTTATAATGAAACAAATAATGATGTGGATGTAGAAGAAGAATGAAATTTTATAGATTCAGTGATTGATATTACCTTTTCTTTGACATGCCACTTCTAAATATCCTTATCCACATAGATCAGTAGAGTTAGTATTTGAAAAAGAATACGGCCTCTAGAATGTTTCTAGGGAATTCTGGAAGGGAAATTTAAAGGGGATGGGTGAGCATCAATCTAGGAAATGAAGTGAAGAGTTGAGGTAGTTTGTTCCCTTTCATAATTTTGGTGAAGGTCAATTTTGGAATCCTAAAAAAATATTAAATTATAATAAAATTAAACCCCAAATAAAAACCTACAAAATATCCCAAATTAGTGGATTATATTATATTGGTTTCTAATATCATCAAAAAAATAATTTTTAGGCAGTTGTTTATGTCAATTTAAGAATTATATTTTTAATTAACACGTAGTTATTCAATTTAATTTTTTAATAGGGTAAAAAATATGTCAACATTAAAAGGGTGAAATATTTACTTATTTGAAGTAAATTCAATAAAAAATTAATACTTTAGAACATTTTAGTCATTAACATAATTATTATATAGTTTTTAAAATGTTTTATTATTTTTAAATAATTTATTAAAACAATATTTTGACAAAATATCACTGGTGTCAATTTTTAAACTATTGATTTCATGGATTTTTAAAAATATAAAAATAAAATGTGAAAATAGGACCAAATATTTTATTATTTCCCTAAGGAATCATGGAAAACTGGAAAATTCATTTTACAAAATAATTATCCAAAATTATATTCAATAATGTATTTTTAATAATATTTATTTGATCTCTCCATTAATAAAATAATTACTACCCCGTGGTTTTATATAAATAATTGTAGTCAAATTTATCTTCTGAATAAACCCACATTAAAAATATTATACTCTTTTAAACATGAATGTGACCAATTTATCTTTACATTATACATAATAATATGTGTGTCTTAATCTCTCATTACAAGGCTCCTAATGATCAAAAAGTAGAATATTGGATGATTATGGTAGAGATATACTCCACAAACAAGGATGGTTCAGGTTTCTTTCTCTTTTAATGGTTATTAAAATTTTAATGAAAATTTTCCTATTGATTTCTCATATATTAATAAATTATTTCATCATCCAAGTATCTGTTAGTAAGGTAATTATTGAATTAAAAATTTTACCAATATATTTTCATCATAAAAACATATTTTATCTATTAAATGATTACTTATAATATAATTTATCATATGTATAAACTAATATTAAAAATAATTTAATTATTATTTATCAAGTGAGACATATTTCAGTTTTCATTAAATAAATTAAATTAAATGTCATAACATCTTCCTAGTGGGTTACACTGGATAAAATTTAGACCCATGTACATTTTAGATAAAATTATAATCATATAATTATATTAATAAAAGTTTTAGGGTAATTTTATAATCGTTTTTCCCTTAATTACAAAATTTAACCTATATACTATGTTCATAAAATTTACAGATGATACTATTCATACTGTACAAAAACAGAATATAGAGATTTTCATAATCTTGAACTAATATTTCAAAATATGAAATCCATTTTTTAGAATTCAAAACAAAGGAGTTGTGGTAATTGATCTAAAATTAATCTCATTATTGAAGTGAAAAAAGGAGTTTGAAAACTTATAATATTGAAAACGATTGATTTTTTTTAATTCTACATTTAATGTAAATTTAATTTGAATGACAGAAATTTTTTTAAATGGTAAAATATATTCTATTTATACATTGAAACAAATAAATATTATAATTTATCAATATTAATTATTTCAATGAAAATAGTTATTTTAAATTAAAATTTATTTTATTTTTACTATTCTTCAAAAAATGAAAGTTATCAAAATGAATTTTTAAAATTCAACCAATGAAAATATCTTAATCCTGATTCATCATAAATATCGTAGGTTTTCATATAATAATTATTAATGTGTTAAAATATTAATTTAATAGTGGTTCTCTATTCAATGGTGTAAAATTAACAATTTAAAAAAAATATGTTGTTATACATAGAATAGGGTCTCATTCATACCCAATGACTAAAATAACCATTCAATAAATTTTTAAAACATTTTATTATTTATATAACACATATATATCTCATTAATTTGGTATCCAAAACTAATTCACTCAAAATAATATTTAATTGATTAATATTTTCCATAAATAATTAATAGCCAAGGAATTCAGAACTCATATTCAGAAGTTAGTTATAATTATTCCCACTAAACAAACGTCTAGGATATAATGGTAATTTTATAATAAAGGTGTCTAATTGTTTGTTTAAACTCTAGATTGTGTGAAAATAATGATACTAAAGAATAAGAATTATTTAAAGAAAATATGTATATAAAACATTCAGGTGTTACAAGATGTTATCAACGAGATATATTAGGTCATTCAATTTAGAGGAACGAATTGGTTCTATATCCTATCAATTACTCTTACCTCAGAGGTAACCTGCCATGAGTGATGTTTTTTATATATCTTATATTTGACATTATCATCCAGATCTGTCTCATTTGTTTGATTATAACGACATTGAGCTCGAAGTAGATGCATCCTTTTAGGAGTGTCTGATCTGTATCCTCTATCGTAGCAAGATTTTTCTTCAGGGTAGGTCAGTTCCACAGTTCCTGGTGCTATGGTATCATGGAATTGATTAGTATGAGATCTGGGATTGGGAGAACGATGTGTGGGCTCATTGGATGATGATTTTAACTGATGACAGTCCCCTACACTCTTAATGATATCTTGGTGGTAGTTTTATAAAATAGGGGAAGTTGTTAATTTCCAAATATAATAATTGTATGTACCATTTAAATTTTACAAAGAAATACTTAATAATAATAAGGTAGATATATTTCTCCACTTATTAGGTGTCTTTAACATCAATAAATATCATATTAATAATTTCATGGGTTTTATGTGAAATATTACACTACGTACTAGAAAAGAGTTCATGATAAAAATAATTAATAAGGAAATAAAATGGAATTAATATAATTTTAAAGAATAAAAAACAAAGGAATTGGTGATAAAAAGATAAATAATATAAAAAAATATTGGGGGAGAGTGGAGATAATTATAATGGAGTAACCGAGTCTATTAAAAACTTTTCTTTTCTCCATCAATTTTTATTTTTATTACCTAATGTTATTTTACTTTTTCTTTTCCCTTTTACATTATTCATTCCTCCTATTTTTCCCTCTACCTATTTAATTATTTCTATATTTTCATTTCATATCATTCTCCCCTTCATATCTCTTGGTGTGTCTCCCCTATAGCACCCCCTTTCAATGCCCCTCCACCTCTCCCTTTCCCCATTTGTATGCATGATGTGACTTTTTCCTCCTATATTTTCTTCATCGTCGGGTGTATAGTAAATATCTTTTCAAGGAAAACATTACACACTTTGAATAGTAGGATCTTATCCAATGTTCATCGTGAAATCTATCAGTGAATTTTTTTACCTAAAAATTGTATTTTCCTAAAATCTTTGGTTTTATACCGTTTTAGGTCAAATAATTAATTATTGTCTCCTAGCATATGATCATATACTATTATGAGATATGAGTGTATAATCTCTTTTGATTCATTTTGTTGCATCTTTTAGATCACACATTGTGTCTCATGTTGGTTTCTACCACTGATATTCAATTTTTCTTCTTCTAATTAATTAATTAATTTTTCTAGACTGCAAAAAGATTTTTTGAGATGATATATCTTGTCTTACTTGTTTATATATCATTCTAAACCACTTTGGTTGTACTGAACTATTTGAAATAAATTATGTTATCCCTGGAAAATTAATTTATTAATTTTTTTTGCTACAAGTCCCCCTCATTTGTTGAGTTCTAAATGAAATAAATTATTTAGGATAAAAAAGGAAACTAGAGTTTTGTAGTTTTGTTTTTTAATTATGAATAATGATTTATTTTTTTTTATTACCATGTTATGGTATTATGAAATAGAAATTATGATTTTTATTCTTTTGTTGAGAATGTGTTTTGACTATGACTAGTTGGTTATAATGATCAGGAAGAACGTGAATTTTTTACTAAAATTTCATTATTGTAATTATAAATCCATACTATGTGATATTTGGTATCATGAAATCTAATTTAATATAGGTCATTGAGATAACATGGGTTCTATAATATGGAAAACACATGGACTCTCTGTTCTATATTAGTGTACATATTATGTGTTTTATAGGTTTTTATTTAGGCTTGGATAGACAAGGGTTTCCCAGGATTATATATAATCTCATGAGTGATACAATCTCACTAAGGGATAATCAAGGATGAGACAATTGGAAAAGTTCCATAAAAATTCATCAGGCGATAGTCCCCCCCTCTTGTGTGATACCTAAGATGGAATCCGCATGAAACCATGCATCGAAAGATACTTGATATTTTAAAAGCTTTAAATTAATGGGATTAGTGGTATTGGATAAATTAAAGGATGTTCCATAATGACACCTTTGCGATGTGCTGAGACTCTAACTATAAACATGATTATATTAATAATGATAATACATGGAAGTTGTTGTTTAATAAAACATTGGGATACATAGGAATGTCGATATTTTTCGGGTGTATTGAAACAAACATTGTTGAATAATAAATTAGACCCATATTATAGATACTCCTTGGGGGTATGTTCCCTTTTAGACTGACATATATTTTTAGGATTTTTATAATTTTAAACATCCTACATTATATAGGGAACTTATATGGATTTCCTTCTTATGACAAATAAAAAGGAATATGATGGGTGCCATTGAGAACGCGGAAAAATTTATAATTGTATTTACTTTATCTATTATTTGCTTAAATTTATCATATAATGGAACACTAATTTTGATTGTATCGTGAATGGGAATATTCTAGACATCATGGGTGCCTTCCTACTGAGATTATATCTATCCTCGTAGACATGTGTCATTTCGTACTAGTGTAGACTTTATGATTAGTGGCCAGGATAATTGGAAGTGTGCTGCATCTGGTGATTGAGTGTGGCTTGCTGCTTTGGATTGATAATAAGGGAAGTGGATCAATCATTTCTCAAAATGATTTTTTTTAAATTGTGTCATTGTCAATATAGTTTTATATATTTCTTGTATTTTTTATTTCGTAACATTTATTATAGTACAAACATCATATCATGACATCATTGTGTAAATGGCATGATATATCATCTTCCAACCAATTCAGTAATTAAGATGGATTATTTAATTTTATCTTATGTAGATTGATTATTTATATGTGTATTCTACTTGTTGTAATTTTTTTCTGCCTCTATGTATTACCTATTACCTTTGAGGAAATAGTCTTCCCCACATACACATTAAACAGGCCTTTGCTGCTACTCAGCAACATCTGGCATTCAAGGAGATGATCATGTGGTCATTTGGCCAACCCAGCTGAGATTACACTTCTAGTGGATCATAAGATACAGAAATTATTTTATATATGCTATAAATGTTAGAAAATAGGATAATGTGGTTTATCTCCAACAAAAATAAAATTTAGTTGAGAAACCCATTAATTGGTACTATGCTTTGAAATACATGATTGATCACCATTTAAAACAAATTTACAATTTTTAGTCACTAATACAAGTAAAATATTAATATATTCTATACCATATATGATTCACTTATAATTCCCATTCAACTGTTTAACAATTCATTTTTATATTCTTCATCCTATGAGTTGATTGTAATATTTTTCATCTATGTTTCGTTTGGTTAGTTTGGTCCTTACACCGTGGTCATCATTGTGTTATAATTTAAAAATATTAATTATAAAATAATAATTGTAATTTTACAATTAATTCATTTTTATAACTGTCCTTATAAGATTTTATTGAAATTAATTTATATCAATTCATACACATGGTAGCCTATAATTATGCATCGATGAAAATTTTCAATTTTATAATCAGTGTGAATGGAATTAATTAGATAATATTATAATTTTATAGAATCCTAAAATAATATATATGTCATTTTTATCATTATTTAAGTCGTTATAACCAAGCATATGAGTATGTGATGAAAAATGAATCATGCTGCTTCATAGTGGTGGTAGAACACACATACATTAGAGAAATAAAATTTTTCAAATTGATAGAAATGAGAAAAAATAGGTAATATATTTTATTATAAAAAGAATAATTATTTTAGGAATATCGTATGTAAATATAAATCAATAATAATATTCACTCTTTAAATGTGTTGATGGAAAAAACACATTACAACATATAGATGGTTGTAACATCCTGACCCAGCTCACCTATAAGATTGTGGTCAGACGGGTGTGTCACTTGACCTCAAGTGCATCTTCCCAAATGCCAGAGGCTGCCGACTAGCCGTGAGAGCCTTTTTTATCCAACGAGGAGAATATGCCCTTATAGGTAATAGGTATTATCACAATGGAAGTAAAAAATAATTAATAATAAATAGTGGAAGCATATAAATGAATAAACTAGAGTATACGATATATAAATAATCCAAATGAATAATACTCAATTGTGGAAGATCACAAAACAATATCATTCCATGATGTTTGTTCAAATTAAAAACATGGAAAACAAAAACCCAACAATTATAAAAACTAAACAGAAAATCCACAAAGCAACAACTGCATCATGAGCAATGATTGGTCCTCTACCATAGTCTCCATCCCAAGCAGCAAGAAACAATATAGCATCGGGAGAAGCACACTTTACTTTTTCAATTCCCGCAATCATATATTCTACTCGGGTGTCAACGACGGCCGACCAGGGAGTGAGATAAATCCAAAACGGCTGGCACCCATGGTGTCTAAACCATTTAATTTCATTCAATAATAAAATTCAGTGATCAATTATATAACAATTGTTGATAATTTATTATGTGTAATGAAATAAATAACTCAGTCTGGGTCCTCAACGGAACTCACTTCTAATCACCTGCTTCGGCCTATGCCAAAAGTCTGAAAAGAGTACATGTAAGTAGAATTCACTTATGTACATATATAAAACTTAGAAGAGTAAGGTAAAACAAGTATGAGGAACACTCCCAAGCTTGTTCTTTAACATGGTGTCTAAGTCATGTGTCAACAAGGTGTGTTTCAACAAACCATAAAATATATCAAATATCAAGGGACTAACAAAGACATTAATATAAACCTTCAGTGCTTCATTATAAAGGATCAAGTTGAGAGTTGGAGTCTGATCCAGTCGCGAAGGTAACACTATGGAACATCCTTCAATTATCCAATACCACTGATCCCATCCAGGGCAATCTTTCGAATAACCAAGTATCAATTAATGTATGGATTTACCCTGAGTCTGTCTCGATCTCTCTAAAAGGGGTCGTGCACCACCTGAGGCTAGATTGTCCTAATTACCAACGGATCCATCCTGATGGGCCCTTTTTGAAATTTTATCACTCATAAGTTTTAGAATTCCCGAGGAAGTCTCGGTCCGATAAAGACAAAAACACCCAACGACACATAAAGGTAACTGTAAGGAACAAAGGGTCTAAGCGTAGCCCTTAATCCAGGACCCACCTTCTTTCCCCGCCCAGAATTTTATTAACTTTTTCACAGTAGTAAATATTAATTCAAAATATGTAATTGTAGCTTGAAACTAAATAGGTACACCAATGCATCACACAATTCAAATTAATTATTTCAGAATAGCATTATTAACAAGGAAAATAACCGCTTCAATATAAGTAGAAAAATTCTCTTTTAAATAAATAAATAATTAGCCCTGTGAACTACCAATGACCCACTAATTCCAATGTTCATAATTAATCTAAATTTATAATTTAAATTAATCATCACAGAAATAGGCTCTGCAAGAAATTCAGTTAATTTATTTAAATTAATGGGCATGTATATTTAATAAAATAAATAATTCAGAACTAACAACTATCAATAATCTAACAATTCAAGGCACATAATGATTCTAAAATAATTATTTTAATTAAACAATATAAAAACAGGTTGTGCAACACATGCAATTAATTAAATTAATTTTACATACATGCACATTAAAATAATTAAATAATTCAGCACAAACAACTACCAAGGATCCAAAAATTCAATGTCCATAATTATTATAAAATAGTTATTTAAATTAAACACAAAAAAATAGGTTGCGCAACATGTGTAGTTAAATTAATTAAGTACCCGAGCTAATAGAATTTATAACAACCACGTCAGCCCACCCAAAATGGTGTTCGACCACATTAAAAAATATTAAAATAATAATTTATGAGAAATAGGGCTATAATAGTTAGGATAAACAATTAAATTATAGAAATTGGTTGAATTTTTACATCGTCGGTAGTCTCAAATGAACGGCTCAATCGTGCGTTTTAATAAAGTGCAACAAAATGGAGGGAAAGAGAGTAGAAACCCTAATTTATTGTCGTAGATGATCATATGATCCGTGGTAGTCTTTGATTTAATCTAAAATGGAAGAAGAAAAATTATTTTAGAAAAATCCCAAAATAGTGTAAAATCCTTCCACGAAGAACTGCACAAAGGATAGCGAAGGAGTTTGTGCGATTCATGGTGTCTGGTATAACACGTACCGAGAGGTTTATAGCACACCTAACGGTGAAGAAAACTGGAAATGAAAGGAGGAGCGATATTCTTCCAAAGAAGAAGCAATGTGGTGCGCACCACCTAGGGAGGGGAGGTGCTCCACATACAGGTGAGAGAGGAGAAAAAATTGAAATGAAAGAAAGAAAAAGGATGAAAAAATGAAATAAATAAATAAATATATCCAAATAAAAAGGTGTAAGATATTAAAAAATTATTTAAAATAAGTTCACCGTATTTTAATTATTTTTAACTCCATTCGAACCATTCTTATTTTATTATTTATTTTTATCCAATTTAGAATTACAATAAAATTCTTTAAATTTATTTTATTCCTTTTATAACCATTTAAATTATTTATATTCAAACATAGCTCTAGAGTTTAATTTAAAAATTTCACATAAATTCAGAAAAAATATTTAATTAATTATAACAGCTTCCCGGGACCCACAATAGGGTGCGCTGGTTCGCCCTGGGTCATTTTTGAATTTAGACTACAAAAACATAAACGGATCTCAACTTAATTTAAGTAGATACATTAAAATAATTATAATTATTATTATTTAATATAATTAATCAATAACACCATTTATAATTTAAAACAAAATAAATCCATTAAAAAATAGCATTTATTAACTAAATATTGATTTCACATTTTTATTTAATTCGAATAATTAATAATAGCATATTTATTACATTGCCAAATTATTATTTACACATTGACCCAATTTATTAATTTTGAAATTACATTTTTAATTATTGTATTCAATAGAAAAAATAAAATTTAAAATAAAATTATTATTATTATTATTTATAATTGTCCAACAACTTTATTTAACCCAAATAAATTACTTTCATTTGTGATATGGCCTAACGTCTGATTATCGCAAATGTTATACCCTGCCTAGTGTAAACCCCACATCCCGGAACTATTGGTAGCCTAAGATTTATATTTCGACGCACCATTTGAGAGAAAATAATTATTTATTATTTAAAAATCGGAATAAATAATTAATTAAAAATAAATATGGAATTATCATGTACGAGGTTGCCAAACACCCGATTGGAATCACCATTAAACCCTTCCAAGGGTAAACCCGGTGTTCCAGACCTAATGGTGAACTCAAATTTGTCATAAAATAAACTGTTTGAGAGTTATATCATTTTTTAGAAACAAACACATGCCTGAATAAAATAAACATAATATTTTTATTCTATCAACGCCGTAGTGTTGACTATCGGAATAAAAAATTCCAACGGTCGACATTTAAAATCGGCCTTCCCAGTTAATGAAAATTTTTTATTTCCTGCATGTTTTTCCTTCTAGTTCAAAACACGGAACATTACAACAGTATCTAAAAAATAGGCATGAGTAATGTTTTCATTTCATGTTGGTCGTGAATGTAAACAAATATGTTTTGTTCCATCACAAAAATGATAATTTTATAATATTAAATGTAATGATTTTATTATATAATTTTTTTTAGTTTATAATTGAGTTATTTAGAGAGAGAAATAAAATTAATGTACTATTTTATGAGTTTTAACGCTTCTAAATAGATCCCCTTTTTAATTAAACCTTCATCCCTCATAGAATGGACTCAAGGGAATAAAAGTGAATAAAATGATCTGTAATATATATGAGGTTGGTGGAAAACATATAGAACTGTGAAATAATAATATATATTATGAGTATAACTAAGAAAAAATTAAATTGAATAATATTATATTAGATAATTATGATGATATTATGAAAATATAATAAAATACAATTTATCATGTGATTCGGTTTCATTTTAATCCATGTATTTTGATTTACCTAAGATATATACCCAGTTTGAACATTATCAATGTAAAATATATTTCACTATTTAAATTTCATGAAGGGGTTTTCTCGAAATTTCTAGTTTATAATATATAAAAAATTCATGATAAGTGAGAAACATTTCCTTTCGATTGAGATGGAAGATGATTTGTAAAATTTCCAACAGAAATAATAATTGTTATTAAACATTAAATAAATTTTATGGTTATTTTCTAAACTATTCACATATCATGAAATTAAGAAAATGAAATTTATAAAATTATGTGAAAATAAAAAGTATACAATAATTTGTAAATTATAATTATACCGTAAATGTATATAATACCATAAATCATTTAAATAATAAAACTATTATTTAAAATAGTTCACTTTCTTTTTCTACTACACCCACAGGTGTTGCATTAGTGTTTTCTAAGAGTTATAAGAATTTATAAAATCTCTAAAAACTAAAATTACGTTGATATCATAAATATCATTTATTATTTATCATTTATATATTATTTATTGAGAATTAAATAATTATTATACAAATCTATGTCATTACAATATAAAAATTTAGGGGGATTACATTTTGTAATTATTCTATTATTAAAATAGCGTGACAATTAAAGTTAATGCTATCCAGAAAAATTGATATATTGAAGATGTTATTAATATTATGCTCTAATAAAAACCTTAAAATTATTTAATGGATAATTTTGGGTTGTTTGGAGGCCTAATTTTATATATTTTTCCTTAATAGACACATTTTACAGATTACCATGTTGATAAACTCTAGGAAAATAAAATATTCATTATCATAAAAACATAATCTAACCTATTTCACAAACACGAACCTCCTAAATAAAAAATGAAAAAATTATTTACATGATTATGTTCGTGTGGTTTGATAAATGTAATTTCATATGGTTATGAAAAAAATGTTGAAGAATGTTTTTAGAAAAAGAATCATTTTATTCAATTATTTTTTTTGACCAAAATCAATTATAATATAAAATTCTACTACAAATAAGCGTCTTTTCTTTTATCTATATAGATTTATTGAACTTATAATTTATTATAAAATAAAATATAATTCTTAAGATAATGGATAATTAATGCTATTTTTTTGTAATATTATAATTTTTAACTATTCCCCAAGAAAATCATATTTTGAGAAAAAATAAAGATATCATAAGATATTTTTGATTTATTGAATTTAAAAATTTATTTATTTCATTGAAATTTTATAAATAATTTTTAGAATATAATTAAAATTAACCTCATAAATAATTCAGAAAAACAATCTTAAAATAAATGATATTTTAAAATATAAAATTATTTTTTATTTAGATTATTCCTAAAAATAATAAATACATGATTATTATATCTATGGATTGAATTGTTTATTTTAATTATGGTTAAATTATCTTACATACATTTTATAGAGTGGTTATTCCTATTCATACATGAAGATCAAATGACTGTTAAAAGTGTCTTATTTTTATAATTTTCCTGTCTTTTTTTTAGTCATTATTTTATGTTATTTTTTCTATAAAATATAGTGCGCCTTTTAAAATAAAATATAAAATATTATTTTAGTTTATTACATCATACCCTCTTTAAAAATATTGATTCATATAAAATTTATTTCATATTTTCTAAACAGAATATATCCTAACATGTTAATAAATGTGCGTATCGATTTTATAAGGAATATTAATTTCATGATTATGATCGATAAAAAAATTATTCGTATAAAAATATATGTCACAAATAGTAAAATGATCTTCTATTAATCAAACATGGTTGTAGATTTCTACATTCCTAAAAAGGCTCAATAGTATTATCATTATTGATCTTTAATTTTATAAATTTTAATATATTTGGGATTCAAATATGGAAAATTTAACATATTATATTTCCTCTCAATAAATAATCATTATTTCATTATCTTATGTGAACCATCATGATCCTGATGAATTCAAGATATTTTAAATAAGAAATTAATTTTGATTTGGCCAAAATATCCAAATTATAAAAATTTATCCCTCCAATGATAATATAAAATGGTTATAAAATACTAAAATAATAACAAACACAAATAGTCCATAATAAAAATTATACCAAAAATATCTATAATACGAAATTATATACTTATTAATTCCACAATTATGATTGCTTAATATTTATATAGATAATCTGAATGGTTTGATTACTTATTATTATTTACCCACCAAACAAAAATGATCACTTAGACAATAACATACTAAAATATATAAAGTTTTTAATCACAAATAATATTTTTCAAATACATTGATTTATCATGATATAAACTAAAACAAAATACCTTAAATATAATTAATCATCTTATATTTATATCGTATAATAAACATAAAATTCATCTAAATATTATATGTAAATTATTACATGGTCATAAAAATCAGTTTTCCTGGTTATTGATACCATTCACACATGTTTTATAAAATCAAAATTTTTAAATATCTTATACAACAAAATTTTATAGGATGAATCTTAAAAAATATTCTATTAATTATTATTTCAAACTACCATACATAAATAAAACTGGATAACATTCTTATATACTATGAATCAACCCAAATATCTCTGTACAAATATAATAAAATGATACATCATTCCACTGTTGATTTTTTTATTATCATTTTTATTATAAAGATAAAGAAATATTAAAACCACATAGATAATATTTAAATGTAAAAGACAAATGAAATAAAAATTTACCATTACTAAATTTTACAAATAACACATATTCATTGATAGTTTGAACAATTTTTATCAATTAACCATGATTCAATTCATATCACATATATAAAATCAATATTTGATAAATAAATATGACAAAAATATTATCTTACAATTCCCTAACACTTTAGTAGTTTTTTTGAAACTCCCCATCAACGAATAGTTAA
Organism: Viscum album; assembly: GCA_963277665.1. Taxonomy (NCBI): domain Eukaryota; kingdom Viridiplantae; phylum Streptophyta; class Magnoliopsida; order Santalales; family Viscaceae; genus Viscum; species Viscum album. The sequence continues at coordinate 1,794,677,975 of OY728140.1, forward strand.
TGTATTGGACATTAGCAGAATCTATCCTCATTTTACAATTTTGATCCTGTTATTTTTTTTCTACAGTAGTTATGAATTATATTTCACCTCAATCATTTAACTAAGTGCTTTTTCCCATACTCTTAACACATATGATGATGAGTATTTTTAATTCCTAGGACATTATCACAAAAACATCTGTGGAACATCATTGTTAACTAATTTGATGAGTTATGATGTTCCTTCTGGTTTAGAGTGTTTTTCATTACACAATATAAATTGTTAGAATTAATATAATGATCCTTCACTCCTTTTTTTTCAAATATGTGGATGATATATATGGAAAATTAATAGTAATAACAAGAGTAAATAATCCTTATATGTCAATTATTATCTCAGCTACTTAGAAAATAACTAATTGGAAATGGGTCATAGGGTAATACCTATATTGTCCTTGAGATGTGACTTCCTTCCTTCCTTTAATTGATATCTCTAAATAATTTCACAAAATTAGTTAGCTAAAAATCATCACCACAATATTAATCAATGGTAAAAAACATCATTTTGAATTTAAAATCCCATAAATATTTAATATGATGAGAATTATGATTATATTAAATATGTAGTTCTATAATCATGTCCCCATCGTTCATACTTAATATTCTTTGATGCAATCTATATCATCCTTGACTCAAGTAAGACTTAGTCAGTTCTTACTTATTGCATTGGTACAATATAAAGGGGATCGAACACCATGTATTATCTCATTTTGTATCATTGGAATATATTCACATACATGAAATTCTTATTACATTATAAATTAAATATATATAAAGGAAAAAATCACACATCCCTATAATTAATTTGATTAATATTTCTCCCTATACTTTTTAACAGAAAATAAATAAAGCGTGATCTCATATTCTCTTTAATAATTACATGAATCCTAATATATCATGAGTAAATTAAAAATAATTAATATAGTTAGATAAATATACAAAATAACTTCCACTCAAATAAACAACATCAGATAAATGTATATCTATTTATAATATAAATATTGATATAACATGGATAATGAAAACTAAATTCACAATATTGTAAAAGAATACATATAGTCCTTCATGATCTTACAATCAAGGCCTTTTCCATGATATCATGAATCCTATAGTGAAGAATATTCATAATACACATTCATTAAAAGGGATGGTGTACACAAATAACCTATATTTTATGACATGATATTATATATTAGACCTATAAATCCTTGTAATATGGTCAGTGTGAGGTGACTTGTTGATTAGTTAAGGTGATATTCTATAATTGGACCCAACCTATCACGTTCACACACTATACATTCATTATATTTTAAGGAGAATAATATTCATTCTCAAAATACATTATAAATCGACAATTATTTATATGAAATGATCATGATTGAATAATTACCAATTTAGTGAAATTAATTTCTTAATAATCTTATTTAAATTGATATCAAATATATAAATTCTATAAATCTAAGAAAACATCAATGTATTACAATTAGTAAATAATAAATCCACGATACCTAAAATATGGTTATGAGAGGGAATGTAATGTACAATGCAATTATGGTTAGTGATTGGGAATACGATCCTGTGACAATTAGTGTCCACAAAATAAGTTAAAATACATAAATCATTAACAGATGGTATGATACCTAATAAATATTATAAATTATTTTTACATTTATGTATTATCATTTGAGTATTATAAAATAAAAGTGAACATGAACATTATAAAAAATTTCCTAAATTCATTGTATCTTTCTATGAAATAATGTTATTGATCAATTCCGACATTATTTAACGTATTTTAGTAAATAATATTTTTTATTTTCATATTTGAACCAGAAAATAATAGGATAAAGGAAATAGTATTTTATTTAAAAAAAATGGAAACATGAAGAAAACAATATAATGATACTAATGACCATAGAGGTGGGGAGTTTTATTTCTTCTATATATTTTGATAAAAAACGTTTCATTGAATCTTTTTAAAAAATTCCAAAAAAGGCCATTATAAATCATTAAAATGATAACATTAAACAAATTTGAATAATGAAAACTAAAATAATGAATTAAATTCAGAAATATTTTTAAATTATATAAGAACATCCATTTTAGAATCTCAATAATCATGATATAGAAGATTATTACTTGTGATTAAAAAATGAAAAAAAATTATTACTTATATGTCATTTCATATTGATTCAAGATTCTTTAAATTGAGAAATGTTAATTGAACACATAAACACAATAAATGAAAATATGGTTATAATATATTTTGGGTGTATGAAATTTGGGTTTTATATTTTTCCCAATTGAAATTGGTACATAATAATTTGTGAAATAGAATGAAATTTTAATGAAATCCATTGAAACTTATATAATCTCGGAAAAAAGGACTCCTAAAAGAGATAACCATAAATGGATTTTTATCAGATATAATAATCATAAAAATAATCATAAACTAAAATCATATTTATTACATACACCGCACAAATGAAATAAGTTGTAAATATAATATATGTCTCATATAATTTGGTGTTAAATGAGAAGCTTTCACCATGGGAGTATGCTTAGTTTAATAATATGATTCCTTCAATTTATTAATTGTATAATCATTTAATATAATAATTGTACCATTTTAAAGGTTATAATATCAAATATAACACAATTTTGAAATCTTTTCCACTTTTTCATTACAATTATTTATTAACCTCATAAATGATATTAACTGTTATGTTTTTCATGCCTACATCTGTGCATTAGTTTTTTTCAATAAATAATGGTAATGGTTTTATTATGTATATGTTAATAATAATTATATAATTATCAATTATATGCGTTAAATATATTTTGAAAAAAATTAATGTATGGTTTCCATGTAGATTGAACTATATTATATCAAGGAGATGGAAGTCCATACATAATAATGAATGTCATTTTCATTAATCTAATGTGTTGATGAAAAAAATAATACAATATCATATACAATTTATAATTATAAATATGTTATATATTCTATGGTTTTTCACTTTTTCCATAAATATGAGGAAATAATAGAAAATAAATCACACATCTTTATGGATCTGTTTTTCCTCTCATATACATGGAAAAATATTCATTTTCCAAATGATGGAAATGTAACATGGTAGATAATATGTCATATTTTTAAAAATAAGATCATTAATATAATATAAAATGATTTAATAAATTATAATTACCATACATGATAGGTGATGATTTAAAATAAAACAATCACTTTTTGGAGATGGTGGTCCATACATACACATGATCGATGATTTCATTTCCCATTGGATAGAAAATAAGGTGAATAAGGTTTTCATATCAAAATAATAATATTTAATTTTTTCAATGGTACATATATTTTTATATCATCATGGTATAATAATAATTAAAGGAGTTAAATGTAGAAATAAATTGAATGAACTCTGTTAAGATTCCTACATATTCATTGGAAATCTTCTTTTTTTCATTCACCTTAAGCCTTTGTTAGATTTTAGGGGGAATATTTCATGGATTTATGGAATGAATTTACGAATATATTTTTGTTTTTTTGTGGAGATTTTTTTCTCATCATTTATGAATTTGTATAGAAATCCTGATAACTTTTATATGTGTGGTGGGTGGAAAACAACTATATACAGGAAATATTAACTTATAATATGAGTCTAGATCTTGAGAAATAGATAAAAAAATATATATTAAATTATATGTAATATAAGTTTGAAATATATTAAAAAAAGTTAAAAATTCATTAAGTGTCATTTTAAACCATATATTTTGGTTTTTTCCACCAATATAACCCAATATATCCGTATACGAAATAAAAAATATTTCCATATTTAAGGGTTATGAATGTAGTTATAAATATTCCAATTTGATATGAATAGAAACATGAATTATTGGATAAAACATTTAACATCTACTTGAATGAGGATAAGGAAATTTTTAAATGAATTTGATATAATTTTGAAACATTAAAGACAATCCAATGTCACATTCATTAAAAGTCACATATCATGACATTAATAGAATCTAGATAAAAATGGAGATTTAATATAATATAAAAATATGAATTATAAATTTAAATTATTATAATTGTATCTTGGATTATTTAATTACTTAAAAATAGATATCTTCTAGTTTGTTTTAAATAAGTTACTCTGTTGTTCTAATAGTTGGATAATCATTGTGTCGATGATACGTAAGAGTTAAAGGAAATTATAACTTCAATGAAAACAATTATATAAATAAAATTTATATTTTAAATCATTTTTATCTTCAATGTTACATTAGATATAATTTCTAAATAAATCCATATTAGGAAAAGATAATATGTGAGGGAGTGTTTCATTTGGTAATTATTGTAAACGTTAAATAAAAATAAGATTGTCATAAAATTGACATGGAAAAATTATTTCATATTTAATAATTTAGGATATTATTTTTAAAATTAAACTCATAAAATATAATAGATTCATGTTTTGGGATGATTCAGACACCATATCTCAATGTTTTAACCATATTTAACTCATTTTAGTGATGAGAAACATAAAACATAGCAACTATTCAACAACAGTAATAGATATATTGTCTTATTTAGCTAATTAAAATCTCATAATAGGATATATTTTATAATTATTTTATATTAAAATAATATAATTTTAAAAAATTAAATTTCATATATAAATTAAAGTTCATAAAAATAATGATTATTAGAAAAAGGATTTTTTAATCGTAAACCAGATTTTACTACAAAGTCAAGTATAATATAGATTCTAATTAAATTAACATGATTTTTGATTAATTTTAAGAGACTTATGTAGATTTATATCCCCAATAAAATTGAATATAGTTTTATTTATAAAATAAAACTAATAATAACTGTCTAAAAATCGATATTTAGTATTGTTTAACCAAAAATCAATGTTGTATTAAAAATTAAGAATTTATTCGTAAAATAATTATGATGTGATGAATTTTAAAAAAATTATATTTTAAAATTTTTTTTGTAGAATTAATGAATATAAATTATAATTACACATTTATAAATATCATAAATTAATTTTTTTGCAGAAATGTATTTTTATAGCATATTTATTTTCTAAATTATTTTCCTGGTAACAAAAAATATATGGATTCATTATTCATTGATTAAATTAATTATTTTTTATAATTAAAACTTAATTCACATATATTTTATAATGTTTTTATATCTATTCATACCAACCTACCCAATAACTAGGTTGAAACTAGAAAATATAAATAAAATTATTTTTTTGTTTCTATCAAACTCAATGGTAAATATTATGTACACTATATAACATATTTTTTCATTAAAAATGAAAATATAAAGAAACATATTTGTGTTGTGTATGTTTTTTATTTTATATTAATATATCAATGATCTATATGGGTGAGACCAACTATATTGGAAGGAAAAGGTGACTCTAAATTTTATTAGAGGGACTGGATAAAATGTAAAATATCCCATCAAATGATCCATTCATTTTATATTATTAGTTATAAAACTAATGTATCATGGGAAATATGTTAATTTTATTACAACCATCTTCCTAAAATGAGTTTTCATAGTTGATAACATCTAATTAGGGATTTCATATTGATCAAGATGAATAATATACTCAAATAATTTCTAATTTCCATGATGAATAATCAATATTTTCCTTTGTGATTATTTCAAGAGGTGTAAAACTAGATACAAATTGGTATAATAACAATATTTTGTCCTTTTAATGTAATTTTTTCATTATCCATCAATCTGTAACATAGTTAGTATTAGAATAAGAATAGTGAAATGATTATGGAATGTGTAAATTATAATCACTAAATGTCATAGTGAACAGAAAATATAGAATGGTGGGAGTAGTTTAAATGTTCATAATGGTAGGAACCCATAACCCAAAAACATATAATTTCACATATTAATTAATGGGGACCCTCACATTGAGACCAATACGTCCCCATGGTGATGCTTAAAAGGCTCAAGGTCAATTGTGTTATTCACTGTTACATTGCAGGTTATAATTAGATCAATCAATACATGTTACAAATATTTCTATAAAATTGTTTTATTCACTATTCAATTGTAGGGTATAATTAGATCAATCAATAAATGTTACAAATATTTATATAAAATAGATATGCATGAGGATTTTATCATGTTATGGGATTCCATGATTATAATTTATTCATTGGTAATATCATTTCTAAAGATTTATATATCCAATATTATATTTAGGTATATGCAGAATTCAATTTTCACAGATGGTTTGAGCCTCCTAATGGTTACACAATATTGAATCGAAATTTTTCTTTAAAAGAATCATTTTGTAAAAAAATTATTACATCCATGAAAATGAAATTTATTTTATATGTGATGTGAATAGATAACATTTTCATAATTTATAATATACCCATGGAACAATATATTCACACATGTCATAAGAAGTTAGTATTTTATCTATCAGTTACATAGACAATGGGGACTAGCTAGTATATCCAAATTTGATCACAGGCCGTATAGTGGGCCCCCAAAAATCTATACCATTATTATATGCACAATATCATTTTCTTATTTTTAGATAGAAGAGGCCATGGTAGTAGAGTATTGACTATTTCTCAGTCTAGGATTCAACGGGATTTTAGCATCACTTTTTTCATAAATATTTTATTAGAAATGAAGACACTAATGTGATAAAGATTATGTTCATAATGATTTGACCAAATTATTGAATATTGTGTAAACCAGTGGAATGGAAAGACTAATCATGGGTAATGGTAAAATTTCTAATAAAAAAATATATCATGGGAGAAAACACATAGTTTATGATAATATAAAATATTCCACGAGTGTGAACATGGAAAAACAAATGGGGATTTATTGATAAAATTTTAAATCCCCCACTCTATTATCCAATAGATGGTTACTACTATTCTATATTGTTAAAAATATGTTATCACAACCAAGGAGATTAAATGGTTTTATTTTGTTAAGATATTGTATATATACATGAATTTCAAATTTTATTAAAAAAACATGAAATAAAACATAACAATCTAGTGATAAATCTAATAATTTTTAATATGTGTCCTTAAAATAATTTAATTCCTCTGTATTATAACCCTAGGGAAAATAAAACAAAATAATTTCTCATATTAGATGATATATAATACCATGTGAACAAAAATACTACCCTAGAAAAGAAAAATAATGAATAATATGGAATATATAAACAATAATCAAATATTTCAAATAATGTATATCATAATTGGGTAATATATTAATTAATAAAAAATGAATGTAAATAATCATATGGATAAAAATAATTATTATCATAATTAAAGAATTTATGATGATTTATATCATAGTAGAACCAACATGTTTCTCTACAATAGGCATCATGGTCAAATAGGAAAGTAAGATGAAAGACATACAAGATAGTTATTCTTATGAGACATACTTATACGTCAATAGAAAATATCATATATTTCTCTGTGAATTCAAATTAATATATAGATTTACCCACCATATCTAAGATATGTATAATAATAAAATATATAATCAATATAAAAATTCAGATCAAAAAACTACAAAACAAAATGTATGTTATTTTCCTAATATTATAGTTCAACCCGTGTGACGAATAAGATTAATAATGGATTTTTACATTGGTGAAAAATTTCATTCACAATGAAATTACATATTCACTTTGAATAAAATAAGAAATACCATTTTGTTTTAAAAAATAATTTATACTAAATATATTCGTATAACAGTATTAAATTTTCTTGAATATACTATGGAATATTTTCAAGAAATCATGAAAATGAATAATTAATATGATAATTGGAAATGTATATTATGTGACAAACTCTAATAAAACATTAATAACCCTTTAATGTAAAAAGTAATGAAAATGGATTGTTTGAAAAGCATTAATAAGATTCCTATAATATGTTTTCAATCAATTTTACTAATTTCTGAAATTAAAATTATCAATATATTAAAATTTTATATAAGCTTTTATATTTAAATTTGTTGAAAATGTATATATATGGGGATGATTCCCAACAAAAAGAAAACAAATAAGGTCTATTTTAGTCAAATAAATAGCTTCATCATTTCTAATACAAATGTAGGAAACAATTAAATTATTCCTGAAAAACCTATAAATAACAATAGATATGAAAATAAAAGTTAATTATTATTTAATTACCATATAAATTCTCTAACCAAAAAAGAAGATTAATTAATCCTAAATAATAATGATATTATGTAATAAACCCCAACCTCAGATATTGGCTTAGACAAATAGAATCTAATATACTTTATAATATATTTAGAATTATTATAAATACATAGCATAACTATATTTCCATCAATCATATGCGTTAAAATTAATTTATAATTTATTATTACATATTTATTAATAAATAAAATATTAAATAATTATTATATTTATAAGTATTACATTTTTAATAGTGTATCTGTTCAATAGTTTAGATACATTCACCATTGGCATGATATCATGATATCTGAAATATTGAAAAATTTCAATTATGATTTATATATTTATTCAATATATATTTAGAACCATCCATTAAAAATTATCTCAAAATATAAAATACATTGTTTGATGAATATAATAATTTATACCTATGCATGAGTGACATTTATATTTTCTAATGGGTGAATAGGAAAATATGTAAACAATTTAAACAAATAAAAATTCACCTACAAACTATATATTTAATTTTTATTTATTCCTTTCATAATTTCTAATATCTAGAAAAGGAACAAATAAAATACGATTCAGATCACTTCATTTATTATGTAGTCTAGACAAACCCATAAATCATGTTATCATTTTCTAATCGATGTAAAATTTAAAATTTATAAGATATATTTTATTAATAATATCATGGTTCTCATATAAATATAAAATAAATTTATTAATTAATACATAATGACTTCCATGTAAGGTAAATATGAAAAAATAAATTTCATTGCCACGTGAAAATGTTTTTACATACTTATTTATGAGTGATGCATATTTTATAGAATCAAAAATATTATGGGAAAGGGTTGGGAAATAAACATACTAATAATTAATCATTTGTAATTTGATGATGTAATAAATTTGTCACTGTTATATATCAATTTATTAAGAAGAATAATAATAAAATTCACTCCTTTAAGAGTTACAGAAATTCATTAGAAAACCTAATTTTGATTACAAATTACACCTTCTAGGATTGGTCTATTAGTGATAAAGGGTCCAATAATATGTGGGTAGGGATATAATATTTGTTTTTTGTCTGGTCATGTACAATATAATAGCGGATAGTATTTGATAGAGGATATAAGTGTAGTTATTCAAAACGTTTAAAAATTATATGAGACATAATCATGGACACATGAAACATAAGTGATTCTATTTAAAATATAAATTGTACCAGATAAAAAATTCAAATAAAAATTAATATTATATTTTATGACCTTATCAAAAAAATTTAACAATATTTGACCAATTTTACAAATATACCAATGTGAATATAATTATAGGACAATTACATTTCATAATAAAAAAATTTGGCATTTAACACATTAATACATTTCAAATATATGATTCCAAATATGAAAAAAAACAATTATGATTGAATAATTAAAATTGGAATAAATAATTTTCTATTTTTTTCACAAAAAATGGAAAAATTGTTTTTTATAAAAATAAATTTATAAGAATAAAAATAAACTTATTCCAATGTCAAATATAATGCTGATAAAAAATTTAAAAAAAATTTATATTTTTTAAATGATAAATTTTTTTAAATTAAACCTAATTTCAAAATATAATACATATTTTATATTACATTATTTAATTAAACGATATTTTAGTTTTTATAAAATAATTATTTTTTAACTTTTCAACCAAAATAAAATATTATTAAAAAATAAATTTACATCCCGCTTTGATAAATTTTACATTTAGAGAATAAAAAATATACATATTTTGTCTAATTTATTTATCATGCTATTCAATTTTTTTTAATTATACACCTAAACTTTTAAAAAATAATATGGTTTACATTATTAAATAGGATATGGAGGTATGGTTTACCTTATATAGGAGTATCGTTGGTACTATATTCTCCTCCATAAAAATTTATCTTATAAATTTTAATACATTTAAATTATTTAAAAAAGTATTGGTAAAATTTCCGCATAACATTCTTAGGATTCCATGTTTTTTCATATAATTTTGATTTATCCAATAGTTCTTTTCCAACCAAGTAGTCGTATTCCATTCTACCATCTTTATATTATCATAAATTTTGACACAATATTTTTTATAACATATTATATGTATAACATTTATTAACTTATATCTTAGGACACGATTATTATTGGGAATCAATTTCCTCAATAATTAAACCTTGAAGACCTTGTGTACCTTACATAGTTTGGGTTCCGAAACCAATTGGTAAGCCATAACTCAAACTCTCTCTAAAACCTGAAATGTCCCAATGTACCTATGGATTAACAAAAAAAATTAAAATTATTTGTTGAAAATTTCATCTATAAATATTTAAGAAGAAATATATCCACATTATATTCCATGAACATCCTATGATTAATTGGACACCATTTTCTTCTGAATTGAGAAACAATCGTTTGATTATGAATATATTATACATTCAGAGTTTTTCCCATAACATGTGTTGATCCTACTAACTTCCTTTCCCATAGCATTGTTGTAATATGATTAAGAAACAAATATATTCTTATAAATTACCTCTTATGGTTAAATCTTGATTCATGAATATAATATTTCGTTATATGATAATTACACTAGAGGTATATGTTGATCCTACATATGTTGAAAGCCATGTAGGAAATATCACGATATATATTATAGTATTAAAATTATAATTGAAAACTATATTTCCATTTATTTGTTGATATATGATGATCAAATGTTTCCTTGTATTACATGTTTTTTTAAAACTCATCAATAATTTTGATGTGAATAACTGGTAATGATATAATGGAATTGATAATGGTGAAACATGAAATCACCCAAATTTGTTAACATAGATCCTGGAAATAAACTAAGTTGGTAGACCTACATTTTTTCCTAAAATATATATATATAAATGGTAAGGTGATCAATAATTAATATATTATAATTAGATTCTTAATACATATAGTGAAAAATTCCATTGTAACATTTTCTACTTCAAGATTTTATAAGAATATGATTCATCAATTCATTAATATATTTTCAATTAGACTTTATCTACTATCACACTATGAATCTGGATAAATAGTCTTCATTTCCTACATTGTATTATCCCACCAATACGGTTTCCTTAAATATCTATATAGATTTGTGCTATAAGGGTTTATATTGTTATTTGAGCTATGTAACTTATCTTTTAATTCAATTTTATTCTCCAGAATAGATTAAATACATAAAATCATACAAAATATAATCAATAAGTCATTACATATTAGTTATAACAATTTCAAATGTTCCATAACTTCAATATTACATTTATTGTTTTTATAATTTATGCATGAGTTCTATATCTGTTATAGTAAATATGGATTATAAATATCATGTTCAAGGAATAATGTTTCCTTTTTCCTAATTATTACCATATCAAACATTGCTAAATTAAAAAATACATGATCAAATTAAATTCCAATCTTGGAAAAAACAACATGATCTCTAGTAATCAATAAATCAACCACATTTTTTACCCTCCGATAGTTACATTGTGTCACGAAACCATATTTTTTTGTAGATAAAACCATATTCGTAACAACATGTTATGTGATTTTTTGAGAATAATTTCTTTAATAAATTATGAATCATATATATATATATATATAAATTAATTCCCTATATATATTTTCCTCAATATATTTTCGATAAATGTTATAGCGCCCAATTCAATATGATGAATTAGGTATTATTATTTTTTTATCTCTAACATCCATGATTTGTATGGAACCACACAACCATAAGGAATAAAGCCACAATATAGTTCATTCTTTAGATGTATTAATGTATATTATGTATCCATTTAATTTAGATGGTAAATTCAACACTTGTGTGTTATCCAATATCATTTTTATCTCATCAAAACCAACTATTCATTGTTTAGACATTGGGAATTTAAATCCTTTATGTATCATAATAAAAAATGGTCTTCCTTATAAAGAATTATTTTTAATAAAACATAAACAATAACCTTACAAAATAAAGAAACTCTATGAATGAGTAATATTTTCTTGTTTATGGAAATCATTAAATACCTTTCTTAATGAAGGATCAATATACATTCTATCTTTAGAGCTAGTTTTTTAATTATATAAAACTTAATGGATCCATAATTCATAGTAACAAAATTTCATAAACAATTCCCTTTCTCAAAGAGTCTCAATAAATATTTAGAAAATCATTTATGTTATCTTCATTTTTTAAACAATATCAAGATATCATCAATGAAACTATTATGAAATTATCATTATAAGTGTAAATTAAACAATTGATTATATATAAAAAAATTAAACGTGCACTAGATATTCCAAAGGGATTAATATAAACTCATAATATACATACTCCATAAAAAATTTCAACTTTGGTATATCATTAATCAACACCACTAACTCTTGATAACTTGTGCAGAGAAAAATATTTTAAAAATATAGAGCTCTGTAATGTTGATAAAATAAGTCAACAATGTCAGAAAAATGATTTAAATCCATTATCTTAATGGTTTTAATATCATTATAAACAATCCTCTACCTCTAACACATGTCTAAATTTTTCAGAAATAAGTTTTTTTATACCCAGGGTGAAAAACATGGATCTATAATTCCATTATCACACAAATCAAGAAATGGTTTCTACAAGTCTTCATATTCTAATTCTTTTTATCTATGGGTATTATTGGATACCTATTTTTCATCATAGAAGAGTACTATAGAAAAACCAGCATCATTCTCATGTGAATGTATGTGTATATAATCTAAAATACACAAATGTATTCCATTATACATATCAGATATAATCTTCATATGATTTATTTCCAATATAAATTTTTTTTTCAGCCCCTATTCTCCCAATATTAAATTAATGATAACTAATATATTCATATCCATAAATGAATTAGAAAATGAGGATTCTCACATTATTTCTAATCTCATTAAATATACATTAATATATTATACATTGAATTATAATCCATATTTAGGATTTTGGTAGAGAAAATAATTAGTATGACTATAATGATAAATTCTTGTAAATAATTATTCAAATATATAGATTATTCCTGATATATTCTTGTACAAATAATATTTTCATTATGTATCATAATTTGAAATCATTTCCTAAAAGTTTTAGGTAATTTTTTGTCGTTATTATAAATAATGAAATATTTAATCACCTATAATAAACGAAAACTTTGTAATAAATAATCTAAGTTTTAGTTTATTATCAATTTACCTACAATTGCATCAATTAGAAATTCAATATGATATATAGCATGGATAAAATATTGGAATCCATCCATATAATTTCTCTAATGTATTTTTCCATTGACTAGTGTGGAATTATTTTGAATAATTAGTATTCTCTTTATAGTTGAATAATTTATTCATTGGATGATTCATTCATGTTATTTAAATAACAAACCCGACGGCCTTTCTCTCCTAACATGATGAACTATATGATAACCATCATTAATATTCAATAATTTTTTGTTAAAACAATTACATTTTTTAAATTACATCCTCCACTTCTCTATATTTTCTATGTTTCAATTTATATAGAGCTTAACCAATTTCTTCTTATCATGATTTTATTGAAAAAAACACAATGAAATATTTTATTACCCATATAGAATTTTATATTATATCCTCATATTATGAAAATTTATTAGACACTAATAAACATTGAATTGAATATTTTTCCCATCATATAACTGAAAAATATTACTTCTTGTATTGATTACATAAACCAATACAATAGTTATTAACATTGTAATGATAGATAACAATTTCTCAACATTTTACCATACCATTTTTCTTATATCGAGGATTATTTTTCATATATCAGTAAATTTCTCATGAGGAATTTATTTTTCAATTATTATAATCATTAATGATATCCACTACATATTATATATTTATTAAAACTGCATTTTTTTTTGAAATAATGAAATTTATAGATATAATATCAATTAAGAAAACCAACTTCGATGATAAATGTTTTATATTAACAACATACCAATGTGATGAATATCATATCAATTGACCTGATCCACTGATCAAATAATAATTAATTAGAGGTCACATTGAATTGTGAGTTTTATGGTAGCATCAAATAGTCCAATATTGTCTGATCATTTTATAAATTTGTAGGTTTCTGAATAAGTTTATGATTATTGTTCATGACCACAGTCAACTAATACAATATATATATATATATATATATTACATATCTATCTCCAACTTCATTGTCCTTCTTAAGTGGGAAATAAATTCGTATATTTTGTGCATTAAAATTGTTTCCATTGATTTTATTAAGAACCACTACAAAATATATAAATACATTCAATTATTACAGATTATTATTCATTTAAAATTTAATTTTATAATTTTAAATCCATTAAAAAACCTCAAATAAATTATCTATATATTCATAGATAATCCCTGAATAATAAGATTTGTGTCTTCAAAAATATTTTCAAATCATAAAAACATTTTTAAATAATTTATAATAGTTAAATATGATTGTGTGAGTCAAATAAAACATATCCATAAATTATATAAAACCCAGTGTGTAGTGATTACTCTTTTGGGTCACATCATTAAGACTATATATATGCACAAGTTTCCATTTTAGGTTATTAACCCTATGTGTATCACACTTTGGTGTATCTATACCATTCTAAATTTCCACTTGTTTGTATCTAGATAAGGGAATAATTTCTATGAAATCCTATATATTAATGCAAATGAAATTTACAGATTAATTCCCAATAACATGAATAATCGCTAAATTCTATTGTAGGGTAATTTTATATAATTTATATGGATATAATCTTGTTACAATATTCATGAAAAACATTATTTTATACCAATGGTTTCATACCTGGCTCATGTATCCAAGAATAGAGATTACAATAATACATTTTTACAAAATAAAAGAGGTCACATATATTTGGAATGAATCGATTAGTAGTCTTCTAAGGTTATATAAATTCTTGATACTTACATTATATTAAAAACAACAAATAAAACATAAAATTAATGTCATATATTTTTTATTTCATATAATATTATATTGAAATAATTCAATGTGTATTTATTGTAACACTAGAGATTAATACATAATAAAGGTTATGCTCAGATTCTTAGTATTGGAAAGCATAAAAAATCAATAACACATTTAAAAAAATCATGAATAATATGTTAGATAGTATTAGTAAAAAAATATGAAATATAAAAAAACATGATAGATTAATATATCCATGTATAATATTTTTTCATAATCAATAATAGTGAGGACTATAAAAAATTTATTAATGAAATAATGTTTAATGATTTACATATTAATCATACCATCAAGACATCATGCCATAATTATTTATATAAAAAATAATGAAATACACCAAAATCCCATGACACTTTGTTTATTGATGCCTACAAACACAAAAAATATATATCAAAGAGTGCGGTAAAGTGATACATATATTCATTACAAATTATCCATTAGGTGAAAAAATGAGGAAATGTAGAATACATAATATACAACTAAATTCTTATTAATTAGATTGAATTAAAAATTTCGTTATTTTACCCATTCCTTAAATAGAATAACTTGACCATAATACACTGATATAAATAAGTATGACGATATCTATAGATTATTTCCCTATAAAGAATAAAAAAACCAATTTATTTCTGAATAAATGAATCATAAATTTTATTAAAGAATTATAATGTATATTTGAAAATTGGATGAAAAAACCATTGGTTATAATAACATTTTAAAACTATAAACACAAAAAAAAATTCGAAAATTATTTTCTAAAAATATAAAAAATTGTGGTAGGATATAGAATAAAAATGACATATATGGATGTAGTAAATGGTTATAAAGTTGTAAATCATTAAAAAAATATTAATTAACCTCTTACATAATTTTTTTTGAAGGTGTATTATATGTAAATTAATTTGCAACCCTAAGTTAACATAAATAAAGAGCATTAAATTCGATAGAATAATGTATATAGAACACTATTTTTATCATCTATAACATGTAACACTCAATTTCACTTATAATATAAGAAACAACATGTTTCATCAATTTCATGCATTGAATGAAAGAGCATGTTTTATCTAAATCCTACATACTATTTATATTATTATTTAAAATGAAACATATATTCGATACATTAAATTGTTCATTTAAAAGTTGATATACAAAATAAGGTAAAAAAGTTGTTGAATTCATTACATACAAAATAATTAGAAATAAATATTAAAACCCATTAAATATAAGGGAAATGACTGTATAGAAATACTAATTTTTATGCCAAATTATTTTACCCCTAAAAAATTAAAATAATTTATATTTTTGATTTATATAGAAAAAATTAAAATAATATATATTAAATGAAAATGTTTTCCATTCATCCAATTGATTTTATTATCACAATATATCATGAAATCCCATTTAATGGATAAATGGATGTATTTTTCTAAAGGTAGTCTTGACGCCTATAAATAGAATATTTGTTTATAAACCCTATTCATACCATTTTATATGTTTTGTTTAATGTAATAAACATCATTTTGAAAATTTTAAGGAAAAAAAACTAGCTTAGGATGTTTTTTTTCTATGAATTTTATTTAATTGATGAATAATAATAAATACTGAATTTTAATTGAAAATTGATTTTGTTTCTAAAATATTTAAAATTATATATTATATTTTAATTTGGTTTTAATGTGATATTAGATCTATTATACATATATTAATAAAATTTATATAATTAGATTCATTATAATATTTAATTTTCAAATAAATACAATTCAAACCATTGAATATTTTTTGTCCTTAAAAATCAACATTCTCATCACGTTTATAGGAATAATATTAAACTATATTATTCAATTTTTTATGATAAATTCAAAAAAATGGATTATATATTTTTAATCATAATATCATATAATTTTTATTAAATCCAAAATAATGTTTCACCCATGTTGTTTTTCAACATATTTAAAAATAATTATAGTTATTATGTTTATTAATACGTTATCTTGTTGTTAATATTCGATTATAGAGTGTAAAATTACACATAAATTGTCCAGAACCACTCGGATGGACATATATAGACATTTATGACATTATTGTATAAATTTATTAGTTTATGGGAATCAACTCCCTGATTATAAAATATATAAAAATTTAAGAAAATAAAAACACAAAAAATGCACCGTCCTTCCTTTTAATTACTATAATGATTTTGGTATGGGGAAAAACTACATAGATTTAGTAATGTTTTCATATAATAAAAAAAATAATAATATTTTCAGCTGAAATTTCTTCTGACTACTACACTAATTTGTACACTTCTAGATTCCGGGAATGGCTATGGGTCTTCTGTGATGCATCGGGTTTTGGTTTTGGCGGTTTTCATTTATATGGTGATCATGTTGCTACTTATGATTAATGTAATATTTGGATACAAGAAAAGAATTTCCTAAACCATAAAATTATTCTTTCATCTATGAAATATCCTCTTTAAAATTTGGTAGCATTACCATTTTTTAGAACACATTACCTTGTATTTAGATAATAAAAGATTCATTTATATCATCTGTCAATAAAATTTGAATGCTTTCTATAAGAATTATGTAGAATACATGAAATCATTCAACTAAGATATCATTAATACCAAAGGTTAAGGGAATGGTTTCATAGATGAATTTATAGGGAATCATGTTTCCTAGTCCGTAAAAGAATCATTATCATTATCGAGTATGTGGAATTTAATGGAACTTTATTCATAGATGTGTATTGGAGTCTAGAAATCTGGGGCTAAGGATTATTTTTGAAGTGTTCAGTAAACATCCTCTCTTCTCATGATTATTCTTTAGGAACATCAAGGTGATTATTAGTTTTATATAATTTCATAATATTTATAGGGTTGGAAGTTCATTATTTCATGGTAGTCCTCCATCGATGGAATTCTATGTTTTCAGATCCAGTATGTTTTACATTTTCCTTTGAGAAATGTTATTATGGGGGAATAAAACAACAAAAAATTGGAAGTTCACCCAATATCCATTAATATGTTATCTATTATATATCATAGATTCCATATGGAATATTTGATATGAGATATTATTTATATGGCTACAGGTCATGGAAGTGAACCACAGACCTTCAGGTTTACTTAAACCATATATAGTGCCATCATTGATGCGGT
The DNA here is from genome assembly GCA_963277665.1 of Viscum album. NCBI lineage: Eukaryota > Viridiplantae > Streptophyta > Magnoliopsida > Santalales > Viscaceae > Viscum > Viscum album. The sequence goes on from OY728140.1 coordinate 1,794,696,562, forward strand.
ATGAAATCTCTATGGAAAATTTTGTTGGGATTCAGTGTACCTAGAGAATGAATAATGTGAAATGGTTTTCAACTTACCAGATAACTATATCGTCTTATTTTGTACCCAATCATTTTAAGCCCAATAATGAATTGTTGGGAAATCTGTTCATGAAAGAGGTTGTATGCCATTATGGAGATCTATATTATATAGTTTACAATAGGGATCCTCGGGTCACATCTCATTTTCTGAGAATCCATTAGGAGGATTTGGAATCTCAAATCCATTTGAGTATAACCATCTATTTTCTCTTAGATGGAATTATAGAAAGACCCATATTGATTCCTAGGGATATGATTTTCACATGAATTATTGAATTTTTTATTGCATGGGATGAAAATATTTTTAGGTTTGAGTTTTCCTATTAATGTAGTTACTATTCCCAGATAATAATTTCATCCTTCTTCATTATATGGGTGGCCTTGTGAATCTCCATTGTGTTGGTGGGAGATAAGAGAATGTTGATTAGCTAGGAGATGATTGGTTCAAGAGATGACATAAATTTTTAAGTTGATTCATTACAAACTTTTGGTGACACATAGAATATATAATTATTATGTGGATTTTAGAGTATACAATTTAAATTTTTAGTTGGAATCCATGTATTTAGGGATATTTCACCTCATTTAGATCATCGATGGCTTGGGAGGGTTGGGAAACATGATCCTAATATTGTGAGATTATTTGAGGTTTTTCAATAGATAGAGACAATATGTTACAATATATAACTTCCAATATAGGAGATGACAATACATAACATGGAAAATGTGTCATAGTTATCAAAGTATATTTCTAATCCATCACATGTTCTGATTCTGATAGATCTTGATGTTGAACCTCATTTATCTATAGTGTGGCATCCTATTAGAATAACGATTTAGAAACCATGGTTCTTTGTGGGAAGTTGATAATATTTTCATGAGTTCTATCGATGCATTGTTTTGATTCCAATGATATATGATAGAGGGAGAAACTTATTAGAGAGCGTTGGACTCATCTTATTGAGAATGATGCTTCATTACCTGATTTCATGGGATGTAATGTTTCGTTGGAATGGATATTGTAACAACATGTCACAAATTTCAGGTACTATATAACCAATCATTTAAAATTGATTTCATTATGATAAATCTAGGGATATTTCAGGTACTATATAACCAAATAAAGACCTCTGAGGGACCAATTTAGGCTCATCCAAACCTCTTCTATGGTAGATTTAGGCTAGGTGGTCCTTGGTCAGTCTGTTCTAGATAATTTTTCTCTCACTATTCTCTATCCCCCACTACCTTCTTCTCTCCTTTCAATAGTTTAGTATATCACCATGTCGTAGGAGGATATAATCCCCATTATTTTGTATCATTTATATAGGTTTTATTTTTATATCATTATCTAGGAAATTCTTGATTGAAGATCGTCATTTATTTATTTGTGATTCAAGATATCTTGATCCGGATGTATTATGATCCGTTTATGACTGAATGAAACAATTTTCCCCAAATTGATTTATTTAAATTAAAAAAATTCTTTTCATTTTAATTTTATATAATTGTTGCATTAAAATCATAATTCATTTGAATATAGTATTTGGTTTTGTATTGTCATATAAATTAAAGAAACCAACCAATTTAGTTTAATTGTTATGTAGTTGTGATTATTGCATTAAACTTTTTAAAAAATATTATTTTAAAATATTATTATGAAATTTATCTTATGAAATTGATTTGAGGAATTAAATTAAAATTTGAATTTGAGGAAAATGGATTAAATTTTTTTGATTGAAAACCATTTTTTTAACATTAAAAATGAAATTTTTTATTTAGAATCCAGTTTTGCATTTTAAATGGTAATTGGAATATTGAAATGGGAAATTAATTAAATTTTAATTCCATTATAATATTTATGTTCTTAATACTAAAATTAAATAAATAATGTCAGAATTTGAAATAATGTAATTTTATAACAATTTTTTTTTTTATGTAAAATTACAAAAAATATTGTCTTTTATAATTTTAAAATTAAATATTATTAAATAAAAAATATTTTACATTCTAGGACTAATTAATATTTTATAACCATCATATTTGTTTTAAATATTGAAAACATTTATTGAAAAATTAGTGAGAATGAATTGTATTTTAACATTACAAGAACATTTGATGAAAATAATTAATGAAACATGTAGTACATTGATTTTATAATTTTAATATAAAATTTAAAATTATTAGTTCATATATTATTAAACAAATCAATATAATTTATTATTAATGTATAAATACCATAGGTTATAAAACTATATATCTTAATGAAAAAATACAAAATAAGGAAATATAGGAGTTAATGAAAAAAATTATTAAAAATTTATTTATATTTTTTTGGTGGAGCTGATTCATGAAAAATAAATATCTACCGTTAATTATTAATTAATTTTTCTGTCACATGAGTGAATGTATAAATCCCAATAGTAAATACTTTCAAAAATTTAGAAGATTTCACTCCTCGTCAATTATTGATGGGCATACACTTGGAATACTTTCTCCAATGTCAATGTATATTATTTAATATCACTAAATTTCTTGGTTTACACTAAATACATATATAAATAAAATATATGATATTTATAACACTAATTAAATTATCAATATTATTCTTAAATTATATATATATGATAAAAAAATACAAGTGAAAACATATATAAAAAACAAATGTGTTATTACACGAAATGTACTGATAACATGAATTTTAAATAAATGATTAATATAAGGCCATTAATTAATAATATATGATTTTTAAAATATAAATAATGACCACTATTAAGTTAATAAAATCTATAAAATCACTATACATTTGGCTAAATAGCATTCGGTTAAAAAATCATGAGTTTTGTGTTTTTCACATCTCACTTTAATTTCTATGAGATTTATTCTACATTCACTAAATATTATTATTTTTATGTTTATATACTGAAAATGAATTTATTTTATAAATATGATGTTAAATTTATGGATATTTTAATATAATATATGGGATCTCTTTTTCAGGTCATTATTTTGATCAAAATTTATCAATGTTGTAATGGAGTTTTTTCATTATTTTTCTTTTATTGAGATGTTTGTTATACAATACACCATTAATATTTTATGATTTATATATATTGATACATATGCATAATATATGAGGAATATCATTATTTTCATGAAATAATATGATATATTTAATGATATTATTTCAATGGGTGTACAATTCTATGTTACCAAAGTTGTATGTTTAATGTTACAATCTCATCTATGTAAGGATTTTTTATGATAATGTCTTAAAAATTAAAATATTTTGATCTACCTCTAAATAATTATCATGAATTTTTATAACGCATAATTATTTCAATAATATATATTTTTCCCATAATTTACTTATAATTATGTTCATAATAGTTCTAAATAATAATTTTATGAAATACCTTGTTTTCAGTAAAAAAAACCTCTTATTCCAAAATCAGGTTTTCAATAAATGTTGTGAAAAATGTTTTAAAAACTATGTTTCAATTAAAAAATCTTATTTCCCGCTTTAAATTATTAAAATATATTATAAATGTATCCATTATATGTTTTCAAGGTTATTTTACAAGTAATGTAATTTCAAAATTTTTATGATTTAAAAAGTTCTTTTTGAAATGTAAATGAAATTTTCATCAAAATGTATTCAATGATATTTTAATGTAATCTAGATTAATAAAAATAAACAATTGTTTTTGTTACATATGCACAAATGGTGGTATTTTTCAATGATTCCACTCTCATTAATTTTTTATGGATTATGAATGATTCAAATAGATTATTATGAACCACATCTCTTTTCAATAGGATTGTATTGTTTTGACGATTGTTTTGTAGAGGCCATTTATTTTATGTGGATTAATCATCTTTCAAATTCAATTTTTAGGAAATCATTTCTTTTCCATGTCTTAATCAGGTTTAAATTTAATTTTTATGCGACATATTTATTTTCTATTGGTTATTCATATTTGAATATGATTGACATGATTCCCATTTAGATTCTATGGTTTAGACAAGTTATTAAAATAAAAATTACTTTTATATGAATTTTATTTATGTTTTTTTTATCAACAATGTACACAATGGGGTAGAGCAGATATCTCTAGGTAACCCTGTTACATATTTATTGATGGGGCCAGCTAGTTCTAGGTGAACACATTATAAAATAGAAGATGTGGTTGTCGATATATTTTTGGGGGATCCCATTACAACATTGATGATGGGTTGTCATAAAGAGAACTTATTGATTCTTCTATATCTTATATTATGGGGGTGCATAGATTGTTCTACAATGTCTTAGTTAACCATTATATTTTAATTTTGCAATATTGTTATTTGAATTAAATTGAAATTTAAAGGGGTTTATGAATATAATTATTCAAATAACATAATGAGATTTAATTTATTTTTATGGGATTATGATGTTTTATTTGTTCATAATTTATTTCTCATGGCTTCAAAATATCATTTTTCATAACTCTTACCTTTTCTATGTTTTAATATTTGATGATATTGGATATGATGGGTTTGATTTCATTTATGATTCAATCATTCAAAATTATTATGATGTGACAAAATTATACATTATTATATTCATAGATTTTATTCTATTGAAAATCATTATTTTTACCCGTATAATGAATTTTTGTTCACCCTTATTATATTTTCCTTTCCACGGGTTATAAAAATTGATGAGGTGTGAATTATTTCAATAAAGTATTTCATAACGATTATGTTGATGGTCTAATGTTAAATATGAAAAAATTGGAATAATATGAGATGATTTTCATATTTATCATTCAGTTACTTATTAATCAATGTTGATATGAGTTTTTCGTAATTCTATAAACCCATGACCCTAAAATTCATGTGATTCTAAGATAAAGTTCAAATTGATATATTTAATTTATTAGTGGTGCTAGAATGCAATAGACTGATATTTTTGAAGAAAAATATATATTCTATTTAGTAAAGGTAATACAAAAATTATTTTATCATTTGTAACATGTAATACCTAGTTATCTTACGATTCACACAATAGCAAATTTTTTAATTTATTTCTTTAAATGGAAGACCATGTTTTATCTATAAAAGATAAACTCTTAATATTATTATTTGATAGGAAAATTATCTCATAACCCTTAGATTTTGGTTTAATAATTTAATGATATAACATATGAAAAAATATGTTAGAATTAATTGGTTACAAAATAATTAGAAATAAATATGCTAATTGAATATAAAGAATACCTTTATACAAAAAAATATTTTTATATGCCAATTTTATTTTATCCTTATAATTAAATATAAATAAAATTTTCTAATGATATTAATCATAATTTTTTTTATATATTAAATAATATTTTATATCATTAATTCTATAGTTTTTATAGTTATTAGATAATAAAAAAATCATATTATACACATAATTAATTCTTTGAATAATGCTTTGTCACCTTTTAATGGAACACAGGTTTTAAAACTAAATTTTTAAAAATTAATATATGTTATGTAATAAAATAATATTCATCTATTAAATATTAAACTGAAATATATCTTATTGTGAGTTTATGTATTTTTTAGAGAATTTTCCTTGTTTATTAATTGTTAAAAATACTTAATTTTAATTGAAACTTAATTTTCATCATAATAATTTAAATTGACTAATTATATTTTAAACTGGTATTAATATAATAATTGACAAATTATTCAGATATTAATCCATATTATATAATTTTAATTATTTTCATAATATGTTTCGATATAAAAACATTCCAAACTAATGAAAATTGTCTCTTTAAAAACTCGCATTCTTGTCGTGTCGATGGGATGAATATTGAAAGAAATTTTGAAAATTATTTGTTTTAATTTAATAAATATGTATTACATATTTATAATAAAAAAATATAATTTATAATAACCCCATACAAATTTTGGATCAATGATATTGGTGAAAAATTTAAAATAAATTATATTGTATGAGGTAAAACGAGTTTACTTATTAGCTATACAACGAATAATAGGTGTTATAATAATATACCAATTGTAAAAAGGACATTTTATAGAAATATTTATAATATTATGAATTTACTCTCTATATTTTTTAGTTTTTGTGAAATTTTCCCATGATAATGACCAATATTATATGTTGTGAAATGAAAGAGAAAAAATGTACATTTATTCCTTTTAAATTACATAACACTATAGGGATAGTGGAAAAAATACACTCATTCAATGAGAAATATTATTCTAAAATATAAATTAATTTATTTTATCATAATAATTTATCCTTAATATTGATATATAATATAATTACATTAAATTATTATGAAATGCGAACACTTGTATTTTTTATTTAATAAAAACATAAAATAAATTATACAAAAAATATTACGATATAAGTAAATTAAATGAATTTTAATGATCCATTAATTTTTATATTCATATATCATGATACAAATCAATAAAATTAAAATAAGTTTATTCTTTATTTGTATTGATATTTTTAAAATCAAATTAAATAAATAAATTTAAATTTGTAATTAATGTAATTTTATAACAGATGATATTATATTAGATTATTTAAAATTACTAAAACACATATCATCTCTAATGTATTATTAAAAGGTAAATAAATATAAAATATTGTAAATTAATTATCCAATTTATGTTTTTATTATGAATATATTTACCCCTAAATAGTAAACACATTATTTCCAGGGTTAGCATTAAAGTTTGGTTTTTGATAATTACACACGTTTCAGTTAAAATTAATTTCCATCACACCTAAGATTTTTATTTTATAATTGTGATTATATATTTAAAATAAGTGGGTATACATATAATAATACTTATCTCTTAAATTATGACTTAATTAATGAAATAAAAAGTATCATAAACTAGTAGCCATAATGAAAAACCAAAATATAAATAAAGGAAGCATAAGAGTAATAGAACGTAATTCATAAAATGTGTATTTATTTCTAGGGTGGAGGTGTATCTTGACAAATTAATATATATAATCCATTATTATTGCATTATAGAGTTACTTTAGGTTAGTTATACCTCCCAATAGTAAATAAGTTTGTTTATTAACAAGAATATAACTTCTACTCAGTATCAGAACGAAATTCCCTATCTCGAATTCATCAGACATATATAGTATTTTCAATCATTAAAACCCGTAGAAAATAACAACCAAAAATACATTCCTTAAACATAGAACCCTATTTTTTCATAAATAAAAAATTTCATGGATTTTGGAATTGATAATAATAAAACTAAATAAAGTTGTAATATTACTCTAAATGTGGTTTTCATTTATTGTCTCACCCACCACCATAAATAAATTTTCCAACATGATTATATAATATCCTTAGTATCATAATTATACCCATTTTATTAGGGTCTTACCTACAACCACACCCACATTCCTCAATATGGGTTATGTAATCATCATTCAAATGTACGAGAGGTCACCTCTTAGAAATCCAATATCGATAGTTTTTCATTTACAACCATTCCAAATTGGGTCTAATGATAAAAATATATCTAATATATGATATATATGAATTTTATAACATATTTATAACTCTATAATAAGTGTATAAAAATAAATTCATTCATTACACTTTGTTGGAATACAATGACATCCTTCATGTGTATGGTGGACTATCTCCTCAAGAAGCAATGTGATCCATCCACACATTATAATTAACAAATTTATAAGGGGTTTATAAAACATTTTTGATATATATTTATGAAATATTTTACTATATATATATAAGTTTTTTTAATCATTCCAATAGTCAAGAATATGGAAACAATGTTCATTCATATGTATGAACTACAATCATCAACAATGAATTTCATTTCATATTTCAAAATTTTTTGAATTTAAATATATATTTACTAAATTAATTTTATAATTATATAATTTATTAAATTATTGACATTATACTATAATTATTTATATAATCAGACCAAAAATAAAATGTAAATATATAGTGGAAAAATAAACTGATTACTACCAGAAACGTAACTATATCAAGTGAATTTTTTTAAAATTTAATAAATAGCCAATAGAAAATCATTTCATATTTTAAAAATATTAAAAAAATTATTTTATCATTTAATATCATGTTTAAGATAACTGTATAATAGGTTAAATAACATTTTTTCAATACGTGAAAAGCGGTATGGGTTTTTCTCGTCTCACCCATATTTCTGTGAGATATATAACATATTCACCCATTATTTTTTATGTGTATTTAATACACTACCCATTAATTATTTTTTTTAATATTAAAAGTAAAATTAAATGTATTTTCATATCTATTTTATGATATACCCTTCATGAGGATTAATAGTTCCAATTTTTCCAAAGCAGTAATGGATATTAGCCCCAATAAGTCTTCATTATCATGTTTGTTTTTCTATTTAGATTTTTGTTTTAGGAAGTGTATATACTTCTCAATTGAAATGTTAAATAATTAGAATTTTTTTAATATCCATTTTTTCATTTAATTTTATTATTTCATGGGGATTTTGATTCAATTATTCCATCATAGTAAGAGTTTCATATTAAAATCACATAGATTTCATATTTTTTATGATTATGTATCCAATGTTGAAATATTATAGAATATCTATAAATTATTCTAATGAATTTTTTTATCCCTTAATTATTACTGGAAAATATTTATTTTCTATTCATTTTTCTCTATTTATGTACTAAATAGTAAAGAAATTTTTTGTATGAAAACTCATCTTTTTCAGTAGAAATAATTTTTCATCAAAAACCATTATTTCAAAAAAAAATTTAAAATGTCTTTAAAAAGTAGATTCCAAATCAAAAAGGGTATTAGAATTAATAAATATTTGAAATTATTGTCAAAAAATTACTTTATAGGTATTCAAGTTTATTTTCCTAGATTATTATTTTCAAAATGTCTTATGTTTTCTAAATTGAATTTCAAAATTAAAAGGCAACATTCCTCAAGATTATGTTTATGATATTTTGAGCGTATTTCAATTATTTATCTTTATAATAACATGATGTTAGTTTTAGAAAAATTGGGTATATTTTGCATGTATTGTATCTTAATTTTTGAAATGGATGTAATATGATTCATTCAATGGGAGTTTTGTTGAGCCTATTAATTTTCTACTAGTTAATCATGTTTGAAAGAGATTTTAATGGGAACCATTTATTTTCCATAGGTAAACATGTCTCAAATATATGTTCATAAAACCAGTTTATTTTACATAGTTTAATCATGATCCAATGTGAATTTTATGAAAACCATTTCTATTATGTGGATAAATCATTTTTTAATGGGAATGAAATGAAACCAATTTTCAATCCATGTGTTAATCAAGATATAAAAGGAAAAATGATTTCTAATATTTTGTTTACTTCTGTTGTGTTTCATGGACATCTTACACATGGGGATATCCAAAAATTAAATGGGTGATCGTCATATAGATTTTATTAGGGGGTGGACCAGATAGAAGTCGATGATCCCATTAAAACATAGTGGGTGAGGTGGAATAGATACCACTAGCTGAGGATGTTACAACATTCAAAATACAATGGCCAAAATATCATTGGGTTACCCTATTATAGATTATAATATGTGTGGACCCATATTTTGATTTATTGCATTAAATATTGATTATATAATAAATTTCCAATATTTTAGTCCAATGAAAATGGTTTTGAATTGGTTTAATTAATATGAAGTTACAGGTTACATAAAAGGGTTTTAATTTATTTTTATGGTTATAGGATATTTCATTTGATGAAGAATGATATCATAAGGATAATTATTACAAATTATTATAAATATTTCCTTTTCAATTTTTTCATATTTTATGAAATGGATATAGATGGGTATGATTTATTTAAAAAATATATAATGCACTCTAATTTGGTCAACGTACAATTCTTCACTCCTATTCCAATTGATTAAATACAATTTTTAATGATAGGTTTACAATTATTTAGAATTTTATATCATCCCTTTGATGATTCCATAAACAGAATATATTGTTAACTATGCTTAATGTATTATTTCTATAAAGGATTTCACAAGGATTTTGATAATGACCAAATGTGACTTGTAGGCATAATCTAGGAATCTTGGATGTTTCTAATTGTAGGTTTACCCCTTTCTTATGTTTCATTTCCCCAGGATACAAAGAAGTTAGTTATTAGTGACTTGTATTCATAATCTAGGAAGCTTGGATGTTTCTAATGGAATAAATTTGTGTTGTATTTCTTTTCATGTTAAAATGTTGAACTTATGTATGAATCGTTTTTTCAATAATACTAAACTAACTGGTCAATCGAGACTTGATTTCCTTTTGATCATGCCATTTTAATTTAATAATTCACAGACTCTGGGTAACTAGGGTTGGGGCATTATATATAGAATTGAATATGATTATTCGGGAAGCTAGATCATCTTATTCTATCAAGAGGCACTTCTGCGGACCATATGGAGTTAGACCCGTACATGATCGATAGGTAATAACTCTCAAAATGACCCACATAAGATCTCACCCACCCTGAGTCGATAGGTACTAACGTCCACTAACCCACACAGGATCGGTATGCACTAACCCACACAAGATTTTAGAGAACTGACCGACACAGGATCTGACCCACACTGGATCAGTTTGCACTAACATACATAGGATCATTATGTGCTCACCCACACAAGATCGCTATGAACAGACACACACATGATCACTGAGTGCTGAACCACATAGGATTGATAGTACTAACCCCCACAATGAAACACATAGGATCTGACCCGCCCAGAATCGATAGGTACTATCCTCTGTATGACCTGTCTCCGACCATCGCCTCACGACCAACCACTGGATTCCCCTCACCCGGTGTTCTCGAGTTTCGTAGAATCCGTCCCTCAAGATATCAGTCGTACCTCTACTTCCACTAATCTCCACAAATGAGTAACTCGAATTTATATCATGTAATAAGGGACTCACGTTAATAGACAATGCGTCAATCGGACACCCGGTCTATATGTTGTTACTGTTTCTGCTTTGAGGTACCCGTTGTATTTGGGGTTCGATCCAACCGGCCATGCTACAACATTATCCAAAACTCAAGTGGAGTATACCAAAAGGATCATCTCGATCCAAGGATTCGGGTGACATAGATGGATCATCAAATGGATGTCTGATTCTAGTGATATTGCTTGAAATGCGTATCTGGGTCTAGATGGGCTCGGGTCCAGTCTGATCTGGTCAGACCGACCCGGCCCGACACTGCCTCGGCCGAACCGACCTGGTTCCGGTCCACCCAGTTGGCCTGAGCCATTATAGGCCCAGCCTTCTGGGCTGTGGTAGGGCCCGGCCCGCGAAGAGTGTAGCTCGGCCCAGCCCGTTGTCCCAGCCCGACGGTGCGGCTCGCTGTGCGCTACCCAAAGGGTGGCCCAATGGCATGGACCAGTGGTTGGTCTGCAGTGTATCCCGTAGTCGGGTTGCCCGTTGTGGCAGGGTCTTCCCTAGCTACAACTCAGTGGGAGGTTCCCCTCTGTTATTCTGAATGGCCCAATGATTATTCGATCACCCTGCTGGAAAACAGGACCACCATAGTGGTCCTTCTCGGCATAAAATGGCCGACTGGAACAAACAAATTTTTCTCCTCACAGTGGAGTTGATGTGCATCGCAGCTTCATCACGTGTCCAGCTGGCATGCCGGCCGTGACCCTGCATGCTCCTCAGCAGCCAACGATTTGTCGCCTCCTCCTCAACCGGTGGCATAGATTCATTCCATCCCCATTCCCTATGCTTGTCCAGGTTTCGGCCGCTGCTTTCTTCCATGAGCCATCATTGCTTCATTCCCATCCTGGTAATTATGTCATTCACATATTCATGATCCTCATGTCGAGAGCTCCACGTCCATATTTTATTATCGAAAAAACATAATGTTTCTAGTGTCACTAAATATTTCACGTCGAATAACGCACGAAGAACGCACAAATAACAAAAGATAAGAGGCAAGGTATATGTGTGGGACGATTGCCATTTTAGTTTGGCCATCGTCACTGTGAATCCAGAATATAAAGATTTATCAAATAAATTCAATTTAAAACCCCTACCTTGTTGATCGTTGGAGGCGGCGTGAAGAATGAGATGAATTAGATGAAGTCTTCGTCATTCACCGCTCCCGCAACAAGCTCCAAAGTCAGTTTGTCGTTCTGGATCCGAAGAACGCTCTTTGTTGGAGTGGTTCTTCCTTTGGAGGATGTTTCTCCAAAGTCTCTTCATTGCACATCCGCCTTTCCCAGATGATATGATGGTCTCATTAAGAAAATATCAGCAATGTGAGTTCAAATGTGTCCTCAGATTTCAATTCTGAGCACTGTTTCAAAAGATACCAAACGCCGCTCATGCGTTTACTGAACGTACCTGAAAAATGTTCAGAAAATTATTAAGAGTCCCCCTCAACCTGTTCCAGTCATGGTTAGGCTTTGCCTAAGTGAAACACACCCAACGAACCCAATGGTACTCTCTTATTTCCAATTCGATTTACCGTTTAAATGTTATGGATTTTAAAATAAAATAATTTTCCCTTAATTATTTTATTTATGGCTGAAAACTAACATTCCTGGGTGGCATGCGCCAGCAAATGTCTGTTTCTTCCTCAAGAAAGCTTACCCTCATGAGTTCTATGGTGGTATCATATTTTTAATACATGTTTATGTTTGAGATTTTTATTCATTTGAAAAATATAATAACTTTATTTAATTAATTTATTTACTGTTATTCCATTTTCGAGTTTTCTCACAGGAGGTCCACGTCGACTAAACTTAAGTTATTCCAATTGTAAACATGTCATCCTGAGTGCAACGGTGGCCTCTAATTTCTGAACTGAGTAACCGTTTAGAAGCTAGTCCACATTTTTAGTAAAACTGCTTAGGCACGCTGATTTAACCTTAACAAAACATCGAAGGATCATTCTGGGCACTCCGGGCCTCGGAATCGCACATAGTCAGATTTCACAGTATCAAAATAATTCCATATAATTAAAAAAATTATACGGAATTTTTGGGAAATTACATTAATGTTAGTTTTTGGCCATAAACAAAATATTCCCTCAAGAGTTTATCAGTGGTCTTGGAATTTTAATCCGAGTTACGATTTCTTGAGTTTTAAGCATTTGAAAAATAAAATAACATTATTTAATTATTTTATATACTTTTATGCCATTTTCTGGTTTTCTTAGTGGAGGCCCGCACTGACTAAAATTACCTAGCACCTAGGGTAAACCCACCATCCAGAGTGCAACGGTGCTCTCTGATTTCTGATCTAAGTAACCATTTAAGCATTATTTCGGTATTTCAGAAAAACTTCTTACCCATGCTAACAAAACCTTATAAAAACTTTGACATATCATTCCATGCACTCCGGGCCTCCGAATCGCACGCAATTATATTTTACGGTCTCTAAATAATCCAATATAATAAAAAAATAATACTGAATTTTCGGGACATTACACGATATGTTTCCCCTATTATATATTTAATCTCACCTCATCTATTATTTTTTCGATTCATTATTAATATTATTAAATCATATAATATTTATAGAATAATATTTTATTAATAATGTTTATAGATCAGTTTTCATAGGGGTTGAAAACTTTGATGTCGGCGTAGATATATTCCATGAAACTAATCCATTCAATAATTTGATTATGTGGTTGTGGGTGGAATGTATTAATTAAACCATGAGATAATTTCTTTATTTATGTATATTTATCAAAGGTATCAATAGTGGGATTCAATTGGAATTTTTTAATGGATTTGTTTTTAATTATTTAGTGTGGACTCTTGTAATGATTATATGTAATTTATATCATCTAGATGTTTTGGTAAAGTAATGAATATTGTTTTTTCCTGGGAATAAAACACATTATTAATACAATTTTGTGTATATTAATATAGAAAAAATTCACCTTGGTAAATATTACATGAAAATAATGGTAAATAATTCTTGTGTTCATTTTACTAATTCTAGATGACTGTGAATAAGACCACATATTTAGATACACACACTTTACGAATATGCAAGGTTAGCTCACAACATTTTTACAATTACTTGAGAGGGGTTTTAACATAATATTAAGAGAAAATAAATGTATAAAACTATGTATAATATTGATTTAATATTATAGGTTAATATTCAATGATATATATACCATTTATGTGTTTTTTATTCTAAACTGAACATTTTCCATTAATAAATTTATAGACATAGGTAGCTAAACAATATTTTATTTTATTAAAGTTTGAATCACTAATGAAAAATGATATTAATTAGTGTGAGGGGTAATACATAGATTTTTGAATGATATTCCTTGAGTAAGTGGATCTAGAGTATAAATCCTCATTATAATTCTCATTAAACTGTCATAGGGTGTGGATAATAATAAGAATCATGTAGAGATCCATATTTCCCCAAATAAGAATCATATTTCTATTGAATCCTTTATGTTTCAGTTTAAACATTCTATTTTTGTAATTTAAAATAAACATATTACTTAATAATGAATCAATGTGATGGAAATTTTATTTTTTATCCCTCTATTCTCATTAAAGGACAAGATTATTATCTATGTTCCTTGTTAGAAATATAGTTTTTCGTATAGTGGAGTTGTATTAACAATACAATGGAAAAGGTGGAATATAATTTAATAATGTGGGAAGAGTTCATGAAATAATTCATATTCAAAAATATCCAGGAACATCTCACAATAGGATAGATAAAAAATCCATTATTTTAAACAAATGTATTATAACTCTATTATATTATTTAAATAAAACATAATAAGGCTCACAAGGCATGCTTTAATTTATATCTCCCAGTCTGAATATTAGAACATCCAATAATTCATTTTTTCTAATGTTTGGGGTTAAACCCTCATTTTCTTTAATTATAACGAATACCTATTTCTAACTGGGTAGAGGTAGACCCATTGCACAGCCTGAAGGCCCAAAAACAAATTTTCTGAATACAAGTCTTGAAATTACATTTTTGGACCCAATGTCCCATCGATGGATAATAGTTTCACAGTACCCGGACTTCTATAATACCAATTATAGTACCACCACTGTTGAATTTCCTACTATAGTACCCTCTCCTGTTACAATTTCTCCTCTACAACAATTTCGTTGCTACAATAGTAGTGATACAGAACATGATAATTCCTTCCCTTCTCATATTTGATCGAGGTTTTTTGGATTCTATGTAAGCGGCTCTACCACTTTGGTTGTGGCTCGTTGGCATATCAAATTGTTAAATGTATTAAAATGTATTCTTTGAGAAAAATTTGAAATAATATTCATTGGTTTTCATGATGATATTTTTTATGTATGTTTATGGTAGATATAAATGGTATTTAATTCCTTTATTTCATCAAAATCAAATAAAAGATAAATTACTCTAGATGTTCTTATTATAATCCACATGGGGAATGGGTGTCCAATTACCTATATATAAAAAATTATTGAGTATGTATATGGGAAACTACCTCAAGGTATTGGTTAAATGTTTTATGTCTGATAGAAAAGGCCCTATTGCAAAAGAATATTTATGTAGTTAAAAAATGAGGATTAATACAGTAATACAAAATAAGACTTTGACCAATGTTCCCAAAACAATAAAATTCTACAAGTGCATGCTATTTTGGAATAATAAATCTAAATACTAAAATAGAAATATATTTAATTAATCTGTCAAAGAAAACCTCCTTAACAAATAGTTAAAAAGATAGAAAGAGTGTGTGTGTGTGTGTGTGTTCAATCAATGAAACTATGTCAGAGTAATATAAAGAAGGGGAAACATTATACTCATTCATCACTACATATATAAGAAATTTAATTATTTGATTCTTGATCATTAAATTTAATTATATCGCCATTTCCTTATATGAATTTTTATTTTCCACCTCAATGGATTGAAATAAAATATCTATGAAATCCCATGGTGGTATGACGATTTCATCAAACATATTCAAACCTAATTCGATAGATGTCAATTGGATGATTCTCCCTTAAGATTTTTTTTTTCATCCTTTGTTTTAATTTTATGTAATTTAATTATGGATTTGTTATACCTACTTAGTGAAAATATCAATTGTGTTGATAATGTGATTTTATTTTTATATCTCCAAATATCCTCTGACTAAATATCAATGTAATGTTGATTATGTTCCCCTGTTAGAATAATGTTTTATAATATGGGTCATGATACCTTTTAAATTAGGAATCTTAGATGAAATTTTATATGATAAGGTCATAATTAATGAAATCCCAATTACATGGGAGTATAGTGATATGTTTTTCAATGAACATATATCCCATCCCCTAGAGTGAGAGGTTGAATTTTCATTCAACCTTATACATGGATATTATGTAACATGAAGTGTTTTTATATAAATTACCTATTTATATGGATGAATAATATATTAAATGATATGAGTGAGTATAAGGGTATTAGATTCCCGAGTGCTCCACCATGGGGTGAACTACTGATTATCATTAAGAAGAATGATAGATAACTACACCATAATATTGATGATCATGACGGTTTCAAATAATCATCATGAATAAATTTCTTTATCTCCTAATATATTTTCTATTCATTGAATTATTTGGAGATAAATATTTTTGAAAAGTTTGACACTAGACACAAATATCATCAATTAAAGGAATGTAGAGAAGATATACAAGATATAGCTTTTCTCATATTGCATAGAAATTATAAATTTATTTTAATACAATTTATGCTTATAAATGATTCTGTAATATATATATATATATATATTGAATATAGTCTAAAGTGGTTACATTGATTTTTTTACTAAATAAAGAGGAATTTATCACATATTATGTATGTAAGGAAGAATATTTTGAGAATTTCGGAATTTTTACAAATATAATATGAAAAGAGAAAATATAATCAAAGAAATCCAACTGTAAATTTTTGTTATAAATGGTGTCCATAATTGGTCTTGTTAAAACCATCAAGGGTATATCTGTAGACACATCAAAGAAAAACATGATAGAAAAATGGTCGAGACTAACCACTTTGACTAAGATCTAGATATTTATTAAATTAAAAATATAATATTTGTGTGTTTTGAGAAACACTGCATGATAATATAATCCACTAACCCTGATGATCATGGATGGAGTTAATTTTCATTAGGAAATAAAATATGGTAAATAAATCATGATGATTTAAAAGATATTGACCACTAAACCCACTATATGATTAACCTACAAAGTAGAACGTTTCCCAAAAAATTATTAAAATGGCATGATGAATTATGGATGTTTTGTTTTAAATAATAATAATTAATTTACTTCATCATAATGAAAATCAAATTCACGTGATAATTGATACCCAACTCATGATCTAGAGCTGGTGATAATGTTTTTTATTGCGTAGAGTTGAAAATAACCTAAAATTATTTTAAGATTATTTGGGATTTTTACAAGTCTGTGAAAATTGATAGTGCATGAATCTGAGGGCCAGTGTGCCATGAATGAATTTTTTGAAAATTTTTTAATGTTCATAAAGTAATCGCACGAGCGATGTTTATATCTTTTGAACCAGTGGTTGGATTAAAAATTCAAGGGCACCGTTGAATCTGTAGTGCCAGGATTCTCTTAAGGGAAGCTTCACTTCAACCACAGTAGGCCGAAAGAAAAAGTTAAATTTTGGAATTTACAAAAATTTAAAAAGATATCCTAACAAATTCATCTTATTTCACTTTCTCTAGTGGCTGACCGAAGGTTGTGGGGACCGATGACTTGTCAACCTAGTTAATGGATTGACTCTCTATTATTTGTTATAGCACCATTAGGGAATTAAGAGGTTCATTCATTAAATAAACCACATTAATTCCTCTATGTATTACTCACTTTTCCTCACTCTATTTATATGAGGCCAAAAAAGGTGTTTTGATCTGGCTTCACCAAGAATGGAACCTACGGTGAAGTGACACGACATCTTCCACTAACGGGGGTGTATGTTTGGGCGGTGATGAATCGGGATCGATGAACGTCGATGACCTCACATCGATGGGTACACTCATCCCACTAATGAAAATGATACCACTGATGATTCAATAGTTATGGGTTTGTTTTATTATAGTTTTCTTTGATGATTTAAAATTCCTCCCACTTGTTATAATGTTAAAATAGAGGGAATGTTCCAAACAAAAATGGATCGGACCTTCCAGTCCTCGGTTCTTGTAGCGTTCTTTGGGGGAAAATTTATTTAACTTGTCAGAATCGGGAATCCTGGAGCCACGTAGTGATGGAGGCATCATGAGGATCCCATAGAAAGAAGATGATGTGAAAATGGAGCTTTGATGCATCGTTGAATCCCTGCAAATGAATAAGTGGTGGCGCTGATGGCCGAAAACCGCTCGGCGCAGTGGAAGAGCGACACTGCATGGCACCACAACTGTTTGGAGCGGCCAGCCACGATAGAGGAGGCGGCGCATTATCGCGAGCCGTGCTGAGGGTGGTCACACTGTTGTCGGGGATATGCTCCATGTGGGTCATGTGGTTGTCTAGGAGGTACCACCTAGTGCTGCCAATAATAGAGTTGAAAAAATCCTTTGAGTCGTTTAAGAGAAGCAGACCGCGTGACCCCCACGGCTCGCACCTGCTCGCGTGCCAGACCGCCCGACAGGCTGTGCCCAGCAAGCAGGTCGGCTCGGTCTGTGTCCCAGCTGGCTTAGCATGATATGCCCCAGCCCAACTGGGCCAGCCCAGGACAGTTCAGGCAAGGCCGGGTCAGACGTGGATTGGGTCTGGTCGGCCCAAATCGGGTCGGGCCGGGTCAGAGCGGACCTTGACCCCACTCGGGTGCAGAAACGCATAAAATACTGTTACTTGCAATCCAGATTCCCATTTTATGAACCATCTATGGAACTGTAACCATTTGAGTGAGATGTTCCTTTTGAGATACTCCATGAGTTATCTGGAGGAGGTTGGGGTATGGCTGGGTTGGATCGACTCTGAATCCAATCAGGCCCTCGACACTAAAATGCAACTAACATAATGACCTAGTGGCTGGATGACATGCTATATGTTGTGTTAAAACCCTTATCATGAGATAGATCGTCAAGTTACTTCATCCTAGGACTTCGTTATTGTTGAAATATAAGTGATGGATTGGGGTTTGGTTCTCCATGAAACATGCATTCTATGAGCCGGAATCCAGTGGCTAACAATGAAGCAGTGGTTGGAGACATATCATATGGAGAATAGTATCTAGCAATCCTATGTGGATCAAAACCAATCCAACATGTGTCAAATTTTATGTGGGTTATGTCTCAATGATCTTGTGTGGGTCAGCGCTTACCAATACGATGTCGGTAAGATCTTGTGTGGGTCAGCGGGGTTTAGTACCTATCGATCCTTAGCGGGTCAGATCCAGTTTGACTCAGTGGGGGTTAGTACCTATCAATCCTATGTGGGTCAGACTCTGTTTTTTCAGCATCAGTTCATCTCAATATAATAAGATGATATTTATTCTCAACTAATCAATTGTAATTTTGAGCATTACATATACCTTATTTGAGTTGTGTCTATTTATTTTTGTTTTCTGATTGAGATCATGTTTTCTAGTTTTCCTTTCTCGAATTCTAGGAGACCATCAGGGGTCTTAGGGTCCCTACCTGGTATTATTATACTCACCCCTGCATGACCATCACTCGCACCTTGTTGTGTCTCATGAAGACGACGAGTGGCTCAGCTGAGACTATATGATCCAGGACCAGGTGGTACATAGATGTGACGGTTGACATAGAGATAAGTGGAGATGAACTGTACCAACCCTTCAGGTAGGATTATTAGGGGAAGATCGGTGGAGATGTTTTGTTTTTTCTATTGTAGTTTTACCCTTTTCAGTTGGACTTGTATTATGTCCCCTTAAAATTATGTACACACATATTACATTAGTTGTTTTACTACGTGGTTTTCTTTTTGTGTAACTCGTCTGTGTGTTTTTATAGGTTAAAAAGATAATGCCTTCCCATTTTATAGACACACCTTTCTGGTGCTAGTCTCCATCCCCTGACCTATGGAAGACGGGAATGGGGTAGTCCGGGCATGGGCCTTGGGGGATGGGTTGTGACAAAATGGTAGCAAATGAGTTGGTTAAACCAAAGAACAAAGACATTCATATTGTAATAGGTAATTAGTATTAAGTTTTTTTTGTGGTTTTCAGTTTTGGGAGCCCAGTGTTGGTTTCGTGGATGACGTATACATTCACCATGATCATGAGTTCTGATATCCGACTCGGTGCACGAAAATACAAATTGCGTATGTTTTTGAAATGTTGTTAATTTGATCTCATTGAGTCACCTCACTAGATATAACTTATTGAATGTGGCACAACTATTTATTTTTAGGATACCGCCATGTAGAAAACCAGCCATGATTCCTGAGATATTATATGATGAAGATCAATAGAGAGACGAGGCTTTGGTGTAGGGCCCTCTTACTATGGTAGCACCCTAGGGTAGTGCACTAGCAGCACCACCACCCATTGGGAAGCAGATGACACCAACCCCACCATCAGACCGTGCACTCCGACTGAGTGCATTGCACGAGTTCTAGAGATATAGGCCTCTGAGGTTTTCAGATGATACATATCCCCAGGTAGCTGAGGACTGGCTAAAGGTTGTGTCTAGAG
This sequence comes from Viscum album, assembly GCA_963277665.1. NCBI lineage: Eukaryota > Viridiplantae > Streptophyta > Magnoliopsida > Santalales > Viscaceae > Viscum > Viscum album. The sequence goes on from OY728140.1 coordinate 1,794,717,405, forward strand.
TTTTTCTTTTGGTTGAGACACCAGCAGATCAAATAGTTATCCTAGGTTTTATCCATATCTAGGGAAGATTCGGGAGGTAGTGGATCTTGAATCTCTAGACATGTGATGAGGCGACCCTCACCTGGATAGAAATTGAGAGCCTCTTTTGGGAAGATTTTGTTCAAGCGGCTCTATGCTCTGTGTGAATCCAGGAGTTGCTGCACTTATAGCGGGGCAACCTGACAGTATCCCATAACTTTGGAAGATTCGCTGAGCTCTCGAGCTACTCCACCGACATGGTATGAGGCCCTTTATTCAGGGCTCAAAACATTGAGTAGGGTCTCTAGTGGGAGATGAGAGGTGTCAATGATATCACTGAATATCTCGACGTAGGATGAAGTTCTCAAGCAAGCATTGTTGCTGGATAGTTTCATAGTTGGGCATGCACTGATAGTGAGAGCCACCACCATACTACAAGTAGACAAGTATTCTACAGGAGGTAGTAGGCAAATGACAAAGATTTCTAAGAATGATAGAGCCACCGGTGGACAGCCCCATCATGTAGGGTCAGTGGTTCAGAGCTCGTAAGGTAGAGAAGGACAGCTGAGAGGCAGACTATGCTTCACTTGTGGATGGCAGGGCCATATGGCTCGTGACTGAACGACACACCATATCGACTATCAAAATATGGTCGAGGGACCATTGAGGCAGAGGCATAGATTCATGTGAGTAGGTCTGTAGGGTGGTGGATGAGGTAGAGGAGTTGGTCGTGCAACAGGTGGTGGGCAGCAATTTGAGGTTCTACCTCCCCCACCACCAAGAGGTCAACCTTGACCATAGGGAGTAGGTTGACAAGGGAGATCATAGCTACATGCAGTAAAGGAATATGACCGCTGCCCTCCAGAGATGATTAGAGGTACAATCTGTGTCTATTCCCCCTAGTTGTTGTACTTATAGAATCATGTGTCTGTCTCTCTTCAAATTCTACAACACTCATTTGGAGCTCGGAGATTCCATTGGAGTCGTTTGCTTGATCCAATATATTAGATAATCATAAATTATAATATTGAATGATTACACACTGGTGTAGGAATTGTGATCTCACTCTATGAGGTGAAAGCTTCGGTCGGGATCTCCTAGTACCAGCGTCAAGGCCATACGAAGTCATCATGGGTGTGGACTTTTTATCCACAGTCCATGCTCTGGTCGACTAATTTATGTGAAAATTTTTGTGTTTCCATGGGTATGGGATCATTTTTTCCTTCACCTATATGGAGGAATCATTTTTAGCATAAGATGGACTACCTCGTAGGAGGGTATAACTGATTACTCATCAGTTGTCTAACCTCACTATCAGAGAAGTTGATGTGAGGAGTTTATGTTATCCTTTTATGGTGGGATAGTATGCTGATGACTTCCCTGAGGATGTTCAGGGACTACCTCCTCATAGAGACATAGAATTTCACATTGACCAGTACATTGGTGCGAAAATAATATCTTCAACAACATATTGAATGGATCCTATGGAGCTTCATGAGCTGAGGGTACAACAGGAGGACTTCCAGGGAATGGGGTTCATCAGGTCCAAATTTTCTCTATGGGCATCCCCAATCATGTTCTCCAAGATGGTGGAAGGGATAATGAGGCTTTGTGTGTACTTTTGGCACCTGAACGAGGTGACCATGAAGAACAAGTACCCACACCCGAGGATAGATGATCTCTTCGACCAGCTGAAGGGGGATTAATGGTTTTTAAAGATAGACCTCAGATCAAGCTATCATAATATCAGATTACGTGATGAGTATATACCAAATATTACCTTCAAATTTTAGTATGTCCATTACGAGTTCATGCGGATTCCTTTAGATGTGACCAACACTCCAGAAGTGTTTGTGGGTCTCATTAATAGGATCTCTCAGCCATACCCCAATCGCTTTCTGGTTGTCTTCATTGACGACATCGGGTTATATTATGTGTCAAAGGAGGAGCATGCCACGCACCTGCAGATAGTTCAAGATAAACATTGAGATAACCATGTTTATGAAAATCTCTCGAAGTGCTAGTTTTGGATACGAGAATTTCACATCCCGAGGCACGTTATCTCAGAATATGGAGTTGCATTGGATCAAGAAAAGTTAGAGGCTAATAATTCAAGGGAGTCTCCCATGATTGTGATAGAGGTTTAGCTTTTCTTAGGATTGGCTGGGTACTACCAAAAATTCATACCCAAATTTTTCATAGTTGTGCCACCCTTGTCAGTTTTGACAAAGAGGGGAAAACCATTCATGTGGATAGAAAAGTTCCAATAGAGTTTTTAGGAGAAGAAGAAAATAAAGAAGAGTGATCCCATGTTGGGGATACTCGATGAGGGAATTGGGTACATAGTTTTCTATGACAGATCAGGGACCAGACTCGGGTGTGGGATGATGCAGGAGTGAGTGGTGATCACCTACAGGTCACGATAGTTGACACATCACAAGAAGAATTGTGGTACCCATGACCTGAATTTAGGATAAGTTGTCTTTTCACTGATGATTTGGAAGCACTACTTGATGGGTGAACAGTTTATTGTTTACTATAATCACAAGAGTATCAGGCATATCTTCTCATAGAAGCTTATGATCCTGAGAAATCGATGATGGCTAGATTTCCTCAGGCACAATGACTTTGAGATAGTCTACACTCCTGGGAAGGGGAACATAGTAGCTAATTCACTCAGAATGTGGTCTTAGCTACAAATTATGAGTGAGGAGAGAATGAATCTCGCCACATTGTAGTTATCCTTCATAGATAGAGATGGAGAATCTTACCTCATGTTTATGACTATAACTCCCCCACTTCTACGATGAGTCAAGGGGGAACATCTTGGGGGCATAGACTGTGAGGCCCAACATGGTAATATATCCTCACGACATGCTGCGAATAGATTTTATGAAGGTCAGTAGTATGTCATCCTATTAAAAGGATGCAATATGGTTCCATTTATGCTACAAGTGGAGGTGTTTAGGGAGTCCCATACATCTCCTTTAGCGGTACATCCTAGAGTGGAGAACACGTACAGGACCTCTGATGTCAGTATTGGTGGCCTAGGATGAAGAAAATAGTGGAAAAGATGGTATCTTGATGCCTCACATGTCAAAAAGTGAAGGCCAAGAATCATATACCAGTGGGCTCAACTTATCCACATGAGATACCAAATTGTATGTGGGATGGTATCTCCATAGACTTCATGACACTATTACCACATATGTCAAGGGGCCACAATTCCATCTGGGTGATAATTGACCGACTCACCGTGTATTCCCAGTTCCTTCGCATCAGAGATTAGGGAGAAGTAGAGGGCTTGGGATGCCTCCACGTGCAAGAGATTGTGAAACTTCATGGATTTCTGTCGATGATCGTCTCAGATCACGATGAACATTTTACATCCTTTCTTGGGGAATGTATTGCAAGAGGTGTTTGAGAATCATCTACGATTGAGCAACACCTTTAACCCTAACACATATGGTCAGATGGAGAGGACCATACATACACTAGAAGATATGCTTCATGCTTCTATCCTCAATTTCGGCCATAGTTGTAAGGACCACCTGCCCCTGTTTTAGTTTTCCTACAACAATAGTTATCAATCCACCGTCAGAAAGGATATATTTGAGGCCTTGAAAAGACAACCATGAAGATTACATCTTTGGTGGACATAACCAGGGGTTAGCACTTATCTGTCCAGAGATGGTATAGGCTACCATATTGAAGGTGCAGATAATCCAGGAGCAGATGGAGGCTGTGAAGAGCAGAAAAAAAAGTCATATGCTGAAAGGAGATAGAAACCCATGGGGTTTGAAGAGGGAGACCATGTCATCTTAGAGGTCTCACCCCAAAGAGGAGTATGAAGGTTTGGTCATGGAAGCAACCTATCTCTGAGGTTCGTCGGACCTTTCTGCATCCTTAGTAGAGTAGGAAAGGTGGTGTAACATCAAGATATTCCCCCATAGATTCAATGGGTTCCTAATGTATACCACAGGTCACATCTTAGGAGATATGTGCATGACCCATCACAGATTATAGACTGGGGAGATATGGACATTAGCAATGTGGAAAAATTTGCAGACTTCTCGGTGGAGATAGAGGATGGACATGATAGGATCCTTCATGGGCGGTTGATTCCTCTAGTGTTTGTTCATTGGAAGCACGAGAATCTTCAGGAGAGAAAATGGGACTGAGGGGCTTTGATACGTGCTCAATACTTCCATTTTCCCCTAGTTTTGTTTTAGGTTTCAGGAATGAAATTTCCTATGGTGGGGAGAATGTATAGGCCAGGAAATTCCATATAATTGTTTATAATTATTTGGGATTTTTATGAGTTTGTGAAAATTGGCGGCATGTGATTTTGAGGGCTACGGTACCTGGAATGAATTTTTGAAATTTTTATGGTACGATTAGTAAATGAATCAGCAACATTTTATATCTTTTTAATTGGTTCTCAATTAAAAATAGGAGGGAACCGTTGAATCCATAACACCAGGATTCATTTAAGGGAAGCTTCACTTCGACTGTAGTAGGCCACGAGAAAAAGTTAAATTTTGGACTTTACCAAAAAAAATAATATATCATTACAAAGTTATTTTATGTATTTTTCCCTAGTGGAAGAGTAGTGTTGGTGGGGACTAGTGACTTGTCAAGAAAATTAATGGCATGAATATCCTTTAATTGTAACTGCGTTGTTGGGGAATGAAGAGGTTCATTAATTATATAAACCTTATTAATTACTCGGTGCATTACTCACTTTTTACCCCTTGTATTTAAGTGAAGCTCGGGGTTGTGTTTTGACACAGATTCTGCAAGAAAGGAACCGTTATTGGTGTGATACAATGTCTTCCAGCAACGGAAGGTGAAATATTTGGTAGTGATGAACCAGATTGATGAACGATGACGACCTCACTCCAATTGGGAGACACCTCCAACAAATGACCACAATACCTCTGACAATTCATGAGGTATTAGGATTGTCTTATTATAGTTGTATTTGATTAATTAATATTCTGTATGCTTGTTATCATGTTAAGAAAGAGTTTTTGTGCCAAACGAACAAGGAACGCACCCTACTCCTCTTAGTTCTAGTTACATTCTTCGAGAGACAATTTTTCTACTCCTCGGAATCTAGAATCTGAGAGCCTCGTTGGGACAGTGGCATCCCGATGAGTCTGTAGACACAAGAGGATGTGAAAATAGAGATCTGAAACATTGTTGGAGCCCCACAAAATAAGTAGTGGCGCGGCCCCAGCGCAGCGGTGGTAGCAAATAGTGGCAGTGAACAGGAGCGGTGGCCAGCACCCACCATCTGTGGTGGAAGAGCGGCACCAAGGAAATCGGATAGGGGGCTGAAAAAGGTCAGCTGTGGAGAGGGAGATGGCACACTTTCAAGTGCCACACTGAAGTAAGACACGACTCTAAGTTGTGGTGACATAGGGGACCTACTCTCTGCGGGTCCTGTGGGTGATGAGGTGGTGCAAACTAGCACAACCAATAAAGGAGATGAATGGATTCATTGATACGTTCGGGAGAAACGGACCACACGACCACCATAGGGCGTGCCAGACAGTGGGCTGCACCCAACTGGTAGGATGGGATGGTCTACGGCTAAATAGGTGGGGCCTTATGTGGCCCAGCCTTACGAGGGAGGGTCGGGCGGGTCAGCTGCCTAGTGGCCCAAGCCCGTCTTGGCCAATCCAACCAAGTCGGGTTGGGGTGGTATGGACTTGGTCATGTCAGCCTATATCAGGTCAGCCCGACCAGAATCAAGAGTAATGTGAGTGAGAAAACAGTGTCTAGCAGTGAGGCAGATATTGAAGACATATGATATGGAGGATAGTACCTAACGATCATCTGTGAATCGGCACTGATTCTACGTGGGTTAGATGTTGTTCGAGTCAGTGCTCTATGATACTGTGTGGCTCATCACATACTGATCCTATGTGGGATAGTTTCTATGTGGATCAGCGCTTAGCAATCCTGTTTGGGTTAGTGAATATCAGTCCAATGAGGGTCAGATCATGTGTAGGTTAGCGGGGGTCTGTACCTATCGATCATGGGCTGGTTCGATCCGGTGTGGGTCAGCGGGGGTTAGTACCTAACAATCTGGTGTGGGGCAGAAAACATATGGTCAGCAGTAGTACCTCTCGACAGAATAAGATGATCCAGTTTCTTGACTAAACATCTGTACATCATTGATGTACTAATACCTTGTTTGAATAGTATCTATTGCCTTTTGATTTGTTATTGAGATCATGATTTCCGGTTTTCTTTTGTTGAATTCTGAGGGACCTTTGGGGGTCTCGGGTCCCTATTGGTTATTGTTCTACTCACCACTACAAGGGTATTGCATGCACATTATTGTGTCTTGTGCAGATGATGAGCGGCTCGACTGAGACTATAAGAGTCAGGGGTAGGTGGTACACGAAGGTGAGGGTTGACATAGAGATCTATTGTGGCGATATTTACCTACAAGTCATATAGGATCCTTAGTGGAAGATCACATGAGATATTTTTTGTTTTTGGTTGTACTTGTACCCTTTTTTGTAGGGCTAGTATCCGGGATGCTTTACATTTTTTACAAATATTTTTTACTTCAGTTGTTTTACTACGTGGTTTATTTTATTGTGAACCATGTCTATGTATTTGTACTGGTTAAAAAGGAAATGGATTACCATTTTAGGGATACTTCTTTACAGTACTAGTTTCCAACTCATGGCCTATAGAAGGTTGTCTTGGGGTAGTCACGACACATGACCCAAGGGACGGGTCATGACATGTATATTAAAAAATTCATTCCAACATGTCTTGGGAGAGAAGTGTGATATTTGTACAAACCATCACCAACTAAATTATATATTCAAATAAAATGATCTGAACATGAACTAATGAATATGGTTATATTTGATCATGTAAAACAAATTATCAATAAAATTACACACTAGGAATGGTTACAAGTAGGATGATGCAATTTGGAAGAAGGATTATTCTATTTTAACTGTGATTTTGATTTAAAAAGATTCAACAATGATGGATTTTCAAATGGTAAATCATTAATCCTAATATAATGATAATATTCATATTTTTATAAAATTAATACAGATCCATCCATTAAAGAGAAGATCATTGAATCCCAGAAAAATGATACATATCTATGAAAACATTAGTTATTATTTAATTGTTTATCATTCACAATAGACTAGTTATATGTAGAAGAACCTAGATATATAGAATTAAAAAACGAATGTAGTAACATTTATATAATTCATATAGATCATGCTTCTATAATCATACAGAAATCACGAAGATGTATATAGATCAGATTGAAACATTCCATTGGTATTATCTGAAGTGTAAAATCATAGAATAAACAACTCAATTCATCAAATTCTATTATGTTTTTTCCGAATGAAAAAAATTTGTTATGGAATATTGAAACTATTACACATACTCCTGTTAAAATGATTAAAAATTTATAGTTTATTATTTTTGGTATTCTCCAAATAAAAAATATATATATAATTCTATTTTTGTTGCAGATAACTTCCTTAAATAGATAGTTAATTTTTTCATTATCAAGGAATATTTATCTTTTGAACTACACTATATGATATACATGTTATATGTGGTCAGATTTTAGTGGGTGAAACTATAAATTATATATATTTTTGATTCTATGTTTACCACATGACTATCAACAAGTTATTGAAAAACATTTGGGTCAATATAATGTTTCATTAAGGCTTATTTCCCTCATACAAATAACTAGTCTGAGAGGACCATCCAAACATCAGTGGATATTATGAGATGTTATTCTATGTGATAATATGATATTTGGATGAACACCTAACCTTGGAATTATTTTCATATAACAATAGTTTCCATTTCAGAATATTTATAGAACCATATCAGGTTCTCTCTGGGAAGAGTTATAGCATCCAACATGCTGTGATGAAATTGGGGGGGAGGTACATTATAGGTCCCAATATAGACAAGGAAATTATAGAGGTGGATCAAGAAAATCAAGGAAAACTAATATAAGAATAATGTTAAATTGATATATATTAATATAATTAGAAATATTATTTATATTTTAATTTTTGGGACATGTATTTCCCCTATTATCTCTAGGGGCGGTCTTTATTATATATGAGAATAAAAGGAAGACGAGCCCTAGGTACATTGTTCCATTAAAGATCCATGATCTGAATTGGGTAGTAGAGTTTATCTTAGAAATATAATCTAAACTATTCCAAAAACATTGTGTATTATACATATCAATTTTGATGAATTACTTGCAAGACCAATCACATGTTCTAAATTAATATTTTATGCAATTACAACAAGGTCTCTCATGTAGGGAAAGATAGATGTAATTCTAGATCAAAATGATATGTTATTTTTGAATATGTAAAGTCATTTAGAATAAGGTATATCTATGATTCTTGTTTTAAAGAATTATTTATGGTAACCTTTGTTTTTAGTGATGGAAAATTACCCTCTCTTATTTTCATCTATGTCGTAAAACATTGTGGACAAAATTAATTTACGGGGGAAGAAGGTATTCACCCAAAATATAGTGTAATGAAACTAATTTTTATATAAAATGGATTAAACACTAAATAGAATGAAATAAAAACAAAAAAAATATTCATAAAATATTCATAATAAACCATTGAATAAAATTAGTAAGACCATTAAATTTTTATTTTCTAAAGAAATAATATGAGTAAATATTAAAATAGTAAAATTTCAATATAAATATATTTATTTTTATTATATAATTTAATTTTAAATATATGTTTAAAAATTTTATATTTTAATTTTTTAACATAAATTATCTTCTATAATTCCTCATATTAAATTTTTTAATATGAATTTATGAGTTTTTTCTTAAAATATATGTTATTAGTCAATTTATACAGTGTTTAATACAAAATATATATATTATTGATTATATCATATTCTATGTTCGTATTATATTATTATAAAACAAATTATTATCTAAAATATTTTTTAGGAATTAATTTATTCATGTTATAAAATTATTCTAATTTACAATCTAATGTCCAATATTTAAAAAAAATTAAAATGTGATATTTACAAAAACATTCCACCATACATTTTCTCTAATTAAGTGTTTATAATGTGATGTTAAGTTTGTAATTTTGGTGAGTGCCTCCTAATTTTTTTATAATACATTTTTTAAATTAAATAACTATAAAAGATAATTATATCTCATATATAAATTAGAAACCTAAAATAATTATTTATAAAAAAATCTCATATATGATTAAGAATGTTTATTTTAAATTTACATATCAAAGGATTAGAAATCTTATATAGTAAATATAATTTAAATTGTCAATTATATGGTTTAAATTTGATTTAAATATTCAATATTGTTTTTTATCATTTATGTTAATTGGTAATTATAAAACATAATTACAAAGGTAAAAATTTAATATAGGTAAACAGTAAATAGTAAAAAAGAAAAATCATTAAATCACTATTAAATTGTGTCAAAATTAATGGATAAGAACATTTTATACATTATCTTGACCCAAACCTTCTATATGTCTTCATTTTAGCCATTATCTATAAAATTGAGTCATATAATTATTCAAAAGATTTTCACATTTCTAAATGTTTTTTTTCTACCCATAGAAATGGTTATTATTCAACGGAAAAAAATTTAGTCATCACCCCAAATTCATCTTTAGAACACATAAATATTTCTCCTCCAAGAACCCTCTCCAATTTAAATATAATTCGTTACACTATCTATTTTCTCAAGGTTTTTATTTCCAAATAATATTTCAAGATAAAACTAAAACATCCAATATGATTTTTTCCTTACCTTAACCATTCCATTTATTCAACTCCTTCACATCATAATTTATAAAAATATATGTATAATTAAATAATTATATTTAATATAAAAAATTTCATTATATTAATTACATATAAAATATTCAATCCTTTTGAACCACTGGGAGTATAAAATAATATTGATTGTGGATACATGTGAACTATCACCTTAATAATGTGACATAGTTTTTTGCACCACTAAATATGATAGATGGTATCAAAGATTAATTTTATTAACAAATATTTTTTATATTTCAATAATATAAATTTCAAATAATCATTTTATATATACAGTTATTTGATAAAATAACTAGGAAATGGTATCGTTATTCTTGTGTTTTTGCAGATTACTGCCTCCCTAAAAAATTAAATTATTTTTACATTAACACTATTCCTAGATAGTTCAATTATGATTTTAATCATGATAAATCATACATATGATATTTTACAAACACTATAATAAATTTATGAGTACTATAGAATAACGTTCTATTACTCAACTAATCATTATCACACACTCTTTTTGGTCATTTTTAGAACCTAAATGTATGATGTAGAAGTGTATATATAGTGGATGATTATGAAATGATATATAAACTAAATAAAATATAATTATAATTTATTCAAAATTTTCTAATTATTCTTGCGTTATAATTCTAATAAATAATTATGGTACGAATATATCACCTTTTAATGATTATATAGTAAAAAATGACCTTATCATTGATTTCAACATCTCAAAAAATTATAAAAGAACATATGAAATGAAATTATAAATTTATAAATTATTTTAAAACACATATTATGGTACCTATTATGTTTTATAAATGAATAAAATTTTGAGATAAAATAATTTCAAAAACCAAAATTAAAAATCATTTTCAATATAATAAATATTCTTGATATGAGATTTTTGAAAAGAAATAAAAGTCACTAATATTGTTATATGAAATAATATTATACATAAATACTTTCAATATTATATTAAAATGAATATTTATATGAAATTGGGGATCATGATTTTTTGGTTTTGTGATATAGTTTTTATAGTGAATTTTACTTAGCTGGAGTAATGCTAAGTTGTTATTGTAATTCAAATATTTTCATTAGGTCAAAATCAAATATAATTTTATAAAAACATTTATTGTGTGTTTTTATCATTAAAATTATAATTTTATGATTAAAATCCAACTTCATTTCATTATAATTCATGTTTCATAAAAATTTATCCTTCCAGGATTAATCTATCATCATTAAAATGTTATTTTTCTTAGAATACTTACATTATATTTTAATGGATATCATCTGAATCCATATTTCTTTTTCCCTCAAATGTCATCATTTCATTTTGGAATTTTTAGGATTTTATATATCTATTGATCCATATATTCCACTTCATTTTAAAATAATGATCTTGGTATCAATTTAATAATGTGGATTTTCATTAACGGTATTTTAAATTATTTCATTTCATTTTCCTTACAATGATCATATAACTTTCCCATATGAGTCTCATTATTAAACAAGATTTACCACTCTTAATAGAATAATAATTCGTATATGTTTTCATATAAATAATTTATATTGTTATGACTTTCTATTCTTGATATGTTGTTTTGTAAATTGACTCCAAAATCACAAAATCATAAGATGACATTAATTACGAAACGATTTTAAATGAAAAAAAATTAATGTGATTGATATTTTATTTTATAATGAGTATTCTCTAAAATTTATATAGATCATAAATAAATTGATATATGAAATTTTATGCTAATATTTTTTTGGGTATAAATGGATCATGAATTTCCTCTCATTATGTGATACTATTTGGACATTTTATGAGATTATTTATTCTTATTATTTTTTTAATATAAGTTTAAGGATTTGATTTTAATATAAGTACATATATATGTATAATGACTATTTTTTCATATAAATACTATCAATGAATTGTTTACATTTTTATATCACATGAGTTGTTGATGTGTGGACCTACTTAAATGTTTTCACAATGTTATAGAGTTTCTATACATGGATTTTTTCAGAATATTATATTTTTTAAATAATTGTAATTGTTCAAAAAATTAATAATATTACTTTTCTAACAATACATCACTAAAATGAACAATATTTTCTAACAATGCCAAACGATTATTATATTCCATCATAGAATTATAATTATCTTACTTGTGGATTTATTTGATGATTGTAATATGATTATAATTAATTTTTCTGTTGATATTAATATATTTTTACGTTTCTATTCCATGAACCATAATACCAAATCCTATTTTATGATAAGGAATTATGAAATCATGATCCTCTTATATGATATTACTATATTAATAATGTCTTCTATCGTAATTAAAATCAATCCATAAATAGTTGTTGAAATGTATCCATTAACAAAAAATTGAGATCATCCGTTCATATGTTTCCTTTTACATAGGTACACATATTGATATGTCATATGAGATGTATAAAATAGGTTTTGGAGGAATATAGTTATTCATAACTGATAATATGTCTTATAAAATAAGATTTTTATATAAGTACTCTCCCAGACACAAATCCATTCAATACATGGATTTTGTGATTTATTTCGACTCTATATTGTAAACCCCCAAGTGAAGGTATTTTTGCTATCATTATCTTGGGTAACAATAGTTGGTATCAATGAGAATGTTTATTTATTGTGAGAATTTGTATGGAAAATATTATTGAGAATTCTATAAATGGGACTGTGTATTGGATAATATAATAATGTTTTTTGTAATTTATAGAAAATATTTTCCCCTAGAAATATTCCATTATTTGGATATTATGTAGATTATGTAGTTATAAAAAAGCATCATAGTATAAAAATCAGGCTAAAAAAGGTTGTTCGGGAATTGAATCGATCATCAACCAAATATGTGATAACTGATCATAAGAAAACTATCTTATCAAATAATTTAGGGGGATATGCAGTGATTAATTCATATCCTCGTTATTAATTTTGTTGGGTGATTTGAATATTTTTATATTAGAGATAGTAAAATGTTAATTAATTTGGAAAAATTATATTAAATCCTAGAGTATTTATGATATGATGTATACATTATTTATTTATTATATATTGGTACATTATAGTTTTAACTCATTGGATATAATTTGTTATATCCCTCACTATAACAACATCTACACCTATAACTCAAATATGATGGTTACATTAATACAATCTTAATAGATAAAAGGGGTCTAATCATAATATAATGATCAATATTTCTATTTTAGAATCTATATAGATATATTATTTCCCTTTTCTACAATTGTAAAAATATAAAAAGCATAACATAAGAAATTCTTATTCATCCTCGAATCCCATTCTATGAATTCTTCTTCTTTATACAATGGTAAATAAAAAAATAATGGTCATCTCAAATAATGATTATGTGTAATGAAAATCAGATTCTATCATTATTAAAAAATTGAATAATAAAACTATTATGATAAATAATTGAAAACTCATAACATTAAACAATAACATGTGGATGAAATTAATCTACTCATAATATCAATGTAATTATATCATAAATAATAATAAAAAAATATCAATGATGGATGTCATTAATATCATAAATCATTATATTATAAATCATTATCATTATATATTCAATACCACGGTCAAAGACAATTTAATTTATGGGTATGTATACACAAAATATTCCCCTTTTAATTGGGACACTCATTTGTCTTCGATATCTAGTCAACAAATCAAGGGGATATATATATCCAGACCCCACAACTCACATAAATTAAAAAACATTCCTCCTATATTTGAAAATAGAATAAATTCAAAAGAAATATACTTTATCATTAGATAATTTTATTGTGCAAGGAATAAAAATATATCAATATTTTCCCCAGTAAATAAAATAAAATCACAAAAAAACACCATAAGAAAAAATTATATATAATTCATAAGATAATAATACCATTGATATAGATGATACTAAAATATATGATAAATTTTATGTGCAATAATTGAAATATTATCAAAGATTCAAGTTAAATTCTATTTCTATGAAATTAATAAAAAGATAGTAGATGATCATCGTTTAATCGGAAATATTGTTTTTGTAATAATATCATTTCCTTTATATAAATAAGGATATGAAATGTGAAATATTATATTAATATTTCATTAAATAGTTTTATTTTTAAAACAATTGAATATGCACATTAGAATAAAAATTTCGTATAATGGGTATGGAGAGAAGCATTTTTTTAACGACCAACACATTAAAAAATTATTTTCTTATTTTTTTATATTAATGTTGTAAATTCCCCATTTCAAAAAAAAATTCTATTAAACTCATTTCAAATGTAAATTAAATTATAAAATATATTTAACAAATCAATTTGGAAACAAAACTAATTTCTTCCAACATTATTCAAATATATGGACATGGAAGAAAAATGAGCATATTCCAAAAGATATTTAATATCATCATTCATATTAAAAGTTTCATCTCTTGATTCATGTTCCAAGGATGGGAAATGTTGGAAAAAATATGAATCCTAAATAAATATCTTTTTTATAAGAAAATATATTGATTTTTATATAATAAAATTAATTATATAATTATTGAAAATAAAACAAATCCATAAAATTTATTGTAAACTATATTCTTACCTATTTATATATATATATATATATATATTATTACCACATGAAATAATATTAATTAATTGAGACGTTAATAATCATTATTAAATGCATATTCATGTTAATGTTTTATCTATTTTAATATATACAATAAATAAAATTGAATTGGTGCATACTAACAAACATATCTCAATATAGTGTAAATTGAGACGAAAGCCATAACAACACAATTCATGTTAGTCGAAATTTTTTTAATATCATGTATAAGAGTTAAAAAAGTGTTATGAAAATATAAAATATCCATATTAATATTTATGATAACATATATGATACACGTAAAACATTTTATTACCTTTTTTTATGATCATTAATTATTACCATTGTTTTGAGTGTTGAATCCTTCATTTTTACACACATGTTTCATTATAACTGTTCTTTTTCATGAACATTAGATATCATTTCATAACATGCACAATTATTTAAATGATATATATTTCAAATTTATTCATAATTTTTATTTTTATACTGATTCATGAATGGTGGACATAGAGAATGAATCACATTTATTCGTGGATACAGTTGGACGTACATACGCACGATTAATGATACCATTTCATTAATGGGAGGAAGGGTAATAAATTGGATTATATATCAAATTGAACCAATAAATATTACTTATTATGTATCATATATATACATTATATTTATCATTATGACAATGAAGATGAGTATTTTATAGAAAATAGAATATATCTGTTTTTATGGTAGTAATCATCTGTACACGGAAGTGAAGGATTATCATCCCCTTTGACGGAGAATGAAATTGTGAAATATTATTTCAAGAACACAATAAAATATCATAATATGAATTATATTCATGTTATTATATTGTAATTTTTATTATATTATTAGTGTTTGTAAAATAAAAATCAAAACGAAAGAGCTTGGTGAAGATTATTACATTATCTTAGAGAAACGCCCTTTGGATCTCTTATTACATACCATAAACATATATTTTTTAATATTATGTTTCTATGACCCATAATTTTATGTTAATAGTCTCATTTTTTTTAATGAACAGTTTCTTGCTTGATCCTTAAAAAGATACATATTTCAATCTTCTAAAGTAACATTGAAGTCAATAATCTGGGTAAGGATTCAACAAAATTAGTAATCTCAAGGGAGTTGATAAATTTTTTCTGGTGGATATTGGGGGAATTACCTAAAACCTTTTGGAGTATGTGTTCTTATATCAATGTAAATGTGTCTATACTATTATATTTCACACAATTTAGTGATTATTAGTTGATTCAGTTATGACTGAACCTATCATATTATGCTCCATAGACTATCCCATAAAGGTGAACCAAGGAATACTATTTAGTTTCCTCTTTGCATGTGGATGTTGAATTAATAAAATCATCCATCAGGTAGTTTTAACTTGTTCCTACTAATATTTTGAACACGATTAATTATTTTAAATTAAAAATTAGACTGTGTGGTTTACCCCTCCCCTCTCTTGGTTCTCCATAGTCATACAGTATTGTAATGTAAAATACATGGACATATGGGTTTAAAGTGTCTCATGTTATAATCAGACAATGTTATGTTGAAAATCCAACCATCCAATAAATTTTTTCCATGATTTTATGTTATTTTTTCTAATATCTTTATTTTTTACACCTATAAATTAATCTTATCATTTACCATGATAATTTTTTTTACTATTTTTACTATTTGTTATGACCAAAAATTATGTTTACCATATTAATGAAAAATAATTCAGTTATTTAAAATCAGTGACTATATTTTATGAAATTCAATTCATATAATTGGAATATTTTAATTTTAAAATAATCCTTCAAATGTTTTGAAAAAATAATTTATCATGAAATAAATGTTTCAACATTTAAATTATATTATATTATATATATTAGTAATTATAACCGTTAAGTTAAATTTAATAAACATAGTATGATATATATTCTATAAATTTTATTTAAATAATGTGTCAAAAAAATTATTTAATTAAATGATTAATGAATACATTATAGCTTTCAATGGAATTATTTTTTATAGAAAAACTATTTTTTACAAAATTATGATTATTATCAAAACCATTGTTTTTAATACACTTAATTTCATGAATAATAAAAAAATGTTACTCATAATAAAATAAGGACATATAATGAAGACTTATTTATTTGGGAAATTATGTAAATAGAACATATAATTCAATTGGGAATAAGAAAACTTATTGGAGACATTCTGAACATGCTCTTAAAATTCCCATGTTCTAATAAAACTGTATTGGATAAAATAAGACGTATATAAGAAATGGGAGAGCAATAAAAAATATTAAGGGAATTAAAAAATAAATGAGTAATATAAATAACAAATTTGAATAATTTTTAATTTAATGGAATCATATGATTGTTAATGATAATAATATTGAATAACGAGGCACGATAAAGTCATGAAAGTAGATAACAAATGTTGGAATATGGAAACAACATAAATCATTTCATAGGGATAAATCAATACTTATTACTAAACCAAAATGATTGGGTGGATAAAGCCACATAATAGATTATATTTACTCCTTCATCACATACATGAAATTAGATGAGGCTAAATCCTTTCCAATAACATTAGAGGGATATATGATTTAGGGCCCACATGTCATCATTATATGATGTTCATGCAGAAGTTTGAAACATATATCATACAATGTAATAGTTTATTTCATCATTTTTAATCCCATGAATAAAAATATTATTATATATATATAGTTATTTCTCAAAATAAAATTGATAGGTATAACCATGTTAATACACCTCAGTGTATGTAGGGATTAGTATTCTCTACAAAGTTGTTTTGAATGAAAAATAAAAGGATAACTTCCACAACATTATAAAGTTATATAATGATTGATAGATTAATCTAATTATATTAAAATTGTTCTCTAATTATTTCTACCTGACAATATATTTAATAGGATTACTTCTTATCATATCTCATCATGAATAGTGTGAAACTATAGGGTACGACACCAAGAATGTTCATAAATAAAGAGTTGTAAGAGGTGATCTCTTAACTTGAGAGGGTGCCTCTAAAATCTTCGTAGTAGCTTCAAGATAGATTTAGGGAAACATTTTATTGATATAGAGACCAATATTCTAACTAAATTCACAATTAAAGATTTTTAAATGAAAATGAATGGTAGCGTAGATGAGATAATATATAAAATGATAGGATAATTATTTCCTAATTTCCAAATTTATGTTTTTTACTCTATATGATAATGTAATAAAAATGAAAAACCATACCATAAAAAATTTTCTTGTTTTTTACCAATGTGAAGTGATTTTCATTATTTTATATTTTTATGAAAGGATATTGCTAAAAAATAACCTTGGTGATTTGGTATTGAGTCCTATATAGAAATAATTTATTTTAAACCCAAAAAATATAATTTTTTAGAGTATTGATATATTTTTTATGAAAATAAATGAATAATATTATTATTTTAAAGGGAAAATATATATTTGGTCTTGGATACATATATGGGATATAATTCCAAACGTTTGGGTCATTATGATGTAATATAACAAACTGTATATTTATACCATAGTTAATATTGACCAAAAAATTTGACACTCAAAAAATTATAAAAAAAATAACCAATGGATAATCTTGATGTGATAATTTCAGAAATATTATTTATTTTATCCATATAATTTTATAATTATAAAATCATACAGTATTAAATCATAAACCCAAATTTATTGAAAAATAATTGTTGTTTAACCATCACTTTTTTGTTATTGATGAAAAAATTATTTTTAAATCCAAAAAAAATATTTTCCATTATATTTAATATATATAAATAATAATTTTCAAAAAAATAACATTTTAAAAAAACATGTTTTCTTTTAAATTATTGCCTTTTTTTATACTATATATTTCCCAAAATGTAAAATTTTAATTATATTCATATTTAATTCATAATATTATCATATAAAAAGTAATATTAAAATGAATAAATATAGAAATCATTCTCACAATAAATATAAACATTGATAATATTGGATTCTATATAAACACGCATTCTATACATAAAAAATCCCTCTTGGTATGTCTTTTGAATGTGATATTTCCATGGGTAGGATGAACAAACATTTTTCGGAACTTGAACTACATGATTTTAAAATTCTCTTGTAAATACAATCCATCATGATTTGTTTCATTGAATAAATTAAAAGGATTGGTCAAGGTAAATTCACCATTATTCTATCCCTATTAGTATCTATGATATATTAGATTCATAGGGTTTGATTCTACCAGTCGAGACCATCACATTAATCATATGAATCAACTAGATTTTTTGAAACACAATTATTATAATAAAATTAATTGTATCTATACAATAATTATATTATCTACTATTATGATCCATAATGGTATTTTAAATTTGATATGATATGTAACTATTCAAAAGAGTAATAGTACTTTATGTGTTTTCTAAAATATAAATTCTTAATTGTATAATTTATAATTATAATTTGATTTTTTTATAAAATTTTTATTCATTTCATTCTTCATCCATTTAGAAATTTAACATTAGAAATATTCATTTCCCAACACTAAAATAGATTATTGAACTTCATTTCATCACATCGTATAGTTCCAATGAATTTTCCTAGAACATGGTGTTACACTACAGTACCTTAAATATGAGATTTGTCTAGTTTTATTAATCATTGTCTCTATGATCTATGATCATTTCCTTATTTCCTACAATAAATATTTATTTACCACATAGTAGAACATTTAATGTATTACATATGAGGGGTATGGTTATAAGGACCCGACCTTAAAACATACATAATATTGAATTAACTGAATAATTCACATTGAGGAACTTTTCAGTTTTAGGGTTTTAGAGAATTAGGACATAATTATTACATCACAAAAGATTACAAAGAAGACACTTGTACTCAGTTTACATTTTTTCCATAAAATAAAAAATATTGAAAAAAAGAGTCATGTCAAGTTCTATGTTTAAGACATCATGACTTTTCCTTGATCCCATATTTGACTCTATTCCACATTATGTCATGTGAAAAACATTTAAAAACATGGGATGAGAATAAAAATCTCAGTAAGGGATACAAAAAGTAGGAAAAATGTTAGTTTTTCAAAACAACAATTAAACCATGAATACTTTAACATAAGTAATACTTTTCACCTTTATGAAGTA
This sequence comes from Viscum album, assembly GCA_963277665.1. NCBI lineage: Eukaryota > Viridiplantae > Streptophyta > Magnoliopsida > Santalales > Viscaceae > Viscum > Viscum album. The sequence goes on from OY728140.1 coordinate 1,794,737,201, forward strand.
GTAAATACTCTTCACTAAATAAAATATTAATACATACCATTTTGTAACCAAAATATTACCATAAAACCCATATAAATAACACATAACATATAATTTTAACATAGAACAGAAACATGCATAAATGGAATAACCATACGGTTGACTTCCACACATATCACTAAATGGAATAGTCATACGGCAAACTTCCATACCCAATTCATTGGAGGTTATAACATAACCTCCCATCCTGGTTTATCACGGCACCACCCGTCATTTGGTTTATCACATTACAGCCCCTCAAATGTCCAAGTAACATTATAAAATCATAACACATAAAAAACGAATTATAACATTTACACATTTCAATCACAAAATATCATTTCAAGATATTGAAATAATAAATCGATTCTTAAAACCATTTACAATACCAAAAAATTTAAAAGAGTATATGGTATTTATTTTATTTTAAAAACATTAGGGCTTGTTGAGGAAGCAAAAGATCAAATAATATTTGTGGCGGCAGAAAGGTTGTTGTCACGGACTACGTTAAAGGGAACATTCCTTTTTTCATTTAGTTAAACGCTTCGTAGAAAAATATTCCCTTTGAAAATTCAAATGTGTTTATACAGCGTATAAAAGAAAGTTGTGTATAAAAACAAAATAAGCCTCAATGAAAAGAGACTGAGACGAAGTCCCTTACCTCCTTTCCGACTTGACTCGATCATTCTTTAATCTCTTGAATAATAAACTAAAGTTAATTTATAATTCTTTAAGATTCTTTTTCAAATTTATTATTTCTTTTATATCACTTATTACCATGTTATAGACATTATGTAATAATTTAAGATAATAACGTTCGTTTTGTCGATATTTCGTACTTGAGTGAAAAATGGACATCATATAATAACATTTTTTTCATGTGATCAATGCTTTATTATATCCCGAATGATATTCCTGATTTTGATATCATATATTTCATATATATTCAGTATATATATGTATTTATAATAGTAGAAAACATTTTTTTGTATTAAATGAAACGCACCCTTCATGGAGACCGTAAACCGTACGTACACATGAACGCTTCTTTCATTTGTATTTCTTATTAAAATGGAATTAAAACATAATGATAAATAGTTATATTATAATTACAGTATAATATCTTATATAATATCATTAACTCCATCTTTTATTGGTCTCACATAAGGAATTAACAAGTCATATCACTTTGAGTGGGCGGTAGTCCGCACTTCCTCATATGAAATTATTTTTTTACCCATAATGGAAACCGTAAAAGTGTGATATAAAAAGAAAATACATAAGAATAAAGAAAAAATAAGCCTAATATATATCATATATCATTACAGTGTCATCATAATGACCACCATGAGAGGCGGTATGAGGTAATTTAACAATCATTGTTTCATGAGGCGTTACTTTTCCATCCACAAAAACATTATGTTATTGGCCCATTAGATGGAGGTGTGTGTAAGTGTAGTTCTAATCCTAACCATAAAAACATACTATTATTTTGAGGATAATTTTTTTGATGTAAAAGAAAGCAATAAAAAGAGGTTATGGGGTTGAAGAAGTAAAATAAAAAAACAATTTAAAAGAAATTGTTACCTTGAATTTGGGAAACATCCTTTGGTTTGAACCAAAAGGACTAATAGAAGTGCCTTATACCTATGTTAAGGCTTCTTGGTGGAAGAGGGGTTTGTAGGGAGCTTATTTGGGCAGATGGTGGAAGATAAAAAAGGCTTTAGAGGTGTGAGGAATTGGTTAGAAATGGTCTCCTTTTATAAGTGGAAGGAGGGGCTCTTTAGGAATGTGTGAAAATATTATTTTATTATATAATGATATTCGGTTTCTAAAGGTCTAAAAATCAGTAGAGTAAAAGATATGATGACTCGTGGAAGAAATAAAATCATCCAATAATAATTGGACATGTTTTTTTTGTTATTTAAATATTTATAATCTTATTTATTTAAATTATTTATTAATGAGGTAAACACTGCATCATTATTGTGTCATAAATAATTTAATTTATTCGATTAATATCAATTATAAAAAAAATTCCATGATGTAAGAAATATTTTTAGCTTTCCAATGAATATTTATAGTAAAATAGAATACTTATATAACACCTTATAAAAATTAATTTACTAAAAGTTATATGTTTATGTCATTTTTTCTTTACATTAAATTAATTAATCTAAAGTGTCATTATCATTAATTAGTGTCTCCATGGGGTCCCAAAATAGACCCAAAGATAACCATGGTCGGCCTTTACTCATACAATAATGTTAGGATATGTGTTAAGGTGATTTTGAATTATTATAATATTTGTTTTACCTTGATTACCCTATTTTCCTTTAACCGTCGTAAATAAAAGTCAAAAGTTTCTATTCACCAAATATTATTTTCATCTTATTGAACAAAATATCACTGACTAATAACAACCATGTATGTCAGATTTTTGAAATTCAATTCACAGAAGTGGTAAAATTTCATTTAAATGAAAAAGTATGTTTTTTAACTACTAATAAGTGGTTTCACTATTCATCAAAAATTGATGTTTTTCAGAAAAATACCAAAAATTTATCCTAAGGTATATTTCATATTAAGAATTCGAAAATGATGTTTATTTTTCCAAATTCAAAACCTAAAAGTGGCATTAATTATTTTTAAAATTAATTCCCGTTGGTAAAAAAATAGTGTTTTTAAGAAACAATATCTTTCAAAAGATTGACACTTGTTTATGTCAAATTTCAAAGTGAAATTAATAACAATTACCAATATTGGATTAAATGGTAAAAATATATTCTAATTCCACTTTAAACCCAATTAAAAATAAAATCTAACAATACAAATAAATTATATTAAAACACAGTTTTGAATTAAAATTCAATATTTTTCACTATTCATTAAAAATGAACTTCATCGGAAAAATTTCATACATTTACACAAAGTAAATTTTTATGTCCAAATTCTAAGGAAAGATTTTATTTGGTCAAATATAATGTATTAAAGTGACCAAAAATATATTTAAAGAAGTTTCATCATTAAAAGGTAGTAAATCGACCTTTTAATGTAAATTATGATTAAAATTAGATTCATTAATATTTTAAGCCTCTAATATTTTAATGGATAAATTTAAATACATTAAACAAACATGTATAATCATATTGTAGTTAGATTCGTTCATTCCTTCCAATACAATGTCTAGGAGTTAATAACCATTTAAAATAATAATAATATATTATTAGTGTGCAACGTAAGATTTCAAAGAAACCCATTGTTGCGTATTGGTTATGCTATCGAACATAGAAACCCATTTAAAGTAAAATTAATATTTAATTCACAAATATTAATAAAAATAAAATAAGTTTTATTAATTATTTACTTGGGATGTTACATCCTTCCCCCCTTTTGTAAATTTCATCCGTGTAATTTTTATTCACTTATCAAATAAGTGGGGGTGTTTTTCCCTCGTAGTATTTTTATATTTCCACATTGCCTCTTCAACCATATGGTCTTTCCACAAAACCTTTACCTTGTGAATTACCTTATTTCGCATCACTTGCTCTGTTTGGCCAAGAATCTGGACTGGTTTTTCTTCATAAGAGAGATTCCCTTCCAACTGAACAACCTCTGGACTCAAAACATGAGACAGATCTAGCATACACTTTCTCAACATTGAAAAATGAAAATCATTGCGTACCTGGGATAAACATAGAGGTAAAGAAACTATGTACGCAACTGATCCAACATTCTCCAGGATTTCATAAGGTCTAATGATCCTCAAAATTATCATTCCCTTCTTACCAAAATGCGTCATGCTTTTCCATGGAGAATCTTTGAGAAATACATGATCACCTACCTCAAAAAAAATCCTTCCTCTGGTTATCTGCATAACTTTTCTGTCTGCCCTGAGCTGTTCTCATGTGCTTCTGAATCAACTCAACATTCTCTACCATCTCTTCTACCAATTCTGGTACCATCAGCTTCCTATCATCTACTTCATCCCAAAAATATGGAGTTCGACAATTCTTTCCATATAATTCCTCAAATGGAGCCATCTCTATACTGGAATGAAAACTGTAATTATATGAAAATTCAACAAAGAAAGATATTGGTCCCAAATTTCCTAATAATCCATCGAGCAAGCATGTAACATATCTACCAATGTCTAAATTGTTCGTTCTGATTTCCCATCTGATTGAGGATGAAAAGCTGTACTAAAATTTAATTCAGTACCCAACGACTTTTGAAGGCCTTTCCAAAATTTAGAAGTAAACCTGGGATCATGATATGATACAATGGAGAGGGGAACTCCATGTAACCTTGCTATATCTTTAACATACAACTGAGAAAATTTATCTCGAGACAATTTATCTTGAATAGGAATGAAATGACGATATTTAGTCAATCGATCAACAATAACCCAGATTGCATTATTACCTCTAGATGTCTTAGGTAATACCACAATGAAGTCCATGGGTATATTTTCCCATTTCCATTCTGGCATCGATAGAGGTTGAAGAATCCCTTTTAGTAACTGCCTCTCTACTTTAACCTACTGACAAGTCAAACAATTCATAGCAAAATCAGCAATATCTCTTTTCATTCCATCCCACTAGTACTACTCTCGAAGATCTATGTACATATTAGTACAATCAGGATAAACATAAAATGGGGAACTATGATATTCACATAACAACTCATTCTTCAACTGTGAATCACAATGCACACATAATCTCTTTCCAAATTTGAAAACCCAATCATTATCAATGTTAAATTCAGGAAACTTACCATTCTGAACCAACTCTACATTTTTCTGTAACTCACTATCATCCTTCTATGCTCTCTTAATTCTATATGAGAGAGATGATTTCACTATAACCTAGAACAAAATAGAAGAATTTATTATTCCAATAACTTCTATAACAAATTTCATTAGATCAAAAACCAAAGGATCTTGTCGCAAACGTAACATGGTTAATAAAGAAATTCTTTTTTGACTCAAAGAATTAGCCACTTTATTTGATTTTCCTAGATGGTAATGGATCGTGAAATCATAATCCATGATTAATTCCATCCATCTCCTCTATATCATGTTCAATTATTTTTCAGTGAATATATACTTTAAACATTTGTGTTTTGTATATATTCCACAATTTACTCCATACAAATGATGACTCAAAATTTTTAAAGTAATAACAACAGTATCTAATTCTAAATCATGTGTAGGGTAATTTAACTCATGTGGTTTCAACGGACTTGAAGCGTAACCAATTACCTGATCATTCTACATTAGGAAAAAACCATGTCCTTTCAATGAAGCATCACTGTAGAAAACAAACTCACCATTTCTAGAAGGAAATACCAAAACCGGAGCATTCACCAATCTTTTTTTCAATTCCGGAAAACAATATTCACATTTTTTGTACAAACAAACTTAACACCTTTTCGGGTTAATTTTTTCATAAGAGTATATAACCCTAAAAAATTCTCATCAAGCATCCGGTAATAAACTACCAACCCATGAAAACTATGGATCATGGTTATATTTGTTGGTCTTGGCCATTATTTAACAACTTTTATCTTAACAAGATCTATAATTATTCCATTTTTTGAAATAATGTGACCACGGAAAGAAAATTTTGGAAACCAAAACTCACACTTTATGAATATCCCATACAGTTTCATTTCTTTTATGTTTTGAAAGAAAACCCTTAAAATACTTTCATTCTCCTCTTTAATTTTAGAATAAAACAAAATATCATCAATTAACAAAACCACAAACATATTCAAGAACTCATGGAAAATTATATTCATAAGATCTATGAATACAGCAGGTGCATTGGTTAACCCAAAAGACATATCTACAAATTAATAATGGCCATATTTTGTATAAAACACATTCTTTGGAATGTCGACTTCTTTTACATTCAACTGATGGTACCCCTATCTCAAGTCAATATTCGAAAAATACTGATCTCCCCAGAGCTGATCAAAGAAATCATCGATATGAGGAAAAGGATACTTTTTCTTTACAGAGATGTTATTCAATGCTCTATAATCAATTAAAAGTCTCATTGATCCATATTTCTTTTTAACAAACAAGACAGAATCACCCCATGGTGATGTTCTAGGTCTAACGAAACCATTATCTAATAATTCCTATAATTGCTTCCTTACCTCTAAAAGATCAATTAGAGCCATTTGATAAGTGGGTTTTGAAATTGACTTAGTGTCGGGAACTAATTCAATAGTAAATTCAACTTCTCGATCAGGTAAAATACAAGGAAACTCATAAGGAAAAACATCAAGGTAGTCATTTACCACTAGAAAATCATTAATTTGAACAGTTCCTTTATTTTCCAATATATGTGCATGGTAAAATTCATTTCCATATTTTACAAGTTTCTCAACTTCCTGATATTTTATTAAAATCAATGGTTCATTTTTGTACACAAACTGTAAATCTTTCTGAAATGAAACCACTTTATCCCTGCATTCAATCTTAGCATGATAAATAGACATCCAATCCATGCCCAAAATAACATCAAACTCTTCTAGAGGAAAAATAATAAGGTTTGCAGGTAGATTCTTCCTGCACACTAGGACATGAAGGTTCTTATGTTTTCTTTTTTTCTCAGCATTTCCTCTATATGTTTTTACCAAAATTTCTATATTCATACCTTGAGATGAAATTCCCAATTTATTAGAAAACGTCTCTAAAATAAAAGAGTGAATAGACCCTGAATAAAATAGCACATTGGCATAATCTGAACAAACAAACAATGTACCTTATACAACTTCGTTTGATGGACCAAAATGTACTAAAGTACTTTCAATGGATTTAACCACCCCATTCTGCTTTTAGTCTGACTTCTTTCCATTAGTTGAGTTCTTCACTGGACACTCATTTTCATAGTGACCCATCTCATTAAACTTAAAACATCTAATCGATGGATTTTCATTGCCTTCATGATAATCCACCTTACAGTCACAAGAAATATGACCAGACATAAAACATCGAAAACACTTTCCATACTTTGATAAACATTATCAAAGAATCATTTTACCACACTTCTCACAAGATGGATATTTAATTTTCTAACATCCAGGCTTTTTTGATGAATTCTTCCCCTTTCACTGCCAACTGGACCTCTTATTCGGTTGTTTATCGAAGAACACTTGATCAACGGCAAACTCCATTTACACCGTCTCCGCACATCAAAAAAGTTTTACATAACTATTGAACTCATGAGAGGCTAATTCTCTTAGAAATTGTGGGTTCAGTCTTGAGTAAAATGGATTTATCTTACTATCAATATCTCAGATGAAATTTGGTTCATACCTTGTCAGTCGAGTGAAAATTGCTTCATAAGCAGCCACAGAGTCATCCTCCCGCCTCAATCCTATGAATTTTTTCCATCCTAAGACGAGCCACCTTAGGAAAATACTTCACAAGAAACATTACTTTGAATTCATCCCAATCAAGAGCGTCAATCTTCTCACTATCCCTGATATTTTTCACTATCGACCACCACTGAATAGATTCACCTTCAAAATGGAAAACAATGAGACTAACCTTTTGATGTTCTTAACAACCCATGACATAAAAAATATTTTCAAGTGCTTTAATCCACCATTCTTATAGAAGAGGGTCAGATGATCCTCTAAATGATGGCGGATGATTCCTCATGTAATTATCCACTACTGACATGTTCCTTTGCGGCTGATCTGGCTGATCTCTTTCATGGATACCATCACCATTTATAGCATGAGTCAATTCTTCCATCAATGTAACAAACTTTTCATTTCTGATTCTGACCATCTCGGGTTTCTGATTTGGAAGGTTGTCTTCCTACTAATGTTGTCCCAAAATATCTGCCATGTTTCCTCTTCGGAAAACCATTATAAACACAAAAATATCTTAGGCTAAGCAACATGGTAATTCTGTAAATTCTATATCATTTCAATATTACCATAAATTAATTTATGGACATTTATTTAACAATACCCTAACTTCTAATGTTTTCTAAACCAACCTCTGATACCAACTATGAGGACCCAGCCTTAAAACACACATAATGTTTAATTTAATGAAAAATTGACATTGAAGATCTTTTCAGGTTTAGAGTTTTATAGAATTAAGACATACCTATTACATCTCAAAAGATTACAAAGTAGACACTTGTACTCAGTTTCCTTTTTTTCATTAAATAAAATCTAATTAAAAAAATTGTTATGTCATGTTCCATGTTTAAGTTAGCATGACTTTTCCTTAATCCCATCCTTGAACCTATTCTACATTATGTACTGGGAAAAAACATTTCAAAAACATGGTATGACCAAAAAAATATTAGTAAGGGATACCCAAAGAAGGAAACCTATTAGTTTTTCAAAACAACAAGTAAACCATGAATACTTTAACATAAGTAATTATTTTCAACTTTATGAATTAGTAAATACTCTTCACGGAATAAAAGATCACTACAGACCCTTTTGCAACCAAAACATTATCGTAAAACCTATATAAAGAACACATAACATATAAAGGTGACTTGGTACATAAACATACTTAAATATAATGAACATACATTCGACATCCCACATATCACTAAATGGAATAGCTATACAGCCAACTTCCATACACAATGCATTGGATGTTATAACGTAACCACCCATCCTGATTTATCACGGCACCACCCATCATTTGGTTTATCATGTAACCACCCATCAAATGTCTAAGTACCATTATAAAATAATAACACTTAAATCAATTTAAAGGGAGGATAAAATTTCCACATTTCAATCACAAAATATCTTTTCAAGATATTGAAATAATACATCCATTATAAAAACCATTTTCAATAAAAAATTATGTAAAAGATTATATGGTATTTATTCTCTTTTAAATAAATAACAACTTGTTGAGGACACCAAAGATCAAATAAAATTTGCGGTGGTGGAAAGGTTTTTGTAACCAATTATGTTAAAAGAAACATTCTTTTTTCATTTAGTAAAACGCTTCATAGAAAAAGATTCCCTTTAAAAATTCAAGGGTTTTTATATAGCGTATAAAAGAAAGTCATGTATTAAAACCAAGTATGCCTTAATAAAAATAGATTGAGATGAAGTCTCTTACCTCATGTCCGACATGACTCGATAATTCTTTAATCTAAAGAATAATAAACTATAGTTAATTTCTACATTTTTAAGAACCTTTTTCATGTTTATTATTCCTTTTATATCACTTATTACCATGTTATAAATATTATGTAATAACTTATGTTAATAAAATTTGTTTTGTAGATATTTGGTACTAGAGTCAAAAATGCACTTCTTATAATTACATGTTGTTCATGTAGTCAAAGGTTGATTATATCCAGAATGATATTAATGATTTGGATATCATATATATCATATATATTCAGTATATATATGAATTTATAATAGTATATAACATTTGTAGGTATGAAATGAAATGCACCGTTAATGGAGATGGTAAATCGTACGTACGCATGAACACTACTTTCTTTTATATTTCATAATTTAATATAATTACAACATAATGATACATAATTATATTATACCAAGAAAGCGTGGGAGCCGATGAAAGTCAGTCCCATAAAAATATATAGGGAAAAAAGGGAAAAACATAGCCAGA